>JAOANU010000004.1:0-1200000 GCA_034387635.1 Rhodosporidiobolus odoratus | reverse complement strand
CGTTGCTGTTTCTCCTCAGTTCTCCCTCGCAAGTCATTCAGTGTTGACTTCCCACCCGTCCTTCATTCGCGCAGGGTATTTACCGCTACACCTCTGGCATGAACTGGCGCGCACTCGTTACTATCTGTGTCACCGTTGCTCCTAACCTTCCTGGGTAAGCCGCGTTCTCTGTGAAGCGACCGCTCAGGTCGAACATAGCTAACCTTTCCGGGTACCTGACACTGCACAGTCTCATCAACGCCATCAACCCGGATGTCTACATTGGGTGAGTTTCCTTTTTACGCTATTCTGGACACAGAGCGGCGCTCACAGTCCCATTCCCCCTCTGCTCCTTTTTACCCACGCTACTATTGCCTTGAACAGCAACATCTCGTGGTACTACGCTCCGGGCTTCATCACCGCCTACATCCCCGCTATCGTCGTGTACTATCTCCTCAACTTGGCATTCCCTCACCATGACACCCTCCTCACCGAGCCCGTCTCTGCCGAAGGTAAGCTTGTCTCTCGTTGCTTGGCGAGCTTGATGCCAACGCTGATCTATCTTTGATCTGCAGACGTCGACCTTTCCGTTGCTCCTCAGTCCGACTCGTTCGGTGCCAAATCTTACGAGGCCAAGGAGGAGTACGAACTCAACGGGATCCACACCCAGGTCTAGACAGTCTAATCGTGCGCATTGCGGTCTGACCCTCGAACGGTCGACAACAGGAGCGTCGCTATAGATAGCTGGCGTTGCGGGCAGTGCCATCGCCTTCGTACCTTTTCTACTTCCCTCACTGCCTTATTTTCCGCGTCTCTGTATGCCTAGCTCGCCGGCTGGCGTCCTCTATTCGTACCTACCTCGTCACTCGTTCACTGTGCTTAATTCTGTGGTCCTATTCGTTGGTTTTCTTTTGGGCAATTTGATCTTTTTTTGCTCTTCGATCGCGTCCTCCTTCGTCCGACCTCTCGTCAGAGTAAGCTTCGCGGGCGGTTCCTTCGCTTGCGCAGACAGACTGCAGGTTCAATGACCTATCTGTGTACCTAATATTCCGACAGAGGGAAGAGGAAAGCCAAGTTGAGCTGAGCTTGATCGGGGACGAGATGAGACGCGCAGGCTCTCGTTGGTTCAGCTCGACTCTGTCCTTGCTCGTGTGCCGGCTTAGGTTTGCGTGGTCGTTGGGTCAGATTGGAACGCACTACGCACTAGGCTTATCTCACCGCGATCTCCCCTCCCTAGACCGTTCCGTCCTCCCACTTTCATCCTCAAACACCATGTGCGCACATCTCTCGCTCTTCTCACGGCGTACCGGCTTAGCTGATACTCAATCGACGTACATAGGAGCGCCGAAGCTGCCCCGTCCGCCCTTCTCCAGGCCCTCTACGCGGCCACCACCCGCTCCGCCCGCACCACCGCCGCTTCCGCTATCGCCTCCCATGTCGTCTCAAACGGTCTTCGTTCCCTCGTAGCCGACGGCATTCTCGAGGACTTGAGCCGAGCCTCTCGCAGCAAGACTCCCGCCGAAAAGGAGGGCGCCATGGTCGCCTACGATGAGATCTTCCGCAAGGCTGGTCTTGCTCTCGGCGCGACCGACCCCTACTTCGTTCCCCTCCTCCCGGCCATCCTCGACAACTTCCAGGAGTCGGGCAAGACTGGCAGTATCAAGGACGCGGCGGAGAAGGCGGCCAAGCAGCTCCAGCGTCTTCCCCCGCCGGAATTGGCACCCAAGGTCATCGAGGAACTCTTTGTTTACCTCGAGTCGAACGCAAAGTGGAGGGGCAAGGTCGGAGCGCTCGAGATGCTTAGCATGTTCCCGGTCACGGCCAAGGATCAGGTTGCGGAAAGGTTGGGAGAGTACGTGCCGCGATTGGTGCCGGCTATGAGGGATACCAAGTCTGAGGTAGCGTTCGCTCCTTCCCTTGCCGGTCTTTCTCGACTCACCTCGTCTCTCTTTAGATCTCCTCGACTGCCGAGAAGACCGGTGTCGCCCTCTGCCATGTTCTTACCAACCCCGACATTCAGCCTTTCGTTCCCGACCTTGTCCGCTGCATGGCCGACCCCACCACCGTCCCCGCCGCCATCAAGCGCCTCTCATCCACCGTCTGGGTCCGTGAGATCGACGGCCCCACCCTCGCAGTTGTCTCCCCTCTCCTTACCCGTGCCCTCGCCGAGAAGGGTAACATTGTTCAGCGCCAAACCGTCGTCCTCGTCACCAACTTGTTCAAGCTCGTCCGTTCCTCTGACCTTGCCGCTCAACACGCTCCTTCTGTCCTCCCCGGTATCGAGCGTATCATCGAATCTGCTGCCTTCCCCGAAATCCGTGCTTTCGCTGAAGCCGCCAAGAAGGCAGTCGAAAAGGCGTGCATTGGCGCTTCCGTCCCTGCCGTCGACCACTTCTCCGAGGCGGCCAAGGACGAGCAGAAGGCTCTGGCGGAGCTTGTCGAGCTCGTCCAGAAGGAGACTGGCGAGAAGCCGGACGCTTTCGCCGAGCAATCGTACAAGAACGCTGCTTTCGCCATTGCGCAGCTCGTTCGCAAGCGGATGTTGAGCTCGAAGGAGTGGCAGGACCTCTACGTCGCGCCTTACCTCGTCCACTTTACCGGCAAGGAGGCTGCGACCAAGATCACGGCGGACTTGTTGAAGAAGTGGGAGAAGGTCGACGAGGAGAGGAACCGCGTCGAGGGTACCGACGATGGCGACGATGAGGAGGGCGAGATCGTTCTCGACCTTCCCTTCTCCCTCGCCTACGGTGGTCTCCTCCTCCTCAACCACACCAAGCTCAAGCTCCGCCTCGGTCACCGTTACGGTATCTGCGGTGCCAACGGTTGCGGTAAATCGACCCTCCTCAAGGCTATCAACCGCAAGCAGATCGAGAACTTCCCGAAGGACATCAAGGCAGCCTACGTCGAGCACGATATCGAGGGAGACGAGTCGGGTATCACCGTTTGCCAGCTCATGATCGAGGAGCCGCGTATCTCGGCGGACGAGAAGGAAATCAGGACTATGCTCACCGAGATGGGCTTCAGTGACGAGAGGCAAGATGTCCCTATTAAGACCCTTTCGGGAGGATGGAAGATGCGGTGCGTTTGGGTTGTTCCTGCGACTGTAATCCTGGTCTGTGGCTGGAGCTGACTCACATGCGCCTCCTCAGTGTCGCCCTCTGCCGCGCCATGTTGATGAAGGTCCACCTCTTGCTCCTCGACGAGCCCACGAACCACTTGGACGTCCAGTCCGTGGCGTGGCTCCAAGACTGTGCGTCGTCCCCTTTTTTTCTGTCTCTCTTTCCGTGTGCGGGGCAGCCTCTGATGTTCGCCCGTCGGTAGACCTCAACAACCAGCCTACCGTCACCTCAATGATCATCTCCCACGACTCCGGTTTCCTCGACGCCGTCTGCACCAACATCATCCACTACGGCAAGAAGCAGCTCCACTACTACCGCGGTAACCTCGCAGCTTTCGTCGAGAAGTACCCGCCCGGCAAGACCTACTACACCCTTTCCGACGAGGTCGTCAAGTTCGTCTTCCCCCCTCCCGGTTCGCTTATGGGTGTCCGCTCCCGAACCAAGGCTATCCTCCGCATGAGCGACTGCACCTTCACCTACCCTGGTGCCGTCAAGCCTCAGCTCCACAACGCTTCTTGCGCCGTCTCCCTCTCTTCCCGCGTCGGTATCGGTGCGTCTTTCCCGTCCCTGGGCATTCTCAGCCACCTTGCCTAACCCGAGTCGTCTGCGCAGTCGGTCCCAACGGTGCCGGAAAGTCGACCCTTATCAAGCTCCTTACCGGTGAGACCCTCCCAGATACCGGCAAGGTCGAGAAGCACCCCAACTTGCGTATCGCCTACGTCGCCCAGCACGCCTTCCACCACATCGAGCAGCACCTCGAGAAGTCGGCTGTCCAGTACATCATGTGGCGGTACCAGGAGGGTGTCGACAAGGAGCAGTCGCACAAGGCTTCTCGCGCTCTCACTCCCGAGGAGGAGGAGCTCATGAAGACCCCGATCACTGCCAAGACGGGCGAGGCTCGTTACCTCGAGACCATCGTCGGTCGTCAGAAGCTCAAGAAGAGTTACACCTACGAGATCAAGTGGAAGGGTCTTCACCACCGCGTGCGTTTTCTCCCTTGAGTCTTACAGTTCTCTTCGAATGTTGACCCGTTCTTTCCATCCGCAGTACAACACCCAGATTCCCCGTGAACGTCTCATGGAGCTCGGCTTCTCCAAGCTCGTCCAGGAGTTCGACGACTTTGAAGCTTCCCGCGAAGGTGCCGGTTCCCGCGAGATCAGCGTCAAGCTGGTCCGCAAGCACCTCGAGGACGTCGGTCTCGACGGTGACATCGCCGAATACAACGAGCTCAAGGGTCTCTCGGGTGGTCAGAAGGTCAAGGTGGTCATCGCTGCGGCGATGTGGTCCAACCCACAAATGCTGGTGTTGGACGAGCCCACCAACTTCTTGGACCGTGACGCGCTAGGTGGTCTAGCCGTCGGTATCAAGGAGTGGACTGGTGCTTTCCTCTGTATCTCGCACAACCAGGAGTTCGTCGGCGCGCTTTGCGGTGTACGTTTTCCTTTTTCTTGTTGTTTTCGACCGTTCCTGTCTTGTCGCGCAATCACTGATCATCGTGCTGTCACAGGAAATCTGGAACGTCGACGCTGGTCGGCTCACGATGAAGGGCAAGACCGCCGTCGATGATGGCGCCTTCTCCGCCCCGGCTTCTGCCCGCGAGACTCCCGCCGGTACTCCCTCTGCCGCTACGCCCGCCGCCTCGACTCCTGCCGGCTCTGGCGATGAGGCTCGCGCCGATGCCACTGTCGAGGGTGCGCAGGAGGAGCTCAAGTTCAAGGCCGCGAAGGGTCGCAAGAAGCTCACTCGCAAGCAGATGAAGGAGCGTGAAGACCGTCGTCGTGCTCGTACTCGTGCGTCGTACTTTCCCCTACACTATGCCGACCGTTTGCTGTGTCTACGGCAGCATGCGCGGCAGTTGGCGACCCTCCGATTGACCCAAGCTTCGTTTTTCGTGTTTGCTCCGTCCATCGTTGCCTTGCGTCCTCTCCTTCCATCTTTGCCTTTCCTCCCTTCTCTCGTCGTCCCCTATGTCCTCGCCTTTCCTACACGGGATTCTCTCGTCGTCTCCTATGTCCTCGCCTTTCCCATACGGGATCCTCTCGTCAACAGTGGCGTTCCTTTCCTCGACTATCCCCGGCGCGGTTCGAGAAGCGGATACAGATGAATCTGACGAGGACCCTGTGCATGCCGGCCAGAAGCTCCGCCGCGCCACTAAAGCCAAGTCTGGTACTAGTACGCCGACCATCGCAGGCATGCGCACCTAATCCCTTTATAGACCGGACACTCCTTTTCTTCGTTTCCCTATCTGCCCTGTCACTCTCTAGGTTCTTCTCACGTTGTCGCACATGTTATACCTTCTATTGGTCTCTCTCTCTCCGTTTCCTCACTTCTGGTATCTGTTCTCTACAACCCTGCGCAATAATAGAGGATTGCAGCTTTCAAAGGCAAGTACCCGGCTCAACTCGCTTGCTCCTGTGTATGCTGGTTGCGGGCAGACTCAGTACTCATTGGCATCGTGGAAAGGCAGGCGCCAACGTGGTAGAGACCGTAACTTTCACTCGCTGTCCCTATCTTTCCCATTGTGCAGTCATCACTGACTGCTCCTTTAGCTGCTCACACAGATGTGGAATATCACTCAAGGCTCTCTTCTGTGATGGATTTGCGGCCAACAGTGTCACAACAGTGCAGCATACGCTGTGGCAACACTTCACTGTGCTTGTCGTACATGTAGAAGTGCGGCTCTGCTGTACAGCATGTGGGCCGTGCAGCTCATTGCAGCCAGATCCCTCTTTTCCCTGTCACGGGTGCGTCAGAATGCCTTGTCATCGATAATACCACCAAGCATTCGAGCAAAGATCCTGGATGGTCAACCAGAGATGACAATGCATGCCGACTCCCGATTCGCCGGCAGACCAGGAAATCGTTCAGCTCGGGGCGGGTGCGGCGCGATGGGAGTCAGCTCAGGGTTTAGCAGCCCGAATTCACAACGTTTCCAGGAATTGGCCTGATATTTCGGGGCTTTGAGGGACAGGGTATTTTATCTCGCACTAAAGACTTTACACGGGATGGACTGAGCACTACATGTGCTATACTAAAAGTCCACTTGTTCCTTGTCCAGGTGTATGGCGAGTAACAGACCTAGTGATTAACAGTAGGTTTTCTGGCCTTCTCAACCGGGAATTCCAGCTGTTACTTCGTGCTCTCCAAGGGTTCTGTGTCATTGCAGCCTGCGAGACTTTAACCGAGGTGCTTGGAATGAGCCTACCAAAAAGCAGCTACTCACAAAGCCGCTGTGCTAGCTAGACTCGGGTCGGGGTTGAATTGAAAAAAAAAAACAGCTCCTATCATCGGGAATCAGCTCGGGCGCGGCAGCCCGATCTCCCGACTTGTGTCGGGGATCCGCGAGCCGACGCCGAAGATCCCCGACTCTGATCGGATGCATTTTCTAACCAGGTCAACTGAGGGTGCCAGCTGTCTGGCGGAGCTGCAACTCACTGCACCATGTGCAGTCCAGTGCTACGTCCCCTTACACCGGTCACAGCCTTTGGTTTGGCACTCGGCTAGCTACAGGGAGTTTGCGCCCCCGGGATCACAGCTTGAGAAGGTCGTTAAGGAAAAGACTTAGCCCGGTGCTTGGGCAATTTTATGTATACATTTGTTACCATCACCGTATGCTGACAGCGTGAGTGGCACTTGTGATGCACAGATACGCCGCTAGCAAGGCACAAATCTGCCGTACTTTACCATGCTGGCATAAACATTTGCCATTGTGCTTATCAGAACTGCCTTGTGTCAAGACAAGTTCCGACCTGAGATACATACACAGCAGGAATAGTATAAGACACAGCAGAGAGGCACAAGTCTTCAGACAAGGTAGGCAAGAATTGACACCATCTCACTGTAGCACCATCCTTCCCTACAGGCACCTTTTACTTGCCTTTTACTGAGTCCTGCACGCATCGTGATCACCAGCTCGCTCATTCTCCTTGTCGCCGTCGCTTGACCTCGGCTCCGTGATGAGGTGAACGGCGCCGAGCTCCTTCAAAGCCTCATTTCTGACGATGGCAAAGTCCTTCCTCACCATACCACGCATATACTCCTCACCCATCTTGCTGAGCTCATCTTCATCGGCTGACACGTCGCTTGCAGAGGCGCTTCTCCGGAACAGCGATGCGAAGCGCAACTCCTCCTGGTCGAGGATGTTCTCGAGTCTAGTCCAGGCATGTTGCAGGACTTGCCCAGTAAGAGCTGCGGGGCGCTTCTTTGAGTGAGAGAGAATGGCGAGGTAATGGAAGAGTTCCACCTGGTGCAAGAAGGGAGCTGCCGCATGGAAGATGTTGAATTTGGCCACACGGAATTTGTTCTGAAGACTGCTGCCGGGGAAACAGGTGGTCATGGAATGCATGTGCTCGAAGTAGCCGGCGAGGAGGGTGCTGAGAGTATAGATTGGACTCCAGACATGGTCGGGAGTGCAGACGATATGCGGTTTGAGGGTCTCAATTGAGTCGCCGATGGCGAAGGAGCGGAGAAGGGCAAGAAGATAAGAGCGCTTGGGCTCCTTGATTCCACATGACTCTTGCATCAAGTAGGTAAGGAGGTTCTGTTGAGGAGGATGTCAGCGGGTTCAGGATAAGACGCCTTCCTGAGGACTCACATGCCATTTTCCCTTCCACAGGCCAAAGCGGATGGACTGCTCCAATTGGCCTTCACCTCCAATTGCCAGACCGGAAGCCTTGGTGAGCGGCCAGGCCTTGACAAAGAACGGTGCCGAGGCCAGGTCCTGCATTTGCTGATACTCCTCCTCTTTGAGAGGGGGAAGGTAGCAGGGAGCACCAGGAGCTCCGCGCGCTTTCTTATGCAGTGGCCAAACCTGCAAACCAAGGGTCAAATTTGAGCATCCGCAAAACATAAAGAGAGCGAGTTACGCACAAGCTTCTGACACGGAGAGGAGCAATAGAATGGCCCGCCCACACCGCAAGCCGAGCAGCGCTGGGAAGTCGGGCTGCCACAGACGGCACAGGCACGCCCCTCGGTTCTATTCGCTTTGACGTCGGTCATGCCAGCAGGTGTAGCCGTACGTGTTGACGAGTCTGTGAAAGGAAACAGCGAAGGGAGAGGGAGAAAGCGTAGCAGCCGGGACGAGGGGGCGAAGGGGGCCCATTCGCGAGCTGAGGGACATCGTCGGACGCCGGAGTCTGCATCGCCCCTCCCCTTCTGCTGCTGCATTCTGGCCTGGTCAGTGTACGCCCGATACGTTGCGGTCCGTAACGGGTGGAGCTAGGGTACCGGTTCTGTCGGTTTATTGCGCTTCAGCAAGAGCGGCCGCGGCGCCGCCGCTGTGAACTCAGTTGATTGGCGAAAATGAGCAGTTTCCGGAATACCCTACTTCTTCTCCCCCTCCCCCTCCTCGTTTCCCTCGCCCTTCCTCACCTTCTCATGCAGATCTTCGAGACCGCCCTTGATGTCCTCGAACCCTTTCCCACCCATCATCTGCAGCGCTTGGAAAGCTTGTCGGGGGTCGACTTCGACGCCAGACGACTTGAGTGCGGCCATGAGGCGTTCAGCAGCGGCTCGGAGGTCGGGGTCGCTGAGGAAGGCGGAAAGGAAAAGGGTTAGTCGAAGCGAGGAAAACAGCTACGGCTGTGGGAGACCACGAGCACAGTTCCGAGTGGTCTCTACATGAAGAGACAGAGGGATATTATGATCGGAGTAGTTAAGGAAGACACGGGCTGGATGGACGGGAGGGGACAAGAAGAAAAGGACAGACGAACCGCGCCAATTTGAGCATCATCATCATGGTGGGCTTTTCCCCGCCCTGCAGATCGACGCCAGTCTTCTCGTGCGTCACCTTGGCCATGTCTATCCGTAGGCAGAGGCGAGCCAACAGCAACAAGGCCAGGACAGAAGGAGATGCGAAAGTACAAAAAGCGTCAATTGCGCTGGATAGCGCCGAGGAGCGGAGAGGGAGACAACGCACGCTCGATGGCTTCCAATACCTCGGGACTCTTGGCAATCCTCTCAAACAGCGGCGCATGTTCAGCAAACTTGTCATCGTTAAACGGGTTCTGCGGGGCTTCCGAGGCTAGTTGGCGAGTCGAAGTGGAGAAGCAGGCTTGTCCGACCGAAGTCGAGGGATTGGGCTCATTGCCTCGAACGAAAGAGGTTGGGTAGTGAAGAGACGGGGCGTAGGGAGTCGAGGAGGAGAGGGTGGAGAAGGGGGAACTTGATTGTGACGAATGCGGCGAGCTGTGTGAGGTGCACTATCAGTCTCTGTTCATCTGTCTCAGCCTACATGATCACCCTCGGAAAGACGATGCTCACAAGGTGGCGCTCGCGGACGGTGACGAGGACAAGGGAGAGGACTGCGACGACTGAGACCGCGGCGCATAACGGAGGGTGGTGCGAAGGACGGTACGAGGTGCGGACTGCATTCTGGCAGCTTGTTAGTGTTGATCGACGATCGTTCCGAAGCGACAACCCAGTTTCATTGATCAGTTGCAACTTATGTCTGTACTTGTACTCGCTGACAGTCTACCCTTGACCCGTGATTGAGCACGTCCGCAGCTCCGCATCGTGTCGTACCTGCCTGGTCGACCGACAAGCTCGCTCAGGCCAGAATCCCTTGGGACTCCTCGTCGCCGCCGATGTCAGATTCTGGTAAACAACAAGCAACACAGCAGCGCGACGGATACAACCGTGAGCGCTCTCTTACGCCTGTACCCGTCACCTGCGAGCCGAATCTGACTCGCTTTTTGCACTCGTCACAACAGAGTTGCCGGACTCGGGGAAATCCAGTAGGGTGGGTTGACAAGAAACTTGGCGCCAGCGACTCCTTCGCGTTGATCTGGCATTCGACGGCGATTTAACGCTTCAGCAAGATCGGGGTAGAAGTGCGTCGACTCGGTAGTACAGAGCTCGTCTGGTCTTTCTCCGAGAGGGATTTCCCCGGAACGTCGGCGGGCCAGCTCGTTAGCGGCCATACAGGCCAGTACGTCGATGTTGCCGCTTTCATCGTCATTCTGGAGGAGAAGGAGGAGAAGACGATTGACGCGCTGTCGAATCGTTTCACTGGCGAGGCTCCTTTGCACACTTCTGTTTTAGTCTGTGCGAGAGGCTAAGCACTTTTTCTACCAGAGATCCACTTCACATTGATTCCACACAGCGTCCTACTGGACTCTCCTGTGAGCGGGCGGCGGATCTGGGCTTTCGAGGCCCTCCTGCGCAAATCGCCTTACTTTTCGACCCATTTCGACTCCGAGTTTGCCGAGTCCAATCCGCATTTAGGCGACACTGTAGTCGGTCCACCGCCCCAGATCTCTCACACGGAGGACTCAGACGACGAGCCCGAAGCCAGTCTGTTCAGGCCTCCTTCGCTGTCCTTCACTCTTCCTTTCCCGGTGAACACCGTCACCATCAACGACGCTGCCTACGCCATCTGCCATGCCGTCATCTGCTGGCTCGAGGACCGGTCACGTCTCCTTCGCTACGCTCCACTCTGCCTATCATCCCACAGCAGCGCTTTGAGGACGACCAGAAAAGCCTTCCCGGAACTGCCTCTCCTGCTTCTTCCGACGAGAAGCTTCCATTCTCCCGCCCCGTCTCCCTCAAATCCGTCTACCGCCTGGCCCGATCTCTCCAGCTCCCAGACCTTTCGGCCCTTGCCCTGAGCAACTTTACCTGGCAGCTCACCGTCGCCGATGCCGTTCAGGAGTATTTCAGCGAGACCTACGACGAGCTCTGCGATGCGACACTCAAGTTCTTGGTCCAGCATGTGATAATGGTCCGAGATACAGAGGCTTTCGAGGAGGTCGCGTCGGGAGCCGAGGCGAATGAGCTGGAAGAGGGGGAAGGGAGGATGTGGGCGAAACTTGCACAGAGAATGGTCGCGGAGAAGGCGCAGCTTGTGCACGACCACCTGCAAAGACGGCTGCTTGACGTAGTCATGATAGGTATTAGTTCCACAATAAGGGGAAGCAATATAGCTGGGGTTCTCACAACTCCGGCTCCTCGATCGATTAGTGCTGGACAATCGCTCGAAGTAGGGTCAACGAGATGCTAGTTCCAACCCTTTCGGCCTTCTACGTCTGCAGGAGGAGCTTTAGGCAAACTCCTTGAACTTGCCCTCCCCAGCCTTGGGCTCGACCTTCTTGGCCCAAGCCACAAACACAGCCTTGACCTCGTCCTGACTCTTCTTGGCCTCGACCTCGGTCTTGAACGCCGCAACCTCTTCCGGCTCAAGGCTGGCAAAGAGGAGGTCGAGCTCACTGAAGCAGGCCTCGACGGTGGCGGGGGCGGGGGCGGTACCGGCGACGGTGAAGTAATTGTTGGCCGTGACAACGTTGGTAATGGCCTTTTTGTCCTTCTTGACATTCTTGGCGGCGGAAGCCTTGGCCTTCTTCGCGGCTTCGCGGTCGGCCTGCAAGGTAGGGAAAAGCAAGGGCATGAGTGAATGCTGCAGGCGAGGTAGGATGGTGAAGGCGGGCACGCACCTTGTCAGCAGCGTCCTTGGTAGCTTGCTCGGCAGCTGCCTTCTCGGCGTCCTCCTTAGCCTTCCTCTCCTCCTCCTCCTTCACCTTGGGGTCGACGGCAGCGCCGCCAGGGACACCACCCTTGCGCTTGGCGTCACGGGCAGCCTTGTCGGCGGCCTTGTACGACTTGATGCGAGGGTCGGTGCCGAGAGCGGTGTCGACGAGGGTGCGGACACGGGTGATGTCGTCCTTCTTCTTGCGGGCGCGCTCGGCCTTGTTCTTCTTCTCCTGGAATCGCTTCTCGTCACGCCTGTAAGGGAAGAACCGTCAGTCAAGCTGCGATTTAGGATAAGAAGGCAATGAGGCGCACGAGTCAGCGCCCTCAGCAGCCTCCTTGTCGTCGTACTCGAACGACCTCCACGAGTCAATGTTGTACCAGAAGTTGTAGAAGCTCTCGACATCCTGACGGTCGGCCTCGGGTCCACCGAGAGCGGGCACAGGCTGCTTCTCGGAGAAGCGACCCTCACGCTCGAAGACGGGAGTCCAGAGGTCGTAGAAGTTGTCCTCGGTGGTCTCGTTGGCCTTGGGGAAGTCATCGTCAACGGCGGGGTCGACAGAGTCGAACTCGCGGCGACGCTGGGGGTGAGAGAGGACCTCCATGGCTGCAGAAGGTGAGCAGGTCAGACTCGGTTCGTCCAGAAAGCAGGGCGAAGAAGCGGACCCTTGGCAATGCACTTGAAGAAAGAGTCGTCGTTGGCAAAGCCACCAGCGCTAGCCTTCTTGTCAGGGTGGTGACGGAGAACCTTGCGGCGGTCTAAGCGAGGCAAAGGGAAGTGAGCGGGTTGAGCACAGCGAGAGGTGAGAAAAGGTCACTCACGAGCCTTCTTGATCTGCTCCTGGTCCGCCTTGTAGCGGAGGTGCTGGAGACCGAGAACAGCGTAGTGGTCTTGCTCCTGCTCGCAGGCACGCGATCAGTATTGTTTACTCCGGATCAGCAGAAAGGTCAAGCGTACCTTCCACTTCTTAGGGTCCATCTCGAGGAGGTCCTTGGACTCCTCCTCGGTACCGAGGTCGGCATCCTTGTCTTCTTCCTCGACAGCATCGCCGCCGTTGGCAGCGATGCGCTCCTTCTCGAGGCGGTCATCCTCTGCGAACGAACGCTGGTCCAGAATGCGGCGAGCATGGGCGTGGAAGGAAGGGCCGGCAGCGAAGACGGCGCCAGAGGTTGAGGGAGCTGGGCAGCGTATCAGACGGTCAGCAGTACTTCGTGCGAAAGTCGTGTCGAAAGTTGCAGGCGATTTCAGGAGCAGGGAAGAACAAGATGGAGGAGGCTCACGAGAGAGAGGCTTGAACTCGGGCGCCTTGTACTGCTTGGACAGAGGCGGGAGAGCAAAGTTGAGCTGAACAACAGTGGGAGTAGCCATTTTTACAGAGCCGTAGGGAAGAGACGAGCGATGAGATTCAAAGTTGGCTCTTGCACCATGTCACAACGCACGCTCGATACCAAATTTAGGCTCTCTGCTCTCATAAAACCTCCTTTGTTGGCCCGCGACTGGGCCGGTCAAGTTTCATGCCGACGGCGCGATGCTGCGGCCGCTTTCCCTCGCCGTTCTTGTTCTGGTCGCCTTCGTTCGCTGCTTCAGCGACCTTCGAGCCCAGCAGGCTTGGGCCTCGGTGCACTAGCGCTTATTGTCGGGGTAGCAAGTCAACAAGGGCGAGCATGCGATTCCCGTGACTACAAAAACACGATCCGCCCGAAAAGACCCCGGCACGACAGCGGCACCTTCAGAAGCCAGTGAAGGGCTATCCAACAATCGCCTCAGGCAATCCGTCGACCTGTCCATCAGCCGACCACCTCGCCAGTACGTTCTTCAGCCTCCTCCCACCTTCCTCTGCCCCTTCTTTTTCTCCTCCCCCCTGCTCCTCTGCCATCCTGACCGCCCTCGCCGCCGTTACCCTGTTCGTCCAATTGCTATGCTTCCCACATGATCTCCTCCCGTCCACCACAAATTGGTTTCCCTTCGTAGGGTACCCAGCGAGGAAAACCTCTGTTCGCTGGAGGACGAGTTGGTCGATGATTGCGCGAGCTGCTGCGTGGTCGATCCACCGTTCGAGCTCGGGCGCAGCGTGGAGGAGAGCTGAACGGACGGAGGCGAAGGTATAAAGGGTTACGTCGGCGGGAGCGGAGGAAAGGCGGAAACCGGTCAGGAAGGATTGCATGGCGGTATAATGCGCCGGGGTGAGGAGGGGAGTGAGGGTGTCAGAATGGGCATGAGTCGATGACTCCGTGATGTCCTTCCCAGCATCGAGGAGGGTCGAGGAGGGGGTTTCGTTGACGGCGAGGCGGTAAGGTGACCCTGCGAGCTCTTCGATGGGGAAATCGCTGGCGAGGTACACTATCCTCATCGCCGAGTCTTCCTCCTTGATGCTCATCAACACCCTCTCGAGACTCTGCCCGCATGTCCCCAGCGTGTCAGCATCGATTTGCTCCGTTCGCCAATGGATCCCGATCGCCTCTCCGTCGAACAGCTCCAGAACCTTGTCGGCCAACTTACTCCATTCCGCCTCGTATGTAAACGCACGCTCCAGTGCACCAGTACGAATGGCGTCCCTCTCGATCTGAGGGAAGAGCGGGCCTCGCAGGTTGTAATGGAGGAGGAGGACGTCAACCGGATCTTGAGCGTCGAGGGTACGTAAATCTTCGATGATTGGAGCGCCATCCTCATGCCATGGTTGCCAGCTGACGAGTGCTTCTCGCTTACCCAGGTCGAGCGTCGAGCCGTCAAGACATGGATAGAGAGGCTTCCATCCGTTCGTCGCATCCGGCACAAACTTGCCGAGCGTCTCGACCGGCGGCTCGTCTGCCATCTCGACGCTCAGTCGCACGGCTCGAGTCTGTGCAGGCTCGGATTGGTTCGCAAGCCAGAGCTCAAAGTCGCGCTGGAGGACTGGATTCGTTCCCGTTTCGGCTGCAAACGTGGATGGCTGATAGAGAAAGTCGAAGGATGAGGTGCCGCAGGTAGAGAAGCGGGATGGGTATGCGCGCGGGAGGACGAGGGTGCGGTTCAGCGCGGTGGCCAGAGCGGCGAGCTGGAGGAAGTGGAGCTGGGCACGGGATTCTTGCTCACCTGCGGGGAGAGGCGTGCTGTTCGTCAGACGCAGTCTGGTATGGGTTGAAGGGCGGGAGCGCACCGACGGTCGGAGGTACGAGGAACCTGCAACCCCGTTCGCCGCCGCAGATGTCCCCCGCTTCGCTTTGTGCCGCAGAAAAATCGCTCGGAAGAGCAACATCTTTCAGCGAATTCAACCTGTGCGCCACCGCCTCCTTCACCGTTGCGTAGCTAGGTACTTCCGGAAGCTCTGGTACGCCCTGGGTGATGAAATGGTAGGCGAGTATGATGCCGAGAAAGAGGGAAAATCCGAGAAGGGGTCGGAGCCAAATCGGTCGAGGTGGGGCTTCTGGCGGAGGAGTTCTGCGGGACGGCAGCGAGATAGGCATCTGCGTACAGTCACGTGAGTCCTAGCACGGTACAGTCGAACATCAGACTTACCTGCTTCCATTCGTCGAAGTCGTTCCCGTCCGCCAATGTCCCCGCGTCTTGATCTCGTGAACCTGTCGTCGCACGAAGAGCGTCAGCGCATTCTCCATCATTGACTGAAATGGACATACCTGTCCGTCGGTGCTGCATGTGTTTCTGATGTGAGAGAGAGCGCAGGACGCGCTGACTCCGTCTTTCAACCGTCCGGAGGGGCCTGTGCGTCGAAGGGTCCGGGCAAGCAATCCTTGCAAGCACGAGGCAGACGTCTCATGTACTGTCGGCGCGTACGCACGAGAGTCTGTCTTGTATGGCTGCGAGTTTCATGGCTGCGAGCCGCCAGGCAGATTCGAAGTTTGAGAAGGTCAAAGCGGGTTTTCCTTTTCCCTCTCCGCACTCTTTCGCTGCATGCAGTTGAACGGTTGCTTGCCCGCCTGAATGCAATGCAAGCCGATGCTACTGCAGTACGAGACCCGGCGCCAACTCCTTCAGTCTCCGTGCCAGATCACCCATTCCAGTCTGCCCTCGCCCGCCCGCAACTTCCGCCAATACGCTTCCTTCCTCTATTACCGCGCCAAGTGATCGGCCATTTCGCACACCAGAGAGGAGAGTGAAGCTGGAGATGAAGACGAGGAAGGCGAAAGCGATGAAGAAAAGTGGAAGACGCGTGAGAAGCGGTGAACGGGATGGTCGGGGGTCGAAGGATGATGACATCTGCATCCGCTAGCGGTCAGGCGGCAATCTCGGAACTTCAGAAGGAGGAGAAGTACGTACCGGTCGCCAAAACCCCTCCTTGTCCAGCATCTCCACCTCCAGGATCTCTTCCCTCGATCGCTCCTCCGTGTACTGCTCTCCCGTGACCGCTCCGCACTGTGTCGATGTGGCCATGAAATGTATCGATGAGTATTGAAGAGATGGAGAGGTGAAGAACCTGGCGAGGCGGAATTTCCGGAAAGAAAAGATATTGCCTCGAACGGGAAGAGCGAAGACAAGGGAAAAGAACGAGGCGATCGATTGCGTGCGAAAGGCGTGGTCGAGATCCTGCGGTCGAATTCCGTATATAATATACAGCTCACGTGGGCCCAGTCACACAAACAACGGAGTGCGATGAGGGGGATATAGCGCGACCAGAGGAGGAGAAAGCCACAATTGAGAAGGCTGAAAGTGGGCGCATGCGGCTAAGTTATCGAAAGCGCACGAGCTAGTTGGTAGCTAGGCCGGTTGTTCAGTCAGCCCTGAGGGTAGGATGCAGAATGACGCGCTCGCTGTGGAGTTCCAAAGAGGCACCAATCCCCTCTCATCTGCTTTTTGCTCCTAACCCACCTCGTTCGTTCATGCCGTAAGCAGCTTTCTGGTCACGAGGCGAAAGCAGTGGAGCTCGGCGGAGGGGAATCAGGGTGGAAAGGACCTCTGCAGATGAAACTGATTAGCAGGAAGTGGAGAGCAAAAGCGGACTAAAGGGAAAGTGCAGGCGTACCAAGAAGAGGTCCAGCGCATATCGTTGGGCTTAGCAGACACCGCCGGACCAGTGGCATCAGCCCATGCAGATGGGCGATAAAGACAAGGGCGAACGGGCACAAAACGAGCCTCAAAACGCGGGGACGCTTGCCGGAACCCGTATTCTTGCCCGCCTGCCTACGTGCTTATCGGCCCAAGCTTCAGCAAGGGCTCTTCCCCCTCCGCGCCATGAGCGCCACCCTTACTTTTCCGCTTCTTCTTCTTTTTCTTCTTGCCCTCTCCTCCCTGTCCTGCTGCAGTCGACTCAGCCGCCACACCGCCGGCGCCTTCCCCTGCTTGTGAGTCGAAAGAGATCTTTGTCGGCGAAGGCGTGACGGAAGGCGGAGCAGATCCGACGAGAGTGGTGGTAATCGAAGTCGAAACCGAAGGAACTGGCGAAACCTCCCCCCCTTCAACGTCCATCCCATCCTCCTTCGGCGGCCCTTCGTCATCTGTCCGCATCCGCTTGGCTGCTCTTCCTCCTTCGAACTCGGCTTCCGCTTCCCGTTGACTCGCTTCTTCCCTTTCCCGCTTCGAGGCCTCTTTCTTCTGCTGTTCGCGAAGCTTTTTGCGCTGGTTCTTGGTGAGGAGGGGTTGAGTGGAGGGGTCGCTGACGGCGGTTGATGGCGCGGAGGAGGAGGTCGTGGCGGCCGAGGGATCAGAAATGAGGGTTGAAGAGGAAGTCGAAGCCGACGGAGGGGCTGAGGGTGTGGAGGACGAGGCTGTCGAAGAAACGCCGATCGGTGCCTGAGGCTTCTTCCCAGCAGAGGAAGTGCCATTGAGCAGGAAGGGATTGTTTGGCGACATCTTTGCCTTGCCCTTGCCCCCTTTTCCCACCGCCTTCGAACGGCTTTCTTCCTCATCTTCGCTGTCTTCCTCGTTCTCGAGTGCCCCCTCTTCCCCATTGGCAAGCTTGACGTTGGCGCCTTCGTCTCCTACGGCACGTGTGCGATTGAGACCCAGCTGCTTGACGAGTTTGCGGTCTTCGGCTTGTTGTTGATGCAGAGCGGAAGCGGAGGCGCCGAGTCCTAATCTGCTCGAGAATCCGGGTCAGCCTGGCGTCCCGGGCACAGAGGGGAATAGGTTGTCTGGCACGGCCCTTGGACAGTGCAATATACACGGAGACCAGTCAGACTCGGTGCGAAAGAGGAGCTGACCTTGGTGCCCTCATCCTGTCCTTCAAGCCCTGCACTCCCTGTACCGTACTAGCTCCCGAGCTAGCCGTGTCCCAATCCGCGCCCAGATCTGTGGGTATCCAACCCTGTACGAGTTGTTTGGCTTGAGCGAGTCCATCGTCGAGGGAAGCTTGAAACTGTATTGGAGAATAGTCGTCGGGCGAGGGGGAGCGACTCGGAGAAGCTCTGGTGGAAGGTTTGTGACCGTTTAGGCCATTCTGATTAGGCATAGCTTGAATTGACTTGAGTAGGAATGCGAGTGTCGATCAGAGACGGAACTTTCTTCCCTTGATTCCATCTTCGTCTCTCTCTCTAACTGCTTGTATATAGACGGGCCCTGTACATAGGGCAATAAAGTAGTGCAAATATGCTACAGTACCTCGTCGATGGGCCCAACATGCCACCGTTGCAAATGTCCGTCATTCCGCTTCATCCCATTTCGCACCAAATCAGCCACCCGTGGGAACCTCGTGTACGCAGCAGGATAGCTGTATAGTGAAATCTCCTGGCCGGGATCGGAGACAAGGGCAGAGGAGCTCTGCGCTGCATGCTACCCGCACCGCAACTACGCCGACCGTCCGCTGACCTCCTTGAGCCCTCGCCATTCTATATTATAGGTTCTGGTTCCTCCTTCCTCTCTCCCTACAGTGTCTCCTTCTTCACCCAATCTTTCCAGCCTCCCCGAGTCGACCACTCCGATTCCTCCTCATGCCCTTTTCCCTCACTCTCGCCTTTTCCGCCCCGTACCGCTTCGCCTTCGAGCCTCGGAATCAGGCCGTCGGCGTCAACTTCGTGCTCGGGATCATGGGAGGCTACGGGGTATGGAAAGGTCTCGAGTGGGGCTTGGCTACGGACTTGACACCGTACGCTTGGGTCGGCTTCGAAGAAGATGAGAAAAAGGACGGCGGCATAGGGTCGAAGAATGGCTCTGCTCGCAACGGCACTGCGAGTGATGGACGAGGAGACGGAGGAAAGGCGGGGGCGAACGGACGACCACCATCTCCCGAGGAGAAGAAGCAAGAGCGTCGGATCCAGAAGAAACGCGAGCACTCCCACCTCCTCACCCTCCGCGCTAAGCAAGCTCGGACGGAAGGTCCCATCCACATCTTCCGCTCCACCTTCCACCTCCTCCTCGCCATGCGGGGGCAAGGCTACGCTTTCTGCGGCACCTCAACCGAATCTTTCCCTACCTCTCCTCGACCCTTCTTCCGCCGACTTTGCCTTGAGATTGCTTGGAGCCACCCTCTTCTCGTCGCATGCGCTGCGATGCTCCTCGAACCTCCCACCTCGCGAGACGCACTCGTTCTCTCCGTCCTTCCCGCCTCCATCTCTTCCGACCGCACAGCATATTATCTCGGAGAAGCTCTCACCGGTCTCTCCATGGGCGTCGCCGTCTTTTCTGCTCTCACCCTCGGCTTCAGTATGGCCACGCTGCTCATGTTCGTCCCGAATGTCATCCTGAGAAAGGCCCTGCCCCAAGGGTTGAGACCGCCTCCTTTCGAGCCGAGGGAGTACCCACCACTTTTTAACTTTGCCAAAATCCCGTCGAGTGTGGCAGTCTTCTGGAGCAAACAGTGGCATTCCTTCTTCTCTCGTACGTTCCTTTCTACGCCTTCTCTTCTCGGACTCGTGCTCATTCGGTCGGCTTGCAGGACCTTTCCGCTTCCTCGCGTTCGACCCCGCCAGCCGTCTGTTCACTCCTCTCTTCGGCAAGCTCGCTGCCCGTACGCTCGGCGTTGTAGCGGTCTTCGCGCTCAGCAGCTGGATCCACGAGTATGGTACGTTTTCTTCCCTGTTCACTCTGCTTCTTGCGCTGTCACCTTCTTCTTGTTGTGTCGTCGTGCTTCATCCAGCTGGAACGTTACTGACCCATCCAACGTCGTCCAGGCCTCTCCACCGCAACCTCAACTCTGCACCTCTCCCCGAACCCTATCCCGTCCGATCTACCTTTCCACACTCGCTGGGGAGGCTCTATCTACTTCATGTCACAAGGTCTCGCAATCATTCTCGAAGGCGCGTTCGCGGCGATCACGACGAAGAGGGTGGGCGGACCGCTTGGGATGCTGTGGACGGCAATTTTCGCCGTTGGGGCTGGTGGATTCCTCTACAAGGGATGGTGAGTCTCGCCTTCTTTTCATCGCTGCTACAGCGTACTATGGCACGCTACGCAGGTCCCCATTCTGGAGGGCGTGACTGACCTTCCCAACTCTCCCCTGAACCATTTCTCCATTGTCCCAGGATGACACAAGGCCTCGTCCGAGAGGTGCCTCCCGCCACCTACTGGTCCTGGCAGCGCTTCGTCGTCCCCATGGGCTGCCTTCAGCCGCCGCCGATGTGGATGAACAGTCTACCTGGCGCCTACCCTTACGAACGACACGCTTAATTCGACGACTTGGAGGCGGAGCTACCTGATTCGTAATCGCATAGACCGCTACATCGGCATAGAACGCAATGGCACAAGCGTCGATATCGAGGGGATAGCGGGATTATGGAGGGAGAGGCCTGAGCTGGCCCCTTCCTTCTTTCTTGTTTACGGTATGCCTCATGTCCTCTGTTACCCTCTGTGTGGCTCACACACCTTCGCTCGTTGTTTCCCACTGCTAGCTTGTTCCCCGGCTCGCCTTCTTCCTTCCTCTTCGCCCCAGCTACGATCAGAATAGTCTCGGCCCCAGATCCAGCCCTTCCTGCCTTCTCCCTTGAATCAGCTCGCGCCCCCTTCCCCCCTCCTGCCGCCTCGCCCCGACGGTCTAGCGATCGATTCCTGCCATTCCTTCCTGCTGCTGTCTCTCATGGGTTCTCCGAAATGGGAGAAGCCCTGTTCTCGTTTCTTGGATTTCGTGCTGGAACTCCGGCCTATAGGGATTCTCTAACTGACCTGTCCGCACGAGCTGGGGTTCCCTTGACTTGCTTCTCTCGCTTGATTTTCTGACGCTTTCACCGGCAATGCCCGCCTTCGCGATGCCAAGCCGGGGTTTTCTCACCGTTGTCGCCTTCACCCTGGCCTTCGTCCTTGCGAGCGCTTCGCCCCTCCGCCGCATTCCTGCCTTGGAGCGAACCGCCGTGCGACTGCGTGGGCGAGCAGCGAGCTCGTTTTGCACGTCTAGCGCGGAATGTATCAACAACCCGCCCGCGAATGCAAATCGGTACTGTGATTCCGGTGTTTGTAGTTGGCGTACGTTTTCTAGACCTTTCTGTTAACACTTCTTCGTCGCTGTACTCACAATTTGGCTATCTACAGGATGTCGTTTAGGATACAGCTCCACTGGGTCCTCCTGCGTCCTGACAAGCACCGACTCATCCACTATAAATTTCGTCGTCGCCGCGAGTGAGACAGCCGTACTGGTCGCAGCACCGGCTAGCCAGTCGTGCACGACCACGGGTGATTGTACGAACACGATACCCGCAAACAGTAACCGGTATTGCAACAAGGGTGTTTGTTCTTACCGTACGCTTTAGTTCTTGTCTTTTTCATTTCGCCAGAGCTCACTCGCTCGTATTTCGAATCCGGCAGGCTGCAAGACGGGCTACATTGCTTCAGGATCAAGTTGCGTCAAGACTGCATCAAGCACGAATCTCTCCAGCTCAACTAAGCGAACGTCCTCAGCCACCTCGGCGGTAAAAACCTCGACTAGTTCATCACGAGTTTCCACTATTGGCTCGACTGTTCCAAGCAGCACGTCCAGTACGAGTCAGTCGCCCGCGGGCACGAGCAAGCTGTCAATCTCGACATCGGCAGTAGCGTCGGCGCCGACCCCCGCGAGTTGCTCAGCTTCGAGCGATTGCTCCGCCCAGGCTCGACCGGTCAACTCGAACGCGTACTGCGCAAGCGGGAAGTGTACATTTCGTAAGCTTCTCTCTCACCACCCCCAACTTCGTAGGCAAATGAGCTCAACGACGCCCCGAAAACAGGATGCAGAACAGGTTATGCTCTGACCGCTGACGGAGCAAGCTGCGTGTCAACCTCGACTGCCACTGTGACATTGGTCGTGTTGACCACACCTGTAACGATTACGGCAAGCAGCACAGCGTCACTTGCCTCAAGCGCAGTCGAAACGACTACCGTTTTCTCCTCCTCCTCCGTTTTGTCCTCTTCCATCGTCAGCACGACTCCCGCCCTCAGCTCGACTGTTTCTGCCTCAGTATACACCTGGAGTGCGTGTGCTTTTTACTTTGAGTCGCTCGGCGCGGCTCAACATCCTGTACTTCGCAGACCCCACCCCGACGCGCACCTACTCAACCGCACCTACTCCGCCCGCCGCAACTCCCGTTCTCATCCGCAGATACAGCAGCGGCGACTTCTTCGATACGGAGCAGTTCTCCTACTTTAATCTCACGGATCCGACAGATGGCTTAGTCACGTACGCTGCTTTCCTTCCCGCGCCGGCTTTGAATCCGCCAAGACTGATGTTTTCCTCGTATTGCCTGTCCCACCTTTCCTCCTCCATCGGCCCGTGATTCATTCGCAAATGTCACAGCTATCTCACTGCCCCCGACGCCCTTACCCAAGGTCTCGCCACCCTCAATCCGGACGGAACCGCCCGTCTCAGCGCAGATCGCACTTCTACCCTTGCCGCAGGTCAAAACCGCAGCAGCGTACGGATCTCGTCCATTGCAGCTTACGATCCGGGCACGTTACTGTTGTTTGACTTGGCGCATGTGCCGGTCGGATGTGGCGTATGGCCGGCGTTGTGGATGTGTGCGTCTCGCTTCCCGTTCTCCTGACTCGCAATTTCGTCCCTGTTCAGCACGAAGGCCTCGAGAGTGTTGCACATAAGCAGACCTCCTCGTCATCGCTGCTGTTCCTTCTCTTACGCAGATATTGATCCGTGGCCGACCATGGGCGAAATCGACATTCTCGAGGGCGTCAACGAGCGAACCTACAACCAGCTTACGATTCGTACGCCCTTCCCCCTCCAGCCGGTTTCAGAGTCGATTTGACCCTATTCCGTCTGACGCAGACACCCTCTCCGGCTGCAACCGCAACAAAAGCATCCCCATGACTGGCTCCTGGGTATACTCAAAGGACAGCTGCGACACTGCGACTGGCTCGTCATGCTCAGTACAGGATAACGACCCGACGAGCTTTGGTGAGGGGTTCAACCAGGCGGGTGGAGGAGTTTTTGCGGTGCAGATGGCTGAGACTGGGTGCGTTTCCCCTATTTCTCCTCCTCCCCGCCTTTCGGGTGGTTCGAGCTACCGTCTGTGCCATAACTTACTGACTTCGTTGATCCTCGTGCTTCCAGCATCTCCATTTGGCACTGGCCCCGGTCTAAGATCCCCTCTGATGTGGCGGCCGGCGAGCCTCGTCCTCAAACCTGGGGTTACCCCGTCGCAGCGTGGGACGGCTCAACGTGCGATACTCGGACATACTTCTCGCAGCTATGGATCACCCTTGTACGCTACGCTTTGTCGTCTATACCTGTGGAGTCGTTGACGCTGACCTTCTCAGTTCCGCCCCTCGCCCCACAGAATATTGAGTCAGTCTTCCTCCATTCTTCTGCCCCCGGTGCCCATTCCTGATTCTCATTCACCTTGGCTCTCTGCAGCGTGTGCGGTCGAATGGCAGCCAAAAGTGCCACCTGGAAAAGCTCAACCGCGTCTGGTCCAACATGTGCCGCTAAGTATGCCACTTGTGCCGATGCTGCAGCGGATCCGGCGGCGTTCAAGGAGGCGTACTTCGACGTGAACTACATCAAAGGTCAGCTTTTCTTCGTTTCCGCCTTTGCTCGAACAGTGGTGCGTGGCTGATCGTCTGCCTTTGCTCTTCTGCGCGTTTGCAGTCTTCTCCGTTTAGATAGTCAAGGCTTACTGTGGTTCCGTTCTCTCGCTGAGTATGCTGACTCGGATATTCTGTCTTCGCTGGTACGCATGTTGTATGATAAGGCGCGAAGAAATGGACGAGATTGGATCCGAACACCGACTACTCTCCCGTCTTGTTCCCATAGGGCCGCGAGTTCTTCTCCAATATCCCCGAACTCGATTATTGACTCTACACCTGTGAGCCGGTTCCCTTACAGGCCTCGCCAGCGGGCTCTCGTGTCGCAACAGCTGCCATTACAGCTTTTCACCTAGAAGTCGATTACGCTGATAACGCGTTCTTCGCCCTCCCTCCGTTTCGATGAAAGCCGTGCCGTTTCGCTTCCTCGCTATCGTCATCAACAGCGTGATCCAAACCTTAGCCTGTCCAAGCGAAAGCTGGCCCAGGTTGAGCGTGTCCTCCATTTTCTTCATCCCTTCGCTATCGACCACGCCCCTGGAATGCTGGTACGCACAGTCGCAAGCGGCGGCGCAAACTTCGTCGTAGCACTCGGCAATTGGACTGAACAGCTCCTCAAAGACGTTATTCACGGTGAGCTGAGAGCGGGAGTTGTCACGGGCGAGGGTACAGAGAGGCGCGAGTTTGAGGTGGTGTGCGAGGCGGTAGACACTCTTGGGAGATACGGGAGAGGGAAGTGCGAAGGGGTCCGGCAGGGGTAGGAGGAGTCGCACCGAGGTTCTGGCTGTTGGAGGAAGATGAAGAAGAGGAGGAAAGGGTTGCAAAGTCGATGTACCCGCTCTGCATTCAGCAGATCACGGCGAGGTAAGTAGAGTAACAAGACTCGGTGATTGTGACGACTTTGTAAGGAGGTAGTGAGCCGAAGAAAGAAGGTCGCGTCGATGAGGTTTTTCCGGGAAGGGCCGCGTCTTTTTCTTCGTCCGAGTCCTTCCAGTTGATGGTAGAAACGCTCTCCTGGGCAGGATAACCGTGTACAGCCGCCGAACTACCTTCACGGAATTGGGATGAAAGGAGGGTTCTGAAATAGGGAGACTGGCTAAGGACGACCTCGCTTGTCCAGATTTGGCGGAGCACGCTGGGGAATGAGAGGCAGTTGTTGTGAGGGGTCGGGCTAGACCGGTTGGGGAAAGGGGTGAGATAGGCGGCAATCGTGTGTCGGTTTCGTGGTCAGAGTCGCCGAAGACGGGAATGCTGGAGGCGGAGGAGAGCACAGGGGCATCGGATGAGGTGTTCTCTGCGAAGCCGGAGGGCAAGAAGGGTGGCGAAGTACGGAGCTTGGCGGAGCACAGCTTCTGAGGTCCACAGTTGGCGCTTTTGGCGTGGGAAATTGAGGAGTACATTTGAGGCAGCCGGGTCGTGAAGAAGCGCTGTAGATGTAAGTCTTGAGGAACTGGGCCGTGGGATGATGCGAAGGACAACGCACTTTCAGCCAGATACCCCCGAACCTCGACTGGCTCATTCGCGGGCGACGGATCTGCACCGTCTTGAAATTCGATCGAGAGCTGCAGCAGCACGTGAATAGGGGAGCTCATAGGAACGATCTCGATGCGCCCGCTATCGGTTGGCGGGAACAAACCTGCTTGGAGCTCGATTCCCCAGCGCGCAGGGCGATCCGGATGTGCGGCATCGTAGACGGCGAAGTTACCGCCTCGTATGCGCATGCGTGTTGTCACACCATCCCATATGAGGGCGAATTGGTCGACCGGGCAATTCAGCCTCACGGCTGACCAGCCTATTTTCCATACGCCTGAGGGGAACGGAGGTTAGGTGGAGGTGAATGGCGTGAGGATGGGAGATGGGTACGCCGGTTCGTAGTGCCGATAGTCGATCTCCAGCTGTGTGACCAACATCGTAGCGGCAGAGTACTGCATACGACTTGTGGGTGTCAAGGCGCGGTCGGCTGTACAAGTGAAATGCTAGAAAAGGCACTCACCTCGACCTTGAGTTTTCGCGTCGCTATGTAAAGCTACTCCCAACGGTTCACTGCGTATTCTCGCTGGCTCCCATTCCGCTTGCTGTCCCCACTTGAAGAGCGATGTCGTACCAGGAAGATGAAGAAAATCGACGTCGGCGGGTGAGCGTTGCGCTGGTGGTCCGCGCTCGTCGTGTAGTACCCAGGCGGTCGGAGACAGTCCCCGCTTACTCAGTAAAAGCAGTCGTAGAGGTCGAAAGCGATTCCAACTTCTGCACTTCGCCAGACTATAAACGCCTCATCTACGCGACAAAACACACCAAGAGCTACAGCGTGCAGCTGAACGTGTATTTTCAGTTTCTAGTCACCTGATCAGCACGCGCAGTTTGCGCTCGAGATGGCCTTGGACGAGGATGAATGGAGTGGATCGACAGCAGCTCCTTCTACCGGCACAAACAGACCAAGATCACCTGCCAGAGGCTCAGCAGCATCTTCAGCAGCTCCTAAACCTCAGCGAGTATCAATCGCACTCCCAAAGAAGCCAGTAGTCGCCGTCGCCTCTTCTCCCCCATCTCGAGATTACCGCGACGACCGCAGAGATCCTCAGCACGACTGTGAGCACCTCCTTCCGCCTTTTTCAGCTCTTGAAAACTCTCCGACCACGCGTCACTGACTTTCCACTTCTTTCCATCTCCGACCTCTTCCCCCACTTCCACCTTTTTCGCCCCTTGACCTTGTGGAACCCGCAGACCCACCTTCATCCCGATCATACCGCCGAGACGAACGAGAATACCGAGAACGGGATTACTGGGACGAAAGAGACCATCCGAGAGACTCGAGGGACTACCCAAGAGACTCACGGGACTATCGACGGTATTCGCCCGGTCCTTCCTATCGACGCTCGCCTTCACCCCGCCGCCGTGGCTCCCCTCCGCCTTCGCATTATCGCCGCTCCCCTTCACCTCGCTCTTACCACTCGCACGCCCCAACCTCTTCGTCCTACCATTCTGCCCCGTATCCCCCAGATTCGTCATACCATCCCTCTTCCCATGGATCCATCCCAATCCCGCTCAATGGTCATGCCCCGCCTTCAACTTCGTCTTACGCCGCTTCTTCCCACGCGTCTACCTCAAATTCGCTCGCTTCCCACGTCCCTTCGACCGCGCCGACTCGTGGTTCCTCTACCCATTCCTCCACATTAAACCCGCTCAATGGCCAGCTCTCACCGTCCGCATCGTCCTCGCATCACGCTCTAAAACGTCCGACTGGGCCAGCAGATATGGTCAGGCGAGGCTCGGCTTCATCGTCGAGATCCTCGAATGGAGACAAGAAATCCCCCTTGATGAACGGGTGGAAACCTCTCCCTCCAGCCGAAGCTGTTCCTCCCCGCCCTGCCGCGCCTAGCACTTCCTCCTTCGCTCTTCCTTCGAAAGCCCCCACAGCTCGTCCTTCCTCGACCTACGCCGCCATTCGCCCTTCATCGACGTACAACAAGCTCCCCGCTTTCTTCTACAAAACCCTCGGGGCAAAGGACTATCGTGTCATGTACGACCCTGCTCTCGACCCCAACCCGATCAAGAAGGGCAAGGAAGTGATCAAGAGGTATGATGGAGAGGGCGTGAAGGAAGAGGTGAAAGACCCGAGGAAGACGGAGGATCCGGCTGAAAAGGCAAAATTGGAAAAGAAGAAGCAGAGGGGGCCTTTCATGCGCGAGTTGGGCGTGTTGACCTATAGCGTACGTCATGCCCCTTTCTCGTATGTCAGACCTCGCTGACCTAGTAGACTCGCAGTGGGATAAGAACTCCACCGGCCCGCCGCCACCCGCTCCGCCTTCTGCCATTCTCGTTACCGGCTTCCCTAGCGCGACCACCGGGGACGCCATCCACGCTCACTTCCGCTCATACGGCCGCATTGAGCAGCAAGAAGTCAAGTACGACGTCCAAACTGGTGGCAGCCTCGGGATCTGCTGGATCAAGTACATTGACGACGTTCCTCGAGACGCTGAGCCCGATAAACCTACACGGGAACGGTACGAACGGAAACGTAAGCAAGGGCAGGTGCAGGATGGGTCGTTGGTGGCTCAGCAAGCGATGACGAAGGGCAATGGGGCGAAGGTCGGAATGGCTATGCTTATGGGGGATGTCGGGGTGAAGGTGGAGCTTGATGCAGATGGTGCCAAATGCAAGGCTGCGGTCAAGGCGGAGATGGCACAACGCCACCCGCCCAAGCCGGCGCCGAAGAAACCCCCACCTCAGCCCACACCTATGTCTCGATCTTCGTCTTCTTCCGCAACTCCTAAACCTACCGCATCGACTTCTTCTCTACCTCCCGCTCCTCCCAGTCTCCCCCCGCCTCCGCCGCCGCCTACCTCTGCCCCTCCGCCTCCCCCTGATCGACCGCCACCTCCCCCTCCTTCCAGCTACGGCCGAGGCGGACGTTCCGGCCAACCTATTGCTTCATCCTCGCGTGACAACTCCAGGTACGCCTCACCGAGCGGTCCCCGATACGCAGCTCGGGGCACGCCGGCCTCTACTCTCCCCAGTGGGTCACGCAGCGCCAGTCAATCCACCCATGTCTCCATCCCTTCGTTGCCCATTTCTTCTCTTCCATCCTCAGCCGCTTCCCGGCTTGAAGCTGCGACACATGTCTCTGTCCCCACAGTGGCTATCCCCCCTCTTCCTTCTGCTCGCCCGCCTATGCCGCCCAAAGCTTCCTCCCGAGGTTCTTTGCCTTCGGCCGTTTCATACTCATCAACATCCTCCCGCTTCGGTGGGGGTGTAGGTGGAAGAAAAGGTGGTGCTCGAGGAGGAGGAGGAGGAGGAGGAAGGTCAGCAAGACCGGACAATATGGCCTCAGTAATCGCTACTGCCGTCGAGGCGGCCAAGAAACGATTAGCGGCGCATCAGCAGCAGACGAAGGGTGGGTCAGGGGGCAAGAAGACTCGGGAGGAAGGAGAGGCGGATATGGAGATGGATTCGGATCAGGGAAGTCGAACTGGATCTGGATCTGGAGCTGGAGGGGCGTCGGAAGAGTCGGAGGAGGAAGAAGGGGACGAAGACGAAGAGCAGGTCGACAAGAAGGACGCCATCTTCTACCATCATCACGCGTCGGGCCGAACCGAACCTCGGCGCATCTTGCCCCGCGGGTTCGCACCCGTGAACGCTATCGCCTGGCAGGCGAGCAAGAAGGTTTTGTTGGAGAAGTTGGCGTCGAATGGGAAACCTTATCTCAAGATTGATAAGACGGTGTTTCAGGATAAGAGGGCGGGTCAAGGAGGGAGGTCGGCGGTGCCGAATGCGGAAGAGTTGGAGAGGCATTTTAGGAAGTATGAGATTGATCGGGTGCGTTTTCCGTTCTTCGTATTTCTTCCGAACCTTGTTTGCGCGGCTGACGAGACTCGAGCACTTCTTACAGACCTTTGCCGACTCGGAAGGTTGGTACATCACCTTCGAAGAGGGAAATGCCGCTCGAAGCGCTTTCGACGTCCTCAATGGTCACAAGTTCGGCGGTGCAAGCCTTCAACTCATCCTCTGTGACCCGCCCTCCTCCGCCCCAACTCCTTCACCCTCTCCTGCTGTCCCCGCTGCCCCGACCGCCCTACCCTCCAAGCCCAGCAACGCTCCAGCACCGGGCAGTCACCTCGCCGCCCTCGTTGAAAAGCTTTCCCGCCGTCCCGCTTCAGCGATCCAAAAGAAGCGGAGCGGATGGACCCAAGCGGAACTCGTCGAAGAAGCCAAGGAGATTGTGGTCGCCGAGTTGCTCGAGACTTTCCAGAACGACCTCAAAGCTCGGCTTGTTCGAGGGAAAGTACAGGAGCACTTGCAAATCTGGGAGAGGAATGGATCGCACACCTCTACCCCCACTGCGCCTACACCTATACCCGCTTCCTCGGTCTCTTCTGTACCTCCTACAGCGGTTAAAACGGAATCTCTCGACTCTCCTGTCGACCCGACCGCGTCTTCCTCCACCGTCAAAAGCCTCTCATCCCTCTCTTTCTCCAAACGCAAATCTGCCACCTCAGCCTCGTACGACGACCGCCGCCGTCGTCGAGACTCGGTCAGCACCCGTTTCTCCTCCGAAGCGCCTTCCGAATCTCCCGCGCCAGGCTTTGGAAGCGATGCCGACGACGTTCAACCTCGGACCAAGGAGCGGTCCAAGAAGAAGAAGGAGCAGAAGTCCAAGGTCTCGAGGGCTTATTCGGACTCGGATGAGGAGAGCAGTGAAGACGACCGGGTTAGGCGGAAGAAGGCCGAGTCGGCGGCGAGGAAGAAGAAGGCCGCGGCTACCTCTTCGAGGTCTTCGAGGAAGAAGGTCTCGGTTGACTATACGAGCAGCGAGGATGAGGCGGAGGAACAGCAGCAGAAGCTGCCTCAGGTCAAGGAGGAGGAGGATGTTGCGCCGGTCGAGGCTACGCCTGCTCCTTCTCCTTCTCCTGAGCTGGGTGATGCGACGCCCGACATCACGACGGGGAAGACGCGGCGAGATACGATGGCGATGGACGTCGACAACGACGAAGCAGCTGTCGCTTCACCGCCTCGAAAAGGCAAGCTCGTGCGAGGGAGGAAGCCCAAAGTGGAGGTGGACGTCAAGCCCAAAGGCCGACAACCTATCCCGATGCCTGCTTCACTCGACCCGTTCGAAGCCGGCCTCGCAGGCGACGAAGAAGACCTCTTCTACCTTAAGCTCGCGCTCGAGCGCCTCCAACTCGGGCAGGACTTGCACCCATCCCCTCCGCCATCCGACGACGAAAGCGCTCCACCTCCCAAGCATGCGTCCGGTTCAGCCCGCACCGAAGGGTTCTACACCATCACCGTCGAAGAAAAGATGGCGAACCGACCTGCGACGAATCGAGCCAAAGCTGCCGCGGCAGACGCCCAGGCTTCGAGCGTCGCTGTTTCTCGTCTCGCTCGAGCCAACACTCGTGGATTAGTTCGGGGCATGGAGCTGCACAAGAAAGTCACGGCGACCGATACCGATGTCCTCAAGTTCAACCAGCTCAAGACCCGCAAGAAGCAACTTACGTTCTCGAGGTCTGGCATCGAGGGTTACGGACTTTTTGCTCGAGAGTGCGCAGTTCGCTTCTTCACCTTTGGCGATCCCCCTGTCTGGACTAATGATTCTTCGAGCAGGTTCATCCCGTCCGGCGACATGGTCATCGAGTACGTCGGCGAGCTTATCCGACAGCAAGTCGCCGACCGTCGCGAAAAGGCTTATGAGCGACAAGGCATTGGTTCTTCCTACCTCTTCCGTGTTGACGAAGACCTCGTCGTCGACGCTACGAAGAAGGGTAACCTCGGGTACGCCATCGAGTCTTCCGATCCCCTCCTTCGAGCGCCAACCTGACCATGAGTCTGCCTCTTCAGTCGTCTCATCAACCATTGCTGCGCGCCGAACTGTACAGCTCGTATCATCACTATCAACGGTATCAAGAAGATCGTCATCTACGCCAAAGCCAACATCCATCCGGGAGAAGAAGTCACTTATGGTGCGCTGCTCCCGTTTCCTTCTGGGGCTCACAGACACTGACGAACCACGCCCTTCTATAGACTACCACTTCCCGATCGAGGAGGACAACAAGATCCCTTGTCTCTGCGGGTCCGTCCTCTTTCTCGTCCACTCGGCTTCTCTGGGACTGACCTTCCGCTGTCGGCAGTGCACCAACATGCCGTCGCTACCTCAACTAGTCGCTGTCTTATTCCCGTCCCGATCCATACACGCATCCTTTGCTTGCTCTGCCAATCGAGCATGTCATGCCTCGTCCTCCCGCGCTATCTCGCCACTCGTCTTACCGCATTGTACTCCCTCCTTGGAAGCACTTTCTGCCTCGTCTCTGCCCCGATAACCATGCCTCCGCTTTCGGGCGAGTCCGCCTATGAAAGAGAATGAGGTAATAGTAGGGATCTAAGTTACGATTCATGAGCTCGACAGCTGGATACATGGGATAGGAGACAACGTCTGTGCATGTAGAGAAACGAAAGCTAGTGTCTGTACGCAGGCATGATCTATATACGAAGAGACGGACAGACGAGTATAATAGGGGTGGTTCAGGTAAATGAGGCGTAACAATGTGAAGAGGCCAAGCCTTTCCGACGGGAAGTGGGGGAAGAAGTTGACAAGACCGGGCTCAGAAAGAGAAATCCTCCACAATCAGGCTGACTTGAGCACGAGGGTCGCCCTTCGCAACGCGCTTGAGGTCGATCTTCTTCGCGACGAGGTTACGGACAACCGTGTTGAGGCCGGAGGGGCCGCAGCCTGTAATAAGGGGTGGTTCAGCTGAGACTGTAGCGATACTGAAGAGCAGAAAGAAGACGCACAAGCAACGACCGTCTTGCCTACTGATCGCTCTACCTCGTCATTCAAGATCTCCTTCAACCGCGGGTAGCCACTCTTAGCGAGCTCAGTCACCGCCTCCAGATCCTCCTGTTCCGCCGCTGTGACGTCGAGGAAGAAGCTCTCGTCCGGATCTTCGCTTGCGACTTTGACAGCTGGAGCTTCTCCGCCGAACCCGCTGATGCCGCCGTACGAAGCCATGTCGACGAGGCTGTTCCGGTTCGAGGAGAGTCCGCCACTAGGCTGCTTGATCAGGTGGCGGGTGCTGCCACCGACGAGGGTGCCAGCATCGGAGCGAGCGTCTTCACGCCCGTAATCGAGAGACACGGACGAGTAGGCGCGAGCAGCGCCGAGGTCGCCTATGGAGGCGGAACGAGGCTCGTAAAGCTGAGGCGGGGTAGGTGAGGCAGAAGAGGATTCGAGAGGGAGGGGCTCGAACGAAGCAGTCGAGTTGTTGGGGAAGGAATCTGGGCGTCGTGAGGGAGGGGGAACATCCCGCTCTGGTCGACGGAGTGAGCGACCTTGTCCGCGTCTCGAGAGTGCTCGACGAAGCTTGCCCTCCTTCTTCAGCTTGGCGGAAACCTCGGCCTCTCCCGCTGTACGGTGGTCGTCTTCCCCTTCGAACAGGACAAAGTCCGTCACCGAGTCGACCTCGTGACCTTCTTCGCCGTGCACACCGTCCTCCGTCTGTCGACGAGGACTGGTTGGCGAAGTCTCACTGTCGCTCCAATCGCTCATCTCGCTGAAGATACTTTCCCTTCCGGCTGGTGACGCAGCGCGGGCCCCACGGGCGAAAGGCGCAGTCGGAGGCGCGAGATCGTCTGTAGAAGCAGCGGCGGCCTCGAACTCGGTTCGTCGACGAGGACGAGAGGGACGCTTCGGAGCATCGTGAGTGACGAAGAGGTCGACCTCGAGTTGGGAGGCGTCGCACATCTCGATACAACGCCGAAGTGTCGACGCAACCCAGGAGAGATGAGCTGCGAGGTTGTAGGGAGAAGGGCATCGTCATGTCAGTGCAACTCGGGCATATAAGAGACGGACAGACGTACCAAATTCCCTCATAATCCATACAAATCTCACCCTTCTAGTCTTCCACTTCCCATCCTGCTCTTTCCTCACCATCCTCCGACAAGCGTTCTCCAACACACTCACTCCAAAGCTGATCCCAGTCCCTCCACAAACGATCAACAAGCTCTCATACGCTCCCCAACTCACCCTCCCCGCAGAACCCATCGGCCAGCTAACCATCGCTCGGAGGTTCACCCCTACCGCTTCGACGCTCGCACGACGATGTCGGACGACGTGATCCCATAAGGCTTTGGAGAACCCGCCTTGCGCCCGAATGAGCAGGACGATCTCGCTACCCTTCTTAGCGACATTGCCTCCGACGGGGGCTACGCCCTTTGCGCGTTCATCGACACTTGCGATGGTGTAAGGATGAGAGTCGAAGAAGCGGACTTGAGGGGCGTATAGGAGGAGGTGCTGTCCTGGTGCCCAACGGATGGAACGGGGAACGTGAAGGGTGAGACGGATAGTGCGACCCGGGAGGAGCTGGGCTGAGGCAAAGCCAGGCGGCGGAAGGGGCCGAGGAGAGGAAGTTGATGCGTAAAGAGGTGAGGACTGATAGGAAGGTGCGGCGGGAGAGCCGAATGGAGGTAGCGTGGGAGAAGCGGGAGGATAGCTGCCACTGCGATTCATGCCCGGAGCTTGGAGAGGTTCACGAGACTCGTCGTAAGGGCGAGGTGGATATTCGCCGCCTTGATTGCCGAGTTTGGCTTCGGAAAACCCGTCGCCTTTCTCCTGCCCGCCGAGCTTGGTAAAGCTCTGCCTGCTTGATCGCGCAGAGGACGGCTCTCGGAAGAGGATACCTTCGAATAAACCATTGACCCAGAGGAAGACGGCGAAGCGGACCAGACGTTCTGCACCCCACCAGACGAGGGCAATCAAAGGCCACCAGAGAAGCGGCTGCGGTCGGGTAAAGAGTCAGTCACGGCAAGAGTGTAGAGCTGCTGGAGGGACTCACGGCATGATGAACGATACAGGCTGCGAGGAAGAGGATGACGAGTCCCACATGAGACCAGTAGAAAAGCTCGTAGTAGCGGTCACGGATGGGCCGGAAAGAAAAGGCGGTGAGGATGGTGAGAAGACCCCAGGCCTGCGAGTATCCGGCAGTAGCGCATGAGCGTTGTGAGGGGAAAGGAGGTGCAGACAAGAAGAAGGGAACGACACGCACAACTGCGCCAGCACAGAAGCGGTACCAGCTCCAAATGGGAACGAGAACGGGACGCCCGAAGGGATCCTTGTCGTGTGCGAGTTGCACGAACCATCCCACCGCGTGTCCAGTCGAGAACACCCAGACGACGCGACCTACGGGGACGTTCTATGTAAGCAAGGATGATGAAGAATGGAAGGGAAGGTAAGCTCACCAGACCAGCGGTGCAGGATGGCGGTCTGACGAGGAGTGAACGCGGTAGACGAGGAGAACGTCAGCTGGGGACACATACAGCCAATCTTCACCCCTGCGTGGGGGCATCGAAAGGAAGGCGCACCTTGTCGAAGTGATAGTTAGTAAGGAATGGCGAAGCCCATATGTTAAACGGCCACTACAGAAACGCAAGGGCGTGAGCGGAAACTTGAGAGTCGGTAGCCAACGGGGGTACGCACCTGCTTCAGTGCTAGCGTAATAACTAGAGGTAGCATCGCATACGAAATAAGCCCCAACCTTGCCGACGCCGACCAGGTGTTGAACGGGATGTTCGCATTCGAGGAAGCAAGAAGGGGATCGTTGAAGGGCGCCCAGCCATTGGGGTTGTTGACACCCCTCTTGGCATGCTCGACGGGAAAGGTTACGCCGGCGGGAGTGGGTGGCGCGGCGAGAGAGGCGGAGAAGTCGGAGGCGAAAGAGGAGAAGCGGAGAGCAGGGAAGGCTCGTTTGACGCGGTAGGTCGACTTTGGAGGGCCTACGAAACGGGAGCTTGAGCGAGGCAAAAATACCCAGGGGAAACAGCACGCACCGGAAGACCCATAGTATGCTTGATAGCCACATTCTCCTCCGAAGACGCAGGTGGTCGGTGCGATGTAGTCATCTCCAATGAATGAGACGCACAACGCCGCACCAATCAAGACCAGGACCGCCACCACTTGCGCCAACGTCGGACTCGCCCAAACGACCTTCTTCCTCGTCCTACTCGCTCCAGTACCTTCCTCAACCGCTGACGGGTCTATTCCGACCTTTGACCTCCCGCCTGACCCCGACGACCCGCCAACTGACCGCGTCCAAGTTATCCTCCTGATGGAGATCTTCCTAAACCATGCTCCGATAGCGCTGCCCCCCGTTCCTGTTCCGCTCAAATGGTAGACTGCGCTCCAGAGGATGAGGGTGCCGATGATGATGAACCAGAGGATGTAGGCGTAGCGCCAAGTCGGGATGGACAGGGTGTGGGCGTCGAGGTAAGGCTGTTTTCCGGCGATAGTCAGTCGCTGTGCACGATCAGAGAAGCTGGCCAGTACGTACCCTGGTAAAGTACTCCAACAGCGAGCTAGAGTCTACCCCACCCGTGCTGTCGACGATCTGAGCGCTTGTCGTAACGCTGCCGGTGTATGTTTGGCTGGCCACGTGGGCGAAAGAGAGGCTGGTTCCGGTCGCTTTAGCTGCGGCTGTCGTTGTAGCCAGCGGAGGTTGGTAGCCGGCTCCTACGGCTGCGGTAGCGGTTGCTCCGGACATTGTGTGTGCCAAGGAAGTGATGGTAAAGTTGTGGCAGGAGCCGTCGAAAGGAGTCGAGGGAGGTATGTAGTTGCTTAGTCCGGCACGTACAACACTCTTCCGTGCGTCTCGTAGGTTCCGGTCGATGCAGCGATGTTTGTTGTTCGGTGCGATGAAGTCAAGGGCGGCTGTCGATCGTGTCGGAGAAGGGTGATGAAGCGCTCTGCGATCTGCTGTACAGTGTTGTTGGCGAGTGGTAACGTCCGGTAGTCAGCCGAGTGAAGTGACAAGAGAGGTCTCGCAGCAGCAGGCGCCGCGAGGAGGTCGCGGGGAGTTGCACTTTCGACCGGGCGGACTACGGCCTGGCAGGCGAAGCTGAAAAGAGAGAACGAGCTGCTCGTTGCAGACTTTACTAAGAATGCTACGAAGACCCGAAGACGATGCGAGAAAGAGAGATTGCGCAAAGTCCGTTCAAGGTCCGTTGTACTGTGTCTATCGTTCCTCCTGAGGGGTCGAGACGTTCCGCCAGCCGTGAGCGAGTGTATCGCGTCCTGTTACCGTTCATCCGTCCGGGGTCACCTTGCTGTGATGGCTCAGGGAAGAGACGGGAAATGGGGCATAGGGCTCTTCCTGCACCTGAAGCGTGTGAACTGGGGGGAGGTGTGCAGCGACATAGCCCAGACCAGTCGGTACTTGAGCTTCTCGAGTGAGGCATGCGCTAGACGGCGCAGCGAGGCTACTTAAGCCGAACCTGCTCAGGTGAAAATCGAGTCAGTGCTGCCAGTTACACCCCCGCATACCACTGGGCGCAGTGGTATGCGGTTGGAAATGTACCTGTACCGAACTGGCGGAACGTCGGTGATGGATGGCGGATGGGTCTACAGTGGGTAGGTTCAAGCGGCACAAGCTGAGGGCAAACCGCGATGAGTAAGAATCGCTGACCAGTCTCGGGTAGACTGGCGGGCCCAGGCAGGATGGTCGATAACCATGTAGGGTCGGTTCGCGAAAGAGCGCTTCTCAATCGCCGGCTACAGCGTATGGCAGAGCGCGTCGAGCTTCGAGGTGAAGAGGAGAAAAATGGACGGACGACGCTAGACACGAAACCGCTCAGTCTGCCAACTCGGGCGTTCGCATCCTCTTGAGGCTCGCATACCACCTGGGAGTACCGCTGCGAGACTTGCGGGCTGGAAGAAGCGTAGAGGCGGGAAGCGAGGTTGGACAGTTAAAACCAGAGAGGTGCTTTGGCGGGGGGTTGTAGATGGACCGGTGGGGTTGTGTGCAGCTGGAGCACCGTGTGCTCTGGAGCATCGCAGCGGAGTGGCGCATACCTCTGGTCGAGACGAAGAATGAAAGAGACGCCAAAACGGGAAAGTGGCCGCGGAACAGGCGATAGGAGGGCGAGACCCTCAGCGCGCCTCCTGTCTGAGGTTCTCGTCCCAGCCTCGTTCAACCTTTCCTGCTGATCGTCCTCGCTCTTCACCTTCACGCTCTTTCTCCCTGTTTCTTTCTGCCCCATCCGACCGAAGACATGGCCACTCAGACTGTTGACGTCGTAAGTCACCCGCGACCCTCGATCTTGCCACCCGCTGAGAGCTCCACGATGTTAACGCTGCCACTTTGCCGCTTGAACAGCTCGTTGTTGGCGCCGGTCCTACGTGAGTGCTGTCCTGATCCCTGTTGAGCCCTGCTGACGATGCCTCTGCAGCGGTCTCGGAGCGGCTAAGCGTCTCCACCAGCTTGCAAGTCAATCCTTCCTCTACATGTGCCATTTGCCAGCACCCAACTCATCCGTTTCGCTCTCCTTTTTCGCATAATCACACGCTATACTCCTCACGAACACGCCTTTCCAACTGCGTCACCGCAACTCGCTTCCTTGTGATTCTCGATTCACCACTTGCAGAAGCACTCCAACTTCCTTGTTGTCGACTCACAAGCCGACGCCGGTGGTCTCGCTTCGACGGATGTAACTGATGAGGGATTCTTGTTCGATGTCGGCGGGTGCGTCCTCGTTTCCCTGGCTCGCGTCCTCCTGCAAACCCTTCGTATCCGCCTTTTACGCGCCGGTTGTCTGCCAATCGCTCACAGTCTGCCTCCTGCGCAGCCATGTCATCTTCTCTCACTATCTGTAAGTTCACTCGCGTGTACGCGCCCGGCGCAAAGTGCCCAGACTTACGAAAACTGCTTTTATTTCCGCGCCGGCGACATGACATCCCTTGTCCGCACCTTCCGACCATCTACTCCTTCCGACCATTCACTCGATGTCCACCCTGGCTCCGCCCCCCTTCGCGCTCCTCCTTCGCGCTCCTCGCAACCGTCTGCTCCGGTACACGCCTTCTTTCGCACCGACTTCCGTAACACACATTCGCCTTTTCCTCTCCGGCATCTTTCCGCCCCTCTAGCTACTTCGACGACGTTATCAACGAGGCTCTACCCAAACCCGACGACTGGTACGAGCACGAGCGTGTCTCGTACGTCAAGTCGAAGGGTGCCTGGGTCCCCTACCCCTTCCAGAACAACCTTGTCGCCCTCCCCGTCGAAGAGCAAGTTAGGTGCATTGACGGCATGGTCGACGCCGCCGAGCTCCGCACTCGCGCTGCTGGCAAGCCTGCGAACTTTGACGAGTGGATCATTCGCATGATGGGTGTTGGATTGGCCGACCTTTTCATGAGGCCGTACAACTTCAAGGTGTGGGCTACCCCGACAACCGAGATGCAGTGCGAGTGGCTTGGTGAGCGTGTCGCGGCACCTTCGCTCAAGACCGTTGTTTCAAACGTCCTGAACAAGAAGTTTGCCGGAAACTGGTACAGGCCCCTCTCCTTACCCTCTTTTCCTTGGTTCGCCATTCTCACGCTTTCCTTCTACAGGGGACCCAACGCTACTTTCCGCTTCCCCGCTCGTGACGGTACCGGCGGTATTTGGAAGGCTGTCGCGAAGACCCTGCCGCAGGAGCGCTTCGCCTTCAACAAATCTGTCGAGCGGATCGAGGCGAGCAAGAAGATTGCCCACCTCTCCGATGGCACCACCGTCCAGTACCGCCACATGATCTCGACCATGCCCCTCAACCTCATCACCGAGATGATCGACGAAGCCGAAAACCTCCGTCCCATCTCCCGCGAACTCGTCTTCTCCTCTACCCACGTCATCGGTGTCGGTATCCGTGGTGTTCTCCCTCCCCGCATCGGCGACAAGTGCTGGCTCTACTTCCCTGAGGACGACTGCCCCTTCTACCGTGCCACCGTCTTTTCCAACTACTCTCCTTACAACTGCCCTCAAGCCGACGTCAAGCTCAAGACCCTTCAGACTGCCGACCCGTCGCTCAGCTCCAAGGTCGATACCACCTCGGAACGCGAGGGTCCTTGTGCGTCACCTTTTTTCCCGCTCTGGAGAAGGCCGCGCTTGTGTTGACATCCGTTCTCTTGTTGCAGACTGGTCCCTCATGCTCGAGGTCTCGCAGTCAAAGCAGAAGCCTGTGGATGAAGAAAAGCTCCTCGCCGATTCTATCCAAGGTCTCATCAACACCGGACTTTTGCAACCGGAGGATGAAATTGTCTCGACGTACCACCGCAAATTCGTGCGCCAAGCCTTCCTGTTTCCATAACCCATGGCCAAAGCGCTGACGGTGTGTTCGCGTTGTTCTCTTACAGTACTACGGTTACCCGACTCCGTCGATCGTCCGTGATGGTCAGATCAAGCAACTTCTTCCTTACATGAAGGAAAAGTTCGGGATTTGGTCTCGTGGACGCTTCGGCGCCTACAAGTACGAGATTGCCAACCAAGATCACTCTTTCATGCAAGGTGTCGAGGCCGTTGACGGTGTTCTCTTCGGGGCGCCCGAAATGACCATGGACTCGCCCGACTGGGTTAACGGCAGGAAGAACACGGAGCGCAGGTAAGCCTTTTCCTCTCACTTAGTTCCTCCCTTGCCTTCTCTCGTCAGACACCTTCAAAGCACTTACATATCCGTCTGTGCTCTTCCTATAGGCTCTAAGCGCTGTTCGCTCTCCTCGGTCTCATACACTCTTTTTTCCTCTTTCCTCTGTCTCCCCTCGACATAGCAGTGCTGTCACCCGTAGTTGTTCCCCCATTCCTTTGGCCCATTTGCTCTTTTTCGGACTGTTCCATGTGCAAGGTAGACGTCTATGATGAAAAGGCGGTGTCTTGCCCAACGGAAAGGGAGCTTCTCGCAGCAGATGAACGCGAACACTCTCAGCCTCGATCTTACACCTCTGCATGCCGAACAAGACGGGGAGGAAGACGTCCGGACGAGGGTATACTGCAGACGACACAAACAAGGTACCACAGCTATGTATGCGAGAAGAGGAGAACGGGAAGGAAAGACCCGGCGGGAACCAGAGGAAAATACAACGTGAAAAGGAAGGAATGGGTAGCTCTATCCGGGGATCCATGTGAGACGAAGGAAGGGTGCAGTGAAGAGGGAGTGGTGTAGGGTTATGGCGCGATAGGCGTGAGAAGCTGGTTGTAACGTATGACTCTCGAAAAGAAGGAGAAGATGCGGCGAGGATGAAGACAGGTAGAGACGCGGGGCGGGAGGGATGCACTGCAAGGGGGAGGCGGATAGGACGAGTGTTTGGCGTGAGAAGAGTGTCTGCGAGGAGCGTTGCACGGGGGTGAGAGACGAAAAAGGGGGAGGAAAAGACGGCTGTTGTACAGGCGCGATGTGCGTGACCCTGCGGCAATGAAAGGGCGATGGGGAAGCGTGTCGTATTCTAGTTGTCCCAGAGGTCAAAGTCGAGGTTCTGGTGATCTTCGTCGTTCCGGTGAATCAGGCGAGCCCATTCGAGGATGAGTCGGACTGCATCATATGCGTGCGAATGGTCAGTCTGCTGTTGCGACAAATAGAAAGACAGAGGACAGGAAGGAAGAAGCGGGCAACGTACACATGTACGCGGCCATGTCCTGCTTCCGCCAATGGTCCCTCGCCCAGTTCTTCCCGGCGATACCGATCTTTTTCGCCAACTCTTCGTGTGCGCCGAGACCATCCGGTGTACCGCGGAAGAAGGTCATGATGTCGTACAGGTCCGAGTAGTCGACCTTGACGGGAACGTAGCTAGGGGGAGAAGACGAATCAGGGCAAGAAAAGACGCTAGGCCGAGAGAAGGTACGCACTGCAGCCAAGGCTGGATGCGATCGCTGTACCATTCGGGGAAGAGGGTCGACCTGCGCAGGAGGAGAGGGTGAGTAGGAGGAAGAAGAAGTCAAGCAAAAGGGAGACATACTTGAGAACGCAGGCCTTCATTGACATGAGACGGTGGAAGCGACCCGACCAGCCGTTACCATCAACGTCCATAAGGTACTTGTACTGCACAAAGAGGCAAAGCCAAGTCAGCACCCGGTGGCAGGTAGAAGCAACTCAGTCGAACAAGACGAGAAAGCGCACCTGGTAGGCATCGTTCAACCCCATGGTACCCTTGAAGTCAATCAATTGGTTCATGATCTCGCACGTCGGCGGGTCACATTGCACCGGTCCTCCAGCGAACGAAACGTCCATAAACGCCCGATTCAACCCATTCGTGTTGAACGTCTTCTCGTCAACCGCCCCCTCTCCTTCCGCATAAAGAACGCTCTTCGTCCCATCCTTCTCGTTCGCCGCAAAGTGCAACCTAGCCCTCTGCGAGTTCTTCCAGTCGTTCGTGACGTAAAAGTCGATACCGGTCGTCGAACCGCGCCAAAGGAGCTTGTTATTTTCCTTCTTCTCCCAATCGGGGTCGTAGCCGATATACGTGTCCGAGTACTGTTCGAGAGGCGTAACGAGGATGTCGGAGTGAATGTTCGTCTTGGCAAAGGTGAAGAGGGGGACGAGGGGGCCGGGGTCGGTTCCGACGGTCGAGGTGAACCCGTGCAGAGGCATGATTTCCGGGTGTTGGCAGATGTCCATCGCGGCTTGGTGGTCATAGATGTAGGATCGCTTCGGGGCGAGTTCGTCGGCTTTGTAGGCGTCCTTGTACTTGGCCCGGAGCTCTTCAGCAGTCGGCGTGACTTCCTCCTCCTCCTCGTCTAGCTTGTCGAGGACGAGAGCTTCGAGTTGACGCAGAGGGGAGTCGGGAGGGCAGCCGACGGCCCAGTTCGAGAGTTTCGGATCGCCCGAAGCGAGGAATTCGGAAGGTCCCCAGACTGAATGCGGCAAACAACGATGAGCTTGTTCACGTAGCAAAGGCGACGAGGAAAGGCGCTCACATTCTCCCTGCTGTGCCAACTCGGTCATCTTTTCCTTCGCGAACCAATCCAACTGACATGCCGGCTGATCGTGCCTCGTGAAGGTGAGGTTCACATCTGGCACATGCGCGCTGAACCTCCCGACCAGGTCTCCCAGGTCCTTCGCCCGACGCAGGAAAGCCTGCTCTCCCACCTCCTCCACCTTGCCGTCGGCAACCTGGACGGTGAAGGTCTCGGCGCGTTCTTCCATGACCCGCATGCGGTGCGCCAGGTCTCCCGGTTCCCTGGGTGAGATCATCGATATCAGTATGAGAAGAACGCGGCAAGCCAAGGATAGAGGGAGATACGAAACGTACAACGCCCAGAAAGGCTCCAGGTCCTTCTGAATCTGATCATACTCGTCAACGAGGATGACCCGGTTTGCCTTGGCATAAACCCACCACTTCTCAAACCCTCTCGGAGGATTCCGCCTGTACCTCCTCCTGTACTCCTGCACCGCTTCCTTCAACGTCTTACTCTGCTTCCTCACTTTCCGATTCCAATCGTCCTCCGCTCGTTTCACCAGCGTCAAAATTGGATGCGGCGTCAAAGGCTCATCGAAGGTCGACAGCGGCTCGACGTACATCTGCCCGTTCGGGTGAAACTCGTGCGGTGACTCGCGGTCGCCGTCGGGAAGTCCAAAGTCTTCTTCTTCAACCTCGGGGTCTGGAGGTGGGACGTATCGAAGGTCGTTCCGACCGTCGTCCCAGTTGATGTAGTCGATGAAGCCTTGTAGCCGGTCTGGGAGTTCGTCGGGAAGGGGTACGCCCGCTTTAGTGAGGGCTGAATGGGCTCGAGAACGATTGCCGTCGGGGAGGAGGACGAGGGTGACGAGAGCGGCCAGTAGAAGGGATCCAACGAAGCGTGGTCGCTTGAGCAATCCACCGGATGCCCCATCTTGAGAGGAATTGGAAGCGCCTCGTCGTCTTGGGTGCCGTCCGGTTGCTCCGATCATGGGGGTGTCAGGCTCGTAGGCGAAGGGAAGCGAGTCCGGGTCTGAATTGGGCATTCCCTTGCCGAACCTGCGTCTTGATTGGTGCGCCAGTTCGAAGCTGTCCTCTTGCGAGGGAGATTGCGAGTGTGCTGAGGTTGATGAAGCGGGAGAGGGAGGACCCGATATAGGGAACGGAGGAGAGGACCGAGAGAAGGTGTGTGGGATTAGAGGCGACAGTTTGGCTGTGTATGACAGTGTGTAGACAGTACAGATACTGGATGAGAGTAGTGAGAGGATGAGCAAAAACAGCGAGATCCCGGTAACGGCGTACGGATTGCGCGCGTTGAGTCGCGTCTCACTCTAGACCCGCTCGAGCCGTTCGCGCGCGTGATGGGAACTTTGATCCTGCAGTATGTTACTGTTCTTCTCTCGCCCTGCCTCTATCCGCTGTTACATGTCGAGCGCCATCGAATCGATTCCCGGTGCCGTCCAACAGCCATCCGCCGTGATCTCGCTCCCTCTCGAGACAAAGCTCCCAATTCCCCTTTTACCGCGACGGGCAAGTCTGTAAATGCACTGATTGCGAGTCGGCCAATGCCACGTCAGTCTGTCAGACGTCTGGAGAGCGCGATAGTGGCGAAGGCCAAGGCGTGTTTTGCCGATATGGCCTTCTCACTTTTCTTTTCCCTGCATCGCCAGTCGAGACCTGTAGCTCAGTATCAAGTACTAGGCGACGGCTGACAGCGTTTACGGAGCGTGCTTGCAGAGACGATCCTCCCCTCTTGGGGGCGAGGGAAAATGTCCGAGTATGAGAAAGAACCGTGCATTGCGAGAACGAAAAACACTGCGCACAACAATCCTATATGCCCTTAGCCCATTAACAACCCAACAGAATGCGAAAGATGCGGAACATAACTAGACAAGGGATAGTGGAGAGTGAAGTAATTATCTAGACGGAGAAAACTGCGATGCCAAAGAACCGTAATTCGTCAGCTTGTCATACTCAGAGCTGAGGGGGAGTGAAGCAGGTGGTGGGCCGCACCCTTGATCGAATTGATCTCGAAGTAAGCCTCCGAAAAGGCCGACGGATCTTGCACAGCCGCGGCGCAGTTCTTGTACTTGGGGTAGCAAGTCGAACCAGACTGGAGGGGATCTTGCCAGACAGAGTCGAGGCCGGCCCAGTCACCGCAGGTACTGCACAGATGACATACGAGAGGTCAGCACATATTGGATTAAGCTCGAGACCGCAGAGGAGGCAGGCAACGAACGTGATGTCCTGTAAGCGACCGAGCAAAGAGGACAAGTCAGCCCCTTGTCGGGAAAGGAAAGCAAGGACGGAAAAAACGCACAAAGGTGATCATCTGCTTCTTGAAGAAGGTCCTCGTGTCGCAAGTCGACCCGTCGAAAGCGGCGACAGGAATCCCCCAAGTCTTCCACCTCGGTGCTCCCGTGGTCACGTCGGAGGGGATGGCAGAACGGCTCCAGCGCCACATGGAGATGCTGCAACGAAGGCGAACATCCATCAGCAGCCGCTTGTGGGGTGAGGGAGCAAGCAGCTAGGAAGCGAGAAAGAAGGCAAGAAAGGAGCATGAACGCACCCAGTCTCAGCGAACATAACAGCCCATACACCACCACCCGCTGCGTTGAAGCCCGCACCGTAACTCTTCGGATCCCAGTCCATAACCTGGCAACCGTAGGTACTGGAGTAGGCGTAGCAGTTGTTCGAGGCCCAGGCAGCATCCACGCTGCCGCTTTGAGGGATGTTGGGATTGCGGGTACAGCCGTTCGAGGTATCTGAGAAGCGAAGAGAGGTCAGTGAGGCGCTCGACGGAGGTTGAGCGAGGATGAGAATGGAGAGATGAAGGGATGGAACGCACGCAGAGTCATTTGGTTAAAGGCACGGTTGTTGACGCCCTCGTAGATGTCAATCTCACCATAGTCAGGCCCTGCGAGTCGCGTAACTTTCGCGTCAGTCACAGCGCGTAGAGGAAGGGTGAGCGAGCCAAGTAGGCGAGAAACGGACAGGGGTAGTTGAACATCCAAATCGCGGGCCAAGCACTGCAGCCGACCGGGACGTGCTTCACATCGAAGATGAGCAGGTTCCCGGCGTCGAACGTGTCGTACGACGAGATGCGAACGCTGTCGCGGTGCTCTCCTGGCTGGAGTTCGGTGGTGCGGTCGATGCTGAGGATTGCGGTGCCCGATGGCGAGATGGAGGCGAGGCCATCGTTGTAGGCGTAGTCAGAGTTGACGTAGCTGCGATACGTGAAGAATGGACTGAGAGTCAGTCGTTGAGGCAGAACGGAAGGGGAGACGAGGTCGAGCGTACTTGACCTGCGGGGCGAAGGTTCTTCAGAGTTTGTAGCAGGACAGGACAGAGAGAGTGAATATGCGCACCATGCCATTCGTAGGGTCAGTCTGGTTGAGGAACCAGAACCCGTTGAAGAAGTTTGCGCCTGAATACTCTTTTTTCAGGACAGGCGTCGCGGCGGGGGCAGTCGCTCCTGCTGGTGATGCGGAGGATGATGTTGAAGATGAGGAAGCGGGCGAGTTGAGGGAACCAGGGAATCCTGTGATGGGAATCGCAGCGCTGGTCGTGACTTTCGGGTTTACAGCTCTGGTTGCTGACGACGTAGCGGAGGGTTTGCTAGTGGGTTTGCTGGAGGACTTGCTGGAAGATTTAGACTTGCTGGACTTGACGCAGCGTGAGCCTCTCGAAACAAAGTTGGAGTTGCAGGCTACAGGAGGAAGAAGAAAAGTCAGCCTTCGCTTCGACAACTGGCATGAAAGGATAAGACACACCCCAGCCACACTTCTTCGTCTTCCTCACACACAGATAGTGTGAGTTCGAGGGGAGAGTGTAGCCGATCTTGGCGCAGTCCGCTGTTACAGCACACGAGTGGGTGGCTCGTTCGTCGAATTTTGATCCGGAGATGGCGGCGGCTGAGACGGCGGAGGCAGCAGCTAGAAGTGTCGGGAGCAGGAGCGTTGCGATCATGTTGTAGAGGAGGAGTCCGATCGAGGACGGGAAAAGATGCGACGATGCGATGCAGACGCGGTTGAAGCAGATGGAGGAAGGGAAGAAAGAGAGAAGCGAAGGCAACAAGCGAGGAGCCAGCGAGGTCGTCTACTGACTGAGCAGTCCAGCCCTCCCTCTGTATGTATGTAGCAGCCAAGCGTCCGCGAACCCGCCATTTGTCCAAACGGGCCTGAACCCGTATGCACAGAGGAAGATGGCGGGGAGAGGCCGGACACGGCGACGAGATGGCCGGAGTCCTTGTCGGCGCTGCGGGAAAGGACTCGGGGAGAAGAAGAGAGTGAGCGGTTGCGAGAGGCGGTGAGAGTGATGGGGTGTGAAGGAGAAGACGGAGCGGGAAGAGACAGACGAGATCCGAGGATTTCATAACCGCGACCGGGGCGATCTTCAAAAATTTTCACCAGTCTCATCCCTCTTCATTAGTACATACTCTCCCTTCTCCTCTCTGTGTGCAGATGAACCTGCACAATGACATCTCCAGCCTTGTCTAGTACGTCAGTCTTTCCCTCACGATCACGACAAGCTTCGGCATCCAGTTCGACGTCCACCAACACCACGGGCCCCTTCCCTTCACGCGTTCACCGTCGCGCTTCTCCTTCGATTTCAAACTCGCCATACTTGAACACTGCTCCCTTTCCACCTCCACCTGCAACGTCGCCTCACGCCCGATACCTCGCACGCGCTCGAGGTACTCCCCTCCCACCTTCTCTCCCCACCACTCCAGAGATCACTCTTTCCCCTTCTTTTGCTTCAATCGCATCCAACCTTTCAGTAGCTCAGCCCGTCTTCCCCTCTCTCGGCGCCAAACTCGAATCAGATGGAATAGTCAGAGCAGGCGTAGCCAACAGGCGAATTTCTCGAGCGCCATGGGACGGAGGGGGAAGCGACGACGACGACGGCGGCGGCGATGAGCTGGATCGCATGATGCGAGCTCAGCGACGAGGCGAGCTGGGACGGGATCGACAGGCGACAAAAGCTCGGGACCGAAGGCGGAAGAGTATTCACGCCGAGCTGCTCAAACCTAAGTTTCCGCCGAACTTGGCCGACCTTCCGCCGTTGCCGATATCTCCCCTCCTCGCCCAGGAAGCGTCCTTCCAGCGCGCCTTGCTCGAGGCGGACACGGTCAAGAAGTCGCTCGGGTCGGGCCTGCTTTCCGACTCCATCTCTTCCCGACGGCAATCTCCCATCTTTGACGACAATACGCCCGTCGACGTACTGCTCCTCGGCGACGGAGAGAGCGAAGGCGACGTCTCCATCGAGAGCGGGCTCACGCCTTCCACCTCGATCAGCAGCGAGATCTCCCTCCCATCTTTTCCCGACGTGCCTTCTCACCACAACCTTCGTTTTCCTCCACCTCGAGCCGCTCCGCAGCGCCTACACAACCCTTCCATCGTCGTCAGCGACGTCGGAGAATCACTCGAGACGCTCGAAGAGAACGTTTTTGATGCCTGCAGCGTCTCCGGCGTGGACGACGAGTCGAGAGCGCACGTCGGCCTTGGCTTCCCTGTCGACCTTGCCCGGACACCGCCAACTCGCCGTACCTCAAGTCGCGCGTCGACTCATACTGCGCACATTGCTCGCAGCGTGTCGTCCGACAGCAGTTTGTCCCAGTTTGTCGATGCCGTCGAGGAAGTCTCCCCTTCGCATGGGGGGTTGCAGGAGACTCCGCTCGCACCGGTCACTGTGCCTACTCTTGAACTGGCACGACAACAGACTAGTCAATGGGTGCTTGATACCCTTGCGAGTAGCAATGGAGTAGGACGAAGTCTGGACAAGGTGAAAGAGGAAGAAGGCGAAGGAGAGGAAGTCGAGGTAAGCAGCACTTGTGTCTCTACACCGCGTCCTCAGGCTGACATTCACGTACGTGCATTGCAGGCTATCCGTCATTCTCGTCTTTACGATGCTTCCCCCCTCACCATCGTCCGGTCCGAGTCTCCCACTTCGCACGCCTCGCACGCCTCGCATACCTCGCATACCTCTCACGCCTCAAGTCTCCCCATCACCCCAGTACTCGCCGCCTTCCCGACGACGCCTCAAAGCTCTCCGTACCGCCCTGCTGGCTCAGGACGTACTCGTGAACTCTCCGGCGGCTCCTCTATCAGCGCATCCTCCTCTACCCGACAATATCGTGCCAGCTCTCCCGCTCCGTCGGCTGGGTCTCGATCGAGCGCAAATTCCTCCGCTGCCGCCGTATCATACACCGCGCCGCGTCGGAACGCTCCAACCTCATCGTCGGGTTACGTCAAACCTGCCAAACTCACCTTTGGAAAGAAAATCGGGTCCCTATTCTCTTCCTCCACTTCTTCAAGCAACAACTCGAGTCGGGTCACTTCACCCACTCTACCCGGGTTCATCTTTGGCTCCTCGGCATCCTCTAGTGGCGGTTGCGGCATCTCTTCGCGCGATATCGTCATCTCTCCGAACACCATGATGTCCGTCGAGGACGACCCCTTCCGAGCCAGCTTCTCTCCCCCAATCCGATCCGTGGACTGGGATGCCCGAACCTCGACCTCTGGCACCTCGGGCCCTACGGTCGAGTTTCGCCTCACTCCACCTTCCCTACCTTCGGACCGGACAACCCTCACAGCCGGGAGCCAGAGCGCTCATTCGTCTTCCCTGGCTGGCGAGTCATGCGATACAGAGAAGGAAAACAACCGTCCTCCACACTCGCGCTCGACTGCTTCGCCTCGCTTTGCTGGAGGAGGCAACGCTGGACCGAAGTCTGGAGGCGGAGGAGGAGGGTTGAACGACCTTCTCAGTCGCTTTGAGAAGGAGGAAAAAGAGAGGATTCGAGGGATCGCAAGGGGGAGAAAGACGAGTTCGTCGGCACTTGCACAAGAGGAATGAGAAGTCGCGGGCTCGGCGGCGGGGGAGACTGCTCTGGCTGAGGTGAATGGCGCTTGATGGACGGTTCTCTCTCTCTCTCTCCACCTTCCTTGTCCGTTTTTTTTCCTGTCGTCCTCCCACTCACATACCATGTCACTCGTTCTCTTCTCCTTACTCGTGTCGATAATCGTCCCTATACTTACTCGCAGTAATTCTTCAGCATACGTCTTTTTGCAAATCTATCTCGTTGTTGTTCCCGTCTTGGGCGCGTGGTCTCGTACCCGGGCGGCCACTTCTGTCGCGTGTCAGGGGAAAGCCACCGCTGTGCGTCTCGCTTTATACGTGATGGGTGCGGACCAAACGTGGGAAGGCAGAGGCAGTGGGAACAAGAAAAAACAGCGACTCGATCATCTTCCTCCGATCAAGCAGCAAGCAGTGACGAAGCAGAGAGGAAGTCATGTCAATCCCCATTGTTGCGCCTCAGCCTTTCACCCTCTCTGCATCCAAAAAAAAGGGGGACAGAAAAAAGGAAACTACAGCAGGAAGAGGTTTCCAGCCTAAAGTCAACAACGTGGGCCCCCTCAATGCGGGGCGGGTGCTCGCTACCCTTCCCAGATCCTCTACAGTCAATCCGATCACCAAGGCTTGATTTAGGCCTTGACGCTGCAGGAAGAGGGCTATCAGTAGGGAAGATAGGAGAGGGGACGGGAGGACGGAGAGGCATACAGGAACTGCCTCTTGGGGAAGTGGATGGCCTTCTTGCGCTGGCGCTCAGTGGTCTGGGTGCGCTCGTGCTGCGGAGGGTGAACAGGACGCGGTCGAGACGGAGTAAAGGTCAGCCTCCACGCCTTCAACCTGCCCGGGCCGAAGGACCGTTCAAGAGGCGGTATCAATGAGCGAGACGCACCTTGGTGAGACGGCGGCGGATGGCACGGGTCTTCTTGGCACGGAGGTCAAGGGGGAGCTTCTTGTTCTTGTAGAGCTCGCGGAGGTTGGCGCGAGTCTTGTGGTTGATGACGGTCAAGACGCGGGCAATCGACTTGCGGACAGTCGAGCTGTACGAAGCAATGTGCAATGGCAGGTCAGCTACCACGTTTAGGGGCCAAAGTAGGTTGAAGATGCAAGTGGGGCGGCTGCCGATGCGGAGGGTGGCAGAGGACTGCGACCCGGGCTCGCCGGAACCGACATGCTGGGGCGCGACTGGTGCGGAGGAGCGTCGTGGTCGAGGACGGAGTGCTGCAACGCCAGCATGGTAGCATTTGCGCAGAGGGTATATTGAAGGCCGGTACAGGCAAGGCCCGCCCGCCTCGCCAACCTCGCCCGTGCGGCTCCATGACCCTCGATCCGACAGCATTTCCCCCGCCCCTGCCGCCCGACGCCCTCCCCCGCGCCCACATGCCCTCCTTGACCCTCGATGGCCCAAATTGGCCTCCGTGCTCAATACGCATTCCTGGCCCAGCAGTCGCGCCCAGCTGCCCATGCCCACCCGGATCGCGACCCTGCCTCATTGCACCATGAGACGCATCCCGCGCCGTAGTTCCCAGCCGTCGAGACAAGGTAGAGTTGGCCTCACATGCGAGCGAGCTTGGAGGCGTTGCCGCCGGTGACCTTCTGGACACGGAGGGAGACGAGCTCGGTCTTGAGCTCATCAAGTTGCTTGACGAGGGCGTCCTTCGACTTGCCCTGGAGCTCGGTAGCCCTGACCTTGAGGGAGTTGGAAGACATGCTGAATCAGAGGGGAGTTGAAAGGTCGAGAAGAGGTGCGAGTTGAAAGGAAGGTAGTTGAAGGTGTCAGAAAGCGAGTGAGAGTCGATTCAGGTGGTCAAATGAGGCGACAGAGGCGTGAGAGCGAGTTGAGGAAAATAGTGAGAGATGAGAGCGGAGGTCGACGAAGAGATTGGCGGGCAAGCGCGGTAGGACAGGGTCAGCTTTGATGTGCTACGAGTGCGATGCAGTATAGCACAACAACGTACACGACGGGAACGGGGAGTACCAGCGCAAAGAAGAATCCCCTTACTCTCACTTTGAACCCAAGTCGACTCTCAATTGTAATCAGTCAATTTCGTTTTGTATTTAGCCTTGCATCTGATTAGCTTTGATCAACTTCGTCGGATCGGCAATCACAACCTCCGCTTCTTCCGCTGGATAACGGCCGTCTCATAACTTGCTTTCTTCTGCTTTGAGATGCTTAGCTTCTTCTCTCGTTCACCACCTCAGATCAAGGTCGAGCAGCTTTGGGGTGCGCTCCATCGTCTCCTCCTAACTATCGCAAGCTGATCTTTCTCTCGGCAGTCTACCCCATCAAGGTACTGCCCTCCTCCGGCTGACAGCGGACTTGCCGGACTGACTGTCTGTTGGCTCAGAGCTGCCGAGGTACACAATTGCAGGAGAGCGCGTACGGAGAGGAAGGCCTCGAGGTTCGTTTTCTGGCTCCTCTGTTCCTTTCTTTCTCTTTCGCCTGTACTCACCGAGCTTCGGTTGCCACAGTATGACCGGCAATGGATGATCGTCGAGGCAAGATCGCACAAGTTCCTCACGGCAAGGACGATCCCAAAGGTATAGTCGCCGTTGAAGCCTTCTCTTTTTCTCTTCGCCCGCTTGACTCGAGATTGGTCTCCCGCTTGAGCAGATGGTCCTCATCCACCCAGTGATTAACCACGCCACCGACACCCTCGATATCACGGTCCCTTCGCTCGACGAAGGCGGACCCAGCCAAACCTTCTCTGTCCCTCTGGCCCACCCTTCAACTTACCTCACCTCCCCCGCCTCCGATGCCAGCCTCGATCACGACTTCAGCGTTTGGGGCTGCGACCCTCAAGACGGCTACTTAGTCGGCTCTCCAGCCTTGATCGCCGCCTTGAGCGAGTTCATGGCGCGGGAAGTGCTGCTCATTCGGAAAGGAGAGGGAACGAGAAGGAGCGTCGCAGATGTCCCGGGCGTGGTTCACTCTGAAGGGTTGGATCCGGTACTTGGCTTTGCAGACTTCTACAGTCTCCTCATCGCCAGTTCTACCAGCCTGGCGTACGTGTTCTCTCCAGTTCTTCAGCAACAGCAAGGACGAAATGACCTTCTCACCGAGCGTCTGGTCACAGGGAACTCACCTCCCGTATCCCCACTCTCTCGGAACACCCCTCCTTCCTCTCGTCCCGATGGTCTCCCGCCAATCTCGCATCGCAAGGCGGCTTGGAAATCCAGCGTTTCCGAGCCAATATCCTCCTTTCTGGTGTCGCTCAACCTTGGGAGGAGGACGGTTGGAAATTGATCAAGATCGCGGACGACCTTGTCGAGATTGGGTTGAGGTGCGCCAGATGTATGGTGCGTCGTCTTCCCCCTCTACAAGACAAGACCCGTTTTGGGAAGGTCCCTTCGATCGGTTCAATCGCTGACGAGGCGTCCTTCGCAGCTCCCGTCCGTCGACCCCAACACAGCTATTCGCGACAAACTCTTCCCCGACGCTGTCATGAAACAAGATCGTCAAGTTCAACCAGTCTCAGGCAGCAAAGTCTGTTTCGGCATGCTGAGCTCACCTAGGAAGAAACAAGGTGAGAGCTCGTACTCCTCCGCACACGCAGACGAACGACTGACATCCATGTGCGTCGCAGGTGGGGTGATTAGAGTCGGGGATGTCGTGACCGTGTTAGAAGCGTACCCAAAACCGGACGAAGGGCCTTACATTCGAGACGAGGACAGGCTTTGAATCGTTCTGTCGCTCTCTCTTTCCTGCGAAGTGTAGTCAACCCTTGTTGTCGGATTACAGAGCTTGCGACACTCGGACTTTCTCGTTGTCGCAAGAGCCCCAATTTACAGAAGAGGAGGATCTCGCATTCCGTTGCAAAAACCTCGCACCTGACCCACTCGCCACCTGCTACTCAACGCTGTGCCCGAGTATTTAGCGTCACCTATGACCAAGCGTTTTAACTGACGTCCATCCCGCGGCAAGGAAAGAACCCGCTCCCGCCAAGTTGACAGCGTTTCCGAAAAGCTGACTCCTACAACCGCCTCATAATCGCTGACTGGGCAAGAAGGGACCCAACAGATCGAAGCACCGGATTCGCCGAGTCAGCCGCGTCAACCGAACCCATTCCCCCTCTGCTGGGGCTGGTGCTGATGCTGGTGCAGGTTCGGCGTCCCTGGCAATCCCGGCATAACCGGCCATCCAGCACCTCCCAAACCTCCTACTCCTCCAAGTCCCGGCGAAGACAACGCAGCGAACGGGCTCGACGCAGTTCCTCCCAATCCGATTCCGACGCCAACACCTACTCCAGCAAACGCGGTGGATAATCCGGGAGGAGGAGGGAGGGTCCTTCCTGACGGTGGCGTGAAGTATGAGATAGACGGTGTGGTGGTGGTGGAGGAGGAAGAGGTACGAAGGAGTCCTCCCTGCGGTTGCGGTGGAGGGCCAGGTTGATAGGTGGACGGGGGGCCGAAGAAACCCTGGGTGGAAGCTGATGAGGAGGGTGGGTTCGGAGCGGAGGTAACAGAGGGAAGAGCTTGTGCAGAGGGGTATTGCTGCTGCTGCTGTTGGGGGTGCGGAGGTGGAGGTGGAACAGCAGAGAAGGCGTATGGTCCTGTCGAGACAGGGGGAGGGAGAGGTGTGGTGTTCCACGCTGCGCTTGTAGTGGACGGTGAAGCGATCGCATGGCTTGACGGACTGCCGTGCACGACGTTGGGAATAGCCTCGAACGAGCGAGGCGTGACAGGCGGGCCATGGGCATGTGGGTGTTGAGCGGATGTAGGAGGGTGGTGATAGCTGGGGAATGACCCGATCGAGTTGGAAGAAGCGTGCTGAAGGAGAGGCGGAGCAGGCGGGGCAGAAGATGTCGGACCAAAGATGGGTGAGCCGCCCCAAATGGAGGATGGACCGGGTAAGGCGGGGAGGGGAGGAAGGGCGGTCGGTCCGCTAGACTGTCGAGAGTGCGGTGCTGACGCTTGCGCAAGGGGGTACGCGGGGGAGGCGAAGGCGAAGCCGGAGGACGAGGTCGACGGAGAAAGATTCGGCGGACGGGGTGAGCCATTCAGGCTTGAGAGCAGTTGTTGGCGTAGATCACCTGCCGTAAGAGGGGCACGGGTTGGTGAGGCGGCGGGAGAGTAGTGAGACGAAGACAATCGAGAGTGGTTCGCGGGAGGTGGTCTTTGTAGTCAAGTCGACATCAGCGGACGAAGGTAAGCGGGTAATGGAGACGCGACGTACAACTGAGCCTGTGCAGGACTGTTTACCCCCGACCCTGACCTATTCCCCTCGAACACAATCCGCTCGTCGTCGTCGTCGTCACTGTCGTAGTCGTCCTCGCCGTCGCTCAAGCCATCCATCTCGACCTTGTCGGCCGCGCCGACTCGCATAGCGAGGTCAACAGGATCGTCTTCCGTCGGCTCGTATCCGTTTGGGTCGTCGTCGTCTTCCCCGAGCATGTCGACATCTCGCCCGGTCTGCTTCTCGTTAGTCATAGCGCCGGGCAGAGAGAGGTCGCTAGGCTGAGATGCGGGTTGTGGTGCGCCGCGAGGGAGGAAGACGTAAGCGCCCTGAGAGAATGTGAAGCGAGAAAGCTGTGCATCCAGATCGAAAATGATGATCAGCCCCGATCTTCGAGCTGGAAGAAAAGTGGTAGAAGGAGAGAGAGCTCATGGTACGCACCTCTGACTCCGCCAACCTTTCTACCCTCTCCTGCCCCTCTCTAATCCGCATCAACTGCTCCTCATTCGGATGCACATCCCTCCCCACCCTCCTAATACCCCTCACTCCCTCCTCGCCCTCTCGCCCCTTCCCCCCTCCCCCTCTCCTCAAAGGCGCAAAACCCAACAGCTCCACATCCTCCTCCAACCAAACCCCCTCTTCCTCCTCGCGACCTGACCCGCTTCTTCCCTCTCCCGCCAATCTCTGTGTAGGCAACATCCCCCTCGGAAAAGCGACCAACATGGAATTCCCAAAATCGGCCATAGCCTCCCACATCCCGCCCATCTTTTCCCTCAACTCGTCGAGCCCGATTCGTTCCTGAGCAGCAGACGCAGCAGCAGCGGTAGGATCACTCCCCCCACTGCCCCCTCCTGCACCCCCGCTCGTATCAGTTTCAAGACTCCCTTGAGCGTCTTGCATCTCCACCTCTCCCGATCCCTCATTCCCGCCCATCAAACCATCACTCGTCCTCTGATGTCGATCTCGCGTGCGCATGCGAGATTGTTGACGAGCCGCCCGTCTCCGTTCACTAGCTTCGACTCGAGCCTCGACTCGAGAGAGGTACTCTAGCTGATACGTCAGCCAGGTATGGAGGATCCGGAGCGAGGGCAGGGCTCGACGAAGGACTGCCGAGATATTCTGCGCCACGGGCACCATCGGGGTCGACCCATCATTCGGAGTCGAGGTAGAGGTAGAAGTAGTAGACGAGTTGGCGGTGAAGAGTTCGTTGGTCTCTTCGCTCGAAACTCGCAAGAGGGTGGTGTACATGGAAAGGATGTGGAGGAGGAGGTGAGGTTCTGTGCTGGAACTGGCGCTTGTGCTTAGTTGTACGGATGATGCGGTCGGGGCAAGGGAAGAACCGTTGCTCGAAATCGAGGAGCGACTCATTCGGGCGTCCCAGAGAGCGGAGAGGGCCGTGACGACCATTTTTAGGAGAATGTCGGAGGTGTAGAGTCGGTTTCGAAGGACGGTTTCGAAGAGAGTTGTGGTGTGGGTGGAGAGGGTAGTGTAGTCGGCGAGGCTGGGAGGGACGAGCACACGGTGGCCCTCAGCTTGAAAACCGAGATCCACCTCGAGAGAAGAAAGAAAAGAGAGTACGTACTGTTCTCGCGTGAAGGCGATTCCCATCAGTACCACAAACGCACTCCTGCACCTCTGTGCTTCGTCCCCCTCGCCAGTATGCTCATTCGCCCCTCCAGGCGCGAACCATTTCTGAACCGTCTTCTTGAACGTAATCTGCAAGTTTGCCCGAGCGGTAGCGAAGGGTTGACGGACGGCGAGGGCGCGATAGTAGTGATGAACGGAAGAGAGGGGGTCGGAGGCGTACTGCGAAAGGACGGCAAGTTGATTGGAAGGGTTTCCTGTTGGACCGGAACGGGGGTCAGCTCAGGTAACAAGCGTTCAAACAAACAGGGCGAACCGTTATCGGGCATGAGCAATCGAGCTTGAGTATAGCATTCAGCCGCCTTGCTAAAGCTTTTGACCTTCCTTTCCTGCCCTCCCCCGCCGCCGGCTTGCTTTCCCCCTCTCCCCTTGCCCCGACCACTCCCTGCCCCATTGGTAAACTTCTCCTTCTCCTCACTATAGAGCTCACTATACCTCGCCAGGTCGCCGAAGCAGATCAAGGCCTTGTGAGCAAGGGGCAGAATGGCACTCCGTCGCGCCTTGAATGCCGCTTCACCCAATGTCGGTGCCGGCTCTTTACCTACCTGCCCGCCGTCGAACTCTTCAGGAGGGAAAGAAGCAGAGAATGCGCTAGCGATGATGCCAAGAGGCCGCAACCCCTCGGCTTCTTCTTCGTAGAGGCATCCAGCCAGCCTCCCACAAATAGTCCTCCAAACCTCCTCTTCCTGATTCAAAAACTGACGGAACGTATGCACCAGCTTCCTCCGAGCGACTGGGCCAACGGGCGGAGGGGCATTGGTGGTGGGGTCTGCACTGGTAACCTCGACACTATTGCGAACGGAAGGACGGTTCTTGGATTTGTGTGCGGTGGGGGCAGAGGCGAGAGCTTTGTCGAGGTCGGTGAGACGGGAGCGGTAGGCTTGGATGGGGGCGTGCGAGGTGTCGAGCCAGAGGAGGTTTAGGAGGTCGAGGATGCGGGCTGGGTGGGAGGTTGAGGTTGTAGTAGTCGACGACGAGGAGGAAGAGGGGGAAGGGGAGAAGATGAGACGGAGGTAGGATTTGCGGAGGCTGCGCCGCGGGGTGGTGAAGAGGCTGATGAGCGAGAGATACGAGACGAGAGCTCAAGAAGGCGGAGAAAAGACGGCAAGTCGGGGCTCACGTCTCGCGTTGTATCTGTACGGTTCTGTCCCAGGGGTCTTTGCGCTTGAGCATGCCCTTTAGCTCAAGGGCGAGGCCTTTTGTCTCCCTGTCAGAGGTAAGAGTGAGTGGATGAGCGGGCGGGGGTGAAAAGGAAATGGAAAGAGACGAACCTGATCTGAGCGCTGGATCCATTGCTACCAATTGTGCGGTCAGACTGTGCGGTCTGTCGAGTGCTGCTTGCGTTTGTTGTTGGCTGAGGTTGGCGAGTTGGCATGGCGGTGTGTGGGCCGAGGACGAGTGCTCACCGAGTGGCGAGGATTGGCACGTACACGAGACAGTTCAAGGTGTACTTGTGTGTATTCTCCAGTCACCCAGATCCCTGTAACTCGAGTTCGAGCGCAAGTCGGTCAAACAGCGAAAGTCCAGGGAAACCAACTCTCGCTCAACTAGACTCGTTGCATTGCTATTCTCTAGTCCGAGGCCCATCATATACACCGTACACAACTGCCCTCTCGACGCTCCCAGTAGCCTACTCGCACTCCCATCGGGATCTCGACATGTCATCGCCTCGCCCTAAAAGCCAAGTTGGCCAGTCTCGACTCTCCTCGCAGCCCAAGCCTTACAGAGCAGTCACCACCGACAGTCCTGTCTCACACAGCCGCGCGCGCATCAGAACTGGCGGGAGCTCGAAGGGTGGAGACGGTATAATCCTGGCCAGGAGCACAAAACCCACGTTAACTACCTCGAACAAGGGCAAGTCAGTACAGCAGACTCGCCTGGCAGAAGAACGACGAGGAACTGCTCCTCCCGGGTCCTCCTCTTCTTCCTCAGCTTCCGCCCTAGACCGGTTCAAGTTCAGGGGACCCAAGCCCACCCCGTTCAGCGATACTCACTCCAACAACCCTTCTAGCGAAGGGGCAGGTTTGGAAGCTCGGAGATCGAAGAAGCGGAAGAGACCGGCGGAGGAAGCACAGGACGAGGACGAGAACGAGAACGAAGCACAGCCTTACAGGCAGCGTTCTCTGCCTTCCTCCCCCAATGCATCTGCACTTTCACAGCATACAGCGATGTCTCCGAGCCACCTCAATGAAGCACGGGCAAAGAAGCCTCAAGCCCAAGCCCCTGCCCAACCTTTCTACTTTCTCCCAGATCTCGACGAAGATGGCGAGCCTATCCTCTCTGCCGGCCCACATTTCTCAGCTTCATCGCAGTCCAAATCTAGTTTGGTCTCCGCTTCCCAGACCTCTCACGCCGATGCAGTGAAACAGCAGCTCTCCTCTCCTTTCCGACCTGCATCTCCTGCTCTGCGCCTTTCCCGAAGCAACCAAAGCAATGAAGCCTCTCCTGCCCGCTCACATAACTCGCAGTCCTTTTCCTCTCCTCGTTACCCGCAAAGACCTTCGCAGCCTTCTGACAAGCTCCCCCTGAGCTCACAAGCGAAACCGAGCCAGGCCGCTGTCACAGACTTTCCCGATCCCGCTTCGTCCCATCCTCATGGTTTTCCTCCTCTGCCATCTTCTATCGAGCTGCCTTCGCGACTCGCAGCTCGCCTTCAAGCTCAACGTTCCTCCCCTGTCCCTCATTCAGTAGATGCCGGCGAAGAACCGCTGCTTCCTGACCCTCCTTCCAGCGAACGGCAGGAACACCTGGCAACCTCTTCACAAGACGGCGGGGTAGAGTACGAAGAACACGGGTTGAGGGGAACACCGCGCCACCCGCTTACAAATGAGCAGAAACACGAGGTCGAGGAATTGCTTGAAGGGCTGACCGAGGATGGGTGCGAGGGTGCCTTCGAGGAGACCTACGAGGAAACCATGTTCGACAGAGGCAAGGAGACGAATCCGGCTGAAGGGTACGTAGCCTTATTTCCTATCTCCCGCAAAGCCTGACTAAGCCACCTCTTTCGGTCCGCCGCCGACACAGGGATCTACCCGAAGAACTCGTCCTCTCTCAGTCCTCCTCCTCTTCCTCGACCTCTTCCTCGACCCGGCCACGCAACCCTTTCGAAGACGACATCCCTCTTCCGCCACCTTGCACCAGGTCCTTCACCCTCTCTCCCGCACCAGCTATCACTGCTACCGCCGCCCGAGCCTTTACCACTTCGGTCGATCCCTTCGCTCCTCACCTCGCCGTCGTGCCCACTCATGCCGACGCCGCCACCCTGACCACGGCCCGGGTCAAAGACTCGCGACCCAAAGCCCTCTTCGGAGCAGCCCCTCGACCCTTCCTCTGCTCGCCTTCGTATGAGGAGTCATTCGCCTCAGGTAGCAGGCTCGGATCAGCTGACCTGACTGGTCCCGTCCCCCTTCATCCCTTGCTCGCCTCGGCCGACATAGCCGGTGAAGGGACACCTCGCACGGATTTGCGCAGGAAGAAGAAGAAACCCGCCATGAGGCTCGTACCGCTCACTGTCGAAGGCGTTACTTCTCACCTTCGTGAACTCGTTTCTTACTCTGATGCTTTCAAAGCTGAAGAGGAAGGTGGCGCTGGTGGCGGCGGTGGAGGAGGAGGAGGAGTGGAGGACGACCCTTCTTACCTGCGCCGTGAGGTATCCCGTCTCACCTCTGAACTCCTATCCCGCGACTCGGCCCTCTCTACCCTCCACTCTTCCCTCACTCGCACCATCCAGGAGAGGGATGCCGCCCTCGAGAGGGAGAAAAAGTGGGAGCTCAAACAAGAAGGGTGGGAGATTCAGAGGGAGAAGGCGCGCAAGAGGGAAGAGGTTTTGGGGGAGGTTAGGAGGGGGTTGTTGGGAGAGTTGCAGGAGGAACGGGAGAGGAGACGGGGGTTGGAGGGGGAGGTGAGGAGGTTGAAGAGGGCGAACGCAGAGGAAGAACACGAGGGAGAAGAAGACGGCTGAAACGACGGAGAGCAGTCGGAGCAGGCGGAGCAAAGCCAAGGGGGGGACGAAAGCCGTGGGGACAGATGGAAGCTCAGCGGAGGGTGCAGGTGACTGAGGCCACTGAGGCTGAGGAGGACGACGAGAAGGCGGGAACCTCGTAGCCAAAGAAAAAGGATCGCTTTTTTCTCCTTCCATCCGCAATCGCATGCTTTGCGAACAAGTTGGTGTAGGTGCCACTCTCTTATGCAAACGATATCGGGAGAGTGTCTGTTTACAGGCTTGCGGTTGTCTTTTGGATTGTAGTGCCGACCTTCTCATCTCTGTCACACTTCGGCTGTCCTCCCGCTATCTCCTCCTGGCTCGATCAGACCTGTGTATACTGATCAGAGTACACCCTATTCACCGTATCATCCCCATCTACGCCGCTAGCGTTCTCATAGCTTGGTTCGATCGCCTCCACCCGGTGTCGAGTGAAGGATGGAATTACCGTTAACTGCAGCAGGTAGGAGAAGCAGTACACTCATAGATCATACAGGTACGCTCTGTTCATCTGTACTATACTACTCAGCTGACCTGTCAAGTTGTGCAGCTGGATTATCACCTCGTCCCGATTCAACCACTTTCCCAGTTCCACCTTCACCTAGAATGGATCAACCTGCTCCTTCTCCTCGTATACTCGGCATGAATACTCCACGACTAGGCTCAGCCAGTCCCATGCTCTCACCCGCTCTCGGAAGATCAGGTCCCCACAGCATCAGCATGAGCATGTCCAACTCTCACAGTCGAAAACCCTCAGACGTAGACAGATACGCCTCGACATCCTCCTCCTCTACCTCCTTCTTCGGGAGACTCTTCGGGGGCGGTGCTAGCGGAGGAGGAGCTGGTGGAGGGCGTGACAAAGACAAACGCGACACTCTCCCCACCTACGGCAAACGAGCCAACTCGACTCTGAACCCCCGCCCCTTCTATACCGACGACCCACGCCGACCCTCCCCTGTCCAAATTCTCCTCAACATCTTCCTCCGACCCCTCTACCTCCTCGGTCGTCGAGGTCCTCTCTTCCCCGTCCTCGGATTCCTCGTCACCCTCCTCTTCTACCTGTCCTATTCTACTTCTCCGCGTTCTCAATCGGTCAAGCTACGAGTACAAGGCGCGGTTGGGCCATACATCCCTCAGCGAGCGGCAGATGCGATTCATTGGCGCGCAGGCGGGTTGGGGGCGGATAACCTCCTCGGCGGTGGCATCGGGAGCGGCAGCGGGGGGAGTACGGCCGGATCACGCTTCAACCTTGGCTTTGGGTCCTTCTCGACCTCGAAGAAGAAAGGTAAGAGTCCGGTCAACACGATGAAAGAGGAGGATCTCCCTGTGATTAGACGGGATAGCAGGATTTTGTTGGAGGAAGGGAAACCGCATCCTATACCGGCGCTTATGAGGAAGGCGAAGCGAGAGTGGGACGAGTTGCGAGGGAGGCAGAGTCGAACGTTCGCAGAGGCGGTTAGGGAATACAAGCGGCGGTATGGGAGGAATCCGCCGAAAGGATTTGACAGGTGGTCAGTCTTGCTTGCTTTTTACATCCACGCTGGCAGTAGAGTCGACTGAACTCAGTTCTTTGTGTGCAGGTACGCCTTCGCAAAAGCGCATCAAGTCCTCCTCATCGACGAATTCGACCTAATCGACAAAGACCTCCTCATGTACCGCGCTTTCAAGCCCTCGGCCTTCCGGAAACGCGTAGCTCATATCCCGGTAGCCATGGATACGACCTGGACAATCCGAATCGAGAACGGGCGGGTTCTGCGAGAAGGACCGCTGTTTGATCACGATCGGGCCAAAGGCGTCGAGGCGCTCATGGCGCGGTTTGCGTTCGCCTTGCCTGATATGACGATCGTCTACAATGGTCATGACAATGCTCGGATACCAGTTGCAGCGGAAGAGAGGACGAGGTTGGAGGGGTTGGCGAGGGAAGGGAAATGTGCGTTCCTCGTGAGACGAATTGCCGGCTGCCTTGCTGACATGTCTGTCCCGCAGTCGACGATGACGAAGAACCTCCTTTCGACCCCAAAGAGAAGGGACCATTCCCTCACTGGGGCTACCCCGTCTTCTGCCCACCCGGTTCCGCCGTTCGCGAACCAGGCTTCGACTACGGTTACCACGCCTCCCTCGAAGCAACCGGATTCGAACAAGATCCACCCCTTCCCGGTTCAATCGGCTCTCTCCTCGGCTCTTACAAAGACTACATGAACGTCTGCGAAGCGCCGCATTACCGCCACACCCATTGCACAACTTCATGGGTATTCTCGCACCACCCTACCCCGGTCATGCCCTTTTTCACACCCGGCGTACAAGCCACCTTCGGGGACGTTCACGCGCTCATCGTCGAGCAACTCGAGCTCGAAGCAAAGCACGACCCGACCTGGGAAGAACGACCCTTCACTGCCCTTCAATGGCGCGGTCAAACCTCAGGACCGCTCTGGGAATCCCTCACACCGTGGCGAACCACCCAACGCTCCCGCCTCCATCTCCTCTCCCATCAAGAAGACGGTCATCGCAACATCACCGTGACAGATGAGCAAGATCTGATGCACACGGTTGAAGTACCGAATTACCGAGTCAACCCGTTGTTCCTTGATACCGGGATGATTGGTCCGGCGGTACAGTGTGTCAAGGAAGATGGAACGTGCGATAAGATGTTTGAGGTGTTTCAGGGGTATGATAAGAGGATTAGCTTTGATCGGGCTAGCTTGTATAAATACGTCCTCGGTATGTTCTCTCTTTTCCTTCTCCCCTTTGCTATCCCTTTTGAGCCGATTAGGTCGTACTGGTGCTGATGGTATCTTGCAGATGTCGATGGCAACTCGTGGTCAGGTCGATTCCGTCGCCTCATGCTGTGCGCCTATCCCATCATTCCCGTGTTGTCCTACCTGACCTTTCTGCGCTCGCAGCTCGAACGCCGCTGTGGTCAAGGCTACCATCTTCCCCGAGTTTTGGACAGTGAGCCGAATCGTCCGTTATTCCAGCCTGTGAGGCCTTGCTGACATTCCTCATTCCCCGACCTTCTCTCTCGCAGGACTGGGCGGTCCGTAAGCAGCTACATCTCGCACCTTTCTCGGCCGCATTACGAACTGACTGCACGCTTCTGTTCGTCCAGCTTGGTTGCACTTCATCCCGATGCAGGTGCGCCAGTCTTCCCCTGCCCTTTCACCCGCGTCCTGACTGATCACTCCCATCCCATGCATCAGGTCGACTACGCCGACATGTGGGACATCATGGCCTTCTTCCGAGGCGGTGTCACCGGCGAAGGCGCGCACGATGATCTCGGCAAAGAGATTGCTACGGCGGGCAAGGAATGGGTCAAGCAGTGTTACAGGTGGGCGGATCTGGAGGCTTATCAGTTCAGGTGCGCTCTACGTTCTCTCGTTATATTAGTTGTAGTGCTGGCGGTGTTTTGATCGCCAAGGTAGCAAGTGCTGTCCCAGTTCTTCGCTCGCTCAACACTGATTCGACTTCGCTGCCCTCCTTCCCTCATCGCCTTGTTCTCGCCAGGCTCATGCTCGAGTACGGCCGACTCTACACTGACGAAACCTCGCCGGGAAGTAACGACTTCACAGGCGACACGCACGTCTGTTTTCCTTGTCGTCCTTCCTATACCTCGCCATTAACCGACTTGTGATATCTCGCGCGCAGGACAATCGAGCCGAAATGGAATGGACCCATTCGACTTCAATGACGATGACGATAGACACTATTTACGCATGCGCGCACCGAGTTGGAGAAGGAATAGACTCTCTTGTGGCTTCTTACTACTTTAAACTTAGCTTGGCATCAACCTCATACGACCTTATGCATTGCATCCTGTCACGTCTTCTCCGCGTGGGAGAGCGCTTGCAGACACATGTGCGGGCTGGGACTTGAGGGGGAAAAAAACCAGTACGGCGACACCCATAGGTTCTTCCGAAGCGCCTTTGTGAGTCAGCTTATCCAGCTGCGACACTGTGCCAGCAGAACGCTCCTTGTTTGTGTATATTGAACTCGAATCGGTTACAGCGAAGGAATGAGGGAGACCATGGTAGGAGCGACAGGCAACGACTTGTTGAGAAGGTATAAATGAAAAATGGCACCCAACTCGCGCAGGTCGAGAGGCGGAGTGAGCACGATGGAGGGGGTATCGGTTGAATGATGCAGTGGAGGTGAAACGACGATCAGGTAGGACAGGGATAGGATGAGATGCGGGTTGAACGGCTTTGAGACAGGCTCGAGTAGACTGGAAGATGCTGAAAGACTGGCGAAGGAGGAATGGAGACCGGAAGCGTGGAGGGTGTCATCGAAGGGCGACTATCGCTGGGGAGTGCGGATCAGAGACATGAACTCGGCCCGGGTCTTGTCACTCCGACGGAAGGCGCCAAGCATGGACGAGGTGATGGTTGTAGCTCCCGGCTTCTGGACGCCGCGCATGGTCATGCATTGATGACTGTGGGGAGGATGCTTTAACAACGACTCGATTGCGCGAGTAAAGCGGAGTCGCTCGATGAAGAGCAGTACGCACGTCGCCTCAATCACAACCGCAACTCCCATCGGCCTGATGGCCTCGTCAATCGCCGTAGCAATCTGCTTCGTCAAGCGTTCTTGCACCTGCAGTCGCCGGGAGAAGGTTTCGGCGATGCGGGCGAGCTTGGAGAGTCCAAGAACAAACTTGTTAGGGATGTAGCCGATGGATACCTGTTAAGCTCTAATCAGCGGAGTCCGCATGAGAGGGTGGAGACTCAAATGCACCTTGCCGGAAAAGGGTACCATGTGGTGTTCGCAGAGGGAGAAGATGTCGATATCGCGGACGATGACCATTTCTTCGTGGTCTTCGGCAAAGATAGCGTTACCGATCACGTCTGCAGGGAGAGCTTGTAAGTACGACTACGAATATAAACGTGACCCAGCAAATGCGTACCGGGCAGCCTCTCTTCGTATCCCTTGGTCATCCAGAGCAAAGCCTTTGCATACCGCTCCGGCGTCTTGATGAGCCCGTCTCGCTGCGGGTCCTCGCCAATGCATTCGAGTAACGTCTTGACTGCATCTGCGAGCTTCTTCTCGCGCTGCGTCTTTTCTTCGGGCGTAGCGGTCAGGCGAGCAAGGGTACCTTTGCCTGAGGGGAAAATGGTGAGAAAAGTCAATCGGCCTTGCACTGCCGGAGGGGACGAAGAAAGAAGAAAGTCGCACCTGGCCAGCCCAATCCGTGAGCATCTGGAATGGGACTACCGACCCTTGACCCGACAAACGGCTCAAAGCTAGAAGTTCCCGCTTCTACCGCGCTGGCAGCCTTCTGCTTCTCGAGGGCGAGCTGGCGGAAGCTGCGTAGCTCGTCTGCATCGTCCTGTGCTTGCGACTGCTTCCTCTGGGTGTGTTGGGCCTCGTGTTGAAGGGAAGTCGGGGTTGACTGGGATGAGGATGGAGAGGGATCCGAAGGGAGGGGAGCCTGTTGACGGAGAGGTGAAGGGCGTATAGGAGCAGCTTGTGAATGATCTTGAGTGTCCATTCTATGCATTCGCTGCTAGTACTAGAGTCTGCTTACCGCCGTGCGACCCTCTTGTCCAGATCTTCTCCTCCTCATCTTTCTCGCTTCCCCGCGTTGTTCTAGACATTCAGACATCCGATCGAGCTTCTCGCAGCTCTTCGCTTGCCGGTCTCGACAATGTCCGGACTTCCGATCATACAAACCCCCGCAGGTATATGATCGCGTCGCCTCTTGGCCCGTGCCTGCTGCATCCCTGTGCTTGCGCCGGGGTTCCTCCTCATTGTGCTCGAATACACCTTAGGACGCTGCACGCCGCTTGAGCCTGCCTTGCTGCTTGAGCCTCTTTCCCGTCGCTCTTTACCACAAATCACCTCTTCCTCTTTCCCCCTCAGCCTGCGAACAGTACTTCGTTCAACATCAAACCTTCCAGTACAGCTTCATGCGCGCCCTTCTCGCCTCAATCGCCGTTGCCGTAGTGCTGCCTTGTACCTTGGCGCGCCACGGCTCGTCCGTCGACCGTGCTGCGCTGGAAAAACGCGCTCAGTCCTGCAGCGTTACCGCCGACTGCTCGAACACACCGCCGACAAATGCGAACCGGTACTGCAGCGGAGGAACCTGCACCTGGAGTTCGTCTAAATGCGCGCTTTGATCTGGCATCCGAAGTGTACTGACCATTTTTTCTCCCGCAGGATGTCGCAGCGGTTTTACCTCGACCGGCTCTGCCTGCGTCCAGACGGGTTCAGCCACTACCACGAATGTCGCCGCAGTAGTCATCCAGACCTGCAAGGCAACCAGTGACTGCTCGAACACGGTCCCTACGAATGCAAACAGGTGAAGCTAAATGACCTTCTCTTTCCGTCAGCCATCAAACTGAGGCGATTTCTTTTGCTTGCAGATACTGCGCCTCCGGTACATGTTCCTTCCGCTGCCGGAGCGGCTACGCCCTAAGCGGCTCGAGCTGCGTTGCGCCTGGCTCGTCCTCCACGGCATCCTCCACAACCTCCTCCACATCGTCGGCTACGACCTCCTCCGCGACCGTTGCGACCTCGACGGGCTGCAAAGCTACCAGTGACTGCCAGAACTCGTACCCCGCGAACTCGCACCGCTATTGCGCCTCAGGGGTCTGCACATTCCGTGCGCTGTCCTCCTTGATCAAGCCGAGGATCAGTCACTAAGCCTTCTCATCTGCCCCAGGCTGCAATTCGAACTTCTCCCTACGGGCGGACGGGCAAGGCTGCACTAGTACGGCAACGAGCACGACAGCCGTACCTGCAGCTACCAGCCCGGCTGCGACTCCCAAGCTGAAGAAGACTTATTCTGGCTCGACTTTCTTCGACTCGTTCTACTTCCTCAATTCGACGGATCCTACGAACGGAATGGTAAGCTTGCTGCCTCTCGTCCACCAGCCTGTACAACCCGCTGACTCGCTGTCTGTTCCTGCAGGTCAAGTAAGCCGACGCTTTGCTCGCATTTCGCTTATCCTTGACAGCTCACCCCGCTTCCCGTATCACTCCCTTACAGCTACGTCAATTCCGATTACGCCTTTGCCAATAACCTAGCCTCGATATCCTCCGATAACACCGTCCTTCTTTCTATCGACCGCAAGTCCACCCTCGCCGCCGGTACCTACCGACCATCCGTTCGCATTCAGAGCTACGACACCTACAACCCCGGCAACCTTCTCATTTTTGATGTCAAGCACGTCCCGGTCGGGTGTGGGTCTTGGCCCGCGATTTGGATGTTCAACTACCCCTGTGCGTTTCTCCCCTACTTCGCTCGCTCACCCTTCCTCTGCGCGCTGTGACTGACGCGAAAGTTACGCGACTCGCAGGGCCCGACTATGGTGAGATTGACATCTACGAGGGCGTCAACAACCGTGCCTTTAACCAAATGACTCTGCGTGCGTTCCATCCCTTCATCTCTCCATTCTCATCCTCGCTCAACCTCCGTCGAGCGCCTCACTGACCTCTCTTCGCTTCTCAGATACCTCGAACGGCTGTACCCGCAATCCCAACATCCCTCAAACCGGCAGCGCAGATGCTGCCTGGGCCTCCAACAACTGCTACGCCTACTCGAGCACGTACGGATGCCAGGTTATGGATTGGGACCCGAAGAGTTACGGTGCGGGGTTCAACGCTGCGGGCGGTGGTGTATGGGCTGTCATGTTCGCTGAGACTGGGTGCGTCGGTACTCCTTTCTTGCCTGGTCTCTCGCCAGTCTTGCCCTTTCTCCGGCGCTCCTTGTCTCGTCTGAGAAGCTGTCGCTGACGAGGCTTCTGCCGCTCTGCAGTATCTCCATGTGGCGCTGGACTCGCTCTGCCATCCCCTCCGACGTGACCAAGGGAGCGCCGAGGTGGAAGACTTGGGGAACTCCTGTCGCCGCGTTCGACGGGTCCACCTGCGATACGAGAACTTTCTTCCAGCAACAGATGATTACTCTTGTGCGTTCTCGCTCGCTTCTCAAGTGCGAAGCGTGGTGCTGACTTTTCCTTCTCATTGCAGGATATCACGTTCGTCGCCTTTACTGCCTCCGATATCACTGACAGCACTTGAGGAGGTGCTTGACTGACTTCCTGTCGCCCCCGTATGCAGTACTTGCGGTGACTGGGCCGGCCTCGACTCTGTCTGGCAAGATTCCCTACAATCCGGTTCGACTTGCTACCCCAAGTACAAGAACTGCGCCGCAGCGGTACAAGACCCTGCCGCCTTCTCTGAAGCCTACTTCGAGATCAACTCGATCAAGGGTAAGACCGAGTTCCTATTCTCACCTACTGCGGAATCTTGCAGGACGCGTTCTTTTGGGCGCGAGCTAACTTCGCGTCTTTGTCACTCCTGCAGTCTACACTGTCTAGACTTCTTTCTGCATGACATTCTTACGAGGACGTATACTACGCTTAGGGAACGTTCTTTGGTTCATTGTGCCGTATCTTTACCTAATTCTGGGTCTAATTTTAGCATTATCTTTACATCATTGTCCGCTTGCAATTCGACTAGCTGGAGGCACCTGTCAGCATAGCGGAGGGCCAACGTCGAAGCTCTGACCTATTACCCCTGGGCAAGGCTGCGCCCGAAGCTGTGTGCATCACGAAGAGTCGAAGGAACAAATCGGAGGACTCGCATAGTCCGCCCTGCCCGCGGTTGGGCGACATCGCGTGCGTACAGGCATCGTTCCACGGGTTCGAGAGCTCACAGGCAGGCATGGCGGTCACACGGAGTTGGCGCATGATTCTGTCCTGCAGAACTCGAAATGCTGGGAGCAACAATTTTTTCCTTCGATTGATTGACTTTCGTCGATACACTCTGCTGTTTCTTTCTTTCCTTCGTTCACTACTGCTATACCCAGCAAGATGCCTCGAGTCAAAAGCACCAAATCCACAACCGCCGCCGTCAACTCTCTCACTTCTCGCCCTCTTGAGAAGGCCAAAACCGCCCGCGCCGCTCGCAAGTCGACATCCTCGTCTTATACGGCCGTCGAACTCCCTGCGTCTACTCGCAAGATCCGTTCCATTACCCGGCAGCCGCCCGCTTCTGCCCCACCCGCTCCCACCCCAATCCCTGCCGTCCCGATCGTCAAGAAGCGTTCTCGCAAGGACGGTATTGTCGACGCTCCCACCCGGGGTAGCGTCCCGCAGGACGACCCGAAAGAGACACCACCGCGCAAGCAAGCTGTGCGAGTGGAGCCTAAGGCAGTGAAGCGACGGAAGTCGAACAAGAAGCAGGTCAGGGAGGAGTCAGAAGAGGAAGAAGAGGTACGTCTCTCTCCCTTTTCCCCTCCGTTCCCCCCGTGGGTGAGTTCTTCTCGAAGTACCTCGGGCTAGCTTACTGACTTCCCATCGCTACGACGCAGCCCAGATCGACCAGCGTTACTCGTTCACCATCTCCTTCATTGGCGTCGTCTTCCCGAACGAGCGGTAGCAGCTCCTCTCAGCGCAAGAGGGCTCGCAAGAGTACGACCCCGCCGACAAGCGACTCTTCCAACGAGGAATTTACCAGCTCGAGCTCGGAGACCGACAACTCTGCGGATCAAGACCAACCACGAAGGGTGCGTTAATTTCGCCCTGCCTCTCGCGCCTCGGCCCGCCATCGCTGACCATTCGGGCACACCGCAGTCCCCGCGACAGCGCGCTCGCACCACCGTCCAACCCTATCCCGCCGCTTCCTACCAGGCGACCAGTCGTCCCGTCGCTCGCCAATCTTTCTCTCGCGAGCGCAAAGCTCGATGCTCCAGCCGCGAGCCTGAGAGCAGCACCAGCCGAATCACCTTCATGGGCCACACCGTCAACATCGACAATGATGACGACGGTACCTGCTATGAAGCGGCGATGGTGCTCTACTCGGGTTACCTTGCCGGCGACAAGGCCTCCTTACACCGCTTGGCCGAGCAGATCAAGCAAGTCCCGTCGGGTTCCACAATCGACCGCAAGGACTTCACAATCTCGATGCCTTCGCGGTAAGTGACCCTGCGCGACTCGTATGGATGGGCTCAGTTCTACTTGCGCCGTCTTATCACCTCTTCAATTCACCCTCCCCGCCCCCCCCCCCCCCCCCCCCCCCCCCCCCCCCCCCCCCCCCCCCCCCCCCCCAGCGCCCTTTCCGGCACATACCCTTGTCTTCAGCTGGTCTTTTGCCCGCTACATCGCTTCCTTTCCTGGCTGTGCACCACTCCTTTCGCCTTTCTCTTCCTCTCTGTCCCGATATTAGCCTTCCCAGTCGTCTCCTGTTGTCTCGCTGGACTTGTTGTCTCCACTAACATGTCGTCGTGCTCCACTGTCGTATCGTCCATCCCACACTGTATACCCGGCTCTTCTGTCCTATTCTCCCGTGTCTGGTTTCTTCCTTGCTTCCTTGTAGCTTCTGGAAGCTGTCGTGCATTTCGTCTCTCCGTCTCGCTTGGAGTAATATGACTGAAGGAGTCTGTGGGAGGGCAGGGGCGAGCGAAATAACGTCACACTCATAGACAGACGATTAGCAGGAAGGCAATACGTCGCACAACCAAGCCACGACAATCGCGGCGGCTTGTATCGAAGGTATGTAGCCAACTGGAGGACGAATCGACCCGTGTTCTCAGCGCACAGTGGTGTGACGAGGCGGCCGCATCGTGAACATACCCTTTTGAGAAGGTCGCGTTCAAAGTCAACATACGCTGCAGCGGGTCATGCTAGGGATAAGGAAGCGTGGGCGGCAGTCGTTCAGCGGACTCTCGAAGACCAATAACACGACTGCGGCGAACGCGAGGAAAGGCAACGGTAGATCAACTGGTCTTGCCCACCGAGCGGTTGCGAAGAACTACCTCGCCCGCCCACTCGCCTGCACCGAAACCTCCTCAACCTGCACCATCGGCGGCTCAGGCAAGATATGCGGCGCAGGGTAGAAAGCCTCCGCATCGGGTTCCTCGTCCGGCTCGATGGCGAAGAAATCCTCATACGACGCCGAGGCTTCGTAGTCTTCTGGCCACGATTCGGGTGAGGTCGTCCGTCCATTCGTGGCGGTGCAGATGTCGACTGAGGCGTCTTGCTGACCTGCAGCTCGACGCTTGGCGGCGTTCTCGTCTTCCTGCGGAAGACAAAGAAGGTCAGAAGGGAACGAGACGAAGGACGCCGGACGCACAAAGTCAAACTCGTCCTCCCGCTCCTCGTACTCTCTGTTCTCATCCAATTCTTCGAAGCCCGGTGCATAGGCGCTCCAATTCTCGACTATCGGGGTTACCCAGAAGTGGACGAGGCCAAGGGAGGAGACAGAAGCGATAAGCGGTCGGAAAGGGTGCCACTGCAGGGTCGACATGCGTCAGCGAGAGGGTAGCGCAGTATAAAGAGGGGCGGTACATACATCGAGCCCTTCGCAAGGATCTTTCGGCCCTTCCAGGATCTTCAGCAGCCCCCCCGAAACTCGATCCCAAATGTAGATGTTGTGTGAGGCCTTATGGCCCGCACCTGTTCAAGACTCCCATCGTCAGCGACACGAGCAGGTCAAGCCAAAAGGCTGAAACGCACCGCCGATAATATATTCGCCGTCGCTCGAAAAGCTGCAGCCGTTCCAAGGTGTTCGGTTGACAAGGTCTTGGAACTTGTGCTCGACGTCGAAGTAGGGTATTCGCTGTGGTCTTGTTGGAGGAAGCTCGAATTCTGCTGCGGCATCTTCGTCGTCGGAGGGAGGAGAAGGAGGAGAGAGGGAAAGGGTGATGTAGCGAATGCAGCGGTCGTTCTGATTAATGATGAAGGCACTACGTATGTACGAGAGTGGTCAATCTCGCGGTGAGGCGCGCAGGAAGAGCTGACTGGGGGGAAGGTCCTTACGAGCCGTCGCCATTGAATTCCAGGTGTTTGACGGATTGCGGTACGCCGAGATACTCGGTCCATATCCACTATCAAGCAAGCTAGTCAGACCCGAGAATACAATTAGCCATGCAGAAGGCCTTACCTCCTTGGTCAGAACATCCCAGATGTGGATGTTCCCTCTCGATGTTCCGACATAGATCAGGTCTCCTCGAGGGTTGAAGCGCGCGATGGTGGCGACCTCCCTGTATAATGAGACGTGAGTTTGAGTGTAAGTGCGTGGACAAAGACGAGGGACGTACCGGATGATTCGTGGCGCATCTTCGTCTTCTTCATCCTCTTCCTCCTCTTCATCTGGAGGCGTTTCGAGCTCCCACCGCCCACCTGTCTCGTCTCGTAAGTCTACGAAGACAGGTTGTGTCTGGCCATGGAGTGTGACGACCAGCATTTTGCTGCAACCAGACGAGATTGGCTCGGAGGACACGGAGAGAGCGGGAAAATCGATGCACCTATTCTTCGGATGTAGAGTCGCGCTTGTTACCGGAGCATCGAACCGGACAGTCCATCTCCGTTCGCCCTCGACTGTGTCTGCGGCAGACGCGGCAAGATCCCAGATGATTGCGTTCCAATCTCGAGAAGCGCTGAGGAGGTAGCGAGAGTTGTTTGACCAGCTAGAGGAAGGTACAGTCACGGTCAGTCGTAGTGCATACAGAGACCACAAGGACGGAAGGGGACGTAGGGACTTGCACCGGGGCGAGCTGCCTTCCTCAAGAGAAAAAACGAAAGACTGACCATAGTGAAGTGACGGCTTTGACATGCCCCTCTAGCCATCGCACCACGTTCCTAGTCTCGTAGTCCAGTACTGCGACGACTCCATCCAGCCGTCCTACAGCAAGGTATTGACCCGCGAAGACGCCTTTGGGGTTAAAGCGGGCGCAGAGAGCGGCAACATCGACGGAAGTATCGTAGTTCTCGGGGAAGGAGGTCGTGAAGGGGTCTGCGAAGCATGACGGTCAGCCTTTGTGGTAGCTCAGTGGAGTCATATATCATACTGAGGAGTTCCAAGTTCATCGCCGGCAGGTGCAAGCAGCACGAGAACGAGGTGCGAAGGCTGAGTGCGCGATCAAGACGTGGCTGAGATTTCTCACTCCACTATTTGAGTAGCCAAGTAGGCGCAAGAGCGAGTCGAGGTGAGATAGCGGGGCCAGACGGAAAGAAGGAAAGAAGAGAGGCGGAGGAACAACGACGTTGCGACACGGTAGCAGGCACTATGGCAGGCGAGACACGTCCCGGTAGCTTCTGCGCTGCTGATGCAACTGCAAAATCGCCGCAGATCCGACGCGCTGGACGCAGCGCCCGAGCCTTTTCAGATTTCCTCTTTTCCCATACCTAGCAACACACAATCGACAAGCTCATTCGAACGATAAGGATACATTGCTGAATACTGCTGTTGACAGCGCACTATTCCTTACATACAAGAAGAAGACCGCAAAGTGCAAAACCTGTTCTTCCCCCGTCCAGACGTCCGGACGAGCTGATCAGAGCTTGGCGAATTCCTGCGAAGCGTGAGCGACCGGGTCGTAGCTGTAGAGGCGTTGCTGGACGCTCTTGTCGCCCCAGCGATCCGGAGACTGGGTGCCGGTGGAGGCAAGCTTGAGGGCTTCGTCGCGGACTTTTTGCGCTTGGCCGTCAGGCATGTGGAGGTTCTCGCCTGTGGAGGCTAAGATGTCAGTACATGGGAGCCATACGACGCGGCTACAGGCAGCATCGACATGTGATGCGTAGAAGAGACCGCAACGGCGAAGGGGGAAAGAGGTCCATGACACGCTGCACCACCGGCTCCCTGAAAGGCGCACATGAACAAAATGAACGCACCAGTAACCCTCGCCTGCTCAACCGCCCAGTCCGCCCTCGGCTTCCTCAACTTCTCGTAAGCTTTGAGCACCTTCGGAATGTCCTCCTTGGTCTTGCACGCCGCCAACAGAGTACCGAGAACCGCACCATCCTCACCAGCCGAGGCCGCGCCTTGCGCAATGTGGGGAAGAGTGGCGTGAGCCGAGTCGCCGAGGAGGGCGACGTTGCCGTCGACCCAACCAGTGAGGGGAAGGTGAATCCGGAGAGCCCATTCAACGAGCTCGCCTTCAGGTGCGAGGCGGAGGCACTGCCGGAAGATGATGGTCAACACGAGCTCGCGAGACTGCTGTTCGCACAGGACTTGAGACTGACCTTCATCAATACCTCGTTCCACCCATCGAACCGGTCGAGCATGATCTTCTTAGATGCCTGAGCCGAAAGACCTATCAGAGCAAGTACTTGGAGGACACAACGTCAAACGTACCCGTGCAGTCCAGTCTTCGGTAAGGCCCACGGTATTGCTGATGTGAGTCGTAACGATGTTGAAGGCTTGGTGCGCCTTGATGGGGTAAGCGACGATGTGTGCATCCGGACCTGTACACCAGAGTGCTATCAGTCTCCGCGCCGGCAGCAGGCAAGGCACATTGCGCACCGATCCAACGGATAGCGGTGGGGTCGTCAATGAGCTGCTTCAGGTCGGGGTCGTTCTCCATCGCAGATCGAGGAAGTACGACACCTGCAGACAGAACGTCAGCACACAGGTACTCGCGGAGTCTGCCAAGATAGGCAGCGAACGGTAAGCGGCTTCGCCAGTCGGAATCGTCTCATCCACCTCTCCTCGCCTAGACATCATCTTTGCTCGAATTCCAGACTTGATGCCGTCCGCCGCCAAGATAACATCGTGCTTGACTGTGCCAGTGCCGCGAATCTGTAAGCTTGTTTCCTCGAAGTTGACATCTTCGACGTGCGACTGCAGGCAAAGTAGGGTCAGCCGGGCGAGGGCGAATGAAAAAGCGACAGCAACGGGGCGTACGTTCGTCTTCAGCGTTGTACCAAGCTCAAGCGCGCGTTCCAACAGGGCTTTGTGAAGGTCACCACGGTGTACGACAAACGTGGGGAAACCATAGGTCTGCTCGAGGTTGGCAAACGAGGTGGTGTTCAATTCTTCATTGTTGATATACCGGCGAACGCTGCTTCGCTCCAGGCGCACGGCTTGCTTTCGTAGGCGGTCGAAGACGCCGAAGTGCGTAAGAACGCGGCAGAAATTCGGTGCGACCTGCGCACGCCGCGAAGATTGCATGAGCAAAAGGTCAAAAGGGATGATTTGAGGGCCAAGCGGGTAGCCTGAACGTAGAACTGACGACGCTGAACTCGCACGTCGACGGGTAAAAGACACGAACCTGAATGCCTGCACCGACTTCTGCGATTTCAGGCGCAGCCTCGTAGACGGTAACATGCTTGAAGCCGCGAGATGCAAGCCCGACGGCGGTGGACTACATAAGGGCACTGCGTCAGCATACAACGGTCGTGTCGCGGTCGTGTCGGGTTTCCTTGTCCTCTTGTCTGAAAGTATGCGAGGTAGAGCAGCACAAGACAGGAAGAAAAGAAAGCGAACGTACAAGACCACCGATTCCCGCTCCCACAATACCGATGTTCAGGCTCGATGCAAGAGCAGCGCGGGGCAGCATATCAGCCGGCGTATCGGAGGACATTCACTGAATGGGAATGGACGAGAAGAGGCTGCCGAAGGCGTTCCTTAGAAAGAGAGTGGGAGATGGATTGACGAAGAAGGTAGCAGTAAGGGCGTCTGCTATGGCACAGAGATCGTCAGCGCCTGCTCGTGCTTTCTCCTACCGCTCTTCTGACCCCATGTCGTCTGGCTGCGGGGGCAGACAGCCCGGAAGCCGTCGAGGAGGTTGGGCGAAGGAGCAGGAGATGGGCAGGCGCACATTCTTCCAAAGGTACTGACAGAGTTGAAACGCACTCTGTTACTCGCGATGTGCTGGTCAAAGTAGCAGCAGAGGTTGACGTAGACGAGCGAGAAGAAGTCCGGATTTCCTGAGTTTGTTGCCGAAGGTCCCGGCGCCGCTTCTTCCGCCTCAGCCACGGGTAAACTGTTGATCCGGACACTGTACGCACATGGTTGCGCGGTAAGCGCCTATACAGTAAATCCCCTGAGCCAGGCGCAAGCAGGCGTGCGACGTCTTCTCGTTCAGCGCGGGGCCGCGAGGAGGTAACGCTTCAGTACTTCAGTCATCAGGCGGGAAGGAGCTGCTCAACCTTGGCTCAACCAACTCGTCAGCCGACACGAGATACAACATCGGCAGCGAAGGACGAGACGGGCAGCCGCGTAGTGGTGTGACCCGGCCGGCAACTTGCTTTTTTGAGGTAAGCGGGATCAGGTGCACGCATGCACTGTCGGCTCTTTGTCTCCTCCTTTGCTGTTCAGATGCTGCTAAAGTCTGTTTGTTCTGCCTTACGAGGTCAGCGCTGGCGGAATCAACCTGTCTGGAGTGGGAGACGAGCGGCTGGCCGACGTGGGTTAAGGTGCGATTCCTAGCTGCTCGTTCCTCGTCATGAGGAGTTCTCACTGTTCTCGCACTTGCAATCTTCGTACGTATTCGCTGCTCGTCTGCTGACCGTGGCTGTAGCCGTGCACTCGTCCGCTTCTTACGGCAAGGACGAGATGTCCCCTCGACATCACGGCCAGACGTACTCCTGCCCCTGTATATCGACGGCCCCCACATTCTCGCGTCAAAGATCCCAGCGCCCAGCGCTCCGCGACACTCGGCGTCCGACGGATGCAGGAGATGTTGAGGCCCACCCTCCACGCTTTTTTCTTGCTCGTCGGTTGATCGGGGCATCTGCGATCTACCGACTGGGGGCCTCGCTCATGATCTTATCGATCTGGCATAGTCACATCACGGTCAACTTGCAAGCCGTGCGCAGAATCCGTACTGGGACCCAGGATCCGCTGAACTGTCAGCAACGCTCTGCCAGCCCCTTTTTCTTCCCGACCTCGACTGCTTGTGTAGGCGCGGCCCGGCCCAACAGCGCTCAGAGGGCTCAGAATGGCCCGCCTCCAAGCACGATCCAGCCTGACATTTCGTCCGATGAGTCCCGCAGTTCCCCGCCAACTCCCCCTAGGTGATCGAGTCCACGCCGAACGGGAGTCTGGCCTTTGCTTCTAGCCGCCCCCCACCCTCGCATACGTCCGCGCTATCCGACTCCCCTTGCATCGTCCTCCAGCCTTCACGCCTGGGCTCGAGCGTTCCTGTATCGATAGTGCCCCCGGGGGCCCAACTCGGGGACGCCACCTCAATCGGAAGTGGGGGTTGCGGGCGCTCTTCTCACTATAAGAGTCGCTGTTGCTCTCTCTCTGTCCCCTCTCCATCAGCTGCTCTCCCGATTTCGCTTCGCACACCTTCATCTCACAGTTCCTCGACACCTTCAGCTAGTTTCTTCACTTCACCCACCCCCTCCGTCAACAACTTTCGTTTTCCAACAATGGCCGGCGGTGGTATCGCTTCTGGCGGCGTTCGCGCTGCAGGACCCGCTCTCAGCAAGGGTCAACAATATTTTGCATTCGCTCTCGTCACTTCTCTGTATGTCCTGACCTACCTCACCGACACCTTCTCAATCTGACTTTTCCTGCCTTTCCAGCTTCTTCTTGTGGGGCTTCTCCTACTCCCTCGTCGATGTCCTCAATAAGAAGGTTCAGCACTCCTTTGGCATCACCAAGCTGCAGTCCACCGTGATCCAGGTCGCCTACTTCGTGAGCACCTTTCTTGTCCGCCTCTCACCTTTGGTGCGAGACTGACCGCATCATACACAGGGTGCCTACTTCGTCTTCAGTATTCCTGCCAGTCTCTTTGCCTCCCGCTTCGGCTACAGGAAAGCCATCTTGATGGCACTCTCGCTCTAGTGCGTCGCTGTTTCACCCGATGTCTTCTCGCTCCGGCTGACCAGTTTGTTCCCGACAGCGTCATCGGTGCTCTCCTCTTCTGGCCTGCGGCGCACTACCACGTCTTCTGGCCGTTCCCCTGCTGTGCCTTCGTCATCGGCTGCGGTCTCGCCGCCCTTGAGGTCAACGCCAACTCCTACGTTTCGGTTCTCGGCGCGCCTGAACACGCCGCTTTCCGCCTCAACTTCGCTCAGTCTTTCAACGGTCTGGCTACCTTCATGTAAGCACCAGTCCTTGCGCATACCGAGTAGTCGAGGCTCACTCGCTTTCGTGCAGTGGTCCCCTCATCGCCTCCAAGACCTTCTTCAAGGACGAGAACTCCACCGAGCTCACTAGCGTCCAATACGTCTACCTCGCGGTCGCCTGCCTCGGTATCGCGGTCTTTATCCTCTTCTGCTTCGCCAAGCTCCCCGAGATTTCGGAGGAGAACCTCGAAGAGGCTCAAGAAGCGGTCGGCGTCGTTGACGAGCGCCCCCTCTGGAAGCGCAAGCACACCGTATGTCCTATCACTGCTACGTTGGCAATTGCCCTATAATAAGAGATTGAATTCTTCCTCCCCTTCGTTGCCTCTCTCCAGGTCCTCGGCTTCGTTGCCCAGTTTTGCTACGTCGGATCTCAGGTCACCGTTGCGACCTTTGTTCTGAACTACCTTACCGACTCCGGCGACTACACCTCGGCTGCTGCCTCGCAAATGTTCTCTTACATGTACGCCTAGCTCTTTCTCACTCCTGTGACGCTGAGCAGACCTGACCTTCCACGCTTGACAGGCAAATCACTTTCATGGTCGCTCGTTTCGCCTCTACTCCTCTCACTCGCTTCGTCCCTCCCGGCATCCTCGTCGCCATCTACGGTACCATGTGCACCGTCTTCGCCCTCATCGCCGCTGCCACCGGCGGCAAGATCGGCCTCGCATCCCTCTTCATCGTCTTCTTCTTCGAGTCCATCATCTACCCGACCGTCTTCACTCTCGCCACGTCCAACCTCGGCAAGCTCTCTAAGCGCGGCGCCGGTCTCCTCTGCATGGGTGTCGCAGGTGGTGCCGTCTTCCCTCCCATCCAAGGCGCCGTGGCCGACTCGACCAAGACCGAAACTTCCTACTTCATTCCCATGGCTGGCTTTGCCGTCATCATCGCCTACGGTCTTGGCATGCACATCTACCAGCGTCGCTTCGCTCAACTTACCAGCGGCACCGTTGAGAACATCGAGGGCGGCATCGAACGCGCCGAGTCCCTCGACAAGGCCGACAAGGCAGATATTGAGCAGGTCGAGCGCCTCTAAGGCTCTCCGCGCGTTATGCCTTTCTTTCAGTTGTCTTCCATACCCTTCCTCGCTATTGCGCTTCCCTTTCATCGTCTCCTCGGGTTGAATAGGTCTTATTGTCTCGTCTTGCCTTCTTCGTCTTTTCCTTGTTGTTCCTTGCAGTACCTAGTCGATGCCTCAAAAGGCCATATGAATCTATTTCAAGGCCAGTAGTACCCTATCGTTACCAATCTCTCCTGCGCGGCACGAGAGCGATCTTGCTACTGCCTCCGTGCTTCTCAAGAAACACGATCATCCGGGGGGACAGGATGCGCCTAAGGCTGGAGCTAGATCAGCGCGAGCATCGGCGGAAAACATTAGCCGAGGGTGAGAAGGGCAAGGGTCAAAGGTAAGTTGAGTCCTATGAAGGGCGAGAAAGGTTCAAGGCAAGAGGAACAGAAAGAATAAATGTTGCTCCGGTATCTGTCAAGCGCGTCTGTAGTCTAGCGAAGGCTTGTCACTATCGGTGCCTATATCGTTCGTCTTCGTCATGTATTCCCAGAAGGGGGCTTGCGAGCTCGAGACTTGAAAAGCGTGCAGGAGCGGTCGCTGCGAGAGCAAACCAGAACCCGAGCGCGCGGTCTCGAGCTGTGCGAAGCGAGACGAGGGAGAAGGGTGTAGGTGGGAAGGCAGTGGATGGATATCGGCAGGTAGGAGTGGACCGGAAGCCATCGAAGGGGGAGAGATGCCCGGTGGTCCAAGCAAACGAGGCAGTCGAAGGCAACCTTAAGCTGGCGGCTTCGTCAGACCACATCAGACTGCGACCGCAACGACAACACGCACTGTAGGATTACAACAAGGTAAGGAGAAAAACTGATGGGAAAAGGGTCTATACTCCTGGAGCCTATTCGCTGTTGGTACTGCTTTTACCAGCGATGGCGTCCATTGCCTTGGCGAATTTCTTGCTCTCAATCGTCCAGGCAAGAGTGGCTGGGTCTTCGCTTTCGGCATTTGAGAAAGGGTTCGAGATGTAGGCGATGTACGAGTTGTGGATGGCGCTGAAGACCTGAGGAGAGCAGAGTCAGCGTGCAGGGCTCAAGTCCACGACGTGGAATGACTGACTGTTTTGACGTCGACATCGCGGACAACAGCGTCGGCGAGGGCGAGGACAACGACAAACTTGAGGCGAGTATTGGTTTGATAGCCATACCTGTGTGCTTACGAGTCAGCGAGGGGTTCGTCGAGAGGGTCCCGATACAGATGTACACTGCGTAGTCTTCCAGTCCGTAAAGCAGGCCAAGGTACGACTCTGTCGTCTTGGCCGCCGGTAGTTCTGCGATGAAAAGTGATCAGGGCGACTTTTCAGACTGAGGGAGCGGCGATAAGGATTCGCACCTCGTTCCTCGAAGTAATCGAGAGATGTGTGTGCAGCGTAATGCCACTTCAAGTCTGCTTGTCCGCCAGTCCTCGACGAGTAGTTCTTGAGGAAGAGAGGGTTGCCATGCTTGCCTATGACGGCTATGCAGAGGATGGCTAGCTGGGTCATCACGCGAGCATACGTAGATCGTAGATGCCGGGACGTTCCAGGTAGCGGAGCAGTTGCGAAGCAAGTTGAGAAGTGAAAGGCGAAGAGAGTGGGGAGGAGGAGGAAAGGTTGGTCCCGCCTGAAACGCTCGACAGCTATAGAGCTTGCGCAGTCAGCTACAAGAAAGCTCTCGCGGTCCTCAGTAATCAACAGTGTCCAGTGAATCTGCTTCGCGACGTCCACGTTGGCCTCATCATCCCTCGACTTTCCATCTTCAGCACTCACCACCTGATCACGGCCAATTCGACTGAGTTCTATTCGGGCATCACTCTCAAATAATGTCTACGCCCTCCTCTACTGCGCCGACTACGCCGTCAGAGCCTCTCATGCGACTGGGTCCGTTACCCTCTTTTCCTCTCAAGCCGAGGCGAAGGACTTTGTCAAGGCATGCTTGTCGCCATTCGGCTCACTCAAGCTGACGAGAAACACCTCATCATGTAGGTGTAGCGGCCATGGATCGCAAGGCTCGCTCTCGACCTATGCGAAACATTCTTTCCCGCCTGCTCGCAACCGGAAAATTCGAGATTACCGTCTTCGGCGACAAGGTGGTCATGGACGAAGGTATGGTAGTCTTTCAGTCCCCAGTCAAGACGCGAGCTTACACAGCTGCCTTTGCAGAAATCGAGAATTGGCCGATTTGCGACTTCCTGATCTCGTTCTATTCTGACGGTTTCCCCATTGACAAAGCCAGTATGTCTAGTCACCTGCCTGTGCTCACGAGTACGAGCAAATACTCATTTGTATCACCCTGCAGTCGCCTATGTCGAGCTCCGCAAACCGGTCTGCGTGAACGACCTCCCTCTGCAAAAGATCTTCTGGGACCGCCGAGTCGTCCTACAAATCCTCGACAAGATCGGTGTTCCTACTCCGGCAAGGCTCGAATGTAATCGTGACGGAGGACCGCAACTGGACAAGTCCGTCGCCGACGGGATTCAGCACAGCCTGGGCGTACGCGTCGACAAGCCGCGGCCAACTTCCGATTTCTCCATGCAGGATGACGATACCATCCTCATCGATGGCAAGACGATGGCTAAACCTTTCGTCGAGAAGCCGGTTAGTGGCGAGAACCACAACGTCAACATCTATTTCCCGAAGAGCAAGGGTGGCGGAGCTCGACGACTGTTCCGCAAGGTGCGCTTTCATTTCTCCCGGTCCGCCTTTCTGACCAGCCGTCGCTGATGAGTTCTTCCTGCAGGTCGGCAATCAATCTTCAGCCTCCGAGCCGAACATGATTGTCCCGCGGACGGATGCATCGTACATCTATGAGCAATTCGTAGATGTCGAGAACGCCGAAGACATCAAAGTCTACACCCTTGGTCCCAACTTCGTTCACGCCGAAACCCGCAAGTCGCCTGTCGTCGACGGCATCGTACGCCGGAACACCGAGGGTAAGGAAATCCGCTTCATCTGCCAGCTTACCGATGCCGAAAAGAAAATGGCTCGCGACATTTCCATCGCGTTCAAGCAAAACATCTGCGGCTTTGACATGCTCCGAGCTGGCGGACAAAGCTACGTGATCGACGTCAATGGCTGGTCCTTCGTCAAGGGCAACGATTTCTACTAGTGCGCCTCGTATGTCAACCTTCCCCTCGGGTCGTCCGCTAACTTCTGCCTCACCTCACAGCGACAAGTGTGCCGAAATCTTGACTTCCTTCTGCCTCCGCAAGATGCCGTCCCTCCCAAAAGTCCCCTCTACCAAGCCCGACAAGCCGCGCGAGAAGTCCTGGACGCTGAAGAGTACCATCTGTGTTGCTCGTCACGGCGACCGTACCCCGAAGTGTATACTACTATATTTCATTCTGTCAGATGCAGTCTAACGATCTTCCCGACGTGCAGGCAAGCTGAAGTTTAAGTTCAAGGGCAAGGACGAATGGTCGAAACCGTTCATCAAGCTTCTGCAAGGCCGCACAACCGAAATCATCCTCCGCGACCCCGACCAGCTGCAGTATATCGCCGACGCGGCTGAACAGGCTTCAACTCTGCCCGGAGCCGACCCCGAACAGTGCGAACAGCTTCGCAAGATCATTGACAAGAAGAAGTCGACCACGGGTACTAAGGCTCAGCTCAAGCCCTCGTTCAATGGCGATGTCTGCGAGAGCTTGGCGGTCATCATCAAGTGGGGCGGAGAGGTGCGCAGTGACATCCTTCTTCCGCTCAAACCTTGGCGCTGCTCACATTTGCCTCTCCCCAGTTCACACACGCAGCTCGATACCAAGCTCGCGACATTGCGGAGAACATGCGCAAAGGTCAGCGTTTCCCGTTCGGTTCGCAAGAAGCGTTGCTCAGCTTTCGCTTTCTGCCTGACAGACTACGCCATCATGAACAAGGCGCTGCTCGATCACACCAACGTCTACACCTCTTCCGAGTGCGTACTTCGGCTCCTCGACAGTCAGTGATAGGGATGAGTAACGAGCTAGCCTACTGTTTCCGCAGACGCCGCGTGGTCGCGACAGCCGAAATCTTCACTACGTGAGTGACTTGCGCCCATTGCTGCCATTTCGGTGCCGCTGACTGACCCCTCGACAATCACAGTGCTTTCCTGGATGAGAGGGAACGGTCTACGCCGGAGAAGCAGCAAACCCATCAGCTCATTATCAGGAAGGATCTCCTCGACGACTCAAGCGCTGCGAAAGACGAGGTAGGCCAATCCCGGCTGGTTCGACGCCCTTTGCTCTGCGCTGAGATTTCGCCTCCTTGACTTGGCACAGATGGAGAAGGTGAAGAAAAAGCTCAAGTCGCTCTGCCGACCCGGTCTTCACGTTCGCCCAGAATTCGCTTGGCCGCATGAGAAGGAGCCTTTCGAGGTGCGTCAGTCTCCTCTATCCGTCTACCGGTCAAATACTGACTAGCTGTGTCTCTGCAGGTCGTGAAGGAGACTATCGAGTTGATGAAGAGCTTGCGAGCCGTCCTAAACGAGAACTGGGAGACGCTCGCGGTCGAGAAGATTCAGCCCAGATGGTGTTGTGGCGAGTACCCGTACCTGTTCCGAGGTAGGCTCCATATTTTGCATGCATTGAGGCTGAAACTGACTCCTCGTCACTGTGCAGAACGGTGGGAAGGTATCTTCGCCGATTGGTGCGATGTCAGTCTCGACAAGTTCGACCCATCGCGAGTATCGGAGCTGTACGATTCGCTGAAGTATGACGCGCTACACAAGTCAGTCCCGCCCTTCCTACGCTCTCTGCTGAGGGACTAAATGCTTCCCTTGCCACAGCCGAGTCTTCCTCGAGACCATCTTCACCAAGAACGGAAGCCGGCCTTCGTCAGTCGACAGTCGTTCCACGCTCGAGAGTGCTGCAGCAGGGGGACCGCCTCGTCAGCTTCGAGAGCTTTACAAGCGGGCGAAGCTACTCTTCGACCTCAGTAAGGCGCCCATCTTGCACCCTCACAGACGCCCGCTGACCATCTGCTTCGAATGTAGTTGCGCCGCAGGAATATGGTATCGAACGGTCGGAGAAGGAGATTATTGGCCTTCTCACGAGTCTGCCGCTCCTGCAGCAAATCATTCGCAACTTGCAGGAGACGAAGGAGTCCGAACACCCTTCTGCCAACTTCTACTTCACAAAGGAGTCCCACATGTGCGTGACTTTACTCGTTCAGGTGTACGTGGCCCACTGACTGATCCTTTTTCGCCCTGCAGTCACACCCTCGTCAACCTCGTCACCCTGTCCGACTTGCCCATCACGATGCAGCACACCCCGGAGCTCGACTACATGTCTTACATCTCGTGCGGTCTTTCCCTTTCTCACACCCTCGCCGAGCATCACCATGTGCTGATGATTGTTCTCTCGTCGTCAGTTGCGAAGTCTACGAGCGATCCAAGGGCGACGCGAAAGAGCTATCTGTCCGCGTCACTCTGTCGGAAGGAGCGCACTCTGCAGTCCTCGACGCTAGCCTGGATGCCAAGCACGCTCTTCAGGTTCAGCCGAGGAGGGCTCTTACCGGTGCGCACTTGCCACCATTCCTAATCTTCATCTTCGTTGACTTATCCCGCTGCTTCTGCGCATAGACTACATTTCGCTCGACCGCGTCATCGAAATCCTGCAGCGACACTCGAAGAAGGCGGGAGAGCTTAAGCTACTCCGATCGACTTCCAAGCTCGAAGGCGTGCGTCCTCCTTCCTTCTTACCTTGTTATCCTCCTCCTCTTCGATTCCTCAAGCACTGTCGTCCGGTCTCGACCTGACCTCTCATTCCCTGCCCCAGTTCCTGCCCGTCGAAGGAGACGTTCTGTTCCGCGGTGCAGAAAGCAAGATGGAGGAGATCCGACTCTTCTCGGTCAAGCAACCGGGCCCTGCTTCCACTTCTTCTTTGTTGAGCGAGGCGTAGACCGTGGATATGCATTCTCTATACTCTGTTGTATCGCGCTTGAGTTGAAAAGCTAGGGATGCCAGACCAGCAGGAAGGGGAACAAGCTCGTTCGCCCCTTTCGGTTCCCACTCTGCCCAGGCTTCTCCCGGCACGTCACTGTGCCGCGACTGCGAGCACCCCCGAGCCGAAACAGCCGGCAGGTAAGAGAATGTGACAACGCTCTATGATTGCGCATCCGTCTACTTCCGCTCCTCACCCGCTCGCTGCGCATCCCAATGAGCCTTCCCGAACGTCCCAGCCACCACGAGCGGAAACACCAGCGTAGCATCCGCATAGACCTTGACGCTCTCCCCATCGATACGGATCTTGCCCCACGAAACGGCTTCGTCTGGTCGGGCGCCCGAGTCGGAACCATCGAATTCTTGTCCTGTGTTGATGTAGACGGAGAAGTCGGCGCCGTTGCGCTGCACGCGGGAAGACAAGGTCAGACTGGGAAAGGACTGAGGCTTGAGGCGAGGTGGGCCGGGGGGGGGGGGGAAGATTCGAGAGAACGCACGAAAAGCATCGAGTTGGCGATTTGGTGCTTGCAGACTCCCCCACCGAGGATAATCATCCCCGCCTTTTTGCTCTTGATAGATAGGTCGTTAAGTCGCCGAATATCACCAACGATGTCGATGTTGAGGGGCGTTTCCGTTTTGTCTGCGAGGAAGGGAGGTCTGGTCAGTCTCAGGAGGAGACATGGGGGCTGAGGGGAGGACGGACAAGTATGGAAGTACATCATGTCGCCGAGAGAACCGTCTGTCAAGGCAGGGCAGAAGACCGGTATTTGGTTCTGGATGACGAGCTGAGTGAGCGGAGAAGAGCAGGCGAAGTGGCAGGGAAGGGGCGTACCTTGTGCGCCCAGTACAAGATCGAACTCTCGTCATTGATCTCCTTCCCTAACCGATCAATCACCTTACTCGGCGTCCACCGCACCTTGTCCCCCGTTTCCTGCTCCTCGACTAATTGATCCAGAATAGGCATCACCCAGTCCTCAAACTTGCAGTAGTTGTCATTCGGCACGAGCAAGTTCCCAATCCGGTTCAGTCCTCTTCGCCGCAACCCCGCTCCCTCCATGCTGAACTCGCCCTTGGGCGCCAAGAAAGTTGGTCCCAGGCATTTGATCAAGTCTTCCTCAATCCCGCCGGCAGTGGTGACGAGGCAGGAGATGTACTTGTGCTGGACGAGGAAGCGAATAACTTCTCGAAGGCCGGAGGAGACGAGGTTGGAAGTGTAGCCGAGGAAGATGGAGCATTTGGTGTCGGCACGGATTGCTGGGTCGTGTTCTTCGGTCATGAGATCCGGGTTGATGGGTTCATCGGAAAGCCTCCATGTTCGCTGCAGAGCGGTGTGTCAGCCTCGGCTCGGCCGACTTTGTGGAGAGGGAAGGGCAGACAAGACAAAGACGAAGGGAGGAAAAGCAGAAACGCTCAGAGACATGCGGCGTACCATCTTGTTGATGAGCTTCATCGCCCTCGCCAGCCCGTTCGCCTGGAATCCGATTGTCTCGTAGCTTTTCAAGAGGGCGTCGAGGTCGTGCGGCTGGTTAAAATCGGGACCTTTGATGCGAGTGCCGTTGTAGTCTTCGGACTGAACGAAGACGGCGGCCTTGGCTGCGTCGGCTGCTGCTGATGTTGCTGCCATGACTGTGTGCGCGTATGAGAAGGTGGGTGACGGAGACAGAGCTGCCGAGAGGAATTAATTATAAGGAATTTAGTCGAGAGAAGGTTGCGTCGAACTTGAGGGGAGGAGTTGCGCAAGTGCGTGGTGACCCAGTCGCTGTCGTAGATGTGTTTCAGCAGTGTGTGTTACTCCTACAGGGGCTGTCGCGATGAAGCGGAGTCGCAGCCAACTTTCTCATCTCCGTCGCTTCTCGTCGTGTCCGTCTGTCCTCGCCTGTCTATTCACCTCAATCATGTGAGTCATATACAGCTACACCGTATACTACAGCTCTCTAGCTGTAAGTCACCGCTGGACCGCCTTTCCTCCGTGCAATACTCGCTCTCGTACCCCAGCATCACCTTCGCACTGCCAACTGACCTCTTTACTGACCCGCCCCACTCTCCTAGGGCGACGTACGACCCAAAGGTTGGACTCAAGGTCACAAACCGTCAGGCTATTGCGAATGCACCCCTTCCCGTTGAGGGCAACGGCTCCTTCTCCAACCTCCAACTCGCAGCCGCCGTCCTCCTCGTCCCTTACTTCCTATCCCGCTTCGTCCCTTACTTCTCCTTCCGTACCACCTATGTCCTGCTCCTCATCCTCACCGGTCTTCCTACCACCGTCGCCTACTGGATGCTCATGAGTCGCGCCAACGTCCGCGTTCGCGATTCGGGACTTTTCCCAGGCAAGGACATTGAGGAGTACATCGTCATCAAAGACCCCGAGCTCAAGGCCAAGTACAATGGTCAGAAGAAGATCCCCATGCAGGTCTTTCACGACGCCTACTTTGAGGGGAAAATCGACATCAAGGGTACATTCCTGCTCGCTTCCGCCTTCGCATTCACCTGTACCCTCATAAGCTGACCTCTTTGGCACGCAGGTGACATGCTCGAGCTTCTTGAATGGCGTCACGACTGGATGTCCTTCCCCATGACCGTCGAGCTCATGAAATACGTTCTCACGGTCCTCGTTCCCGATGTCATCTTCCACTCGGCCGGTCAGGACGAGGAGCAGGTCACTGACCACTACGACCGCGGTGACGACTTCCACGAATGGTACGTGTCTTTTCAGCACACTGCTGTACTGGCCGCGTTCTCTCGAAGGACCTTCTCACGTGTTTCTTCCGCTCGAAGGTTCCTCGGACCTCGCATGATCTACACTTCGGGTGTCATCCGCGACATCAACCGCAAAGAGACTCTCGAAGAACTTCAAGACAACAAGCTCGCTCTTGTCTGCCACAAGCTCCAGCTCAAGCCCGAAGACACCCTCCTCGACATCGGTTGCGGCTGGGGAACGCTCGTCACCTACGCTGCCAAGAACTTTGGCTGCGACGCTACTGGTGTTACTTTGTCCAAGAACCAGGCCGAGTTTGGCACGAAGAGGATTGCCGACAACGGTGTCGACTCGAACAAGGCTCGCATTCTCCGCACCGACTTCCGTGACCTCGACAGGACTCGCCGGTTCACCAAGATTGTCTCGCTCGAGATGGCCGAGGTCTGTTCTCGTACCCTTCTTAGCCTGGCCCTCGATGGTAACCTGCTTGATGTAGACTCGCCATTGCTTACCGGCATCCTGTAACAGCACGTCGGTATCCGCCGCTACAACACCTTCCTTCGCGACGTCTACAACCTCCTCGACGACAATGGTATCCTTGTCTTCCAGGTTGCGGGTATCCGTCCTCATTGGCAATACGAGGACCTCCAGTGGTAGGCCCATTACCCTCTTGTAGCCCAATCCTCGTCTCTGACCTCGAATTGGCGTCATAGGGGTCTCTTCATGAACAAGTATGTCTTCCCGGGCGCGGACGCTTCGTGCGCTCTGAACTGGGTTATCGGTCGCCTCGAGGGTGTTGGTTTCGAGGTCACCAACGTCGATGTTCTCGGTGTCCACTGTGGGTTTTTTCCTCGACTCTCCTGGAAGAGCACGACTGGAGTCAGAGCTGCGAGCGATGCTGACGATGAACTTCCGCAGACTCCGCCACCCTCCACCGCTGGTACGAAAACTGGATCACCAACAAGGACAAGGCCGTCGCCGCTTACGGCGAGAAGCTCTACCGCGTACGTCCCACTTCTGCTCTCCTTCCGGCAGCCTCTCCCGCTGACCTGATATCCTCGTCGCGCCTGCAGATCTGGCTCTACTTCCTCGCTTCCTCCGTCATCACCTCGCGTCAAGGTGGTGCTTCCGTCTTCCAAATTACCTTGCACAAGAACCTCAACGGCTACCACCGTGTTGAGGACATTCCGTCGCACTCGAGCATTCATATTCAGCCGGCGCGGGAACGGGAACCTTCGTAAGCGGCCCCCCCCCCCCCCCCCCCTTCTTTTTTTTTCTTCTCACATTGCCTACTGGCACCTCCTCCCGCCGCCGCTCGCTGGCTTCGCTTGTCAGAGCGCTAAACTAACGTTGCTGTCTTGCGCAGCTTGGTCGTCTAAGCCGATCTTTCTCGGCTTGCGGCACGAACAGATTTCGTTGAACGATGAAACTGGGCGATAGATGGGTGGGCTCAGTCAGTCCAGTCAGTCAGAAGCAAACACAGACTCTCTCGGTAGATCAGGCAAGTACGAAATGAAATGCATGATACCCCGGTTCTAGCTGCCATAGGGCTGCAGCACTGAAAGACCTCTTTCTGCATGCTTCCCTGCCCGTCGATTGTGTTCGTGCTAGCTTCGCGGCGGTAGCAGTACCAAGATAGCTCCGACGATACTAGAAGCTCGCTTGTTTGAAGAGGCGAGGTGCGGCAAAAGGACTTGTCGCTCACAAGCTTTTTAGAAAGTAAGCCCCACTTGTCTCGAGGAGCATACAAGAGGAGACTCGACAACAACTCAGTTTACGAGTGCTGCGAAACCCTACGCCCCACAACCCTACGCCTTGTAACTGTTCTCCGTCCTCCTTTCCCTCCTGAACGCGAAACGAGAAGGCGATCAAGGATGGGAGAAACAGGAAACTTCGGCGCGAGCGTGGGCAAACCCGAACAACCAAAAACAGACGGCAAAGGCAGGCGACCAGGGTTTGGGGAAATCGTCTCGGTTTGCTGATGAACGACGAGGATGCCTCGACGGCAGCGGAAACTTGATGAATCCGTGCGAGAAGGGAGGCGGCAGGCAGACGGGCTCATCGAAGTCGATCTCGAAGTCGCGTTGTCGGTAGTGGTACATGGAAGGCGGCAAGGTTGACTATTCAGGCGAGCAGAATGGGACCGGCCGCAAGAAAGAGGTTTCAGAGTAGGTGGGAAAGGAGAAAAGAGACGGGCAAGGGAGAAGGTGGCGATACCGGATCGTATATGTGTGGTGTATACGCATGGGGTATGGATGTCGAAGGCGACAGGGGTGGGTATCGAGTATGCGGAGAGCAGAGGAAGAGGGATGTAGTCTTGTAGTAGGGAGGAAGAGAGGATTGCGTGGGAAAGGGCAAGACGGTCGGGACGGTTTGAAGAGGGTTGTTAGGTGTCTGCCAATGACATATACGGGTCATTCCACAGCGTTCAATGAGTGAACGAGAGAGCACGGGACATACGTCAAGGCCTCCTGTCGTTTTGTTTCGCAACCTCTTAGCAACCGTTCCTACTGCTTCGGCCCGTCCGACTTTCTCGCCTCATCGCTCGTGCTCGCCACTCCTGCTGTGCCGTGCCGCATTTCTTCATTCCCTGCCTGTGCGACGCCCGCTTGTCCCGTTTGACTGCCTGCTCCTCCTCCCGTGATAGTGCTGTTGGTGGGAGAGGAGACGTTCCTCACGCGTACGACGTCGCACGCGTTGTCTGCGGTTCGGATGCAGCGGACTCTGATCAGCAGCTAATTGAGAGCGTGTCCTGGACGTGCGGAGCTGAGAAGAAGAGGCCCCGCCCTGCAAACACCCGCCGAGCCCCATGAGCAGACTACGGTGCTGCGGCGGTGTAGAACAATGCAGGAGGGAGTGGAGGTGTGAGAACTTACAGTGAATCATACTCGCAGCATATTCTTCCGAGCGTTGTCCGCAATTGGGGCATACCTGTAGGTTATCAGGGAGGTGGTCCATTCGGGAATGAGGAGGGAAAGGGGGAGGGGGGGGGGGGGGGGGGGGGGGGGGGGGGGGGGGGGGGGGGGGGGGGGGAGGAGGGGTGTGCGGCATTGGGTGGAGCGAGAGGGGAGAAGCGCACGTAGTAGACCATGATGTAGCTGTCAGAAGCCTGCTACCTTGCGTTGAGCGAGAGAGAGGAGAGAGAGAGATGAGAAGGGAAAGCGGGGATTTGGAAACGAGCGAAAGTCTAGGGAGGCGCACTCGACTACGGTACCTTCGAAGCCGATCGACGACCGCAATCCATTTCGAGGGGGGTCTCTCAGCTTTCCACTGACATCTCAGAATAGCCCTTTCCTGCCTGTGTAAAGGCAGACACGCGAGAACGCGCAAGAGAGGGCTGAAAAGAAAAACTGATAGCGGAAAAGTCCGCCCAGCATCTCTCTTCTCTCTGTGGGAAGGCAGATGGGCACATATGTGCGATGACAGCGGCCGTGACTGAGGGCGCTCGAGCGAGGCCAAGGCTACAAACTAGGAAGGAAGCGAAGTTGATCTACAGTAGTTGATTTATCATAACAATCGGCGTTGTCGCCGCGAGGTCTTCAATGGTGCCGGCACCGCGCGCGACCCTCCCCCGAGTATACACATACACGACATGGACGACGGTGCGCGAGGCTCGCTACGAGGTGCAGCACGCCGGGGTCGGGAGGTGAGTGGGCGTGTGCGTTGAAGATGCATGGAGGGCGGAGGGGGGAGAAGGCGAGGTCGGAGGCGTGTGGTGTAGCCGAGCGGGACGAGTGCACAGAGTATGACAGTAAGCTTGCAATGAGCCGTCGTGCTCCCTAGCCAGTGTAGGCAGGCGAGGTGGAAAGGGGAGCGAGCTGCAGAGAGAACGCGAACGCGTGTTGTGTTTGGTGTTGTTGTACTGTAATTTCTCCTGGCGGATCCGGTGTTTCAGGACCAGTCACGCTAACAACTTGCCAGGGGGAGTCACAACAAGCACCTCCCCTACAGCAGTAACTGGATTGGCCATCTCTCTCCTACACAGGCGAGAACCCGTCCCAGGTCATCACTTATACCTTACCCCACCTCACCTCGTTCCACCCTCAGCTCGCTGGTCCACTCCAGCTCTCTCTCCCAGTCTATAGGCACTCTCGCTTCAACTCGTATGCCCCCTACCCTTCAACCAGATCCCTTTGCCGCCTCTTTCTCGAGACCTACCCTCGAGCAGTCACTGTCCAGCGATTCAACCTCGTCCTACAACTCTAGCATATCAACTCCCGCCACTTCAATCTCTCCTTCCTCCTTACCTACCTCGCCCGCCTTATACAGCGCGACTTGCCCTCCTATGGACACTCTCGCTCCTTCCCCTCCCTCCCTCGCGGCAGAACCACTTAGCCCCGCCAACATGTCGCGTCCTTTAGCCTCTGCCGCTCCCATTCACTCGTTCCCCGTCTTCTTCCTCTCCCTCCTTACCGCCCTCGAAGCCGATCCTGCGAGCGTGCGCAACCATCTCGGAAACCTCCAGCGGTCTTACGCCGCCCCGGCCATCTTTTCTCCCATTCCAGAGGGAAAACCCGCCGAAACCGACGCCATCGTCGCCAGCCTGTCGAGGATTGCCGACCGACTGCGTTTGAATGAAGGAACAGGCGCGACAGGGAAAGAGGGGAAACGCGAGCCGGAAAAGCCGGAAGAAGACGAAGAGCCCGGGTCCGAGCTAGAGGCCGTCAAGTCACGCCCGTCCACAGCTCCCATGTCACGTACGACGTCGCCGAGGAGACCGACAGTCGCTGGGGAAACGGTCGAGGAGGTCCGCAAAAACTGCGAAGATCAGATTCTAGCGCTCAAGGTGCTTCACGCCGAGGAGCTGCACCGTTCTCAGCTTACGCATGACAACGAAGTTCGGTGTGTCTTTTCCCCCCAGTCTTGCTATAGACAAGCGCTAACTCGTTTCCCGATTCCCAGCTCTATCGCTGTGGTCACCTCAGCCATCGCCCGTGGCGAGTACGTTATTCCGCACTCTCTCGCCTCCCTCTCAGTGTTCTGACAAGGGTCTCATCTGCAGTCTCAGCAAGACGATTGATGCCGAGGTCGAAGGCGAGATGGCTACGCTCAAGGTGCGTTTGCCTTGCCTGATCCTTCTTTTCTCTCCCCGACTCACACCTTTCTCCGCTTGCAGTCCACCATCAACGAGATGGTTTACAAGCTCCGCCTGTTCTCGAGCGAAGTTACCCGCGTCTCGCTTGATGTGGGAACTATGGGTCAGTTGGGAGGACAGGCAGTGGTGACTGGAGTTGAAGGAACCTGGAAGACGCGTACGTTCCCGCTCCACTACGATCCACAAATACCAACCCGCTCTAGCTCGTCGCCTAGCTTCACCTCTTCATACTGATGCTCGCTCCTGCCGTTCTGTTATTCGCCTCTTTCCGCCATCTGCGTCCCTGTCTCTCCCGCAACAGTCACTGAGACTGTCAACGAGATGGCCCGCCGTACGTTCTCCTTGTCTTTCGTCTGCGCCCGTCCTTTGCGCTGATCTGTGTGTCTCCTTGCCTGCAGAGCTTACCGTTCAGATTCGGTATGTTACTTGGCCTGCGCCTGCCTTCGAACGATACAGGGTTTCGGCTACACGCGACTGGTGCTGATACATCTGCTTATCAACTAGATCTATCGCTGTCGTTACCTCGGCTATCGCTCGCGGCGAGTACGTAGCGATTCCAGGCATCTCGCGTTTTCACCGTTCACTGACCGAGTTATGCACAACAGTCTCAGCAAGACGATCGATGCCGAGGTTGAGGGTGAGATGGCTACGTTGAAGGTGAGCTCCTCTTTGGCCCAACTCCTCTCTTTAGCACCCCTCGATACTGATCATTGTCTCCCGACTGCAGCTGACCATCAACGAGATGGTTTTCCGTTTGCGAGTCTTTGCCGGCGAGGTAACGCGGGTGGCCAAGGAGGTCGGAACGGATGGGCAACTGGGTGGACAGGCAATCGTGCATGGCGTGGAGGGGACATGGAAGGAATTGACAACCTCGGTCAACGGCATGGCGGCTAACTTGACGAAGTGCGTCCGGTCTTCTTGCTTCCTTCACAAAGACCCACGAGCACTTCTGCTTCCTGCTTTACCCCTTCCGGCCCCCGGCCTCCTTCTTCTCCTTCTGCCGCGTCTGCCTCCGGTTCACCGCACCAACTCCTGACACTCCCTTCGTCCTCCGCAGGCAAGTACGAGAAATTGCTTCCGTTACGAAGGCGGTTGCTCAAGGCGACTTGAGCAAGACGGTCGATATTGGCGCGTCGGGCGAAATCCGAGAGCTCAAGATGACGGTCAACTCGATGGTGCGTTCCTGCTTTTCTTCCTCCGTTTGCCCGCTACGCTGCTTTATTGTCACCTGCTTAAGTCTCGCGTGCGGAGCTGCTTACATGGCGGAGAAAGCTGACCTCGATCTATTCGTTGACCCTCTCCTACCCACTGCTCTCTACCGTCTCCCGCCGTATCATTGCCTATCCCTATATCGCCGATCGCCTTGTACTCGGCTATTGATCATCTCCGCTAGGTCTCGCAACTCCGCCGCTTCGCCGCCGAAGTTACCCGTGTTGCCCTCGAAGTCGGAACTGAGGGACGACTCGGCGGGTCAGCCACGGTGGAAGGTGTGCAGGGAGAGTGGAAGAGTCTCGTCAACAGTGTCAACGGAATGGCTCTCAACTTGACCAAGTACGTCTAGCCTCCTCAGACGCCTCTTGGGCGTTTTCCCCTTACCGTAACCTTGCTGACTTCCGCGTATGATGTCCACTTGCAGCCAAGTACGATCTATCGCGGATGTTACGCTCGCCGTCGCGAACGGTGATTTGTCGAAGAAGATTGATGTTGAGGTCAAGGGAGAGATGCTCGATCTCAAAGTGTGTATCTTTGCCTCTCCAGCGTCGCATTGGCGCTGATCCGATACAACTTTTCCCAGCTCACCGTCAACAACATGGTCGACTCACTGCGTCTCTTCGCCGACGAGGTCACTCGCGTCGCTAAAGAGGTCGGTACCGATGGTCGACTCGGTGGACAGGCATACGTCAGCAACGTCTCGGGAGAATGGAAGAGTCTCGGTACGTTCTTTCGCTTGTCGTCGTGCGCGGAGATCCCCTGACGGATCCTCCTTCTGGCCTCGCTACATCGCCCTGTCGCAGTCCTCTCCGTCAACCAGATGTGTGCGCAGCTGACGGACCAGGTCAGGAGTATTGCTAGGGCAACCGTACGCTTTTGCTCTCATCTTGTTGTCTCTTCGCTTCGTCTGCTGCCATAGATATGCTGACGTCGGTCTCATATACAGACTGCCGTCGCCCGAGGTGACTTGACCCAGAAGGTCGACATCGAAGCGAACGGCGAGGTCCTCCAGCTAGTCGTGCGTTTTGTTCTGTTCATCCCTTTACGGATTACCTTGCTCACCCCACTTGCGTTCCCGTAGATGACTATCAACTCCATGATTGGCCGCCTTACCACCTTCGCTTCTGAGGTCACTCGTGTCGCCCACGAGGTCGGAACTAAGGGTAACTTGGGTGTGACGGCTAAGGTTGATGACATCGAGGGGACTTGGCAGGAGATCACGGTGCGAACCCTTCTGCTCGAGAGAGCCGGTTATGCCCTCTCATCTTTGAAGCGAGCGAGACTGATGCATGTTCTGTGCAGATGGCCACGAACGTCATGGCGACCAACCTTGTAAGGACTTTCCGAAACTCTTCTGAGATCCGCAGACTGACCATAATTCTGTCTCATCTTGATCCCTGCGCCCGAACAACAGACCAGTCAAGGTGCGTTCCTTTCCCTCGTCGCCATATGAAGTGATACAGGCTGACCTGATTACATTTTACCTCGCGCAGTCCGAGCATTCGCGCAAATTTCTGCCGCAGCGACTGAGGGCGACTTCTCGTCCTTCGTTACCGTCGAGGCTTCTGGCGAGATGGACTCGCTTGTGCGTTTCCGCTTCCTGTTCCTCCTGAGAGCCCTCGCTGATCCCCTTGCTGCGAGTAGAAAACCAAGATCAACAAGATGGTCTTCAGTCTTCGCGACTCGCTGCAGAAAAACACGATGGCGAGGGAAGCTGCCGAGCTTGCCAACCGCTCGAAGTCTGAGTTCTTGGCCAATATGTCGCACGAGATCCGCACGCCCATGAACGGGTACGATTGATTCTCCCTTCTATGTATGGCTGTGGCTGACTTGAATGACTGCATTGGCTCAGTATCATCGGTTTGACCGGTGTTACCCTCGAAACGGACCTCACCCGTCAACAGCGGGAGAACTTGATGATTGTTTCCAACCTCGCCAACTCCCTCCTGCTCATCATCGACGACATTCTCGATATCAGTAAGATTGAGGCTGGCCGCATGACGGTCGAGCAAATCCCCTTCAGTGTCCGCTCCGCTGTCTTCGGTATCCTCAAGACTCTCGCCGTCAAGGCTACCCAAAGCCGCCTCGACCTCATGTACTCGGTCGAGAGCGACATTCCCGACTTGCTCGTCGGTGACCCTTTCCGTCTGCGCCAAGTCATCACGAACCTCGTCGGAAACGCCATCAAGTTCACTCAGCGCGGTCAGGTCGCCCTGTCGTGCCGCTTGCAGGCTGCGGACCTGGAGGAGAAGACGTACCAGCTCGAGTTCTGCATCTCGGATACCGGCATCGGCATCAAGCCCGACAAGCTCAACCTCATCTTCGACACCTTTGCTCAGGCAGATGGGTCGACCACTCGCAAGTACGGAGGAACTGGCTTGGGGTGCGTCAAATTTTGTTATTTCCTGCATACCCTGGATACTGACTTGCCTGTTTCCTTTCATAGTTTGACGAGTATGTTTTCCTCAATGTTGCGCGACAAGTCGCTCATGCACAGCTCGGATACTGAGAATCTCTCCCTGTACCTACAGTCTCGAAGCGTCTCGTGCAGCTTATGGGCGGAGAGCTTTGGGTCACCTCGCAGTTTGGCCGAGGCTCCCAGTTCTACTTCACCATTCAGTGGTGCGTATCTGACAGGATTTTGCCCTTTCCTTAGTCCTTGAAGCTGATCAGCCCCGTTGTAAACCTAAGCCGTATCGGAGAATGGAGTCTCGATCAAGTCCGCCAGAAGACGCTCATCCCGCATCCTGGTCGCCGAATCCTCTTCATCGACACCTTGCACCACGATCCGAGTGTCATCGAGTCCGTCGAGCAGCTTGGTCTCGAGATCACGGTCGTCGACACGCTCGAAGAGGCCTGCCTCCTTGACCATGCGCAGACTGGATACTTCGACACGGTTCTCGTTGATCAGCTGTCGGTCGTCGAACGCTTGCGGGACGTTGAGCACTTGCGATACATCCCTCTTGTTCTCATCACGCCGCAGATTCCCCAGCTCAACCTCAAGGTGCGAACCAAAAGCGTTATTCCTTCTGTAGCGTGCGGCTGCTGACGACCATGCTCGGCGACAGTACTGCCTCGACTTTGGCATTGCCAACTGCGTCGAATCGCCGACAAACGCACAGGACATGTCCAACGCGCTCCTGCCGGCTCTCGAGGCGAGCAACCGGATCCCGTCGGAACGAGGTGGCGACGCGTCGTTCAAGGTTTTGTTGGCGGAGGACAGTAGGCTCTTTTCCTGTCACTCCTGCTACTCTCTTCCGTCTCATACAGGACGCCATAGAAGCTTACCGCGTCTTTCGTGTGCTCGCTTGCAGACATTGTCAACCAGAAGGTCGCGCTGAAGTTCTTGGAGTCGGCTGGACACTCCGTCTCAGTCGTTGAGAATGGTGCTCTCGCTCTCGAGGCGGTCAAGGGCAACTTCTACGATGTTCGTCGGTTTCCTCTTCTCTCACCCGACTGCCCTGTCTATACGATCGCTTGTTCGCCGCGCTGACTGGACGGGGTCTCGTTTCTGTGCGCGTCTCGCCCTGCAGATCGTACTTATGGATCTTTCGATGCCGGTATGCTTTGCCCTGCTACCATGCTCTTCGGGCAGCAAGCTGACGTTTCTTCGACAACTGCAGATCATGGGCGGACAGCAAGCTACCCAGATCATCCGACAATTCGAGCTAGACAATGGTCTGGAGAGATTGCCCATCGTGGCTCTGACGGCGCATGCGATGCTGGGCGACCGCGAGAAATGCATACAGGCAGGCATGGGTACGTCCTTCTGACACAGTGCACTCATGTGCTCTCGCTTATTCTCGCTCGTTCACGCAGATGACTACCTCACGAAGCCGCTTCGCAAACCAGACTTACTTGCTATCATCAACAAGGTTCGCCCCTATCCTTCTCTGCCCAGCCGCCCGCGAGCTGACCGACCGATATACTTGCAGATTGTCCTGCAACGGCGCGCTGGTCTCTTGACCGGCCCCAACTCGAATCAATCGCGGATGCAGGAAATCGCCAGCCATTAGGCTTCCCCTCCAATCACCCCTGTATACCCCCTCGCCACCATGCACATAGTCAACTTACCCAAGCTCCTTCTGCATCGCTCTGGCTCTTCGCCATCGTCCTTCTTTTCGACGTTCACCCTCCTTACCGTCACTGCTGTGTTCACACTCCCTTCTACCCGCCGTCTTCCTTCCTTGGCTTATCGCCCCATTGTGTACACACTACTCGCATCGTCCATGTCCCCTCGCTCTCGCGTCGCTCTCTCCCAGCTATTTGCTCCGTGTAGGCCGTCTCCTGCCGTTACTCGTCATTCTGGTGTTCGCCTTCCTTCTCGCAGGTCGGGGTTGTGCAATCTTGGTTGTATCCTGTGCAGCGTTCACGGGCTTGAGTGCCCGACAGCGTCTTTCCAGAGCGCGGTTGAGGCGCAGTGGTTGGCAAACGGCAATAAACGCTGGACTCGGGAACAGGAGGGTTCCGACCCGACTGCCAAGAGAAAACGGGTCGCGGCGCGGGGAAGAAGGTGGTGAGGAGGTGAAAGAAGTCGAACTCGCTCTCTGTCTGCTTTAGCTATGGATTGGGGAAATGCGGCGAGGCAGTAAAGAGTATCGACGCTCTAGGACTCTGTCAGGCATCTTCCTCGACCAGCCGAAGCAACGTTCTCCGATTCAACTGTACGCTTCTCTCTCTCTCCGCTCCGCTCTTCGGACGTACGGTTGTTGGAGGGAATATACTCATCCTGTATGATGCAGCACCATCGCAAGACTTCGACATCGTCTCCCTCTCGCTCTCTCTGCTCTCGTCGCTCTTCTCCTTGTCGCCTACCTCGTCTCCGGCCATCTTAGCACTTCGACTCTGTCCTTGCCTTCGACTGCCCTCGCTGCTGTCGAGCATCTGCGTACGCAGCACCCGAACTTCGACTTTGACGCGCACCTCATCGCGCAAGAAGGGCACGTCGGGCACGACGTCGAGCAGGAACAGAATGGGGATGCGGGAGACGTGCACGACGATGAAGCGGGAGAAGATCACGAAGGCGAGGACGACCAGCATGAGGCTGAGGAGGACCGCGAGGTGTCGGAAGGGCGAGAAAGGAGGAAGGGTCACGCTGCACACGGAACTCTCGCTCGATCTTTCCTTCCTTTCAGCTGCCAACCCTGCACCTCTACCTCCCTCGAGCCCTCTGACGGCCGTACCTGTGCCAAGTATCTGTCGCCCGACCCCTCCCCCTCTTCTATCTCGGCCTCGCCGTTGCACCCGGCCATCCTCGACCATTCCGTCCTTTTCCCTGGAACAGGGCAGGATGTGCGACGAATCCTCAAGCGTGCTATGAAGAGTAGCCTGTACAGTATGAAGAGGAATAGAGAAGGGAAGGAGGGAGACTCTCAGAAGTGGGAAGATGAGGAACCGTTCCGGGTACTCGTTCTGGGTGGCTCAGGTGTGTACCTCACTACTTTTTTCCCTTGCTGTGTAGCTGAAGGATGCAGTCGCAGTGTCAAATTGCCGTGGCGTCGACGCCAACACCGCTTGCTGGCACTCCCACGTCCTCCGTTGGTTCCAACAATCCTTTCCCATGGAAGGCGACCGGAATCTCGTGCCCAACACACCCTCGCTCCTCTTTCCTTCTCTAGATCCCGCTCATCTGCCACTGCGTACTAGCCGATTCCGGCAACGCCGCAAACGCGCAGACCTTCCCTCCGCCGAGTCGGATGCATCTCCCTTTATTTCTTACTCCAAGCCGTCCTCGCTCGCGTCCCCTTCCTTGCCGGCGGCGGGAACGACGCAGCTTACATCGGCCCCCCTCATTCCGGTCTTCAAGTCTAACGCGAGACCGTCGCCTTTGCGCAAACGCGCTGTCAGCCCGAAGAAGACTAAGAAGAAAAAGCCGAGGAAGGTCAGAACGGGCAGTCGCCAACGGCCCTCAAGCAAGCTCATCAACGGATCGAAGAGCGCAACCGGGTCGGCCTTCTTCGCCTACTGTTTCGAGGAGGAGATGACGCTCAGGCGCAAGAACGTTGACTGGGGGAAAGGGCCGGACCTTGTCATCGTCGAAAGCGGAGTGAACGACGTCTGGCCAGGTGGAGAACAGGCGACGCGCGACTTTGAGCGACTCCTTCGACGACTGCGGTCACTGCCTAGCAAGCCAGCGGTGATCGCGCTTGAAGCTGCCAGCCTGTTATTGGCGTCCACCACGGGCGCGACCGCCAATGCCGAGTATACCCACCTCCCCGCCGCTCACTTCTACGATGTACCTATCCTTTCCGCCAAACAAGCTCTCTTCGGTCCGAACCCTGGCCTTCTCCCCTCATCCGCTTCTTCTGCACCGCTCAGAATCGAAGACCTCTTCCTCCCCGACCTCCACCACCCGAACGAGCGCGGCCACGAACTACTCGCCGACATCCTTCTCTCCTACCTCGAACAGCAGGCCTGTCTCGCCCAATCCGAGGTAATTGCCGATGCAAACAAGCGCATTCGAGCATCTTCCTCTTCCGCTTCCACCGAGTCGGCGCCAGGCGGATCCCTGCCAATCGTCTCTGTCCTTGGACAGAATGAGGTCGATCCTGCACTTGACCTGCCGAGGGGGAAGGAAGAAGCAGCTCGGCCTCTTCCGGCAAGGAGCCTATTCTCGCCGTTTCCGCATGGCAAGACTGCCACTACCGAGAAGGTATGGGAGCTGCCGGAAACTCGTTGCATTCAGGTGGGCAACTCGCAGACGAAGGTCGGGCCAATACGCAACTCTGGGTGCGTAACCCTCGCTCTCTCGTTCAATCCGTCTCATTCGTGGCTGATCTCGCCTCCTACCTGCAGCTGGACAAAGCTCGCTTGGGCTCGCGATAAGCAGTACCTCGTAGCGGACAAGCCCGGCTCGAGTGTCACTTATCGCATCGAGGTTGGCAAGGGTGGCTCCATCCTCGCGGACTGGTTGCACTCTCGCCAATACGAATTGGGCGACGTCTCTGTCTGTGCGTGCTCTTCCTCCTGAGCCGGCTCGCTTCTGTCATCCCCCCTGTCTTGCTCCGATCCCAAAGCTGACACTCCAGGGGTGCAGACCTCGACAACGACCGGAAACGCGCCGTCACTCTCGCCGGTCACTGGGACCTGGGTTGGTCTATCGGCGTTCCGACAGAGATCTTTAGCGGCGTCCCCCCCGGCTCCCGCGAGATCACATTCGAGATTCTCCCTCCTTCCCAATCCTCCCATCCGAGCAAGAAAACCAACTTTCGTCTCATCGGGCTTGTAGCTACCTGAGGGCTGCCCTGAGCCGTGACTTGTAGCATACAGCTGGGCTAAGTGGGTGTGTTGTATGTGCAGTGGTTTCGCGTCTATGCAGATTCAAGTCTTCCGTTCCGTCTCCTTCGAGAGTGAGCAGCCGGATCGACCGACAAGCCTCGGTATCGGCTCGCCAATCTGCGTTACTTGCTTGTCGGCCGGTGACGTGGCTCGGCTGCGAGTCGGACTCGTCGGGGATGAGCCTGTACGATTGATATTGGACCTCGGATCTCTCCGACAGCGAAGTGGCGACGTAGTACTCCACAGATCGTGGCTCAGAGTGTGAAACAGAGACTGCGCAAGTGCTGACAGGGTTGCCGTATCTACTCAAAGCTGGCGCCTCCCCAGGCAGCTCACTGTTCTCCTGACCAAACGAGTTGAGAAGGTTCTCGTTCCTCCCTCCTCCCACTCTCTCTACCTCTCCTGCCACTGCTCACTCGCCGAAGCAAGCGTAATCGAGCAGTCTCGCGGACGAAAGACAACCTCAGTCGTGCAAGAACCCCCGCAGCCAACTCCCGTGCCCCAGCGCCTTTTATGTTTTTTTGTGCACTCGCAGCTCGAAAGAGAGGGAGGCAGGTTTGGGCACCGGAGCTCTGCGGAGCGACTAGGCGGGGCTGGTGAACACCGCCGATCGTATTCGCCGTTGAACGACAAGGGGTTTTTGAGGCCCGCATGTTGTGCGAAGGGAGGGAGACAGAGGGGGAGGAAGGAGGAGCGAGCACAGCCTTGGCCTGCTTGGAGAGAGAGCGGGAGCGTACCTTGAAGCAGGGTGCGACATCTGGTACAGCGACTCCCTCCCAACGATTCTGCAAACTCTACTGAAGCTGGAGGGAGGGAGGCTTCAAAAGGGCCGGGCGGACGTCGTCGGCGTCGCTAGTTGCGCTGCATCTGGATAGCTGGGCTTCGGCATGCAAGGGCTGGGTGGAAGATGCTGGCAGCGGCAAGGTGTCGAACCAAGGTCGTTAAAAGGGCGAGACTCGAGAATAGCGAGAGGTGTGGGATCGGACGATAAGGGCTTGCGAGAGCGTGAGAGTCGTGGAAGGGCTGAGCAGAGCCTTGAGGAGTGCATTAAAGGGGCGATGAGACCCCCGGCAATGAGAAAAGAAAGTGAATGAAAAGAAGGAGAAAGAGAGGTGAAGCGGGAGAGCAAGGCGACCTCATTGCTCTCAAGACCGCATAGGCCCATCTAGGTACACACGAAGCAACTACACACGAAGCAACTCCCTACACTACACAAGCAGTTAAGGTAGGCTTATGACCACTGCAAGACGGATTGTGCTCTTGAGCCTCCTCAAATCCCTCGCTGGAGCGAAAAGCGTTCGAGGGCGTCACATGCCTCGCGAACGACGTCTATGAGAAAAGAAAGGTATTGGTTAGCGAGGTCTAGCAGCTAGAGATAGCAAGCAGGGCACGGAAAACGTGCTCTGTATCTGCTTCTCGCTCAACCTTCCCCGACCAGTTTGTGTGTCTGTCCGCCGCTGAGCACTGACAGCGCGCATCTGACAGAAGTATGAGGCTAGAGACGAAGTGCGAGAGCCGGCGGCCTGATCAGCGCAGTATAAACACGAGGCGGACGACTTTGCATCGAAGAAGCCGCGGGGCAAACAGTTGAAGTGGCGTGCCAAAGTGGTGACGGTAACTGCGCCGAGATAGTCTGGTCCGATGTGAAACCCCGATAGTGTCAGTAGGCCGCATAATCATCTCATGGCTGACCTGCGGCGCTATACCCAGCTTCATCCCTTTCAGCATCTTCAATCAGCTCCCTCAAGGCCGGTGGTAAATCTGTTGACCCTATGACGCGTCAGCGGAGCAGAAGAGAATGAATGTGCAGGCAAGCACACTTGGCATGTTGAATACCTGAACAAGCAGCGCTACCCGACCATCGCAGGGCCACGGTGTTCTTTGCGCCACTGTTCCAATGGAGCTTGAGGGCGAGGGAGGACAGTAGACGGAAGCGAGAGGTGCACGAGTGGCTAATGAGTCGCGAGGGTCCGGACTGGCACGAAGTCTGGCGTCAAGAACAGCAAAGCAAGGTGTCGTAGATGGTCGCGTCCGCACCTCTGTTGACCCTTGATATTGATGCTCTCGCTTGTCGCGCTCGTCCCTTAAGTTGAACCTTCGGACAACGCCTTCTTCGACTCTCTGCAGACTTCCCTGTGTTCTTCGTCCCTGAGCAGACCATTGATGCCTGCATTCCCAGCTACTTCTCCTTGAGGCGAGTCGAGCGCTTCCCAGGATAGCCCCGCCTCTTGTATGTCAAAGAGAACAGGGTCTCCCGCTGTCCATTCTCGGCCAGCTGTCGGGCTCGGAATAAGGGTCAAAGGGCGAGGGAAAATATCCGCCGTAGTCGAGGGCTGTTGGCGCCGCAGAACGCAACTGGGCGCGGGCATCAGAAGTGATGAGGCCTGTTGAAGCAATGCTCGATGGAAAGAGAGAGAGAAGTCGACAAGCAGCAGGAAGAGGGCGGAGAGGCCCCTGTCGCTCATTTCGGCGAGTGATATTGACCAACCTGGCAGCTAGGCTGCCGACGAGAGGGCGCTCGGACACAGCGGACTGATACTGTGACAGCAGCAAGCGGGATCAGCGAATGTATTCCTGCGCCCAAGCGACCCGCACGGCGTAGCAGAATGACCCCGACAAGTCCACAATCTAGCTCAAACTAGACACACCAGCAACAGCGTACTGGAAGTGAGCTGGGCATGTGTGGAGGGAAAGCGCTGCGCCTGGCAGTATCGTTGTCGAGGAGTAGACGATAGCTGGCAGCGGGAGGTGAAGAGGTGGATACCGCGTCGAAGAGGATAAGCCCACGCGGTGCGAGTACGCGCTATGTTTGAGAATGGTAGCAGCCAGGCTACATGTATGACAGAGTCGCGCGAGTAGGAGTGTGACGGGGAACCCAAACAGGAAAGCGACCATGAGGAAGTGAGAAATTATGTAAAGCCACCTCGCTTTGAATTCGTTGGACCAGAGCTTCACAACAACAGAATAGAGCAGACCACGCGCCCATACATCCCGGATTACCAGTCGCCTGATTAGCAGCTGTCCCTCTCCCCACTTCTCCTCGAGGATCGCCTTTCCTCTTCAGCTTCAGCTGCGGCGACTGCTCTAACTTACCGATTTATTCAACCTGCACGGCTCTCAATCTCACCTATAACATGGCAGCTCCCTCGCCTGTCCTGCCTGCCACCGGTCCGCCTCTTCTCCTCCTCTTTTGCTGTCTCGAGTCCGCGTTACATGGGTACCATCAAGGAACTTGCGCTGACTGGGTCCACACAATCCTACGTCACGACCGCAGAACTGCCGGAGCTCTACGGTACGCTGCCTTCTTCCTAGTATCCCGTCTTCGAGATGAGGCTGACCGATTTTCTGTGTAGACTATCTCCTCAAGTTCATCCTGATCGGTGCGCCTCTTTAGCCAGCGACGTCGTCAAAGGCGTGCCTTTGATGAGGACGCGGAAAGGCATTATGGGATCGGAGGGAGGAGACAACACTGATTCATGGGGAAATGCTGCCCGTTTTCTTTCAGGCGACTCGGGCGTCGGCAAATCATGCTTGCTCTTTCACTTCTTGAATGATCGAGGTGCGCTCCACCTCGTCTGCACCCAACCAGAGGACATACTCATCGGGCTCTCCTTTACAGTGAGGGATCCCTCGCCCCACACGATCGGTACGTGTCGGTTCTCCGCTCTTTCCACGACTCCTGTCGCTTCGAACGGTACTATGGAGGCTCAGCAGAGCGAGAAAGCGAATTGAACCAGATTGCCATGCTCAGGCGTCGAATTCGCCTCGACCCTCATGCGCCTACCTTCCTCTATACCCTCACCTGCCGCCGACCCCAAGACGTCTAGCAAGACCCTCAGGGTACAGTGCTGGGACAGCGCAGGACAGGAGCGGTTTCGGAGCGTGACGAGGAATTACTACGTATGTTCCTACCGACTTTCGATTCGTGCGACTGGGGGCAAGAAAGGCTGACTCTTCTCCTGCGTTCGTGCCTCGCCCTGCAATGAAGCGAGGTGCTTGCGGTGCAGTAATTGTCTACGACATCACCTCGTTCGTCAACTCTGCTCGCCATCCCTCTTTCCTCCCTCTGTATGCTGACTCTTGTCTCTTTGCGTAGACGGCGGTCCTTCGAAAACCTCTCTACATGGCTTGTTGATGCCCGAAATCTTGCTTCACCTGATCTCGAGGTGTGTATAGTAGGGAACAAGCTCGATCAAGCAGGGGAGAGGGAGGTGTCGTACGAAGAAGCCAGCCAGTGGGCGCAGGACAACAGTGCGTTCTCGCTGTTCTACGAACGTCGTGCAGTAGGACACACTGACAAGAAGAGCTGAATAGATGCCGCTTTCGTCGAAGCCTCTTCCAAGAACGGAGACAACGTCGAAAAGGTGCGCAGTTCTTCTTTCTATTTCATGTCTGGTCTTTTCTTCCTCCTCATCTCTCGCTTCACCCGGAGCGGGTCCTGAGCTCACCCTGATATTACTCTCCGTCCACGCAGCCTTTCATCCTCCTCGCTCGGGCAATCCTCGGCGCCATCGAAAGCGGCACCGTCGACCCTGACCGAGCTGGATCTGGCGTCTCATACGGCGAGGGGGCACTCCGAAGAGTCAATGCGTGGGACGGGAAGTTGGGCGAAGGTGACAAGAGCGGGTGGTTGGGCGGTAAGTGCTGTTAAGGCGGGAGCAACCGTCAGTAAGGGCAATTTTCTGTGGTTCTTCTGCCTGCTCCATATTAGAATTCCGTCCCCCGCTCCCCTTCAGTTTCCTCGCAGATATTTTTGACTTGCGCTCGCCACCCCCACCTCTCGCCTACGCCGTGCGCCCGGCATCTGATTTATCCATGTCTGCATTGTTTCATATCTTGCATGATAGTCGCTCGCTAGACTATCCTTGTAGCTTTATCATGAATATGTACATGTATAGCATCGTGCACAGCCCGCCATGTGCGAATCGCTTTTTTTTTTTGTATCGAAGGTGTTCGATCGAACAGAATAACTCGAAAAAGGTGAGTCGGAAACGCCGACTGGATGAGGAAAGAAACTCTTCGTTGGCTCTCACGCTCATTACACAGTCCAAACACACCACTACGATGAGCGGACGAGTACGCAAACCTACTATGCGCGCGTTGGATGCTGCTGAGTCACGCCTACTCGCCTCTGGCTCTCTGCATCATGCGTCTCCTCCACCGGGCTCCTCATCCATCTCTCCCTCCGCATCAGCACCCGTAAAGCGCAACGGACGAGCACAGAACGACAAAGGTCGCAGAGCTATGGAGCAGGAACAAGCTCAGGCCACTCAGCTGGGTCAGCAGTTCTTGGTCGATGGAGGCGAGGGCATGGACTTCTCGCTGGATTCGGAAGGTCAGGAGACTGGAGCGAATGCAGGAGAGCAGGATCTGACACTGTGTGAGTAGTTCTCTCTGATTTGGCGTCTCTCTATGCGTTCTGTACCATGTCGACTTCAGGCTTTCGAGGCGTCTAATCCACTCCGCCTCTCTCGACTTGCAGATTGCGTCTGTCTGGGATACGACAATGGGGAACAGCCTATGATCCAATGCGAACATTGCAGCAACTGGTACGCGCCCGCCTCTATTTCGATTGCTTCCGTCACGTTTTCTGACCTTTCCACCCGTCGCCCCCTCCTGTCGTCCATCCAACACCTCATCTACCCTGCCCTACTCGCCCCGCTATCCCTCTCTTTGTATCTCGTGACCTTTGCCCTTCCCGTTCTTACAATTCTCCGCCATCATCTCTTCCGACATCAAGGTTTCATTTCTCCTGCGTCAATCTCACCGACGATACGGCTGCCAAGATCGAGGCATATACCTGCGAGATGTGCGAGCAGATGGGCATGGGTTCTACACGATGTGCGTACTCTATCTCCACTCTCTTTCCTTCACGCTCCCCTGTTTTGCGCGGCGGGCTTTGGGCCAGAGTGGCTACGGGGGGGTTCGTTTCCCTTTTGGAGCCCTGTCTCGCGCTCCGATCCTCTATATCGCCCGGTTCGGCATGCATAGTCGAGCTTGCGGAGGACGAAAGCTGCACCTCCCATCTCACACCCTCCGTCCACCGTGTTGCCTGCCCACGCCCGACGCTCCGCGCCGATACATACGCGCTAGCTCTGCGCAAGTGCTGCGGTACTCGGTCATGGCCCGCATGCAAAGCGTCGCTGCCGCTGGCACCGCTGACCCATAGTAGACGGACGCGGCGCTCCTGCAATACACGCATTGGACCCGCACGCACTCCTCGTAGACACTCGTTCTAGTTCTATCACTCAGAGCGCGCCTGCAAGCGGCTGCACCTCCCAAAGGGAAGGAAGAAGCTACTTCCAGCGGCTGAGGCGGGGGCGAGCTGCGCGCATTCGCAGATGCGGGTGGCGATGAGCGGTGATCGAATGGGATTGAAGGTGCTTGTCCAGCCTCAGAGCGATGTATTCGAGCGGTGAGAGGCGGAGGACGAAAAACGAAGGAGGTTGAGCGAAGGAACTTAGCCGTCTGCGGAGGAACGCATTCACTCACCTTCAACTTTTTCATGATGAACTATTCCTACATTTTACTGACCTTTCCCTTATGTTCCCACTTCTGCAGTTCTCGTCGAAGCAGATCCCCCGGCTCCCGCTGTCCCGCTTGGTCTGCCTCCCTCCGCGTTCGATACTGTCGACCTCGATCGTCCACCTGTACCCGTTCCTATCGCTCGAGGTGAAGACGGCCATTATGACCTGCCGACCTCTGACGAAGGCGAGGATGATGACGACATGGAGGAGGACGACGACGACGAGGAAGACGGGGAGTTCGAGGTGGATGGCAGGAAGAGGAGAAAAGCGGCCGCTGCAGGGAAAAGGAGTAAGAGAAAGACTGGAGGGGAGGAGTGGGATGGCGAATACAACGAAGATGACGGAGAAGATCGTCAGCCTCAATCGAGGGCGCAGAAAAAGGTACGCTGCGCGTTGTTCTCGCTTGAAGCGCTTGACCTGACCCGTCTAGCTTTCCCGCGCAGGCTGCTTCCCGCAAACGCCGCACTGTCGGACCGCGTCAAGGCTCCTCGGACGTCAAGCCAGCTCACTCCGGTCCTGCGCCATCTGTCCCGACTACGGACAAGACCCGCTCGACCGTCGTCAAACAGCTCACCACCCTCTTCTCTGCCATTTTCTCCACGACAGCCGGCGCAGGCGCTTCCGCCGGTCTCGACGTTCGATCCGCAGCTCTGGCAGAGGAGGTAGAGGGAGAACTGTTTGACGCTTTTGCGGAGTTGGACGACAAGGGTTACCGGGCCCCTCGGCCCAAGTACGCCAACAAGTTCCGCTCCCTCGCCTTCAACCTCAAGTCTAACGCAGTCCTCCGCTCTCGAGTCGCTGGCAATGAGCTAAGTGCTCAAAAGATCGCCAATCTCACGCCCGACGACCTCCAGACACCCGAGCTGCGAGCGATGGCGGAAAGCGTCCGCGCCGCCAGCCTGCGCAACTCGGTCAAGGAGGCCTTGGCCGCACCGACTGCCAAGCGAACGCACAAAGGTGAGGAGGAGATCGACAATGAGGCGGCAAGGATTGTGGCGGCGGAAGAAGCTGAGCGGGCCCATAAGGTGTTGAGCGAGAAGAAGGAAGCTGAACGGTTCGAGTCCAACTCGTTAGTCGGTTCTCCTGCCCCGGCGCCCTTCGTGAGTACCCCTGCCGCCGCATCCCCTGCCGCCGTCCCCCAATCTCCCAGCACGAGGGAGTCACCAGGGTTCTTCCATTCTTCGAGCTCGACCAGCACACCTCGGATCCGCTCCTCCCTCCCTACCTCCACTCTCGCATTCTCCTCTTCTCTCGACGAATTCAAGGCCGCTTTCGACGCGCCGTCCCCTGCGCATTCCAGCAAGCATGGTTCCCCTCCGCCGGCTGCTGCCGCTTCCCCTTCGCTCGTCGCCACCGGCTCGCCACAGGTCAAAGTTGAAGAAGAGGGCGAGATGTCTCCGCCACCTCCGCCCGAGAAGCGTCGCAGCTCTTCCAACTTTGACATGGCTTCGATCTGGGGCAAGGTCAAAGGCGCTTCTCCGCCATTGCCCGCGAGCGAAAAATTCGGTTCGCCCGGGCCGTCTGAGGAGGAGGACAGGAAGCCCGGAGAGATGAGTCTGGAGGAACAGGAGCCGTATGAGCCGGCGGATCCTTTCGACCTCATGGTGGGCAAGGGAGGGAGCGACGACGATTTCGATGAGGACGACTTGTTCCGCGACCCAGGAGCGTCACCGAAGAAGAAGGCGCCGCCAAGGGCACCATCGCCACAGCTCGACGAGCTGCCGCCCGCTTGGCTCGGAGACGTTCTCGTGCCCGACGAAGGCGGCTTCCCCTCGAAGGCCGTACAGGTCGCAGGTCGTCCTCTCGGTCTCGAGGTGTCTACATGGAAGCAACTCCTCCCTCGCACGCTCAGTACGGCCGGTCGTATCGGTACGGACCAGGCCGTCAAGTATCTCGTGGAGTGCTCTTTTTCGCAGAAGCGAGAGCTCGTCGTCGTATCCCTGTTCCCCGACACCTCCGGTCCGACGTCAGACCGACCCGACAAGCCCGCTGGAGAGCGATGCGTCGCCAAGCAGAAGCACATATTCGACCACTTCGTCAAGCGCGGTCGAATCGGCGTCGTTCAGCCGTCGAAGGACATCCGGCACGTCGTCCGCGACATCTACATCGCACCGCTCGCACGGGATGAGCCCATACCCGAGTATGTCGAGCTTGCCGACGAGCATCGTATCCCAGAGAAGGGACGGCGGAAGCAGGATCTCGTTCTTTGCATCCTTGTCATCAACAAGGGTGTCTTGCCGACCGTCAAACCCGCCCTGCCGCCACAGCCCGCACCTTCTTCCCCCGCGCCGTCTGACTCGAAACCTCCAACATCCTCAGCTCCGCCTACTGGTCCTAGAGCCACGACGGGCGTACCCACCGGACCCAAGTCGATGATGAACTCGCCCGCTCCTCTGCCTTCCGGTTCTCCCCCTCCGCCGCACCCAGACGCCAACAACCATTCTCACCAGTCCCCTCACTTACACTCGTATGGGGTCGTGAACAACCCTCCTCCTGCCGTGCAGTCTCTCCTCTCGCAATTCGATCCCGCCACGCTCTCTTCCCTCCTTGCCAACCCTGCTCTGGCTGGTGCGCTCGGCGCGTCGCCGCCAGCAGCAGGCCCTGGGGGCTCATACGGAGGCTCGCAGACTCAACCACATGTCGAGGGCGGCGGGCACGGCGCTGGGCAAGGTGCACCAGGCATCCATCCCGCTCGTCTCGCGATGATGAACCAGGGTTTCGACGGCTCTTTGTCGAGCGGATCGTCTGCGCCAGCAGGCGGCATGGGGATGCAACATGATCCGCAGTATGGGAGGAACGAAGCGTTTGGGGCGGGAGATGGAGGGTGGGGCATGAGGTCGTCCACGGGTCACCACAGTGGTCAGCAAGCGCCGCACCAGCCAAGTGGTGGGCACGGCGCTCATCAGCAGCCGCCACAGAGCTGGGCTGGACATGGGCAGCAGCATCAGCAGGCGGGCTATGGTCAGCAGGGTCAAGGCGGCGGGTGGGGCTACTAAGGGAAGAGCCTGTTGTGATGTGCCGGCTTTGAGGGTTCATCTTAGGGTGTGTGTCTTCCATGTATCTAGTGCTTGTCGTAACGAGTTGTGCACCTCTACCTGGGACGCACGCTTTGAGAGGAGATTGAGAAGACGATGTTTCCTCACCTCCGCGCGCCCTCGAAACCCTCTCTCGCAGCTGCGGTGGTTTTCGCCCACGGTCCCCGCTTTCGTATCGCACCCCAATGCGCTTGCAACCCTTGCGTATCGCCGCCAGCTCAATTGCGTTCCGCTGTCACCCGCTACCGGGCTATTTTCCCTTGTCTTTTCCCTTCTCCTGCCTCGGTACCGCAGTGCTGCATGACCAGCTCGTGGATCCGAGGACGTGCCTTTCAAGGGTCAGAACGGCGGTGATCTACAGCCAAGCGAGAAAGCGGAACTCCCGAAGTCGAGGTACCTTCCTAGTCGGGACAACGGGAAGAGACAAGGAAGAGAAAAAGAGGGAAGGAAGCACACGACAGCGGGACGTGTCTCAGTCCTTTCAACCTGCGCAGATCCTGCAGGCACATGGAACAGTCTCGCGGACGGCGCGGAAACGCAGGATCAGTGGAGAAGGAACCGGTGGCGGAACGGGGAGAGTGAAAAAAGGGAAATCCCGCTTGCAGACAATCTCGTCGCTCTCGTCTCCTGCTCTCCTCCCTCTATTGCCCAGTTTACGCGTGTACAATCACCTTGGCACTATGCTGCACTCGACCGTGTCGTCAGCAGCCAACTCGCCTCACCTCCCCCAGCACAGCATCATCCCACTACTGCGCGACTTCGAACGGTCAAAAGAGGGCTTCGACTCACCTTCCCTGCCTTCCCTACCTGCCGATAAGAAGATCAGGACACGTAGTCGACCATCTACACGCGCGATCCTTCCCGGCGTGGCCATCGTCCTTGCCGTAACCTCTCTCTTCTTCCTCGCCAACTCGTTCACCTCTCTATCGACTGCACGCGATGCCTACCTCGACACTCTCCATAGCGCTGTCTACTCACTACCCACAGCCGAGCGCATCAACCAATGGTTCCATGAGCAGCCGTCACGACCGTTGAGACAGGAGGACACGGTCGTTGTCGAAGGAAAAGAGGACCATACAGTAACGGCTATTGTGCTTCACGGACTCGGCGGAGGCGCGCACGACTATCCCTTCGTTCAGCACCTCGCGGAACGGTACCCGTATGTGCGATGGTACGTCTTCCGACCTTTTTTCCTGCTGCCAGTCTCAAGCGGGAGGAGTCCTGTCTCACCCCTCTCTCCTCTACCGGTCACGCTGACGCCCATCCTCAATGGCAGGGTGTCGCCGTCCGCAGACTACTTAAATGTGACTGTGAGGGATGGACAAACGACGCGCGGGTGGTTTGACATTTCGTGCGTTCTTCCTCCGCCTGTTTCTGGAGCCTTGGGTGTTCAAGAACGTTCAAGCGCGACTCGAATGCCTTCTCAAATCGCTGAATTGACCTGTTCTGACTTATCGACTGCTCTGCAGAACATTCGACGATCTGCACAAGAATGAGGATGTGGCAGGCTATGCGCACAGCCAGCAACAGCTGAACCGCCTCGTAGACGAGGAGCGCCAGCGAATGGTTTCTATGGGCAAGGAGCCTAGGATTGTGCAGATGGGCTTCAGTCAAGGTACGGTGCCGTCTTGTCTCATCCCCTGCGTGCCGCTCCTGCTGTTGTACACAATGTACTGACTCGCTTTGCTCTTCTTCAGGCGGTGTTATGACCCTCCTCTCCCTCCTTACCGCACAATCGGCTTCGCGCTACGAAGCTGGTGTCGTCTTCTCCGCCTATCTCCCCTTGCCAACGCGTATACAAAAGGTAAGGCTTAGTCCGCGCTTGTTCTCGTCCGCCACCTGCTGACTTCTCTCCTCTGTCCCCGCCAGCTCATCTCCCCTGCCGCCATCACTACTCCTATCTTTTGGGGCCATGGACGTGCCGATCCCTACCTCACCTACCTCAACGCGCAAAAAGGAATCCGCCTCTTGCGCCGCCTGACGAGGGTCAAGCAGCTCCGTCATCTTACATTCCGCGGCTACGACGGCGTTCAGCATGGATGGGCTGACCAGGAACTCGACGACATGGTAGTCTGTGCGCTTTTCCTACGCTCCTGACAGCGGCGACAACGACACTGACGCATCTTCGTCGTCGCAGGGTTCGGCCAGCATGTTCCTCGTATTCGCACGAATCTTGCAGCATCGTCCAACTCAGAGGCTGGCTCGAGTCAGACACCTCCAACTGAAGAGGAATCCCAGCAGGAACTCGATACGGAGAACGCCGTGGAACGCGTGGAGGAAATTGAGCTGAAGGCGGACCTGCCCTCAAAGAAGTCTCGAAGACGGAGCGAGGTTGCGAGGAGGTTACGATGAGCTACACCGAGGCACGTCACCTGCATTGTTCCGGAGCCGCAGTCTTCTCTCTATTTTATTCTTGTTGTCCCTCATCCCGCTGTGCCATTTTTACGTCCCTTGTTGACATCTTACCTTGCATTTGCATCCTTCGCATTCCCCTTGGCCCTCACATATCGCTACACTCGTGCGAGATGGACGAGCCAAGGTAGGAGGCAGCGAGAAGCGTTAGAGAAAGAGCCCTGGCGCAGCAACTTAGACTGCCGGGCAAAAGAGTGTCGCCATCCAAGCAGATGGGCAACATTTTGTTAGAGCAAAGGCATGTGCAGGGGTATCGAGGGGTCTGATGTTACAAGCAGTACGAAATAGTGAGGAATGCCTATAAAGAAGAAAAATGCGCCGCCATCCAGTTCCATCTTCCGCCACCTTGCAAGGCCATCCATGCTGCCTTCCTCGTCTATAGCTCAGTGAAGGATCGGTCGTGTCGAACCAGCACAGGGTCGACAGTAACGTTTGGCTGCAATTCCCAGATGGGCTCGACGTCAGGCCCTTCCAGGTCACCAGCTCCGTCCCATCCCCAGCACCAAACTGCGTTCGGCAAGGACTGGCAAATCAGCTTCGACCCAGACTGGCAGAACAGAACGAGACATGACGCACCAAACGGGGGCGGTTGTTTGAAGACGATGGCTTCACTCTCTTCCTGCCGGAACAAGCGATCATGCGGGCCGTACCAGCTTCGGTCTTGCGGGTCGGAGTGAGGGTCGTCCGGGTTACCGCCAAGTCGAGTGTACCCTCGGATGTAGGTCAAGTTGCGGCGCTCGGGATGAACGATGTCCCAGACTTGCTGCAAAGCGCGGCAAAGTCGTATCAGTACCATCGACCCGGGCAAAAAGGGAAAGAAGCACGCGCACTCGGTCGTAAGCGAGCTTGACTCGCGGAATCATGATGATTCGCCCGTACCCAGCCTCCCAGTAGTCGTTGCATATCAACGAGCACTCGGATGCCGAGCATTCTCCTGCCGAAAGCTTGGCCATGCGGAACTTGACGTGAGGGTGAGCGTAGAAGGGTGCCGGGTCGAGAACGGCGATTCCGTTCCAACATGACTGGACCTGGAGAGGGAGGTGGCGTTGGAAGCGGTGAGAATCTTCGAGGTCGCGGAAGACGGATTCGAAGGGCGCGTTTTCGAGAGCGGTACCGTTCATGTCGCGGGCAACCCAGCTGCAAGGCGCGCAAGAGGTGAGAAGGAAACGCAAGTCGCAGGGGAGTTTACGCACTTATCGTAGAAGACAGGTTGGCCCTATGAGAAAGCAAAGTTAGCATGAGCCGTCTGCGAAGGAAATGGAGAGAGCGACGGACAACTTCATCGTGGAAAATGTAGTCGGACCCGCAGGTAATTCCAGCATTCTGCCTCCTGCTCTGCCAAACAAGCTCCAACAGGTCGTCGACGCACGGCAAGACGTCGTTCATGAAGATGATCGAGTCGAACACCTCGCCCTCTGCGTCCCTCAGTTCCCACAGCGGTGCGAGCGCGGCGTTCCGAACCTCGGCGAGATATTCGATACGGTGGTTGAAGGCGCCACGGGTACGGAGAGAAGTGCGGATGACGACACGAAGGCCGACAGAGCGGGCGAGGGCATCGAAGAGGCGAAGCAATGCCTTGGTCTGGTCGCGAGAACCGTTCTCGTAAACCGAAACGAAGACGTTCTGGAAGCCGAGGATGGCGGACACCTTGAACATGTTGCTGAAAAGATCGGGGATGATGTCGAAGGAGTTGTACAGGTTGATGGCGAAGAAGTACTTGTGGCCTTCGTACCCGGGCTCGAGGGCGTGTCCTTCCCGAGTGTGCGCGAAGATCTGCTCGATCTCGGTCTGCTCCTCGTCCGCGAACAGTCCTCTCCTCGCCACCTTGGGCATCATTGACCTGAGGTGCCCCCTCAACCCCTTCCTCTTACTCCGCTGCTCGTACCCCACAAGCGGCTCGTAACGCTCGTAAACCTGCCGCCGGTATGCCTTCTGAGCGTTACGAAGGCAGTATCGGGTGTGATAGCCCGTGAGGGTTGAGAGGATCTTGAAGACTCGTTCGCGCTGCTCGAGGGTGGGAAGCGAGACGACGTTGCGGTGCATGCCTTGCCGTTGTGTCCATGTTTCGACAAGTGCTTGGCCCTTCCACGGCACGGCGGTTGGCTGGAGAAACGGAAGAGACAGCCTCGCGTCAGCTTGCCCCTTCGCAGAGACGCAGGAAGCACAGAGTGAAGGTGCTCCAACTCTGGGCGGGGGTGATGAGGAGTGAAAGCGACGACGCACCTGTCCACCTCCCAGCATGCCCGCAATGACCAAGCCCACCACGATTCCTATCCCGAGTGACAGGAACGACCCGGCTTTACGTCTGACGAACGAGATCAAGGTTGCGGACGCTTCTCTTGGATCTTCGAGGGCGAAGGCGAGAGATGATCGCTGTCGGCGTTGGCGCTGTCGCATGCGGGGACCCGTTGGAGCATAGTAGGCGCTGCTACTATGCATTGAATGCATCCTAGACAGCAGCGGGGACACGACAGACTGTCAGACTTGGAAGCGATGGAGATCTCGGAAGGGTTCAGAGGCAGATCACGGTCAACCTCATCGTGGCCCATGCGGCTAGGCGGTCTAGACACAATCAAATGCTCTGTACGCCTCTGTCTAGTCCCTGCCTTCTCCCTTGACTCGTGCGCACTTGTCACGTCGCTCAACTCGCTTTCTACTTTTTCACTGTCGCTCGGCGGGCTCGATCACAGGGAAAGGCTAGTTAGTGCATTGCTTGAGCGTGCGCTCTCTGCTCCAAAGTCACGCTGAAGCGGTATACGACGTCGATTCTACGGCCCCACATCGCCTCGGCCCACGCTCCTCTCCCTCCTTCTTCCCCTTGCACCTGAAGCTGCACAGGCTAGACAGCTGACTTGACACAACACCCCGACACCTGACTCCACCCCACGTGAGCACACCCTTCGCGTCCGCTCAACAGCTCCGACAACCCGTCCATCCCGAACGTGATGAGCAACGAGGCCCTCCCCGAACACGCCTTCTACTGCTTCGAAGTCCTCCAGTCCGAGCTAGATGGTTCCGAGCCCCCGGAACCTCCATTCAACGCCGACTCAGAATTGTACGTCAATGCTTTTTCGCCCGCTTCCACCTCTCCTCGAACTGATCTGGGTATCGCTCGCAGCCCGCTATTCGTGACCTGGAACCTTCGTTCGAGGTCGAGTGGCGATTATCGACTGAGAGGGTGCATCGGAAACTTCGAAGCGCAAGCGCTAGGTCAAGGATTGTCGGATTATGCGGTGATCAGGTGGGCCCGTCTTCCTCAGTCAGCAGCTCACCAATGTTTGCTCACTTTCGTGTTCCGACAGCGCCTTACGCGACCATCGCTTCGATCCTATTGCTGCGAAAGAAGTCCCCCGGCTAGAGTGCGGGTACGGCTATTATCCCTGTCTGTCTCTGACTCTGCGGTTTCCCATTCGGTGACTAACCCTTACTGCTGCAGCGTCTCCCTCTTGACAGACTTCGAGAGATGCGATGACTACCTTGACTGGGAGCTTGGCACACACGGCATCTACGTTGAATTCGCCAACCCTGCCCTCGACCTGCCTTCCTCGCAGCTTCCTCCACTCTCTGCCGCTTCCACTCCATCCTCCGCTTCGACGCCGGCCTCTTCCTCTACTGCTTCGACGCCCTCACTGCCGAAGGAAACCTACCGCTCGCTTTCCGCCCTGCCGAAACTAAAGATCTCGGTTCCGCCTTCCGCCAATCCTCGCAGACTGCCCACGGTCCTGCATGCCACTTTCCTTCCTGAGGTCGCCCCGTCCGCTGGTTGGAGCAAGACTGAAGCCGTGGATGCAGCGATACGTAAAGCGGGGTACAAGGGCACGGTAACCGACGACATGAGACGACGTGCGAAAGTGAGCCGATACCAGAGCAAGAAAGTCAAGCGCAATCACGCCGAGTGGCAAGCATGGAGGAAACAGGGGATTCGTGTAGTCTGTGCCTCTTCAGTATAGTCATTGTTTTCGTACTCCTTCCGCGATTCGTCGGATTCTTGCGTGCTCGTCAGCGCGTCTGGGTCGCTTCGCTCTCTGTGCTTCTTCTACCTCACGCACATTCTTCTAGCTTACGACTCGTCTCGTATCCTGTAAGTCACTGCAGCTCGCGCGCGTCACCGTCGTCTAGCATCAGCCTCCCCCCACTCTCTCCCGAAACACCTCGTCGCTCAGTCTGCTCATCTCGTATTGTTTTGCCTTCCTATACTCAAGACTACACTTGAACACAATGGCTGCCAATCAGAAGCAAGGTCTCCGTACGCTCCTTCCGCTGTTTTGTTCAAGCGACACGAAGCTGATTCTGTTTCTCCCCTCAGGCCTCGGCTACACCGCACCCGAGTATGCACCCCGCTCAATACAGCTCGACATGTCGAAGCTGAATCTCTCTGCTTGCAGCTTTGAAGCCGAGACGACCCAGGGCACCATCAAGGTCAGCGTCGCCCCACCTCGATTTCTCCCAGGCAGTAGCTTGACTGACACACTCGTCCGTACAGTTCCATGACTGGATCGGCGACTCATGGGCTATCCTATTCTCTCACCGTGAGCCAGTCCGCCCGTGGTTTTGCCGGGGAAAAGGCTAACGCGTTTCCGATGTTTCTTCGTGGCAGCGGCGTACGTTCTCCTTCCGCCGCATTGGGTTTACAGCTGACTGGGGACTGAGACTGCTCGATCCCCCTGCAGCGACTTTACTCCCGTGTGCACAACTGAGCTCGGCGAAGCCTCGAAGCTCGCCCCTGAGTTTGACAAGCGTGGTGTGAAGCTTATTGGTCTTTCGTAAGCCCGTCCTTCTTCTCGTCCTATTCGGGAGTCACTCTCTGGTACGGCCCGTGGCCTGAGTATCGTGGCGGAGGTCGAGGCTGACCGCTTACTCACTATTGTTTTCCCCGTTTCTCGGGAAATTCCCTTTCTCATTGGCGCCTTCATGGCTTTCGCCTTGCAGTTGCAACGAGCTCAAGTCGCACGGCGAGTGGATCAAGGATATCGACGCTTTCTCCGGCAGCAGTGTTCAGTTCCCCATCATTGCCGACCCTTCACGCAAAATCGCCGCCCTGTATGACATGCTGGACGAGCAGGACCTCACCAACCTCGATGAGAAGGGCATTCCCTTCACTGTCCGCTCCGTCTACGTGATTGACCCGAAGAAGACCATCCGCCTCACCCTTACCTACCCTGTAAGCAATACCTTTCCCCCAACCTTCTCAACCTGGAACTCACTATTCCCTCACTTCGCAGGCGTCTACGGGCCGCCACTTCAACGAGATCCTCCGCGTCGTCGACTCCCTTCAGCTCGGCGACAAGAACAAGATCACTACTCCTGTTCGTCACTTCTACCCTCCCTCGTGAAATCCATGCTAACGATACCTCTCTCGAACCTCGCAGGCCAACTGGCAGCCGGGACAGCGCGTCATCGTCCACCCCTCGGTCCCTACCCCCGAGGCCAAGAAGATATTCCCCAATGAAGTTGAGGAGGTGCGCTTTCTCAGACTACTTACTCACTTACGCCGTTCCCCCTCTCGAGTATTGACTGACCGCTTATCCTGCACTCGACCAGGTCTACCCTTACCTGCGTCTCACTCAGCTATGAGCGGGCGGGCTAGCCTCGTGCCTCAGCGGCGTGCTATGAGTAAAGCTTTGATGTTGCGCAAAATGAGGACCAAGTTGTTTCCGTGCTTCAACACCTGCCCGCATCAGGGTACTTCTACGTCAGCTCTGCACGCTCGAGACGGTCGGCCGGAAGACAAGAGAAACGCCAGTGATGCTCGCAGGGAGCTGTGAGGAGATAGTCATGCCAGAGAAAGGAAAGAAAAATCCCGCTTCGTGAGTCGGCGGCGCGGCGCGGCGCTGCGCTGTTATCGGTGTCGACACCTGCTATAAGTAGCTGATCAGTAAGCAGATTCCGAACGGGTACCGATAGCGGACCACTAAGGGACGGACACATTCATATGATGCGTGTGAATGCTTGTGCCAAGGTGTCTCAGTTGTTGACCGCCACCGCCATCATCGCCTCGCTCCGTCCTGCTTCTCTGGTCATCTGTCCTCGCTGTCAACAATGCTCGCATCGATACTACTAGCTGCACTCGCACTCTCTGCAGCACCCGCTACCGCACAAAACTATTGTCAGTCTCGTTCCGCTCTTCCGTTACCTGCCTCAATCAACGTTGTGAGGCTGACCCTGGCACTCGCACAAATCCCCCCTCGCCCTCCGTGTTACGCATCTGGGGCGGCCTACCATCGTCTGCACCTACACCTGCGGACAATCCCCTACGTCACTGCAGATGGCGATAACCGGTATGGTTCAGGGTCAAACTATGGAGTCAGGATAGGCGTCGGTGTAGCAGGTGAGCCTCTCTCTGACTGTCCGACCCTACGCCATTACGACCTGTAGAGTTGAGGCGTCCCCGCGGGCGGCAATCTCGCCCGTCGAGTGGGACTGACTTTTGCGCCGCTTTTCTCGAGGCTGACTCGCTGCCGTGATCCTTGTACAGTTGCTGCCGTCGTGGCGATCGTCATCCTCGTCGTCGGCTTCCTCCTGCGACGCCGCCGAGCCAGGGCATTCAAAACGGCCTACCCGCTGCAACCAGTCACTCCACAGCCGCAACAGCCGCAACAGCCCTACCAGTACGGCTCGCAAGCTGAGCAGGGATATCATGGTGGGGCTTACCAGCCGCAGTATGTCAACCAGGGCGCGAATCAGGGAGGGTACAATGCAGGAGGCTTTGATGCGCCCCCCCAGTGTGCGTTCTCTCCCTTCTCTCCAAAGTTCTGGTCTCATTTTCTGTTTCCCGGTACACAGATGCGAATTATCGCACCGACTCGTCGTCCCAACCGCCTTCTGGCGGCGATCAATCTTCTGTGCCGCACTATGCCCCTCCCACCTCGCCACCTCCCGCTGCCTCCGCCAATACCGCGGTTCCGCCTGCTGCTGCAGCACACTATGCTCCCCCGCCCGGTCCACCACCCGCGCACCTCGCTGCGGAAAGCGGCAAATGATCGCACGCATCGGTACAGCCGGATGAGGTTGTAGCCTGGCCAGTCGGAACTCTGGCTTCATTATTCTGGACCAGCCACTGTAGATAAACCTGTGAGCTTGTAAAACTGCCCTAAGCTCGATCCGTGAACTCGAACCTCGCGGTGCAGTCAAAGTGCAGCTGGAAACCCCGTATTGCAAGGGCGCAGAGAACGTGTGCAGTCCATCCTAAGCTAATACCGGCCGCTGTTATACCCGTTGTTGTATCCTTGATCCTGATTGTACCCCTGATTGTACCCTCCTTGATTGTACCCTCCGAGATCTTGATCGTCGGACTGATTGCGACCGTACTTCTCATTGTATCCGGGCGGCGGGGTTGTCTCGTCGTCGGTGTTGTTGCTGTCGTCATACCCCGTCTGATTGCCTTGCTGGTAACCTCCCTGGCCATTCGCAAAGCGTTGGGCATGTTGAAACTTCTTGTAATCGAACCATTCGCAGGCCTACAGGCGGGAGAAGCAGAATCAGTACTTGTGTCGTGGTACAAGACACTGACACCCAATGAGCATATGAACGAGGAGGCGCACCTCCATCACGACGTGCTCAAACATCCAAGCGAAGCCGCCAAGAGCGAGAAGACCCTGTAGAAAATGTGGTTAGTTGAGAAGGTTGAGGGTTCGACGCGAGGAAAGCGACTTACGACGACCTGAATGCCGATTGCGGTAGCACTGCCGCTGCACTTGGCTTTGGATGTACCCGGAGAGAAGGTCACGCTGCGAATGAGACGAGGATGTAAGCGGCGGCACAAGTGGAGGATGGAGACATGAATAGGGGAAGCAGGTCAGCTGAACAGGCTTACCAGTAGTTTTGGTCATTGTCGGCGACGATGCAGGCCAGAAGATACAGGTAAGCCCCTTCCGTTAAAAAAGCAGCCAAACCTGAGCGTGGAGGATACTAGGCATCAGCACTATTCTGCGTCGAGGGTGCAAGTGAAAAGTTGGCTTCAGGCCTTACCGGTGGCAAAGACGAAGTATGATGCGAATTGAATGGGGTGTTGCTGATGCGGGATCTGCCAAGGGGCTGTCCCTTTGTGCTTCTTGTGGTAGTTATCGCCTTTCCGCAGTAAGTAGAACCCGACGACGCAGGCGACTCCCGCTAAGCCGCAGGTGACGGCGCCCACAACGGCTGGAAAGGTTGTATAAGATGGTAGCACTGTGAGTAGAGTCAGGTAAGCCGGGCTGCCGCGAAGAGGGGCGGGGCAGTGCGGTGCGGGAAAAGCAGACGAAAGCGAAGGAGGCCTTACGATCCTTGCTTTCGGCTTGGGCCCAGGATGCTAGAGATGATTGCAAGACATCAGCATGATGTCCGAATCAGCGATATGCCGCGGGCAAATAGGGGTTAGGCAGTCGGGATTGCCGATGAGGTGCAAAGAAAAGAAATGTCCGAACACCAACTCACTTGCACCGGCCAGCAGGGCCGCGCTCGCTGCACACAACCAAGGTGCCACATTCCGCGACATGGTACCGAAGAAGCGATTTGGCTTCTCATTATTGGCGCCTCGTTGGTAAACGCGACGTTTGCTGAGGGGACCCAAGAGGAAAAGGCGAACGGGCGGCGCGAGAGGCAGCAATGGTTAGCAGGCTTTCCTAGAGTGTTACGAGAGCGGTCATCGCGTACCCCATGGCTTATATGTCGTGGCCGGAAAGTAGCTGAACGAGGAGACGGGACGGAGGAAGCAGGGGGGCAGTCGTGCGTTTGAGACGCTTCTGCGGTGTGAGAGCAGCGGCTTGACGAGGCGGCGTGGGTGATCAGTCTTCGTGAACCAGCAAAGCGCTCAGCAGGCAGAGGGAGAGTAAGTCAGCGAAGGAGGAGCAGGAGGAAAAGCTCCGCGGAGTGTGTGTCCATCATCGCCTCCTCTTCTGATTCTTGAGTCCCGTTGCAATCGTCTGTTGCATACCAAAAAGACAAAACACCGACGCGTTATCAATCTCGTCGACTTGTCCAGGTCTGCATAGCTGCTTTGCGACCCCGTTTGACTAAGCGTTACGCAGCAAGTCGGACGGGCAATGAGCTGTGGCTTTTTGCCGGGCCCCTGGTCCGCTATGGTGAGAAGCAGGAGAGCCGTCAATCGCTAGGCAGAAGCAGAGCACACAGGTTCAGCACACATACGCATAGGCGAGGGAAGGATTGCCATGAGAGCTTGTGCGGAAAACGATGTATGGCAACGGGCGAGAAAGGTTTCGGCTAACCTGCCCTTCATCTCCTCCCTTTCCTTCCCCGGTCTTCATCGTCATCGTAACTCTCGTCTGGATCCGCCTTGTCGTACCCGTCGTCCGCTTCCGGGTCGTCACTTTCCGTTCCGTTCTCATGTCGTGACCGGTGTTTGTGTCGATGTTTCCGCGCCTGCTTTGAGTGGAAGCCGTGCGCTTCTGGATTCGGATCGGTAAGGAGGAGGATGTGTAGTAGGCCACTAAGGATTACCATGATGAGACCGAGGATTTGCGAGACGGCGGCAATCTGTGGGTGGGAAAGGAGGAGGTCAGCATAGGATAAGTTCCCGACTGGGGTCGGGGTCGACCGCGAGCGTCCGCTGTAAGAACGTTACAGACAACGTTGCGGCGACAAAAGGGCTGCGGTAACAACCCGAACAAGCACAAGAAAAGACTTACCGCTGCGCCGGCTTTGTACGAGTTCGCAGCGTCTCCATCTGCCTCACTGGACGCTCCGATGAAGAAGACAAGGTTGATAGTCAAACTACCGCACCACATAGGCTATAGAGAGGGTCATGGGGGTCAGTCACAGTGCCGTCAACAAGAATCGTAACGCGGCTTTACCCCAAGCTCTTTGCCCACATCTGCATGGGTCTTTACTCCGACGTGGAACTCTATCAGCGCGATTACAACGCTGATGTAGAGGCCTTCGAGGGCTGACACCGCTATGACTGTGCCGTAAAGATCTGGTGGTCGAGGAAATGATGAGTGTGTGGCGAGAGAAGCCAGCGGCGGCGGAAGGACGTACATCCTGGTACTCCGAAGTTGTAGAAAGCACTGCAGGACTGGATGATAAGCTCGTTGAACAGGGCAAGGAAGCATCGAAAGACCTACACGAAGACCGCTAACGCGAAATCGGCGAAAGCTGTTAAGCATCCTAAGGCCAGCCACGTCCCGTGGTACCGGAAGCGCCAGTTGTTCTTGTTCGACCTGTCGAGATGCGGCGGCTTGAAGAGCCCCATGGCATTGGTGTAAACTGATCGTCAGGTGGAGTCGGGTTGACGGCGCGATATACTTCGGAAGAAGCGGTCAAACTGGCGGTGAAGGGAGAGACGAGTATCCCCGTGCTGTATATGAAATGACTTGAGCTGTGTGCCGCTTGTGTCAAGCGCGCGCGATGCGGTCGTCGAACGCGAGAAACCAGCATCGAAGAGGAGGCTGCGCGAGGTCCGCGGAGCGCACAGGAGGGGCTGACTTTTTCTGACCCGATTCTGAGTGCAGGAAGCGGCATCGCGTGAGTCTTCATTCCTGTCCTGCACAGGACTACAGATCTATCTCACCTCCTCCCAGCTGCAGGCAGCCTAGAATACAGATTTGTCGACGACACAAGTGCTTCTGTCGACACAAGGTGTGAGGAGTGAGGCATGAGGTGCAGCCAAGGCTATCCGAACGAACGTGCGTAGGTCCAGCTTTGGGGCTAGCCAGCCGGGACGTAGCAATCAGTTCGGAGCGGGCGGCGTCGACGTGCCTGCAAGGTTGAAAAGTAGCATCTTCGTCTGTTTCGTAGCGACGCCGAACCTTGATGGCACCGACAGCATGCCGTGCATCTCGAGTCCGAGAGGGGGAGCCGACACTAAAACGGTGATAAGAAGAAGCTAGGTGGGCACGGCTGACCTTGACTGGCAGAAGGGAAGGAAGGGAACGTACACAAGATCACTGCCGAATGCTGGGCAGCGATGAAAGCGGTCCAAGTATCGCAGAAAGAGGTTATCGTACAACTATGGCATTCGAAAATGAGCATAGAAGCACGTATGAAAACGAAGGAAGTAGGAGAGGCGAGCAATGGCGACCCACCTCTTGGTTCATCCCTCCGTTTCCGCCACGACGTACGCCACCATCATGTCAGCGTCATGAGATACGCTCAGGTGCATCTTCAAGTCTGACAGCGTGCCCCCCGCCAGGTCAGACGAGCCAGCTTCGGCGGAAAAGCGAAGGAAGGGTTTCTTGTCGACCTTGACAATCTCGACGTCTTTCCAGGTAGGACGAAGAGTCGGGTAGAGAGCTTTGTAGGCTGCTTCTTTGGCGGTCCAGCTGGTTAGGGAACAGAGGGAGACGAGCAGGTCAGCCATCGCACGTTTCAGGGGAGGGGAGAAAAGGCTAAAGGCAAAGAAACGGACCGCAGAGCCAAGAATCGCTCGCTCGGTCCTTTTGAGCTTCTGAGTTTGTCCCACTCTACGAGTTCAGCGTTTGAGCAGATGCGAGTTGCGAGGCGGAGAGGGTCGCGGCGGGTGAGGATGTTGCGAAGTCGAGCGAGGTGAAGAAGGTCGACGCCGATTCCGAGGATCATGGCTAACGGCTAGAGGCCGGGTGACAGGCTTTGACCGTCTCTTCTCTACTAGTAGTAGGGTCCGAGGTGTCTGAGCCAACCTCGTCGTCGTCGTTCAACGTTCAACGTTCAACCCTCGACGTCCTCATCCAAGTCTCTCAGCATGTCTAAATACGCTTCACTGCCAGACATAGTGAGCTTCCAGCCTCTCCGACCCGCACGACTCCCGCAAGGCTTACTCTCCCCCCTTTGTCCCCCTCAGGATTCAGGTGCCGACGTCTTTGAAACTCCAGATGTCTCTCAGGAGCATTCCTACACCGTAAGCTGTCTCTCTACAGCATCTTCTTGCTTTGCCACTCACGCTGCTAGTCCCACAGCGCGACAGCGATTCAGACGACGACTACCACCTCCCCCGCACCGCATCGCCCACTTCAACTCGTCGAGGTCCTCACGGCGCCCATCAGCCACAGTCAGGCACCGAGAACATCGATGGAGAGCGCATAGACCCTTCAGAGGCGCGCAGGAGGTTCGGAGCAGCAAGTCTGGCAGCAGGGTCGAAAGCGCGAAGCGGAGGTGCGTACGCCTCCTCTTGCCGGCCAGCACAGGCTCACTCTCGATCTCAAGCAGAGAGCTCAACTCGACCCTCTCGACGACCCCTTCCATCGGCAACGCTGTACAGCACTAGCGCCGACCCCGACGAACGCGAAAAGGAGACCCCCCTCGAGCGATTACGGCGGCTCAGGCTCGAGGTTACCGAGCTCGAGGACGAAGTTCGACGGAATGACGCCGACCGATCAGCATCTCCTAGTGCAAGTACGAGGGAGACGGAGATGCCGACGCCTACCACGTCCGCTGGGCAAGATAAGAAGGGCAAGAAACGCGAGGTTTCACCTGCTGTCATCCTGCAACAGCTGCAGTTGCTACGCGGTGACCTCGACGGGCTAGAGCCGAGCATGGACGGCGTGCTCGAGGCAGATGGCGAGAAGGAGCCGGCAGAAGGAGAGGCCGACGGTCAACTGGCTCAGAAGGCAAAGACCTCGACAGGACTGCTGGCCAAGTTGGGCCTCGCTGGAGCTGAGCCGGCTCTTCAAGTTCAGTCGTTAGAGCAGTCGGCGTCGAGTGGAAGACGCGAGGCTGGGGAAGTGAAGGAGGGTGAGCTGGAGAAGCGGTTAGCGGAGCTCGAGAAAGCTGTGGGGGCGACGGAGGCGAACGTTGACGAGGTGGGCCCTGGCAGGCCGTCTTTGCTGTGGATCACAGGCACAATACTGACTTTTACCTCCATAGGCTCATCCTCTACCACCTCCGCTGCTGCAAACCCTTTCCCGTCTCGAACATCTACTCACCCTTCTCACGCAACCACGACACCTTGATTCGATCTCCCGCCGCGTCAAAGTCCTCGTCTCAGACCTCGAGCGTATCCACGAATCACGCCGTAAACTTGGAGACACTCGACCGCTGAACGTCGCTCTTTCGGGCGGAATGACGCTTTCCACTGGCGGCGCAGACGGCAAGCCCACGTCCCTGACACTCGGAGCGTCCACCTCCGCCTCTTCCTCAGCAACACAGCTACCACCCGACGCGCTACAGAAGATCGACGCCTTGTTCTCCCTTCTGCCACGGCTTGATCCGCTTCTCCCCCTCGCGCCGCGGCTTCTCACCCGCCTCCAATCGCTGAGCGCCCTGCATGCCTCGGCTGCTAGCTTTGGAGAAACACTCTCTGGGCTGAAGGAGGAGGTTGAGCGGTTAGGGGAGGGAGAGAAGGGGTTGAAGGAAGTGCTCGAGGGGTTGGAGAAGAGCGTGCAGGAGAATGAGGGAGTGATTCGAGGGAACCTTGAGGCGCTCGAGCAGAGGGTTGAGGTGGTAGGCAAGAGGTTGGACGCGATGAAGGTTTAGCAATGATAGAAGGACGCGCCGGTCGCACTTTTTCCCTTTGCAGAGTAGGATAACTTTGCGCTCAACCGAGATCTGGCACCGTGCGAAAAGCTTAGGCGCTTTGCGAAGCTTGCTGGTAGCACCGTGTCTAGGTTCAGCAGCTCTGCCTGTGCTTGCGAAGATCGTCTTGCGGACTTTGTCGAGGTGGAAGTTGGCTTCGGCTTTCCTGATTTGGACGTACTCTGGCTTGCGCTCAACATGGCTGTCCGACGGTTAGCACGACCACGACTACTTAAGTCAGAGTCACCCCCAGTCCCCGTCTCTCCCTGTCCATCCTGTCACCGGTCACTCTCATCCGCTCTCCAGCTCAACCCGCATAGAAACGATAACGCGTCAACTACAACAACCGGGCAAGCAAGCAGTAGCTGGGCAGCCTGGTCAAAAGCTGGTCACGCCCTCTTCAACTCGCCAGATCAGCTCAAGCAACCAGCTGAACAGGCGAAGACAGCTTCAGCGGAATTGTCACAAACAGCTCTCGACCTCGTGAACGCGCTCAAGGCAAAGCGCAGTGACTCGGACAAGGTCTGGAACCTGTTCCAGCAACTCGACTTGCAAGGCGACCTTCACACCCTTCCCCTCGTCTCCCTTCATGCCCTCCTTCCTGCCATCCACCTCAAACCCCGCTCCTCCTCCCGCCGCCCCCTTTCTCTCCACGCCTCAACAGACGCAGCACGAGAGTATGCTCTCAAGGTCGACCTCATCCGAACTCGCCTTCGACAAGCCGGCGGTTCCACCACCCCCGGCGACTGGAGCGCCCTTCTCGCTCAGTACCATGCCCTGCGGTATGCTCCGGGCGTGGGAAAGGTCTGGGACGAGATGACGGCGTCGGGTCTCACCCCGAGCGCCAACACCGCCAAGATGGTCCTCGAGTCGTACCTCGGTTGGGTCGAGATGCATGGCAGAACGTCGGGACGAGCGGTCGAACGTACGGCAGCCGAGCCTCTCTTGCGCAAAGCCATCTCAATCTTGGCAGAGCTGCAGCGGGAAGGCAAGAAGGTCGAGGGCGTGGTCGAGCTGCTGCTCAAACTCGCGATCAAGGCGCAGGATCTTCGGGTCGTTTCGACGGTCATGAAGCAGTACTACGCTTTCGACATTGCACTTCCGGGTGCAGCCGTCGATGGCACTGCGCAAAAGCCTCCATGCGAGATCGGAGAAATGGAGGTTGTCTTGATGCTTGAGGCGTTTGCTGAGAAGGACGACCTCCCCGGCATGATCGCCATCTTCGAGACGTTCGATCACCCCGGCCCGCCCCCCTCTGCCAATCCCGACTTCTTCACGCAATCATTCTCCGCCTCGACTCCTTTCAACGCGGCGCCGGCATTCGCCTCTTCTTCTTCGACCTCATCGTCGGCCTCGAGCAATAAACCTCACCCTGTCGGCTCGCGAGCTCTGGTCACCCTCATTCAAACCGCCAGTAGGCTCGCCAATGGCTCCATCGCGAGGCACTATTTCGATCTGTTGTTCGTGCGATGGCAGCACGGAGCGTTCGAGCGCATGAGCGAGATTGAGCGAGGAGCGGGATGCGCACCTGAGGTGGGGGAAACGGTAGAGGACGGTGAGGCTAGGGAGGTGCGCGAGATGCAGACAGAAGCGCAGGAGAGCGAGGAGACCGAAATCAGGCAGACGGACGCCGTCGAGGTCGAGCGTGCGTACCTTTCCCCTTCGCTTCTCGTCGAACGTCCTGCTGATAGATCCTGCTTTTACTTCCACGTCACAGCTATCCGACGTTCTCACTCTATCGCTGCCGCCTTCGCCCGTCACCTTACCCTTTCTCCTTCCGACCCTTCAACCCCGTACTTCCTCCCGTCTACCATCATCGGCACCCTCGCCCACTACGCTCTCGTCAACTATGACGCGCCCACCGCACGATGGCTTCGTATCCGAACACGTCGCCTCATCCAGTTGATGGAGTCACACACTCGGCGTCTCTCCGCCGTTCTGCTCAAGCTCGAAACCCCTCCTGCGCCTACCGACGCCAATCCTGCCGATACCTCCTCCACTCCATCTCCTTCTTCATCCGCTTCGCTGCCTTCTCTGACCACCCTCAAGCGCGAACTCGCTTTCTCAACCTTCCACCTCACCCAACTTCGCCTGACCCTCTCTTCCGTCAAGTTCGACAGCAACATCATCAGCGCCTACGAGCTCCTACACCGACAACAAACCACGCTCTACCAACGCAGCAAACGGCTCACCGATCCTCACATGGCGAAGAAAGACCTTGTCAAGGCTCGCCCGGCGTTGAGGAGGAAAGAGAAGCAGGTCCTTCTGAGTCGCATGATTGTCGTTAGGCATCGGTTGAACAAGCTCAGGGAAGTGGAGAAGCAGGGACCCGGGAGATCCGAGTTTGATAGGTATATGTCCGAGTTGCGGTTGCTGAAGAGTAAGTTTGAAGGAGAAGGGACGGGATGGACAGAGAGGGGAGAGAATGGAGAAATGCTGGGACGATTGCCGCATGTTAGCGGGTTGCAGTAGCGGCGACCTCGTTTGCCATGTGTGGCCCTTGTGTAGGACGTAGCGAGCACATCATTCCTTCTATCCTTTTCGTTACTTGTTGTAGCCATGCAAAACGACGCGTAAGGGCGTTGACTCTGGTACACTCGTTGGTGCTGAGTACCATCGGGCGAAGGCCAAGCGAGAGTTGCAACGATAGGAAGAAAACGACCAAGAAGACAGATAGAGAAACTCCCGCCGTACACATGCTCCTTCAACACCTTGTCTTCGGCCACTTTCTTCTCATCGCCTCTCTGAACGCCGCATCATCCCGCAAGTTATTGGCCTCTCCCAGCCTTGCGTCGGAAGAGCGCAGAAAAGCCCCGCCAATGACCCCTGCGAAAGCGACGTCCTCGCCGGCGTCGCGGAAAGCTGGGACAACGGAGGATGTGGCGAGCGGTGCTGAGGAGCCGGAGAGAAAGGTCCGGGCGGAAGGAGCGGCTTCGGCGATGGAAGGGGCGAGGAGGTACGTATCGGAAGGAGCTGGGTCGGGAAGAAGTGTTTCGTCTGCAGAGAAGGGACCTTGGTCGAGTTCTCCGTGGCTCTCCGCCCTTGACGGTAGCTCGAAAGCGGGCGAGTCGGTTTCGTAGTTGTCGATAGAGGCGGAAGGACCCGAAAATGGGCCAGGCTGGACGAACGGCGGAGGGTCACGAAGGTGGATGAACCCGTCATTCTGCGATGGCTGTTGATACTCCGACTCCGTCCGAGCTTCCATGCTCTGGTCGGTGAGAAAAGGGCCGGGCGGCCGGGGGGGAGGTTGTGCCACGCCTGCTTGGGGCGACATCTTGCAGGCCTCGTCGATGATGCGCTGTAGCGAGGACGTCGCCAAGCCGCTACTCGCTAGCGAGCCACGGCCCTCGCCTGCGTTCTCTTCGCCGGGCTGGAAGGTGTCGGCGAAGCCCCCACTGTAGGAAGACGCGCCTTGTTCGCCCGCGGCGACTGCTGCCGTCGCGGCCCGAAGATTCAAATTCGGAAGGTCGTCGAGAGGCGTCTGACGAAGGGCAGCCCCATATTGAGCTTCCCTTACACTCTTCCGTCGCGCCAGTGAGGCTGCGGAGAGGGCTGAATCGTTTGTCGCCGCAGAAGAGGGTATTGCCGCAGCAGCAGCCGAGCGATGGAGACCCGTCTTCAGCTTCGTGGGCGATCGTTGACCGGTCGGTGGAGCAGATCGAAGCGAGGATGTCGACGACCGGCGAATGGGAACCTCGACATGCGAGAAGACGAGGCGGCGCTTCTCGGTCGTCTCAGCTGCCGGGGCTGTTGGAGCGCCTGTCCTCTTCGCCTTACTCGCCGCGAGGCCTATGGTGGGCCGACTTTGACGGTCGAAAGGTTCGCTATCGTCCTCAGTCGGGCAGTGCTTCGAAGTGCGCCGCGTGTTGCTCTTCGAGCCGTAGGTGCGAGGCAGCTTGGTCTGGTGACTTGCGGGCGCTGGACGGACATTCTCGGCGGAAGAGGACGAAGCTGAAGAGGAGGGAAGAGGGGGAGAGCGCCGAGCAGAATTGAGGAAGTTGAGTTCTGAGAAGGCGAGGTCGGGTACTGTGCGTGAAGGAATCAGTAGTTGCGCAGCGACGTCTGGGGAATGGCGTACGTTGTTGTCCAACCTTTGTACGGGCAGAAGCCTTGCCCTTGTTGAAGATGCCTACTTGCTTCGGGGGCTTCAGCTGCGTTGAGAGGCAACGGGTTAAGGGAGACGACGGAAGAGAGGGAGAGAGAGCGGACGGACCGTCAGTCTTCCGTCCCCAATAGTACCCGGACGCTGCAGCCCTTGTATCCTAGCCCGAGAAACACGCTCCATCGAGTGGCGTTCCTTCTTCTTCTTCCGCCTCGCCTTTCCTGACTCGGACGACGCAGCATCCGATGCGTCGGAGGCAACCCGTCGCTTCGCCTTCTTGACCTTTGTCGCTGCGGCAGTACCTACAGCAGCGGCGCTCTGCGTGCGGTCTTTGCGGATGAAGGCTTTCTTGGCGCGACGTTCCCGGCGAGCACGAAGACCTGCGGAGCAAGGTTGTAAGGGTATGAACGGCAGTCTGCAGAGGCGATATGCGTACGCTCTTCCACTTCTTCGGTCTGCTTTACATCCACCGCTTCAGCTCGTAGTTTCCCCTTCTTCGCCGACGAGCGCTTGGCCTCCTTCACCGGATTCTCCTTTCCCTTCCCGAGATCCTTCCGATTGTCCTCTTGCTTGTCCTTCTTCGCCTGTGCGCTCGAATAGGCCTCAAGCCTTGCCGCGCCGAGGTGCTTGGCTGGCGAGGTAGCCTCTGCTCCTGCTGCGTCCACCTTGCGACTGACGCGAGGGATCAAGATGGAGCTAGACCCGCTGGGAACCGCCAAACCGGCCGCGCGGTCGACGAGGCCTGCAGCCTGCCGTGGAGCGTTGGAGTTCGAAGGGGAGGAGTGGGCGGCGGCGGAAGAAAGACGAGGGCGCATGGCGGCGACGAGAGAGGGTTTCTTCTTTGCGTGGCGATCCTCTTCCGCCTTTGATCGCGAGGTCCCTTCACCCTTCCCAGATCTGTCGTACCCGTGGAGCACTAGGGCCGTGTCTCGCTGACCGTCATCGTCGGCCTTGCGTTTCCTCGCGGGTGAAAGATACGGGCGCGGAAAGGTGGTCGAGTCGAGGTGGTAGAATTCGTCTGGGGGCGGGGGTGGTAGTAGATAGTCTCCAGCTGTCTTGTGTTGGTCATTCAAGTAGAGTTGAACTGTTCTTCGAGGTGCGATTCCTTGCAGGCGAGTATGCTGACTGAGATTGGCGAGGGAGAGGGGCGCATGGTCGTTGACTGCTGCGAGTAGTCCCTGCATGATATTGGAGGGTCCTGAGTTCCAAGATTAGCTCTCAAGCGAGATGCGAGTTGATTGTGACAATCCAAACAACGCGCTCGCGCTCCTCGACTTTGCCTTTTCAATGTCCTCTTGAATCAACACTGCTGAAGTGGACCATGTCATTACTGCTCACTATTCACTCTGGGCGCGTACCTCCTCCCATCGTACCCCCTCCGACCGCTTTCACCAGAAGTCCTTGAGTCGCCATGCTGCCTCATCGTAACGGCTAGACGAGACGCGTTCAAGCAGCGGAGGGCTGTAGAGGATACTGATCGGCGCAAAGGAACACGATGTGCCGGGCCGGGCGTGCCCTCAGTGGATAGATGGCGTCATTGTCCTTTTCTTCCTCCTCGCGTAATCCGCCGTTCCGCTTATCTCACTCCAGCGGCACAGATGCTGCGCTGTGTCTGACTCAGATTGATGCAGCCATCGCGACGGACAGAGGAGGCCAAATGCTCTCGCCTCGAGGATTGTGAAAACTCGTTGCAACTCGTAAAATCACATAGTACCCATACAGAGACCCGACATAGAACAAGACAATACACCAGACCAACAAGTATTATAAATAGTGCCGCTCCTTCCTGCTTCTTGCTTATTCAACAGCCGCCGCTCAAGCAACCGATTTGGTAGTGCTCGCTCGATCGGTGAAGGACGAGGTCTCGCGGTGCAAGACTTCTTGCTTGTCGCCCTTCTCGAGGTCTTGGGCGGAAGGTAGGGGTCCAACTTGGTCGTCGCCTGCGAGAGCACCGGTGGTCAGCCTCAAGCACGGCGGTGGAAAGAAAAGCAAGGCAAAATGGCTCACGTTCATCCATCTCATCCGCACCAGCGCCCTCCTCGAATGCAGCCTTGGCGTTTTCGAACCGAGCACCGTGATTCTCTGACCCGAGGAGGCAACACCCAATGAGCCACGCAGCGACGACACCGATGAGGATGGCTCCGACTTTTCCGTAGTCGGGCTTGTCGTCGCTGGTGCGGAGGTTGGAGCCAGCGGTCGCTTCAATCTGTGCCGAGGCGGATGAGACCATGTTTCCGATTTCTGCAGGGCAGACACGAAGGTTTAAACTCGGTAAGGAAGCCGCAGAGGTAGTAATGTGCAGACTGAAACTCACGGTAGGCAAGACCGGGGAAGACGGCGCGGAAGGCGGGAGGAGAGAGCTCGGCAAGGTAGACCGGAACGACACCCCAGGCGCCCTGTGAAAAGGGGAAATTTGAACCGGAGCGATCGAGATGTAGGGAGGAGAGTAAAGGATAAGAAAGAGAAGGTAGCGGTCAACACAGCTACAGGTATGAACGCCTTCGGCTGGACGGTATGACGTACCTGGACACCGAATTGCACGAAGAAAGCGCCAGCGGCGAGTCCTCCAAAGTGCGAAGGGATGAGCCAAAGAGGGAGGAAGGCGCAAGTCCAGAGGCAGCAAGCGATGATGGTAAGGCGACGACCGAGGAATTGGGAGACCCAGCCTGCAATGGTACCGCCGGCGACGGCACCGCAGTTACCTGTGCGACAAGGAAAGGCAGAGTAAGCTCTGGTACCGCGCAGGCAACCCGAAGGAAGGTCTGAAGGGACTGGTTAAGCAGGTCAAAAGCACACCGAGGATAGTAGCAATAGTAGACTGGTGCGAGGTGAGGCCCTTCGAGTCCTGGAGGTAAGAGGGGTAGATGTCTGCCGGACATGGTTGAGAAGGTCAGCGACCGAAAAGCATGACCGAACGCATCGTCCGAATCGGGAAACACGGCAGGGTAGAGGAGCTCACCTTGAGAGCCGTGGGAGAAGAAACTGCAGAGCGTGAAGAGAGCAAGAGAGGAAATGCTAAGTCAGCTCAAGGCAATAACGAGAGTGGAAAACCCGACGCACTTGAATCCGGTCATCAGCAGGATACCGAAAACGCATTTGCCCCAGTGAAGCTTGACAGCACGCCCAGCTTCCCTCATGAAGATCTTGCTCTTCTGGCTCGAAGACACCGTCGATCCGCTTGCCTTCTCGACAGCCTGGCGAGCGGCGAAGTAGGCGGACTCGGGAAGGCAGAGACGGACGATGGCGGCGAAAAAGGACGCGGCGCAGGAGAACCAGAAGAGGATGCCTACAAGGGGCAAAGGAGGTCAACTTTGAATTCCCCGCAAAGCAGGTTACAGGGAGGCTTACGCCAGTTGTCATGCTGAGCGACGGCGGTGAGGTTGACGACGCAGACGATCAGGTAACCGACTGCGTACCCTTGTTGGAGGATGCCGGAGAATAGCTGCGGGAGAAATGGGATGAAAATAGGAGGGTCAGCCCACGTCCGAAGTCTCCCTCAGCCGGCACACCCGATGTACCTCTTAAGGACGGAGATATCGTATGGACGCGGGAGCAGGAGAACGTACGCCGCGAGCCTCGACCGGCATGTTCTCCAATGCGAGGGCGGCACTCAGACCCTGAGCACGCGCAATGTTAGCTGGACACACAGATCTTACACGATTGCAGACGTGAACATACCCAGATACCGCCCATGGCGATACCGAATAGGGCCCGGACAGCGAGGAACTGGCCGAAAGTCTTGACATAGGCGGTGGAGAGCGAGAAAATGCCGCAGAGAACGAGGTCGACGATGAGCGGCCACTTCCTTCCGTACCGTTCACCGGCCTGTAGCCAGGACAGGCAGAGATGGAGATCGAGTCAGCACAGGTATTGCAGAGTTATGGTCCGTGAGACTCAGGGCGGCGGCGAAAGGGAGAGGAGCGGCGGAAAGGAACGAGGAGAACGGAACGTACGAGACCGAAAATCGCAGCACCGAGGGGTCGGAAGAGCAGAGTGAGGGTGATGGAGGTAGTGATTGTCTTGAGAGGCTTATCGAAGAACTCCGACAGGCGATGGTTGCTCAACGATACTGAGAAGAAGTCGCAAGCGTCGACCAACCAGGCCAACCATCCACTGATGAAGAGGGCCCATTGCATCCAGGTGAGAGAGCGGAGCAGGGCGATGGGGTTGACGCTTTCCCGCTCAGAGGCTTTGGGAGGTCGAGGGAGGTTGCGAACTGGAACGGCGAAAAAGAGTCAGGCCGATTTTCCTTCTACCCGAGTCCTGCTCAGTGTCATGGAGCCCTCCTCGACTCTCTCCTCCATCAAGCAGCGGCGCCGTCAAGTGCAGAACCGCGTGCGAGAGAGGACGGGGGAACGTACCGAACGCGGAGAGAATAGACATATTGTATTCGTGTCGTCGAAGGCGTTCTTATCAAGCTGAGAGATGTTATTCAGGCGCGAAAGGTAGTGGACGACGGGAGGGGGGAAGAGCGGGAGGAAGGTCAAAGGGAAAGCAAGTCAAGTCGATGGAAAAGACGCTGGTGTGGAGTTCGATCGGATCTCCACCATGGACCTCCACGCTTTCCTCCAAAAACCGCGTTGCTCTGGCGCAAAAAAAGCCTGAAATAGCCGTAAGACATTGCTAAAAGCGTGGGCGCCTCAATCGGAATTTGGGGGGGAGGCGAGATGACCTTCTCAAGTCGGGCTTTTCATGTAAACTTGTGGCTTCCTGCAGCTAGGTACGAGCCTGAAAGACTTTGCAGAGCCTCGTGAGAGATGTCGAGACTCTGTAGGTCTGGACGTACGGACGCGAGGAAGACGTGAAGAAACCGCGCACAGGTTTGTTCATGGATAAGGCACTCGTCCGCTTCGGCGGGCCTGTCCTCCCCTGCAACTGATGCTTTGCGTGGGCGAAAGGGCAGCAGACCGAGTCTACAAACTAGCGTGAACGTCGGGCTTGGCAGTCGGCGTCGAGCGGTAGAACCGCCGCCATGTTTAGCCGGCGGTGGGTGCACTCAATTTGTACTGCAGGTGCGCGCTGCTGAGGGAGCGAAGCTCGCCTACGGTGTGCAAGCATGGGAGAAGTGATGCGTACATTGCGCTGCGGGAAAGGGAGCAACAACATGTGACTCCTACGAAGAGAACGAAATGGACAATAGGACGAACTCGAAAAATAGGGCTCACTTCGCCGCCATCGCTGCCCTCAACCCATCCAAGGTCTTCTGGTGCTCCTCCTTCATCCTATCCGACCAAGATACCTCCTCCGCCGCCTGTATCAATCGCGGAACGTCCCACTCAACCGCTACGCCTTTCGCCGCGAGAGTATCAACCACGGCCATTAACGACCACAGAACACTGGTAACCTTGATGGAGCCAACATGACTCATTCGAGTTGAGATTTCGGTGATTGAGAGGCCTTCGTGGTGGAAGAGATGGAAGGCTTCGAATTTTCGCGGAGGAAGGACGGCGGAGGGCGTCGGGGCTGGAGTAGCGGGTCGTGACTCGACTGGCGGGGCAGCAGGAGCTGACAGAAGAGGCGCGAGCTTGTATGCCGCGCCGCGCTCGGTTGAAGGGGCTGGCATGCGGGAGGGTGCAGAACCGAAGCCTCTGAAGTTATCGTATGGTGTGGTCGAGAGGGAGATCAGGTCCTCAGGGGGAATGCCGCCGGCAAGGCCTTGAATACGAAGGAGGATTTGTAGCGAGGCGTAGACGTCGTTCGCGCCATCTAGTAGAAAGAGAACTGTCAGCTCATGCCGACAAAATGCGGGAAACCGCAGCTTACACGCAATCTGCTCCTCGCTCAACTCAGCGTTCCACCTTCCGCACCTCACTGACGCCTCCTTCGGTAAGTACTGATCGAGGTAGATACCAGTGAGCTCCTGTAAGCCGATCAAGCCCGGTTTGACGCGGCCGGCGAATCTTTCCGGATCATACCGCCTGACGAGCGCGTTCAGCTCGAGCGTTCCCGCAGGACGATGTGAGAAGTCGCGAGTAAGCTTATTTGCGTCACCTGCAATAAAGACATCTCAGTGCGCAACGCGGGAGTAACGGGACGTCGGGGACCTACCGGCAATCTGCACCCCGAGCTTTATCTTCGTCGGGTCTTCGATGAATTCTTTCAGGACCGGCGGGAACCCTGCGCAAGTAACGAATCAGCACCATTGGCGGAACGACAGATCGCGACGATAGCCGCGCACTTCTCATCCGCGCAACCTGAACGAGCAAGATAGTTTTCTCGTCACAGATCTGGACCAAAGCCGTCTTGCCCTGGGTGGTAGCGCCGCCTTTGACCCGAGTGTAAGGGTTCCATTCGAGATCTGCGGGAGAAGAAAAGCTTAGCGCTCGAAGCCTTGTCTTGTAGAACAGGAAGCGAGGCGTACCGAAACCGAGGGGACTGCAGCAACGGACACAACACGTGTGAGCGATTCCGCAAGCAAGCGTGCAGGAAGTCGAGCGACGCACCCTTCCAGCCTCTTCAGCACCCTCTCAATCTCCCTCTCATCCGTTGTACAAATAACCTCGACCTCTTTCCCCCACCCTCCATAGCTAAACACCTTGGGCCACTTCCTCTTTAACTCCGCTTGCTTCTCTTCCGCTTCGGCAGCTTTCGAGCCAGGTCTTTTTCGGGACCATCTGGAGGAGGACTCGGTCGGTCTGGAGACTGGTGCTGTAGCTGAAGAGGTGGTTGCAGTAGGCGGTTTCGAAGGAGATCGTGGACCAGCTTCAGCGGCGAGTGTGCTGGCGGGGTGAGAGGATAAAGTGTGGAATGAAGAGGAGGGGATAGAAGTAGACGGCGCGACTTTCGAGGCCATCCCTGCCGGGCGCTGGAACCAGCCAACTCCGGCATTCCCCTTGCCCACGGCAGCATGGGCCATCGCGCCCTTACTTCCCTGCTCCCGCGGTCTGCTATCCTTCTTCTCGATAAAAACGATGGAGTCATCGCTTTGATCTGTGAGGTTGAGGTCGAATGGCTTGGTTCTGGCAGGTCGAGGCGAGGAAAAAGGCGAGTCCTCGCAGAGATCTATGATGACGCCCGCCTTGCCTTTGCCCTTTATATCCTTCCCCTTTTCTATCGCGCCTGTCGTGTAAGGTCGGGCTTGAGACGGAGAGGCGGGGAGGTGAGGTATTGGTTGTAAGACGGAGGAGAAGGGTGAAGCAGTCGCAGACTTAGGATGGCGCGCGGGCGAGGAGATGTGAGTAGGTCGCAAAGCTGAGTCGGTCGTAGTGCGCGGCAGGGAGAAGACGTCGGGGTCTTTAGGTAGTGAAGGTGCGGCAGAAGGAGAACCCCGAACAATGACACGATGTGAAGGGGACAAGCGAGCTGGGGTAGCAGGTGTAGGGGAAGTGGGTCTGACAGAGGTCGGTGCTGTGTAGAAGACGATATCTGAGTCGAAGGAGGCTGAAGGTTCATCGTCGGAGAGCGCGACGTCGGCGGAGAAGTCGATTCCTTCGAGCAGGGCATCCAGCTCTTGCGGGGCGAGACGGGTCCGTCCGGGCGTCGTGGCAGTACTGATAGAGACTAGAGGCTTGACCTCCTGAGTCAACTCGAGTTCAAAATCCTCATCGTCGCCGAAATCTACCCCTGCTACGAGCTCGTCCAGCTCCTTTTGGCTCAGCGGAGGCGCTCGACCGGGTGTGGCAGCACTCGCCATACTGCTCGTACGACTGAGGGAGAAGCGGGCAGTGCTTGTGGTAGATCGAGAGGGAGAGGGCGAGGGAGAAAGAGGGTCCCACCGGTGGTTGAGCGGCCAGGATTGCGTGGAGCTTGAGGGCGAAGGGGTAGGGCATGTGGAGCCACGCGTTGCTGTGGTACTGTTGCCTGACGGACGAAAGAGGGTCTTCTTGGTTCTGCACGGAGGGTGTTCAGCAACTTCACACCAGGTCGAAGCGGAAAACGGAAAACGCACCTCGTTCCCTGTTTGGCGTTCTGCTGGTTCGTGGTCCTCACAGCGCCGTGAGGATCACCGTCCGCTGGTCCATCTTCAGCAAAGCGTATAGCATCCCCAGGTGTCCACTCCTTCCCCGTGGTCTTCGCGTCCACCCTATCCTGCACCTCACCCGACGCGTGTGCCGGTCCAGTAACTGTCACGTTGACCGTACCGAAACGTATCGGATCACCTGGACTCCACTCACGCGCTGTTCGCGGCGAGCTAGTCGACGAGTTGAGGGATGTGAGAAGCCGATGGGGTGAAGGTGGAGATTGCGCTGTCCTGGTGGCAAGGCGTAGCATCGAGTGAGGTGCAGCAGCTCTTGAAGCTTGATGCGGAGCCCTCTCAATCTGTAGGCAAGTTTCTGATTTATGTGGCGGCTCGAGCGGGACCGGACAACAAAGCGAACGAGGAGCGCCCTCGAGATGTCAATCTGACACATTGACTGGACGGCTCTACTCTTTCACCAGCAGATAGGCGAGCACTACATCCAAGCCGTCTGGTCTAGCCGAGCAGCCCACGACTCCTCCGTCTCCGCCGGCCCCACTTTTCTCGCCGTCCAGAATGCCGCTGTATACTCGTGTCTCAACAGAGAGCGACGGTTCCTGCCAGTGTGTGGGGATCAGCAGGTTGGTTTGAGCGAGGAGACGCGAGGAAACGGCAAGAATGCCGCGGCTGAACACGAGCTCGAGAAGGAAAGGCAGGGGAAACGAGGGTAGACGCACGTCGTATAGCAAGTCTCTATCTCGCGCTCGTCCTGTAAGACGAGGTCATCCTCAGTATCTGCACGACAGGCACGTGGACACAGGAAACCGTGTCTGAAGGACACCAAGGGCAGGGCGGTGGAGAAGAAAGCGTACACTCAGCTCGAACCCAACTCTCCGCGCCAACGCCTTGACATCTTCCAACGTCAACTCGATCGAGCTCGCGTCCCTATCGTTCTCGAAGTGCCATAGGGTGGGGCCTGTCCACAAAAACAGAAGGAGGTAGGCCGTCATGAAGGTTGTGCGCGGAAAAGCAAAAAAGACAAGGCAACGAACCGCAGTTGATCCATAACCCGCCAGGCTTGAGTAGGCCGTGAATGGTCCGGAGGTAGTGGACTATATCACGGGCCGTGTCGATGAAAAAGCACGTCACGCAAACATCCCAGGAGCCTGAAAATGGAAGGAAGCGTTCAGAGGGGCGAATCGGGTCCCTAGAAGCTTGGAGCATGAGAAGAACACTCACCAGGTGCATTACCATACAGCTCAAGGAAATCTCCCGCCGCAAAGGAGAAGTCGGCCTCGCCACCAGCAATTTCGTCAGGCGCCACATCGGGAATGTAGCAAGGCGTGAGGAGATCCGCCTTTGAGCGAGTATTGGAAAAGGAGTGGAGGTAAGGGTACAGGGGGAACTCGTTGATGTGGCTTGTCGAGTTGAGGATGAAGGCGGAGGCGATGAGCTGCCTCAGACTTGTTCGTCAATATAGGCGACCGAGAAGACAACTCTTGTCGATGGAACATGGGAGCGGATCAACGTACCATATGCAGCGAGAACTCGTTTGCTTGACATGTGAAGCCTGCGCGGAAAGGAGTCAGCGGGAGAAGCTCTTTAAGCACGGGTACAACGAACCGGCTCGGACAATCTCCCAAGCAAGTCTGCCGAGGCCAGCGCCCGGCACCAAGACCTTCTTTTGTGCGCTGCGAAAGGTCGAGTCAGTGTCAGAGCCTCCATGAACGGGCTATGCGGATCTAACGTACCGCTCAGAGGGCGGGAGGCCGGCAAAGTGCTGACGGAGCGCATCGAGGATGGGTGTGTAGGCGGTGTCTCGTTCCCGCTTACCCTACATGAGACAAGTGTTCAGTTTGTACACGCCACGATCGCCCTCAAGAAGGAGAAGGCGGTCTTACAGCCTCGCTCCAATCTCGAACACACTGCCGCAGCGTGCTCCTCAGTCGCTGTATGGTACATGGAAGGTGAGCAGGGGCTGTGGCAGAGTTAGGCAACAACGACGCACCTCGTGATCTGCCTCTGTAGGAGCTGCAGCGTCGAGGGCAGCATCTTCGGGCGGCGGAAAAGGGTTGACTTCGATCATGCGTCTTATCAGTTCGGCGTTGACCTGCAGTTTCTCGTCTACCTGCATCGTATGCTTGTCAGTTCGAGCTCCACTTGCCTGCGGTGAACGGTGCTCACTTCGCACAAGAGATCCTTGTACCCCACCAGCAGGTCGCGATGGTCCTTTGGTAAGGCATAGTAGTCGGCTCGCCTACGCTGGTTACCAGAGAGTGCAGCTTGTCTGTAGGAATCGAAGGTTGCTACTACAGTGGCCTGATGTTGTGCTTCATTGGGTTCAGACGAGGTGTAAGGCGGAAGGGGAGGAGGGGAATGGGGTGCATGCGAGTGAGAGTGCCCGTGAGAGTGGGGCGCATGACCGTGGGAGTGCGAGTGGCTCATACGGTGTCGATATCTCGGGTGGTCGCGGTCAATTGCAGGATTAGGACAAGTTGTCCGAGTACGATGATGAGAATCTTTGTTTGTTCCCGCTCTTACAACCCTCGATCTCGCTCAGAGACTGCATTGGCCACCTGAGCGTATCCAATAAGCTTCTATCCAGTCCCACCGACCTCAGCCACCCCTGCCCGCAGCCTCTACATTGACCTCTCCTCCTCCTCCTCGATGGCAGCTCTCAGTCCCAAACCACAGTCCTACATCCAGTCCATCCTCGACACAGATGCTTACAAGATAAGCATGCAGTGTGCCATCTGGCAGCTGTACCCAGACGCACAGGTCAAGTAGTACGTTGCTGCGTTCCTCCGTCATCATTCACCTCATTCCTGCAAGCTGACAACCCTCCGAATTGAGCAGCCGCTTCACCAACCGTGGGGGAACTAGGTTCACCCGTCACATGTACGAGGACGTCCAGCGTGCGATCAACCGTGTGTTCTCTTCTCCTCACCAACCCGTATTTCCTCCATTCATCTTTTTCTTGCTCAGACCTCGAAACGGTTCACCTTCAACCCGCCGAACGCGCCTTTCTTGAGAAGCGCTGCACCTACCTCTCTTCCGACTTCCTCGACTTCCTCGCCGCGTACCGCTTCCGACCGCAACAGCAGGTGTTTCTGCAGTTCGTCCCTTCGGCTGGGGTTGAAGAGGACGGGATTGAGTGGGGATCGTTCGAGCTCGAAATCCGCGGTTTGTGGAAGGAAACTATCTTGTATGAGGTACGCTGTCCTGTTCCGGATTACGGCGCACCGTCTGGTCGTGCTCACTTTCGGCCTTGGCAGGTTCCCCTCATGTCCATCATCTCGGAAGCCTACTTCACCCATGTCGACACCAAGTGGGACTACGTGGGTCAATATGGTCCGTTGTTGTCCCTTTCTCTCCACTTTCCTGGTCTTCCTAACCTTCCGTTCCCCCGCTCTGCAGAAAACGCCAGACGGAAAGGCCTCCGCCTCTTCACTGCCGGCTGCATGCTCTCCGAATTCGGTTCCCGCCGTCGACGGACCTACAAATCCCACGATATCGTCATGAAAGGCCTGCTCGCCGCCTCAGCTGAAGCCGGTGAAAAGGGACTGAAGGGCAAACTGGCGGGAACAAGTAACGTTCATTTGGCTCAAAAGTATGATGTCGCACCGATTGGGACTATCGCACATGAGTTTATCATGGGGATTGCGGCGCTGGAGGGGTACGGAGGGTGCAATGGCCGGGCGATGGAGATGTGGGAAAAGGTGAGTTCCTATCTTTTCGCGTTTCTTCCCTTTACCGTATTTCTATCAAGCTATCGTCGCTCTACAGTGCTACCCAGACGGGTCCCTCGGTATCGCTCTCACCGACACATTCACCACCCGTCCCTTCTTCGACGATTTCGTTGCCAACCCGGAGCGGGCGAAACGGTGGAAAGGATTGCGGCAAGACTCGGGCGATCCGTTCAAATTCATTCAGACAGCGAAGGAGGCTTGGTCAAGAGTGGGGGAGGATCCGGGCAAGAGTATGTGCCCGCTCTCTTCCCTCACCCTCATCCCGACTGTTACCATGTTTCCCTTCTTGCGAACTTTGTCGAGCTCATCCGGTCCCTGCCTTCGCTGTCGTCGACGCTGACCTGCTTTACGATATGCAGGGGTTGTCGTTTTTTCTGACTCGCTCGATGTCGACAAGTGCATCAAGCTAAAGATAGCGTCCGACGAAGCCGGTATCGGTTGCTCGTTGGGAGTGGGTACTTATTTGACCAATGGTGCGTGCCTGCGCTTACTCTGCTTCTCCGAGCACCTACTGAGAGACACCATCTCCCTCAGATTTCCTTCGGGTTGATGAGCCGGATCAGCAAGAAAACCCGGGCGAAGGACAGCCAAGAACAGAAGGGGAGAAGAGCAAAGCGGTCAGTCTGCTCTCTCTCATGACCAAACAGTACAGCACGGTATTCATGCTATTTCCATGCGTGTGCGCAGCTCAACATGGTGATCAAGGTCCGCTCTGTTCCATTCCTTTTTGGTTTTTCCCTCTCCCCCGTCCTCCCTGGTGTGCTGCCGCGGATTCCGGCCTCGCATTCATACTGACCTAAGCCGTTGACGTGACATAGCTTTATTCGATCAACGACCAACCCTGCGTCAAGATTTCGGACGAGTTGACCAAGGTGCATCTCCTTTCCTCCTTCTGCCTTCTTGTGGTCTCTTCTTCGCCTGCACCCATATTGCGTAGTACGAGTTCACACCTGGATTGATACAGAACACGGGCGACCCAGAAGCCGTCAAACTCGTCAAACGCCGGTTTGGACTCGAAGATCACGGCGAAGAATCGAAATGGGGACCTACGATGTGATGCAAGTCGAACTGAACGAGGCAATGACAACGTCGCATGCATTAGGTAGGAGAGTAGTATGATAGACCAACGGACCGATAATCTCGAAGTCGAAACATAGACGCAATGTTTTCTTTTCCCCCTTTGGTACTAGTCCTCTCTTTCTCCTTTGTTCTCGGTCATTCGCCTCTCGAGCACTGGGAGAAAGCGGAAGCTTGAACATCTTTGGTAAGATACATTCACGGAGCGAGAAAAAAAGGGGGATTGTGCGACAAGACAGACTATGGAAAGTACTGATGATCGTAAGGAGACAAACTGACTTGGCTTCGAGGCCACGAAAGAGAGAGTGACAGAGAGGTAAGCAACAGAGTGGAACACAAGGGGAGTACTGTGAGTCCGTACAAACGAGGAAGAGAAGAAGGTTATGAAGAGACGAGTAGAGGGAAGAAGATTCCGATTGAGAGAGGTTGATGACCAGCTACTTCCGGACTACCCTCCACCGCTAGGAAGGAATGTAGAACGCTGCCATCGGCTTGACTGGCTGTCTGATCGCCGTCGCCTCCGGTTGAGCGGGCGAAACTACCGAACCCGCCGGCATTTGCTGCCTCTTCTCCCAAGCCGCCGTGAGGAGGTCGTGGAAGTTCATCGCCGGAGGCTTACTAAGCGCGCTTGCAACGCTCGTAGAGACCTGAGTCGCATGGAGAGTCGGAGGGGACGTCATAGAGGTCGAGGAAGTTGAGTTGGGAAGGTCAAATCCGACCATCGGGAAGTCGAAGGAGGGGTAATTAGTAGTGAATGTCGTAGAGAGTGCGGTCTGCGACGTAGACGAAGCCGTAGAAAAGGGCTGTGGAGGAAGAGGGAGGGACTGTGGCAGCTGGATGGGAATCGACGAAGTCGACGAGGCCGTAGAGACGGCGAGGCCGTGTAGGGGCGGTGGCTGCGGGTAGTACTTGCTTAAAGGCGGGAAGAAGGACGGCTCGGCCGCCTGAAGTCCGAAGTCGAGGCCAAGGGCGGACGTGGAGGGAGCGGGCAAGTCGAGTTGCGTAGAAGCGAGGCTGCAGCCAAACCCGCCCAGCATCGCTGCCGTTGCGGCTGCCTCGCGGGCCTGCTGCTCCGCATCAGCCGCACTGAGCTGCGCCGAAAATTTGTCGTTGGCGGAGGTTAAGGAAGCAGGTTTAGGCGCGGCGAGGGTGGGAGCTTCAGCGGCAGGGGACGCAGAAGCCATGCTGAAGAAACGGCGTGCGGGGACGGGGCCTTCGATCGATGCAGCAAACTTCTTGTAGTCGAAGTCGGGCTCGGGAGGTGCCGCTGAGGTAGGTTGCTGATAGGAAGACGGGTTGAGCGGCGCGCTGAGCATGCCTTTGAGGTCAAACAGAGGGTCGGCCGCTAGTGCCGAGAGTGGGCAGCATGAGAAGGCGGGAGACGGGTAGTGGCTCTCGGGAGGAGCGGCGAAAGACGCGATCCAGTCAATGCCGCCCGTCCTGTCCTCGCCGTCGCTGCTCGAACTCCCTGGCCTTACTTCGTCGCTATCCCCAGCCTCTGATCCCGAGCTCGATTCCCCGCCGTCCGTGGGTGTGGGACTGTTGACTAAAGAGAAGCAGCCGAGCGACTCTGGGAGACCGGCGAGCGTAAGCGCTCGAGGACGCGCCCCTAGCTTGGCCGAACCCGGCAATCCTGTTCCTTCAGTTCCTACAGGTGTTCCTGTAGAGTTGCCGGTGAAGGAGGCGAAGCGGTCGGCATCGAGGCGGGTGGGCAGAGTTGTGCCGTAGCTAACGTCGCTGAGGCGACGAGGGAAAGCAAAGCTAGTGGAGTCGAGCGAAGGGAGATCTGGTTGAGAGTAGGTGGGAAAGGATGTGGGTGCGACGGCAATGTCGATGGGAAAGTCGAGGTCGAGGAGCTGAGGCGCTTGCTGTATGAGAGGGCTGCTGCCTGCAGAGGGAAGAGAAGCTGAGGGCTCGCGAGGAGACGGCGAAGCCTCGTACGACGACGCGCTAGAGACCCGACGCTTCTTCTGCGGCTTGCTGGGCGCGACTATGTCGTCCTTTCGATCGTGCAGCTTTGTATGACGGTGAAGGGTGTCTCTGCGAACAGACGACAGCAGATGAGCGGAGGATACAAAACGCAGGGGTTCAGCCAGCTTACTGCCGAGCAAAGGTCTTCTGGCAGATCTCGCATCTATATGGACGGTCGTGAGTGTCTGTTGCAGCAGGGGGAAAAGCTATCAATGACCCTTCAAGCGAAACTGATGCGCAGGGATCGACGGAGGCTCGAGCGAAATGGAGTACGCACGAGTGCGTTCGTGCCTCTGAAGGTGCTCGAGCTTCTTGAAAGTAGCGTCTGGCAGAGAGAAAGGCAACAATCAGCTTGGTGGCTGGGCATCACAAGGGTGGTGGTACAGAGAATGGGCTCACTACAGAATCCGCAGTTGACAATGCGTTCCTTGCGAGGTTTTCTCACTTTCCCGGACGCTGTCACTGTCCCGTTCGTCATGTCGAGGAGACGAAAGTGTCGTCTGCGAGAGGTGGGGACGGGAAAGGCGGAGCCCGAAGGTGAATGTGTAAGATGGACGGTGAGTTTTACCGCTCGGTGTCTTGCGAGGACGCTTGAGGGGTGTAGATGATCTGCTTGCTGCAGCTTGACAGCGTGTGTAGCCTTGCAAAGAAGGAAAAGCTGCCTAGACGTTGCGAGGTCCCCAGCGCGGGATCGCAGTGGGGGAAGTCGGGGTAGCGGGGTGACTCTCCGACCAATCACATTAATCACAGTCAGCTCGCACCCGTCCCTCGCTCGGCAACTGCAGTCTCGACAGCCAATTGCCAGCCAGTGCCTCGCGACAAGCTCCGAGGCTTGCCGCATATACTCTGGCAGCTGCTAGTGAAGCCATACGCTACCTGCATAGCGCCTCTGCTCAGGAGTTCTCCATTTTCTCTTTTCCGCCATTGCCGTCAGTACGCCTGCGTCGAGCTGCGCAGAAGCCGCGCGCTCTGTGCATGACTCTAGGATTCAGCAAGGAAGCGCTGGCCGACTGAAAGAATCTAGTGACAGCGTGCGAAGGCTTTTCCTGGAGGAGAAAAGGAAAAACGAGTTGTACGCGGGCTTCGGCGGCGAAGGCCTGTTGTTGCCAGGGGACTGGCTGCGAAGAGTCGGAAATTGGCGACGCAGGAAGATGGGTACTTGTAGGAGTAGTCGTCGGTCGCATCTCGATCTGCGACCGAAAGCAGCGTCGGGGGTCGTGACAGCGCCTACGATGCGAATGAGAGAAACACCTGCGACTTTATACAGGCGCTGGTGACCGAAATCCTCAGGTTGATAACATACAAGAGGCGCTCCGCACTGGCTCTGCAGGTCGGAGCAAACATGAAAGGAAGAAAGAAAAGTGGGCTGGCAGGGGAAAAAGAAGAGGGCGTGAAGCTGCGAGTGGGGCAGTCGGAGGGCTGAAGTAGATCAGTAGCAGTGCTATAGACATCGTACATGTGCCTCGGACGGAGATTGGGATGAGACGACCCACCTCTGACCATCTCTGTCGCTTTCAAATCATCCTTGTTGCCCTCGAACTCGTCGGAGTACCTTGTACGACAGAACAGCACTCAGTAAACACTTCAGTAGCGGCCTCGGATCGTCACCTCATCCCGCCAAGCCGTATCCTCTACTCCCGGTCAGTCCGCATCATTGATCGCTATCTCAGAGACAAGGCGCTGGAAAAGTTGTCGGAGGGCGGCACAAAGGTGTCATCTAGTGCTCGTAACGAACCGCAGGCGGCAGCTGGCTCGGAGCGGAGAGCGGGTGGTGGACGAGCGGAAGCTGTTCGAACCAAGGGAGTCGGTATCAGACGGATGCCATAACCAATACCATGCGCTGAACTGGATGTCCCGAAGAGCGTATTGCTGACTGTCGGTCCTGATGCGCAGCCATTAGCACTTCCCTTTTCTCGATGCCTCCGAAACGTCGCCTCCCTTCTCCCGAAGCGCCGCAGGCCTTCAGCGAGCGCGTCTACCCTGTCGCTGGACCCACGCCCCGGAAGCCAAAGCGTGGCGAGCTTGGGTACGGCGAACCCTTGCCGGAGAAGAGGGAAAAGCAGTTCCGGAAAAGTCAGTTCACACGTTCACCTGCTTCTCTTCCCGGGGTTAACGTCTCATTGTACACCTGATTCAAGGTTGCCCTGTCGCTACGCAAGAGCGTGCCAACCGTGTTCGAGCTCAGCGCTTTTTCTGCGTTGATCGCACGCGTACTGGCGAGATCACAGAGGTCTTCAAGGTTCTCGGCAGTACTGGCAACCAGGTTCGTCCTTCGCTTCTGCCATCATCTCACCTTGCTGACGGAGTTCTGCTGCAGTATACCGTTCAGATCGGAAAGATCCCTCAATGCGATTGTCCTGACGGGAGGAAGAACGGGACCTGCAAGCACATCGTACGGGTTTTTTCCCTCTTCCGACTCTACAAGATTACCGACAAGGACACTTTCAGCTGATGCGCATTATCGCTATAGCTCTTCGTCATGCTCAAGGGTACCTTATCCCATTTTGCTGTTCCTTCGTTGCATGCCTCACTTGCCCGGTGACCCGCCACTGTGACCCTTCGTAACAAGCTGATATCGGACTGCCACCACAGTTCTCCAAGTTCCGCAGACCTCGAACCTCTGGTGAGCCGCTTCCTCTCACCTACCTGCTGCCTTCAGTCGCCTGATCCCATCGTCATTTGTAGGTATCAAGCCGGCCTGCTTGCTTCTGAGCTTACCGCCATCTTTGCCCACGCCCGCCCAGCACCTCGCTCGGTGGCTGACGAGCGCGTCTCAAAAGCCTACCGTATCGCCATCGGCCAGGAAAAGCCTGAAGCTGGGAGTTCGGCTAGTGCAGGAGCGGTGAAGAAGCGTATCCCGCAGGACGGCGATTCGTGCCCTATCTGCTGTTCGTTCTCCTCATCGACTGTACTCCGTGACCACTCACCGAGTTACTTCTATATGCTCGGCAGACGAGGACTTCACGCCCGGCTCGGAAGCTGGTCTCACTTTCTGCTTGTCTGCGGAGGGTTGCGGGAACCCCCTTCACAACGAATGCTTCCAGAACTGGGCGAGGACGAGTCACCCGACGTGCGTCTCCTTACCCTGTCTCCCCGAAGGCAACGGCAGCTGAAGAAATTCGTCTTCTCGCACAGAACCTGCCCTCTCTGCCGCACGAATTGGAATGTCGCAGCTGCGGCTGCTGTCAACCCTCAGGCGGGACCTTCGTACGCTGAAGGCTACGCCAACTTTGCTGCTCAGGCGGGACTCAGCTCAAAGAGGGATACCTCGTCATGTACGCTTAATTTCTATTTCCTCTTTCTTCACACTTCGCTCATCTCAATGCCTTTGGGGTACAGACTATCGCGGTCCTCGTTACGGCGAGCGCTGGGGTCGAGGGTGGGGGAGGTACGGCGACGATGATTACGGATGGGAAGATGAGTATTGACATTTCCCGATGAGATCCACGCTCGGTCGCCTGTCTCGCTCTTCTCTTCTCGCCCACCGTCTGTACTACTCCCTTATCGTCGAGCTCGAGCCCATCCTCGACTCTTACTGCATTTCTCTCGCTTTTTTACCCGGTTGTTCTTCCGTACCATACCTTTCTTCTCATACCCTCAGTGGATATCAGGTTGTCGTGTATAGTGATTGATTAGTCGGACTCAGAGGTACGCGTGTCCATGTTCTCGGAGACGAATCAGCTGCAGGCTGATCTGCGAAGGTGGCTTGCAAGAATTGTGGCTTTCCTCCGTTTCTTTCTCGCTCTTCGAGCTCCACTAGAGAACGCTCTTCTTGCTGCACCCGTCGACTCGACGAGACGCTTCGTTCGTCCGTAGTCTTGCATTGAAGGAACAAGGAGTAGGAGAAACACGGGAGAGAAGAAATTGCTCGTCCAACTGAGGCTCTGGGAACTCAGCTACGGCAGGGTCAATAGGTAAGAAAATAGGACAAAGAAGCAAGTGAAAGAAACCAAGACATGTGGGTAAACTAGGTACAAGCGACAAAGTTGCAGAGGCGATCCGATTGCGAAAGGCATGCGAAGAAGAGGAGATTAATGGGAGATGAGGGAGATTAGGGTGTAAGGGTGTAAGGTGATAAGGGTAGAGATCCGAGACGAGTGCGTTTCCTAGGCGAGAGTGGTCGCTTTAGCGTGAGCTGCGAGTGCAGACGAGGAGAAAAGGTGATATTTGCGTTTCAGCGCCCAACCTGGGTGGGTGGAAGAGATTAGTGTGGCTGTAAGGTCACGGTCAGAGGACAGACGCACCCTTGGCGGCAAACAGCACGGCGGTCCAGGTGAACAGCGCCAGGACAACGGCAACGGTGAGGCAGAGGAAGGCCTGGGGAGACGGGGTAGGTGTCGCAGATCGGGGACGTCAGCTCGTAGCTTCAGACCGTTATGCGGGAGACAATTGTACCATGATATCGTCCCACCCATGCCTCATCGCAGCATAAGTGACTTGCTCCGTGGATTCCATGAAGACAAGGCCACCGCAAGTGAGCAGCATCGAGGCGAGGGCTTCCGTTGGTGGGCGAGAAGGTAAGATCGACGCGGGAGGCTGAGGAAGGTCGTGCTGCGTCAGCGTGAATAAAAGTAAGACGGGGAACGAAAGGGAGAAAGCGCACCCTGAGAAACAGGAAGAAGTAGGTCATGAAGCGGAGGCCAGCAAAGCCAGCCAGTAGGTTTCCCCAGAGCTGGTGCACGTCTACCTGAAATCGATAAGTCTGGGAATGAGCCGCCATGGCAGCGCCTGAATGTGAGAAAGAGGTCAACTCGCTTCGAGGTGGAGGGCCGAGATGAGAAGGACGGCGACGGGTGCAAGTAGAATCCCACGGCAGAAGGGACGAGCACGCACCGGTCACGCCGATAACGAGTGCCGGAAAGGGATTGAAGGGGAAAGAAGCCGAGGCAGGCGGTGTGATGCTTTCGACGGGTCGACCTAAAGAATGCGCCGCTGGCGTTGAGAGCCAGGATCGGACGGAGCGGCTCTCCAACAGCATTCCAAGTGTTCCGGCGGCCCAGAACCTGTCGTCCCAGGTGGACGAAGGGTGAGAGGGCAAACATCAGAACGCGATTGAGAAGGTTCAAGCGATATCGAGCGAGAGAAGGAGACGCACATGATGGCGATGGAGGTGTGTTGGACATCCTGTGTAGAGAGAGACAATCGGTGTCAGCACAATCGACACGGACAGACCAGAACCAAAGACAGCTGATGGTGAATAACGAATGGCGAAGGAAAGTGTGAAAGCGAAAACAATACCTTCACTCCCCAGGCACCGTGCTTGCCGAAGCGTTCCATCCAGGTGTTGGTAGAACCGTAGACGAAGATGACGAGGGACTCGACGAACTCGGCCGTCCAAAAAGAGTCGTTGTCGCGAGGATTGCGGTTCCAAGACCAGCCGAGGGTCGAGAAGGCTCCGAGGTAGCGGGCGAAGGTGAGCAGGCCGTACCAGAAGAAGATTGAGCCCTTGATGATGTGCGCTAGGCACCCCTACAGAGAGGAGGAGGATCAACTATCGGTGCAGACCAATGCAGGCGGAGAAGGAAACGCACGTTGAGATATTTCTCGCGACAACTGCCCGTCCACACCGCTACACCCGTGCAGACCTCGATATATCCGAGGATGATGAGCATGCGCTGCGCGAAGGCAAATCCGAGAGCACCGTAGCGGTGAAGGCGAGACCTTGTCGACTGCCGCCGTTCCTCCGATGAAGGAGGATCGGGGCCGGCACTGTCGAAAACCGTGTCGGTCTCGGAGAAGGCGGAATCTTGTCGGATAGGTTGACGGTGGTGCGAGAAAGACCCCCAGACACGACTGGCATGGACGTCTATGTCGTGCTCCATTTCGAGGGGCGACGAGACCAACCGCTCCTCTTCCTCGCGGTCTTCTTCCTCTGACTTCGGCACCTTTCCCTCGTCCTGATGGAAACGCATCAGCGGAAGGCGTCTTGCAAGCTTCGCCTGAAGCGTTGCGCCGAACCGAGTGTAGCGGAGAAGGAAGCAGCCGACATCGACGATGTTGAGTGCGATGGCGAGTGTCATTGTGACCCAGCCCCAGGAGGTATGACTCGAACTTTCGTACATGTCGGGCGTCAGCCCATTGTAAACCTGTTCGAGCGTAAGATACTCATGTCAGTAACGAGGTTGAGAGCGTGAAGAGGCTGCGAGGGATTATCGGGACCAGAGGATTACCTGGCCGAAAAACAGTCCGAGAACAGAGGTCACGAGGAAGGCTGTTTGAGGGGCGATTGCGAGCGCCGACCCTCCCGCTTTGAGGAAGATCGCTGTAACGAGGCCCAATTCAGCTCATATTCCTTTCTCACCGGAGAAAGCAGGGGGAAGCAGACTCACTCAGGGGCATGAGCCCGAAGAATGCCAAGCACATAAGGACGATGTGGACGTAGAGTAGGGCTGGCTTGCCCTCCTCCGACGAGTCGAAGTCGAAGTAAGAAGGTGGATCCGGAGCATGGTTTAGGAGAATCTGGGTTTCGTCAAGCTCCAGCAGGACAGGCCCATGATGGTGGTTATTATCGTCTCCATTCGAGTGACAGCCGACCGACATGGCATGCGCCTCACCCTCGACGGTAGTCGAGTCATTCTTCTCCAACATTTGCATTCCTTCGGGGTGTGCCATATCCCCCGTTCCGTCCTGTTCCTCCACCTCCTCGTGATCGCCATGACGACGCTCTATTGGCAGCGGTTCGGCCGAGGGAAGTTCCTGCTGACGGGTGGGCGACGTGCTTGAGGGAGAGTAGGGGACGGCGAGCGCCGAAGAGGCGAGAACGAGGACGGAGAGAGCTCGGAAGCGCATCCTAGGCGAGTGCGCGCGTTCTCAGTACGGCGTGAGTGGAGAGCGACTGAATGAGGCAGCAGTAGAATCGTGAGACGAGAGGAAAAGGAAGAGAAACGGAAAGAGAATGCCGAAGTTTGTCTCGGAGAAGCTCGTAAGCAGACCTCCCTCAGCTGTGTGACATTCCTTGCCGATGCTGACGCTGTCATGCTGGCTGCTAGTGTACCGCCAGTCAGTCTCCTGAACACTTCACTCCCAGGTTCCGCCTGTTTGCTCCTTCTCCTCCGACCAGCCTCCGGCGTCCGACTTCCGAACTCGCCCACAAGCGCGAACATTTGCACACCCGACGTTCGGCACCACTCGCTTAATCTCGTAGCCCTATTGCCGGCGCGCCGCTTTTTCGGCACAGAAGGCGAGGGAGAAGTCGGCCTCCGTGCGAGGACTCGACGGATGGAAGGACGCCGGCGGCGGCAAAGTGGGTTAGACGGCACGCCAGCAGTATCAAGTGAGCCTCTTCGCAGCGTCCGGCGAATTCGGCAGTAGCGGGCAAACATCAACACGAGCGAGAACGGCGCTTACGCCTCGTCGATTCCCCCTGTCGCCGACACCGTCTTCAGATTTTGACCCTTCTTCTGGCGACATAAGGCGCTGCTCTCGCCTCACTACGCATACTGCGCTCAACTGCAGGATAATGGCCTTCTGACTTGCCTCGATTGACCCCACCCATCCCACCCTCTTCTGCTCACTCAGACACTCGCATTCTTTCGCCTCTTCCAATTCGGCTACTCCGCGACTTGATGTGCGGTGCCTCTGTACACCATGACATTCCTCGTCCGCTCTGCTGGCGCTAGCTCCTTTTCCACAGGCGACTCTCGGTTCGCACTCTCTTCTCTTCCCTCTTTCCCTGCACTTTACTTTGGGGCATTCTCTTCGACTCCTCCAGGCCATTCGCTACCCGCTCAGTACTGCAGCCTCATCTCTGAGGCGTCACCTTATCCTATCCGACTCGACGTGTCGTCGCCGACGTGCGCTCGCCCCCTCTTTCCACTTTGCCCAATTCTTTCGGCTTCTCATACCGTTCACATCTTCTGGTCCCACCTCCGCCAACTCTTGGCGCTCCTCCACTGCCTGACGTGCGATCTGCTGGCTCCTCGCTTGCGCTCGATACTGCACAGGCTCACCATCTGATCGGACCTTCTCAATCCAGGGGGTAACGCTGTCCACATTGCTCATACCGCCCTAGCAGCATACCCGCTCTCTACGCTCTCTAAGCTTCGTAGTTCTCCCGACTTAACCGTAGCACCGTTCGAGAGATTCACTGACGACGCTGGGGGCAGTTCAAGTCAATTCTGCAAGTCCCTCGCTTCAGTCTGCATGTCTGCTGTGACCGGCTAAAACAGGGTGTTCACTCTCCTCACCAAGCAAACGCCACCGCGGGGTTCAGCAGATCTCACCATGTCCAAGGATGGCGCGGGCAAAGGCGAAACGGAGGAAAAGGTAAAACGGCGCTCGCTTCCGGAGATACGGCCCGCAACGCAAGCACTGACCAGCGTAGTACGAACTCTCGCAATGGTAGCATGAAAAGTCCAATGTGACACTCTATCGTGAACCTCAAGGGGAGCCAGCTGACTACGAAGTTTTGGGGTTTACGCCTTGATTGGTTCCACCCAGGCTGTGCATTGCAGCTAGAGCAGGGGCCAGGTATATAGAGCTCCAGATAGCTTAACAGGCCGGTGCCGGAACAGAAGGGCAAGGAAGGGCAAGGACGGACGAAGAAGGACGAAGAAGGACGAAAGGCGGGCCACTGGATTCTCTTATTGATGAACCGGCTTCTCGCTGGGCGCCTGACCACGCTGTGGCTCAACTCGTCTGTCCAGAGCGCTGCAACTATCGTCCACCCTGTCTCCTCAGTTGCACCGTGCCGGCATGAGTTGCAGAGCTTGGGAGAGTTCCATCTTTTCTTGCCAGCCTTTCCTTTGTGCTTCTGCCTAGTCATCGTGATGACGCAGTCCGATGAGATCTGAGGAACGGTCTGCTTTCGCTTGATGTCGGCGGATTTCCGCAGCCAAAGAAGCTTTATGAAGGGCCCTCATCATATTCTGTTCGGGGAAAGCATGCGAGCCGCGTCGCGTCTCGTAAATGACCGCCGCACGACGCTTTTCCTGAGCGGCTGGCTACGATGCACACGGGCCCGTGGCAGCACAGTTGCCTATCATATCTGTACGTCGACATCGTAGGTGATGGCGGAAGGACCAGCCGCCGACAGGCTAGGCATCGAGCTACCCTGACAGAAGAAGCAGAAAACGACGAGTTGCGGTCGGCTCGGAAACGCTGAGCTCCCGTCGCCGGCTCCCATGTTACACAGGTGTGGAAAAGCTCTGGAAGTGTCGCACTCATGGTCCGAATGGCGGATCTACCTGCAAGAAGAGCCGGAGCTGCACAAATACGGACAAAGTTGACGCAGAGCACCTATACTTCGACGGGCGCTCTCTCCCGCCTCGTCGCTCCCGGGACACCCATTGCTGCAGTGCTGATATCCGTTGTGCCCTGACCTAGGAGGAGTGGCGCGAGCCCGTTGGGAGGGACCAGTTGACCTTCTCAAGCGGAAATAACGTCTTGCCAAGCTGTTTGCCTCGGCAGCCCAGTCGTAGCACACAGCGGCGCGATGGGGCGAAAGAAGGATCGCAGAGGTTCACAAAAAGCTTCGGACAGACTTTTGTGTCCCGGGATGGTTTCCCACTAAAAGCGGGCGGACCTGGCGGGGTACGAAGGGTTCTCTCTATCTTGCTTTCGACGCGCCTCCACTTTGCTCTGATTCCTGCCACTCTTTCCTCTTTCCTGCAGGACTCGAGTCGACCGCATCCGCGAAGTACGACCGGGCTCAGAGCATCACAACAATGGCCAACCCCATTGTCGACCTGAAGCAGCAACCTCGCTCGGCTTTTGTTGCCAAACTCCACGAGTAAGCCTCTTCACGATCTCTGCCGCCCCTTTCTCTAGCCTGCCACTGTTCGCTGGACGCCGTCGCTGCGCCGTCTTTCATACGCTGTTTGAATCCGCCGGACCTGCTCTAATTGTCTCTTGTTTTCCAGGCTTCTCTCAGCAGAAAACCATCCTGAATACTTACGCTGGCTTGACAACTCGACCTTCGCCATCACTTCTGTCGATGCCGACGCCCGTACTGCATTGGCGCCGCAATGGGACTTCAGGGTGAGCTTGAGCGGCTTTTTTCTTTTGTCGGGATGTGGGGCAACAAGCAGGGAACAAGGTTTGCAACGGATCGTCGCGGGCGCAGGGCTCTGACACGAAGTCGAGTGGTGTACGGTAGCTGGTCAGGCGCTGTGGAAACATCGATGGAGTGGTGCTACCACGCGGCAACGCAGACCGCCGCGAAGGACGACGACTGACCTTTTTTTCGCGGTGGTTTACCCTTGCAGAGTCTCTCTTCGTTCATCCGACAGTTGAGCTACTATGCCTTCAAGCGCCTCTCGGACCGGAGGCGCTCGGCTGAGCGTCGTTCGAGCATGCCGGCTTACATCGTCTTCACGTACGTCTGACCTTCTCACTCCGCACTTTTGCCTCTCCTTCATCCCCTGACTGGATCTCTCGATAGTCATCCGTCCGGCAACTTCGTTCGCGATGACTACGGCAAGACAGCCAACATCCATCGCAAGCTTCGGGCCCGCAAGTCGTCGGCAAAACGTAAGAACTCGGCAGCTTCGTCCACTGGCACTCTGTGTTTCGAGCACGAGTACCCTGATCGCTCGCCCTCGCCGGTCGAAGAGGCTCCTTACGACCCCTATGAGTCAGTGAAGACGAGTGAGGTGCAGATGGGGCTACAGCAGTATCAGCTAGCACCCTGGAACGCCGGTTTGGCGGCTCGCTCTGCGCCCCGCACTATCCCCGCCCCGCCCATGCAGCTGCACCTCCCACCCCATGCCGAGATATCCCCCTTCGACACGACCTATCCTTCCCCAGTCTCCGCTCCGTCCTCTTCCGCCTTTTTCCCGTCTTCCTATCATCCAGCCGTCCCTAATGGACACATGGCGCCCCCTACGCCTGAGGAGCCCGTGTACTACTTCGCTCCTTCCTCGGTCCCGACCAACACCAGTCCGTTCGCCACCTACGCCCCGAACGAACTGCCGCCTCTGCGCGCCGTAACCTCGGGTTTGGTAGCGCCTCCGTCTCCCCCTCCCGAGCAATATATCGAGCAGCGGTTCACCTCAGCACATCAGCCGCACCCACACGTCCCAGAAGAGGAGAGGACACCCTCGCCAGTCCTTCAGCACGCTCAGATGCCCGCCCCTCATCCCGTCGTTCTTCCCTCCGTCGCGCAACTCGATCATCGTATCTTCTACCCACCCAGCCCGGACCAGTGCCAAGCGACGTACTACCACCCCCCCAACGGACTGCACCATACCGGCACGGGCTTCGAGCAACCGCCGCAAGCGCAGGTATTTGCGAAGTCGGCATTCTTTCGCCTTTCTGGCGAGGGAGGGGTCAACTATCCGGCGAGCGTCCTCGCAGCCTCGCACGCCTGAAGCACTCTTCTTGTTCCTGATTACCCCCTTGTTCATGCCCGGATCCACCTGTTTACCCTGTTGTCCTCGGCCACATCCCCCTCTTGCATGCTTCTTCCCCTTTCGTACATTCCTCCCCCGGCCTCGATACAGACACTACTCTCTCGCTCTCAAGGGTTTTTCAGGTTTCTTCCCCATCTCATCGTATTTATCTGTTCTTTATTGCCGTGCCCCGTCCTCGTACATACCTCGGCCACTGCTTTGTAGCGCTCGTTGCAGCCATAACTATTTCCGTAGACACACGCAACGGAACTCACTCGTTCATCACCAGCCATGCTTTGCATTCGAGCTAGAATCAGCGAGCTTGATGAAAGTCGCCCACGATGCCCCAAGGTACACAAAACCTCCGTTTGCAGTCTAATAGGTACGGCGTATATACATGCGAGGAAATGGACAAACGGTGAAAGGTCTTTACAAACGGAGAGAGCGCTTCTTCGTCGCAAGTTCGTCTTTCAGCATGAGTACCCTCGACTCGAGGCTGCGTCGATCGCGTGGGCGAGATTAGTACAAGGTAGGCAGGCGCGCCTCGGAAGGACAAGGGACATACCGGCTCTTGAGATCGTACTTCCTGAGTTCGTACTCGCCGACGCCGAGCACTCCCTCCAACAACCCCTCAGCCTTCTCAATCCTCCCTTTCCAAACCTTCTTGAGCTCTTCCTCCTCTTGACCCTTCACCTTCCTCTCCTCTACATCGCCCTCCTTGCCCAAAGCCGCCGCAAGGGAGAACCTCGCAAAGGGCGCGACCCACAGCTCGTCGCAGATCAAACCTGAAGCGTCTGCATCAAGGACGGCGGTGAAGTACGCTTGGCCGATCCGGAGGGAGGAGGAATCGCCGAGCGCGGTGTAGAGTGCGCCGAGGAGGAGGTCCCGGATGGCGATTTCATCGGTCGAGTCGAGGTCGTCGGAGCTGAATTGTCGTGTCGAGGCGGTTGATGAAGGTGTACGCCGGCGATTGAGGGAGGCTCCAGTCGCTGTAGGAGCGAGGTCAGAGAAGGTGGCGTCGGGGTCGGCGGACGAGGGGACGAAACGAGGCGCAGGGGAGAAGGAAGAAAGGAGGGCAATCTGCTTTCGAACGCCAGCTTCGGGCGAGCGGTTGCCAATGGTGGCCCAAAAGAAACCGAGCTCTGCGCGAGGATTCGATACTCAGTACCGCTGGAATGCGGAAAAGTGGGGGAGAGTGGGAGAATCGTACTTACCCATTGCATTCGATAACTTGATCACCTCCCAAACCTTCGCATCCGGCTGGACCTTCCCCGAAGCGATCCATCGCTGCAGCTTGGCTTTGTTTGCCTCGAGTCTTCGAGCAATGAAGGTTTCGGTGACTGGCTTTTCGCCAAAGACCCGCTTCATCGAGAAAAGCGTGGGCAGCTTGTCGAATGCGGCATTGAGGCGCTCGATGAGGTCCGGCGTTCGGAGGTCTGGTGTGGAATGGTAGGCGTCGACGAGGGCTCCTGCGACACGATGAGTACGGGTCAGCGGGAGAGATGGCACTTGCTCGCCAGCGTGGCAGGAGGAAATCGCGGTAATGCACGCACCGCTTGAAATGGCGACATAGGTAGCCGGAGACCAGCTGTTCATACTGTGCGGGAGAGCGGATCAGCCATTTGTCCGGCGAGGGCAAAGTCCTAAGCTCACCCATTCATGCGGTCGAACGAATCAGCACAGTCGATAAAGCGAGCTTGGCTGAGGTAGAGCCAGGACAGCTGCAGACCGCAGGGAAAGCGCAGCTCAATACTTTAGTAGGACCGGGTACTAGGGAGAAGGCAATGAAGCGTACCTCGAATACCAGCAGCGAATCCGCCTCCCTGAACGTCGTTCCCTCCTTCAAGGCGCCTTCTAGAATCGAGATCGCTATATCCGCATCGCGCTTCATCCGCGCAAGCTTCGAGCCTGTGAGAAAGACGAAATGTCAAATCGTGGCGCATCGTCAATCAGCCGGTCGCGATTTGAGCGAGGTGGGGAGGAAAAAAGACGAACGGTTCAAGGTCCAGAGAGAACCGTGCGGGAACTTCTCATACACGCGATCCAGTATCACGGTACATTGGTTGATAAGGTAGGCTTGGTTTGCTTGCCATCCGGACACTGTGCGCCGGTGCTCAGTCAGTTGGGGTCAATGCTGCAGGCTAGTTTGGGGACCTACTCAGGAGGATGAAGCAGTAATAGGTGATCAAGGTCAAGCTGGCGAAGTGACCATGGACGTCGTTACCGGCTGCGTTGGAACGGGATCAGCCAAGCTTTTTTGAAAGCACGACTGATCAACACGTACTGCTTGATGCGACGGTGAGAAGCTTGAGAGCGACCGGTCGAGACGAGTTGGAGAAGCCGAACCATGCGATCATTTTGCGCATCTTGGGAGGCATCACTGGGAGCAAGAAAGGGGAAGGCAGGAAGGCAAGACTGAGAAGGTCAGTTGGAGGTGCAAAACGAGAGTCGTTACGAAGAGCGTACTGCTGAAGATGAGGCCAAACATGCTGCAGAAGTTGAAAGCAGTCAGTTGAGGCGGTCGGTGCACGAAGGGATGGAACGAGAAGACAGAACGGGAAGGACAGCTCTCGCCAAAAATTGAGAGGGATGGCACGTACCCGGACCCAAGCGCCGCGCACGAGATGATCATTGTCGTAAGCGGCTCATCCTTCCAGAGCGGGGCCGGATAACTCCCCTCGTCTCCCAGACTGACTTTGCCAGTAGCCCTCCCGAGCTCTTCAACGCTTGCCTGCGCCGAAGAGGCTGTTGTCGGAGGTTCCGATGCACTCGCGCCGTTGACTCCCGTCCCGTCGAGGGTAGAAGGCGAAGCGAGAGCGGAAGACGAGGTGGCGTGCCGTAGTTGAGGTGTTAAAGCAGCGGATTTCTTGCGGCCCCAGGATGAGAAGAATCCGCCTGTTGTCGATGCGCCGGGTACCGAGAGGCTGGAGGCAGCGCTGGTTTGCTTGAGATAGTGGGCGTTCAGTTTGGTGAAAACCGAGTCGAGGGTTTCGTCTTCATCCACGCCGTCCGGGAAGACGACTTTCGAGGCTGCCATGAAAATCTATTCTCGCCGCAGAGGATGGGGGCGAAGATGGTGTGTAGAGAAGCGAGAACGAGCGGGGATAGTTCGAGAATGGGAAGCCAATGAGCCGATGAGGTCAGCCATGTGGGCGGCACAAATTCGAGACAAGCCTGTCCACCACTTACCTTGTACGACTTGTTCAGCTTCCATACGGCTTTGACGAACTGTGGAGTAAACCTCGTTAGCCGAATAGATCACGGAACCAGGAGGAAGCGCGCACCTCGACATAGCTTTCGCTGAGGATCGCCACAAGAGCCTGTCCAATCGTGGCGTCTCCAGTGAGAAGCTGTGCACAGAGGATCACAGTTCAAGTTCCAGGGCCTCGAGCTAAGGAAGGGCTGCGAACGCACCTTCATCTCGGTTCCCGGCGGGTACACCTCGTCCTTTTCCTTCGTCCTCCTCGAGTTGATTTGAGAGTTTGCTAGCGCCTCTGCCTTGATGAGCACCTCCGTAGCCTATCAGTCATTGAAAGCGTGAGCCAGGCGTCTTGGCACATAAGTAGACCTGTGAAACGGGCATACGTTCTTCAGCTCCCCATCCTCCCTACTCAGAATAGCGGCGAGGAACGCAGAGATACCCAATCCGACAAGGTGATACGCCGAATCATCTCGTGCTGAGAGGATTGTGCGAGCTTCTTGGAGACGGTTGTCGAGGAGTGCTTCAAACTGCCAATGCGAACAAGAGAAAGAGAGGAGTGTGGGGGTATGTCAGCTTGTTCACAGAAACGAGGTGAGCGAGCGAAACGTACACCGCGTGATGCATCTTGTAGTTGCTCGACTAGGATGGCTTTGTTTGCCATCTTGGTGTGCCGTGCGAGAGGACGAGGTTGAACTGACGAGAAGCAAGTGTCGGTTGTATACGATGATGGAAGCTGGCGGACAGCTTGAGGACTACGTCGGTAGAGGTAGAGAGTGCTTTGTCACGTATTTCTACTTGCCCCCTGGCGGCAGAGCGAGATCGAGCAGGGAAAGTGGAGCCAAACCGCTTCCTCATCATCCTCGGCAATGCACAAACCAATCTCGGCACTTTCTGCTGCCTTTCCACACCGAGCGTCTGGTGGGTACGGCAAGCGGTCTCGTCCTACCAGCAAGAGCAAACTCACACCTTTGCACAACAAAACCCCAGCTCAAGCTACTCCGCCCGCCTCCGACTTTTCGCCCGTTCGCTCCCCCTCTCCTTCTACTTCCCCTGCCCTACCTACCTGACCCTTCTCAGGCTCCGCAGCTACCTGCCCCTCCAACGCCCCCTTCATCTCTCCCACCAACTCCTCAATCCTCCCCTGAAACCTCTCCAGCAACTTCAGTTTATCCCGAATGGCCTGCGAGGCGAGGCGGTCGAGCTCGGAAAGCTGATCGCTGGTCGGCTGTGAGGATACTAGAGGTGCTAGAGGTGCCGACGAGCTTAAGGGCGAAGAAGAGAAGAGGGAGGGGTAGGAGTGCGAAAGTGTAGAGATGGATCGGGCAGACGGGTCAAAGAGAGGGATGAGACGCGGGAGTGAGCTGGCGCCAGCTGACGTTGAAGACTTGTAGGGAGGCAACGCTGTAGAAGACGGGCGCGGGCTTGAGAAGCGTCTCGGCTGGGTCGAACTGGAAGAAGCCGGTGGGGGTACGATAGTTTCGCTCGATCCGCCGTTCTGCGCCGCCGCCGCTGGACGCTCCAGAGATGCTGTCATAGAAGTCGGAGGCGATGCTAAAGGAGTGGAAGAGGTTGCGATCGGCGGAATGATCTCCTTTCCCTTGCCCTTGGCGGCGCGTCGTTCAGCGGCACGCAGAGCTGCCTCACGCGGGGTGATCGACGAGTCCTCAGAGCTCTCCTCATCCTTCTCGGCGCCCTCCTCCTCCTTCTCGGCGCGTCCAGCCGCCTTCGCTAAGTCCGCCCCACTATCCTGCTTCGACGAATCTTGCTTCTTCTGTTCGCCCTCCCTCTCCTCCTGTCCTGCCGCCCCTCTCGTTGATGCTGGCGCCGACGCCGGCGTGCCAGCAACAGGCACCGCACCTCCCCTCCCGCCCTCAGCCTCAACCTGAGCCTGCGCAACGACCTCCCCACCCTGCCCGACCCAATTCCTCCTAACCTCCCTGATCCTCTCCTCCAGATTCTTCCCGGCCATGCCAGGATTTGGCACCGCCGCATTGCTCGTATGCGATGCCAGGGGTGGGGGTGGCAATCCTCCTCCTGGAACGTTGTGCGGGAATTGAGGGTAGGCGCCATAGGCTAGATTGCTGTATCCCTGATGAGAGGAGGAAGAGGGGCCGTAGGTGAAGGAGGGAGGGGCATGATACAGGCCTGCTTCGCCTGTTGAGGAGACGGGCAAGGAAGGGAGGGAGAAACGCGCGAGAGGGTTGTCGAGGCCGTTGCTGGTACTTGGGGAGGCGGTGGCGGGTGTGGCGGGAGACGGGATAGCTGGAGGAAGAGGACGAGTCGAATCACCCGTGGGAGGGATGGAAGTAGTCGGAGTAGGCTGGAATGATGGCGCGGGAGTTGACGGGCCAGCGACAGGTGTCGAAGGTCTCGCAACGGGAGTTGTAGGGGAAGGCGTAGGAGGAAGCGGCACGGCCGCCGGATCCTGCACATGCCTGGCAGGGATAGGGGGCGGCGCGAGGAGTGGTCCCCCCGTCGCATGCGGTTGAGGAAGCCTTGGCGCCGCTCCAGGCGCGTCCGCTTCGGGAGGGAAAGGAATGCCGGGAAAGATGACTCCGAACGCTTCCCTTCCGAGGTTCCGAGCGATGTTGATCTGCGCTTGTCGGATAGCTTCTTCGGCTGCGGCGGCTCCAGGTTGACGAGGTGCACCGGCGTTGGGCGCATTGGGCTGACCAGGTAGACGAGCAGCGGCGCCAGGTTGACCAGGTTGGGGTTGTGGCTGTTCTTGTGGCAGCACAGGGCGACGGCTATGTAGCGGGAGCGAGTGGGTGAGGCACGGTACGGCGGGAGCGGAAAAAGGGAAGAACTGACCAGGTCGGGCAACTCTGCTGCCTCTCAAGCCAGCTCTTCAAGCAGTGGAAATGGAAGACGTGACCACACGGCAGCTTCTTTGGCGTGTCGTTCGGTCCACGTCTCGTCTGTTGGTGTTGCTGTGGAGGTTGCACCTCTTGACCCGCCTGACCCTCTCCCTCCTCAACCGCCTGACCCGGTGCCGGCCTGTATTCCATATCCTCCCTGCAGATGATGCACGTCTTGTCCGTCATCTGCGCCATCTCCTCCCTCGTCGCGTTCGGATAGAGCGTATCCATGTTGCGAGTCGCCTGGCGGAAACGTCGTAGATCGCGAATCTTGAGAAGGAAAGAACGGAGGGTGATGTAGACGTCGCGAAGGATGTTGAGCGGAAGACCGTAGAAGGTGAGGATGAGTCCGAAGAAGGATAGGTAGGTGACGAGCTTGAAGAAGTCTGACGGGGAACAGGGGTCAGCTAAGAAAGGAATGTGAGAGGGTAACAATCCTACCTGCGGCCAACTCGACGTAGAAGACGTAGACAGACTTTTCCTCCCAGGCCTCTTCACTGCGCATATCAATCGTGTTGATGATGTACTTGGCAGAGACGCTCCAGATGTTGGCGATCAGGATCAAGTACTAGCACGATAATGCGATATAAGCTATGCAGTTGGACAAACAGAGAAAGGCAGCGAGCTTACCTCTGAAGCAAACATGATCATGACTGTCGGCCCTTCGAGGAGAATTGAGTCGACAGCCAGAAGGAGGAAGAGGATGTCGGCAGCCCAGAGAACGGAGATGAGGCCCGTGAGCCTGGCTTGCGTAAGGCGGGTGAGGCGCGCAGCTTGTTCCATCTGTGAGCACCTAACGGTCAGTTCCGAAGTCTCGGCAGACAGTAGAGCCAGGACATCAGAAATGCACCATTTCGACCCGGTCGCTGGCGAGCCAGTGGAACACCTTGAGAAAGAGCAGGCTGACAAAGAGGGCGACAAAAGAGCTATCGAAGTCGTCCTTGAAGATGGTGAGGGCGAGGAGCGTCTCGGTGATAGCGAACCAGCCTCGCTCTTGTAGACGCTGCGAAAGGGCAAGGGAGATAGGATCAGCCAAGGCGGGCAAGGTGAAAAGGGGGGAAAACAACAGGAAAAGACGGACCTCGATCTCGATGAGCCTGAGTTCGCCCAAAAAGACGGCCTGAACGACTTTTCCGAGGAGCACTGTCTGGTAGATGGCCTGATTCCAGAGGATCTACGAGGACACGTCGGTTTAGCCAGTCTTGCGAGAGGAAGGAAGAGGAGAGGAGGAACGAGGACTGACCATCATGCAGGCATTGCTCTTTGAGAGGTAGACGGCTGCGGCGTAGAAGTTGCTCCTCTGCCTGAAGGCGTTCAGGATCGTCCACAGGAAGAGTGCGGTGGACACTAATCCATATGCCGACAACCTCGACAACCTCATGCTGGCTCAGTCTCACCCCGGCGGACTAGGTTGGTGCTGTCTGTGGTGGCTGAGAAGCTATGAGCACTGGTAGCTAAGTCTGCTAGGGTAAAAGCGTAGTGAGTAATGTTGATGAGCGGATCAAGGTCGAGGTGGTGCTGCTTATGACGGCCCTCCCTATGTCCGCTACCTCGACTTGCTTGCACCCTCCTACTGTGGCTGCATAGCATACCCTGCTGTCCAGTGACCCCTCACGTGCTGTTCGACGCTGTCCAGCCACCGTTCACCTGTTTCTCGTCTCCCGACTCGTCAGACCTTGACAACCCACAGTGACAGCACTGGCACGACACATGCGACAGGCCGGGGAGCAAGAGACGCAGGAGCAGCTGCTTATACAGTGAGGAGCGCCATTGGCCTGTTCGGAAAGCTACATCCTCCCATGATCCCCGCCTTACATTTCGACCCTCTTCGGCAGCCTGGTCATCCACCTGCCCCTACCTTCGATGCTAGCGAAACCGCCATCACACGTCTGCAAGTATAGGCTCGACCTAGCCGTAGCGTCCACAACACGATTTATACGGAAACGGCCGTCCACCTCGGTTTCCTCCTTAGGTTTCGGCGTCCATCTCTGCAATGACTGAACACCCTTTCCCGCCTACCGCCCGCACCTCACCTGTCGGCGAGCTCATAGACTGCTGCTCGACACAATCAGGCCCCATAGGGGTGCTCGAATGTGACATCACCGGGTCGCTGGCTTGCCTCACTTGCGCTGCTGGCGGAGTATCCCAGCCCCGCCTCCTGGCGATGGCAACGCTCTCTTGCATTGAACATGGCTTTTCGACACTGCTCGACACTGCTCAAGGCTGAGCATGTGATCATCCGCAATCCGCTCGCTCTGCCCGCCGACTTCCAGACTTTACTTCTACTTGGATTCTTTCTATATGCACCATCCTGTTCCTTCCGATTCCAGGCCGTCGCCCCTCTTCTCCCGTAGGCGCCACGCTAACCAGCCGGCGATCCTACTCGCCCGGAGGAACAACGGGACTCGATTTCCTTTCGCATTTGTCACCTTGGACTTGCCTTGGACGACTTCAACTTCCATTGTTTCCTCAAGCTGAAGTGGGGTCCACCAAGAAACGCCGACCCCGCGCGCGGGCAAGATTTCAGGACTGCCTGAAGGGATGCGACAACACTGGCCTGATGCCTCACGGTAAAACCGGCCTTTCTAGCCATTTTGTTTTTCTTCTTTTTTTTTCTCTTTTCTTTTCTTTTCCTTTCCCGTCCCCGTCCCCACCACGCACTTCGCCGTGGGCACAACGCTGCTCGATGGAGCCGTGGTTCGTGCTTCCACTGTAGGTAACGCTCTACTGGATACGCGTACCCCGAAGCAGGCAGGGGGCACTACCCACTGTGGCTCTAGGGGTACGCGGCCGCTTCAAAAAGTAGGAATGCCCATGGTCCGTACCCCTCGACCTGCAGCGGGCACCTCGAGGGTACGAAGCTAGGGCACACCTGGTGGGTACGAGCCATGGGTACAATTGCGAATTTGCGGGTACTACTACTGCTTGCTAGCTAGGCTGCTCGCTAGCGCTTGCTCCATCAGAAAGTACTTGCTCTTTGCTCGAGGAATATAGAAGAAGGCAGGACGGTCATTGCAGTACAAAGACACAGAATGATGATGCAGAATTCTGCATCTGCTGTGTCTACGTGTAGCCAAATTTGTCTCGGCGGTCCAGCCCCTCGAAAAGCCCGCCGGGTCTTGATGCTTATGACGAAAGGCCGCGATTCCCTCGGCGATGGTTTCTGCCCGTCTCCGCCTTGGCCCATCTTCTCTCTCCTTCTCCACCCAACACTCCTATACGCGCTACACTAAACGAGCACATGTCCTCTCTTCTTCATCACAAGTCCGTGCGTGTAGCCAAGCCTACCCGCGGGCATCAGCCGAGTGCAGAGACAGGTGCTATCAGGTACGTCATCATCACCACTCCGTCCCACTTCGCCCAGCCGCTGTTTAACACAGCAGAAGAGACTTGGGCGCGTGGCAGTGTGTCCAGCCTGCACATGGGCGACGAGCATACGAGGCATGAGAGCACACTGGCTGACTAGTCCGCGTCGACACATGTATCAACAGGACCGACCACGAGCTCATCGACCGTCTTCAGCAAGTCAAGCACATCACCAAGTCCCTCCTCTACTACCACAAGGTGTGTTCTATGGCCCTCGCTCGTCTTATTCGCCCATTCCTGCACCTCCGCCCACCCTGGCCACTCTCTCCCTTTCCCCCACACTCCGGAATTAGCGCTAACTCGCCGATCCTTCTCTTTGCTCTTTCTTCCGTCGCGCCTGCCTTGCATCTACCACCTTGGCTACGTTCGCTTGCAGGGCCTCGCCGAGATCGAACACGCCGCTGCCAAGTCCACTCTCGCGCTGACGGAAACCATCCAAGTCCCCTTCCACGAGGGTCACGTTTTCTCTCCGGACGGATGGCAGCAGGCTCTTTACGATGTCCGCGGTACGCTGCTCTTCCACCTTCCTTTTCCCCTTGACCTCGTTGCTGACGGTATGCTCTCACAGACGACACCAAGTCCCTCGCTGAGCGTCACTCTTCTTTCGCCGAGTCTATGGAGAACGGCGTCATCAGGCAGCTCGAGGCCGTGAGGAGCGATATCAAGCACCAGATCACGGCGGTCGAGAAGGAGGCTTCAGCATTGGCAGATGAAGTTGCGAAGGAGGTGCGTTCCCTTCCTGGCCGACGAAGTCGAGCTCTTTCCGCCTCAAAGACGTCAAGTCGCTTTACTGACTGTGTCACTTTCCTCGCTCCCGCCTTTCCTGCCCTTCAGCGTGAGCACTCTAAGCGCGAGCTCCTCGAGCTGCAATCTGGAATCGACACCTTCGAGAACAGCACCCAGCAAATGCTCCCCCAGAAGGACCCGTACCTCGCCCACCACATCGTCTCCAACCAGCTCAAGAAGCAGGTTCACAAGGAGAACGACCTCCAGACTGCCCTCATCCGCTTCCAGCAGCAGCAGCCGGCCTTCGAAGAGGGCATCTTCCGCAAAATCCAGTCCTCTATCAAGCAGTACGAGGACTCTCGTATTGCCGAGGTCGAGGACCTTCAGGCTCTCCACCAGCGCATCGCCGCCGCCCTCCAACGCGTTGAGCCGGACTACGAGTGGCAATTCTTCGCTTCTCGCACCGAGAACTCCCTTGTCGACCCCAACACCCCTCTCCGCTCCGTCGACGCCATCAACTTCCCCGGTCTCGACCACGACTCGACCAAGCCTATCAAAACCGGCTACCTCGAGCGCAAGAAGAGGTTCTCGAAGAAGTACACCGAAAGCTACTACGTCCTCACCCCGTCTGGCTACCTGCACGAGCGCAAGTCGAGGTGAGTCATTATTCGTCCGTTTCGTGCCGTTCTCACTCGCTGTACGCGTTTATCACATTGGCCACGATTTTGACAACCGTCTGTCCTGCAGCAACGCCGCCGACACTACCGCTCCCGCCTTCTCCCTTTTCCTTCCCGAGTGCTCTCTCTCCGCCCCATCGAAGGAGGGTGCCAAGACCAACAAGTGCCACATTGAGGGTAACCGCGCTGTGAAGAGTTCGTTCGAGTCGAAGATGAAGAACACCCTCCGCTTCGGCGGTAAAGAGGTGAGTTACCTTGCTCTTCTGCCTTGTTCATACTAATTGATGAGTTGACCTCGTACAGATCGCCTACACTTTCCGTTTCCGCACCCGCGCCGAAATGCTTGCCTGGTGGGACGCCCTCGACCAGCTCTCCCGCGACACCAAGCCCGACACCCAGTCCTCTACCCAGGTCAACCGCGACCCGGTCGGTCTCGCCGTTGCCAACCTTGGCTACTCGCGCCCTTCCTCCATCACGCAGTCGACCGCCGAGTCGGTTGCCTCTGTTCCTGGCGACGAGGTTGTTGCCGCCGACCACGCTTCCACCATCACCTCTGAACAGGTTCCTCCGGTTGCCTCTTCTGCTTCCTCCATCCATACCACCACCACTGGCACCCAGCCTGCTCCCAACGCAGAGGTCGAGCCCGCCCTCTCCGCTCGCTCCGTCAAGAGCGTTTCCGTCGTCTCCCCGACCGAAGGCGCCGTCGACGGTCTTCACCACTCTGCCGACTCCGACTCTGAGGAGGGTGGCGGTTCGTCCGAGGAGGAGTACGAGTCTGACGACGAGATGGCTCAGGCCAGGACTGCGCCGTCGACCCCCGCCACCGGTCTCGGCGAGAACCCCCTCGAACAGCACCTCCGCGCCGAGACGCTCCCGACCTACTCTGGTAACGGTACCAGCGCCCCGGAGAAGCAGGCGCTTTTGACTGAGTCGAAGGGCGGACCCATTCTTGGCGCCCCGATCTCGCAGACTAATGAGGCGATCGAGGTCCTCCAGACCGATGGTGCACCGGCCGCTCAGGCGGCTACCACCAGTGCGTCCTGAGCCTCGGAAATGACTCTGTCGGATGAGCCGCCGAAACGATCGGAGGAGGGGACTGAGCTGAATTGTTCTCGTTTGTACCACTTTCTTCGTTGCTTACCCATAATAGCTCGTCCATTGTACCTATTCTTGCTGCACATGCTATGCGTTAGTCTTCGCAGCACACTGTCCCGGGAGGCTTGTTTCTCCGGCTGTGGCTCAGCGTCGCTGTCTGTGCCCGACTCCGGCTTGACCTTCTTAAATCGCCCGTGCAGCTGCTTCCCAGCTGGACTTCCGCCTTGTCCATTACATGCAGTCCTTCAGTCGGCAACGTCTCACGCCTCTCACACCAGCGATATGCTGCAGCTCAATCGCGGGATTTCCTTCGTCCTTTTCCCCGTTGCCTTTTCCTCTACGTAATCCTTCCATCGTCTCCTTACATATCTTTGTATCCCGGAACAAGCAACAGATACTCCCCCGCTCGTCCTTTCGGCACTCGGATCGCTTAACGCGGAAGGGTACTGGATTAAGAGTGGTGTCCATCGAGGATATCCGAGGCCCAGACCTGATCACATCTTTCCCCTTCTCTCCCAGGTCTGTCGCTGCAGTTTTGAGATCACTTCGCTCGCACGTCGGTTCGCTTCTCAAGCCTGAAGCGCTCGTTGCTGTCTTCCTGCCTGCTTGCCTGCGCCAAGGTTGGTCCTGCATCCAGCACTTCGTCGTAGGTCGGGTTAACCGACCAGCCGTCTCGACTCCGCTCCGCTCTCCACCACACCGCTCTCTTGCTGGATGGTCGACAGTCCTCGGGATGAATTTCTACGATGAGCCAACTATGTCGGCACCGCAGGCGGATGCGACGGTCATCATGGGTACGTAGCCACTTTTTCCCCTCATCCACTTCTGCACGGGCAGGTGCCTCCCCCTGCAGTCTGCACATCGGCTGACAGCGTTCTACCGCCCTTTGCTACTCCGTCCCGTGCTCCAATCACCTCTATCCTCAAATAGGACCGGTGCAAGCCGGCTACCAGGTGCAGATGATCGTTTTCGGCGTTTTCCTCCAGCAATTCCTCCAGTACTGGGCCAGCGGTGAACTGGCAACGCACAACCGCTCCGGACGCATCGCCCTCTGGACTTCGCTCGTGCTCAACATCTTCTATACGGCCGTCACCTTCTATGAATGCTACGTCTCCGGAGTCAGCCAGGACCGAACCAGCTATACACTGCAAAATGGCGATCTCAGCTGGAACATACTGCCTTTGCTGGCTGGTATCATCGCAGCTTTGACTGAGGGCTTCCTCGCTGTTGGTGCCGGTAACGTGTGTCACTCAATTCTCCTTCCTGAGCTTTACTGACCGGTCTTTCCTCCCAGCTCATCTCAAACCGTCGGCTAAGGATAGCGTTCTGGGTCTGGATCGGAGTCCTGGCAACAGTAGTGCTCTTTGGATCGGCCGTGGTATGCGCGACCGGCGTGCTCGTAAGCTTCTGTCTCGTCTGCGCTTTCTTCCGGGTACGGCGCTGATCGTGTCTCGCTTCGGCAGTACTACAACGGGGCGGAGACAGTCTTCATCGAATGGAGCGCTGGCATAGCCATCTTCCTGTGGGCGAGTGCGGTCGCCGACCTCTCGATTTCGGCCGCCTGCGCCTGGGGCCTGCGCAGTCGCATTGCCGGCTTCAACGAGGTCACCGACTCCCTCCTTCGCAAGCTTATCTTTATCGCCGTGCGCACGGCGTCGTACACATCGCTACTGTCCGTCATCGGTGCCATCGTCAACGGAATCTACTCCGACGATACCTTGAACACCTACATTGGGAGCGCTTTCTGGATGCCGATGGTGCGTTCTCCTCCATCTTGCTCCGTCTACCCTTATTTTGACCCCCAGTGACTGCGAGCACCGACTCGTGTATGCTGTTCATAGCGCATGGACACACTGCTGACCGGATTGCATCTCACCTCTCTACAGGCCGGCCTGTACGGCCTCTCCCTCTTCACCTTCTCCGCCGGTTCACGTCGCGCCATCAACTCCCGTGTCGGCGGCAACAGCAACGGCTTCACGCCTGGAGCTCCCTCGATCGCAAAGTCGACGCTATCGGCTGGGCACATGTCTGGATGTCAACTACCGATTCATGGCGTTCAGTACAACGGCCCGGCCTCGTCTCCTCTCCAGATCTCGGTACAGCACTCGAGCACGGTGGCGTACGATGAGCCAACAGGGTTGGAGGTGGACTTGATGGAGGAACGGAAGAAGAGGGCGGCTCGCGATTTCGGCGTCTGATGGGGACTTATCTCTTTCACATCATATCTGTATCGTTGTAGATCAGGCTTTTTGTTGTGGTATTTGTCGGAGTCTGCTGCACCGCCATCGCATATGTGCCAAAGCAAGGAGAAAACCGTTGCCGAGCGAGTTACACAAGTGCAAACTCCTTCCCCCCAGATGAAGAGGGGTGCCGCACGGTTCAAAAGGTCTATCGCCACGATGTAACTACTGATTGCTCGCAAGTCAGCGAGTTCGAGGTCCTGCGGCACCCGGGCAACATAGGACAGGGTCTGCGCCAGACGTGCGGCCCCTTTCTCTCAACGACCTTCGCAATCTGCGGAGGCGACCATCTTGGCTTTGTACCTCTTTACAGACAGCGTACTGCCGCTGTAGCCGTGAATTAGCCCGCACCAAAGCTGAAGAGCGCCTTGTACGTCCAAGGAAGGACGTCTATACTTTTCATGTGCGACTTTTTCTTCCGTCTGCTCACGCTTCTTGTCCCTTACCTGGCCATCGTTGACAGACAGGCCCCGTTCCGATCCCTCGCCCTATGCACCACAATACTGGTACAAGACCAGTCTGATCTTGCGCAGGCTTTTTCAACTACAAGTGCCCGTTGCCTTTTGCTGCCGACTACATCAAAAGGCATCTGTTTCCCCCAACCCTCCCGAGCTCAGGTCACGTTGGTCTTTCTGCTCCCTTACTCTTATCACTCGCAACACCCCCGCCCGCCCGCGAGATGCTCCGCCGCGTGAGCATCGCTGGCCAGCTTCGCCTTTGCACTATCTCCTCCGGACTCGCTCCGTCCAGCTCTCTCGCCTGTCGTCGTCAGCTCTACACTCGCGTCGCTAGTGGAGCGTCGACATCAGCATCGCCGCTATCGCCTCAGCTCAACACCGCTAGGTCGCTCGCGACTGGACTCGCTCAAGCAAATGATGCCCTTCCCCCCTCTTCCATCTTTCGCCCACTCGACACCTTCACTCGCAGGCATGTCGGACCCGAAGCCGACGACGTGCAGCGTATGCTTGAGTATCTCGGCTACTCATCGCTCGACGCATTCGTTGAGGATTGTTTGCCAAGAGAAATCAGGTTGGGGGAGGAAGCGGTGAGCGAGCAAGGCAAGGACGGCATTCGTGCGCTCAGCGAGAGCGAGCTGTTGAGGCGAGCTAAGGAGCTGGGACGCAAAAACGAAGTCAAGACCAGCTTTATCGGTCAGGGTTACCATCAAGCCGTTCGTCTCCTTTCTCGCATCTGCCCTTCCTCGGATTCCCTGTTCCTCGGCTTGGTCCGCTGCTTACACTGGGCCCGTACCGTCTACAGGTGCTGCCGCAAGTCATCCTACGGAACGTGCTCGAGGCGCACGGTTGGTTCTCGCAATACAGTCCTTATCAAGCTGAAATTGCCCAAGGTCAATCCCGTCCTCAACAATCTAGAATAGCTGGAAGTCGCTGACTCTTGTCAAATCCCAGGCCGCCTTGAATCGCTCATCAACTTCCAGACCCTCACCACCTCGCTCACCGGTCTCGACATCGCCAACGCATCTTTGCTCGACGAGGGCACTGCTGCAGCAGAAGCCCTGATTCTCGCGTTCGGACAGCTCAAGGAGAAACGCAAGACCTTCTTCGTCGACCGTAGTGTTCTTCCGCAGACGGTAGCGGTCGTCAAGACGAGGGCTGAGCCGTTCGGGATCAAGGTCGTTGTTGGCAATGTAAGGAAGTTGTTGGCGGAGGAGACGGGTGACGCCGAGCAGCAGAAGGATCTGATTGGCGTGCTTCTCCAGGTGAGCTCGCCGTCTTCCATATGGCCAGAACAAAGCTGACCCTCCCTTTGATCGCAGTACCCTGATCAGCGCGGCGAAGTAAGCCTTTCCTCTACGCTTCTATACCTTCTTTCCCTCCATGAGCCGGTCAAGTACACTACGCAAACTGATTCCTTCTCGCTATAAATCTGCTACTCGCCTCCTTAGGTTGCCGACTGGGAAAATGTCGCTCAACGCACACATGACCTCGGTGGTTTCGTTACCGTAGCCACCGACTTCCTCGCTCTCACCATGCTCAAGCCGCCCGGCGAGTGGGGCGCCGACATTGCATTCGGTAATGCCGCTCGCTTCGGTGTCCCTCTCGGCTACGGTGGTCCTCACGCCGCCTTCTTCGCCGTCACCGACAAGCTCAAGAGGCGTCTGCCTGGTCGCTTGATTGGTCTCTCGAAGGACGCTGAAGGACGCCCCGCGTACCGTCTCGCTCTTCAGACCCGCGAGCAGCACATTCGCCGCGAGAAGGCGACCAGCAATATCTGCACGGCTCAAGTCTGTCCGCCTTTTTCTCTTTTGTGGATTTCTACTGATGCTTCTTTTCCGTACAGGCCTTGCTCGCCAACATCTCCGCCATGTACGCCGTCTACCACGGGCCGGAAGGTCTTCGACGAATCGCCGAAAAGGTGCATGGCCTCGCACGGGTCGTTGCCGCCGCCCTGGAGAAATTGGGGCACAAAGTCGTTAACCCGACATTCTTCGGCGACCTCACCATCCGTCTCTCCGGAACGGCAGCACGAGTTCTTCACGAGAACGCCGTCCAGAACGGGGTGAACCTGAGGCGACTTGACGACAACCATGTTGGCATTTCTTTCGACGAAAGCCACACTCTCGAAGACGTCGTTGCGCTCCTTAATGCCTTCGTTGAGGCGCAGACTGGCGCCTTCAAGTGGCGCCAAGTGCCGCCCTACACTTCGGAGAGCTTGGTCGCCTTTGCAGACGGGATCGGCATCGTCACGCCCGTCTCTGGAGCCACGACCTCGTCGCCTAGCATCCCTTCACACCTTACTAGGACGACCCCCTTCCTCCCTCAGCCGGTGTTCAACACGCACCACTCGGAGACGGCGCTTCTTCGCTACATGCACCATCTCCAGGAGAAGGACTTGAGTCTGGTGCACGCTCCTATGTTCGTCCACCATGCTCTTGGCTAGCCTCAGTGACGCCGGGCTGTACTGACTCGACTTACTGCTGTTACGCAGCCCGCTTGGTTCCTGCACGATGAAGCTCAACTCGACCACCTCGCTCACCCCGTTTACCTGGGAGGAGTTCTCGAAGATGCACCCGTTTGCACCGCCTGAACAGGCTCTCGGCTACCAGGAAATGATGAGCGAGCTCGCGCACGACCTTTCCACTCTCACCGGCCTCGCAGGTTGCTCCCTTCAACCCAACTCGGGTGCGCAAGGCGAGTATGCCGGACTCTCGGTGATTCGAGCCTACCACCACAGCCGAGGGGAAAGTCACCGCGATGTCTGCCTCGTACCCGTCTCAGCTCACGGAACCAACCCTGCGAGCGCAAACATGGTCGGCATGCGCGTCGTTCCCGTCAAGGTCCTCTCGACCGGCTTCATCGATCTCGACGATCTCAAGGCCAAGGCGGAGCAGCACAAGGACTCGCTCGCTGCGTTCATGGTCACGTATCCTTCGACGTATGGTACTTTCGGCAAGGATGGCGTCCCCGAAGCTTGCGAGATCATTCACTTGAACGGTGGGCAGGTCTACCTCGACGGTCAGTTGCGCTCCTTTCGTGCCCGCCTTTAGCTCCATTCCTTTCTCTCCATCACCGCCGCCCTTGCTATCGCTCATAGCGCTCGTGCGAAACTGACTTCTTAACCCGCAGGTGCCAACTTTAACGCTATGATCGGCCTTACCAGCCCTGGAAAGGTGGGCGCTGACGTCTGCCACCTCAACCTTCACAAGACATTCGGCATCCCTCATGGAGGCGGAGGACCCGGTATGGGGTGAGGACTTCGCCCTTCCATACGTCGCGAGCGGGGCGCTGACATCTTCTTCGGTATTACTCAGCCCTATTTGCGTTGCCGATCACCTTCAGTCTTTCCTGCCCGGTCACCCCGTCGTGCCGACAGGCGGTCGCGCAGCCATCGGTCCCGTCTCGGCTGCTCCGTATGGTAGCGCCAGCATCCTCTCAATCTCGTGGGCTTACATCAAGATGCTCGGTGGTGAAGGTCTCAAGCATTCGACCAAGCTCGCGCTGCTCAACGCCAACTACGCCATGGACAAGCTCAAAGACCACTACAAGGTCAGCTACGTCAACGAGAAGGGTCGTTGCGCGCACGAGTTCCTCATCGACTTTGCGGAATTCGACGAGAAGGCCGGTATCAAGGTCATGGATATTGCTAAGCGTCTCCAGGTGCATTTGCTTCCTCCTCTCGCTTCTCTTTTTCATTGTTCTGACTCTATTGACTGCGCAGGATTACGGCGTCCACCCACCGACCGTTGCTTGGCCAGTTTCGACCGGCATGTTGGTCCGTCTCTTTTCTTCTATTCCTTCTGAACAATAAGAGGCGCTGACATCCTTCCGTTCGCAGATCGAGCCGACCGAATCAGAAGGTCTGCGCGACATTCATCTCTTCTGCGACGCCATGATTTCGATTCGCGAGGAAATCGAGGAGATTGTGCAAGGCAAGCAGCCGCGCGGCAACAACGTCATTACCAATGCGCCGCACCCTCAGTCTGTAGTTATCGCCGACCAATGGGATCGGTGCGTGACTTCTCTGTTCACCGCCTTCTCGTGCTTGTCGAGCATACAAAGCTCATACCTCCTCTCTCCCCCTATCCTTGTTCTTCCCCGTTTGCCCCCCTGTTTCGCTTACAACCCCTTCGCCGTCCCTCTCTCGGTTGTAACCTCGCTCGCAGACCCTACTCGCGCGAACAGGCCGCATACCCGGTTAAGAGCCTCCGTCATCGCAAGTTCTGGCCGACCGTCTCTCGCGTCGACGATTCTCACGGTGACCGCAACTTGGTCTGCGAGTGCGGGACGGTCGAGGAGTACGTCTGATCGACGGCGCCAGCGTACTGGGGCGACCAGAAGGTGGTTGAGCATAGATGGGGACGTCGAGGACGCTTTTTCAGGTTGTACCACTCCAGTATCTTTCCGTCTCTTCGGTTCTGTTCCCGGTCTGGGTCTGTTCGCAGTGGTTTGCTTGTACGGTTCAACATCGCAGGTCGTGCAATTTGTCTCATGGTCATCTTTCAGTTTCGCGAGTGAGAGAATCGGGCAGACGATTTCCAACCTCGCCGTCTCGCTCTGCTTTTCCTTCACGAGCTGCCGAGAGACGTCCCTAGTGCCGTACTGCTCTGTGAGTTCGCAGGATGAAAGACACGAGCTAACATGAGCTGCTCAACCGGCGACTTCGATCGCCTCCTGCCTATCTCTCATAGCTTGTATCCCTCGATAGGCTCCAGTCGACCGGTAAGTACCTTGAACTACTGTATTGGGTGCCTCTCAAACCCCTGTAAGTGAGTTCGAACTGCCGCTTGTTCTCCTCGCTGACATCGTCTCGTCGCAGACCTTCTCGCACTAGACCGTTAGCAGGTCCGCTTGGATTACGCCCGACTCGCCCGCTCGTTCTGTCGGTCAATTCGCAATGACCATCAGCCACCACAGCCATTCTGGCGAGTTCTGCCGCCATGCGAAGGGGACATTAGCAGAAGTGGTCGACGAGGCGGTTCGACAAGGCTTCACCACCTTTGGTCTGTCTGAGCACGTACCGCGCTACAATAAGGCGCATCTGTATCCGGAAGAGGTATGTCGCCCCTCTGCATTGTTTCTTTTCCCTCTCTACTACTCTGCTTTTCCTTCCTCAGTATGCTCACTGACCTTACGTCCCCCAAATTCCTTGCAGTCCCACCTCGCCCTCCAAGATCTCGCCGACACATTCGATGCATACCTGCTTGAGGCTCACCGCCTGAAGAGGTTGCATGCGGACAAGCTTACCCTCCTCGTTGGTCTCGAAACCGAATACATCGACCGGGCTGGACTCGACAAGCTAGAGCAGCTCATCGCCAGCAAAGGAGATGCCATCGAATACCTCGTTGGGAGCGTCCACCATTGCGACGAGCAACCCATCGACTTCGACAAGGAGCGGTTCGATCACTGCCTCGCTACACAATCAGGTTCTTCGGAGCACGACCGCCTCTCCCGCCTCTTCTGTACCTACTTCGACAACCAACACGAACTCCTCTCCCGTCTCCATCCCGAGGCGGTAGGCCACTTCGACCTGTGCCGCCTCTACTACCCTTCGATCGATTTTCGTGCCTTTCCCGACGCCTGGTCTCGCATCGAGCGAAATATCGACTTGGCGGTCAGCTACGGAGCGCTCTTCGAGGTCAACGCGTCGGCTTTCCGCAAAGGTTGGAACACCGCCTATCCTGGCACCGAGGTCCTCGACGTGCGCTCGCAGTAATTCTCGATTTTTCTTTCTCCCGAGTCTGCTGACCCGCCCTTGCTCGCAGCTGATTCTGGCGAAGGGCGGCCGACTGACTCTTTCCGACGATTCTCACGGTCCCCAAGCAGTAGGTCTGCACTACAACCGCGCTTACGAGTACCTTCGGGAAAGGGAGGTAAAAGAGCTTTGGCGGCTGGTGCCGGTGACGAAGTCGGACGTAAGCGGCAAATTCCGACGGGGTACTCGAGCGGAGAAAATAGAAGGGTTTCCTTGGTTAGACGTGTGGCGAACTTTACCTCAGAATGCCGTCGTAGGGAAAGCATAGAAACCCTAGAAACCGTTCTTATCTTGTTCTCGGCCTTCTCCGCGTGTTCCCGAACGCGATGCGGAAGCGAAAGCGTATCCGAAATTCAACCAGACATGATAGGCTAGACAACAAGCGAGACAGCCGCACGGAACAAGCAACAGGCACTTCCCCCAAACTTCCCTCAATCCTTTCCCCTTCATTTCTCATCCCGCTGCACCCCCTTCTGCCCTCTCATCCTGCCCGCTCGAGCTCGTCGGAACTTAGCCAAAGTGATTTTTGGACATCATCTCGGACAATGTTGCCCAAGTCGCAAGTTCGATCTGAGAGACCCAAGGCGGTGAGTTGATGTGAAGAAGGGTATAGGAAGAGGGTGGATCACGTACGCCCTTGGCCCGTAGTCGGCCCTGCGGTTCATCCGTAACCTCCCCCGTGACGACCACAAAGCGACGATACCTACTCGGATACTGGCTGCGCGCCCAGCTGAGATACGAAGCGACCTCGTCCAGCTCGACATCTGCGGGAAGCAACCTGAAGGATAGAAACAGGCGGGGCGGAGATTCAGGAGCGTAGCTCACCATCGTTGACGGTCGGAATGGCAGGGTAGACAGTGTTGGGCGCCAAAAGACTACTCTTTTCGATCGTTACGAACGCGCTGTTGAGGCTGAGATGGCTTCGGTCGACAACGTCGATGCCGTTGGTCGGTAGTAGGCTGAGCATAGCGTTCCAGCTACGAAGGAGAAGGCGGTCAGTTCGCGGAGTTTCGGAAGGAGAAGCGAAACGAACGCACTTCGGAAGACTCTGGCGGACAGCGGCAAGGGTCGCGGGATGGGTGCGAAGCGTGCACATGGTTTGGTAGGATTCGTGGACATTGTAGCAAAAGCGCTCGAGCGCAGCGCTTTGTTGAAGGGCACTGCGAAGAACGATTACGAGATAGCCTGTGAAGGAGAGTAGATCAGGCAAAGGAGCAAGACAGAAAGGACGACGAAGAGGATTTACCGTGCGTGAGTATGGGCTGGAGTGGCTGATCGTCGCCGAAGAGAAAGAACTCAACGGTGTGCGAGGTGAGGTTGGTGAGTTCGCAATAAAGACCCTCGATGTTGTCCAAAGGATAGGTGCGGTGAAGGCACACGGCCTGAACAGACGACATGTCTTGCGGCGTATCTGCACCGACGGCAAGAAGGCAGTATCCCAGAGCATGCCCTTCGCCCTTCGCGCGTTCGCTCGATTGCATGTCGAAGAGGATTGCAACGCCCCGACTGCGGAGAAAAGGCGTCAATCGCCCGCTGGAATCTGCGTGAAGAAGGGAACGACGCACTTCTTCATGCGCGTGAGCATGTGCGGCTCGATGTGGAGGGCTTGTACACAGAGAAGCGGCAGTGCGAGCGGTTGCTGGAAGATCGGGTTGTTCGCGCACCACGAAGTCCGCCGCAGACGGTCTTCGTGACCTGCGAGCTGGTCTCTTGCACGCTTCGCCTTGGCTGCGAGCTCTTCTGCTGTGGGCGCGACGGGAGCCGTGGGCGCAGGGGCCTGAGAAGGTGGGGCGGGCGAGATCGCGGCTGAGGTCACACCTGCGCCAGTGGTGCCGGCCTGCGAGAGTGAAGTTGAATGGCTCGGGGGCCCTTGGTGGTGAGAAGAAGGAGGTAAGTCTTCGAAACGGACCCCATTCTGCACAGCAGGGGATGCAGCGCGCTTTTTGAACGAAAGAGACTTGAGGGAGCTGCGCATCTCAGCGGGGGGTCTGGGATGGGAAGGACCGACATGCTGTGGAGGCGGCGGAACGGGGGAAGGACTGCGCTCTCCGGACGGTTCGACTGGTGGGGGCAGGGCGGGTTGCAGGGCGGGTTTTGGCTTCACGGTGGTCGATAGGGAATTACCGTTCGAGGTCGACGAACCAGACGCTGTCGACGCAGAGAGACTGGTCTGGGCAGTCGATTTGCTAGAAACAGGGGGTGTATTGCCGAGGATGTTGCGGATGTTAAAGCCTTTTTTCGGCTGAGGTTGTGAGGAGGAAGTGCGTGGCGCAGCGACGGCGGCGAGAGAGAGAGCGAGTGATGCGGTAGCTGGAGCTTTCTTGCGTGCCAGCGGCGGCGTATCTTCCTCGTCGGAGCTGGGTCGACGCGTGTCAGCCCTCTAGCAAACGTATGGCGAGCGAATGGACGAAAGGAACAAATCTTACTCAACGGCCACACGAGGCGCTTTCTTGACCTTCTTCGCGCCCGGTGACGTACCGCCTGTGCTATCGCGAGCTCGCTTGGCCGCAGTGGCCTTACCGGCAGGCGCTTCCTCGGAGCGCTGCTTCGCCGGCGACTTCTTGGATGTTGTTTTGCCGGGGCCGGGATCTTTCGCTTTTGTGACCGCCTTGACGGTTGTGCTGGGGTTCTTCGTATCCTTGCGCTGTGCTTTCTTCTCCCACTTCTTGGCGACGGCGTCTTCGACCTGGCCCGTTTGTGAAGCTTGAGCAGCTAAAAAGGGTGTGAGGATTAGTGCTACGCCTACTTTGTACGAGGCAGGTCGACATACAGCTCGCCCTCTTCTTCTTCTTCGCTTGCTCCCTTCTCACCACCAACTCTTGCATTCCGACTCCCTCGTCAGCGGACGAATCATCGGAACTGGGAGGAGGGGGAGGAATGGCTTTTTTCAGTACGGGCTGAGCGGGAACAGGAGGTAAGGACTGGGCCTGCTGTCGCTTCCGCTCGCGTTCCGCCTTGGCTTTCTCAAATTCTCGAACGAGATCTTGACAGCCCAGGAGATTCTGTAAGGGAGAAAAAAGAAATATGAGAGAAGGTCGAGAGCGGGCGCGCTCGAAGTGCGGCTTCACTCGAGCGTACCTCGGCCGGCTCCCAGGTCTTCTCATTCTCCGAGTAGCCTTTCCACTTGACCAGGAAGCTGCGTGCGCGAAGAGGAGGAAGTCAATACACAGTCGAGTTCCGGAAGGTCCGACTGGCGGCGTCTCTGGCATGTGAGAGCGTAAGAGACGGGTGGGTGCGCGAGGCGTAGCTCACCGTTGTCCGTTGGCTGTAGCATCCCATCTTGAAGCCCTGATCTCTTCGACGACATACTCCTCAACTGGTTCCTCCGCCTGACTGTCCTCCGAGCTAGATGATGCGGGGACGTCTTCCTGTGGTTGTGTCGACTTGGGCATATCGGCGACAGACAGCCCAAACGGTCGTGCGCAGCGGTCAGAGACGGGAGAAGCAAAACACAGATCACTGTAGCGGCTTCGCGAACTTGGCGAGGAGGACGCGATAGATTCCGACTCTGCGAACACTGCCCATTCTTGCTCTTTGGACTTGGCTGTTACAGTCCGTGACCTTCTTTTCCTCGTCGCTCTTCATCATGTCCCCGGCGGCAACCTCGTCTCGATCTGTCAACTTCTCATCTCAATCTTTGTTCGTGCCGCAGCGACAGCTTGCCTGCTGCACCGTGTACAGAAAAGGGTCGACTGCGAGCACTCCACCAGACTAAGCTTCGCTTCAGCTTGCGTACGTACCACGCACCGCCTGAGCGCGCCAGCCAACTTGGCCTCATCCGTGCATCAATAGCTCCGTCTCTACACGCCGAGGTGACGCAGACCAGACATCGCTCACCACGCCTGTCTTTCCAACAGCAGAGCTGCTTGCCCCGGCGCTACCGGTAGTAGGTACGACAGAATCCGCGGTCTTTTCTTTTCCCTTTTTTCAATTCTCGATGTCTCTTCGTCTCGTCAAGCTCCACGTCGGGCATATGGGGACAGGATCACCTGCTACACATGCGACACCGCGCTATTCTCATCGAGCGCGGGCAGTGTCGTCGGCTGCCAGAGATATCCGCGTCTTGGACGCCTTGAATCACCGATTTGGGGACCTCGTATCAGGCGCGTCAGAGGCGCGCGCTCGCAAAGCAGAAGACGTTGTCGGCACTCGCCGTCCAGCTAACTTTGAGATATCCTATTATGGTTGTCTCGCGCCCGTTTATCGTTTTCTATTGTTCTTCGAGTAACCGGCGGATTTTCCTTCACGTACCAGCAATGTGTCAGCCGCAACCACGGCACGACAAGGCGACGTATGTGCCGTTCTTCCTCGCCAAGTTGTCCGTCTCGGCGTGGCCAGAAAGCAGGGCAAGAAAGACCGAGAACACAGGAACTGCAGATCGGGATCTGTTTCATCTCGCGTGGCTGATTGAAGGTGCACGGGAGGGCGATCTCCGTGCCTGTTCCATCGAGAAGAAGGGTGGAAGCAACGTCACGCTGAGGCGCCGCATTAATTCGTCGCCTGCACCTCCTCGGCTACGCGAACCTCTCCTTTCGGCCGTCGTCCGCCCTCCCGTTCCTCGACGCATCCTCTTTCTCGTCGAGTTCGCCACCTGCAACCCGCCTACCCGGGAGCACGACAAATCAGAGCGTTGCGGACCTGTTCGCTAGCGCTTCCATCGGTGCGTCCTCTCGGCGCAAATCTTCATTTTTGCCCGGAGGCCTTCCTGCGTCCAAGGGCTGCAAAGCCTTCCCAAGCTGCCGCCTGGTCATTGCTGCTCCTTCTCGTCCTCCCGCTTCTCTCGTCCGCCTCCCTCCCGTTACGCTGCCGTCCCGCGCACTCACCCTCGGCGTGAACACAGACCCCAGATCATCCTTTGCCGACGTTCTTGCCCACCCTCCCTAGCTCGTCGCACGAGGCTGTCGCTTCATAACGCGCTCTGTCCGCCCGACCGTGCGTAAGGAGATGGTTGACGAGCTGCCGCGGTCTGGCCGTGCGTCGCTTCATTTTTGCTTCCTGCCTTTGAGTGCCCAGACTGATTCCTTTCTTCCCTTTCTTCCCCTTTCACCGTCGACATAGACAGCTACTTCGGTGTCGTGACTACGGCACAGGAGGCGCATGCTGTCCTGGAGGCTAGCAAGCTAGGCGTGCGGTCCTTCCCTTCTTCGTCGGTCCTGTTAGCAAGCTAACTTTCCCTTGCTCACAGCTACTGCCACGATGTACACGTCGCTTGACAGACGAAGAGCGCCTACGCTTCGTTCAGCCTGGAGCAGTTTTCGTCTGGGAAGAGGAGGAGGCCGGCATTAGGAGGTGGACGGACCATATCAAATGGAGTCGTATGCTTCTATTACTCTGCACTCACGTCCAGCGCGCTGACACGCATATCACACAGCCTCGCGAGTGACCGGCGCCTTCCTCACCTACACCGAAGTACCCTCTCGCGGCGACGAGTCCCTGATTAAGCAATCCTTCTCATCCGTCGACTCGACTGGCACCAAGATGCACCTCATCGCCTACACCTCGAAATCCTCCTTCACCAATGGCACGCTCCCTACAGCTTCACGAGACCCTCTGATACAGCGCATGTTGGCACAAAGATCGAGCGGTGGACGAGATCCTCGCGAATCGCGTGGCGCTCCGTCACTTTCCCGTCCGCCTCAGCCGCCCATGCATGCGCCTGCAACTGCCCATGACCCCGTATGGCAACAGAACATGTATACCCATCCTTCACATCCTCCCACGGCGGGCTTTCCTCGACCTCCGCCAGCGCCCACTCTTCCTCCATTCTCATCTCATGCAAGCTTCGATTTCCACCGCTCAAATTCCGTCTCTCTCGAACGTAGGCGAGGACGACCACGCTCTTCCTCTGCAGCGGACCAAGACCGGCCACAGACTTCCGCCTCCGAACCGCGCCCTTCCTCCTACGACTCCCACACGTCCCGGGCAACCTCGACGTCTTCCGCCTCCTTCCCGTCATTCCCTTCGCATCACCCAATCCTACCGCAGTCAAGACCACTCGCTGAATCTTCAGCTGCCTCCCGGACGCCTCTTCTTCCACTCGTCGGGTCACCCAAACCGGGCTCAATCGCCTACGACGCATCCCCCGCTTCCCCCTCCCGCTATCGTCCCTTCTTCGACTCCTCTGAACGAAAGCGAAGTCCGACGTTCTCGCCTCCCTCCACGGCTCCGTCGACCGCATCTTCCATACCTGCGTCTTCGTCCTTCGGACCCTTCTCACGCCACCTCCCTCCCCTCGACGACCTCCCTCGACCTCCGACCTCTGTTTCGGAATGCGGCGAGTCTCCACCGCGTTACCTCATGATGCAGGGGACTTTTCTGGACGACGATGAGCGGAGTGGCTCAAGACCAGGCTTCTCGCAACGGCAGACTGTCCGAGGGAGCGAAGACGAACGGCAGTTGCGACTGCTCGGACGACCGCTGTAGCTGATCTTTGTCGTTTCGCTCTCTATATACTCGCACTTTACTAGCATTGTGTAGGAACCGCCGCACCTTTTCATAGACTTTTCTTTCCCTCTTTTCTTTCCCTCCGGTCCCCTGTCGTCTTGCAGCCATATTACCCATACTCACCTCGTTTCCATACCTCTTCTCGATCTTACTCTCCGTTCATAGCAGCACCCGTACATACTCGCAATGCGCATAGCCCTGTTGTATCTTCTCGACACCCATACTTTTCCCACCTGGTCGGCCTGACCCTGCCTGCAAGGATCGTACGCGGAGACGACGATGGTGCGCTCGATCAGCTGATACGCGATACGCTCACTTCAATTTCGTTTGAGCTAAGCGGCTCACCTCAGCTCTCGCCTGATCCGAGCACTTCTTCTCCCCTGTGAGCGAGGGTGACCTCTGGACACGCGCGGGGAAGTACGGTTCGAGCAACGGTGAGAGAATCCTTCTTGGAGAACAGTAGCCAAAAGTGAGGCTCTTCCGATGTGACGATCTACGCTTTTGGGTTGCTTCCGACGCAGACCCGCCGTGCGCGCTTTTCGCCGCGCGCAACTGCGGCGAAACTTTGATGAATCATCAATACTGTCCGGATATCGGGGCGGCCGAAAGGTGCAGCCGACGTGAGCTTTTTCCGTCTCGTTACTCTCCCTCGTCATGCACTGCCTCCTGCATATCTTCCGGAGTTGCCACAGCGTCTGACGACGAATTAAACTGCAGAGACTGTACCGGGTGACCGGGCAAACGGGAAGGGGGAACAAAGGGCGATGCAGGCAAGTTGAGAAGGTCAAGATCGCTGCAAGGGAGGGTCCGACTCGGCTTATTCTGCCGCAGCAGCAGCTTCGTGAAGGTACTCGCCAAGTACAATGGAGCCTCTGCGAGCGTCGAAGATTTATGAGCGAAGGACGCAGAAACGCAAGTGGAAGGAATAGGATAGGACAACACGGACCGAATGAAGTTGTCGCGGTCGAGTTTCTCGTTTGTCTGCCGGTCGCAAGCTTGTCAGACTGCGGTTGCGGGTGCGATAGAAGCGAGACGCTAGTCACCGAATGGGCGCCATCGTCACCGCGACCCACTGCGAAACAAAGACGCGCGACGAAGGGTAAGTACTACCGAAAAGAAAGAACGGTGGGGGACATGGCGCACTGGGCAAGAGCATGACATTCTTGTCCAGCGCCTCGGCGAAGGTAAGGGTGACTGTACGTGGAAGCAAGTGTCAGTTGAGGAAGGTAGAGGAGGCAAGGCTCGAGATACTTGGGATGGAGCCTGCAGAGATATCGTTGTCAGCTCGAGGCGAGAAAGACGCGCGATGAAAGGACACGTACCACCCTCGCGGGTAAAGTCAGGTCGCTTGCCATACACCGTCTCGGTCGCCTTCGCTCCAGCCCGGTAGTTCCAGTGATCGACCGAAGCAACCCAAGGCTTGCCACCATGCAGCGCCTCGACCTTGAGCGTGTTCTTCGAATCGAGCTTGGCGAATTCGTCCACCAGGAACTTCTCGACAATTGCGTCGACCTCTTCAGGGGTGAGGTCAGGGACAAGGCGGATGGAGAACTTGCCTGTCAAGGTCAAGGAGGGTCAATACTATAGCGCGGCGGGAGATCTGAAGATGGGGTGTATGACAACACGGCAGGAGGATCGTGGAAGTATCCAGGCCGAAGGGCCGAAGGAAAGAGTGATAAGAAAGTCGGAACGCACCCGCAACCTTGGCAGGAATGACAGTCTTCGCTCCCGGTGCGCTGAAAGCGCCTTCAATGCCGTGAATGCTCAAGCTAGGGTAGCGCATGCGGCGCATGAGCGCATCCACCTTGTCATCGGTAATGGTGGCTTGGGAACCGATTGCGCTCTTGAAGTCGTCAACAGTGATATCAATCGCCTCGTACAGCTTGCGCTCCTCATCGGTTAGGGGAGCGACCTGCGGTGTATCCTGGGTATTAGCGCATTGGTTAGCTGGGCGAGAGGAAGAAAGAGCTACCTTCTCGTTGATGCCGGGAATGAGAATTTCGCCCTTCGGAGTGACGAGCTTGCTGAAGAGCGCGAAAAGATCCGTCATGGGCTCTGTCACGAAGGAGAAGAGTGAAGTACAGTCAGAGGGGCGAGTAGAGCTGGGGGTGAGGAAAAGCAGACTCACCATGGGCGACTCCTCCCCAAACACCGCTGTGTAGGTCCGCTCCGGGACCCGAGATATGGACAGCGAAGTACTGCACGCAAGTCAGCCGTCAAATCTGTCTCGGTGCAGAGGCGGCGAGGCAGGGCAAGCTGAGAAACGTACGCTCAAACCCCTCAGCCCGAAAGTAATAGCCGGCGTCGTGGTTCCCTACCGGCAAGACCCGTTGTCAGAGCGTTGGGCCTTGAAAGCAGGTGACTGTGCTCACCAGCCAGTAGTTGTCACTGATGCAGACAGCGTCAACATCGGCAAACTCCCCCTTGGCCTCCCGAATCACGAGCTCCTCCAAGCCCTCCGAGCCAGACTCTTCCATGCCTTCGAAGCAGAACTTGAGGTTGACCGGGAGCTCGGTTCCGGTCTTCTTGTGCGCTTCGACGACATTGAGCCTGATGCGCAAAAGAGCACAAGGAGGGTGAGTGGGGTAAGAAAAAAAGAGGAAAGATGGGAAAAGCAGCGTACCAGCCGAGAATAGGCCCCTTGTCGTCCGAGCTACCACGACCGTACAGACGACCAGTCTCCTTATCCTCGGTCAGCGTGAATGGCTCGTGAGTCCAACCGTCGCTCTTCAAGGCAGGCTGGACGTCATAGTGACCCTGTAGACAGAAAAGTAAACGTCAGGAAAAAAGAAGGGTGTCTGACGAAGTGTCCGAGTCGTGTAGGCGAGGGTAAGTACAGAAGTGAGAAAAAGCGACGCACGTAAACCAGGATAGTCTTCTTCTTCGGGTCCTTTCCGAATGAACCAAGAAGGGCTGGCGGGAGGTCGAGCTCCTTGCCCTCGAGAGTCTGCTTCCCAAGCGGTACAGAACGGACTCTGTGGAGAATGAGTCAGTAAGGCTTTGATACAGCGGTCCCGCTTGGAAGGCGGTAAAGGCGGAAATTGAGCGTACTCGGCACCCAGCTTCTCCAGCTCACCCTTGAGCCATGCGCCCATGCGGTGCACTTCCGGTCTGCAATACCAGTCAAGAAGTCGGTTCCGAAACCGTCAGTTTGAAGCGATTTCGACATGGTCCTCCGCAAGCACCTCAACCACCGGTTCGCGAGGAGAGCAGGAGAAAACATACCGATAGGACGCATCGCCGGACACTGTATACCAACAGCGAGTCAGAACCTCTTTAGAGAATTCAAGCTGCTACGAGAAGAGCGAGATGGGATGGATGAGGAGGCTGAGGGGACAGACCAGAGGGGATCTCGACAGCCTCTTTGAGGCGAGCAATCAAGCTCGACTCGTTCTCTTGGATGTAGGTAGCGAATGCTTTGCTGCACGTATGACCGGTCGACGTTGTGAACGATATCGAGTGTGCGAGGTGGGGATGTCAGCGAACTTGACCTCGCGAGCGACTGAGGCCTCAAGAGCTTCTGCAGAAAGTTACACGGGGCCCGGAATAGCTGCAGAGGAGAGGAGGGGACGTACGAAGAAGGCATGTTGTGATAAAGTGAGATCCAAGAAGAGAAGGACAACGACTACTCGGAGGCGGAGGCGCAAAGGAACATTCGCCGATGAGTCGTTACATCCGGCGGTCGCAGCCTGACGTTTCCTCCGCTAACAGCGCAGCCGTTTCCGAGCCAGTGCAGAAGTCAACGAAGGCAGCGCCGAACGAGTCGGAAAAGTCAAGCTGGACCTTCCCAAATTTCCAACGGCGACAACGGACAACGGACGAAGAAAAAACAAGATACGACAACTAAAAGAGCAGCTACACATTCATTTTCTGACGCTGATCAAGGTGACGACGACGGTGACGATGACGGTGGCGACCCCTGCCCAAGCCTCTCGAAATACTCCTTTGCCCTCTCCCCCAGATCCATGAACCGCCTCAACGATTCCGGGCAGTAATCCTTGCCGAGCTGCACGGCGCGGTCGATGGGGAGGGCAAAGAATCGGCGGATGGTTTCTTGGTCGGCGGCGGTGGTAGGGGAGAGGGCGGGTGAGGTGGACGAACGTTGCGAGGGGGCACGTTGCTCGCGTTCTCGCTCGCGATTGCGGGTAGAGGACTTGGGTGGTGTGGGAGGGGTAGGGCCGACTGACAACACAGCGGAGCAAGGGTAAGTTTGTATATCAGGCAGAGATCACGGAAGTTGTAGCGTACTCTTTCCTTTCGACCGCGTCGTAGGTGACTTGCGCTTCTTGGGCGCCGGCGCTTCTACCTGAGAGGGTGGGCTGGAACGCTTTTTCGTACTGGGTACTTTTGGCCGACCAGCGGCGGATGCGGAAGGTTCAGGTGAAGCATGGGCGGCTTCGGAGGCGGAAACTGAGGGAGAACCAGAAGAAGACGACAATGCGGCGGACGAACGGCGGGACTTGCTCGATTTGGCGCGCTTGCGAGGAGGTGCTGCAGCTTTCTTGGCTGCGCGGGGAGAGAGAGAATCGAGAGTCAGCTTCGTCAAGGCAGAAAAGTAAGGAATGAGTAGACATACCAGCTTGACTGGAAGAAACCGCCACAATGATCTCGTCTTCCGAGTCTTCAATCGTGATCTCTTCCGGTTCTACTACACGTGAAAGCAGGATTGTCAGCTCGTGTATAAACCCCTAGAAAGAGGGGAGAAAATCGCACCTCGCTGCCTCTTCTCCACCTTCTTCACCTTGACCGGTTTCTCCTCCTTCTCCTTGCCTTTCCTCATCTCAGCCGTCCTCGGACTCCTCCTCCTCGGCTGTGACTGTCTCTCCTCCTGTCGCTCCTCCATCTCCATCTCCTGCTCCTCCCCTCGCTCAGTAGTAGCCAAACTAGCCAAACTCGCCCTAGCCCTCATCTTCTCCACCTCAACCGGCGTCTCATGAACGACTTCCTGCGTCTGGTGCTGCTCTTCGACTCCTTCGGGTGCAGCACGGTCGGAAGAAGCGAGAGGGAGGTCGACGTGCTCGATCCCGTAGAGGGAGGGTGAAGGCGCGCGACCACCACCGCCTGATTGAGGTACAGCGGCGGCGGCGAAGGAGTCATCGTCTTCGTACGAGGTGTGCGAGTCATGAGCGAAGTGGGAGTGGTCGGCGTCGTAAGAGCGGGACGAGATCTCGGGACGGGTGCTGGCAGTAGTACGCGGTAGAGCTGTAACAAGGACTCCGCGTAATCAGCACCGCGTCAAGGACACTCAAGAATGAAGGTGAAGCGTACTCGTCCTCGATGGCGCAACCTGCGCAGCAGCCGGTCCCAGCGCATCAACCTCCATCGAAGTACCCTGCGACTCACCCAAATTAGGAGCCGGAAAATCCTCCGCCAACTCCCTCAACACCGCCAAACTCTCAACCAATTCCTCAGGGTAATGCAGATCCTCCTTGGCGATTCCGAAAGTCTTGCGCCAGAACGCCTCAAAGGCGAGGAAAGGCCTGTGGGCGGGGTGGGCGGCGTAGGAGTGCGAAAGGAGGGATTGTTGCAGGGCTTGAGATTCGAATTGGGATTCGGCGGCAGGAAGGGTGAAGGTGAGATTGCTGGCGCGCTGGAGGGACGGCGCGAGAATGGGAACAAGGCGGGAGAGGCAGGCGTCGGTGGGGTGGGTGATGACGGACCCGAGCTGCTCAAGAGCGAGGTCGTAAAGAGTCGGGAACTGCGTACGGCAAGGTGAGCCTCGAACGTACGCAAGGGGGACCAGATGTAACATACGACTCGATCCGAAGCAACCTCAAGGACCTTTGCAATCAGCGCAATGCTGTCCTCACCAGCCTCTTCAGAATCCAGCAGCGTCTTGACAGCATGATCCGACAGGGCCTGAACATTCTCCTGCACCTCGATCGACAAGTCGTGGCTAGCGGCGACGAGAAGAGCGCAAAGACGGAGGTCGCTGGCGACGTCGGAAGGAGGGGTAAGGAGGCTGGCAAGGTGGGCGCAAAGGGCGTGGCTCGCGGGATCGTCCCGCCAGACTCGAGCGTTCACGGCATGGGCGAGCGAGTGCCAATCGGTCGCGGAAGAAGAGGGAGATACCAGGCTGTATGGGGGAGAGAAGAGTAGGTTCAGCAAAAGGTTGCTCGCATATGCTCGAAAGACAAGCTCACCTCGCATAGAACCGCAGAAGGCCGACAATCAGACCAAGCTGAGTGGGCGAAAGCTCGACGTTGTCGGCGTCGGCAGCTCCGAGTACGGCCGTCCATCCTCGACCTACAGCATTCGCTCGTCAGTCACAGTGTGATTTACGAATCAAGAGAAGGAACAACGCACCAAGGGTAACCGCCCACCTCTCGTCCTTCTCCCTCTGCCCAGCCCAGGCGACCGTAGCCTTCTCCAACGCTGCCAAATGTGTGCTCAGCACTTCTGCGGCGGCATGTACGACGACCTCCTCGCTGCGCGCCACGGTGGCGGACCAAAGCGCGGCGGACACAGTGGGTGACACGGGCGATGAGCCGAGCCATGCGAGGGCTTTGTACAGCGGCGAAGGACCAGAGGAAGGTGGAGGGGCGGGGCGGGAAAGAGTTCGAAGGAGGTTCTGCCACGCAACAGTGTAGTGCGGCTGATGGACATCATGCAAAGTCAGGTCGAGGTCGACTTCGATTTGAGGTAGAGAAGAAGAAAAAACTCACCTGCACAACCTGCTCCAACACCCCTTCCTCAATCCGCGGCAAGCACCTCTCAAACCCTTTCAAAACCTTTTCCACCCTACCCTGAACCCATTCTGCACCCCATCCAGGGACCTTGACCGGTTGCACCGCACTAGCCATAGCCCTAGCCGTCAACAACGCCTGTTTCTCCTTATCCTTCTCTGAATCTTTTCCCAGAGTTTGGGAAAGATTACCGTTGAGGAAGGCGGGGTTGATGAGAGCTTCTAGTGTCGCTTTGGTCGCGTCGTTGGAGGTGCGTGGGCGGAGGATGGAAGAGAACAAGGACCACGCGAGGATGGGGGCGTCCTGCGAGACGCCGGTATGAGCGGCGAGGGGAAGGAACTGGGCAGTCGAATCGTCGAAAACCAAGTCGAGGTGTTCCGACTGCTTCAATGTGAGAGGAATGTCGATCTCCGCTTCATGAAGGTCAGCGGAGGAAGGTCGAACGGGCGAGACTCCATGGCGTATGTAGACGCTCATCCCGTATACGAACGAGACCAACGCCAACGTCAACGCCTTGGCATGTACCTTCTGAGCCTCCTTCCGTCCCGGCACGCGGCCCGACGGATCCGTCGCATCAATCTTCCTCCAAGCCGCAGCCTGGCGGTTCTTGAACAACCCCAAGAGCAGACCGAACGGTTTCGCGTCCCCATTGAAGACCCAGGTCGGGGCTTTGTCGCTTGTTGTGCGAAGAAAGGAGTAGACGAGGTGCGACCAGGAGAGGGCGGAGAGGGCGAGGACGTGAGGAGAAGCGGAATCGACGAGGGCGTTGAAGGGCACAATCCAAGGAGAGATACCGCGATCGTCAAGGCGACGGAAGGAGGGCCCTACGAGGGCAGGGAGGAGTGACAGAATAGTGAGGGTTTGTAGGGAGTGGGCTGCAGACACAACGAAGATCATCAAAGACTGCTCCCCCTCGACCGAGAAAGGCGGGAAGAACGTACCTTCGTCAGCTGCGGCCTGTCCACTCGGAGACGGCGGAGCCTGCTGAAACTGCGCCGTAAGCATACCAAGGAACGTGATCGGTTTCTTGGTCCTGCCATCAATCGGGGCGTCCTTTGGCGAGTCATGCAGAATAGCCTGTTCGCATCGCATCGCTCATCAGCTTGCCTCACCCGAGAAAAAAAGAAACGACGAAGGGAAAAAAACGCACCAGCATCTCCCTGCCCAACTCCTTCCCGACTCTCTCCCTCTCTCCGACCCACTCCCTAGCCTCTTCTCCACCTTCACCCTCAGTCTCAGCCTCCACCGTCAACCCCCTCACGACCCTGCCGACAACCCTAATCGCCCTGTCCCTCGTACTGACTCCCTTCTTCGATCCCTCCCACAACCCCGCCACCGCAGCTCTAAACCAAATCCTCCAATTCTCCGAGCTCAGGCAATCACGAGGTGAGAGCGAGATGAGGTGTGACAAGGCGTTCAGGGATTCGGAGAGAGCTAGACGGTATCGATCTGTGCGGGCGGGGAGGGTTAGGCAGGTTTTTAGGGCGGGGAGGAGGGAGGGGGTGAAGAGAGGTGAGAGGAGAGAGGCGGGGAGGGTCAGGGAGGAGAAGACGAAGGGGATGAAGGGGAAGAGGTCGCGTTGGACTAGGGGGGACAGCTTGGAGGCTGAAAGAGGGAGAGTGCAGACAAGTCGTAGGAGGGAGGGGAAGTCGTCGTCTACGTCAAGACAGAAGAAGCGGACGAGGGTAGGTTAGGAAACCTTCTCAACTGCCAAGCCCAGAAGGGAAAATCAGGCATACCCTGAAGAACCCCCCAAATCCTCTCATCCCTCCCGATTGCAGCAACACATTTAACCGCCGCCTGCGCGACCCTCAACTCATCCCTCATCCTCCTCATCTGTTCCTCAGTCAAGCTACTCTTGCCCTTTGCAATCTTCTTCTTCCTCTCTTCAGCTTCTTTTCCTCCGGAGGGAGAGCTGGGAGGTGAAGACGAGGGCGAGTTTACGCGAGATGAAGAGGCGACCGAAGGATAGGCGACGAGGGGTTGAGAAGCGACCCAAGAAGGGAAAGAGACAATGTTGCCAATGTCGCGTCGAAGAGCCGCGAGGAGCTCGACACGCATCTCGACGACAGGAGAAAGAGTGTGCGAGAGTTGTTCTGGTGTGAGTTTGGCGGGAATGCGAAAGAGTGCTTGGGTGAGGAGGACATAGCTCTCTTCGACATCAGAGAGGAAAGTCGGGGTTTCAAACATCCCCATCCCTTCGCCCTGCTCAGCGGCCTGAGCAGATCGAGGAAGCAAGGACGTCTCCTCGTCTGCTCGAACGTACATCGCGCTCGCCGGCCGCAAAGAAGCTTTGATGGTGAGCAACGGCGTGCGAAGGAGCACCGGATCATCCGGCTGGACCGCATAGACGATCCTCGCCCCGTTCGAAGGCGCTTGCTGGAGCGAAGAAGAGGACGACGAAGGCGGTTGGCCCCCAGCTCCTCCAGCGCCACCACCGGAAGGAAGCTGCTTCTTCTCTCCTTCCCCTCCTCCTGCACCATTTCTTCGACTCGCCTTGTCCCTACTCTTCCCTCCCCCACTCCCACTTCCAGACGCAACCGGCGCCTGTCTCTCCCCGGTCGCTTCCTGACCTTCAACCGCCTCTACCTTGCAATCCTCCCACCCGAGGACATGTCTCCTCCCTCTCCCATTCCTCCTACTCCCCTCCCTTTCATTCTTAGCCGTAGCTCCCACACCCGTAGGTCCCCCATCTCCAACGGGTCGAAGTTTGAGGATACTTTTCAGGCCGGAGATAGAAGCGGGTGCGGAGTGGGTTGTTCGGAGGGGAGGGCGGCCGCGGCGGGAGGGGGAGGGGAGGGGGGAGGAAGATAGCGTAGAGGAAGAGGAGGAAGCGGTGGGTACGAGGAGGGAGGAGAGGATGGGCAGAACGTGATGAGAGGCTGTCGAGGCAGAGGAAGATGGAGTGGGCAGGAGAAGGGAAGAAACGACCTCGCTTTCGGTTTCGCTGTCGGTTGCATCTTCTGCCTCGAGTCCTTCGGTCGTTGCCACTGCTACCGCCGAGGCTTGCAGAGGCGCAAACATCTGAGGTTTCAACCCAGGAAGGGAAAAGGGCATCAAGAGCTCGCTGACCTGCGCGGCGGGGGTGCAAGCAGGAATGGGCAACGCGATGGGGCGGAGAGGCTGGGGTGGCGTGAACGCCGAATGTAATTCGGGGGACCTGAAGGCGGTCGAGCTGAACGGGAGAGTCGCGGGAGGGGAAGAGACGGCACAGGATGAAACGCGTAGGGCGGAAGTGCGTAACGGGGGAAGGAGGCCCGCGGCGGGCGACGCGGCGACCGAGGTCGGCGGACTGATGGAGGCGGCGCTCCGGCTGCTGAGGTCGCTGCTGCTGCTGGCTGGGCTGCCCCCTTGGCCACTGCACATTTCGTCCATCTCGTCTCTCCTCATAGCCTCGAGGAGCGGGTTGCCCGAGTAGACGTTCCTCCTTCGCTTGCCCTCCCTGCCTTGGCCTTTTGCGGCAGGCGAGTGAGCGCCGAGGAAGGCGGCATAAGGTCGCTTGTGCTTTGGACTGGCTTGAAGAGAGGGTAAAGGAGTGGGCGAGAAGTAGACCTTGCGGGCCGAACGCGTTTTGAGGGAGGTGGAGGACGTGGCTGAAGATGCGCTTGAAGTCGGGGCTGAGAGGTTCTGCTTGCAGGAAGTAGAGAGAGGGAGAAGTGGACGCGACGGAGGGAGATGAGGAGCGAGAAGGGAGAAAGTGCCCGTTGCAATGGCGCACTGGGAGGACGAGGGGTCGGAGGAGGATATTAAACTGAATGGGAGTAGGAAAGGGTCATCATGCTGGATTCCCTGGGTCGTCATGGTTGCTGAGTGTCGAGGTGAAGTGAGTGCGAGAGGAAGAACTTGAAGGCGCGTCGGGTGAGCCGAGTAGCTGAGATCGGCGAGTACGTGAGAATGAGGGTTATGAGTACGACTGACAGTGATTGAGTATACAAGGCGATCAAGAAGAGTTCAGAAGCCCACCGAGGCGAGAGAACGACAAGAGAGATGAAAGAGAGGCGCGCTTCGCAATTTCCGACTCTGCGCGTCAGAACGCGTCTCTCTCACTGCTGATCGGACCACAGTAACTGAGGTGACCATCTCGGCAATTGCAACCTCGTCTCCCCTACCAACTTTCACACCTGCATCCCGCACTCTAGCACTCACTCACTCTCTCGCTCGTTCCCTCCCCACTCGCTTCACTCACAAAAACATGTACAACACTTTTTCACCTCCCTCTTCTCCCTCTCCTGCACCCGCAAAAAAAGCCTAAGCCACCTTGACTCCCGTATGAATCGCCGCCACCCCAAACGTCAAATTCTCATACGCCTCCTCCTGCGGTACCGTAAACCCCGCCTGTCGAATCATTTGAGCAAACTTTTCTTGGTCCGGAAACTTGACAATCGATTCGACCCTGTTTTCGCGCGCGCGCACGCACGCAAGTCGGGGAACGATGAGGGAGGGTCAGTGTGGACTCGACAGGGGGGCGGAGAGAGGAGAGGTGGGACAGGAGGGACACGTACAGGTAGGCGTAGCTGTCGCGGTCGGCGGCGAGGATGTGTCCGAGAGGGGGAATGACCTGGAACGACCACAGTTCGTACGCTCTGTGGAGACTGGGGGTCAGACACGCGTCCGGAGTACGATTGTCCACTGCAAGTTCCGAGGCGCAGGTGCAGCCCAAGCAGGAGCAAGATAGGGAAATCGAGACTCACTTGGCCAACACAGGATTGTGTACCTTGCTGAACTCCAAGCAGGAGAAGACGCCTCCTGGCTTCAGTACTCGGTGCGCCTCGGACAGGACGCGGTCAATGTGTGTGCAATTTCGGATGCCAAAGGCGATCGTGTAGAGGTCGAGCGAGTTGGAGGGAATGTTGGAAAGGTCTTCGGCGTTGCCGAGGGTGAAGGAGACTTGGGGGGCTGCAAGCAGTGATAGCAGTGTGAGCATGCGTGATACGGATTGGTACTCGGGTACTAGGGAAACCGGCTCACTAGCGTGGTACATGGTCTTGGCAAACCGCTTCTTTCCCTCCTCGAGCATCTCTGGGTTGATGTCCAACATCTGAACGCTCAACTCCCTGTCTCCATACTTTTCTCTCGCGTGGTCGAGAAGCCTAAGGGCAATGTCGCCTGTTCCTCCTGCGACGTCGAGGCATTTCAGTCCGCCGTGGGGGTCGAGTTTCGAGACGTAGTGGTCTTTCCAGAGGCGGTGAATGCCGAGCGACATTGCGTCGTTCATGACATCGTACGAGGAGGCGACCGAGGAAAAGACGCCCTTGACTGGAGTAGTAGTAACGGGGCAGAGGGTCAGAGAAGAGGAGAAGAGGAAAAGTAGAGGAAGGGCAGGACGGACCGAGGGACTCCTTGAGCTGTTCGGGGACATCACGGAAACCAAAGTGAGTGGTTCCGCTGTTGCCTGAAGGAGCCGGGAGGGAGTCGAGGGTGTCAGGTAAGGGATGTCAAGCGACGAAAAGGTCAGTTTCGTCGGTCAGTTGTCGTCTCGTAGAGGGCTGGTAGTTGGTACAGGGTAAGCTAACCTGGTTGTGGTGCTCCCCCTGACGGGTTTGTAGGCGCAGGGTGTGGTGTTGAAGTGGGAGTGGGTTTAGGGAATGGATCGAGAGGATTGGAAGGGTGGGTAGATCGAGCAGGGGTGGTAGACAGTGCGCGGCTGAGTCGAGTGGCTTGTCTTGATAGCATCCTAGTCGACTGAGGGTTCCGCAGCAAACGAGTCGAGTGATTTCAACAACTTGTTCTCGTCTCCGCGTCTCCCCCGCTCTCGCCATTTGAGGTGCTTCATCAACTTGCTCTTTCTCTCTTGCTTGCAATCTAGTCCTTCTCACTACTGTAAACTCCCAGCTTCATCATGGCATCCGTCTTTAGCTCTGCCCGTCTTGCTGCCAAAACCGTCCTCATCGCAAGTCCCGCTTCTCTTCTTCCGTTCCCAAAAATCTCGCTCACCTCTACCTCGTTCCCTTCTCTGCTGCAGACAGGCGCATCCAGTGGTATCGGCGCAGCCACCGTGCGTTCCTTCTAACCCTCTCCTACTCTCAAGACTCTCATCTCTCCTCCGTCCCCCCCACTTCTCACCCGTCCCTCCCTTTTCCTTCCCTCCCTGATCCCGGGTCAACAGGCCATCCTCTTTGCCCGAGCCGGAGCAAACCTAATCCTCACCGCACGCCGTCAAGCTCAGCTCGATCAGGTTGCCACCGCTGCCAAGCAGGCTTTCCAGGAGGGTGGGAGCAAGGTCGGAGGAAAAGTGGCCACCCTGACCCTCGATATGACAGACAGGGAGGCTGTTAAAGGCGTGTTGAGTAAGGTACCCGAGGAGCTGAGGGCTGTCGTACGTTGCACTTACTACCATCTGCCCGGTCTGTTCCTTCGGACTTGGCACGAGACATGCATCATTCCGCCTTTACTGACACTCTTGAGCTTCTCGTGTATCACAGGACATTCTAGTCAACAACGCTGGACTCGTGTTTGGCACAGACAAGGTCGGAGACATCGACGATGCTGAACTGGGTCCGTCCGCCCACCTGATTTTTCCCGTCCAGCAGTCGCTGATGACGCTGACACCCTCCTTCTCGCCGCCTTCCTCTACTGTCCGCCGCACAGAAACCATGTTCCAAACCAACGTACTCGGCCTTATTCACCTCACTCAGATCTTTGTCAAGGGTGAGCTCTGCTGTTTTCCTTTCAATTTCGTTTGCCTTCCGAGTCGCCTGTCTAACCTCCTTGTCTCTGCTCAGAGTTCAAGGCCCGCGAATCTGGCCAGTAAGTTGCTCCGTCTCCGTCTCCCGGTCCCTTCTCCCCTCTCTCTTCGCCAGATCACAAAGCTCTAACTGACCTTCCCAGCCCCCCTCTTCCCCCCATTCGCCCCCTCTCTTGCCCATCCTCACGGTTAGCATCATCAACCTCTCCTCGATAGCCGGTCAAGAGCCCTACATTGGCGGCAGTATCTACTGCGCTACGAAACACGCCGTGCAGGCATTCAACGACTCGTTGAGAAGGGAGTTGGTAGCCTGGAAGGGAATCCGGGTCACTTCCATAAGCCCCGGTGCGTTCGTCTCTCCCTCCGACCCAAACCCCTCTCCTGGCCGCGACGAGAGGTATAGCACGACGACGTTAACGACGCCTCCTGACTGGGCGGTTTCTTTTTTTCCTTTTTTTCTTTGGTGTGGCACGACAGGAATGGTCGAAACCAACTTTTCTGTCACCCGCTTCCGAGGTGACAAGTCCAAAGCCGACGCAGTGTACCAAGGCTTACAACCTTTGGTAGCGGAAGATATCGTACGTCTGACCCTCTTATCCTCTTTCTCCTCTGCCCAACTCCTGCATACCTGCACCCACTATCTTAGCGCTTCCACCTCTGCCCCGCCGTCTTTCTTGCTGATCGGGGTTTCTGCGTTTCGGTTTGCTTTGTTGTGCGGTATGGACGGACATAGGCTGAGGAGATTGTCTGGGCTGCTTCTCGACCACCTCACGTCCAAATCGCCGACGTGCTCGTCTTCCCCTCCGGTTCGTCTGAAGATCATTTCCTCTCTCTCGTTCTTGGTCTTGTCAACTCGACCTCTCGCTCGCTCTTACCTCGCTCTCGAGATTTCCTACTGGTCTGGCGTCGTCCTTGATAATCACAAGTTGACTCAATATCGCATGTCGCATGCAGAACAAGCTTCGGCGACGGTTAACTCGAAGAACACGCCCAAGTAAAGTCAAGGAAAGGGAGGGACGAGGAGGAAGGAAAGAGAGGCAACCTATATACGGAAGGGAGGGAGAAGAAGAGACGTACCCTGGGCAAGGGGGCACGAACAAGGCCAAGGGGGGATCAAGACTTGGACCCAAGCAATGCAGTTGAACGACGCGAAATGCAAGTGGGAGTCTCAGTGCTGTTTCTGAATCCTCACGCACAAACTCTCTCTCTCTCTCTCTCTTTCCTCGGTACTCTCCCAGAACAGAAATCTCCTGCTTGTATGAGATATGACGGTTTGCAGGAGAGACTGGCTGACTGTGCACCTAGGGTACTGAAAAGAACTGATCGGAAATAAGTGTAATCGCGGACGAGAAACGATGGATGGGGATGAGGTGTACATTTCGTACTCAAAAGATGGAATGCAAAAAGATCAGAAGAGAGAGATGACAAAACACGATGCAGAGAACCAATCCGAGGCGAGAGGGAAGGAGGGACTTGAGGTCTAGAGATCAAAGACAGGCATGGCCTCGACATAATCGACGTCGGGCTCGTCGTGGTGAAGGATTCGGGCGTATTCGAGTGAGAGGCGGTACATGTAGGCGCTGCGTTTTTGACACAGAGGTCAGCTTACGAGCTCTCCTCCTGAAAGATGTCGAAAGTGGTCGAAAGAGAAGAGAGGGCACGAGAAGTGCAGAGAAAGGGCAAGAAGGGAAGGGACTCAAGGGAGGAGAACATACGCCATATCCACCTTCCTCCAATACTGCCTAGCCCACTGCCTTCCCGCCTCTCCAATCTTCTCGGCCAAACTATCATGACTCCCCTGACCGTCTGGAGTCCCGACAAAGAAGGCCATGACGTCGTACACGTCGCTGTAGTCGATTTTGATGGGAACGTAGCTGGAGAGTCGAAGCGTTGAGATGAACGGGAGGCGATCGAGGTGGGGGAGAGGTCGGGTCAGAAGGGCAAAGCAGAGCGCATGGAAAGTTCAGGGCAAGACGATGAGCAAGGAATTCAGGGACGAAGCTAGGTCAGCGATACGATCCCTGCGGGCAGAGGCGGGAACATAAAGGCAAGACGCACTGTACCCATTCCTGAATTCGATCCTGGTACCACTCGGGGAACGCAGTAGACCTGCGCGAGGGACGACTTAGCTTGCAAAGAGAAGGCGGAGAGGCGGCAATATAATGGGGGAGAGACGCACTTGAGAACGACAGAACGGGTTGACATGAGACGGTGGAATCGACCGGACCAGCCGTTACCGTCGACGTCCATGAGGTATTTGTACTACAGGACGCATGAAGTAGAATGCGAGATAAGCCGGCTGGTCGTGTGAGAGCCAGAGAAGGACCGAAGGGAAGGAAGGAGCTCACGGTATTGGACTCATCTAACCCGATCGTCGGCTTGAACTCCATAGTCCTCAGCATCAACTCACAAGTCTCCTTATCGCACTGCTGCAACGCTCCTGAGAAACTCGTATCCATGTAGAGTTGATTCAGGGTTGACATGGAGAGGTTGCTTTGGCGGAGTTGACCACGTTGGGACCAAATGACGGGTTTGTCGCCTGAGGTTTCGTGCGACATGAGATGCAAGCGAGCACGTTGGGATTGGCGCCAGGGAGTGTGGCGGTCGAATTCGACACCGGTAGTGGAGCCTGTTCGCGACGACAGAGTGAGCAGGAGAACAGCAAGGCTGGGCTACAAGGGCAGCGGGGCAGCCCGACGACTTACCTCGCCACAGCAACTTGTTCTGACTCTTCCCCTCCCAAGCCGGTTCGTACCCCACATAATGCTCCTCCCACTGCTCAATCGGCGTACTAAGGATATCAGCATGCAACCTCGTCTTGGCAAACGTAAACAGCGGCACGAGCGGTCCGATCGGGACACCCTGTTGCATGGTGTGGCCGTGAAGTTTGCGAGATTCGGGGTGCTGGCAGAGGTCGGAGGCTTTCGAGTGCGACCAAATGAAGGACCGAGGACCGGTTTCGCCTGAGTAGTCCGGCGTGAACTCGCCGCGTTCTGACCGTCGCAGAGGCGAGTTGGGCGCGCAGGCTTGAGCAAAGTTGGACAAAGTGGGGTCTTCGCCTTCGATGAATTCCGAAGGACCGTAGTCTGTGGAGGTGTCAGGGGTCAGCAACCGTAAGAAGCGGACGAAAAAGAGCTTCACGTACACTCTCCCTGCTGGCCCAGCTCGACCATCCTTTCCCGCTGCGAGTAAGGCAGCATTACCGCCGGGTTGTCGTCGATAATGAAGGTAATGTTGGTCTCGCGGTGCATCCGGCCAGTATAGAGAGACAGCATGTCGGCGATGTCGGTCGCACGCTTGAGATCAGCATAAGGGCCTGCAAGACCAGTATGCGGCTCGCCGGGGCGCATCACGACCGTGAAGGTGTGGTCGCGTTCTTGCATGACCTTGTTGCGGTGCCGAGAATCGTGGCCTTCCCTGCATGTGTGCGAGGTGTAAGTATACTGTAAGGAGGTTGTGGTGGTGGACGAGGAGAAGCATTGCGTACAAAGCCCAATGAGGTGCCAGGTCGTGGTTGATCTGGTCGTACTCGTCTCGCAGCTGAACATTGTTCTCCTCACAGAATCGCCACCTGCACGATATAGTATCAGTATCGAGTCCTAGGGAACCGAAAAGGAGAGAAGGGCACCAGTCGTCAAAGCCCTTTGGCGGATTCCGCCTGTACCGCTGCTTGTACTCCCTGACGGCTTCCGACAAGGTCTTGCTCTGCCCTGCCACCTTGTCCTTCCACTTCTTCTCTGCCCGTTCAATCAAGACATGGATGGGATGCTGCCCTTTGGGATTGACGAGCAGCAATCCGTTGGGGTGAAAAGTGTGCCGACTCCTCGCCTCTACCTCTGCGGGAGTGAGTGGCCGATTCGGGTTGTTTTGCACCTGATAGTCGTGGTAGCTTTTGACTCGACTTCCGAGGTTGGGCGAGATATAGTGGATAGCGTTGCCAGAGTGTCGGATGATGGGGAGAAGGGCGGGATGAACGGGGCGAGAAGCGAGCGTATGAGAGTTGGCGCGGACGTAGGAGGTGGTGATCCAGACGAAGCCGAGGGTTGCAGCGAGTGTGATGCCTTTGAGGGTGCGCAAGAGTCGAAGAATGATGCTTCCCAGTCGAACGGCGGCATCCTTCAGGTCGGGTTGTTGCGATTGAGGTTGTCGAGACGCTTCCCTCCACGCTCCGATACCTAGTCCGACTGATTGCCCTTCCTTGGCCACTGGTAGTTGACCCTTGTCTGGGCCTAGTCTTGGAGTCTTGTTCGAGTTGAGGTAAGGTGAAGGTCGACTGATTCCGACTTGATCAGACTGAGGTGCGACTCGGGAAGAACGTCGTCGTACGTGACTCATGCTCACTCTGGTGTAGCTGATGACGAGTACAGCAGCACACTGTGCACCAGACAGACAAACACTGGAGCAAGAAATGGCAAGCTGAAGCTCCACCTTAACCTTCTCGAACCTCATTCCGTCAACGTTGTGAACAACTTTGGGAAAGCCTCATCAGGAAAATCTTTCTCTCTCTTTCTGGCTCACATCCATCCCCTACTTGCTGTACCGCTATACTCTTTCTTATGAACCTCAAGCAAGCTATACACCCAAATCACCGTCATTCAACCTCGAGTTCATGTCGTCGAGATGTCATGCAGCAACCCTCGCACCTTCCTCATCCGGCTCGCCCAGCCATCCTGGCCAGGGGGAGACATGGGTTCAGCCTCCCATCTCCTGCATGTCTAACTTGTCCATTACATAGCCCGACCCAGCCCATCCAGCCCATCATCCAGCCCGCTGTGATGAATTCAACTCCGTTCTCCCGCTCAACTCGCACCACTCGAGTCGACCCTGCTCGTCTCCTGCCGTCCTCCGAGACGCAGCTGCTCCCCTGCTAGCGCTCTCTGACGTTCTACCGACATGGCCCGTCATCGCAATCCCGGCTCCACCTTCACTCTCAACGGCGCAACCGCCGTCACCTTTCCCATCTCGACCGCTCGCTCGTCTCCACCACCCTCCGGAGCAAGCGTTGGACCTCGCGCTCGTCGTCCTGCCGCTGTCGAAGGCTCCCCCGAGCTAGACATCTGGCTCGACAGCCCCCCGTCGTCTTCCTCCCCCACATCCCAGCAACCTACTTTTTCTTTCCCTACCGTCTCATCCAATTCGCCTCCAGCACTTCCGCCCAAGGATCTCCCGCCTACTCCGACCAAAGGCAGCTTCTACAAAAATAGTTCATCGATCGCCAAGGCCCGCCAAAACCGCCAGCAGCCCGCAAAGTTGAATTGGCGGGACAAGGGTCACGATTTGGCCAAGTTGAGGAAGAAGGCGTTGAGCGACGAAGAGAGCTTGAGTGTGCAGCAGATCGCGGCAGGTGCGGGAGCCTTGGCGTTCGTGGTCATGGTCGTCATCATTTTCGCGTCGGGACGGAGCAAGAGTCCGATTGTCAAGCACATGGAACGGAGGGAACAGATCCTCGCTGCGAGTCTGGCACCTTCCATCACCGCTGGTGTACGTCGTCCCTGAGCACTCTCCCAAGGCTTGTACTGATTTTTTTCGGGTTTGCAGGCTCCTCCACCTCCGGTTCGCGCGCACGAGTCTTTCCGCGACGAGCTGTCCACCGACTCGCGCTACCTAATCTCCCCGACACATGGCGATCTTGGTAGGCTCGTCCAAGCCCTCACAGTCGTGAACCTTATTAACCTACGTTCGCAGCTGAACAAGTCATGAACCTTTACCATCTCGCGCACCTGTCCTCTGTCCTTCATCGTATCCCCATTGCTCACCCTCTCAGCATTCCCTCTTCCGAAGACCCCGCCATCCCGACCTCCGTCCCCGTTTCCACCCTCTTCGATATGAACCGCTTCTCCGCCCATGCCAAAACGACCTTCCTAGACTGGAACGACCTTCGACCGCACGAAGCCGCTGAGGAAGGTAAGACGGAGGCACTTGGTTGCTGGACTGGGAATCTGCAGAAGAAAGAGACGGCTGAGAGGGCCAGGAAGATGCAGGAGAGTGGGCTTAGTCCCAGTTTCGTACCGGTTAGGGCAGCTTTGACAAAGGGAGCGGCTGGTCAGGGAGATGAGCTCAAAGGTGCGTCGAGTGTACTTCTTACTCCCTATCTGCATGTTTGACTAATATGCCGTCTCTTTCCGAAGCGACCCACGACTTTATCGCTCGCTTCGATCTTGACGAGTCTGCGCAGGCTGGCCTGATCGACCAAGCCCGTCACGATTCTTCCATCTCTTCCTCCACACGTCGGCACAAGAACCCCGAGCAGCACGTCATGTGTATCGATCACTCCCTCTACCGCCCCGAGCATCCCACCACCCGTCACTCTACCACCCACCTCGACCCTCGCGACCACACGGCCTTCTTCACCCACGGCAAGCACCTCCACTTTGCTCCCGATCTCGCCGAAACCGCCTCTGAAGTCGCCTCTCACCTTCTCGGGCACCGAAACCCCTACATCGCTGTGCACATCTCGTCCCAAGCCCGTCAAAGCGAATGCAAGCTTCTCGACCGGGGAGACCTCTGCGGCGTCGACCTCGTCGACTACGCGCACGCGGTCGATCGAGTTCGTCACCTCGTCGCCTCGTCCGTGCACCGCAAGAGCCGCGAACAACGTCACTCAGCCCGGACGCTCAACGTCCTCGTCTCAACCGATATCAAGGACCTCGGCTTCCTCGGTGAGTTGAGTAACCTTGGGTGGACGGTGCTCGAGTATGAGGATTTGGAGTTGAGGGAGAGGTTTGGGACGTATCAGAGTGAGATTTTGGATCAGGTCATTGAGAGTAGGGCGAGTGGGTTTGTGGGGACGAGGGGGAGTCCGCAGAGTACGATTTCGGCGTTGAGGGTTAGAACATGGAGGAATGGACCAACCGAGCTGGTATGAGTGGCTCGCAGGTGCTTAGTTGTAGGCCCGGCTCAGGTCGCGGGGGAGGAGGTAGACTTGTAGCATTTTCCTCGTTTCTTTCCCGCTTTTCTCTTCTTCTATCTGTGCCCCTCAGGCCATATCTTCATACTTGCATCGCCGTAACGCATTTCGTCCATACATCTCTGCGTAAGTTGGTCTTGTTGCGTCCCGCACCGACTCCCACTCCCTTTCTCTTCTTGTTCTCTTTCATTTTCCGTACTTTGCGGTTGCTTTCCGACTTGCACCTTGCCGAGGCGCGTCGATGAAAGGCTAGACCAGCTATAGTCCAGCCACCTTTCTTTTCATCAGCGTCCCGCCTTCCCCTCATCCGAACCTTCCAAATCCAGCCAACAATGTCGTACTCAGCTCGCTTCCGTGGTTGGTGTAGACCGCATTCGAATTCTCCTGGAAAACATTGAAACCTTACTTGGTACGCCTCGACCCAACTTGCCTGGTCAGTGTAACCCGAGCGCTTCTCCAGACTGTCCGTCTTCAAGTCCATCATCCCCGTGTCACTCAGATTTCCCCCTACAGCCTCTGCGTGTGACAGCGTTGCTGCGGTACTGCGGTACTTCCTCTATCCGACGTTTCATCCCGTGCGTCCTCGCCGACGCCGACCAAGACAGCCGATTTCCGACCCGCCTCCTCCCGCATTTCTCCCCGTTCTCTACGCCTGCCCGCCGCTATTCCGACTCCCTCACCTACGTCGACACCATGTCGTACGCCTCCCGAGCTCCTGCAGCTCTCTCCCTGAATCAATCGACAACCTCCACTTCGCCTTCTCGCATTCTTCCCTTCAGCCTGCCGCACATCTCAACTTCTACATCACCTGCAACAGCTCTTTCAACCCCAGAGACGACGGCAGATTTTGCCCGCAACTCCGCCAACATGAAGGCCCTCTCACAAAACCCTCGACGGCGCCATGCGTCTTTGGACCTTGGTGCCGAATTCCGCTCTCGAAATTCCATTTACGGCGCCCCTTCTTCCGCCTCTTCGACACAAACAGGGTTCGACTCGCCTATAACACCTTACTACGAATCGCGAGGTGAGAAGGGACGGCTGCTGTCGGGTTATTCAAAGTCGCCTATGTACTCCCCATTCAGCCCTCGAAAACGGATAGCGTGGTACGAAGATCGGAGGAATGTGGCACTAGCGACGGTAGCAGCATTCGCGCTGCTCCTGCTTGGAGGAGCTGCAGGGAGCTCGGTATGGGGACCAGGAGCCATGGATTGGTGGGGAGTCAAGGGGATGCTGGAAGAATACGGTGTTTCTTTCTCCCATTCGGCGTGCGTCCCTGGTTTCCTACCCCATGCTCAGCATTGTACTGAACAGTGCCTCTGCAGCTGCGACAACCCTTATGCCGAGTTTGGGCGAGTGCACCACGACAAGAACCACCCAGAAAACAATCGGTGGTTACCTTACAACCCGACCTGTGTCCCTCCCGCCTTAATGGCCGACCTCCGTTCCGCCCTCAACAGTAGTGACACCGACCGACTTCTCACCCTTCCTCTGTCTTCTCCTCGCCCTTCACCCGACACTTCGCTTCCGCTACCCTGGCTTCAGGGCAAAACCGTCCTTCTCTTCGGCGACCACGTCGAACGAAACCACAACAAAGATTTCTGCCGGTTCGCGGGCGGCAAGTTCGCCACGATCGGGAAGAACCACCCACTCTCGCCTCCCCGCTTCGTCAATGGGATTGATGAGAAGTTGCCTGGGGCGAATCAGGAGGATTTTGACGGGACTAGGCCTGCTGTGTGCTACCTTGAGGAGTATGACTTCATGCTCATCTCGGTCTTTCACTTTGGGCTGGCCAACCGTGTCGAGTTCGAGCACGAGTCGCTGCTATACGATCCTCATTTCTATCCTCCCGGTGCGCAATCTCTTTCATCTCACAGACGCTTCTGTGCTCATGATGAGCTGACTTCTTTCGTAGTGGCCGTCGACGACCGCCTGACCCGCATCGTTGTCCCCCTACTCGACTCCCTCAAGCGCCCCCACCCCGACCTCATCGAATTCTCCTCCGGCTTCTGGGACCTCCGTCACTTCGCCGCTCTCGATGAACTGACTGGCAAAGACCCTTACTATGAGCTGTCACCCGAGCGTCTTGCCTGGTACTCCGGCCGCCTCACCCACGCTCTCGCCGACCTCGGAGCGGTCTTCCCTAATACTCCACTCCTCTGGCGTGCGCTGCACCACACGCCCAAGTTCAACCAGACTAGTCCGGCTCGGGTCGCGGCGCTCGATCAGCTTAGTCGCAAGGTGGTCTCCGCCTTGAACGAAGCGAGGAACCGCGCAGAGGCAAGCGAGCAGATCGGGTTACTCGTGCAGCAGCCGGCGGGCATGAGGGATCGAGACTTGATTGAGAGGGAAAAGAAGGAAGCGCTTATGACGGCGCGAGGGAGGCCGGGAAGGAAACCTTTCAGGGATAGGCAGTCGAGTAAGACGCCGTTCTTGAATAGGGTGAACCAGCGGATTGGGAGTAGTGAGAGGGTTAAGGATGTGGCATTGGGGAGTGATGAGACATCCTTGCGAGGGTTGATCCGCGTGGATGAGTGGGGAGCTCTAATGTGGGTTTCTTCTTTCCTCCATTCTTTTCCATTCCCCCGATACTTCGCAGCCGCCTTGCACCCTTCTACCACACCTTCCCCTTACTCTTACAAGGCTGCTAATGTGACTTAACTGACCTTGATGCTTCCTCGATAGGCGTGGTCAAGAACATACTATGAACAACGTCTTCACCCCGCCTCTTCCCGGCGGTTACATCTGGGGCGATATCATGCTTGCCGAGTATGTGGCTGATCTCTCTTCCCTTCCGATATTCAGCAGCTGATGTGCGAGACCCCCGTAGACTCCGCCGGGTCGTTCTCAACTCGCACCACCGGTTCCGTTTCTAAGGCAAAAAAACAGCCCCCCTGCTCCGGCGTCCGCCTCATCTCGTCCTATCCAGCCTTTGGCCTTACCATCACCTGCCGGTATATCGCATCGCATCCCCCTCGCATCCGCCTTCATCGACGCCATTCTTCCCTTTTGGACCGGAGTTTTCGTTCGGACGTGCACTGTTGTGATACGCATTTCCCATTTGGTGTAGCGGTGCCATTCGTACTCGTTGTAGCCGCTAGCTGTATCCAAGCATCTACTCAGGAGACCTTGTATCTGGTGTTGCCGAGTTGAGACAAGGGAATTGCTGTTTATCTGTCTACGGTCTGCAAGCTTGTGGCCATTGGCTTCCGGGTTCCTCCCGCCGGAGTACGTCGGAGAGAGAGTCTAGCGTCTGTCACGGCGCGAGTCGGGGCTAGCAGTGCAACCGCAAGCGAGAGTACTGCTGACCTTCTCAACCTGGTTTTCCTCGTCTTGCTGTTTGAACGGTTGACGCGTCAACCCTGCCTTCGAGCGCATGAGCTTGTCACCAGTGGTATAGCAGCGTGCGTCACAGACAGACGGGGACTGCAACAAGCGTGCTTGATTCGGGCCTTGCTCGAATAGCGAAAGAAAGAAGTATTCGAACCAGCACACGAAGGTCAGATGATGGGGTTCTTGACCTGTCGTCATGTCCTATACCCCATTGCTCGCTTCCTTGACCTCTTCGTGTCCGTTACATACGCTTGCAACATTGGCACAGCGTTCGTGAATGCAGTCGTCAGCTTCTTGCCGCCCCACTCGATGACAGTCGGCAACCCCATCTGCTCCGCACATCTAACCCGCCACATGCTGTGCAGATGCTACTTGAGTCCTTAAGGGTCAACCGCGGGCTGTAGACGACAACCATTCCTTCGGCGCTGCCCATGGCGCGCCTTGGTACCTCCGCTTCCCGGATACCCCGCGCATGTTCCGCGGAGGTTTCTAAGGCTTCCTGCTCTCCAAGCTCTGCACCAAGCACCGTCTGCATCTCTCCCTCTCTCAGCATGTCATCGCAGACCACATCAACAGAGCGGGCCTGCCAACGTACAGAGCGTCTCATTCGGAGTTTCCAGCTCAGCGACCATGAGCCCGCCATCTGCCAGCAAGTCGTCAAAGCGCTACAGGCCCTCACTTCCGCGGACATTCGACTTGTAGGCAGCTTGGAATTCGTCCGGACGGCGCCAATGAATATCGACAGAGACAGAGAGCACCAGCCTCGCCAGCCTTTGGCACTCATTGGGGATCAACTTGCACACATGATGTCAGCTCTGAAGAGTTGGCGTGCGTCAGCAGACCCGCAGGAGAAGGCAAGAGCTGTGGCAGCCATGGCAAGGATTCTTTGGCAGCGGTCGGGCAGGGTGAAGAAGAACCAACTGACATCGAGAAACACTGCTTCTTCACAGCACGTCAATGCTGAAGACATCCGTCGTGTATGTGTGCGTGATTTCTGTTTCCCAGACCCCGTAAGCTTCGCAGATCATACCTCAACGCTTTGTTCCTGCAACAGGCCATCGTGTTCCGCGCGGCATGGCCAGGGGTGTGTCGCTTCCTCCTCAGAATGTACAGGCTGTTTTGACCATTGACACAATGCTTACCCTGTTCCCAGATCTGGGAGTCGGCTGCTCAAGGGACCCCTGAAGAGCGCGAGTTGGTGAACTTCCGCCTCCTTGTCGAGGCTTTGGGTGTCGAAACTAAAGGCCCACAGACACTTGGGGGCCCTGTGACATCTCAGGACCCTGTGACTGCTCAGGTGCTCCAGGCTGTCTTGGAGAAGTCGGTCTGTGTCAGCGGGTCCGAGATGTTCAGGCACATCTCGGGCACGTTCACCCGAGTCGGCCGCGAAGATCTGCGTGTTGTTGACGTCGTAGGCAGGCAACTCAAGGCTCTACGCAAAGAGTTGCAGGAGTGGCGTGAACCTGGGCCGCACGATGTTTCGCACGTTGTGAGGCTCTTCATCTCTGTAACCTTCCTCCCAGCTGTTCACGGGCTAATCACTAACTTACCTGAACAGAACGAAGCTGTACAGACTATCCGGCATCAGATGGTGCGCTGGCCCTTCCCATTCCTGTCTGAGCTGCTGTATTAAGCCCTGCCTTGCAGGAGGTTTGCGGTGACGAGTGGCGCACCGTCCGTTCCTTACCATACCACTGTCACCCTAAGTCCAATGAATGACCTCGCTTTCCTACACAGGGGTGGAATGCGATGGCCTCCGCATATCATCTTCAAAGCTGGGAGGCCAGCTTGCCGGTTCATGAGTGGTTCTTTCGCCAGCCCGCACCGGCCCAGTATGCTTCACTCTCCCACCCCTCTAGTTGTTTTCACCCTGTCAGCCGTAGGTATGTCAGCAGAGCGTTATAGACACGGGGCTCAATCCAATCATGCAAACATCCCCACTGGAGAATGTGCTTGGGAGAAGCTTCGAGCAGTTCTGAGCCTATATTGCTCTCCCCCCTGGCAGCTGTCTGAAGGTCAATGTACGTAAACTAAGGAGGATGTGGCAGAAAGGCTCAAAGTTTTGTACCTCTACTCAATGGTGAGGCCTGACTCGTAGAGAATGCATCCGAACAGAGTCGGGGATCTTCGGCGTCGGCTTGCAGCCCCGACAAAAGTCGGGAGATCGGGCTGCCACGCCCGAGCTGATACCCGATACAGGGAGCTGTTTTTCCGACTCAACCCCGACCCGAGTCTAGCTAGCACAGCGGCTTTGCGAGTAGCTGCTTTTTGGTATGCTCATTTCAAGCACCTCGGTTCAAGTCTCGCAAGCTGTAATGATACAGAACCCTTGGAGAGCACAAAGTAACAGCTGGAATTCCCGCTTGAGAAGGCCAGAAAACCTACTATTGTTCCCTATTTCTGTTACTAGCCATACACCTGGACCGAGTGCACTTTTAGTATAGCACATGTAGTGCTCAGTCCATCCCTTGCAAAGTCTTTATTGCGAGATATGACTTGGGGAAATGCCGACAAGCGTCAGTGCAAACTTCGTAACCTTGCCAGGAATGGGCTCAATGACCCCAGGAGAGACTTGCTGCGATGGACATGATCTCATGGAGCCAAGGCAATGTACAGAAACTGATGGGAGAGAATCTTATGGTATGGCCAAGTCCTGGCAGCCTTTGACACCACAGAGCTACCTCACCTACCCTGTCTTGCAGTGTTTACTGAGTAACCACACATGGGCTGTAATGAACAACATGTGAAAGAGACTACCGGGGACACTGGGCAGGTAAAATGGGTTCTAGCGCGGAGTCCTGGCATACATCTTGTGTTGGGCGGTCAGTGATGGGAAGTCAGGAGAGAAGGACTACCGTCGCGGTTGCTAGGATTACCATCCCCTAGTACACCCTCATATGTTAAGTCTTGTTTCCTTCCTATTTTCTTTTCTTTTTTGGCGTTCCCTTTGGGACTGGTTGCAATCGGTTCGCCTTACTACAGCTCTACCCGCCTATTGACTACTCAAGTGTGTGACGGAGCTAATGGGGTTATGATGACCAAGGCAACTTGTGTAGTGCCTTTTTTTGTTTTTCCCCTCTGGGTTCCTTTATATAGCTATGGCAACAAGAGTTATCAAGCTGTGAATTCTCACTGCGAGCGCTCTGCTAGGCTGGTTCTACTCGACTTGTTCCTTTTTCCTGCTAAGTTCCTGGCCTCCCGTGCAGTCAACATTGGTGGATTCAGCAACGGCTGACTGGGCTTGAACAATGAACTGACTTTGCCAATCTCTGGCATTACCAAACCTTGAAGTACTTGGTAAGAGAGCTGCTTTACTGCTGGGTTCACTGCTTGAATTGTTGAATAAGTCCTGATCACCTTTTGTGCCATGGCCAAGGAGGAAATGCTGCACCTTGCAAAGAGGCAAGCATTGACCGGTAGTTGTGGACCTTATGGAACAGATCATTTGTGTGTCAGAAACCTTAAGAGACCTGTGGGTACACTGTGAAGCGCCCAGTATGTCCAGGAAGAAACAAGAGAACAAAGGCAGGGACAGGGTTGCTTCTGGCACTCCCCCACAACCCAAACGTTTTGCAGGACATCCAATGAGAGCTAACGTACAACAAGCTGCTGACATTGGTAGTGGCTAATCATGCATGCAAGCTTGGGGTGGAAGGAAGGTAAGCAGGCCGAGAAGGTCACAACAATGGGCAGCTTTTCTAGCCTGTGGCATGTTGTACAACACGCTTGGGAGGTTGAGCTCTAATACTCAACCTACAAAAGGAGAAAGGTGCAGCTTTTGCCATACTATGCTGCCACGAAAGGATACATTATCACTTCAAGAGTCCACCGTACTTACATAGCATCACCATGTATGTTTTGCAAATCCAGCACATGCCATTTAGAGGTACAGTCCATCACTGCCCTGTAGACGTGTCTATTGCTGCCCTGTAGGCGTCTATCAGACAGGCCATAGAGCAGCTATGTGACTCTCTGGATCAGAATAAGTGCAGGACAAGAATTTGGACATACCCTGCAAGCTCAGCACTTCAAAAACAACAGATCATGTGAAGGGTCACACAGATGGTACAGCGGTATGTGCCCTGATGTTAGTGACTATGCATGTCACGTGCTGTAAAAGAAGCCAGCCTTGCTGTATTGTTGTCAGGTGGTGACAGGATGACGAAGACATTGACCATGAGCAACATTGACCATGCGAGTTGTTGTAGTACTCCCATCAATGAAGGACAGGAGCTGTGCATAGGTGAGGTGGGGGAAAAAGGGCAGCAAGGATGGCAGCAAAGAAAGCAACATTGCTAAAGCTACAGAAGGAGAGGAGCAAAGCCACTTTCATCCGATAAGTCCAGCCCAATCACACACCATGCCCCAAGTCAGCTGTGTTTCTCGGACTCCTCAACATGGGAAGGTGAGGATGAGGAGGCAAGACAAAAGATGGAATTGATCGCCAAAGATGAGGATTTGTGCAGTGAAGTGTGATGGCTAGTAAGAACTAGCTTACCTGGGCATGAAGTGAAGAGTAATGTGCAGCACAAAGCAAAGTCACAGTGGCAGAAGAGGAAAAACAATATTGTCACAATCAGGAAGTGCTAGCTCGCTTTGCTTGCTGCGCAGTCTTACTTGTTGCATCCGCTGCAGTGCACGACATATGTGTCAGTCTCCCCAGCACTGGCCAGCTCAGGCAGTTCAAGCTGGGACACAGGCCAGTTGAGAAGGTCAACCTCTGGAGCGGGGTAGATGCGGAGCAGAATGTACTGCTTGCTCTTTTCAACCTGGTCCTTCCTTTCCAGACAAGCAGTGGAGCACCGAGAGAGGCTATAACCTCCGCTGTACCGAGCAGCAGAAGCCATAGCTCTATCTGGCAGAGAGCAAAAGCTCAATTCTGAAGCAGACTAAGAAGAACCCCGGTGTGGAGAGAGTGGAGAAACCTGTTCCTGTGCCTGCACACACCTGAGCATGGGGGGGAGGCATGGTAAGAGCAAATCTTCTTCGAAGTTTGCAAAAATACCCTGTCTTGCCGTTTCTCCGAAAGCCCCAAAATATCGGGCCAATTCCCGAAAAAGTCGGGAATTCAGGCTGCCAAACCCCGAGCTGAATCCCGTCGTGCCGCACTTGCCCTGAGCTGATCAATTTCCCGGTCTGTTGGCGGATCGGAAGTCGGCATGCATTCTCTAGGCCTGAGGGGTGAGGGTCGAGAAGGTCTAAATCCATATTCCTTGACAGGATAAGTGTGGCAAGCTCTGTAGCTGTTGGCTCCTCCCAGGTAGCCACTCAACTTAAACACCACTGCTAAGTTCATTTGTTCTGTACAAGGTTTACTCTTTACTTACTTCCTTTATCCCTGTGCGGAAACAGACCACCCGGACCTTCTCATCTCGGATTGGATACTATGAGATGGATCAGATTGTGGACTCAACCTCGTAGACCCTTCTCGCTTTTGCTGCCTTCTCTTGGCTTGACCGCTCCCCTTTCTACTAGCAGTTACTTCTGAGAACTAGACTCGGTTCTTTGATCTTCGGCTTTGTCACTCCCATCTCTCCCTCCGCGCCCCACTCCTCTTCGCCGTTGGATCACTGATCTTGCCATTACCGGCTCAACATTGATGGATCTTACAATGCAGGTAGACTGGGAAGGCAATCTTAGTACAGAGGAATAGTGCTGGCACAAGCCCAGCACTTGGACAGACCTGAGAGCCGCAGACATGTGGTGCCACCATAAGCTCCTGTGGACTTCATGGCTGGTGGCCAAATTGCTAGGCGGACTGCCTATCCTGATTCTCCTCTCTCCGGTGAAGTCCTATTTCCTCAACTCTTTCGCTCCGTCAAACTGTCCTTCCCTCTTCTGTTCTCCTGGTATCTCCTTTGACTTGATCCTTGCGGCCTGCAGATGGGTTGACTTGAGGTTGAAGAGAGATGGGTGTTGAGTGATCAATTAACAAGGGTGGACTGCAGCGGATCTTGTGTAGACTTACTTCTCTTCTTCACCACTACAGACCCTCATCCAGAGTTCTTTCGGAATCCAAGCTCGTTCCACTGTGTCATTTCTCTTGTAGTGGGGAGAAATTGCACGCGCAATACTTCCATACTCTCCGCCATTGCTCGGCAACTGGTCTCGCCTCGGCTTGAGCCTGGTACGCCTTGCACAAATCGAGTTGGGAAGGTCAAAGTCGATGGCATGGCTTGAGTCTCTTCCTGCCTCTCTGATACTCCACTCTCCTTGGCTTCTTGGTATCATTCAGGTCCTTGCCTGATCCTTTCCCATGCTGCCTCATGTCGGTCAAACCATCCTCCCTTGAGTTGGAGAAGATTAAGCGAGACGAGGTGAAGGGTTTGGCCCCAATCCTTATCGCTTTGATGGATGCACAGAAGGAGCAAGCTGAGAAGGCCCTCCTAGCGGTGGCGGAGGCGCTGAAGGTGCCGGCTAGGAAGAAGAAAGGTATCCTGCTCTCCCTCTTTTCGAGACGAGTGTGCTGAACTAACCCTTCGCGCCTGTGCAGCTTGGTATGGGCTTATCGATACAGCTGCATCGAGAGAGCTTGCGTCTATGGAACCGATGGTGCAATGTCTCTATCGTCTTGCCCGCTGAGAGTAACCCTCGACGCCAGAAGGACGAGCCAGAAACCGCTTTCCTAGCGAACGACGATTCGCGGGCTACGCTATTGTCCCGCCCAATTCCATCTGCCCGTCCAGTATCGGCATGGGACTGCCCGCTGGTGATTCCGAAAGCCCGCTAGCTGCCTCTGCGTTGACCACCCCGAGCGTCGCCAACTTGCTCGAAGCAGTCACTGCCGCCGCAGCCAACGAGGTCCTGGCTTTCTTCGGCGCCGACGCTGCACCTCTGCCGTCCGCACCGGCCCCTGTACCTTCCTTCTGCAGCCCTTGTTCGCCGGCCGCCCGTCGCGCATCGAGCAGAACCCGGATCGCCTCCTGCTCGTCGAGGTCGTCAAGAAGGGCCTGCTCGACCGTCGCCTGTTCGTACCGATCGCTGAGGGGTCTCCAAGGCCGCGCGTTATCGAGGGGAGGTTGGCTAGGCGGATGTGGCGAGTTTTGCAAGGCGGCTTCGATATCTTCCGGAGGTGGAAAGGCGAAGTCTGGACCCGAGTTGATGGTCGCGATCCCGCCGCCGAAGACGGACGCCATGGCGAAGTAACCTAGAGACCCATCATCGTGCCCGTTCTCCATGAGAAGTCGATTGTCCTTCTTCTTCTTCTCTTCCGTCCGTTCCTTCCTCAGCGGTAAAAAGTCGTACAAGTCCTCATAGGCGACTCCTTGACATTTCCCATCGACAAAGAAGGCGACTTTGCTCCCTTCAAGCTTTGTGAGCGGTCGAAGTGGTGGACCTTGCGAGGCGAGTGGAGGGGCTTTCGTCCCCGGAGCTGCGGCTTTTGCCTTGGCTTTCGCTTCTGCGGCCTGTCGATCCCTGAAGGCTTTGAGCGCCGGGTCGACGAGTAACTCTTCCATCTCCTTGCTTGCGGGGTATTCGAGCTGTTCAAAGTAGAGTTGACCTTTGTATCGGATGGGGATGCGCTTGCGTTGAATGTGGGCGGGGTCTCGGCGGTCTGTCGGTGTTGGGGTCTTGCGGGGAGGGAGGGAGATGTAGACGCCGATGACGGAAGAGGAGGAGTAGGGGATGCCGAAAGGTTTGGGTTGAGCGAGAGTGACGACGTCGCCGTTTTTGTCGCGGTAGCCGTAAGAGTGTCTGCGCGAGGTGCCATCAGCTCCAAGATCAAGGATGACAGGCGAGCCGGAGAGATCAAACGCACCCGTCCATTCCTATTGGCGCACCCAGCGGACTTTCCCTCCTCCCCACTCCAACCCGAACCCAACTTCCCTGTCCACTCCCGCCCTGATCCCTTCCGCCTTCTCCTCCACATCGATCAACCTTGACTTCGAAGTACCAAGCCCCCTCCCTGACACCCACATTGCTCCTGACTGCCCTCCATCCCTTGTCCGTCGTGATGGTTCTCGCATCCTCTGTCAGGAGCGTGAAGGGGCTGCGATCTTCCCAGCTCCACCTGATGCCTGGAGGATACGATGCTATGGCTCGTTGTGGCGGCACTGGCAAGGGCGTCTCTGTCGAGGGCCCACAGGCGGTATAGCGATAGCCATGTTTATTGTAAGGGTGAGAGCGAGTTGCGAAGAACTCGAAATTTGTTTCGGGAAGATGGAGAGAATGAGAGACAAGGGTGGGAGGGTTGGAGACGTCGCTGGGGTCGGCGGGTTGAAGAGCGGGTGATCTTGTAGGGGGAGTAGGGAGGGAAGGAGAGGCTTTTCGCTTGGTAGGGCGTCGACGGGGTTCCTGTGACCCGGCAAGCGCGTCAGTGGTCTTTAGGTCGGTCTATATGAAGCATGTACGGACCTCGGTGTCATCCTGGTCGACGGGTTCTGGGCTATCGTCGCGAAGTTGTACAGTCGAGGGATCGTGAGGGTAAGAAGCAGGAGAAGCGGTAGCTGCGAGGAAAGTCGGGTCTATAGTCGTAGAGTATGGCTGATCCATATTTGCCGCTCAATGTAGCTCAGTAAGCCAAAGTAGTGGGTGGTACAGAACTGAAGAGGATATTACACTTTGATTCCATCTCACACTCTTCGAACTCGCTGTTGGACCTCGGACGCGCTCTCACACGACAGAGTACACCCTAGTGTACAACATGAGCTTTAGCTCAACCTCTCTCCGACATGTCGCCGCCTTCCTCCTCGGCATCGTTTGCCTCAATTCAGCCTTCGTCGACGCCCACGAGCACCACCAAGAGGACGTAGGGCCTTACGAACAGAACTTCTTGAACGAGGAGCCGATCGACCGAGCGCTGTGGTTTCATATCGGGTACGCTGTCTGCTCCTGTCCCGCTCGAAACGCTGACTGACCCTTTTCCACCTCTCAGCATCCAAATTCTCTGCTGGGGCATCCTCTTCCCGGCTGGTAAGCTTTGACCACTGACTCTCCGCCTGCTTACTCATCGTGCCGGCTTTTCACCTCTCGCGCATTCCCGGTTTTCCTTCTGGCTGATCTCTCTTTTCCTCAGGCATGGTCCTCGGCATCACCCGCTCTCGCTTCCACGTCCCCTTACAGACGCTCACCATCGTCCTCTCCCTCGTCGGTAACTCGCTTGGCCACCACCACGGCGGCCGATCTTTTCACATGACGGCTCACGCCCATTTCGCCGGTTACCTGTGGTGGTACATGATCTCGCAGGCGGTGTGCGGCCTTTTCCTCAGAATGCACGTGATGGAAGGCACCTTCGTTCGGCGAAGTGTGGTGGTTGTGCACGGTATCATTGGGAAAAGCTTTCCGCTAGTCGGGTGGGTGCAGATGCTTTTCGGGTGGGTTCCGTATTCCTCCTTCCTCCACGTCAGTTTGTACTGACCGCACATACACAGTGGCATCGCAGCAAATGGCTTTTGCTTTGGCGAGCACTTCGGCCAATGTCTAGGTCAGTTTTTCTTGTCCGGCGCTCGTTTCCTTCCTCGCGTTCTAACTTCTTCCGTTCTTAGCACACTTTATCATGGGATCTGGCTTCATCGCCTACGCCGCCATTCTGCTCCTCATGCTGCGAGTCGGTGCAGGTTGGCTGGCTCGCAGGAATGTCAGCCAGGAGTTCCTCGACAGCTGGGTGCGTTCAGCTGTCCCCGTCTCTTTCGGCTCCTTTCGAGCTCATCATATGGCGTCCTTCTGCAGGTCATTATGCTCTGGGGCATTGTCAATACACTGACTATGGTTTGTCCTCCCCCGTTTCCCATTCTTGGCGAGTGCTCATTGAGCGTACCCCTCGCAACTACGCATGATGCTGAGAGCTTGCCCTTCATGGTACAGCACAACTTTCTCAAACCTGGGCAATCAAGCTGGACGCACAAAGACTTGCAACATACCATGCTCGGCGTGTTATGGTGGGCCGGAGGAGCGCTTGGTATCTTCCTCGGTCGGAACGGCAAGCGGAATGTTCTTCCTGCACTCGTCATTGTGAGTGCACCCCTCGTTCGGCCTCCCTCTTCTCTCGTGTACTTCTCTCTTCTCTCCTCTTCATCCCGGAGCTAACGATTGTCGCTGCAGGGCATGACAGGTTATGCCATGGGTCTGCACGGCCAAGCTCTCGAGTTCTCAACTCGAGTCCACCAGCTCTTCGGCGGCGCGCTAATGGCCGCCGGTGCCGCTCGCGTCATCGAAATCTGCTTCGTCCTTCGAGACGCTCCGACCCCACCCGTCACAGACACGACCGGCCCCAGCTCCTTCCAACATCTCACTCCTTTCCTCCTCGTCCTCTCAGGTCTTACCTTCTTGAGCGCCACCGAAGAACAGATGCAATGGGTGGCGGGGTCGCCCATGGACTCGACGACTTACAGTCTCGTCCTCTTCTCCGGATCTTTCGCCATCTACCTGGTCGGCGTCTCTCTCGTCGACTTGTACGAACGTCAGATGCGATCTAAGACAACCGCGCAAGCCATCGGCGTCGAGCGAGTCGAAGACCTCGAAGGCAACGGACTGGTACGGCTAAACACTCCTGAAAGACCGCAGAAGCTGTTCGGCATCCCCCTCCCTGGCGCACTCGTCAAACTCGTCGACTTTGCTCGACGCCTCGAGGACGGTGGAAACGCTTCACGCGGGCATGGTCGAGACCGAGGTCACCTCCGCAGCGAGACGGCCGACTATGAGGCCATGCCGCTCACCTCGAGCCGCGAATCTGCGGACGTGCGCAGTGACTCGATGGAAATGGAGATGAGGAGGGAGGCCGAACGGGGGAGGCAGGACAGTACGGGTCGAGGGACGGCTGCAAGTGATGAGACGGTCTTCGAGTTGGGAGAGGAGGACGATGGACAGGATGAGTATTGGGCAGAGAAGGAGGGGAGAAGGAGGACTTAGGCGCACCGGTAACGGCTTCAGGGATTTGTACATGGCTTTCTTCCCTCTTCGTATTACCGTACCTCGCTCTCGCCGTTCATTCGCTGGGTTTGCCATCTTTTCTTCCCTTCTCATGTTGTCGTACAGACCGCATGTCGCACCCCGCCACTCTTACCATGCGTGTCATTCTTCCCTGAGGAAGAGTCCGCCTGAATGATGCGCCTCGGCCAAGCGATAGCGAGCAACCCGGTTGGCAGCAAAGGTACGTAAATTCTGATCCGGCTCCCGTCGGCCCCACTTCGCTTCCTCTTTTTCCATTTCCTCGTTCAACTGCAACCACTAAAGATCGCGCTCGTCACGCCATTCTGGACTACATCACCTCACCTCACCAAGGACAATTGGCGTGACGAAGCCGCCAAGAAGCGGGCGAGACGAGACGCCTTGATTTGCACCATCGTCCGTCAGGGATATACCACTACAGTACCTGACTGGGAAGGGACGGGAGAACACAGAGCTCGACGAGGTTGAAGAAGTGCGTTTTTCTCTCTTTGCAGTCGGTGCAAAGGGTGTTGTCGTCGAGCTCACAGCCTTTTCCTACTCCTTTTGCTCGACAAGCAGATTGCCTTTGGTACATACACTGCTGTCGAAGTCACTTCGACGTTCTGCAAGCTTGCAGCTTACGCTCATCAACTCACAAACGCAAGCCTGTCGCAGTTCGTCTTTCCTGTAAGGGCGACCCTCACTCTTCGATACCTCCGCCAGGTCTTACCGAGATCGTGTTTGAAGATGTTCTCGCGCTCGCTCGAGAGCTGGATGAGATAGTCAAGACTACAGGGAAGACAGTCGGGCCTTTTCGTGCGTTCTCTTTGCAGCTCTACTTTACGCTTGCCATAGCTCCCGCTTCTATGACTCGTTCCGCCCACTGAGCGAGAGCAATCGCGCGTTTAGATGGGGTGCCCATTTCTATCAAGGACCAGTTCGATATTGCTGGGACGGAGTTGACTATGGGTGAGTGACTTCGCTCCCAGTTCCTCTCCTGTTATTTTCCCTTTGTGTACTCACGATATACCCTGTGTAGGCTACATCTCCTACCTCAGCCGCATCCCCGAGCGCGACAGCGCCCTTGTCGCTCTCCTTCGCGACGCCGGCGCAATCTCTCATGTCCGTACGAATGTACCGCAGACACTCATGAAGGGCGAGACGGACAATCACCTTTTCGGCCGGACCAGGAACCCTTATAGCAACGATCTCATACCCGGAGGGTCGAGCGGTGGGGAGGGTGCGCTGATTGCGATGAAAGGCAGCATTCTCGGGGTGGTGAGTCGCTTTCCCAGCAATGTCACCTTTCTCTGCTTGCTCCCCTCGTGGTGGGTCTGAGGTGGCTGACAGTTTCCGCTTGTCGCTCCCACCTGTGCAGGGCACCGACATCGGGTACATCTCCCCTTTCCGCCTGCTCATTCTCGAGTGATTCTGGTCCTTGCCCTTGTGCAGGGGCTCCGTCCGGATCCCTTCGGCAATGTGCGGGCTCTGCACCATCCGCCCTACTACCCGCTTATGGCCACGGCACGATTTCCCTCGTGTGTACCCCTCTCGCGATTCGCTTCTGCCAACCTTCGCAAACCGGCTGCCAGCTGACTCCGACACCTTGCCTAGCTTGGGCAAGAATTCGTCCTCTCGGTCGCCGCCCCCATGGCTCGATCCCTTTCCTCCTGCACTTAATTGTTCAAAGCCGTGTTCAATGCCAATCCCGCCAACTACGATGCGACATTCTTGCCGTTCCCCTTCCGCAAGAACTCTTTCACCGAAGTGGCCGGCCGGAAGAAGCTGGCCTTCGGGGTAATGAGGACGGATCACAATGTCACGCCGACAGCGCCTATCGCTAGAGCGCTTGAGATGACTGTGGAGAAGCTGGTGAAGGCTGGGCATGAACGTGCGCTGTTCCTCCCGCCCCGTCCGCTTCCCCATGCTTAGCTGTCTTGAGCGTTTTTTCAGTCGGAGGGTAGAGTGGGCGACTGACAGATTGCTGCTCTTCGCCTTGTCCATATGCATCGCCTTTTTCGTGGCTGGTCAGTCTCACGCGGCTCACTCTCTTCATCATGCGGTACTCATCTTGCATGCCAAGACTGTCTGTTGGTCCTCCGATATGCCGCTTGCAGATGGCGGCGAAGACTTCCGTCAAACCCTCACCACGATTGACGAACCCCTCATCGAGGGCGTCTCTATCGAGCCGAACAGCCAAAAGACAGTCCATGAGCTTTGCGGCATGAACCGCCTGAAAGATGCGTATCGACAAAACTTCCTCGCGGAATGGTTGGTGACCCAAAGCGAAACGAGCACTGGATGACCGATCGATGGACTGCTTCGTCCGCCGAGACCTTTGACGGCGGTGAGACCCGGTGCGAACGATTGGGCGGGGTAGACGGGGTGCGGCCTCTATATGCGTTAGGCGCTATTTCTGACCTGTTCCCTCTGATTTTCTTGTCGTCTCGTTCTTCTCAAAAGAAAAGGATGTTCAACCTCCTCGACGTACCTGCCATCGTTCTACCGGTGACCAAAATCGACCCAGCCGTCGACAAGCCGAACAGCAACTTCAAGCCGGTGAGCGAAATGGATCGGGCCTATCAAGACGCGTAGCAAGCCCTTCCTTCACGCCGTCTTCCTTCTCGCGTCTCAGGCCCACCTCTCCCGCATCGCAGAAGAAGCTAACGACGGATGATGCGCAGATGATCCGGTGGTCACCGCTGGCATGCCCGCTGCAGTTCAGCTGGTCGGAAGGAGGTGGGCGGACGAAGAGCTGCTCGGGATCGGCGAAACGGTGGCGAAGATCCTAGGGGTCTAAACCATCCTGACCGTCACAGCAACCAGTCTAGAGGACCGGTCTAGTGTCTGAGCCCTGACGAGCGGCGGAAACAGGGCCTGCAAAAAACAATTCTGCCAGAATCGCACCACTACAAGTTGTTTCCGCTTCTGCCGGCTCTGCTCGCCACCATGAGAAAATTCCGGACGCGGTGCAAGGGTCTATACAACAACGCCAAGCTATTGGGTACAGCAAAGCCCAAATCAGCGACTCGAGAAGGTCCTTCCTTTTCTCCTTCTTCCTCCCTGCCGCTTCGTGGCCATGCTTCAAGCCGCTCTGACCATGTAAGCACGGATGTTCTAACTTCGCCTTCGCCCAAAGACTAGTTCTGCTTGTCGATAGACCGGTTGATCCCGCCTAGGCAAGCCTTGAGGAGGTAGTCAGCGTTGAGCGAGCCTTCGTACAGGGTCGTGTCAACCATGTCGCGGATACTGCGTACAAGCTAAGGTCAGCTCCTGGTGTAACGCAGCCCGGGGGCTCAGGAGGTGGTGGAGAGGCGTCAAGCGGAGATAGAGCAAGACATACCTGTGCTTTTCTCGCAGGTCGTCGTCGAGCGAGCGAAGGTGTTCTGCTGCTTCGCTGTAGTTGCCTATTTGCACAAAGGAGAGACCAACCTGTATCGGTAGAGGCGTATCAGGCTAATTGTGTCAGGACGCAGACTGAGGTGAACGCAGGGAAGAAAGAGAAGATTTGCTTCTCGATGGCTCTGAGCAGTAAAGCCCACGCAGCCAATCGTGTAACGTGAGAAGGAGACACACCTGGAATGGCGGAGCTCGCAGCTGATCCAGTCTTCGTGCAACATCGACAATGACCTCTTCAGGGCTTTGTCCTTCGTCGGGAGCACCATCTGGCATGATTACGGGTCAGCCTCAGTGGAAGAAGACGGAGCAAACTCGAACGTACCGGTCAGAATGATGAGGTTGAGTGGCTTCGGTCGCGGCTGGCCTTTGGCTTTGCCATTGCTGTGCCATTGCTCAAAGCTCTGCAGGCCCGCACAACATCGACCATCTCGTTAGCCCGCTTGCGATGGCGAGCAAGGCAACAAGATCCCGTCGACAGCCCGGCGTACCTGCATATACGGTTCAAGCACCCTCCTGACCGCATCCTTTGTCGGCGTCGTATACCTCGGTTGCACGCGCTGAAAGACGGCGAGGATCTCATCGGCGGAGCGGGAGGTGCAGCGTTCTGGCGAGTTGAAGAAGCACAGGTCGACACCGTCCTGTTCGTAGAGTGTTAAGGAGGTCAGCAAGAGGAGTAAGAAACAGGGGAAGCAGAGGGAGGCAAGAAAAAGGCCGAGGGAAAACAGAAAAACGAAGGGAGGAAGGAACAGGGCTGAGAGCGGAAATGCCAGACAGGCCCCTAGTGAAGCGTGAACTCACCTCATCATAAGCACTCGCCGTCCTGACCACGCCACTGAGCGCGGGTGCCAATACCTCACTCCAGACAATCCTCATACTCCCCGAGTCGTCTACCAAGAATACAGTGTCATGCTTGGCGAGAGCAGCTAGGGCGTTCTCTTGCTGTCTACTCAACGATGCATGAGGTTGCTGTGCTGGGTGTGAGCGAGATGTCGAGGCTGATGTCGAAGGTGGGGCGGCTGAAGCGGAAGTTGAGGTTGATTGAGGTTGAGCTTTGGAGCCACGTGAGCTGCTGGTGAGCTTGCGAAAGAGTCCCATGCTGCGTCCTTTACCTAAGTGAGGTGGGGTCGAAGAGAGAGAAAGAGGTGCCAAGATCATCTTCGGCAACCAAGTGAGGCGGTGTCACAAGTACCGATCAAATTGCGGACTTCTCTTGTCTTTGTCCTGTACGGCGTGTAGGGAGTGTCCGCGTCATTGCAAGCGAGGCAGGTGCGCCATCGACTATACGAGGGGGAGAAAAGAGGAGGGTGAGAGTACGACAAAGCCTGCAAAGTACGAGCGAGAAAACGAGGAGAAATGTAGAGAAAGAGCAAGAGACTGCAATAATACGGAGAGAAAGAACAAGTCGGAGGAAATATGAGTAGCGCTATATACGTATGCGGGAACGAGGTGATGAAAGAAGGCGAAGGGAGGTCGGGAAAGAAAGAAGGGTAGAAGATCGGTACCTACAAGTCGCAGACCTCCCTTGTCGGCGGCTAGCGACGGAGGACGCGGCACTCCATAGCTGGGCCAAATTAGAACCTTGCCCCTGGTGGTGGCGGTCCGTAGCCTTGAGGCGGAACACCGGCCGGAGCGATAATTGCCGGCCCTGGTAGACTGCTCCTTCTCCCCGGAGGCGGCACGCCCATGTGCATCTGAGTTGGCGGCGGTCCGTGCGAATGCTGTGCGTGCGGATGCGAGTGAGGATGAGAATGCGCGCCGACGGGCATTATACCGGGAGGCGCGTTCTGCATCGCGACGGGACAGTTGGAGTGTGCAGCAAGGATCGCTCGCAGCGAGTTGACTTCCTCTTTGAGGTTATTGACGGTCGACTGCAGTTGGTCGTTGTCGGTGGTGAGGAGTTCGACTTTGGTCTGGAGGGATTGGAGCCAGGCTTTCTTGCGTTGACGGCATTTGAGCGCGGCTGCCGATGGCGAGTGGCGTTAGTCCCAAGGCAAGAGGGCACGCAGACAATCGGGGAGAGCCGGAAAGTGAGCTGGCGAAACAGTTGCCAAACGCACCTTGTCGATTCCTCTCGAGGAAGTTCTTCCTTTTCTCCTCCTCCGTCTCTCCCGTATCCTTCTTCCTCCCCCTACCCCCCTTACCTGCCTGACCATTCTGTACCATCGGCGCCGAATCCTCCCCCATCCCCATCATCAATTCCATCTCATCCATATCGTCGTCGTCCTCGGACTTCTTCGCCGCCGCCGCACCCCGTTTAGCCCTCCTCGCCGGACCCTTCTTCGCCGCCACCTCCTGCGCCTGTTGTTCCTCAAACAACGCCTGCTGTTCCATCTCCTGCGCCGCCGCCGTCGTTCGTCTCGCCCTCTTGCCCGTCGCCACACCCGCAGAAGCAGAAGAAGTCTGCAACACGTTGGCCGAGCTCGCGTTTCGTTTCCCGCGCCCTGTCGTCGAGCTGCCCGCACTCGGTGAAGGAGAGACTTCCATCACTTGACCGCCGTTCGGGTGACCTGTTCCTCCGTTGCCGGCGCCGCCGACCACGGTCGAACCTGGGTGAACGACGCCAGGAGGTGGATTGCCGGCGTTTGCAGCAGCGAGAACAGCGGCAGCAGGGAAGCCTCCACCCGGTGTGGCGAGACCTGAGAGCGCAGCTGCGGCGACGAGGGCATCGTCGTTCTGGAAAGACGCTTGAGACAGGAGGTCGAGGGAGTTTTGAGGTGGAGGGGCGGTATAGGGGGCGGAAGGCGGAGCGGCGTGAGAACGAGAGCTGGGGTGAGAGGTAGGGTGCTGGACTTGATAGCCGTAAGAGCCATTCGACGGCTGTTGAAGAGGAGGGTAGAAGCCGGCGGGACCGGATCCGGGATGAGAAGGTGGCGCGCCTCCAGGACCGCGAGTCTGCATCCCGCCGACCGCGTTGGCAAGAGCAGCCCGGTGAAGGTCGTTGAGCGGAGCAGGCTGCGTCTGGACATGCGGCCCACCCTGCTGCACGTGCTCGATTCCTCCCGAATTGGCTCGTGCAAAGCTCGCCTCGAAGGCGTTGCCTTCGTTCGCACCTTCGTGCGGTCGCGGCCCGCCTCCGGCTAGTGCGGCAGCAGCGTTGGCGTCCGCCGTTCCCGGGGTGTTGTTGGTCATCATGGCAAAAAGAGCGGCGGTGGCAGGACTTGGAGGTGGGAAGGCTACGCCGGGGCCAGGTGCGCCTCCTGCGCCGTTCACAAGGGGAGTTAGCCCTGTCCTGTATGCGTTGTCAAACTCTCCACTAGCGGCAGGAGCCGTCCCCGATGCCTTTTGCGGACCAGTGAGGAGCGCGGGAGAAAGCGGACCGGTGCGGAGTGATTCTCCCCAACCGAAGCCAGACAGTTCCGCCGCTGACGGCGTGTCCATGAACGCCATTGAGGGGAGTTTTTGTGTCCCTCCAGGCGTAGCGCGCGGAATGAGCGAAGAGGGGCTGGTTGATCGGGCGCGCCGGCCCCCATGCGAAGAGGCGGTTCCGTCGGTAGGATGAGGTGGACCAACGCCTGGTCGGAAGGACTGCTCGAAAGGGTTGGGCTCGGCGGAAAGGTCACCGGACCCGTCGAGAAAGGCGCCGCTGCGTGAGAGAGGATCGGAAGAAGCTCGATGACGAACGGCGGCTGTTTCGCAGAGAAGCGCAAGACAAGTCAGCACCGCGTGCTCGAGGATACGTAGAGATTATCTAGTGCTCTTGCGACCGACGCTGAGCCGTCCCCTCCCCAGACTATGGACGCTTCTGCTCGCTGACCATCGACCCCTCATCCTGCTAACAGCATCTTGCCGACGCAGTCTGTCCGCGTCGGATCCCACCCGTAGCTCCGTCAGCGCCCTCCTTGGTCGCTTTGGACGCCCCTCCGCCTCACCCTACTTGCGAAAAGTTGCCGCCGCTTCCGACCTTACAGGCGTCATCGTTTTGTTTCGCTCCTGCTGAGTGAGAGAGCGGGATTAAGATAGGCTAGGGTAGCTCACGGCCGTCGTGCTTGTAGGCTGGCGATTCCATGACAGTCTGTGTAGGCCCTGGGTTGCCAGGTGCCGGTTGCGACGAGGGAAGTCAAGCGAGTAGTGCGAGGAAGGGTTGATGAAGAGGAGACTTGTCAAGTCGGCAGGCTGGTTGTGACAAGGGGGTAGCTGGGCGACTGATGAGGTGATGTTGACCTAGAGCATGTACCTCTGCTTGGTTTTGTCGTGTACGAAGTTGGCTGAGGTGAGATGATGAGATGGCGATTCAAGAAATTTGGTTTTTGTAAGGCGAACAACGTCGGTAGATTGATGCTGCTGGATGGACTGGTGTTGTTGCGTGTATCGCTACTGCTACACTCTTGGCCTGCCAAACTCTATCCGTCTCTCGAGCGATAGAAGGTCCAGCGGGTGGTTGGTTCCGTCATCTCCCCGGGCTCAATCAAACTCTGCGCAAACTTTTCTTCCTTCTTTCCTGCGTCAGAAAAGAACACCTCTTGGAGGTTCCGCCTCGTCATAACGTGATACAGGCAACGATGGAGGACCCTCGAGTATGGAATATGAGCGCACGAAAGTCCACACCGTTTTCTGACTCTCCGTGATCCTATCTGCTGCAGCGCTAGCCCGGCGTCGCCCTTCTCCACAGCAGACTGTGCCCGTGTTGACGACAAGTGCTTGCTCGACAGCCTCACAGAGCGGATCGAAACGTTATGCCGTTGCTGTCCCAACTCTAGCTCGTTTCTAAACCCTCGCCCTCCTCGTAAACGCCTCATACGCCTCCTCAACCTTCTTCCAGTCCACCGCGCCCCACCACCTCTTGACATACTCGTCCCTGCCCCACAGACCATAGTCCTCGAGGTAGCAATGCGGGTGAGTGCTCAACGCCACGAGCGGGTGCAATTGCTTGCCAATCTGGTCCTGCGCATGGTGCGCATACACGTGCGAGTTGAGAACGTTCGACGCGGACAGAGATCCCTCGGAGAGAAAGTCGGCGCCGGCCTTGTTCGGCTTGCGAGGGGATTGAACGGTCGTCCAAGGCGCAGACGCGGCAGCGGGAGCAGATCCTTCGGCTCCTTCTGAAGCCTCGCCCTCAGCTGATTCGACTACCTCGACCTCTTCGCCGAGCACGCGGAGGTCCTTGCCGCCGTAGGAACCGTAGCCCATTTGTCCTCGCTCCTTGACGAGGACCGTTCCGCCGGCGTAGGTACCGACCACACCCAGGTTTCCGCTCGGGTCGGTGACGAGCCAGACGTAGGCGCCCGAGGAGGGGTGAAGACCCGAGACGTGGGCGGAGAAGTGCGAGATTAGGGCGGGGAACGAACCGAGGGTGGAGGTTTGGGAGAGTTGCTGAGAGAGGGAAGACGAGGGCGAAGGGGCAGTCGGTTCAGGAGACTGTGCAGGAATGCGCGCAGAGCTAGGTCAGCTTGTGAGCGTAGTAAGCGTACGAGGGAGAGAGAGCGCACAAGGGTGGAAAGGAAGAAGCTGTTGTTGAGTGCTTCCGAGGCATAGTTGAAAGCGAGAACTTTTGTCGGATCTTGGGCGGTTTGCTTGAGGGTTTGCAGGACGCTCTTGTCTTGTTCGTCGGTTCCTGCGTGCAGCCGTCGCAGCCCGTCAGCATCATCTCCGTCGCATACCAAAAAAGTACAGGAGGAATGGAGCGAACCTCGGACCAAGGTGTTTAAGCGATCGAGGACGCCCTGCTGCCAGTCTACTGCGACGGTGCGGAGTGCGGATGGTGACAGGAAGCCGGGGATGCCTTGTTCGGTGGTGTAGGGCAAGGGCACCCGTTGATGAAGAGAGCGGAAGGAGGGAAGGGAGGACGACGAGGCGGAGGACGGGCGGGAGAGGACGCGGGCGGTAGGAAGTGACCGTAAAGATGCCATGATCGTCCTTGTAGCAACAGTCTAGTAGATCTAGCGGCAGAGGCAGCTGCTGATCTCGTCTCAGTTTCTGTCGAAGATCCTCCTCTCGACAACCGACGACGGCTACTGCTGTACAGTAATACGCTCTCGGGACTAAAGAACATTAGGCATCCTCCGAAGCAGCCGCTCCTGCTATTGCACGCCCATTGACTCGACTCGCTGCTCCCCTTCACCCCGCCACCCCTTACTCCTTCACCGGCTTACCTCAACAAGCCTGTTACTTCTCCTTGAGCAACTCTAGCATTGGAAGCAGCACTCGGAAATATGGTACGCTAAACCCTACCTACCGCTTTTGTCCCTCGCTCACCTCTTGCTGTCTCCCGGCTCCCCGCACCACCTCCCCCCTCGCGCCCTTCAATCCGTCCGTCACCTCGTTCATCACCGCCTTCTGCTCTCCATTGGCTCCGCGCAACACCATGCACAACAGGGCGTCTCGTTTTCTTCTCTCTTCAACAAGCTCTCCGGCTTGTTCTCCCGACAGACAGAAGTTCGGATACTCATGCTCGGGCTGGATTCTGCGTTCGTCTTCCTCCGGTCTCTCTTCCCTCTCCCCGGTGTTGCTTACAATCTTGTGCATACAGGGGAAAGACTACAATCTTGTACCGACTGCAAATTGGTGAAGTAGTGACCACAATTCCAACAATCGGATTCAACGTCGAAACAGTACAGTACAAGAACATCAAGTTTCAAGTGCGCCTTGTTCCTCCCTTCGCTACAATCCCAGACCTTGACTAACCCTCTTACGTTCAGGTATGGGATCTCGGCGGTCAAACCTCGATTCGACCGTATTGGCGATGCTACTATGCCGACACGAAAGCGGTCGTATACGTTGTCGACTCTAGCGATAGGGAACGGCTGGGGATAAACAAAGCCGAGTTGCTGGCAATGCTGAACGAGGAGGAGCTGCAAGGTGCCAAGCTGTTGGTCTTCGCGAACAAGCAGGTGCGTCTGGATCGGACAGGCTTTTCTCGTCGTCATGTTTGTCAGGGTAAGCGTGTTGACGATTGCTCATGTCGTTCGGGAACATAGGATCAACCAGATGCGATGACTCCTGCTGAAGTCTCTGAAGGCCTTGGGCTCGACACGCTCAAGAACCGACAGTGGAGTATCTTCAAAGCGTGTGCTATCAAGGGAGAGGGTCTCGAAGAAGGCTTGGACTGGTGCGTCGTTCCCACTCGCATGCGTGCTAGTTACTCCAAGGGCTGACGGTTTGTTCGGCAACAGGCTCGCCACCGCGTTGGCAAACAAGTAAAAATGCCAGCCCCCCCCTTTCCGCTTTCGCTCCCAGCCCACCGTCTTCTCCTGTTCCATATATAGCTCTCCCGCTGTGCCGCCACAGACACTGCTCTCTCCTACCCTTCCTCATCTTACTGTAATCCCGCACCTCGACCCTCCCTCTCACCTCTTTGCATTCCTCTCTCTCAGTTTCTTTCGTTGCCTATGCCAGTTGTGTTGATACCCCCTTGCTCGATTTTAGCCTTGATCTGCGAGTCTTGCCTATATTGCGATGGCAATGCGAAGACGTAGACTACACAGTATACCGAGAGGACGGAGAGAATGAGAGAATGCAGTTCTCCGTTGAGGGGGAGGACGACTCGGAAGGTTGCGCGGCGAGATCAACTTGAACTCGACCTCTCTCAACTCTGCCCCGTTTGCTACACCAATTACCGCTTCAGACAGCACCTACACACCCACTAGCACACAGCCAAGTCGCACATAGCTCGCCACAGCCCAACCCTGTCAGCGTCGCTGTCGTCCTTCGTCACCATCCTCCGATTCTCGCCTTGGACTCGTTGAACCGATTCAACTCTGCCAGCATGCAGGACTTGGGCATCGAAATTGAACGAGAGGTCCGTCCCTTCCCTCCCATGTTGTCCCAGTCTAGTTCGCTCACCTTATTCCTCCTCCACTTCCGCCCACCCCTGGACCTTATTTCGCTACCCAGGACCCGACCTTCTCGACTACAATCCATGATTCTGCCGCTCTCCACTCGACCTTGCCCTCGAATGAAGACCTCTTTCTCAAACTCTCGAAGCTCACCGCCCACCTCGAACTGCTCGAACTTCAAGAAGACTACATCAAGGACGAATCCCGCAATCTCAAACGCGAACTCTTGCGCGCCCAAGAAGAAGTGAAACGAATCCAGAGTGTTCCCCTCGTCATTGGCCAATTTCTCGAACCCATCGACCAAAACACGGCTATTGTGGGCAGTACCACGGGCAGCAACTATGTCGTCAGGATCTTGAGTACGATTGACAGGGAGCTGCTCAAACCGAGTAGCTCGGTCGCGTTGCATAGGCACTCGAATGCGTTGGTAGATGTGCTGCCGCCTGAGGCCGACTCGAGTATCTCGATGCTCGGTAGCGATGAACGGCCCGACGTGTGCGTAGCGTTCCTCTGGGCTACCAGCTTTAACCCTGTATTGAATCGTGCCCGTGCCGGCGCAGCAAATACTCCGACATCGGTGGTATGGACATTCAGAAGCAAGAAATCAGGGAGGCAGTCGAGCTTCCCCTCACCCAATTTGACCTATATCGCCAGATCGGTATCGATCCACCGAGGGGTGTGCTGCTGTACGGACCGCCGGGTAAGCGCCACTTCTTCGTTGCATCCTCACTCTCGCTTCCTGCTTTCATCCTTCCGCCCTTGTTTTCGCCTCTCTTCCCTTCCTCGTCGTCGTCTTCTTCCACTGCGTGCTGATGCACCTGCTCATGCATAGGTACCGGTAAGACCATGCTCGTCAAAGCTGTCGCCCACCACACCACCGCTTCGTTCATTCGCGTCAACGGCTCCGAGTTTGTGCAGAAGTACCTCGGTGAGGGTCCGAGGATGGTCAGGGATGTGTTTAGGATGGCGAGGGAAAACTCGCCGAGCATCATTTTCATCGATGAGGTGCGTCGGACTTTGCTGTTTTTCTTGGGCCTTGGCCGGTCTCGCTTTGTTGCGAGCTGTGGCAGGTCCCTCGGAATGAGATATTCTGACGCTTATTGAAACATCAACAGGTCGACGCCATCGCCACCAAGCGTTTCGACGCCCAAACCGGAGCCGACCGCGAAGTCCAACGTATCCTGATCGAACTCCTGACCCAAATGGACGGATTCGACCAAGCCTCCAACGTCAAAGTCATCATGGCGACCAACCGTGCCGACACGCTCGACCCGGCCTTGCTTCGACCGGGAAGGTTGGATCGCAAGATTGAATTCCCTAACCCGAGTAGGAGGGAGAAGAGGTTGATTTTCCAGACTATCACGAGTAAGATGAGCATTGGGGCGGATGTCGATCTGGAAGATTGTACGTCTCTGGTCTCCTCAATGTCTCGTCTAGGGCTGCAACGCGGATTGCGTGCTTGGCGGGTCGTCGCCCGTGTACGGATCAGCATACTAACCATGCTCTTGTCTTCGCACGTTCAGACGTTCAACGGCCAGAAAAAATCTCCTCGGCCGAGATCTCCTCTATCTGCCAAGCCGCCGGTCTGCAAGCTGTCCGCAAGAACCGGTTCGTCTTTTACCCTGTCTTCTCCTTGCTGAACTCATCACGCTAACCTGCTGTTTCCTCTTCGCAGCTATGTCATTATCCCTGCTGATTTCGAAGAGGCATGGAAGCAGACTGTGAAGCGGTCCGACGACCGCCCCGAGTTCTGTACGTCGCTTGCCCCGTCTCTCCCCTCTTTCTCCGGTCGTATCATCCCTTCCTCCAAATCTGATGTGCTGACTTTACTCATCGCCGCAGACCGATAAGCGTACATCAGATGGTATGCAAAGCAGCAGTGGTACCCGTCTGCATCGCTGAACAGGAGAGAGGCTTGTGCTCCTGCCTTTTTCCGCTGCTCTCCATTGGACTGGGGCTGATGTCGCGTCCAGAAGGCCTCGAGTGTCTGTGCAGGCTGCGATAACGACTGAGTGCGGGAAACAAACAGGACAACAACTCTACTGAATAAGGATCGCTACGAGCGAAAACTGACTAAACCCATACGAGACGAAAAGGCTAACGCAAATTTCCGAAGCACCCCTCAAGCTTCACCATATGGCGCTCCCATGATCTCTGCCGGAGGTACGGATTGCATGGCTGTGGCGTCCGTAACTGTTCCCGGTGCCAGACCCTCTTGACCGCTGGCGACGATATGTCGCAACGTCAGAGGGAGTTCGCCGCGTTGAAGTCGCCGACGATTCGAGATGTCGAGGACCTCGGCATCGATGACCAACCTGCGCAGAAACAACTCAGCGTGTACTCGCTCGGCAGGGTCAGAAGGATCAGGAACCCAGAGACGAAGGACGGCGCCAAAAGAGTGTGAATGAAGCCAGCGAGATAGAACTAACGCACCAATACTTCGTCAAGAAGCTCTCACCAATTTCCCAGGCTTCGGCTTCGGGCATGAGGATGTCGTTCCCATGTACGTTGAGCTAGTCGGCCAGGTCGGTCACAAGCTCCGCGAGCAAGTATCGGTCACTGAGGAGGATGAGGCGATCGCGCAGGTTTAGGAAGATGATGCTACACACGACGGAGAAGGCGAGCCAAAAGCCAGTCAGGCGTCGTTACTGGACGAAGTAAATGCGAAGGAGCGGAGAGAGACAGGAGGAGCAGGCACGGTGGCTTGGGTGACGGTCTGCCGTAGAGATGGCGGAAGGTTATACGAGGGATTGTCGCGCTTGTTGCGCATGTGGTCTGCAGGCCATTGCACCTGTCAGCAAAGCCCTCGAAATAGACTCGAGAGCCAGACAAGGATCGGAAGGACGAAGAAGACGGGTCAGGATTTCTGACGTACAGCCGAGAAGCTGTATCGCTTGTATCCGAGGGTTGTTCGTGGCCTGGGCGAAAGCTAAAGGATGTAATGGGAGAGGCCGACGGCAAGGCAAAGTCAACTTGAGAAGGCCTTGAATTTTTCTCGCCAGGCAGAAAGCTGCAGAAAGGCCTTCGGCGTACCATTGTCGTGAGCCTGTGCACGTGGTTTTCGGTTACGGAAATGTCCCCTCCACCCGCGTGATGGGCAAAGTCACGCTGCGATGCCATCGAGGCCTGGGTACTCTCGAGGGAACACCCCAAGGAGAGTGGTGAAAATTCCTGCCGTCGCCGGAAGAGGTGTCGGAAGTCCAGGGTGGGGAGCGGCATATGTAGAGAAGTCGGCAAGATCGGGCAACGCGACGGGGTAGGGCGGTGGGTGAGACCATTGCGGACAGTCATAGCGCTGAATGGGTTGAGGTACCGCTGGCAGAAGTAGTTCATTGGAATCGAGTGGCGGGGGCACGTGATAGAGTACTTCCGGTGATGCTGAATCGGTCGTTCGACGTGGGCGACTTCGGGAATCATGAGCAGACCCAGGGGGATCGACTGAGTGGGCAGACAGCGGGGCGACTAGGCCCGTCTGCGAGGCAGCCGCCGAACCTTGTCCGGAGGACAGTACCTTGAGGTGCAAAGCCTCTTGGGCCGTGTCGATAGAGGTACGCGAGATGATGGCCTCGAAGCCTAAGGAGGGAGGAAAGGAAGGCTTAGTGCCGGGTCGGAGTGCTGAGCAGGGAATCACTGACCGGGTACATCCATACCGATGTGAGGGAGAGCTCCGCCTAGGCCGTCGCCCTGCACAAAGTGACTGATCAGTAATGGGAGAAAAGCCGCAACAAAGAAAAAGAATAATAACGCACGATGACGCCACCGAGGTGTGCAAGCAAGGTCCTTAGCTTCTGGTCCTCCTCAAGCAGCTCCTTCAGGGCGTTTCCCATTCGCTCGACCTGTTCATGCTGACCTAGCTCAAGCACCGTGACTTTGGCTTCGACTTCCTCGACTGCGGTTGCGAAGAACTAACGGGTCAGTGCCGGCCGAAGACGATAAGGGGAGACAAAGGACTTGCCATGCTGTTGCTTGCGCTGCAAAGCCCGGATGACACGAGGTAAACATATCAGTAAGCGCACCTGTCGGAACTCGCGCTGAGCAATACGGTTCTGAGCCTTGCCAGTGACCTCCCTGCACGTACCAGAACGGAGAAGCAGCAGGAGGACATCAGCCCCGGCAAGTAACTGAACGGAAAAAGCTCTTCTCCTGCGAAACGGTGAGATTGCTTACTTGTCCCCCTTGCTCTTTCCCTTCTTCTTGCCCGGCGCCGTGGTCGTACTGCTGGTCGCTGTGGTCTTTGCGTGAACGGATCCGTCTTCGTCTGGCGAGTCGAGCTCAGGCTATGAAGGAGTGGAGGCGGGGGAAGAAAGTCGCAATCTCAGTGCGGGCTCTGTGTAGCCGAGCGGCGAATGAGGGTACGTACCATGTCGTTAATGGGGCTCGAAGAGTTATTCGTAGCCATGGTGGGAGAAGATAAGAGGGAAACGAGCAGTGCCAGGAGCTTGAAAGGAAACGACTTTCGAAGAAGCGAAGCCCAAGCGAGGAATGTCGGAAGGGATCACCGATGATATTCTTCAACTCCTAACGAACATAGGAGTCAGAATGGAAGGAACGGCTAAGGTACATGGAATTGCGACAATTGAGCGAAGGAGAATAGACCGAAAAGATATCTGTACATGGGACCCCATTCTCCTTCTTCTCTTATCAAGCGGATGGACATCTTCAACCTGTCCCTAAGTACGCGCCACGGTGACTTGCTCCTCCGGCCATGGCCGAGCCTGTTGCTCTGCCTCCCCCGCCTCCGAAAACAACAACGGGAACGAAAATGCGATGCGAAAGACTTGGTTGGGGACGAGGCGGATCAGACGGCGCCGGAACCAGGGTGAGCAACAGCCTCGGTGTGACCGGTCGTCACAGACTGCGATACATCAATGTGGCCCGCCTTCATCTTGCCGCCGGAAGCGTCGCGCTTCTTCTTGTAGTCGTTGATGGCCGCCTTGATGGCGTCCTCAGCGAGCATGGAGCAGTGGAGCTTGACGGGAGGGAGGCAGAGCTGTGGCGGGAGTAGAGTAAGCATGGGAAGGACCTGAAGAAGCGGAAGTGACGAACCTCGCGGGCAATTTCGGTGTTCTTGATTGCGCCTGCGGCTTCGAGAGAAAGACCCTTGACGCGCTCAGTCATGTATGACGAAGAGGCGATAGCAGAGCCGCAACCGAAAGTCTTGAACTTGACATCCGAGATGATGCCGGCTTCGTCGACCTTGATCATGAGCTTCATGACTGCGTGGTATACGCGTCAGCGAGGGGAAGCACAGGCATCAGCAAGAGTAAGACGGACCATCACCGCAAGCGGGCGCGCCAACGAGACCAGATCCGACGTTAACATCGTTCTTGTCGAGAGAGCCGACCTGTTTCGGGAGAAAAAGGACGCGAGGAGATCAGCACAATGACCTGAAAGAGCGCGTACAGTATGTTGCGACCAATATATCCATCTTCAGGGACCCTCGGAGGGGCAACTGGACCTGAGAGTCGCTGTCGGAGACCTCAGCAGGACTCCTCCACTTTGCTCGCCACTGTTGCTGATCTATTGCGGCTCCTTCGTCCCCATCGCGTGCGATAACGCTAGAGTGAATGCAGAAAGTTGACATACGTTCCTAGGCTTCTCGTAGTGATCGATAACCTGCGTAGAATGGGTTGTTAGCTGCGATGAGGTAGACTCAGTGATTCGCCAGCGTACCTTGTCGTGGTAGAAGCGGGCTTGAGGGAGAGCGACGCGGGCGAAGGTGGGGCGCGAGGCAGCAACGACAGTACGGGCAGCGGGGCGGAGTGCAGCGAACATGATGTGTATGTAGAGTGCGAAGTTGCGAAATGGCGGAGGACGACATGATGAAGATTACAAATGCTCATTACAGACTGACAACTCTGGCATTACAACCTTAAACCTATTCACGCTACATCCTCACTGCCCGCCCGCCGAAACGCTGCTCTTCCCGCTTCTTCACTTTCCAATTCGCAACATCGCTCAGTCCGACTAGTCGTGTTCAGCCTCGTCCTTCCCCGAACACGAAGTTCCCCTGCCGTCTCGTAGCAGCGTCTTTACTGCCGCGTTTCACGCCCCTCACCGCGAACAACTTTTCGCGCTCGCTTTTCCTGCTAAAACCCTGGCGCAGAGAGGAGGATGTAGATGATTGGCGCAACCACGATGAAGCGGAGAGGCAGCGGTCAACAGAGGCACTCCGTCTATTCACCTCAACACCCTTCAAGTTCATTTCAAGGTCGACCGCCCGCACACCTGCATTTCCCTCTTACACCACACTCTTTCTCTCCCCCGCTCTTTGGCCGGCCCGTCCCTCCTGGCGCTCCTCGCGAGCGTCCTCAGATGGAAGGAGGGTGACCCGCGCCGCCCTCCGTTTTCGACCTCTTTTCGCAAGGAGGCGAGCGGAGGGTCCTGAAGAAGTAGCGAAGCGCGATGGTCCACCTCTCAGCGCGCACCAGCCCTCTCTCCACGAGGGGGCAAGGAAGTGCAGCGTTCCATATGGCGGCCGGCATGTTTTCATCCTGTTCCACCTTCCTTTCCCATCACTCCTTCCATCTTCCTTTCTATGCACGTACTCCTGCGCCCTTGTTCCGCACTGGTCAGGCTTAGGTGGGGCCGGACGGCGACCGCGAATCGGAAGGTCGCCAGTGTTTAGGCAGGAGGTACGGCGACGAGACCCCCGACAGGCAAGACACTCTGTAGTCTTGGTCGGGCGCCCCCGCTGTAGTGTGTAGCCGTGTCGAGGTGGAACCCTGACCCGTATCCTTCTTCACCTTGCTCGGTTGTTCGTGAGTTGTCCGTGAGCGGAGAGCGAAGCCGGTCGGAATCCGAAAAACACTTTCGGTCATTGCATCTCGTGCAACTTTCATCCCTACAACCACGAAGCCACCTCACCGCGCCGCAGACCAGCTAGCATGGTTGCCGTCAGTAATGACTACTCACCCACCGCTCCATTCGAGCACTGGTACGGCCTGCCCGAAGGCGATGCCACTTGCACCGTGACTTCGTTCTCGCCGGCGTCGCTCGCTTTGCCGGAGAAGTGGGCCATCCATCCTTGCGGAGACACTATGTAAGCTCTCTCCCTCTGCTACGCGTACCACCGAGCGTGGTCTTAGTCTTTCTCCTCCCCACTTCCCTTCAACTTGAACACCCGAGTCACTCCCACTTTACCCCAAGGATGCCTGCTGAACTACCATAGCTTCTACGTCCAGTAACCGTCACCCTGTCTTGACCACGCTCATCCGCCACGACCCGACCGGCAAGCTAGCCCTCTTCGATCTGTCCCTCGGGAAAGCCTGGAAGGAATACATTGAGCCAGGGACTGAAGACCAGTATGACATGTTCGACGCCAAGGTGGACAAGGATCTCGACCAAGTGCTCAAGGAGGGAGGCGTCAAAGCGGAGGACGTCGAGTTGATTGTGCTTTCGCGTGCGTATCATCTCTTCTTTTCTTTTCTCTCTGCCTCTCTTCTTTCTTTTCCGCCCGCTCTTCGTCCCATCTTATCCCCTCTATCCTACAGACAATCACTTTGACCATACCGGCGTACCCTCCCTCTTCCCCAACGCCGCCATCCTTGTCGGCCCCTCTGAGCTCCCTCGCATCGCCGCCCTCAAAGGCCATTCAAACGCCAAAGAACTCAGCTGGCACGGCTCCCCGACCCGTCTCGCCGCCTTCGAACACAGCTACGACGTCTTTGGCGATGGCTCTTTCGTCCTCGTCTCCGCTCAAGGCCATACACCCGGCCACCTTGCAGCTCTTATCCGTACTTCTTCGAAACCTTCCGTAGGAGTAGACAAGTGCGAAGGGGAGTACGTCCTCCTCGCCGCAGATTGCGCGCACCATCCAACGCTCGTCTCGCTCAAGCCCGCCGACTCGCACTACACCCTCGGAAGGTGGAGGGAACCGGGCGATTCGCTCGATGAGGTGCCCAAACACAGCAACTATGAAGATTGGCCGGTGTCGGCTGCGACGCTTGAGAGGGTCAAGGCGTGCCACAGGAGGGAGGAGGTGATGGTCGTCCTGGCACACAATTTTGAGCAGTGGGAGAAGTGGGGTGCCGGAAAAGATGGATGGGGTGTCGAGCTCAATGATTGGAGGAAGAAAGGTATGAAGTGAAGACAAGGAATGGCTTGACAAGAGAAGGGCCAGCGAAGGAAATGCTTGAACTGTCGAGCCGCTTGAAGGCAGGAAAAAGCTTGAAGAATGTACAGAAATTGTTGTCGGCAGCGAAATCGAAATGACCCGTTCGTGCAATCGCTCGGCGTGTGCGGCCCAAAGATGCATAACAATAGAGGTAGAATAGAGGTAGGATTGACAACAACGCACAGCAAATCTGGACAAGAACCTCCGTCTACTCATCGCGGCGGCGCCTTACTGCAGCTTCATCTGCTCCGCCACCCTCGCCAACTCCTCCCTCACTCGCTCTTTAACATCAAGCGGCTTTGCCGACCCTCGCAGGCTCATCCAGCGCTCTTGACCGACGAGCTTGATGTAGCAAAAGTCGGGAAAGTGCTTTGAGAGGAAGGTTAGGGACTGATCGGCTTCGTCTACAGTGTGTGAGAGACGCGGTCAGTCACGATTACATCGGTGGAAAGGGAGGGGGCGAGGGCTCGGCCTTGAGGAGACTACCAGAGGGAGGTATTCGACGCACCGAAACCTATGGCGAGCAGAGGGCTGTTCGCAACAGCAGAGCAAACCTCGTCGAATCGGGCTGGACGAGCACAGCGCCTGCACGAGACCAGAAAATCAGCGCCGGCACGAGACACACAGCCCCGGGAATGGCAGTACGTACATGGCGACGACATCCGCAATGGACCCAAGCCGACTCAAGAGCGCATTCCGCTTGTACAGCTCGCTCTTCGAGACATACTCTTGTTCAATCGAGGTATCGGCGTCGTCCTTGCCAGCATGACGCTTGAGCGACCGCTTAGTGGGCGAGTCGCCAGAGGAGAGGGCTGAAAGCGACATGTGATAGGCGGATTGTTTTTGGGCTTCTTGCTTGGCTTGAATCTGCGGGCGTAGCGATGTCAGTCGATGACCCTCTGAGCAGCAGGCAAAGATGAGCGTACCCTTTCTCGTAGGGCCGCTGCCCGATCAGCCGCCTTGCCTGATTTGGCCTTGACTGGCTTACCCTGAATTAGGGCGGACACAAACTTGTCGGGAGAAGCGACGTTCAGAGAAGCAGAGGCGGCGAGACCGGCGTTGTGCGGTGCAGCAGGTTTCTTCGGACTGGGTGTAAGGGTAGCCGGAATGGCGGAGACGGCAGCATTGAGGAGGGGAAGAGAAGCGCGAGGGATAGAGGCGAGCAGGGCAGAAGGTTGAGACGCGGCAGAGGTGCGCCAGTCAAAGGTGATGGTGTCGTCTATCTGCGAGCAAGACTAGATCAGCAATCCGATTCACTGCGCGCAGACCGGGGGCCGATATACCTCGACTTCCTCATCCTCCTTCTTCACCCCACTCTCTCTCGCGAACAACCTCAACCGCCGTTCAACCTCCGTCTGCCGCTGCTCCTTCCCCTGCGTCCACAGTGCCACAATGCTCATCCCCTCCCGTCCCTTGCCAACACTGCTCGGACTCGCCGGCGCAGCAAGCTGCTGATTCCGCCTACCAGGCGAGACAAGCTCGAACTTCGGTAGTTGAGGGTTCGCCTTGACGCCGACCTGAATACCCACGCCATAAGTACCCGAGATACGAGCTCCGGCCGCGCTGCTTGTCCTCGCCCGCGTTACGAGGAAGCCCATCCCGCCGGCCTCGTCCTCGCTCTTCATCCTACTCTCGATCGCGAGGCCGCCGCAGCCTTCCCACACCCATACGAGGCGACGAAGCTCGTCCTCTCCGAAGCGCTTGCCCGTGCTTTCCATCATCCTGGAGAGCGTGGGCAGGTCGATGAGATTGGTCATGCGTACGATCGCTTCGCCAGAGAGCGAGTCGACTTCGGAGGTCGTGGAGGCAATGGAAGAGCCGGCGGTGGAGAGGTGAAGAATGACGGCGCGTTCGAGAGCGGAGTGGAGGGAGAGAAGGGCGGCGAGAGGCGGAGGCAGAGCGGGCTGGGAGGACGAAGTGCGGGAGCGAGGAGAGGGCTGGAAGGCGAAGGGAAGTCCGAGAGAGGGCGAAGGACTGCTCGGTGGCTGTCCGTTCAAGGGAAGGCGAGGCGGAGGGGTAGAAGGGCGCGCAAAGGAGGCTTTACCGAGAGATGGAGATTTCGTCGGGGTGTCGAAAAGAATCCTTGTCGTCTTCCCCGGCGCCTTCGCCTTGACATCGTCGCTCTCGTCGTCACTGTCGAAAGTCAAGACCCTCCCCTTGCCCTTGGACGGGGTTCGACATGGACTAGCCTGTGCAGCCTCGAGCAATTGCTCCCTCCGCATGTCCAACTCGACTTTGCGGCGCTTCTCCCGTCTTCGATCGAACTCGAGATCCTCGACAGTTTCCACGGGTTCCTGCAGCAGCAAGTCGGCTTCGAGTTCGGCTCGAGAACGGGGATCGCCCTCTTCGGGCTGACGGTACACGCGGCCGTTGAGCTTGACGAGGAGCTTGGTGGGTGAGGAGGTCGCGCTGCTACTACTGGAGGCGGAGGTGGTGCGTCGGCGAGACGAGGATGGGGGAGTTGGAGGAGCTTGCATGCTGTTCGATCGCAAAGGAAAGTGATGAGGGAGCTGCAATGGCAAGGACCGAAGGCTGATACGTACGCAGTGGCCTTTGCAGTCTTGTGTGGTGTAGTTCCGCCGACCTTTGTCCTCTTGAGAAGTGCTGACTTGTGCTCGTCACGGCTGGTGTCCTCGAGGTGGGCGGGCTGCTCGTCTTCATCCATCATGGTGCGAGCCCGGCGCCTGCGCTCGGTAAGTGAGATGCTTGACATAGTGAGGAAGGTGGTAAAGAGCAAGAGAAGTAAAGCACAGCCGGGCGACAGAGTGAGAGTGACGGTGTGTCCGACTGATCCAGCACAGTCCCGGGACGCGACGCGTGCACTGTAGCTGTCGAGCGAGTGACGCAGAAAGTTCAGAAGGGCGGACACTCCCGCCACGGCGCTCTGCGTAGCTAAGACCACGGTGTATACGAGAAGGCGCCGTGGGAGCCGGACGCGGACAAGGGTTGCGATCGAGATGTCGGAGTCGGCGCACTTCCTCAAAACCAACTCGAAACTGTGTGGATCCTGCCTGCCTCTACCCGCTTGCTGAGCTGGCGTGCAGGACGATCCTTGCCCTCGTCTCCCTCTTGACCGGCAACTGATGTTAACCATCTTCCTCTTCAAAGCTCCGCGGACTCGCCTGCTCTCCTTTCTACGACTTGTCCCACGCTGTCTATCTCCCGCTCCCGCTCGTACACTCCGTGCACCTGCTATACACCAAATTTTGCGGCCTCATTGCTTCAGACCCGTTCACGCCACCGGCCTGTCCGCCCTCTTGCCAATCGACACTGCCGCCGACTCGTCAGTAAGAGGCGCCTCCGGTCTCGAGAGTAAGCAAGCGGAGGCTGCTGCCAGAGTGGGATCATGTCTTTGTGAGTCCCTCTCTTCCGCCGGCGTACCTCCGGACCTTACTCCCCTCTTCACTCACTCTCTTTCTCCCTCAGCCTCAACGAGAATAGATTCACACCGTCATGCCCATCCACTGGCAATGGCACGTGGAACACATCGACTGTACAGGGGCATGACGGATTTTTCACCCGAGATGCGGATTGTCAAATCTTGTTCAAGACGACAGGTTCGCTTATGCTCCTTTTCCTCCTCTCCGAATTACTTGCAACTGAAATTTGTTGACTGTATAGCATACTTCTTCGAGTTCACCGGGAGCGTATCGCCGGAAGGAAGCGTCTGGGGGTGTTCGAATGATGCCGGCAAAACCTACACGTACTACGAAAGTCCCAAACAGGATGGATGGGCAGACAATTACCTGCGAGTCTCTTCCCCATTGGCGCACACCTTGCGCGCCGACTGACCATAGTTGCGGGCCCACAGATGTGCCTGGAGCCCCAACAAGCCGGATACGTAAGCTTGGAAGATTCTCCGAAAGCTGCCGGGGCTGACAGCTACTGGCCTTGCCTTGCAGCGTAACGTACGCCATCATCAACGGGCCGAATGACGGCAACAAGCTCATTGTCCACAATGTGACTTGGGGAGATGGTACGTCACACTGCAACTCTTGATGCGTCGAAACCTGGAGCTATATTGACCTGACCTTTTCTTTGCAGGTGAACAAGCCTTTGAGGCGGACAGCGGCTTCACAAGTTCTGCCGAGTGAGTCCTTGCTGCAGTCAAGTCCTACGGACCAAGCATACCGCGCATCAGCAGTGCGAGGCTGACCATCTCCTTCCTTTGCAGGAACGACCTGAAATCCCTCTACATCTCCGCGTTTTACTCCACCATTGCCTCACCATCAGCCACGGCCGTATCAACCTCTAGCTCTTCCTCGTCAAATAGCTCAACAGCCGCCTCCTCCGCCTCCGAGACCGCAGCGCCCTCCAGTTCTACACGCGATGACACCGCCGCCAGCGCATCCGCGTCTTCCACTTCTGACATGACCTCGAGCACATCCATCTTTGTGCTGGTCGCCTCGATCCTCTGCGGAATCGTCGTGGTGTGCCTGATTGCCGGTTTATGTTTGAGGACGAAACCGGCGGCGGGGAGGGTAGATGCCGAGGTGGCGAGGAAGAAGGAGATGCGGAGGAAGTTTGCAAAGTTGGCGCATGGGGGTGGGGATGACGACGATGATGAGAGCAGTACCGGGAGCAGCGATGAGGGTGCGTGCCTTTTCTTTCTCTGCCCCTTGTTCCTCGCTAGTCGTTCTCCTCCTTCCGCTCATCGATAGCAGTGCGCTGACATTCCCTTCGCTGGGATACAAGCAGAAAAAGGTCAGCGAAATCGGAAGAACAAGAAGAAGAAGGGCAAGCGACGAGCAAAAGACGACGAAAAAGACGACAGCGATACGGGCACTTCCTCCTCCGACTCGAGCTCAACCGGCTCAGATAGTGATACGGAAGACGATCGACGGCGGAGTGGTCGAGACAAGGACCGGTCAATGGGTCGAAGGCGGCATAGAGATAGGGGCAGAGATCGGTCGCTGGGGAAGCAAGTGCAGGACAGCTTCCGTGAGTTTTCTTCCTTACTATGTTTCCCCCTTCCTCTACACGGTACTCAGACGTACCCCCTCTCTGCCGCAGGACAATCGCGACCGGGTGCAGGTGGACTGCCCCAGCAGTATCAGGGCGTGTCGAGCGGGATGGGGTGGTATTGACATGTTGTATCTAACGCGATTTGATAGCCTGATTACTTGCTATCTCATTTCGCCTGTGGCAACGCTGCGCAGGCTATGCAGGGTGCCAGCTAAGGCAGGTCAGGCGAGCGTGAAAGGCTCATCGTACACCAACAGCTACACGGTTCAAGCTTTTACACCCGGGCTTCCTCCTGACCTCCTTTGTTTGCGCCTAAGCTGACCGAGCGCTGCCGAGGCTGCAAGCGGGTCAGGCTTAGACAGATGACAAGGGGGGGGTAGGAGAAAGGGAAGCTAACCTCAAGGCCAAACCCTCGCTGCTGAGGACGAGCTGGTCTACTTCTCCTTCTTCCGCCCAAGCGCTCATCTCCTGTGAGAAGCTCTCGCTCGCTTCCGTCGACCCTTCTTGCGGGTGCGAACTCGGCGCGAAGAACCTAAGTTCAGCAGCGCTAGATGAGCTCGCAGTTGACGAAGCTTCGATGCCGTTGATCAAACTGAGCGGCTGAAGTTCCGTCGATGGCCCCGCATTCATGTCTGTGAAAAGCCTATAGTCAACTGCAGTGTGCTAAGCTCCTCAGGACGTGGAAAGGCAGATTGAGAAGGTAACATTATATACTCTCACGCACATAGAGTCCGGACTCGGTCTTGTATGTGAGTCCGTAATGCTAGTCTATAATCTCTCTCAGCCCTTCATGCCCTTCATGTCCTCTTCTCTCTGTTCGGTCTGCTTGAAAAGGCATCAGCAAGCTACAAAGTATTCCCTTTAGTATTACCGCGCTTCTCTTAGCATCCCATAAAGCGTCTACGAAGCACGAAGCACCCCCCATTTCCCTTCCCTCTTTCGCTCTCAGTAATCGGCGTCGACCCACACTTGCGGCAGAGAGAGTCAGACTGACGGAGCAGTAGCGCTACAAGGTACGTGTCAAGTAAGCTCTCCTTTTGCCGCGAGTATACGCTAATTCGCTCATCCTTGCCAGCTTCCCGCAATATCGTCTCGCCGTTCTACGACAGCAGCGCTGCTCACAAACGCAACGGAACAGTAGAGACACTCTGTAATGCAGGTCAGGACCCCAGCCAGTGGTCTGAGCAAAGAGTCGATCCATGCAGACAGCGCAGGCGGGAGAAAGAACAAAATGGAATGACGATGACAGCTATACTACAGAAAAATGGAAGAGCAACGGACCTATACAAGAGGAATATCAACATCCGGAGTCTTCGGCAGAATCTTGCGGAGGTTGTCGAGGGATTTGTTCGGAAGCGAGATCCGGAACTCCTCGACGGTTTTGACCGCCCGCTCCTCCGCAACCTCGTAGTACTGCATGATGTGCCGCACTCGACTGATGATCACCAATCGCCTGAGATAGAACTTCCTATCCTTTTCCACCTTCTTCATGGCGGACAGCGCTTCTGATCCTTCCGGCCAAACCTCCTCCACACTCGGCAAATTCCCCAACCCCTTGGTCCATTCCCTCCAGGCCTGATCAACCGTGGTGATGGTGCGACTCATGGAGAAGCCGGTGTGAGCCGCAGTTGTGGCAGTCGTGGAAGTCGAGGCAGTGCCGGAAGAGGAGGCGGTGGCGGAGGCGGTGGCGGAGGCGGTAACGGAGGTAGTTGCAATGGCGGCGGAACTGGCGGAGGAGGAAACAGCGAGAGCAGACGTCGTAGAGGAAGAGGACGAGGGCGAAATTTCAGCTTGGAGGCGGAGCGTGACGGCGCCGGAGAGGATGTCGGAAAGGAAGTTGTGGGTGGAAGCGTTGGCCTTAGCAACCTCGGCTTGGAGCGAGGCAATAACATTTTGAGTAGCTTGCTGTTGCTGATTCTGAGCGGCGAAGCTGTTGGTGATGAACTCGGTGAGATGTGGAAGGAGAGACTGAAGCTGAAGCTGGATTGGATCTTCGACGGTTTCGAGATGACGCTTCATTTGCCCTTCAAAAGTGGTGAAAAGCGGATCCTTGAAGAGATGATGAGAGAAGAGAGGGTGCGAAGGGTAGATAGGGCGAAGGCAGGCGGCGTCTTGGAGGATGACGCGACGAAGGAAGATCAGGAGGCGGAGGAAACCGCCGGCGCAAATGGTTTGCTCAACTCTATCCCCGGTTTCTTGACGCCGAAGCCTGGACGAGGTTGATTGTCGCATGGGGAACGAGTTGCGGTGTGCGGTTGAGCAGTATCAGATCAGGGTAGAAAAGGCGAAAGGGTGAAGCCGGAGATGATCATTGAGGCAATCATAGGCGGTATATGGAAGGAGGACAGAGTATATGTCAGTGTACTGTAGTAGTCGAGCTTGAGCAATGGTAGCTGAGAGGGGAAGGAGAGGGAGAATGACAAGAAAACCCCGAAATAGAACATGCGGAAAGAAGAGAAAATGCAGCGCACCACTCATCCGCCTCGGGGAATATCTGCCGCTCCAGCTCTTCGGGTATCGGGATATCCACTTCAGGAAGTAGGTGCCTCCCTTCGCATCAAAGCCAGCCTGAACCCTCGCCACCTCCCTCGCAATCCCAACCAAGTAGCACCGGTCCACCGCGTCCGCGTTCCACCGCCCGTGCTTCCGGATGTAGTACTTGTTTGCTCCATCTAGATCCGCCATGCGAGACCCACTGCCACGGAAAACGTGGGTCTTAGCTTTGGTCGTCATTCCGACGGCTTTGAGGTCGCGGTTGGTGGCTTGTAGGAAAGAGTTGTAGGCGACTTCAAAAAGCGGGCCAGCCGCTGAGAGCAGAAGCTTCAGGTCGAACCATTCAGAGGATGCAGCGAAAGAGGGGAACGAGGTGTCGTAAGGTAAAAGCGTTCTTCAGCAATGTGTAGGCTATCAAGGTCGGGTGGTGGAGAGACAGGTGAACAGACAGGCAGATCACAAGACAGAGATGTTAGCAAGCAATTATAGGAAGGGAGAAGCAAGGGTATTTACCGATAGAAGAGGTACAATGCCAGCGCGCTAACCCCGCATGCCTCGAAATCGGCGTGACGAGCGAAGGAAGCATACTCTTGCCTACCCTCCTGATTTGTCATCCCATGGTCGAGCAATGCAAGCACAACATGACAGGGCGTCGGCCCTTCGTTCTTGAGCTCGACGGTGGAGAGATCGGTCAACTCGATAGGGAGGATGTTGTTGCTTCGGAGTAAGCCGTAGTGCCCGAGGCAGTACGCAAGCCGGTCCCGTAGCCCTTCAGCAGTCTCTCGAGCGAAGCCTGCCTTCAGGAAAGCCTTGAACTGATCGAGTGAGGTGTACCCGTCTTGCAAGGAGCCTGTCGGAAGGAAAGGGTTAAGAGGAGCGTGAATACCACCGATATAGCGAGCAGCGTACCAATACCGCGGTCGACATACTCCTTGCGCTTCCGCTCGTGCTTCTTGGCCGCCGTAAGTTCCCGTAGCTGCTTCACCGCCGGCCACTCACCGGGATGAGGGAAGCCGTTCACTCCCTCTCTGCCCGCTGCTGTTTCCAGAGGTCAACAACGGCCGCTACGTAGGTGTCAATGACCGAGGCTGAAACGGTCTTGCTCGCTGCGGGACATAAGAGGCGAGAGAATTGGCGAAGGGGACAATTAAAGCGGGGATGCGAAAGTCAGCAGCTTTGTCGGAGAGAATGGCCAGCAGAGGCACGCACAGGTTGAGGGACCATCATTCTGTACATCTCCATCGGAACCATCACCCTCCTCTCCCTCAACAGGAGCGGTTGCTGCCTTCTTCTTCGTCTTCGAAGGTGCTCGCTTCTTGGCACCCGGCTTCGGTTTTGGTCCAGTCTTGCGCGGTGGGCGATTGACGACCTCTTCCATGAGGAAGAGCGCGAGTTTCTCGCCCGTCACAGCTTGCCTATCAACAAGCAGGTGTCAGCAAGAAAACACTGCATGGAGGGGAGGAGAACAAACTCACGCGCTTAAACCTGCAAAGCCTTGCTGATCACACCACAACTTAAACTCTGCCTGCTTGGGTTCGTACTGTAGCCTGGTTGTTCTGGGTCGAGCATCGGCATGTTGCTGTCGGATCTGAGACGTAGCTTCCCGGAGGCGGATTTCGGCTAGGATGTTCTGACTCGTGAGCTGCGAGATGTTGACACCGGAACTCGGTGCACTAGTTGTAGGGCTGACGCCTTCTGTTGCACGCGCGCGACGATTTCGAGCAGGAGGCATACTGTGCGGAAGAGAGGGAGATAAGCTGGAAGCGGGGCCTGACCTTACAAGGAGGGTATAATGTTACAGTTACCTATTTCATGCATACAACGACAGCGCAGATTGAGATGTGAAGTTCTCAATTGCAACGCTCATTGTGAATTGCAATTATCAATACACGAGTCCGGCCGATGTGAGCAGGACTCGAACCGGACTCGGCGTCTCTCGGAGGCGGCGAGTCCGGACTCGCGGGATTGAGAAGGCCAACTTGAAGCAATGAGAAAGCGGCAGAACGCACCTTGACCCGCAATGGCCTGCTCATTCAGTACATCCTGCATCAAGCAATACGCCTTATCGACCTTCTCCTCCAGCTCAGCGACTTGTGAGTGTAGCGTGAGCTTCTCAGCGGCGAGGTCTTCGTTCTGGTTCTCGAGGTGGTGCTTTTCTTGCTCGAGCGTGACGAGGTGACGCTGAAGGGAATGGAGGCGGGTATCGAGGAGGGCGTACTGAATCTGCAGCTGTCAAGCAAAAAGAGTATGATGAGCTTTGCATACTAGTAAACCAGGAAAGGAAAGCGCACCTTGACAAGGCGTCTTCCCGGCATACTCGGGTCTTCATACAGTTCCGGTGGTTTCGTCGACCTGATCTCGAGAGGGAGACTCCCTGTGCTACTAGGTGACTCGTCGACGAGCGGAGATTGCGAAAGATCGAGAAGGCAACGGGGCGACAGGCAGCGGATGCGCGGAGCTTGCTCGTGGCTTGTTGCGGACGAAGCTGTCGGGAGAGCGGCAGAGGTTGTCGACGTCGTCAGAAGCGAGCGCGAACCCTGCTCGAATGCGGCTAGACGATTCTTGAGTCGATCGATTTCCTCTTGCTGCTGACGCCCCTCCTTTTCAGAGTGCGCCCGAAGAAGCTCGTTCCTGCGCGAGAACAGCTGCCGCTCTTTCTCCAGCGCCGCCTCCACCTCCTTCTTACCTTCGTTGGCGGCCTCAAGCTCCTTCTGAACGGCGGAAAGGCGAAGCTCGAGATCCCTAACCTGAACGACGCCGGCTTGTTTGGCATCGACGGCAACCGCGACGCCCTCAGCCGCGCACTGCTTCTCCAAGTCGATCGCAAGACGGTGACGACGCTCTTCGTGCAGGTTGCGATCCTCCGAGGCAGAAAGAGCGGCACGCACATCGGCCGTTTCGGTGTGAGACGTCGCGAGTTCCTGAATCTTGTCGGCAACTGCCAGCTTGAAGACGTCGCGCTCAACGGACACGCGGCAGTGCCCGCGACTGGCCACTACCGCCCGGTCTTCTGCTTGGTGGAGCTCTTCCCGCGTCGTCATTAACGATTCCTCGAGCACCTTCTTCTGCTTCTCCATGCCTTTAACCCCCTCTTTCTGAGATTCATGCGCCGTCTTCAAGGAAGCCAGCTCGTCACTCAACCGCTCTACCACCTCCTCCTTCTTCGCCAACTCGTTCTCGAGGCGAACTATCTCTTGCGTCGCCTCTGCCAACCGCGCTTCGAGGTCATGAACCCTCTCAATGACTACCACAGCATCATCGAGACGACGCATCAGCCTGTCGTCCGTCTCGGTGACTTCGCGCTGAAGGTCGCAAATGACCTTCTCAGCTTGGCTTTGACGAGCTTGGTAGTCATGTTCTGCCTGCTTCGCTGCCGCTCTGACTCCGTCGAGACGGCTTGCGAGGTCATTCTTTTCGGCTTGGAGACGAGTCGCGCGTTCTTCAGCCGCTTTGAGCTGGGCGGAGGTAAGGGAAGGAGAGGGAGACGAGGTGGAAGAAGAGATCGAGTCGTTGCGGGTGATCAGGCCAACAAAGCGAGGCGACGTGACCGGACACGGTTGACCCTTCCCCTGCGACATGGCGAGAGTCCCGGCGGAAGCGCCTAGGGGAATGGGTCGGGCAGAGCGGCTGCGTTCGGCGAGCGCGTCTTGCACACGTTGACGGGCTTCAGGTCCCGTGCTCGTCTCGATGCTCTGCTCTTCGGCGATGGTCTGAACTATCGCGGATGGAGAGCGTTGGTCGTTGAAGAGCGGTGGGTAGTGGTTCTGGGGGGAGAAGCTGGGCGAGGTCGAGGGGGAGGAGATGGCCGAGGTAGAGGTATACTTGTAGCCGGGGGGAGCATGCTTGGAGTACTGGAGCGGACTGGTCGACGTGCGCGACCCGGCAGAGGAGAAGAGGCGATCACGGGGCGAGGAGGAAGGCGAGTCGGACGAAGAGGCGGAAGAAGGAGCTGTCCAGGGGAAGTCAGAATCAGCTTCGAATGCCACGCTGAGGTGCGAGAAGGAAGGGCGTACCGTGGGAATCTCTATGCATCTCCTCACTCTCCGCTGTCCCGCTTGACCAAGTTCTCGCTTTTCCGCTGCCCTCCTTCTGATCGAGGTCGCTGTCCCTACCCGAGTAGACAAAGTCGCTGCCTGCTTCACCCTGACTGTAGTCGATAGTATTTGCCTGCTTAGCGGATGCTCGGTGGACGGGAACGGGAGTACGATCACCACCTGTATTGAGAAGGGAGAGGAGATCGCCGGAGTGCGCGCTGGACGGCGTTGGGCTTGGAGCTGAAAAGTTGGGTGCGCTTAGAGGCACGTTAGTCCACTTGCTAGTCATCCTGAGAACGTTGCAGGTAGGAGGCGAGGAGAAAAGAAGAGGAAGAGCGTAGCAAGAGAATGACCTTGGCACAGCCCTGCTACGCTTGAGCTGATGACGGTGCAGAGACAGCGCAGGTGTACAAGCTGCAGCTTGATTGCTCTCCCGCCCTGCCTCCACCGACTGCGAGATGTGTGTCTGTTCCTGCAGATGCGATGGAAAACCTCCCCTGAGAAACAGCCCAAACTACAACCCACCTTCTAGACCTTGGTCTGTGCCGCCTTCCGTCTGATAGCCTGCAACCTCATCGCCTCCTGCGCAACCTTACTCGGCCTCCTCAAACTAGCCCCAGTGGCCAATACCAAGCTAAGCAGGACGAGCGATCCGGCCTGATGCGTGGCGGCGAGGTGGGTCGGGACGAGGTAGAGGAGCGTGGAGATGCCGAGAGCGACTTGTAGGACGGCCATGTGCATGGAGCCTTTAATGAGGCGGTACGAGGTTGGAGGGAGTTGTGCCTTGATATGGGGACGGCGGGCGTAGAGGAAGAGGGAGACGACGGAGATGAAGGTGGTGTAGGCCTGAGGTTGAGGTGGAGGAGTCATTGTCGATTCTCTGCAGCATAGCCGGCGAGCGAAAAGAGAAGGCAACGCACAAGCATGCGGTGGTCGAACTGAACTGTGGTCGGGTTCTCCGTGATGTTGCGCCATCGGTCCGACTTGTCAGCCTTACGACAGTAGAAGTCCTTGTTGAGCTCCGAGGCGGGCGGGTGAAGCTGTCCGCCCATCAGAGGCCACTCATTGTAGATAAGGCCGGCATCGAGACCAGCAACGAAAGCGCCTGGCGAGAAGCGAACGTGAGCGGGGCCTGACATAAGGAGATAGAGGAGTCACGCACCGGACAAGGCAGTGATGAACACGAGAGCTGACAGCGCCGTGACAATCACCCTGGTCCTGCCAACAACCTTGCTCTGCAGTCCGACAACAGTCTCCTCGACCGTCTTCCATCCACCGAGACCCTGCGCCTTCTTCACCAGCTTCCAGTCGCGTCCGATCCCCCATCCCATCCTCAGACACGCAGCATACACAAGGAAGGCCATTCCAAGGTGAGCAGCAAGGCGGTACTGGCTGACGCGAGGCACGCCTCCGAGGTCCTTGACGCTCTCCTCGTCAAGTCCAGACTTGACCATGTACCACCCGAGAGCACCTTGACCGCCGATGAGGGTGGCGATACCAAAAAGAGCGACAGCCGCACCGCGTGCGAGCTGCTTCTTGGCGATGAAGAAGGGGATGGGGGCGAGGAAGGTGATGCCGATGATGCGACCAAGGATGCGGTGACCCCACTCCCACATGTAGATCTTTTTGAAGTCTTCTACGGTCATATGCGAGTTGTTGCTGTAGTTGGGCCAAGCAGGAAGAAAAAACCACAAGAAGGTCAGTCTGGCACCATGGGAATAGTCTCGACAACCACGCACATCTTCCACTCAGGGGTGAGCTTGTACTTGTCAAACTCTTCCTGCCATTCAGCCTGAGACAGCGGCAGCTTGACACCCTTGATCACGTTCCATTCAGTGATGGAAAGACCAGATTCGGTCAGGCGGGTCATACCGCCCACAACGACAATGGCGAAGACGAGACCAGCAATGCTGAAGAGGTAGCGCGAAACGATGGGAGTAGTAAGACGAGCATCAGGGCTGTTGGTGTCGAAGGGAGATTCGGAAGAAGAAGCGGGAGCTGCTGATGAGGCGGGAGGGGTGTGAGACGAGGCGATGGCCGTCGAGAGAGTACGGGTTGTTGTGAAAACGGGTTGGCGGAGTAGGTCGACCGGCGAGGCTTGCAATGATTGATTTCGCTGCAACACGGAGACGAATCAGCGTCTGCTCGGGAGGCGAAGCAGTCCCTTGCCGAAGCAGCTATCTCCCGAAACGCTCACCAAGCAGCAGGACAGTTGGAGACCTGGCTCCGAAGACCGGCATACAGACAGGGAGGAGAGAAGCGCACCTGGCGAAGAGCGGTGAAGACTGAACCCTCGACACGGCCTGTCGAAATCGCTCGTCTAGGTCCTGCCACCCGGGCGGGTCCTATCAAGCTCCTTATCGAGCTGTTGGCGTGGGTGCAAGCGTTTAGCGCAGTCGAGTAGAGGGGTGGCGAAGGTTTGAGGAGAGTCGGGGGCAAAGTAGATCGGGAGGAATTGGCGAAGAGCTTGGCGAGTGGTCGCCACGGTGATGCTGCTGCCATTTTGACTGCTCTCGGGCAGGCTAAGCGCTACCAATAACGGACAAGCAGGAGATTGATGAGAATTGTCGGAAAGGTAGAACAGAGATTGGCTTCCGACAACTTCCTACGCACCTCGTAGGTAGCTACAAGATGCTTCGGACAATCTGCATAGCACACAGGGCTTCACTCCTCGCTCGTCCTACACCTCTTATCGCCTCCTCGCCGTTCCGCTCCTTCTCCTCCTCAATTCCTCGACTTTCCGAACAATCCCTATCCGACGGCGAGAAGCTGCTCAAAGACAAGATAGAGGGAGCAATGCAGGGGGCAAAGGTCGAGGTACAGGACGTCTCAGGTATGTGCTTGTCCTTCTGACCCTCTACCGCCCCTCTCGAGCAAACCGCTGCTTACCTACTCCCACTTTTGCTGCTGCACGGCTTGCTTTCGGTCCCTCCAGGTGGCTGCGGCAGCTTCTACGCTATCTCGATCGCCCACGAGTCGTTCAAGGGCCTGTCAATGATCAAGCAGCACCGCATTGTCAATGAACTGCTCGCAGACGAGATCAAGGGGATGCACGGCCTGCAGGTGCGTCCCTTCTCTCCCTCCTCTCCCCTTAGTTTGTGACATGCTCATACACGATCACTCGCAGCTCAAGACCAAGGCGCCGTAAGAGCAGATGGTGAATACCATAGAACAGATTCAGCTGTAAATGTTGTATTCTTTAGCAAGGTCGCCCTTTGCACCTGCCCAGCTCCTGTCTCTGTCGGACCACACTGGCGGACAGCATTGCTGGGCAGGCTACCGCTTGTCTCGTCCGCTGAGCGGTTATTGATGCTCACTCGCCTGCACTTCCTTGCTCCTCCGTCTGCCGCCTAGCGTAGCTCCAAGGCTCACAGCGTACGACCACTCTCTCGCCAGGATGGACGATCACGGCTCCGCCGCCATCAAGAAGCCAAACAACGCGGGAGAAAACAGAAAACCTTTTGCCGTCTGTATCATCCCGCTCGCTTGACCCGCTCCAGAGCGATATCCGCACTGTCAACGATGAGAGCATGCGTCGTTACCCTGAGACTGGACACTAGGAAGGCTCGCGCTGGCGTCGATGAGCCATCTCGTTTAGCTGTCTGCGTTTCCTCTCGTTTCGAATCTGTATCGTCGACCGCCTTGGACTGCTCCCAAGAAGACACCAGAGGCGTCGTTCAATTATTCCGTGCCGCCATACACCATTCGACTTCACGCGCTCGCACAGCAGAACGCGCACCTCATCATCCCGTGTTGTTGCGTGATCCTCGTGCTCGCCGGTCAAGCGGGGACGACAAGCACGCTCCCATAGGTCGGAGATGAACCCGACGTACCTCAGCATCTTATCCGCCAGCAAACGAAAGCGCTGCTAAACTCGCGCCATCCGCCTCTCCCTCTGCACCACCTCCCGCGATCAAGCGCCGAAAGCGGACTCGGTCATAATGCAGAAGGGTCCTTGATCATGGCGAGCTCAATATCAATGAGCCGTGCGTGCTTGTTACGACCGTCCATCATCCCAGGTGGCTTTTCCCTTTTCTCGCTCGTCTTCTAGCTCGCCTCTCGCCTCTCCCTTCTTCACCTCGACTATGTCCTCGCGCGTACAAGCAGCGGACGTCCTCCCAGCCCAAGTCGCCCTGCACTCCTCAGCCGATCACCTACCAGGGGAATTACCTCAAACCGACTATGAAGACTGGAAGAAACTCAGCTCCGAAGGCAGTAAGAGCGAGGCGTCCTCGCTCTACGACGTGAATGCTGCTGGGCCACTTGCTCCGAAAGAGCAAATCGGCCGTTCTGCAGGTCAGGCTCTGCTGGAATTTCTGCGCCTCCGCAAACGAGATAGAACGTTCGACCTGGACGCTGTGCGCTCTTTTCCCTCCGTCGACGGGTCACCCCTACTTACCTACTGCCTATGCTGCAGGTCGCCACGCAAGAATCAGTCTTTGACGGCCCCCTGGCCAAGCACTACAAGCGAGTCCACTCCCTCACCTTTCTTCACCTTGCACGCTCTAACTCTCCCTTCTAACACGTAGGCCTCTGGAGAATTGGGAGAACATCAAGTACTTCGACCCAGCGTTCCGCTGGACGCACCGTGAAGAGCGAAGCGTGCAGCGGAAGATAGACTTCAAGATTTTCGCATGGGTTAGTGGTGTTTCGCTGTCGTTTGGCTCTCATTATGCTCACGGTCGATTCGTAGATCCTGCTCATGTTCCGTACGTCGCCTCTGTCGCCAGTCAGTCGCTTCTTGGCAGATTACTGACTGGGTCCATCACTTTACTTCCAACTACGCGTGTTATTATCTGTTTTTTTCCCCAAATGCCTTTCTGTCACCCGCCATACCCCTTCTTGCTCGTCCACATATGTATGTACCGTCTGTCCTCTCACAGTCGCCCTCGACATCGATCGCGGCAACCTAGCCAACGCCACTGCCGACAATCTTCTGGACGACCTCAACTTGACGCAAGGCGATTACAACCTCGGCAACACCCTCTCGAAACTTGGTTTCCTTTGCGCGGAGCTACCCTCGCAGATGATCGGGAAAAAGCTGGGACCGGATAGGTGGCTTCCTGGTCAGATGTGACTTTCCCCCTCAGTAAAGCATGCTTTCTACGACAAGCCGTACTGATGTCTTCTGCTCAGGGTCGTCTTCTCCGTCCTCGCTTTCGCCCAGTTCTGGATGAACGGGCGCAACAGCTTTCTCGCCTTGCGCTTTCTAATCGCCTTTTTCCAAGGTGGCTTCATTCCGGATTGGTGAGACCCGCAGAGACCTTTTCCCGCTTACTATTCAGTCATTGGCTAATGTCTTATGCACTTCCTCCACAGCATTCTGTACTTCAGTTACTACTGTTTGTCCGCACCTCCACTGACCTGCCGGACTAGGCTGATGCTTTCTTCTCCCTTCTGTCAGATGACAAGAACTCGCTCCCGATACGACTCGCCTTCTTCTGGAGTATCAACTACATCGCCGACCTTGTCACATCCTTCCTTGCAGTCGGCCTGCTTAAGATGCGAGGAATCGGAGGATATGCCGGTTGGCGTTGGTCAGTCAGGTTCTTGCGTCTGTCTTCTGCAGCGTCTGACGCCTTACTCACACAGGATGTTCCTTATTGAAGGTCTCTTCACGTGCGCCGCCTTTCCGCCTTCTGCAGGCCTACCTCGCCTACCGTGTCTGACCTTCTCTCCCCGTAACCTTTTCGCCTATCTCTTGCAGTCTCGTCATTGGCCTCGCCTCTTTCTTCATGCTCCCTTCCAGTCCATCGCAAACCAAGTCTCGATGGTTCCCGAACGGATACTTCACCGATGACGAAGTCAAGCTCATCGTCAACCGCGTGGTGCGAGACGATCCTACCAAGGCTGGCATGCACAATCGGTGAGCTCGTTCGGCTGCTTTGGCTCGGGCACGGACTGAAGCTGATGCCCGATCTGCTGACAGGCAAGCCTTGACACCGAGACTGTTGTGGCGATCGCTCTGCGACTACGACCTCTGGTTCGTCTCCTCTTGCAAGTCGACCTCGCAGCTATAGCGCCGATCTGACCCGTCTCTCTGTAGGCCCATGTACATTATCGGTCTCACTTTCGGTATCGGCAGCTACCCCGTCAAGAACTACCTGCAGATCTCCTTCAAGCGTAACGGCTTCTCCACCGTCATGGCCAACCTTCTCACCGTCCCTTCAACCGTCATCTCCGTCTTCAACCTCCTCATCCTTACCGTCGCTTCTGAACTCGTCAACTCGCGAACGTGGGTCTCGTCCGTCCAGAATTGGTGGTTCCTCATCTTTTACATTGTGCTGCAAGTTTTGCCGGATCCCATCACGCCGTGGACGTACTTTGCCGTCGCGACTCTGCTGGTCGCTTTTCCTTACGCTCATGCTATTCAGGTGGGCGACTTTCCGGACTGATCCGATTACCTCCTTTACTCACTTCTAGTTTCTTGACAGGTATCATGGGCGTCACGTAACGCCGGAAGCGTCCGCACTCGGACCGTCTCGGCATCGGTGTACAACATGTTCGTTCAAGCAAGCGCTATCATCGGTGCCAACGTGAGTCGTAACCCTTTCACAAGCTTCGCCTCCAAGCCGGAGTGGCAGAGACTAACCTCGATTTCTGTTCCTGACGTTTTATCGTCCCGGCACCCTTGACGATGTAAACAGCTTTACCAAGCCTCCGACGCTCCTCGCTATCACAAAGGCAATAATATCATCCTCGCCATCGTTGCTGTCAATCTCGGCATCATCTAGTAAGCCGTACCTCGTCCGGTTCATTCCTCTTACCCAGCACTGATATCGTCTCCTTCTCGCACCTCTACAGCCCAGTTACCTGGATTTACTACAAGTGGCGCAACGCACAGAAGGAGAAAGTCTGGGGAAGGATGAACAACGATGAGAAGGCCAATTGTGAGTGCTCGGCTCCTCATCTTGCTTGCCTATTTTTCATGGCCGGAGCTGACCTCTCGGACGACAGACCTGGCAACAACGACCGACGACGGCGCCAAGAGGCTCGACTTCCGCTTCGCCTACTGAGAAGAGAATGGAGAAAACATGGCGGATTGTCGAGGTAAGTCTTTCTCTGTTCACGCTCCTTCCGCGAACGACAGCCTTAACAACTTGCCTCACTCTACAGCTGCTGTGTATGCGCGCCACGCTCAACTGCAGTACAGAAATATAGTAAAAGATGCTTCAATCGATAAAGATAGGCTGTAGTCAGCGCTGTACTGGTGTATCCGACCGTGTTGTTGATGTCCAGCCGAGGGGCGAGACTGATTGTAAGAAGGCCGTGGCGGTGACCAGTGAAGAACGTACGGGGAACGACGAGAGCCGTGGTTTGTAGCGCGAGCGTTCATCCGCTTGTGCTGTCCTCTGCCTGACGAGGCCTTTGTTTTTGACTCGGCGCCATCGTTCAGCTCATTGCACCATGCTAGCTACGCTACGCTTACTCCACCCGTGGCCTCTTTGGTTCTCGCTCTTCAAACTCTGCCGCATCTCCTTTCGAGACCTTTGCCTCGGCCGCTTCAATTTCCTTCTTCCTCCTCACACCCAGCTTCTTCCACTCCTCCTCAAGGTGGACTTTCAGCTTGGGAATATTTGGGTAAGTGCGGTCGTTGTGATACGAGACGAGGTCGTCTTTCAAGATGGATTCGTAGTGTTTCGGAGGTTGCTGCAAAACGTGCGCGGTTGCGAAGTCAGTCGTCGAGATGGAGAGAGAGCAGAGTACTGATGGGAGGGGAAGAGCCGTACAAGCTTCAATGAGCCATCCTCGACTCCCTCGATCACTTCGTGCAGGTGTAGGAAGAAACCCAGTTTAGGGTGGAACGAGTTGTAGTGCCTGTGCGAGATGCAGGGGCCATCAGCTCAGCTCGTCAATAGTTACGCTGTCGGCAGAGACGCAGAAAGTCAAGCTCGACGCACTTCTTGTTCTTCAATTTCGGCGAGATTAGGTCTGACGATATTACGTGCAGGTGGACATGTCGCATCGACTCGACCTGCAGCATAAAACTCTGCTTGAGCTACAGATCACACGGAGAGCAAAAAGGAAAGAAGAGAACGCACTGCATGAAACCCTATCTGAACGTCCCATGTCCACCCTTCCTCTTTCTGCATCTCATCCTGGATCATCTCCTGCCAGTCTGAGCATTAGCACACCCTCGTGTATCCGGACGTAGCATGAACAGTTGTTGTACCTTGACCTCGTCTGCCTGTCTCTCCAGCGCTTTGAGCACCTCTAGCTTGTGCTGGCTCTTGAGCAGCTTCGACAGCGATTCGAGATGCCCCGACGGGAGTTTGGTGCCATCGTCTAGCGGGAACGGATCTCTAGCTGTGTGATGGTCGACGGATCAGTGAAGCGACCTGCCAGACAGACACAACCGGGGGGAGGGAAAGGCAGCAAGAAAGAAAAAAAACGAACGCATGACCAGAAAATGGTACTTTGCCTTTTCGTAACCGTCAAAGATGGTCACCCTGTGCACAAACGGTCAGTCGATGCGACACCTTTGGCCCAGGTAAGAAGGAATAGAGCGCACGTCTTGTCATCCGCCTGCAGAAAAACACCTTCCGGGATGTCCTTCCTCGGGTTCTTCTTCCTCGCATACTGTTCGAGTACGGCGTTCCAGCTCATATTTGGAGGTGTTGGAAAAGGCAGGAAGCGAGCTCGGAGTGACTGAGGGTTGTAGGTCGGGGTCGAGGAAGAGATGATGGTGGGGGCAAGAGATCGACGGGGAGGGCGCGGGGGAGGTGCTGAGCTGGTTGGCGCAGTAGTTGTGAGTCTTCTGGTCGGCCCTGAAAGGCGGCGCAAGCCCATCAAGCGGATCGACGTCTTCACAAGCGGGAGAAGGTGAAAGGAGCCGCTCGCGGGGAGTTGACGCCGGCGACGACGCGAGCCTGGAAGCGCCAAAGGAAGCACACTCTCTCGACATACACAATGACCTGAACATTGCGGGGTTTTGCACTCGACACAATATGCACTGCGACAAGAAAACAAAGGAAGAACGACACGGAAAAAACCGAGTATGCAAATGTACGACTCCCTCCCGTCCCGCCCCTTCATTCCCAAACAGCCTTGACCTTGCTCGTCGGAACCCAATAGCCATCTATGCTCCGTACGCGACCGCCAAAGGACCCACCGTTGAAATCGCGCGGACCGATGGCGCCGTCTTCGCCGGAGAGGAGGAGGGCAAGGCGGCCGGTTGGCGAGGCGCCTGCAGGAGAAAAAGCGTAAGATACAGGCGCATGGTGGAAGTGACAAGGCGAGAGAGAAAGGGGTCTTACCCGAAACGACGAAAGCGTCGGCATACAAACTCATCGTCGTCAAGTCCCTGACAAAGTACCTCGCCAGCACCGTCCGCAAGCCCTTTGGTAGCTCATTCCATAGCAGCTGATCCCATTCCCTCAAGATCCTTCCTGCCTCTCCAGTAGCTCCATCTCCATTCGCGTTCGCTTCCAGATCAAGCTGGAGGAGGTCGTTGAACCGCAGGAGCTCGGAAGTGGCTGGAGCGGAAGTACGAAGGAGGTTGAAGGAGACGGCTTGCGGAAGAGAGTTGAAGGAAGAAAAGAGGGTTGAATTGGAGGTTAGGGCGACGAGGGTCGGGGTTGCGGTACTGGGGAAGAGCGTGGGGCGGGTACGAGAGTAGGACGGAGAGGCGATGGAGGAATGAGAGAGACGGCGAGTGGCATCGTTCGCGCCTGCGTATCCAAAAAGGATCAGTCTGCTGCCTGCAAAGAAGAGGAGGTGAAGAAGCGCGCCTTCGTAAACCGCACTGAGGTTGCCCGCGAGAACCCTTTTCTCCAAGCCGTACACGCCCAGATCTAGCCTCGGTTTTTCGCCGGAGAGGTGCACGCCGATGACCGGCCCGCGGTCGGAACGCTCGTTCACGTCAAACTCCCATTCCTCCTCAATCTCCTTCTCATCCTCCTCAGCGGCACGCGAGCCAGGCCGTTGGTTACCTCCCCAAGTTGGCGAGTTCTTGCGGTGACGGAGTCCTCCGCCTCCCAGACCCAGTTCCATGCGTTGCTTGCGAACTAGGACAGAAAGCTGCAAGGGCAGTAAGGCAAGCGTCAGCTCGTCTGGATTCTCTTTGCAGCTTCGCGTCGAGGTACACAGCCTCTGCACAAGGTAGGGGATGCGGCAGACTGACCTCGTTGTTTGGTCGCCAGACCTCCTTGACCGCGCTGGAAAAGTCGGCGAAGACCTCTTCGAAGGCAGGCGGCAGCGATTGACCTTCCGGCAGGATGTGACCCACAGAAGGGCGGTTGCGGAGCTCTTCCATGAGGGTAGGATCGAGCATCTCATCGCTATATACTTGAAGGAGAGATCAGTTAAGCTGCGGGAAGGACAGAAAGCACAGCTACGCACCGGATCCATTCGTCCGCCTCATCCTCCTTCTCCCTCCCAACCCAGACTCGGTCCTTCCCTTGCCACCGCCTAGTACCCACCTGAGTCGCCTTACTCTGGTCGAACCAATCCCTTGGAGGGCGGCAGTAGACCAGGCGGGGAAGGAAGTAATCTGACAGCTGGCCGTAGTTCCAGTTGGCGTCGTCTGCTAGAAGAGTGTAGCCGAGCTTCTGCGAGATGACCAAGGCGCGAAGGTAGTGAAGTATTTCGCTCGAGAAGCCATGTGAGCTAGAGGAGAAAGGGCAGGAAGAGGACCGCCCTGGTCAATGTCGGGAGAGAGAGAGAGAAGAGATGCAACATGGACGTACTCGGAGAAAGTGAAGAGCATGACGCGTTTGCAGACCGGCAGCGTCTCGCCCGCCACGGTAACCTCGCCTTCACCCGCCTCGACGTGCGCTTCCCTCCATTTCCGAGGCAGGATCCAACTCTCGCCTGCCCCTTGCATGCGGGTTTTGCGCTCCTTGCCTTGTACGGCCGCAGAGTCACCGAAGAGGACTGGGTTGGCGAAATGGAGGAGGAGGAATAAGGCTAGGCAGCCCCCGATCACGCGGAAAGCGACTTTGGGAGGAAGGGAAAAGCCGGCTGTCGGAGTTGTTGAGGCTGCAGATGACAAGCAGGCTCAATGGAAGTGCTCTGAGTGGGCAGAGCGGCAACACACACCAGGCAGTACCCTTCTCTCTTCGTTTCCATTTCCCCCACTAGCGCCTAGTCCGCCTACTTCGCTGGGCGGACCTCCCTTACGAGGGCTACCGGCGAGCCTGGTAGACACTGGAATGCGCTTGTTTGCGATGCTGTCTGCCCTTGCATGGCGGGCCTCGATGGCAGACATGACACCGCTGAGTGTGACGAGCTGGAGGAGGGTCGAGAGACAGCGATTTGGAGGACCGGTAGGATCGAGGCTTGCGGGTAGAGGTTGTCAGAGGCGTGTAAAGTATGTCTAGCCTAGCCTCGTGATCAACAGAGGAGAACGAGGAAAGCGAGAATAAGCTGAAGCCAAAACCGTTGGAGCGATGAGGTATACGTAGTTGATCACACCACGACCTCCTTGTACCGATGCTGAGAGGCAGAGCGTGTAGTAGACTACCCTGAGCTTTCTGTACGGCGCACCGTTGTAGTCAGTCAGACTGGAAACCTCGTCCCCGAACTTTTCTTCTCGGCTTTGTTTTTTTCCCCTTTGGTCTTGTTGGCCTTGTCGTCCTCCTCTCTCCCTTTCTCCGGAACCTAATCGATAACCTCTGTCACGACACTGTACAGCACTCGGTTGCCCTTGACCTCCACCCCGCCTCCTCACCCGCCTCCATCATGCCTCGCTCGTCCTCTTCGGCCACAGCAATCCTCATCGCCTCGCTCGCCCTACAAGCCACTGCTACACCTGTACACACTCTAGACAAGCGACTGATTGACTTGGGGGGCTTCTACAACCCCGCAGACACTGGAGGGTCCTGGTTGACGGTACGTTCGCTCATCAGTTCACCTCGCTCAACTTGTGATCGGACGGACAGCGTCACCTCGAGTCGCGGTAGGGACTCGCGCCATAGGTCCTAAAGCGTGACAACTCGCTGCTCTCGAAGTCACAAGGCTACACAGAGGCACGATGCCCCGCTCGACGATCGGTCCCTCCACCCAGTGCTTTCCGCAGCCCGCTCGCACCCTCACCCAATTCACGTCATTGTGCTGACACTCTTTCTTTGGAACAGCTCGCACGAAACACCTACCCAGCCGGCTTGGGAGAACCCATCAACGTCGTCATTTCTGCCGACTCCGATGGACTGCTCATGACCGACGAAGGCTTTTTCGATTACTCAGAATCGTTGCAGTATTCGGGCGAGTGCTTGGGCCAGACTGGAGGAGAGCGACAAGGGGCGAATCTGGGAGATGGCAATGGCGAGAGTGCGTTTGTCCTCTTGGCTACCTTTTCTTGGCGATTGCTAACAAGCACTCGCTTTTTCTGTGGTCTCTGTTCTCTGTTGCGTCTTCTTGCCGCCCGGTTCTCCCCTATTGCAATCTCTCCCTCGCCTTCATGACTATCCCGACCGCTCGCCGTTCCTCTCGCATTGCTCTGATCCTTCTGCCGTTGCGTTTCGGGTCCTTCCCCTCCCTTTCGGCTGCACAGTCAACCAAACTACCCTACTCCGCTTCAACTACGGCGATCCCTCGCTCGGCACGTGCTACGAGACGGTCAACGGTGGTTCCCATTACCGTGTCTGGAGACAAAACGGCACGGAGGCAAACTCGGGAGCGTGGTTCCTTGCGGCGAGTATTGAGCAGAACTTGACGCTGCAGCATGGTATCGTCGATAATGGGTGCGTAAAGGCCATATCTGCTTTGTTGTAAGCTGAAACTGACCTTTGCGCTGTAACCTTACTATCCTGTCCCTCTGAACCCGCTACACCTCCTCGCGTCGGACTCCTCCTACGACCCCCCTCTCTACCCATCACAGCTATGATCTCGGCCGCGATGCTGTTGTCCAAGCTGCGACCGCCGGCGAGACCAAATCTCCTCTGACCAACCGCACGTTCACGACCGAGGTGCGAAATGGCTCGTACCTCGCCAACATCAGCACCAGCTCCATCAATCACGGTATCCCTACGGATGGTATCGTAGCGGTACTGACGGTTCGGGTGACGAGCAATGGTAGTGCCAGGTGAGCAATGGTTTTCCCGCTTCACTCACCTACCTGAAATGCTCACCCTTCGGTACCCTTCAGCACCACCTCCGCCGCGGCACCCTCAGCCCTTTCCCTCTCGCGAGGCGATATCGCTCGCCTCTCCCTGGGTGGTCTCTTCTCCGTCTTCGCACTGGGCCTTCTCGCCTGAGACCACCGTTCGGCATCTCGTCGCCCTTTCTGCCAGTTATAGACCGCCTCAACCTGTACTTAGCGATCTCCACGCGTACTTACTGTTTTACACCTTTTCTCATCGCCTCGTCGTCGCATCTCTGTTTCTTGGCCAACGCCAATGTTTCCCTTTCCCTCAGGACAATCCTTGTTACTCCTGTATATAGCTTTTCTTGCCCGCTTGTGTCCCCTGCCCCAATTCTTGTTAGAATTGTTCCCAGTACGCTTGAACCGCATACATGCCGCAATAAATCACGGACGTTTCTCTTTTCTTGCTTTTCTTCCTTGCTTTCTTCCTTTGCTTTCTTTCTTCGTCCTTCGAGGCGACGGGAAGAGTGCGAGAGAACGTGCTATAGCATTCGGGAGACCTGCTCGTGAGCTTACACAACATGAAGAGAGTGCGAAAAGAGAGAGAAACGATCCGACATCTAGCAGGAAGGAGAGAAGCGGAAACAAGGGAGTCTGAGTTGAGGGGTCGTCTAGACCGAGAAGACTGTAGCAAGCAAGGAAGCAGAAGCGTCAGCCTGGCGATCGTGAACAAACCAACAGAGGAACACAAGAGGCTCACCCTTCACGTAGTTGATCTCAAAGTACGCCTCATCGAACGCCGAGGGGTCTTGAACTGCAGCCAGGCAGTTTGAGTAGGTCGTGCCACACGAACCGGATTGAGTCGGGTCTTGCCAGATTGAGTCGACACCGGCCCAGTCGCCGCACGTGCTGCACAAGGGGGAAGAGCAAGTTAGCCCAAAGGTAGAGTGGGGAGAGAAGGACCGAGAGGATAAAGGAGGACAAAGGAGGGAAACGAACGTGATATCCTGCAAAGACATCAGGGAATCAGCGTCTTTGTAAGACTGAGGGGAAAGTAAACAATAAAACTGGAGGGGAAACACGCACAAAAGTCATGATCAAATCCTCAAAGTACTTCCCAGGTGCGCAAGTAGCCGGACCCCAGGCGGCAGCCGGAGTACCCCACCCCTTGGGGTCGGGGCTCCCGTCGTTGACGTCGCTGGGAATGTCGTCTCGGTTCCAGCGCCAGATGTAGATGCCGTCGTCAGAGTAGGAGAGGGCAAAGACGCCTCCGCCAGCTTCGTTGAAAGCGTGACCGTACGAGTTGGGCTTGGTGTCGTCGACGCCGCAACCGCTCGATGAACCGTAGGCCTGTACCATAGTTGATCTTGTCAGTCCCAAACACAACAGCAAAGGGAGCGAGATGGGGCAGAAGCTCACGTAGCAGTCCGTCGAGGAGTACTCGCCCGAACCAGTCATGGACGAAGACGTGTCGCGAGTGCAACCCTCGGAGGTGTGAAGGGTCATGCGGTTCCGGGTAGCGAGGTTCACTTGCTCGAAAACGTCAATTTCGCCTGCAGGCGGAGGTGCAGAGAAGTTGGGAAGGTCAGTCTTGGTACATGGCTCGAGAAAGGCGAAGCTGAGAGGGGGCGTACCTTGGTTAGGCCATTGGGCGCCGGAGAACCACTGTTTGGACGGGAATGAATCAGCTTTAGATTGGAATCAAGCCTTTTCAGGGAACATACGTAGGCGGGCTGCGGAAAGAAAGACTTGTCAGCCTCTATGCTTTGAGTGGAGCGCAGAGCCGGAGCCTGCGACGCACCCAAGCGCTGCAACCAACAGGTACATGAGAGAAATCCGCGATGAACAACCCAGAGTTGTAGGTATCCTTCGACTCGAGCCTGACACTCGGGCGACGGACATTGTAGTCGAGCTTTGACTTGCGGTCGATCGACATGATGGCGGTGTTGTCAGAGGTGATGGATACGAGACCGGTCGACCAAGCGTCTTCAGTGTTGACATAAGAGACGGCGCCGTGCGTCGGGTCCGAGATGTTCTGCAGGTATTGGGCGACAGGTCATTCAACAGCTTTAAAGGACAACGAAAGCGTGAAAAGACTTACGGCGAAACGGAACCCATCGAAGAAAGTTGATCCTGAGTACTCCTTCAACAGCTTGTGGCTGCTCGTCGACCCGCTCGGGGACGCGCTCGAAGTTGTGCTCGAAGTTGCGCTCGAAGTTGCGCTCGAAGTTGCGCTAGTGGTACCGCTCGAGGTTGCGCTCGAGGTACTGCTTTCGGTCGAGCTTACCGTATAGTGGTGCGTCGTCGCCGGCTTTGTCTTCGAATGCTTGTGCTTGTGGGCAGCCGCAGCGTCCGATGGCTGGGAGCGCCTGTGGCAATGTTGGCCTTTGGCGGCGGAAGCGACGGTTGCCGTTGAGAGAAGGACGAGACCGGCCAGCGGGAGGGCGAACGAAAAGTGCATCGCGTCGAAAATCCAAGGGGAAATAGGGGGAAAGAACGGAGGCGGCACAGCCGGCTAGTCAGATAGGTTGCAAAGGCGACCGATGCGAAACGAGTGAGGTGGTAAGAGAGTCTGTGCGGTTGACGACGTCGGCGGCGAGTAGGGGGACGTGCTATACGTTGCAGCAAGACAAGGGCGGCGGTTCGTGGTCGGTTCGTGGGCGACAAGGATTGCGGAAGAGGAAAGGGGCTCGAAGGCAGCCAACGTCCGTCTGTTTGATGATCGCTGAGCCTGTTGAGACGCTATGATAGTACGAAGAGGAGAGGAGCTAACCAAAGATTGGCGCGTCTTCATCAGAAGGCGAGAAGGTCGGAACGCGACGGCGACGCGAAGCGATATCACCACACGTGCAGGTGATGGCCTCGAGGAACGACTGCAGCATCGGGACGAGCATGCTGGGCGACCTGTATCGGGAAAGAGCTAAGAAGCGGTACCTACGCAGCCAAGGACACAAGGCGAGGAGGAACGCAGGTCAAGAGACCGAATAAGACTGGGCGTCGGGCAGAAAATCCTTGTCCGCCTGCTGACGCGCGCTCTGTCCTCAGTCTGCGCGAGCCTCAATTCACAGGCACACAGGCAAGAGAACAATGACCTTACAACACCAGGGAAACTGCTCGTTAGTCTGTCTAGAATTGCTGTTATGCAGCGCGTTCACCACGCTTGTTTCGGGTCTTTCTTGAACTCCTCGTACAAGGCGCCGTCGAAGAAGGAGATCTCGGACTCGTTCTCTGCGGGATTCGGTATCAGGTAAGACTGGTTTATGTCACGCGGCGGGTCGCCAATACGTGAGGTGGAAGAGGGCAATAGGTCAAGAAGAAAAGACGTACCAATGCCGACGGATTCAAGCGTAGCAGAGTCGTCGAGCAGAATATCGTCGTCATGCTCGAGGTTGATGATGAGGTTTGTAGTCTGTGCGTCGAGAGTTTAGCTCAGCTGGACACAACGGACAGGTTTAGAAGAGAGAGACCCACCTTCGAGCCGTGAGCCCGAGTGTAGAGCTTCAGGGTGTCTGCGAGATGTCCTCGTGAGCACTGTTGGGCAGAAAGACGGAGCGAAGTAGCCCACTCAGCACGACTGTCCGGTATGGCTTGAAGCCAGCGGCCGTCTTGACCTCTGCGCCCGAGGAAAAAAAGCATGAGCCGACGGTTACTTTCACCCATACCCTGCCCTGCACGCTCTCTCAGACTAGCGTAGCCTCACGTTCCCTACAGACGTCCTTGAGTTGTCCTACGGTGGTCTGGGTGACGTCGACGTGCGGCAGAAGGAGATTCTTGGTGGTTCTGAACTCGAACGACTTGATGATGCGGACGGTGAGGAAGCAGTCGGTGAGAGGTCGTAAGGTATTTGTGAGAGCGTCTGCCATGCTGCAATCTTGCCTGCGAGCTGTCGAGGCGTACAAGCTGATCAGAGGGAGGCGAAGGATGGATGGTTTGACCTTGACTTTCCCATGACTACGCACGCGTAGACCCCGATAACTAACAGCGCCATCGATAAGAACCGTCTCTGCAGTCTCTAAGCTACACAAACGTGCCCGCCGCCGTCGACGGAGTCTCCCCCTCGATCTCACTCTCACTGGAAAAGCCCATGGGAATGCACAGCGTCAGCTTGAAGCATTTACCCTTGTATGCACTAGTTTGAGTCAGGACAACTTAGGTGTGTACCGCCGTTTGCTACCCCGTCGCATGCCGTCTCTTATCACTGCCTCTGCTTTCAGGCTTTTCCTCTGAAGCCTAAATGCAACAAGTCCACTACCTTCGAGTGAGCCGCTGCTTGCAAGATGGTTTATCTGATGTTACGGTAGCACCTCACCACTCGCTGGAACCGCTGCTGGAACTCGTTGACGAGCAAACGAGGAGGGATGTCGGAAAGTATCGTTTCTTGAGGGATGCTCGCCGTGAGTCTCCCGCCTGTCCTTGTTACCCCTCCGGAGCGCTGACTTATAGTATGCAGGCTGCTTGCTCGGTAGGCTTCTTGCACGCTACGTCACGACGACCCGATTGGACGCCGCCTGGGAATCTCTAGGATTCGCAAAAACGGCACACGGTCGTCCTTACCTGGTACGGCTTCCATGCTAGTACCTTATCACAGAGGTCTAACCTCGCGAGACGACACAGGCCCAACCCTCACAAATCGACGCGAACGCCCTTTTCGACTACAACGTCTCGCACGACTCGGACATTGTGGCCATTGCATCTGTTCTCGGCACAACGTCAACGGCATCCTTGGCAGTCGGCATCGATGTCATGTGTCATCGAAACCCGTGGGAAGGTAGCTCAGTGACTGAGTTTCTCGACGGTATCGGCGAGCAGGTTCGCTTCGTTCCCTGCCCGAAGCATTGTTCAACTTGACCGACCTCGTGACTCTGCAGCTGACTGTCGCTGAGGAGTACGCTATCGCCTCTTGCATCAACGACGATGCCCGGTTGCGACACGCGCTGGCCCTGTGGACCCTGAAAGAAGCGTACGCCAAAGCAACGGGTGAGGGACTTCACCTCGACCTGCAGCGCTTGAGCTTCGACCTCGAGTTCGCTTCCGCTTCCATTGGACCCATCGGCTTAGGCCGTCTCGATGGCGCACTTCTTCAGGGATGGCGCTTCGAACTCGTCGACCTGCCCATCGTGGTTCAAGAGGAAGCAGGCGGAAAGGAACAGCAATACTGGCTCGCGACGGCCGTCCGGGACGCGCAGGGTCGAGGAGAGGTCGTGCTGAGGAGGGAGCGGCCAGACTGGATGAATGAGGTGCGGCTGGAAGCGGTACTCGAGGCGGCGAAAAGGTGAAAGAATATTTACCGCACATTGTTTGCCGCAATGAGCGGCACGTTCTTTCCTGGCGGCATGCGTTGCTCGTGTGCCTGCCCAGTACGCGCAGTTGCTCGGACGCGAGCTGGACCTGGGGAGGGAGGCGGACTGCACATGATCCTCGGAAAAGAAACAAAAGGGCCTCGGTGCGAGCAAGCGGCTCGCATTCTCCTTTCGCTGGTGGGACGCGGCAAGCAGCGCTTTTGCCAGTAGCGACCCTGCCCACCCCGCAGCGCTGATCTGGCTTACCACAATAACGCGAGAAATACCGCCGCTTGATTGGCTGCCAGTGTCTCCGGCATGCCAGTTCTCCTTCTTTTCAGCCGCTTCTTGACTCGTTGATTCTGCTCGACAACATGCTGAGGGGACTTGCCAGTGGTGCTGCCGGTACGCGCAGCGCTCTCCGGCGTACTACGCAGCGCGCACCCGCCACCGTTGCCGCTCTCTCTTCCATCCCCACCTCTTCCGGCTCAGCGAAATGTCCATACCGCCAATCTCGCCTTCAAGCCGTCAGCAGCCTCGCGAGACCCTTCTCGACCTCCCTCTCCCCCCGCCAGGCAGAACCGCTCAACCAGGAACTCCAGATCCCGGCGCTCGAGGGAGTCGAGCGCGTTCAGGATGAAGTTGATGTCTGCATTGTGGGAGCGGGACCAGCTGGCCTGTCGGCCGCTATTCAGCTGATGAAGATGGCGCAGGAGAAGGGCGAGGAGCTGCGAGTTGTTGTGCTGGAAAAGGGCGCTGAAGTCGGTTAGTCCTCTTCCCTTTTCTTGCCCGGGCGACCTAAACCTCACGACTTTCACCTTTCCCCACAGGCGCCCACATCCTCTCTGGAGCGGTCATCGAGACGCGCGCTTTGGACGAACTCATTCCCGATTGGAAGGAGAAGGGAGCACCGCTCAATCAGCCCGCCCTTTCCGACTCGATGCGCTGGCTCACCCCAACCTCTTCCTTCCCCATGCCGCACCCGCCGCAAATGTTCAACAAGGGCAACTATATCATCTCTCTCTCCAAGCTCACCCGCTGGTTGGCTGAGCAGGCAGAAGAACTCGGCGTCGAGATCTACCCGGGTTTCGCAGGAGCGAAATTGATCTACACGGAGGATGGCAAGGGGATTCGCGGCGTGCAGACGAATGAGATCGGTCTCGACAAGAACTTTGAGCTGAAGGACTCGTTTGAGCCGGGAATGGAGTTCTTGGCGAAGGTCACCCTACTTGCGGAGGGATGCCACGGCTCGCTATCGAAGCAGGTGCAGACTCGCTTCAACCTTCGCGATGGGAAAGATCCGCAGACGTACGGACTGGGCGTCAAGGAGGTATGGAAGGTCAAGAAAGAGAAGCACCAGCCGGGCAAGGTTCAGCATACCTTGGGATGGCCCCTTGACAATGCTACCTACGGCGGTACATGGCTCTACCACATGGAGGATGAGATGGTCTCGCTTGGCATTGTCGTCGGTCTCGACTACAAAAACCCGTACATCTCGCCGTTCAAGGAGCTCCAGGTGCGTCTGGTTCGCTACTCTTGTCTCCTGCATACAGCTCACCGCCATTCTTCCGCTACAGCGCCTCAAACACCACCCTCTCTTCGCCGATCTGCTCGAGGGTGGCGAGTGTATCGCGTATGGTGCTCGCGCGCTGAACGAGGGCGGCTACCAGTCTATTCCCAAGCTTACCTTCCCTGGAGGAGCGATGCTCGGCGACTCGGCTGGTTTCCTGAATGTTCCCAAGATCAAGGGTATGCATATCTACCAGTTCACGTAGGTCTTCCAGAGCTAACGCTTGCCCGCACAGGTACCCACACCTCAATGAAGTCCGGAATGCTCGCCGCCGAAGCCGCCTTCAACGCCGTTTCCTCCCGCAACGCCGCCGATGCCGAGAGCGAAGAACCCTCTTCTGAGCCATTGGACGTCTCCTCGTACGAGAAGACCTTCGAGGACTCTTGGATTGCCGAAGAGCTCAAGGAGGTTCGCAACGTCCGACCTTCCTTCCATTCGCCACTCAAGAACTGGGGAGGTATCATCTACTCTGGGATCCAGACGCTGTTGCTGAGGGGCAAGGAACCGTGGACATTCCACCACCCGAAAGAGGACTGGAAGGCGACGGAAAAGGCCAGGTCAGCCGGGAAAATTGCTGCTAGAATTAGATAGTTACTCAACATTTGCCTTCCGCAGCAACTTTAAGCCGATCGACTACCCTGCTCCCGACGGCGTCCTCTCCTTCGACATCCTCACCTCCGTCTCTCGCACCGGCACGATGCACGCCGAAGACCAGCCGATTCACCTCCACGTTGACAAGGCAGATCGCGCTGCTCACGTGCAGAAGAATGTCGAGGACTATGCTGGATTGCTCAGTCGTGTCTGTCCGGCGGCGGTGTATGAGTACGTCGACGCAGAAGGCTCGGAAGCGGACGCGGCGGGGAAGAAGTTGGTCATCAACTCTCAGAATTGCATTCATTGCAAAACTTGCTCGATCAAGGTGCGCTCGGCGTTTCTCTCTCGTTTTTTCCGGACCTAGATAGCCTTCACTGTAGACTAGGTACACCAGGACAGCTTGAACAACAGGGGGGAACGGAAGGAACGATAACACGGAAAAGCCATCTAATCTTTGCTGACCTTTGGTGGTCCTTATGCCGCAGGTCCCGACGCAGGACATCACCTGGATGGTTCCCGAAGGCAGTGGTGGTCCCAAGGTACGCCGCATCTCTTACTCGCTATCTTTCGCTGCCGGGACTGACCTTCCTCGTCTCCCTATTTCTTGAATCTCCTCAGTACTCCATCACCTAGTCGCCTCCCTTCGCCTTTCTCTCGCTTGTCTCTCGTCGTTACATCCTCCTTGGCATGCTATCTCTACCTCGTTCCCGTATACTCGCAGGCTTTGCAATTTCCACTCTGTTGTACTCTGCTCAATCCTGCAGTAGGCCATTCCCCGCTCCCCTTATGCCGGCCTATCTCAGGCAAGATCTACACACTCTACCCGCACTCTTGCCTGCTTCCACTGTCAGTCCGGCTGAATCCGAGACGCGGTACTCTCCGGTACCACCTCCAGCGATCAGCCGTTCCTCCCTCTCCGGCAGTTTCACGCCTTTCGCAGATCAGCCTCGATTGGCAATCTCTTGAGTCCTGTTGGCTGTCCCTCGTAAGCCCTGGCGAGCCTGCAAATCTTTTCATCAGCGTCGCACAGCGTTTTCTCAGGTGGTACGCTGCCCCGTTTCTTTTCTTCGTTTCACGTTGCAGCGCTCACTCAAACTCACGTGTTCCTTACTTCGCAGATCCGTAGACCACCTTCAGCCCTGGTCATGTCGCAACCCAGTCACACAGAAGACGCACCAGCTGCTCCAGCCAATTTCAACCCTCTCCATCCATCCTCCGCCACCCTGTCTCCGACTCGTCTCAGTCCGCCTGTCCTGTCTCCGGATCGTCCTTTCTTACCGCGCGACAGTGGTTCGAGGTCCTTGAGTACTTACGGCGAGTTTGAGTGGCAGAGCAATCGGGCGTCGAGGCTTTCTTTCTTCAGCGGTGGTAGACTGAGTCCGCCTTTTCCTACCCGGAGGGGCAGCCAGGTCTCTCTCACTCCTCTCGGAGATACAGCCAAAGGTCGGTCTCGTACTAGCGCGTCTTCTTGGCGGGCCGATCTGACTCGTACTTTGCCTCAGCCATTCAAAGCGGTTCCATCGGCGGGTCATACGGCCCTTACCCTCACCGCTCTTCGATGTCCGGCTCATCCTCGACCCCTTCCGCCGTCTTCAGCCGTCGCGCGTCCAACCTTGGCTCGGACGTTGCCGTCGACCTCATCACTCGCCCTTCTTCGTACTTCCCTACACCCCCCATGACCAGGAGCGGGTCAGAGCTCGAGCTCCCTCGTCTCAACTACGGGGACGCTCATCGTCTAAGCGCTTCCTCGACATCGACGAGCCTCCCGCCCTTCGGCGACTTGGTCGAGGTCTTCGATACACACCAACCTCCGACGGAAACGCTCAGCTCGCTTGGCGGCGTTCCGAGGCCACAGTTCCTCTCGACCAACAACGCTGCAATCCGTCGCAGTCAGCTGGGAATTGCGAGTCTGTCTGTCGGGAACGACGAAAGTCGCTTCTTGTGGGAGAAGGGTAACGAGGACGCCGACGACTATCTTCACGAGGCCAAGCCGGAGCTTGAAGCTCTGCTCGACAAGGAAGCGTGGAAGAGGGCGACTTGGATGACCGTGGCGGACACGACCTTTCTCGTCATCGTCGTGCTCGTTATCTTAGGACTTTTCCTTGGTTGGCCTGTGTGAGCTGCTGTTTCTCCTAACACGCTCGGGGCGCACTTCAGCTGACACGGATCCTGTCTATTCAGATTGGCATTCGGCATACTTGGCAGCTGGAAGACGGCGCACCAAGGCGTCAGACCGGATCTTGGATTCGGACCTGGGGGTATCAATGGTAGCGGTCAGGGTCAGTCGCACAGTTCCTCTTCCGCTAAAGCAGAGCCTTTCGAACTGTCTCCTTCACGCTCGCCGCGCTCGGCACATTTCCGTGTCTACATTTTCACTAATGCCGCCGCCTCACCGCATGCAGTGCCCGACATCCCCAACCTCCCTTCCCTGGTCGACAAGGACACGCCACTCGACGCTTACTCGATGACGGGACACGATGGCGAGACCCTCAACCTCGTTTTCTCCGACGAGGTGCGCAGTCCAACCGCTTTTGAGAAGGTCATGCCCGATGACTCGTGTAAAACCCTGACTCCCGGTCTTCCCGCACTGCTCCCCCGCGTCCACAGTTCAACCGCGACGGTCGCACCTTCTGGCCTGGCGACGATCCGTACTGGGAGGCCGTTGATCTCCACTACGTTCGTTGCCTCCTTCCTTCCTTGTCAATTTTCACCTTCGAATCGCTTGGCTGCTGATATCCACTGCGGTTTGACCGGTTATTCCCATAGTGGGCTACTCAAGACTACGAGTGGTACGACCCCGACGCAATCACCACAAAAGACGGCAAGCTCGAGATCACCCTTACACAAGAACCGATCCACGACCTCAACTTCAGGTCAGGAATGCTGCAAAGCTGGAATAAGTTCTGGTGCGTACCCTCATTCATACCGTCGCCGGATTTCATCTTGACGGTGGTTTCTTTTGCAGCTTCACCGGCGGAAGAATCGAGGTATCTTGCTCCTTTCCGGGCACGCCGACGGCCATGGGTTACTGGTAACCTCGTTGCTGCTCTGAGCGGTAAATTCGGTCTACCCAGCGATGACGTCTTCTTTTTCGAACAGGCCTGGCGTATGGACGATGGGTAACCTGGGTAGCTTCCGTCCTCTCTCTCTCCTTCTTTGCCGTTCTCTTACAGTTTGTCCACCTGGCCCTGCAGGGCGAGCCGGCTATGGCGGTAGCAATCGTACGTTCTCACTGGCTACGCGGACATCCTTCGGTCTCATGGTGACGCGGACATCCTTCGGTCTCATGGTGCCTCGGCTGACTCAGGGCCTGCGCAGACGGAATGTGGCCGTACTCCTACACTTCCTGCGATGTCGGCACTCTCCCGAATCAGGTCCGCCTTCTTCAAAAGCCGTTAGCCTTCGTTGACGCCGTGCTTACTCTCTGTGCGGCGCAGACCAACCCGGATGGCGCGACTCCTACAGCCGCAAGACAAAGCGGATTGCGCGATTATGGCGGCCAGCTTTCTTACGTAAGTATGCAGGTCTCTTTTCGCCTTTTTCACGCTTACTGACTCGCTCTCGTCCGTTAAGCTTCCCGGTCAACGCGCGTCTGCCTGCACGTGCGAGGGTGAGGATCATCCGGTTCGTCTCGCTTCATTCCTGTTACTGTCGCCGTGAAGTTCGTCTTAAACGGTTTCCCACAGGGTCCGCACGTCGGGATTGGCCGTGGTGCTCCAGAAATCGATGTTACTGAGCAGTAAGTTCCGTCATTCCTGACGCCAGAGCGTCCCATTCTCCCATTCCCTCTGCGACGTCGCTTTTTCTCCGACTCCGACGCTTCTTCCTCATGTCTTTCCTGCCAAGAGCCTGACCTTACGTGTTCCTTGCAGGCAAGTCGATTGGCGTGGTACCGGCTCCACTTCGCAGTCTATCCAGGTGCCCTTTTCCTCCCTTTTTCGCTTCGCTTTAGCCTTCCTTACTGACGAGATCGCTCATTGCAGTTTGCCCCAATGGACGCTGGATACGCCTGGAAGAATACGACACCCGAAATGACGATCTACAACACAACCGGGACGGTGCAGAGTACGTGCTCGTTTGCCTCATGCTGCCAAAGCAGTTCTGCTGCAGGTCGAAGGCAAGCTGACATTGCTTCCATGCCCGTCTCCCTGTTGCTTCCGCTCGTTCTCACTCGCTTTCTCTCCGAATGAAACGACTGTCGCCCTTCCTCCCACCTCTTCGGACCCTGAAGACCTGTTCACTGGTGCTGTCAACCAGGTCCGTTTTTTCACGTAGCTCTGCACTGACCTGAGTCTCATATCCTTTTCCTGGCAGGAATCCGCCTCCCTGATCACCCTAACGGACACGACGAGCTACGATGGCAAAGGCTATTCCACGTTCTGTGAGTTGAATTCTCGATTTCCCTCCCACAACCGCTTTTCCGGATCACCTCCCAAAACCGCGCGGGCGACCTCCCTGCGCTCTTCGAGCTCACGCTGATGCCTGCCCCTCGATATTCGCCCCTCAAACACAGCCTTCGAGTATGAGCCCGGTCCTGATGGTCGCATTACCTGGTTCGTCAACAATACGCCGAGCTGGCAGATCACTGCTGCTGCGATGGGTCCGAATGCGGAAACGGAGATTAGGCAAAGGTTGATCAGTGTGGAGCCGATGGTGGGTTGTCGCATTCCCAGCGTCCACGGGTGCAACTGGCTGACACTCTGCCCGCAGAGCATCAACCTCAATCTCGCCATCTCCAACGCATTCCAGTCGCCGAATTGGGCCGAGATCACCTTCCCGGGCGTCTTCAGGATTGAGTGGGTCGTCCCTCTTCTCCACTACCAGTGCAGCTTACCGACGATCCTTCACTCCAGCTACGTTCGCGTCTATCAAAAGGGAACAGCTAATGTCGGTTGCGATCCGCCTGATTATCGTGAGCTTTCCCCCTCAACTTTTTCGTTCTCCCCAAATGAGATCGATCTGTCTCTCGCGCAGCCACTTCTGCTTACATCAAGCGGAACCTCGACGTTTATACCAAGTACGCCCGCCATCGTTCCTCTTCCTCCCTATCCTCTTCGATTGACCTACTTTTCCTGCAGCCCCAACTTGACAACTTACCCTCGCCCTTATCCGAAGAACCGCTTGTCGGCAATTGGTTGCGCTTAGTGGCGTCCTGCAGTTCTTGTTTCTTAGCTCTTAGTCCGGGAACTCGCTTGGCTTGGAAGGAGGAGGATGGTGGCTTAGTATATCTACTCCGTGCTAGTCGGACTCTCTTCTGCTCTTGCTGTAAATCGTGCAACGGACGCTCCTGTCTCCCAAACAGCCGAGGAACTGGGTACAAAGGTGAAAGGACGAAATGACCAGGGTCTCCTCGAGCTGCCTTCCTTCAGACTTCCAGGTACCCGGTGTATCTTGTCTCAAAGAAGACACAGTGGCTTGACTGATATTCGACCCTGTGGCTGTTTCACTGAGCCGTGGAGCTGTGAAGCTTTGAGTCGGCGCCACCTGCACGGTTGACCTTCTCAGTCTGGTTTCCTGCTTGCCCTATACTGACTTGCTGTTCCCGTTCACGGTCTGATGTGACTGTACGGAGAGCATGATCGTCATTCTGACTCTGGGTGGCTGAGCGCCACTCTATTCGAAACACTGCGGGAGGGCGGCCATTGTTTTTTTTCTCTTCATCTTGGTGTCTGAACAAGGGCGTGATGCCCCCGTGTGGAATCGTCCGACCACGAAGGAAAGTGCCGGCTTACGAAGCAATCACCTTCCATCCCCGTGCTACGCTAACTACAGGAATAGCAACCCTGTGCATCCAGGGAAAGAGAACCTATGCACCAAGCCAGTCCATCCCCTGCGTACTGAAACACCCTAACTCACCAGTGGCGCTGGCACCTATTCGTGAAAATTCACCCTTGTCAGCTCTGAGCTCTGTCTGTGGTGAGTCAGAAAGGGAAGAGTGACTCACTGAGAAACAGCAGGGTGTAAGTTCAGGAGAAGATGGATCGCTCATGCGACGGGTGGTGGAGGCTGTTCAACTGTAGGAGAAGGAAGGAGAGTCAAGACCACTTGATTCTGTCTATACAGAAGGAAAGCGGGAACATACACGAGTGTGTGGAGAACGAGACCAGACCGGAGTAACGACAGTAAGGGGCGAGGTACAAGAGGGAGGAAGCTTGCAGAAGGTGACATGCATGACAGGTCAGCTGCCGCACAGAGGAAAGACACAGAAGAAGGAAGAGTGCACCTCTGATCGGTTCCGGGCTTGTCTGTCTCCTACTTCCGAGCCCGAACGAGGGAGAGAGAGCGGAAGAAAGAGGAGAGAGGAAGAGAGGAGTTGAAAGGAGCAGCGGAAGCGGAGGAAGGAGGGCGGAGAGGTTGGGCGGGTGTAGGGACGTCTGAAGCGGATCGGAGTGGTGGAAAAAGCGAGAGAGGGGAAAGCAAGTTGAAAGCGAGTGAGAGAAAGAAAGGAAAGAAGGAGATTTGCCTCTTCCCCGCTTTTGCTTGCTCAGGGTGACATCAGCAGCCGCGCAGTGCGCAGCTTGCTCACGGCATCCGCTTCGTATGTCCGAGCCGCATGCATTCACTTTCACACCTTGACTCCTGTTAAACCGTCCCACTCGGCTCACCCCGCTTTTCCCGTTTGCACTTTTCACCTACTCGACACACCAGTGCGCGCATCCAGCTTCAATGGCCAGAACCACTCAACAGAAGGCCCAGCGCAATCAACAGCGCGAGCAAACCAAGAAGCGCCTCCTCCAAGGGATACAGGACGCCCGAGGAATCCTTCCGCTCGCCATCCCCGACGCTCTTGAAGACGCCTTGCAGCCTGCCCTGCAAGAATCGGTTGTCTTTATCCTGCATCAAGACCTCAAAGTAAGACAACACACACGCGACTTGGCTGCGGGTGCCCAATACCCGGTCTCCACAAACTTGGTGGAGTTGTGCGCGGAACTGCTGCACATAACGATTAGGAAGAGGGAGAACCCGAGGACGAATCTTCCGCTCTTCGTCGATAAGATCGATAGAATGTTGAACCGGGCGATTGGGAGGGAGACGAGAGGGAAGTTCAGTCACCAAGACGTCAGCAAACTCCTCAACGAGAGAAGAAAGAGACTCAGCGGCTTCCGCCGCCGATAAGTCAGGTTGGTTTGAGTCGTCATCCTCTTCGTCGAGAAGGGGGTTATGGGGTTCGTAGTCGACGAAGTCGTCCAACCCTTCGACCCCTGCTACTAGCGCGCACAGAGTGAAACGACTCATGACGTCCGTCGGCATGGGAGAATTGGTGTAACCGAGCTGCTCAAAGTTAGCCTCCGGTTGTAGGTGAAAACGTCCAGATTGGGAGTTGTAAACCTCCTCGAAAGGTCCTCGCGGTACGTAGAAGACCTTGTCAGCTGAAATAGCCATGTTGGTATCCCGCATCCAGGGTACGCCCAAGATGACGTCGATACCTGTCGCGCGGCGACGAAGAACGATCGTCGAGGCAGAAGGTTGTCCCCGACCTTGATGGACGTCGAGGTGTAAACCAACAGACGAGTTGAATGTGAGTCGGTTCCGAGGTCGGCGTGTATCGGTACAAGTAGACGCTTGAAGTCAAGGCCGAGGGAGTGAGCGAGGGAGGACGAAATCAGGTCGGCCTGCGACCCAGAATCGACGAGGGCGTGAACCAAGGTGTCCGCCACGACCGCAGGCAGGGTCAGAGGCTCTGGAGCAACTTCCAGTTCTGGCGAGCGTTTCGCCGGCTTGACTTTGGGTCGTCGATTCTTGCGGACCTTCTCGAGTGAACCTTCCTGCAGCAAGGGCGAAGGAAGAGACTCAGTACTCGATTGCACCGTTCCAGCAGCTATACTAGAGCGAGTAGAGCTAGTAGCGGGAGTAGGGGATGCAACGAGTAGCGGAGATGGGGGAGAAGGGACGGAAGAAGAAGGAAGTAGCTTAGAAGTAGATGTAGGAGGCGACGACAAGGGAGAAGGGGTGGTCGTCACCGCGGTCAAGAGAACCGACGGAGGATGCGAAAACGACGGCAAGAGATGAGGAAAGGGAGAATCCTGCGGGCAAGACAACGACGTCAACGAGGTGGAGAGAGCCCAATCTCGTAAACGATCAGATGAAATGGCGGGACCCTCCTCAGACTCAATTCGGTCGAGGATGATCCGGCAGAAACAATCTGCCAAACCAACTCGTTTCGCCGTGTCATCGTAGGAGGGGATATTAAGAGGGAAAGGGGGCGAATTAGAGGGCGAGTGAGGTTCCCTTAAACCTCCTCGCCCGCGGCGTTTCCCGCCGCGTCTCCCGAACCAGCAGGAGTGGAGGAAGGTGCTGGGTCCGCCTCTGCACTAGAGGAAGGCGAAGGAGTGGAGGGACTTAACGTAGGCCGAACTGCTGCCAATACCACCACCCGAGGATCCTTCCGAGCGTTCGGGCACGCTACAGAGAGATGGTTACCGGCTCGCCCGCAGTTGTAACACTTGACCGTCTTGGACGGCTGCCGAGCATCGGCTTGGAACCATTCCGACTTCTTCGACATGGGGTTGTACGACTGCCATGTTGCCGCTTGTTCGACCCACGGAATGTCGGACCGAGTAGTCTGCGCGGGAGCGGCAGCGGAAGTGGCGGCGGGAGTGGGAGTAGAAGAAGAGGACACCGATGCTTTGGCCGCACGGGAGTGCGACGACGAGGACGCAGGAGTGGGAGAGAAAGGAGAGGAGCGAGAAGAAGTAGTAGCTTCGAGTGCATCATAATGGGTAGAGACCGAAACCAATTGAGAAAAAGTCAACTTAGACTTGATCCCAGTTGATGCTTCCCGAGAAGCCAAAACCCCGCGAACGTAGTTGCGGGCGGCCGAAGAGAGACCATGGAAGAAAGTATCCCGTAGGTCGTTATCGCCGATTGAGTAGTCGACGCAGTTGGCGGCCAGGGACTGGATGTGGGACGCAAACTCAACAACCTTGAGAGAACCCTGCTTGACCTGCCGGTAACGATGGTAGGCGTCTTCGGACGCAGTAGGATCAGGCCACTGATCCCTCATCGCCATCCACACCTGGTGAGGGCAAAAAATGTCGTAAGGGCGAACCCAGTTCGAAAACCAGGAGAGGGGAGAGATGGAAGAAGAGGACTTTGACTCAGCGGAAAACAACGACCTAACAGCGTAATCCGCCGAAGGAGTCGAGACCTTATTGAGCCAATGATCGTTCTTGACGCCATGACTAGCGAGGTACCCCGAGGCACTCTCAATCCAATCCTCCAACTCGCGTCTCAAAAATACGCCCATCCACGGCTTGGGAGGCGACAACTTCTTGAAGTGAGCGTGGACAAGGGTGACTCCGGGGCGCGGCGGAGAGAAAGGCTGAGCGTAGGTAACGCCGGGGCCCATACCGGGTGGCGGGACATACGGAGGTGAGGGAGGACCATACTGGACCCCCGGAGGGAGAGCCCCCTCCGGAATGGGAAGACGAGTTCCGGCCGTCTTCTTGCTGAGGATTCGGTCGAGAATTTCTGCCTCCTCCGCAAGCTCGCGTCGCTTTCGGAGGAGGACTTCGACGTCGGCATCGTTGCCGGTGCCGAGGGGGGGTTGAGAGAGACGCGCCTGAGACTCTGCATCCGCTTGCTCTGGCTCCTCCTCAATCACGGCGGCCCGCCGCCTCTCTTCTTCCTCGAAGGCTGCTCGCCGAGCTTCCGCCTCCTTACTGGCGGTTTCCAGCATTTTGGCGCGGCGAAGGTCGGAGGCGGCACTGCGGGTTGATCCGTTTGTGGACACGGCAGGCTTCCAATCTTGGGACGAGGCTCCTTGTTGAGATAAAGGCGCAGAGGGAAAGGGCGGCATCAGGAGAGTGTCGAATCGAACAGAGCGAGGAAGTTGAGAGCGGGCGGTACGGAAACTAATGGGATCGGTGAGGGTATAGGAGGGACTTCGGTGGTGAAGTCGATTGGAGATGCGAGTGGGCGCCCGAGGGGAATCCGAGGAGGAAGACGAAGAGTCGGAGGAGGATGTTGAATGAACCGAGGAGAGTGCGGAAGATGAAGGCGCTGGGGAGGAAGCGCCGCGGGAGGAGTGTGTCGAAGACGAAATGATGGCCTAAGGATTAAGCCCTGAACTGTCAAAAAAAGTGCAAGCTGCACCACGTCGAACCGGGTGGTGAGGCAGGCAGCGAGCTTTGAGAAGTCGATGAGAGGAGAGGGGAGTCGGAGCACGGGCGACGGGCGGATCAGAAAGACAGTGAACGGGTCGTATTCCGATAGAACAGAGGGTAGAGGGATAGGAGTGCTAAAGAAAAAAAAGAAGAACAAAATCACGAGAGAGAGGGGAAGCTACAGCCCAAGCGTAGATTCTCCATCAACATTCCCGGTTGTCCTCGGACGCGGCTTTTGGGGTGGGTTGCACCTGCGTAGACCGAGGAGATGGCAGCAAGGGAATGAAGAACAGGATCGAAGGAAATAACTTAGCTTATTTCCTGAGGAGCAAGACAAAGATGAGGAGGCGAATCCTTGCACTGTCCCTCGCTCCGCAGCTTTCTGCTGGTCACTTGCGCCCTTCAGCCATCAGGTCTGACTGGGCAGTCCCAGTTGGAGCAACTCACAATACTCTCGCCGATTGGGTGGACATCCTGAAGCACTACATCAAGGTCCTTCCGCAAGAGAAGCTCCGGAGCCTGACCCCTCTGCCTCAGCCCCAGTACGTTCCTGTCTCTCACACGACTTCTCGCAAGCATGTAACACAAGCTACAAGCCATACCGTGCAATGCTTACTGTGCCTTCCTCTCTGCCAGACTTCAGCCTCGGATTCGATCGAGCGTTATCTCGACCACCTTTTCCGCCTGGACAACAACCATCTCCTCATGTACGGTTCTGCCTTTTGTGAGCCCAATTGTCGCGCTCTCGTGTATGCCGCCGCTCTCTTCCGTGGGGACGTGATTGTTGAGGCTGGAACATGGTATCAGATCCCTGCGAAAGCCGATATTCGTCAGTCTTTTCTGAGTTTCTTTCTACTCCTTATCCTGACACGACCTTCTTCCTGCCAGGTTTCATGCGCTTTGCTCTTCCCCACGACATCTCCTCTCCGCCTACCCTCGAATCACCTAGGAAGGCTGCCTTGAGCATTGACAGCAACAAGGCATCTCGGAGCCACCTCATGTACACCCCTACAGAGCTCTGACTGCCAGAAATGTATGAGAATGTGCGGGGGTCAGACGTCGCGAGGGGAAAGCGGGTGAAACAGCTTTTTCCGTCCTTCTTTCAGCTCCCCCACGAACGCTCGACGTGACGCTCGACCGCTGGCCGGTCTTCGAGCTGTAAAGAGAGCTTGAGCAAGTAGTGATGATGAACGAACTTGACTTTTAGGCAGACTTTGAAGGATATGGAGGAGAACCGGTGGGAAAAAGAAGTTGGAGAGGGTTAACGTTGAGACGGATAATAATTTAGGAGCGTATTTGTATTAGGGATTACTATCACTTTGTAGTCCCCCACTCCCTTGTTTCTCTTCTCTTCGCTGTTCCTCAGCGACTGAGTGTAGGGTGTGCAGGTGCGTTTCCTAGTTGTAATGGCTGTTCCTCAGCGACTGAGTGTAGGGTGTGCAGCCCCTGCGAGCTATTGTTCAGACTTGAGGAAGACGGCTGCCGCAGCTGCGTTGGCTTTTAGGGATTTTTCCTCCTCGGGCTAGCTTTGTCTCCGGCGTCCGGGCGGGGAAGGAGAAGTTGCTTCAAGGCTTGTCCGTTCTTCCCGCTCTTCCCGTCGCTGAGACCTATGCCCATACTGAATTACTAGCACACCCTTATTAGCAGACTATCTGCTACCCTGGGGTACACCTCCCACACTCACTCCCCTCCCACGCTCGCTCGCTCCGCTCTCTCGCCCATATCTCAACCTCACCATGGCCTCATGCTCGACTGTAAGCGGTCCAGCGACAGTAGTAACCAGTTATGTGACCTCTACATACACAGCGGAAGTGGTGGTGCGTCTGATCCTTGTCTGGCGCGCGAGCACGATTGCTCATCCAACTCGTTCCTATGCAGTCCACGGCGCCCGGTTCGACGTCGACCTACACTTCGACTGCACTCGTAACGAGCTGTGCTACGGCACCGGGCATAGACGTGTCGACAGTCTGCGAAACGAGCACGAGCACCAGTATTGGCCAAACGGTTTTGCCTGTTTGTCCTCGTTTCAATTCCATCGGAGAGGATCATGCTGAGCTGACCGTACACAGGGCTCAACATTCACCGCGAGTAGAGCGGTACCTACTGTGATCCCCGTCTACAGCACGCAGCAAGGCGCAGTCACCACCGTCTGTCAGACTACCTCTTCTTCGACCTCCGCTCCTGCCTCGACTACCGCTCCTTCTCCTACCATCACGACGCAGCAGGTGGAAAGCCCTTCCTCCACCTCCTTCGCTACGACAACCCTTACTTCCGTTCCCGTCGACACTACTGCGCTCGTTCGAACGAGTTACGTTCGTTCTACGACGACCCTTCCTTCGGAACCCGCCGCAACTTCCGTCGAAACCTTACCCACCACCTCACCACCACGCCTCACCACCAGCTACCGTATTGTCACCGTTACTTCCGTCGATTCAGCGGGGCACACAGCCCTCGTCGAGTCGTCCCTTCCGACCGTTCTCAACACCCCCGCATCCGGCTCGTCCAGCAGTAACACCGGAGCTATCGCAGGAGGCGTCGTTGGCGGCGTCGTTGCCCTGGCTCTAGCCGCCCTACTCTTTTTCTTCTTGCGCAAGAAGGGCACTTTCCGTCGGAACGAGGAAGAGCTGGAAGAAAACGTGTGGGCTCCGCGGCCCCACAGCGAGTTCTACGGAGGAGCTGCAGGAAAGGGAGGCGGCGACGTGGACAACGAGAAGGACGACGCTTTAAGCGAGAATGAACAAGCGGTTGACGCCGCCACGCTCGAGCGCCACAAAAGCTGGTACAACTCGATGCATGGGCATGGCGACCAGGTTACAGAAGAGCCTTACGGCGGTGTGATCACGCCGCAGCGTGTACCCTCCCCGGGGCCGAATGGGTTCGGTGACATGGGTCAGCACAACCCTGGAGCTGCGGAGGCGATTGGAGCGGCGGCAATGAAAGCCCATTCTCCTCGGCGTTCCACATCGAATCGTATCTCGGCTTACTCCGGTAGCTCGCACTCGCACGACGGGCATGTCGGTATTGCCTATTCTCGCAATCAGCCTCTTCCACCCGTTCCAGACCATCGATTCTCTCTTCACCAGGCCTACTTCCAAAACTTCGCACCACCCGTCAATAGCCACGAGGAAGAGCGCGGAGCGACTGAGGCCTATCACTCTGATTCCGCGCCGGCTTTTCAGCGAACTCGATCCACCTCTCCGCCCCTTCCTCCCCACCTGTATGCCTATTCGCGACCTGTTCCTGCACACACTATCTCGCGGCAACCATCTCTACAGGGCCTTGCTATCCCTTCGCATGCGCGTGCCGAGTCGCACGGATCTCGTCCAACTCTTGAGGCCATTCAGCACGGCCGTTCCCGCGAAGCTTCCTCCTCATCCTACCTCACCTACGCTGGACCGCTTCGCGGCAAGACGAGCGACACCATGTCGTCGACTTCTACTCCGCACTCGCACAGCTTCTCTCGCTCGGCAACCAGCCGCAGCAGTCTCACTCCCCCTTCCACCGCCTTCCCGTCTCCGGCCGCGCCGTCGTCGCCGCAATCAGACGAGAAATTTGCCGCTCATCCTCCTCTGCCGCGTCTTCCCACCCTCCCCGCCATCCCCTCGATCGAGCGCCTGAAGACTGATGAGGGTCTTACCGTTCCTCACTCGAAGCGGCCAGCGTTGGGCAGAGCTGCCTCTTCCGAGTCGTTCCTTGCGCCCATGCAGTGGCTCGGAGCTCGCATCGCCAACGCGGACGAAGCGTCGACCAGCGATACGGAAGGAGAAAGGGGGGCTAGCGTGGACTCGCTGGGACTGATGAAGGGCGACATTGCTCAAAGGGAACACGCGACCGAGGTCCTGGAGACTCGATGAGACCATATATCGAGCTTACACTCTCACACTCTTTGCCGCCTCTCCTACCCCGCCCACCTCTACCACCTCCCATGCTTGTACCTCTTCCTCTGTTGCTCCTGTGCACACTCTTCCCATCCCCCTTCCCCGTACATGTCCTTCACGCCCCTTCTACCCACTGCCACGTCACGCCTTCCCATCATACTTAATGCCTTTTTTTTTTGCCTATAGATCCCTTTCTCCCCTTCGAACTTCTCTTGTCGTCGTACATTCACGATTTATATGCGCATTCACGAGCATTGATTGGATTTTCTGACTTGACCGGACTTCTCTGCTTTGCATGATCTCGACCTCACGACAATTTGGGAAGGTCGGATTCGTCTGGCTCTCACCCTCGCACTCGTCACTGCTGGAGCGAGTCGGTCCTCTTAGTCTCTATCGACTCCGCCGAGCACCATCTTGCACAACGCTACGTCTTGAATAGCTGGCGCCGGCAGGTCCGCGGCCGACTTCCTTTACTCTGCTTCTCCCGCCATCCTTTCTGAGCTCTCGGGCTGCTTGATCCTACGCTTCATCTAGCGCCACGACGGTTGATGCCCCGCGCTACTGGCCTGTTAGCGACCGGCGGCCCTATCTTCCCTGAACTCCTCGACCCGTCCCCTCCTTCCTCGTTAGCAACTCCTGTTCCTTCAACACCCCGACAGACCAGGGAGGCGCATGTGGCGGCCTTGGTGATGCCTACGGAGGATGGGGAGTTTAGTGATCTAGAGCAGTATCTGGACTGGCCGACGACGAGTGAGTGGTTTTCTTCCTCTTGCTCCTTTTCTTCCGCCGCCTCAAAGCTGACCTCTTCTCGCGTAGCTATCACGGGTAAGTCAAGCTGTCGAAGCTGTTGGCGAAGCAGTAGGCTGACTCGGCTGCTGACAGAGGAGTTTGACCGCCGCAAATCGCTTTTCAAGATGGTCGAGCAACTCGAGAAAAGTCATTTCAAGGAGTTTACGCAGAAGGCGAAGCAGACCCAAGTCCGTCGAGTCGCATCTCCCTCTCTTGAGAATATCGATCTGACTGTGCCTTGTAGCCAAAACTGCCAGATCGACTGCGGTACGTACGAACTGAGGCGCTGAGAACGTCGACGATTCCTCGTCTGCGAGAGCAGGCGAATCTGCTTCTCGCCGAGCTGAAGAAAGTGGAAGGTACGGTTTGACCTTCACTTCATCTCAGCTTGAGCTAAGTCGACTTTCTTCCGTAGACTCGAAGGGGCACAATAGCCGGGATTTCCTCGTCACCCTACACGGTAGGTCTCCTTCTCCCTCATGCCGTGCCATGCAGAACATAAGTTTACCCCACTCGGTCGGCTCCAGATTTTCACAACCACGAGATCCTACTGTATCGAGCTTGCCTGCGTAGCGAAGCGTTGTACGACTTTCTGGATCTGCTCGAGGATAAGTACTATGAAGGGGGAGATGGCAAGGGAGCGAAAGGGAGGCTACCAAGGCCAAGATTCTTGTAGCGTATCATATGACCGAATAACAAAGAACCAGCAGTACCTGTTTTCGCTCGACAACATCACGATCGTTCTTCTGCCATGGTGCGAAGCTTTCGGATCCTCAGAGTCACCTGACTCGGTGCGACGACAAGTGTACACTGCTGAACTTGCTGTTGCACGGACCTCTCTACCCTCATGCCTGAATCTGCGCGATCACCTCCTTCAACTCTTCCGGCGCGAGAATCGAATAACCGGCTTCCGGAACGACCTACAACGGGTGCCCAGGAGGGTCCGTCGTCAGTGTCTGGCACGGACGAGGTTGAGGGCGAGGGAATGAGACGCACCTGTGCCAACTGGACGTTGTTGTGATCAAGTTTTTCCTCCATAACCTGCTTGAGCACCTTCAATGCAAGTACCTTGGCTTGTTGCAGGCCCATCGACTGCACATTAGACGCCCAAGTCAGCATCCGGTGATCTCTTGAGGAAAAGGCCGGACGGGCGCACCTTGTCAAACGAATCCTGCAGTTCAGTCTGTGCGCCTTCACTTCCGGAACCGATTGCTTTGGCGTGGTATCGCATGAAAGTTCCTGAAGGGTCGGCGTGGTAGCTAGAAGGGCGAAGAGAGTGATAATGACAATGCGGGGTCAGTCCAACGCTCGTGCAGAGAGACAGGCGAGATTCAGGACGAACAGCTGCGGGCCATGTTGGTCGACACCAGCGATCAGAAGCGCGACACCGAATGGTCGAGACTGTGATTGAGCACGAGGAACGTCAGTGCCTGCCGGCCCAGGGGGTCATGAGATAAGCTGGACGCACCATAGACGCCTCCTCCTCGTTTGCACCCTCACCGAATCGCAGAGCCAGATCAGAGACAGATTGAGTAACCGACTCGACCTTGATAGGCTCGTCGTAAGTGAAGGCGTGGTTCTGATCGAGCACGAAATGGAAGGTCAGCATCTGCATGCTACAGCGAATGGGACAAAAGGAAGAACAGAAGACGCACCTGACTCGTCACTCGCGCATGCTCGACCATGGTCCTAGCATCGGCCGTCAGCCCACTCATAGCGCAACCAATGTGTCGATCAATCTCCATGATCTTCTCTACGGAATCAGACTCGAGCAGCTTGGATTGAGTGCGCTTTTCGACGGCAAGGACGACGCCTTCCGAGGTTTGGATGCCGACGGTCGTGGAGCCAAGCTGTAGCCAGACGCGTGTGAGTCTATGTTTGACGAATCAAGGGCGAGGAAAGGCGCACCTTGATAGCCTCGATGGCATACTCGACTGCAAGGGAGAAGAAGAGCGTGAGCATGCTCCAGCGGAAAGAGGCGAAGTATGCGCACCTTGGAACATTCGTCCTTCGGGAGAAAAGGTGTTGACCTGCACGTTCAGGGAATCCCAGCCAGCAGAGACCAACGTAAGCGTTCTGTCCTCATCAAAGCCACGAGGCAACGTTGGTGATATCGGCACATGCGATGCAGAAGCAGGATGTGCGGCGAGAGGAGAGCAAGACGGACACCACGGTCGTATTCTGAGCGGCTGCAGGGTGAAACGAGGGCGACCCAGAGCCGGTGCAAGATCAGCTTGCGACGAAGTGGAGCGGGAGGAGGAAAGAAGAGGGCGGACCTGGAGAACATGGTACAGGGCTGCTAATTGGTTAATGAGTGCTTGTTGAGGTGCGTGTGAAGCGGGATAGACCTAGACGCAGCGTTAGAATGTGAAGAGCCTCTCGCTGACGACGAGCGATTAGCAAGAGAAGGTTCAACACTCTCGACCTCGCTCGTCAATTCAGCTGGGCTCCCACACACTCGTCAGCTACTCATCCCGCTTGCCCCGTGCAGAACATGGCTGCCGCTCCTCCTTCCGTCGCCGGTCCCGTCACTTCTTCAGGACAACCAGTCTTCCTGCCAAACCTGGCCCACAACAGCAAGTCACTGTACTACGTTAAGAGCAGTACGTTCACCAGTTCTCGCTCTCCCCGCCAGAACCCGCTCAGCCTTCCTGTTGTTTTCTGCAGCGACCGCTCTCGTCGCCGGCGCAACCGCAGGCCTACTCGGCTTGACCAACCTCAGAGGCTTCGCCTTCTTCTTCTTGTCGTCCTTTGCGGTCGGAGGCGCTTTCGCCGCTCTCAGCTGCGGTGGAAAACCCGGAAGGTACTTCCTCAAACCCTCCGAACCGCTGCTGTCGGGTACAATGGGCAACCTGTTCTCGTATGTGCTGGCGTGGACTTGTAAGCCCTCCCTCGTTCAACGTCTAAGCTGAGCCCGACCTGACTATTGCACTCGCAGTCTTCTACTCGCTTGTCTACAGTCCGTTCTTTTCTTTCCTGCTACTCGTCTGCAACTCTTTTCAGCGCTGACCCTGGTTGTCACCCTCAGTTTACGATTGAGCGACTCGTACTGCCGTTCGCAGCAAGTCCTTCCGCCATAACTGTTCTTCCCTTTCCCTCATCGACCCCCGACCCAGATTACCCTTTCCACCTCGATCCCCCTCTCTTCTCGTCCAACTCATATATGGCTACGACGCCACTTACTGCCCCAGCGCACTGTTGGGTGGATTGCGCCGGTCTCAGCTCTTGGGTCCTCAACGCGCACGCAACGTCGATTCGGACGCACAGGTTGGCAGTCGGGAGGTGGCAAGTCTGAGAATCAAGGGACGGACGGGCGGACGAGTAGTAGAACCATTGTGTATATGCTCGCCGTGGCGGTCGCCATGAAGACAGGACCTGCAGGACGGTCACTTGTAGATTCCATCGTAAAGTATCGTGCTCTTTTCCCCCGCTCGAATCCTGGTCTGCCGTTTAGGTATGCTGAGAACGTAGCAAGCCCACGGACGGTACAAGCTGTATCGGGGTATGACAGACCGCTGGGCCGCGGTAGATGTCCCTTGTCAAGCCCTTGTCCATCTGCTGTCCGCTTCCTGCACCGCCTCCTCCCGATGCCTCCCTCACCTTGGCGTTGTCTCTCGTTCCTACTTCACCACCTTGGCCAAACATGTTTCGCCGCTTCTCGCTGAACTCGAATAACAGCAACAACAAGACTACCCAGTCAACCCATCAGCCACCTAGCGGCCCTCCCCCAGCCCGCTCACAATCCCATCGCCAACCTGCCTCGACCTCTTCGACTCCTGTGCGCTCAAGCGGGACAGGCCGTCAGAGCATGCCAAACATTGGAAACCTCTCGCTAGGTGGCTCTGTACCAACAGGAGGGGTCGCGACGGCCGCTTCGTCGGGATCGTCGGTGGGTGGAGGCGCTCCACCTCCCAGCTACAATGCTGCTTTGAGGGCTTCTGTCGATGGCTCTACTCCACTCGCAGTCGGAGGAGCACCGGTAGGAGCGTCGGCCGGCGCGGGTGTGAACACGGTGCCCAGAGCGAACCCGAGAACGGGTCAAGGCGTGCAAAGGAGGAGTTCGGTCGAGGATAGGCTCGCTCCGCTGGGACGGTATGATTTGGTTGTACTCGTGGATGATAGCCCGAGTATGCTGGACCATTGGGGAGATACGAGGGATGCGTTGTTTGGGGTTGTACGGGCGTGGTGCGTCTTTTCTTCCTTTGCTCGTCCGTTCCGCTGCTGGTGTACCTTTTCTCCCGTCTCGTTCATCGGTCAATACTGACAGAGGCCTCCACTGACAGTATGAAGTACGACCGAGATGGTATCGACTTGATGGTAAGCTGCATCTTTCCCCCGGTTTGACCTCAGCATTTGTCCGACACCGTTTGTCCTGCAGTTCATGAACAATGAAGGCTGCAAGCTCGAGAACGTAACTTCGCCAGACGTCGTAGCGCAAGCTTTCAACTCCATAGAGCCTTTCGGTAGTACCCCGTGCGTCGGGCTTTTCACCATTGTTCGAGGAAATCGACAGCCCTGACCTTCTTGGCTTTGTGCAGCACTGGTGTTATCATGGACGAGCTCCTTCGAGACTACGTCGAACGGTGCGAGGATGCAAAAACGACAAAGACGAGGGTCAAGCCGTTGCTGCTGCTGGTCTTGACAGATGGAAGAGCAGATGATCCGGACATGGTGTAAGCCTTTCTCTCCTTTTCTGTTAGACCGGAGCCTGATCCCCTCGGCCGTCTGCAGGAAAGACATCATCATCGAGTTCGCACAAAGACTGGACGAAATACGAGCCCCGTAAGCGCTTCTCTGTCGTCCCTTTCCAACACCTGCGAGCCCCTCTTACGATGCCTCCCCTCATGTGCTTTTCCCCCACAGGCCCTACCAGCTCGGCCTACAGTTCATCCAGATTGGGGACGACCCCGATGCCGCGGCGTTTTTGCAAGAACTCGACGATGACCTGAAACCGCAACTTGGTGTACGGGATATGGTCGACTTCGTGCGTCACATCTTCTACCTATCTCGCCCACGTAGCTTGCTCACAGTCAACGTCTCGCAGACTCCGTACGCGGGAAGCATCACACCCGAGTTCATCCTCAAGGTGCGTTATCTCGCGAGGATTTCCCGCCTTTCCCCTGGCTGTTCTAACGATTTAACGTGGTCGTGCGCAGGCTGCGCTCGGCGCGGTAGTCAAGAGCATTGACGGCTAAGAGGCTCTATCACAGTAGGGGACAGCGCAGTGGGAGGTTGCCTTGCCGTCTCGTCGGACCGTAGTCTATGGATGGACTGTTCATAGTTACCTGTTGTACAACCTACCGTAACACTCATTCGCCACAACGGACTATGCTGCTCGCGATTGCAGAAAATGTACAAAGAAAGACGAATGGGAAGGGTGGTGAAACAGAATCAGACTGGTGGATGAAGTGATTGTTGAGAGGAGAGGTTCCACTGGACGTTTCGCATGTACGACGTCCACAGTTCGACGATCTCGGCGGTCGAAGAGTTGTATGCGTTCACTTGCTGCGCGGGCATTCACCGAGGGGACGGAAGGAAAAGGTCGGGAAGCGAGGGAAGGAGAAGGAGAAAAAGATTAGCGAGGAGATCTACACGAACACTCTTCACCGCGCAAGCGAGCCGTGAACCGAGCAAAATTGCCGCGTGTTGCCTCGCAGTGCAAATATGCGCGGCTATGAACCCTGCCAGACGACGGTCTAACGGACCCTGCCAGGGGAGGAGAGCGATCTTGAAGGTGGGGACAACACACAGACGCACCTCGACGGACTTGTTCAGCTCGAGCATGTTCTCGTTGAGCTTGTCAACGGTATGGATGACACGGCTTAGGATAGCTGCGCGCGTGCAAGGGTGAGTATATTTCTCCCATCGTAACCACCAGAGGGACCTCTCGCGTCGCCGCGCAGGAGAGGGAGCGGACGTTCGCGCACCTTGTTGCTCCTCTTCGTACGGATTGTTCATGACACCCTACCTAACTGCCAAGGTTGAGATCGGTGCCCGAACGACGAGATGGAGACGAGGTTGAGCGAAGGCAGGGGCGTGAAGGAGCGCGTGCGCGGGACACTCGACTGCACTGGCTACGTCAAGAAGCAGCAGCGTGTGCGTAGTCGCGAAGCTAAGCTCGATATACGAGGACGAGGCGAGTGGGTCCAGGACGAAAGTAATATGGAAGGCAGTTCGAATGCAATGAGTAATATCAACAACGTGTTTACGACCAATTCTAAACCTGCCGAGTCCCCCTCAGCGACACTTGCTACCCACGCCCCCCTCCGCTGCGTCGACGTCCATGCCTTCATCCTCGTCGTTGGTCTCCTCATAGTCACTCATGTCGCCGTCGAATTCTCCCTCTCCCGGCTTGACCAACTCCCGCATCCTATCTTCGTCCCACAGATCGACCTCAGCCCAGTCGACATTGAAGATCGCCGCCCTTGCCTCCGAGACCCCGCCCTCGGACGCCGCCGGCGAAGAAACGGGAGAAAGGATGCCGAGTTCTGTTTTGGGTGTCGACGAGATGTGCTCGTAGGATGGGACCCTGGGCGCCGACTCGATAGCGACATGTAAGGGGAAGATGGCATAGACGCTGTCGGCGTATGGGGACGGTGGGCGAGAAGAAGAGTTGATTTGCGAGGAGGGGCGTAACAGGGATTGGTGGTGAGACGACCGTTGGCGGCTCAATGCGGACGGGTAACGCGGTAACGGCTGCTGCTGCGTGGATGTCACTTTGCTGGTGGATGTATACGGCAAGGGGGAGGAGGATGTCGGAGGAAGAGCAGCCGACAAGGAGTGTAGAGGAAAATCGCCGTATGTGGTGGTCCAGGCGGGCGCGGCGAGGGTGCAATAAGCGGTCATGGTCGCGAAGGGCCTTTGAAGGGTTGTACTGAGGTGGGAAGAAGAAAGCAAGGCGCATCTTCGGCCGATGGACTTTTTCTGGTGCAGCGATCCTTTCTCGGCCTGTTGTCGCCGTCGAGAGCCCGTCTCGTAGGCACAATCGATCGGTTGCAGATCTCGTGCGGCAGAACAACCGAGAGGATAGAAGCCCGCGGTGGTGTATGCGGGGTCTCGAGCGCCGCGAGAACAACCGATTCCTGCGCAAGACGGTCTAAAAGCTCTAGATGAGATCTGGCCCCTCCATGCTGTCGGAAGGCGAGTCAGGGGCCAAACGCGCGGCGAGTACGACTGGGTAGGACAGCATAATTCTTCGTACGGGAAGGGCGGGAAAGGGTGGAGAGGAAGGCCACGCTTGTCCCGACAATCTCACGCGGTAGTCTGTGCCATCGCCGTAGGCGAGGGCTGGAAGGACCACGGGTCCAACGACAAATCATGCACACGGGATTCTGCATCGCAGCGACTCGGGCAAAAAGACGGCCTTACGGGAGGATTGCGGGAAGAAGGTGCATTGTGACAATTGTGACAGTTGGCAACGCCTTTGTCGGCTGAATCAAGGGATGGCTTTGATGCTCAATGCAAGGTCGGGAGGCGGGAACTAGAGCTCAGTGATCTCATAAGACGAAAGCCAATCCTCGTAGCCAGCGAACGAGAGAAGCATTAGCACACCAAGAGACGAGGAGGGGGAGTCGGAGACAGAAGTGGTCCTCCTCATCTACCTCAACAACATGTCGACGCGTGCTGCTGTTGTATCGCCATTTGTATGTCTCTACAAGATCCTGGATGCGCGTGTTGACCGTAACGAACGCTGACCCTGCTACCCTCGCTCACTTTGTTTCCCGGTGATGAACAGTCTCAAGCGCACCGTCGCTACGTACAGGTGTGTCCTTGGTTCCTTCGGAGCTCTGCAAAGACTTCAGCTGACGCATAGCGCCTTACAGCACCTCTATCGCCGAGCATTGAAGGGCGCACTCGACTGGTTCGCTTTCCCCCCTCCCAGGGCTCCTTCTCGTCTGCTGGAATAACAGTCTACTTACCGCCGGCCTACTTTCGCCACCTGGCAGGTACGTCCGCCGCGACCTCTGGCGAAACAAGGCCATCGAAATCCGCGCCCAGTTTGAGCGCAACCGCAACGTCCGCGACCCGAGGGCAGTCGCTGCGCTGCTGAACGAGGCAGAGAAGGAGGTCCAGAAGTTTGCGCACCCGGATCCGTACCGGCGTACGTGCTCCTTTGTCCATAACTTGACGAGTCGCGAGGTTGGGAAAACTGACCGGGCTCTGCTTTTTTTCTCTTTTCATCAGCCGCGCTGTTCCCGGACGGCACCAAATGGTATGCGTTATGTCTCCCACTTCGTCTCGTGAATAGAACGCTCGTTGACGCTTTCCCGCAATTGCAGGGAGCGCAACATCCCGGTGAGCTCTCCCACCCCGACTCCAGTTGCGCCCGACAGGGCCTGTGCTGGCTCGAGGGTTGAATAGCACTACTGACGCTTGCTGACACTTTGCTCGCACTGTTGCAGCCCCGTATGTTCAGCCAGGCAGAGAAGGACGCGGCGTTGAATGCCCACTAGATGGAAGGCAATGTACGGCATTTGTGACTGATTCGAGGCCTCGAGTTCAAAGATGGCTGCCACGACCCTGAGCTGTGATATGGCCGCTGCTGGTTTCCTCGAAGCGCACGGTTCGGACCAGGATGTCCTCCCTCCTTCCGTCCCGCCCCCTCTTTTTCTCTGTTCTCTCGGCTTTTCCCGGTGTGCTGGCTTGGGACAAGATCTCAAGGGTATTCCGAGCAGTCCTGCTTGGAGGGAGACGAGCGAAGCTTTAGTCCCGAGAAGCTTCCTGCAAAGTGTGCACTATCGGACTCTGCCGTCCGGGGTTCCTCGATCCTCTCTTCCACTTTTCCGGTTCAGACTCTCCTTCGAGGTGCAACCCTTGCTTGTACCCATAATCACATCCGGTTATCCTCCTAGTGACCGAACCCGACCCTACCGAGAACGACTCTAGCTCTACGAGACATCCTTTGATTGCCTCACCGTCTCCCCTCTCCCGCTACAAATGGGTTACACCACTTACAATGGACAGTCCACCTTCCAGCTACCTCCTGCTACCCATTCAAGCTATCAACAGTCTACCACAGCATACTCAGCATCCGGTTGGTCAGATGCAGCAGCATCAGGATCAGGAGCAGGAATCGGGATGGGAATGGGAGCAGGTCCACCTTACGGAGGTTTGCAGTTACCCGCAGGCGGACAGGTTCATCTGCCTCTCAACTCTCAGATGAATGAAGGTCAGCTGCCGAAACAGTTTATGGGCAACACGGAGCTGGTTAAGGTGACTGCCAAGGTCCGCTGTCTTCCACTTTCGCCTTCTCCACTTACCGCAGACGCCGGAAGACTGACGCTTGCGCAATCTCGTATAGTCATGCGGTAGCTGTCGTGTTCGCAAAGTCAAGGTAGGCTGCTCCCGTTGCTTACAGCAAGATAGCGTGCCAACCTGGATGTTTTTCTTTGTCTTTCTCGCAGTGCGATCGCCGTTACCCCGAGTGCTCGCGGTGCGCGAAGCGAAAGGAGCAGTGCGAATATGGGGACGACATATCCATGTTAGCGTAGCCCTCTATCTTTCGGCTTCACCGCCTTGCTCACCTTGGTTTTTCTCGTACAGCGCGCTCCGCCCGACCTGGGTCCTAGCTACCGAGGCTCGCGACGACAGCTTGGCTCTTGCTGCACACCCTCCGGCTCTCCATCCGTCTTTTCAGCTTCCGCCCCCTCCCGTCGCTCCCGCGCCCCGACCACCCTACGCTGGCTCCGCCTACCCCTACCCATCTTCCCGTCCGTCCGCTCTTACCTCCTCTTACGACTCCTCTCGATCCCTGCGGACAGTCTCGAATATGCAACATCACCAAGCGGTCGTTCGCTCACGGCATACCGGTGAACATGAAGACGACGTCGCTCAGCAGAATTTCGCTCGACTCTGGGAGAGCTTCCTAAAAGCATCGAATCTGGGAGCGTCGTCCAGCGATTGGAGGTTGGCGAGACCGACTCTGGCATCGTCTCTCAGTATACATCTCATTGACGGTTCGTCTGCTCCCTTTCTTCGCCGACACAAGGTTGAGAAGGCTCACACCGGATTTTCTTTTTTTTTCCAGCTTCAATGCACAGCTGTTGTTTCCACCTTCCTGCCTTCCACGCCTTCGCACCCGACGTCCCATACTACAAGGACAACATAGACAGTCTCGACATCGCGAGCCAAGTCGTGGTCGGTATCCTCACTTCGCTCGGGGCACGCGCTTCGCCTCATTCTGCTCTTCTCGGCGTTGCTGGACCCGATATCGAAAATGGCAAGGCATCGCTCGAAGTCGTCCTCTCGGCAGGTTTGAGGCGAGAAAATGCATGGAGGGCGATCGTGGACCAGGCGACGGAGCTTTGTTCGAAACCGGAGGTGTTGCAGGTGCCGACAGCGAGGAACGCAAAGACGCTCGTGGCTTTCGTGCAGATGCTGATGCGTACGTCGACGTCGCTCTTCCCCTTTGCTCGAACCGGGACTCACGCTACTGCCCTTTTTACAGTTGCTGAAGCTAAGCCGAAGACGGCACGCTTCTTCCTCCGCACCGCCATGGGCGTCTTCCGCGACATGCAGCATTCCGACCTCGCACCAAGCGAGATCGACGCCATCAAGTCGGCCGTTGGACCTACTTTGTTCGAATCGGATTCTCGCATCGCGGCGTTCCTCAGCATGCCGGTCCTTATCTCGGATGAAGACTTGTACGAGTACTTTGACGGGACGGGTACGTGTTGGATATATACACCTTACCTCAACTCCCCTCACCAAACTGATCAAGCTCTTCGCAGGCGTCCACGTCCCCGACCTCGCTGTCGAAGACTTAGGTCCGCTCCTTGACGACATTCTCGACCCGGTAAAAGGCTCCGTCACTCGGACCAAGCTTGATCATGCTCTCGCCCTGACCGGTTACTTCGTCTGCGCCGTCCAACGTTGCTTCTCCAGCATTTCGGCCGGTCGACGCAGCTCGAACCGCTTCCTCGAGACTGTTCCGCGACTCTGGCAGCACATTGATCGAGCGCATGCGGCGGTGCAGAAGTTTCATCGGAGGCTGGTACAGCTTGACTATGTTCCGGCGGGATGCGATGACCATCATTCCGTCGACTATGACTTGCTTATTGGGGTGCGCATGGATGTGAGGTAGGTTGTTTCCTATTCTCCCTTATCTCCGTACCGTACTGACGTACTGCTGACTCTGTTTCTGCAGGCTCCTCGACGTTGTGCACCTTGCGCACGAATGGCTGAAGAAGCAGCGTAACTCCGCTTCGCTGTCTCGGCAAGACCTTGCGACTTTGGAGGAACTGCTGGCGACCTCGGAACGGCGAGTTCGAAAATGCTTGAAGCTCCTCGCATTTTATTCCAAGGTAAGGTCCTACCCTCGATCCCTATCTACTTCACTCCGCTAAGCCCACCCTCCCCCAGGTCTTCGTCGACTCGCTTGACAAGCACGTCGTCTACCACCTCGTTACTCAGCTCGAAGCGCTGCCACATTGGGCCACAATGGCAGCTCAGCGCGAGGGTGAAATGACTGACTTTGGGCCCCTTCCCGCCGAATGCGCCTTGACCGAGGTCGAACTCGACTGGTTCACGAAGGCGCTCGAACTCGCGTGCTTCTTCACTCCGCTGGCGCACGATCGCCTCTCGCAGTTAACGTCAGCCCGAGCGGCGCTGACGCAACCTGCTGGCTCTGTACTGGAGCAATGGCAGTTTGATCGTGAGTAGCTTACTCCACTGCTCAGCTTGAATCGCATCACTGAGGCCACTTTCTCGGTCCTTCGCGCCTCTCGCAGTTTCCGTTCCGCCTTCATCAGCCACGCAACCTCAAAATGGCCATGCTCATCACCTCCCCCCTGATCCCCACGCCCACTCCGTCCCTTCCGGCCCTCCTACAGCATCAAGTCACTCCGTCCTCTCCGGCCCTTCACACGCTCCCAGTCCACTCCGCGCACCAGGAGATTCGGAATGGAGTTTCGATTCGTACGGGACGCCCTTCGTCGATAACGTCTCACCTCCCTCTCTTCACGCGACGCCCAGCTCGAGCGGAAGCGCTGCCGAGGTTGTGAACGAACACCTTCAGCCACGTCCTGTATTCGGATCGTCCTTCGAGCTGGGAGGTGCGAAAGGCCACCTCCCTCGACACCCATCCTCTCTTCCCCCGTCAACCATCTCTTCATATGCACCACCACCACTTAATCATCAGTCCGCCGCCGAGCCTCTTCCCTCGCCGAACGGTCTGCCCCCTGCGAATTCCTTCGGCGCAGCTGAGCCTTCTTGGCTTACCGGGTACGACTACTCCGCCATGCTTTCCGCCGAAACTGGTCGCACCGGTACCACGCCTCGAGGCACCTTGACCACTTTACCCAATTCTACGGCCAGCATCATCGAGCTCCCAGACGACGTTGTCGGACCGGATTCGTCGGGGTTTACGCCACCGCCGCCCCTTCCGAACTATGGCGGACAGTCACAGGGCACGCAGCCGCCGGGAGGACCCGCGCACTCGCCAGTTGGCGCTTGGTCGGGCTATAACGGTGGGCCGTGGTGAGGCCCTACTACATATTCACCTTCTTCCCAACAGCTTCCCTCATCTCTTCATATCATAGGATTTCAGCCTTCCCGTCGTCGCATGCGTTCGCTCTTCGTTCCGAAGCTCACCCTCTCCTCTGTCCCTGCTCTGTCATACCGCGTATACCTCCTTTATCACTACCGCCAATCAATCTTCCGTTCATCTGGTGAATCACCCCGTGCCATGCCAATGTTGCCATCCCCTCCGTTCTTCCGCCGTAGTCTCTTTTTTCGTACTCCGTACTCCGTGCTCATGCAGTATTGTGTTTTCTCTCGCCTAGTGCACGCATAGATGACCCTTACTTGCCTGCCTTTAGCCGTGGTGCATTCGCTCAGAGGGTTGCGAGTGAACCGAAAGCGCAAGCGCTTCTGCATTTTCAGGTGCGAGCGAAAGGTACAAGTACACGATAGGGACGGCCTACAAGCGGGATGAGAAGAAAGAAGGGGTGGAGGTCAGAAACCCCAAAAAGAAGAAAACCCGCTGTTGTGGCAGCGGGGTGGGCTATCTAAACAACGACTGAAGAAGAAAGCAGAAAAGGGGCAAAGGGGGTGGAAAGAGATGAGATAGAGGTAGAGACAGCAGATGGTAGTATGCAAGAGAAGGAGGGTAGAAGAAGGGGTGGATTATGCTCATGCTGAAGCAGCCGCCTTCTTGGCCTTCTTTTCTTCTTTCCGACGCTTCTTCTCCTCCTTGGTCTCGCCATCATCCTGGGATCGAAGGTTCGTCAGTAAGCCCGCGGGACTGCGCAAGGACACAAAAGCGGGGCAAACACGGCTTTCTAGGTGAAAGCGCAGAAGTCGAAGTAGGGATATGAGGGGCAGGGGAAAACCCGACGTACCTCTCCCTTGGACTTCTTGCTCTTCTTACTCGGCGTTTCCTCACCACCCTCCTCAGCCGCCGCCAGACTCTTCCGCTTCTTCTTGTCCTTCTTGTCCTTCTTCTTCGGGCTTTCCTCCTCATCCAAGTCCATCTTGACCTCGGCCTTGTCCGCCGCCGGTGCGACCTCTCCGTCCTCTCCCTGCTCTGCGAGTTCAGCCTTGTACGCCGAAAGAGCCTTGGCCATGGCATCGCTATTCTTTTGGGGGTTCGCGCCCGACGCGTAAAACTCGAGTCGTTGTTCTACCTGACCCTTGAGGACTTCACCGAACGCGGTCGAGGGGGAGTCGGCGAAGCAGTCAATGCGGCAGGCGATAGAGCACTGAAAAGGAGGGCAAGCAAGGAGTCAGATAAGAAAAAAACGAGAACACGCAGGAATTTCGCGGAAAACGGCGGCGAGGTGCAGTAAGTCAGCGATGAGTACGTACCTTGTTCGCCACGAAGCGACTGCGCACGTGCAATGGTAAGAAGAACAGCCAAAATACTACGTCAGCATCCCAAAGGGTGGACGGATTTGGAAAAGTGTCTTACCTGATACGGCCCTTGTCCTTTCCGCCGGCACGACCGACGAAACTTGCGTTGAACAATAATCCGTGCTTTGGGGTGTTTCCTTTTGTCCTGCTCACGAAGTGGTCAGGGAAAAGGTAGAGGAAGAGAATGGGAAAAGACGCACTTGAGCGCACGGAAAAGGGCCTTTTCGGCACCGAGAATCTGAACGGTCGAAGCCGGGTACTTGGACAAGTTGGTGAGGGAACCGGCGTGCGAGATAAGACGGGCACCGATGGTGTCGCCGATGAGAGTGGCGAGGTTAGGCGCGACAACGCCCATCTTCTCGTGAAGGTACTGCTGGAGACTCTTGCGGTAGTCGTACAGGTGAATGACACGGGTCGCAAAGTTCTTGATGTTGAGGTGGTCGACGGGCGAAATGTCGGTACCCATAGACGCGCGCGAGGCGTCGAGAACGTTGCGGGCGAGGGTGTCGTTGTTGTCGAGGAGCTCGGTGAGGGGTTCAAGAATTTCTTCCGTGAGTTGGCTCTTGTCGCCGAGCATGTGGCACACCTTGGCGTACTGGTAGTTGTCGGGAACGATGCGGACAAGCTCGGGGAAGTGCCATCCGTACCACTCGCGAACGCGCATCGCAAAGGTGTTGACGTCCTTGTCGAGCTGGTCGAGGAGGGCGATAGCCTGGATGATCATGTTGTCGGAACGGTTAACGTTGAACTTCACCTTGGCACGGGAGTAGGCGTGACCGAGACCGAGCTGGGAACGCTTGACATCGCCAGATTCGAGGCCGGCGAGGAGCTTCTCCTGGTGGAGACGGATACCACGGATGACCTCGAGAGTACGGTCGGAAGCGTCGCACTCGATGCCGAGAGTCGCCTTGATGGAGGAAGCGAGACCACGCTCTTCGACACCGAGAATAACGCCGGCCTTCTTGGCGAGGTTGAGTTCGAGGAGGCCGTGGAGATATTCGTGAACAACACCTGCACGGAAGTGAAGGGTCAATATGCGCCCCAAAAGCACGGTAACCTGTCGTGCTGCAATTGCCCCGACGTATGCGTCAATCTTTCCCTTTCTTTCACGACTCGCCCGCATCCAAGTCTTTTCCGCCGCAGCCGGTGTCTCTGCCGCCGCCGTTGGAGCCCAAATTCGTCCAGCACTGGCGATACCAGTGCAGTGCTTCGCGCCTGCGCAATCCCTCACGCGCAACCGCAAGTGTAGCAGTCGTCGCTCGCCATGTCGAAGGTGTATCTGAGTGTTTCTCCCGAGGGATCGGGCAAGGGGCCTCACCTTCAGAGATGTCGTTGGCGACCTCGAGGGCGTGTGCGGCGTCGGTGAAGGGGCTGAACGAGACGAGTTTGACCATCTTGCCGAACTTGGAAACCTGGTCGATCGAGTCCTGAACGCTCTTGACAGACTTGCCAATCTCTTCGGCGAACTCGGAAGAGAAGATGGCGAGACCGGTCGAGTTCTCGAAGAGGAGCTGGACGCATGGGACGAGTGGTGAGCGGGGGTGAATTGGGAGAGATGAGAGGGAGGAGGAGGGAGGCTTACATGGGTCGCCATGGCTGAGGGGAAGGCGCGGGAGGGTGCTGGGGTGGTACTAGAGGGGAACGGCGATAGCCTAGGGTGTTATTGACCCTTCACAAGCAGTAGCGAACGAGCCACAGCACTCAGACGAAGAAGAGAGAGCTTGGTGACTTTTTTCAGACATGTCGCCTCTTTCCTCTACCTGCGGGTCCAGGATACAATGAAGAAAATAATACCTGTACTCGTACCCTCTGTACTGCTGCTCTCGACCCAGCAGAGCGAGACTTGGCTGCTTCTTTCCTGCTCATCTCGCTGCTTCCGCAAGTCGTTTCCACCTCGTCTCGCTTGCTCTTGCTTCGTGATCCGCGTGTGTCAACATGAGCGATCAGGCTCAAGAACGACCACCTTCACCGGGTTCGGCTGTTCCAGCAGAGAAGGAAGAAACCCCCACCTCCGTCGACCACGTCCCGCGACCTTCACCTCAACTGGACGACCTCGTACTGCACGACGCAGCACACGAACTGTCAAGTACTACACCCGCCATCGCTCTGCATTCGCCAGAACTAGGCCCGGACGACACGGACGCGGTACCGCAGTCTTCCTCTGCCGAGCATTCGCATCAATCACAAGCCGCGCCGGCGGAACAGGCGCACGGCATGAGCAACGTGAAAGAAGCACAGCTGACGTACGGTGAAGCGGATCAGCAAGAGGAAGAGCAGCGTACGGCCGAGGAGCCTCGAGCAGATGAGGCATCTGCCGCCGTCGCGGAAGAGGCAGAGGGCGAATTTGAGGACGTGAGCTTGTCACGAGCGCCGTCGGTGGCACCGGGAGTGCAGACGCTCAAGGAGGAGGCGCGCGCCGACTTCGCAGAGCTGCAAAGCGATACGCCCGCACCGCCTCCGACTGCTCCAGCAGACGACGTACCCGCCCTCGACGCCCTTCCTCCCCCAGTTCCTGTCACCTATTCGAACGAAGCACCGGCCGCGACCTCCTCGTCCCTCACTTCCCCACCTCTCAGCATGTCCACAACCGCAACCTCCTCCCCTCATCCGGATGCAGCTACCCGCCGCGAGTCTCTCGCCTCTGTTACGACCGTGTCCGCACCAGGATCTTCGCACATCGTCTCTGGAATCCTGATCGTCTCCTCCCTCGAGTCGATCGCAGCAACAAAGGAGGCCAAGCGGTCGAAGCCGCTTAAGGATGCACTGGAAGCGGCGCTCGGACTGCTCAAGGGCCCTGTCCCGTCCACTCCCTCGGCGACGACAAGCGCGACCGTCGACCCTCACCTCGTCTTCCTTCCTCTGCGCCTCGCCTGCGAGACCCGCAGCCTTCCCTTGATGATCACCGCCCTTGACTGCCTCGGCAAGTTGGTCTCCTACGACTTCTTCGTAGAATCGCAGCCGGCTCGTCTGGACGGCCCCGAAGTACAGATGCGCGACGACGACAATGAGTCAACAACGGGCGGACCCGCAGTCAATATCGAGTCCCTCCCTCTCGCCGACCAAATCACCACAACCGTCTGCGATTGCTTCTCCCCCTCCCCGACATCCTCCTCCTCTTCCTCCTCCTCATCTTCCGCGCAACAAACAACCCAACACGATACTCTCCTCCTCCGCCTCCTCTCCTGCCTCCTCTCCCTCATCCTTTCCTCCTCCCTCCCCGTGCACCAATCCGCCCTCCTCAAAGCCGTCCGAACAGTCTACAACGTGTTCCTTCTAGGCCGAGCAGGCACCGTCCAGACCGTCGCGCAGGCCACGCTGGGTCAGATTGTTGGAGGCGTGTTTGGGAGGATTGAGTTGGGGCTGCAGATCAGGGAGGCGGCCGGGTTGGAGGCGACGGTTCCGCCGGCGGGACAGGGCGGGACGGGAAGTTTGGCGGCGGGCAGTCGGAGCGCGAGTCGGACGGATTTGGCCAGTGTGGCGGAAGAAGGTGGAGAGGTGAACGGCGACAACGCGAGTGTTGAGCCGGCGACAGGCAAGGAGAACGTGGCAGCGGAGGGCTTGGAGCCGGAACCGGAAACACCTCGGGTGGCTCCGCAGGAACCGGAAGAGGGCAAAGGCCAGGCGGAGCAGACGCCGAAGCTGCCCCAGCAGGAGCTTGAGACGGAAGGCCAGGTAGTCGAGGAGAAGTCAGGGGCGACTGAAGGCGAGGCGGAGCAGGAGAAGCTGGAAGAGGGTATCGAGACGCCGAGAGCCTCAGTGTCGGGAGAAGACGTCGGAGCGGAAGGAGAGAAGGAGCAGGGAGAAGGCGAGAAAATTACGACGTGCGTTTCTCCCTGGTACCGAGTTGACAAGTGCTCACTTTCTCACATTGCACCATCGTAGAGAAAATCTCGCCAAACTAAATGGTACCCCCATCGCGACGGCACCGGAAGTCACAACCAACGATCTCTACGTCAAGGACGCCTTCCTCGTTTTCCGTGCCTTGTGCAAGCTCTCCATGAAGCCGCTCGGCGCCGACAGCGAGCGGGATCTCAAATCTCCGGCCATGCGCTCCAAGCTTCTCTCTCTGCATCTCATTCTCACCATTCTCAACAATCACATGCCGCTCTTCGTCGACCCAAATGTCGCCATCATCTCCTCCACCTCGCGCGACCGCACGCCTTTCCTCACCGCCGTCAAGCAGTACCTCTGCCTCGCCCTCTCTCGTAACGCCGTCAGCCCCGCTGTCCAGGTCTTCGAGCTGTCCTGCGAGATCTTCAGCAGGATGCTCAGCGGCATGCGACAGAAGCTTAAGAAGGAGATCGAGGTGCTCTTGAATGAGATCTTCCTTCCGATCCTCGAGATGCGGAACTCGACGGTTAGGCAAAAGAGTCTGCTTCTTGCCCTCGTCGGACGGCTGGCGCAGGACCCGCAGGCCCTGGTCGACATCTACCTCAACTACGACTGCGATCGGTCTTCGCTTGACAATATCTACGAGCGGTGCGCTCGATTGTCACTCATACTTTTCTTCTGGATATCTGTATTGATTCTCGGCCTTTCTACAGCCTTCTCAACATCGTTTCGAAGCTCGGCACTACTCACTTCGCAGCCACTAACGAGCGTCCCGGCGCTCCTATCCTTTCCGCCCTCTCCCCTCAAGCCTCCCCGTTCCCTCTCGCTGCCACCTCCCTCTACGACGAATCCCGCTTCGCCGATTCCGCTTTTGCCGGGCAGCCGCAAGAGTCGCACATCAAGCGACAGTCTCTCGAATGCCTCGTCGGCGTCCTTCGCTCGCTCGTCTCGTGGGCAGGTCGAAGTGCTCCTCCCCCTTCGGCGACCGCTACGGCCAATGGTACCGCGGTCCGACCTAGCTTTGACGTGCCCGGCGGAAGCGAGCAGGACGTCCATACTTCGGCTGAGTTAGGGCTTTCTTCGAGCACCGGCAGTGGGGCCAATCCGCCTTTCCTTGCGAGCGACAGGAGGAGTATGAGCGGGACGAACACCCCAGACGTGGTGCCCGCCGACGATCCTTCAAGGTTCGAAAATGCCAAGCTGAGGAAGACGACGCTATTGGAGGGTATCAAGAAGTTCAACTTCAAGCCGAAGCGGGTGCGTTATCGTTTATTTCACGTCTTTTGTCCGGACGCGCTGACGAGCGTTTCTTCAGGGTGTCGCATTCCTCGTCGAGACGGGCTTCATTCGCAGCAATGAGCCGAAAGACATCGCACGCTTTTTGCTTCACGCCGACGGACTCGACAAGGCGCAGATCGGCGAGTACCTTGGCGAAGGGTACGCCCGCCTCCCCTTCCTTCTTGCTCTACCTGACGCCGACGCATCTTCTGAGTGCAGTGAACCCGAAAACATTGCTACCATGCACGCCTTCGTTGACTACATGGAGTTCAGCAATATGGCCTTTGTCGACGCTCTACGAATGTTCCTCCAGTCTTTCCGTCTCCCCGGCGAGGCGCAGAAGATCGACCGCTACATGCTCAAGTTCGCCGAACGGTTTACTGCCGGCAACCCCGGTCTCTTCGCCAACGCCGACACGGCCTATATCCTCGCCTTTTCTGTCATCCTGCTCAACACCGACGCGCACAACCCGCAAGTCAAGAAGCCGATGAGCAAGGTCGAGTTCATCAAGAACAACCGCGGCATCGATGATGGCAAGGACCTTGGCGAGGACTTCCTCGTCGCTATCTATGATGAGATCAACGTCAACGAGATCCGGATGAAGGACGAGGTGGAGGCGGCGGGTCCGCAAGCTCCAGCACCCGGACTGGCGGGCGCGATCGCTACCGTTGGACGAGACCTGCAGCGTGAGGCGTACCTCTGGCAGTCTGAGAGCATGGTCAGCAAGACGGAGGTCCGTCTCTTCTCTCCTGACCTCGGCGTCGTTCTAGCATTAGTTGATTCACCTTTGCTTCGCAGGCTCTCTTCCGCACCCTCGTTCGCGGTCAGCGCCGTGGCGCCGGCCGTGCTTCCGACGAGTACTACAGCGCCTCGCACGCCGAGCACGTCAAGCCCATGTTCGAAGTCGTCTGGATGGCAACACTCGCCGGTATCTCGGGCCCACTGCAAGATTCGGACGACATCGAGCTCATTCGCCTCGCTCTCGATGGCTTCAAGCAGGCAATCAAGATCGTCTGCCTTTTCGATCTCGAACTCGAACGGAACGCGTTCGTGACTACCCTGGCCAAGTTCACCTTCCTCAACAACTTCGGCGAGATGCGCCCTAAGAACGTCGAGGCGATCAAGACGCTGCTCAACGTGGCTATGGTTGACGGGAACTACCTCAAGGGCTCATGGCGAGAAGTACTCACTTGCGTGAGCCAGCTCGAGCGGTTCCAGCTCATTGCGCAAGGCGTCGACTCGCAAGCGCTGCCGGAGCTGGGGAGGAAACCGTGCGTTGCTTTCTCTGCCGATCAGCTGTTCTGCTCTGACATTTCGGTCTCATACTCAGCTCGACGAACCGACGCTCGACTGTCACCGCTCGCAAGCCGAACCGACCAACGGACGAAGTTGCGCAAGAGACCCGCTCGCAGCACATCAACATCACCGCCGACATGATTTTCTCTTCGACGCCGCAGCTTTCCGGTGTACGCTCAATCCTCCTTGGCCGTTGCTCTCTCCCGCTCACGTTCTTGTCATCGCAGACCGCAATCGTCGACTTTGTACAAGCGCTGTCCGAGGTTTCTTGGGAGGAGATCCAGGCGTCGGGCCTGGCGGAGCAGCCTCGAGTGTTCTGCTTGCAGAAGCTCGTCGAGATCTGCTACTACAACATGAACCGAATCCGTCTCGAGTGGTCGGCGATGTGGCTAATTATCGGCGAGCACTTCAATCAGGTAAGGCTTACCCTCAGTTTCCTAGTCCGAGACGAAACAGACGACGCTGATGTTGACCGCTGTTGTTCTCTGCAGGTCACCTGCCACACGAACGCCAAGGTCTCCTTCCTCGCCCTCGACTCGCTTCGACAACTCGCCATGCGCTTCCTCGAGAAGGAGGAACTCGCCAACTTCAAGTTCCAGAAGGACTTCCTTAAGCCTTTCGAGTACGCTATGGTGCACAACAACCACGCCGACGCTCGTGATATGGTTCTTCAGTGCCTCTATCAGATGATCCAGGCGCGTGTACAGAACCTTCGTTCCGGTTGGCGAACGATGTTCGGCGTCTTCGCTGCTGCAGCCAAGGTTCCGAACGAGCGCATCGCCGTCCAATCGTTCGACATTGTCCAGCGGGTCAACAAGGAGCACTTCTCGAAGATCGTCGAGTACGGCTCTTTCGCCGACTTGACTGTCTGCGTTACCGACTTTTCCAAGATCAGCAAGTTCCAGCGGGTCAGCCTGCAGGCTATCGAGCTGCTCAAGGGGCTCATCCCTATGATGCTGAGCTGCCCGGAGTGCCCGTTGAGCCGGACGAAGCAGGGTGAGCGAGTCGAGGCGACGGCGACGGACGACCCGATGATCCGGTTCTGGTTCCCGCTTCTCTTCGGCTTCTACGATGTCATCATGAACGGTGAGGACCTTGAAGTGCGGAAGCGGTGCGTTCTACATCTCGCTTCTCCTGCGAGGACAGCGGTCTGACAATTTCAGTCCTTTGCAGCGCCCTCGACTACCTCTTCGAGACGCTCAAGAAACACGGCGACGCCTATCCGCCCGAATTCTGGGACACCGTATGCAAGGAGGTCCTCTTCCCTATCTTCGCCGTTCTCCGTTCTCGACAAGACGTCTCTCGCTTCAGCACGCACGAAGACATGAGCGTCTGGCTCTCGACTACTATGATCCAGGCGCTGCGGAACCTCGTCGACCTCTTCAGCTTCTACTTTGACGTTCTTGCCCGCTTGCTGGACAAGCTTCTCGATCTTCTCTGCGAATGCATCTGTCAAGGTGCGCCCTTTCGTCCCGGCGGCTACTTCGTTGGCTTATTACTTACCCTTCTGCACCGTGCAGAGAACGACACCCTCGCACGGATAGGAACGTCGTGCTTGCAGCAGCTCTTGGAGAAGAACGTCGAGAAGCTCTCGCCCGAACGTTGGGAGCGAATCGTCTCTACCTTCTGCCAACTCTTCAAAACCACCACCGCCTACCAGCTGTTCGATCCCGCTCTTCTCTTACCCCAAAGCGAACATGCTTCCTCCGACTCGTCTTCCGCTCCGAACGGTTTTGCCCCTCTCTCTCCCGCACCCGACGGCGCTTCTCCCGTACCTCCACCCAAACCCGGTCCTCCCGTCGACCGTCGCCGCGTCTTCCGGCAAATCATCGTCAAATGCGTCCTTCAGCTTCTACTCATCGAAACCACCCACGAGCTGCTGCAGAACGAGGGCGTCTACACCACGATCCCTCCGACTGAACTCCTCCGTCTCATGTCGGCGCTTGACGAATCATATCGCTTCGCTCGCAAGTTCAACGCCGACAAGGATTTGCGAATGGCGTTGTGGAAGGTTGGCTTCATGCGCGACCTCCCGAACCTCCTCCGGCAAGAATCGACGTCGGCGGCAACGCTAGTGAACGTACTCCTTCGCATGTACAACGCTACCCAGGCAGAGCACCTGCAGAAGCGCGCCGAGGTTGTGGACGTTTTCGCTCCGTACGTTCTCCTCCCCTTACCTTGCTTGGCCTCTCTTTTAGTCCCTGACTTTGTTCGCGCAGACTTGGTCTCGACGTTCTCGCCAATTATGTCTCGCTCAACCCGGAAACGCAAGCTCGAAACATCGCCGCTTGGACACCCGTCTGTACGGAGATCCTCCACGGTTTCTGCAGTTTCGAGGAGGAACCAGTAGGCCTTCGTTTCTATCTCGCCTCACCCCGCAGAAGCTGATTGACCCTATTCCGATCTCCAGTTCAAAGCGCAACTTCCCCGTCTCTACCCCCTCGTGACCAATACCCTCGTCCGCGAAGTTGACCCCTCTCTGCGAGAAAGTGTGCGGGCTGTGTTTGTCAGGGTGGGCAAAGTGGCCCTTGGCATTGGAGCGGACGAGGAGGCGCAGTAGATTTCGAGTCGTCCTCCTTCCTGTTCTTCCTGTTTTACTCTATTCCTGGTCTCTTTCTTGCGGTGCAGCTGTGCAACAAAAGTGCATTTTCCTTGTTCTCCGGCACGGAGAAGCTCAGCGGTCGTCTTGCTGATCTGGCTCGGCCGGCGAGCAATCGAGAGACAAACGCCAAGAACAGTGCAAACGGCAAATTACGACGGAACAGCAAACTACTCTTAGGATACAACACAATCGTCGGCCAACTTAAGCCCAAACAGCTGCTTCTCAACCTGCTTGTCAATCTTCTTCCAGTCCGCTCTCCGTTGAACTGTGAGGGATGCATCACGGTCAGTTGAAGCAGGCAGCAAACCAAAGAGAAGAAAGAAGAGAAAAGGCGCACCTAGCTCATACAAATCATCTGGACTCAGCGTTCCTTCGTACCGTCCCGCATCCCTCACCAACGCCCCGAGATCCTTTGGGTTCTCGACAAGGTATATCTCGCCCACCATTTTGAGACTGACAAAGTAGGCGGTAACTTGGGATTGTCGCAGACTCGTTACAAAGCTGTGGTAGGTGTTTAGGTCGGCTATCAGTTGGAGACCGCCTTGGGTGGAGACGATCAGGCGTTTGAGATGTTTGAGGAGGATGCTGTCCAAAAGAGCGTGTCAGGACGGAAAGTGGCGAGATGTTCGAGAAGAGCCCGTGTGTGTAGGAGACACAGAGAAGACGTACCCATGCAATCGAATCCCGACCTCCTGATTAAACACCTCGATGATCTGCTTATCCGCACTGCCCTTCAACATATCACAGTGCCTCCTCATGACCTCCACCACATCCTCACAAGCCCTAGTCGGTTGCAAATCAAAATCATCGTCCGCTTCGGGGGAGAAATCCCGCAAGCCTTGTCGAGTCGTAATGATATGCTCGACTTGGGTCATGAGGATGTTGACGGCTGCGTTGAGACCTTGGGCGACGGCGTCGTCGAGCGCGGATTCGAACTTTTTCTTCTCTCGGACGACCGTGTTGAGAAAGTCCTTCTTGTCGATGTAGACGGCCTGTGCAGGAGATAACCGTCAGTGCCGGTAACCAGCTTTCAAGCTCAACTTCCAAAAGTAGGGTGAAAGGTAAGGAATCGAAGAGATAGAAAACAGAAAAGCCAAACTCACCATTTCTTTCTCAAAGTAAACATTCACCATCTGCTGGATCGTATCCCCAATATGGACCAACTCAAAGAACTGCACCAGCGGCGCAACCTGTTGCTCCTCCTCGTGCTCCTCGGGTCTATAACTCTCCATCTGCCACTTTGCCTTCTCAAACGCCGGTCCAACATGTTTCTCGCCCAGAACTTGCAGGAGAACGATAAACACTTCTTCGATCGCGTCTCGAACTTTGCGGCCATAGACACCTGGGTAGCGAATGAAGGTTTGGATTCGTTTCAGAGAGTCTCGGTCCGCTTGGATCAGTTGTAGGGCGGTGTCGAGTGAGAGGAGGAGTTGCATGCGGTCGAAGCGGGAGGGGCGAGCGGGGGCTGTAGTCGTAGTAGTACTAGCGGAGGATGGGGCGGGGGAAGGGAGGGAAGGATCCGTGGCGGAGATGGTACCGCTTGCGTCGATGGAAAGACGTGCTGGGACAGCGGGAGTCGGAGCGTCCTCTCCGCCCCAGGCGCCGGCGGAAGACTCGAAGGGGATGGTAGACAGGGGTGCGGGTTCTGGCTCGTCATCGTCGGGGATAGCTGGCGCTGAAGGTATTTCGGACGTCGGTACTTGTCTGGCGGGTGTTGCCGAGGAAGAAGAGGCAGAGGGGACGATGGCGCCGCCGATAGTTGTACCAATTGATGCGAAGGTGTTGAAGGCGCCCGTGGCGCCGTAGGTGATCGCGTTGAAGCCGAGTTCGGCCGTCTCTGCTCGACGGTGCCGTCAGGTCTCGGTACGTAGAGGAAGCAGAGCGGGACGTACTGGGAATGATGGTGACGGGGAGTAATAGGACCTTGGTGAAGCCGGCAAGGACGTTCTTCTTGACTTGGGCTGGATTGGAGGATGCGAGGAAAGTAGGATCCGAGACAGCCAAGGCTGAGGCGGTCTGTACAGCACAGGATCGCTCAGTATGCCGCTCAAGTCCGCCGCGAGACGAAGCAACGCACCTTCTCATCCCACTCTCGGCACATGCCCTCCAGTACCTCCCTTATCCACTCTCCTTCTTCCGTCAGATAATCATCCATCAACGGCTCAAACATCCTAAACACGACATCCTCAGCCCTCTCTTTCGTCACCTGCACCTGTTTCGGCTCAATCTCCAACACCGCATCCACAAGTCGATACACCTGTCCAAACGTTGCCGCGGTGGCGAGGAGGAACAACGGATGGTGGAGAGGTTGAGCGGCAGAGAGGAGCTGGGTGATGTAGTCTGAGAGAACGTCATCGGCTACTCGTTCGAGGAAGAAGATGAGGACGTCGGCTTCGGGGGGGAAGACGCGTGCGATGAGGGAGCCTTCGCGGGACAAGACGGACAGGATGCTTTGCATGTAGAGGTCCATCGAGGAGAAGTCGATGCCGTCGGCTTGGGCGCCGTCCATAGTCTCGACTTTACTGTGGGGAATATTCAAGGTGAGTAAGCGAGACGTAGCGGAACCCCAGGTAAACTGTCATACGTGAGGTTCTTAAGCGGGTTGGCGTTCTGCTCAAACATAATCTCCCTCCTCTGCACAAACACCTGGGCGAGATTGTTACTCTCACTCAACTGCCACAACACCTTTGCCTTCTCCTTCATGCCCTTCTCGTCCTTGGCAGCATCCGCCCTCTCGAACTCGGCAATCAGGGCTGATTCGAAAAAGTCGCTCGCGGACTGGACGTTTCGGAGCACGGTCGAGCGCTGAGGAAGTGACCGTGTTGGAGCGACGAGTGGGTGGCAGAAGCGGGTCAGAGAAGCGAGGAGCTGAGCTCGCAAGATGGGGGTGAGGGATGATGTGGAGAAAACGAGGGAAGACGTCGTATGTGTGACGAGGGAGGTGTAGTAAGGGAGAAGGAGCGAGTGATGCTTCTTGAAGATTGCGAGGAGGTCGTGTGAAGGAGGATGGGGAGAAGTGGGTGTGGCAGGGTTGTAGGCGAAGGAGGTACGGGTTGCGCTGGCCGGCGCAGGGTGTGCAGGGGTGTCGAACGTGAGCTGGGATATCGGCGGGGGTCGTTGTGGATGTGTGGGCCCTGTAGGTGTTACAGGAGAGAACGAGCTGTCTTCCTCGTCGTCATCGAACGACAGCAGGAGGTCGTCTGGCTTTTTCTTCGCGGCAGCCGGTTCCGTCTGCAGCGAGATGTCGGCGAAGTCGTCACCGATTCCAAACACGTCTTCTTGCTCGTCCAGCGCGCCATCCTGAAAGTCGCCGAAGGTATCGTCTGCGCTTGCTCCTCCCAAGGGCGACTCTGGTTCCTGCCCATTTGCGCCGCCTTGAAAAAAGTCGCCAAACTCGTCATCGCTGGAGAACATGGGCGAGTCTACTGGTGGTTTGTCTGGCGGTTTGACGGGGGCAGCGGTTCCCTCTATCCGCCCGTCGGGTGTTCGTTGCTGTACCCCACTTTGCTCTTCGGCTCGCTCGAGGTGTTCCCGCCACTTGACTTCGCCTGGTCCCTTGTAGTCGAGCCATGCGAGTTTGGCTCTCCACAGTCGGTCGTCTTTGCCGAGCTGAGCGAGTTTGTGGGAGCAAAGGGCGAGTTGAGGAATGTCGGGAATGGGGAGGAATTGAAGGACGATGATCCAGGCTTCTTCGGGCAGTCTTCCGATGAGCTTGACCTGTGGACCGACGAGTGGAGCGGAAGCCGAGGCGGGTGCGCGGTCAGGGAGGAGGGCGGTCCATCGTTCTGAAAAGGGAATCGAAGTGAGGGAAAGGTTGAAGGAAGAGCAAGAAGGGAGAGGACTATACCCATGTCTCCCGCTATGAGGCTCTACCTTGCTGTAGCTGATGTTCTGCCTTGTACAGGTGTGACTGTCTTGCGGGGTCCTGAGAGAGAGTTGAGGTTGTGGGGGGGGGATTGACGAGGTGGAATCGGGTAGGGCTCAAGGCGGGTGGCTTGGGTGGTTCCCGAGATAGCCGAACACTGTCAACAGCGCTACTTTGTACGTCTGTAACCAGCTGGCAGGGGCTTTGAGCTTGTTCGAGGATCAAGAGTCGACCTCGGATTCAACTTGTTCCGCTTGTCAACCTCCGCCGCGTCGTCCGTCTTGCTCTTTGCTGCTGCCTGACTGAATGTGCTAGTACACCATGTCATCAAGATCTTCTCGTCCCTTTCACCCTCCACCAAACCGCGAGTCGTATCGTGACCTGCTCGTGTTTGAGGAACGGTTGAAGCAGAACGCCCAAAGGTACACTCTCTCTCTCAGCCAGCACTGCCATACACCGGTCCTGCACCGCTACAAGCTCATCCTTTCACTTCACAGACTGCAGAAGCAACGGAGAAAGTATGAGGGTACGTCGCCCGATCCCCCTCTTTCAAACCCCCCCTTGTTCCTCCCCGTCCAGTACTCACACGCTGAGCGTCTTCTCCTGCAGCCTTCTTGGTCACCTTGATCGCCGTCATTGCCTACCTCACCTACATCGTCTTCGTCGTGCCCTCTATCGTCAGTCCCCCACTCTTCTCTTCCGACGCGCTCACGCGACTCAGTACTGATGTCCGTCCTGCCCACCTCAGTACTCTTTGGTCCACTATGGCAACGTTGCCATGCTGCTCGTCGCCGGCACTACCCTCGTCCTCTTCTTTGCCACGGGGATGTACAGCGAGAAAATCGCTTATGCTCACAAGTCAGTCCCGTCCTTTCGGGTTTGCCATGCACTAGCCTGCTCACACACGCACCGCAGGTTCGTACCGCAAGCAAACCGTGCCCTCCGACCTTTCAACATCTACCTCAACACGCGACATCGATCCCGCTTCAACCTCTTCAACCTTTTCACCACGACACCTCCCACTCCCGCCGGCTCCACCCTGTCCCGCACCCCCTCAGGCCGCTCCATGGCTTCCAGCGCCTCTTCTCCTCCGCTCTCTCGTCGCACCTCCGCTTCCTCCGCCCACTCGAGCGGCGCATCGTCCTCCAGCGGGTCCTTCCGATCCCACGGCGCATTCCGCTCGCCTCCCGTGTCTCCTCCCGCTTCTCCCCCTCTCCGATCTGTACCACTTTCTTCGCCGCCTCCATCCCCGACCATCGATGATGGACCCGTCACCCGCGCGCCCGTCCCTCTCCCCGCCTCGGCCTCAACCGCCCCTCCACGAGGCGTTCCGATTCCCCCGATCCCTCCCGCCCAGAACCCTCGAGGCGAGATCATCTTCTCCTCGCGAGTCTCTCCGCAGTTCAGAGAGGGGTATGAGCGGTACAGAGGGGAGTGGGAGAAGAGACGGACGGAGGCTAAGAGGGTGCAGAGGCAGGTTGAGGCGGGGTGGAGAGGGTGGGTTATGCCTTGGAGGTGGGTTGGGAGTGGGAGTAGGACGGCGTCGCCTAGTCCTGGGCCGATGATGACGAGGGTGGGGAACGAGAAGGCCTCAGAGCGAGAGGAGGGAGAGAAGGCCGGACAAGGGGAAGCAGCTCAAGGCGGAGGAGAGAAGGGCCCTCAGACTCGCAGGGTCGCGAGTCCAAGAGAATCTGTCGCTGGAAGTCCCAACAATTCCCAGCAATCCTCAAGATCCCCTTCGCCTGTCCCTGCGAGGCCCTCTTCGAATAATCATGCTCCTTCCTGGCCCTCCTCCTCCGAAGCCTACTCCGATCGCCTCTCCCTCTCCCCCTCATCCTCTTCAGCCATTCTCTCCTCCATCTCTACACCCGCCTCGTCCTCTCCCCGTCCGTTTCACCGCCCATCTCTCCTACAACTGGTCGAGTTCGAGCGGAGTCCTTCTCGGAATTGATCACCATGGAAACGGATTCGGAACAGGAACGAGGAGAGATGCGACCTCCGGGCTTGGAGAGGAGTGAGAGTCGGAGGACTTTGGTTGGGAGCGGCTAAACTTTGTTAGAGGGGGTGGGCCGGGATGTATGAAGTGCCATTCTTTCTCTGGGATATGGAATTATGGGGTGTGGGGTGTAGGTATATGGGATATCGCTGTACAGTGCTACTGGAGGGCTTTGCGCCGTCGAGGCTTTTCTTGCCCTCGCTTGACCTTCTCAGTTTTGGCTTTATTCCATATTCCTTCTTAGCTCTGTGCTTGCATCGTCTCGAGATCTTCTCGTGCTCGGTGAGCCTAACGATACCTCGTGCCGCATCGTCTTGCGTTCAACGAGGTGCGTCTCTCTACCCTATGCGATGACAATGTTTGGCCTGCTGACATCTTTGCCCTCTTCACCTTTTCCCTCCTTCAGTCTCAGCTTATCCTGCTCTCGAAGACGCTGCCGGTATGAGTGAGCAAACCAGCGCCGCCAGCCGACCTTCGCACCCTTTCCCAAGCGGAGATCCGAGAGTCCACAAGAAAACGCGCGAACACCCTCAAGAAATGGAAGACCTTTACTCGAGTAAGCAAACTCTGCTCTCTTCTCTTCATACAGAAACACAATTGCGCTGTGTGGATTCATGATGAGCTGACTGGTTTCTCCCCTCCTCGGCGTCGTACGAGACCGCTGATCCCGCTCACCCTGCCTGTCCGCATGTCGCTCCTCTGGCCACTTCTGACGCCACAGGCAAGGTCAAGACGATAAGCGCCACTGAAAGGCTCGCCAAGCTGCACCTCGACGACGGCAAAGAAGAAAAGAAGGACGGCATACACATTGGAGAAAGCGAGAATCATGGCAAGGCTCCCGCTCAAGGCAAGCCCGTCACCGTCGGAGGAGGAGCACGTGGGCTCCTCGTCGCGTCGACCCTCCTCCGCCCAGATCCAGCTCCAGCAGCTCCGGACCGGGGTATACTCAGTATGGGGCCCAATTCGCGATTTCCAGTTAGGGACTCGTACCCGTTGGCCCACTACAAGGCCGCGAATACGAAATGGGAAACGTGGAACACGTCCGGCGTTACGGATGCGAATCACGAGACTCCTCGCACGGGTACTCCTCGTAACGATCACGAAAACAACCTTTCTACCTCGACTTCTCGTTCAGGCCACGCCTACTACCCAGGTCACTACACCCAGTACTGCGGTCCTTGCTCCGCCGTCAACAGCAGCTCCTACCCGTACTCGGACGATAACCAGCCTAGTTCGAGCTACTATCAACCTGGCGACGCGGACCGTTCCGAAGACCTCCTCGCGCACCTCGAAATCCTCAGCCAACGCCTTAGTGACAAAACCCAGCAAACCGTGATACAACAAGGTCGCGTCAAGGTATTGGAAGAGAAGTATGATCAAAGTGGGTTCGTCGAGGAGAAGGAGAGGATGGAGAGAAAGTTGAAAAGGGTTGAGGAGAAGTGCAGGAAGACTGTCGAGCAAAAAAAAAAAAAGGGAGAATGAGGAGTTGAGGTATGGGCTTGCTGGAGGGAGCTTTGGGGAGGTCAAGAGTGAGGGTACGTCGATTCTGACCTTCTCAGTTTCGCATCTGCCTTCGATTCTTCGACATCACACGGTGACATGCCCACGACACCTTGAAAAGGAAGAGGGAAACTCCAACTCGAACAGCTTCAGCTCCTTCGTCGATATCAACGACGCTTTGTCCACCTCCTGCCTGCTCGACGACTCCTTCTCGTCCGCCTGTCCCGAGTCTCGGTATGTCTCGGACGCCGAAACCGCCGACATGGGAGCTCGATAGGCTTATGGAGTCCGAACTTGAGCCGGGCGAGGAGGACGAGGAGGTAGCCTGAGAACAACGGACGGCACAAACAGTGCGCCAGTCCCTGTTCCCGCTCTTCTCGTCGACTTCTCTCGCTCAGTCTCGCCTCAGACCCTCTTGCGCCCGGATATGCAGTCAAGCAGGAGACCACGAGAAGAACTCGCAAAGAGCGAGTGAGTTCGCGCACTTGTCAATGGGGGACGGTCGGGGAACTCCACCGGCTTCCTAGGAATATCAGCTTGTTACTTCGTAGGAACCTCAGCTTGTCACCTGTGATGCATAGGGCTCGCCCGAAAGGAGTAACGACCTGAGCTGGGTCGAAGCTTTTCAATGCGCGCACGAAAACACGAAACAGAACTACCAACCTCGAGCAAAGGTGCCTGTAGGTCCGTGAATATTGTGAATGCAAAGAATACGACTGCAGCGCGTCTACAGAGTCTATGTTGAGTAGTCCATGGATTGAAGGTTGTCTTCGTCCCGATTGAGCAGGCGAGCGTATTCGAGATCTGCACCAAGAGTTCAAGTCAGCGATCGATCCCTAGTTCATAGGGCAGAGGCGTTGAGCCGTAAAGAGAGGGAATCAAGCGCAAGGGTGGACAAGTGATACGGAGCAGCGCACATAACCTAAACATGTAAGCCGCCATATCCACTTCCCTCCACTGTTCATCCGCCCACTTTTTTCCTTGAGCTGCGATCTTCTTGGCGAGGTGATCGTGAGAACCGGTCCCATCTGGAAGGCCGATGAAGAAGGCTGAGAGGTCGATCAGGTCGGAGTAGTCGGGTTTGAGGGGGATGTAGCTGCCAAGGGATGAAAGAGGAGAGGTTAGCGAGCAAAGGGATGAGGAAAGCGAGGGAAGGGACCGACTGGTACCACTGTAGAGTATAAGATCGCGAGGCGGACGAGGTTCGGCGGCGGAAAAGCAAGGAGATTAGCACGACTTAGGCGAAAGAAGGGAGCATCTGTGGTACGCACCGGCATGACCCTTCGAGACCACCATTCAGGGAAAATCGTTGACTTGAACACCAGCGATCGAGAGCTCCTGCAAAACATTCGAAAGCACAAGCAGAGGGCAAGGTTAGCTAACACAGCTCAGAAGACCAGCACAAACCAGGAGAGAGAACCCAGCGCACATCGCCCTCTTGAACTTCCCACTGGGATAATTCGCATCCACATCCACCACATACTTGTACTGATTCTCATCATCCGGAGTTCTGACCTTAGCTGTCGCATCAAACCTAAACTCGTGAGCGAGCAAGGCGCAAGTCTTGTCTTTTTGACTGCACTGGGTGGGTTTACCAGAGAAGGCGACGTCGAAGTAGTGTTGGGTTAGGTCGTGGGTGGACACGGTTAGGCGACGCAGGGCGTCGTCTGAGTTGAGGGAGGCCAGGTGCAAGGTGGTTTTGCCGACGTTCGCGTTTGCGACTGCGATTTCCAACGTGCGACAAGGAGGGCATGCGGTCAGCGACTTGCACCTCGAATCCTCAGGCCATGAGGGGAAAGTATCCATTAGGATTGAGAAGAAAGGGGTCACTCACGCTCTACCAACCTAGGCCTCTGCGTCTGTCTCCACCCCGTCCCTCTAGCATGATAAGCCCCCGTAGTCTCTCCCCTCCAAAGGACCTTGTTGTGTTTCTTCTGTTCCCATGTCGGGTCTCGCCCAACTTCGACGTAGTAATCGTTTGAGATGGAGGGGACGAGGATGTCGGCGTGAACGGAGGTTTTCGAGAAAGAAAATAAGGGGTAGAGGACGTGGGGACGAGGGCCGGTCCTACATAACGTCGGAAGAGAGCACGAGTGAGCCGGGGCGAGATCCAGTGAAGCCAGAAAAGAAACGCACGAGGAAGAGGTGAAACCGTTGACTAATCGTAAGGCAGGGTTTGCGCAGAGATCCATACTTTGCGTGTGCTCGATTGAGACGAAACTGCGAAGGTTGTTACCGCTCGGCGTGTCGACCGGTAAGGCTTGGGCGAGTCGTCGGGCAGTCGAGTTGGGCGGGCAAAGAGCGTCCCAGGCAGTAAAGCCAGTTGGCTCGAGGACCTCGAACGACTCGGAAAAGCCGAGCACTGAACGAAAGCAAGACCGTCAGCCCGCAATGAGCTGTAGAGAGGGACGAAAAGCCGCACGCTTTCCCTGCTTCGCAAACTGCTCGTGCCTCTCCCTCGCCTCCCCACTAATGACCACAGCCGGCTCATCTCCCTCAGCAAATCTCAACTCCAGATCCGGTAACATCTCTGCAAACTCTCCCAGGATATCCAACAGATCCTCGGTCCTTCCTGCCCCGCTGTCGGAATTTTGCCTTTGCTTCAGGGAGACGGACCCGTCTTTGATGCTAATGCCGAAAGAATGTGAGTGCCACGGAAGTGCGGAGTCGGTATGGAGCGAGGCGGCACGACGACGGAGTTCGGAAGGGGGGAGGGAGAAGAAAGGGAGGAGGTCGTCGTAAATTTGGTCGTATTCGTCAACGAGGACAATGCGATTCTGCATAGCGTATCGCCACCTACAAGTAGCCGTACGTGGTCAGTCAGCCCAGCATCATCTGGAATAGCGTGCGCGGAAAAGGAAACGGGAGCAAAGCTTACCAGGCATCGAATCCAGCGGGCGGGTTCATCTTGTACCTCGCCTTGTACTCCTCCACTGCCTGGTCCAGCGTTTGACTCTGCTTCCGGAGCAGAGTGTCCCACTCCTCCTCCGCTCGGGAGATGAGGTGCGATATAGGATGCAGGCGATCTTGCGGGGCGGATCTACCGTCAGAGAGGTCGGAGGTGAGGGCGCGGCGAGTAAGATTCGAGGAGGTCTCAGCGGAAGGTACGGAGGAGGGAGTACTAATAGTGTCGCCGGAGGAAGCCGAGGGTGCAAGGGAGTCGTTCGTGTCCTGCACCGGCTCATTGCTTTCTTCAGTACCGAACGACCTCTTCCGCAAACCCCGCCCAGCTCCAGCAGCATGACCCTTCCTATCCTGTCCAGCAGGACCCCTGAAGATGGGCTTGGGAGGCGGAGCCCTCGGCGCTTCCCGATGCGGAACCACCTCGAGGGGATCCCGATCCTGCCACTTCTGCCTTGGCCTCTGCTTCTTTTGCTGACCTGCAGCTCGACCGGCCGCTTCCGCCGCTTCGAGTTCTTGGACCAACTCGCGCTCCGACGGAGAGAGCTCTTTCAGTTCGTCGGGGGAGAGGAGTCGAATAGCGGCGAGGAGGGCGGAGTCGTCATCTGGGTCGATGTCGCCAACTTGTTCGGCGAGGTCCACGTCTTCCTCCAGGTCTAGCAACTCATCGTCATCCCCCAACGCAAGCGAATCGTCGCCCTCCTCATCTTGCTCCTCGCCGTCGTCTTCCTCCCCACCGACGACCTTCTCAACCCCCTGCTTCTTCGCGCCACCCTGCTGCCACATGACCCCCTTCTGCTTATTCTCCAACGCCAACTTCCTCGCCGCCTCCTTCTTCTGCTTCGACCTGAACAGCGCTTCTTCCTCTGCCAACTCTGCCGGTTTGCCCGGTACGAACGGCTTACCCTCCCTCTTTGCCCTGGCCATAGCCGCTGCATTGGGACCGAGCACATGACCCGCCGCATCCTTCTCTGCTGGCTTCCTCCGCTGATACCGGTCCTGACCAAAGACGGCTCGTCCAGCTTGCTGCTGCTGCTGCCGCTGCTGAAGAGGATGAAGAGCCGGGTTTCGTCGAGCCGGCGCAGCAGGCAACGGCGCATGCAAATCCACGGGTGCAGAGCGGTCAAGGGCATGCTTTCGTCGTCCGGGGGGGTGGGCAAACAGTTCCCCGGGGGCTAACCACGACATGGGCGGAGAGGGGGGGAGGGTCAACCCTTGATCTGGCATTTTGGGTCGGGCGGGGCGCCGAGCTGTATCGGGTTCGGCGAGGGGGAAGGGGTGAGGATGTGAGGAGAGGGTTGGGACGGTGGCAGGGGAGGAGGAAAAGTAGAGCAGGCCGGAGTGGACGGTGTAGAGGGAGGAAGTGAGGGCAGAGGGGGAGGACGAGTCGTCGCTCGAGGGGGAAGTTGAAGGATCCCACCACTCCCATTCGTCTGCTCCTTCGCCGTGACCGTCCCGAGCCATGACTTTGTCGTCCTTTGCTGGCTTGTTCGCCCTGGGTCGATCGTCTTCGACGACGAGTGGGGGAGCGTCCGGTTCAGCAAAGACGTCTTGAGGTTTGTAGTCGTAATCTTGTGGTCGGTATCTGGGTTCTGGTGCGGTCGGAGCAAAGTGAGAGTGCAGGAAAGGAGAGAGGACGGCGCCAAAGAGGAAAACGGGCAAGAGGACGACGGGGTGAATGCGAGTGCGCGATGTGAACAAGGGGAAGTTGCGAGAGGTGGAGGGTCGTGATAGACCTCTCGGGTCTGAGTTTCTCCTGTTGTCGTAGGGTGAGCGGTACATTGAGGCTGGCTAGGTGGAGCTGGGTGGAGAAGGCAAGGGCGAGGAGACCCCGCTGTGGCACTCTATCGGCTGCTAGACGCGTCGACCTAGCTATGCACCCGGTAGCGACAGTCAAACTCGGAGTCTGTAGAGCGAGAGAGGGAGCAAGTGGTATTCAATATTCAGTCACGATGAGCCACCACCACTCGCGACTAGTTAGAGCTAATCTTCATTCACTTGCGACACAAGGACTGGCTAGGTCTGACACCTAGATGAGCCCCTATGGGCCACCTGCCCCGCCTGCTCCACCTACTGTCGCATCCTCGTCTTCCACTCAACCATTTCCTCGCATTTCTTCCCATCAACGAGATCAACTCCAACAAATCCTCAACCACTGTCACCCGCAAGCTCATACCTGGGCTCAACTCACTCAAGCCAGGACAAATACCAAACTACACGCGAGATCACCCCCCGGAGCCACCACCGACGACGACAACGACGACGACGTCTTCCCTCTCTTGCTCGCCTTGACCTGGCAAGACGGTACAACCTGGCACCGCAAGTGGGAGAATGCACAGAGATCTCTCGCAGAGCAGCAACAACAGCAGAACGATGGGAAAGCGACCGTCAGCGGCACAAGGGGAGGACACCATCGCCGCAGACCTTCCGACGGCGTCGACTTGCTCAAACAGAGACTCGCAAACGTCACCCTCGACCCGCCAGCGTCCACCTCGAAAACCCCGCAAAGACCTCCGTCGACCCCACTCGAATCGGGCATCCGAGGCGGGCCGACGTCGCGCTTCTCTCGACCCCAGTCCACGCCTCCCTCCCAGGCTCCCACCCCTCGACCGTTGCTCATCCCAGCTGACGCAGGCCACTCAAGCTCAGACGACTATGTCGGCGTACCGCGTGCGCTCAACAACTCTGGACCGCTCCAGAGGGCAATCGAGAGAGAGGACAGGCGAGCCAGGCAAGAGGGAAAAGCGGATCGCAGGTTGTCCAGGGGTGCCGCGGCTGTTCTCGATGCGACTAGACGTGCACCAATAGCAACGACCGCGGCCGGAGCTGCTGTTGAGGCCACTCCCGAAGCGCGCCATCCCCTTCTACAGCGCCGACTCGCCCAGCTTTCCCACGCAACGGCCGACTCGCCTTCCTCCCCTTCTCCTGCTGCAAGAACCGCTCACATCCAGCACCCGATCAATCCTACCCTCCCCCCTGCATCACACCGCCCTCCTCGTCCCCACTCCCCACTCTCCTCCCTCCCGGACCTAATAAGCGGTCAATATTCCCCTCCCGAAGCAGACGCCATCGCTCTCTCCTTCTCTCGTCTCCGACTGCTCGGGTCCAGCTTCGATCTTTGGCGAGCAGGGTACGAGTTTCAGAGAGCGAGGACGGACGAGTTGGATAGGAGACGGGAGAGGTGGTTGGGTAGGTGTGTTTTGCAGGGGTGGGGGGTGAGGGTGAGGAAACTTAGAGAAGCAGGGAATCGAGCCGACGAGTTTGCGAGGGCCAGGGAGAATGGGAAGAGGAAGAGAGTACTGAGGAATGCCTTGATCAGGTGGAGGGAGAAGAGACGGGAGAGGGAGGCGGACAGGGAGGAGGAGGAAAAAAAGGTCGAGAGGGAAAAGAGGGAGACCGAGCTGCGGCATGCCAGGGACAGTGTTGCAAGGATCAGGAACAGAGGCGTCGCGAAGCGGGCTCTAGAGGTATGTGTTTTCCTTTTCGTTCTGTGCATAGCGATTCACCCACTCTGCTTACTGTTGCAGCGCTGGTACCATGCACACCTCCGCTCTCGATCGGAATCCTTTCGCCGCTCGTCTCTCCTTCGCACAACCCTCTCGACCCTTCAATTGCGCCTTCATGCCCACCTTCACCGCACTCGCACCCTCGCCGAAATCGCCGACGAGCAATGGCTCACGAGCGAAGGCTGCAGGGTGAGAGGCGCGCTTGTCGAGTGGAAACGTCGGGCGGAGATCAGAGTACGAGAGAGGCAGCACCGCGAGGAAAGCGACTCCGGACTCAAGAGCAGGGTTTTCGAGGAATGGGTGGATAAGAGGTGCGCCATGACATCTTTCCTCTGCGGGCGTAACCTGTTGCTGATGTGGTTGGGATGCTTAGGCAACGAGCGCAGTATCTTCGTGACCTGGACGCGGCGGCTGATCAGCACTATGCTGTCAGCCTCGCTTCATCCGCAATCGCTGCGTGGAAACGCCGCAAGCGACGAGTCGACGTACGCTCCCTCGAGACATTCCTTGCATGCCTGCTGCTCACATCTCTCGTGTATTGCAGTCACTTTCTACCGCTGCCCTTTCCCACTCGACCCATCTCCTCGCCCAGCACTCCCACTCCCTCCTGACCCATTGGCGACTCTCCACCCGCCTCTCCCTCTCCCTCCAATCCTCCTCCTCGCAGCTAACCTCCCGAGCCCTCTCCGCCTGGCTCAACAAGTACGAGCACCTCGAAGTCGAGCTCTCTGGCCGCGCATTGGCTCTCATCTCTCGCAAAGATTCTCAGCTCAAACTCGTTTCCTTCTCGGCTTGGTCCGACGCTACCGCGCATCATCAACGGCTTAACCAAGCTGCGTCCGCACTGGATCGTCGACGGTCTTTGAGCGCGGGGTTGAAGAAATGGATTGAGAGGGAGCGGAAGAGGAAGGTGGAAGAACGGAAGGCGGAGGTGGTTAGGGAGTTTTTCGGACAGAGGGGGGCTTGGAGGAAGTGGGTCGAGAGGGTTTGGGAGCTGAGAAGGCAGAGGTGGGTTGAGGAGAAAAAGACGGGAAGGAAGCGAGAGGCGTTGGAATGTACGTCCCCTGCGGCTTCACCGTTTCTTCGAGTTTCATCACGACAACCTGGGACGTGCTGACCGAGGATTATCTTGTAGTCTGGCTCGCACAGACTAGGCAGAAGCAGCAAGATCGTCGACTAGTCGAGCAAGTGCAAGAACAGCAGAAAAAGGTGCGGCCTATCGTCTTCTGCTTTTCGAGACCGTCTTCTGGTTCAGCACGCTCTGACGTGTTCTACCGTACAGCGCGCACTGTCTACCGCTGTCTGTCGATGGAAGAACCGGGTTATCCTGCGCGGCGAGCTTGAAGATCAAGCGTCGAAGCTGTTTGAGCGAAACCTGCTGCAGTACGTGTTACGTCCCTTCTCTCAAGTCTTTCGGTTAGTGTACGTGGCAGATGGTCTGACAGCAGTGTTGAACGAAACGCAGAGCTGGCTTCAAGCGCTGGGCGGACCAGACGGTCAAAGCCGCGGAAAGGTTGCTCTTCGCAGACGAGCATCGGGCGCTCAAGCTTGAAGGTATGCTCCATTCCTCGTTCAGTCTACGGTCATGCCCAGCTGACGCTGGTCGTCCCACAGAGCTTCGCGACCGTACTTTCCACTCCTGGCTCGCGTCAACTCGCAGATCGCTCGACCTCAAACAGCGCTTAGCAGAACATACTGCCGCAAAGCAGGCTCGACTACGCGAAGATACTTTCGGGACGTGGCGTGAGCGGTCCTTACGGAGGGTTGAGAACCAAGTGCTGCTGAAACGGCAGAACACGCTTCGACGAACGGGATGGGAACGGTGGAAAGATCGGTCAAAGGTGCGATTCCTGCTTCACCAGCTTCTGGCTGGCGAATAATTTCCAGACTCACAAGTGAGCTGTCTCTGCAGGCTCCCACAGCTACCCAGTTTTACACCTCCCGCCTCACCCTTCGCGCCTTCTCAACTTGGCAACACTGGACGCCTCCGCTCGAGCTTGCTCGTCAAGCGGTCGAAACGGACAAGACTTCGATCAGTAGCGGCGCGCTACAAGTATGGCGGATCAAGGCGCAGGCGAAGATTGCGTTGAAAGGGCTGAGGTGAGTTGGTCTGTTTCGCCGCTAGACCCAGCTCGGTAACTGACATGTTCCCCGCCCGACACTAGTCGACTCCGTCATATCGGCTCGTCGCCATCTGCGTCACCTCCCACGCCCCGCGCTACCTCAATCCGTCCACTCCCCGCTAACACCGTCCAAGCAACTCCAACCCCTTCCCTCCCCCGCCAACCACCTCTCAACCGCATCGCCCCCGCCTCTGCCTCTCCCTCTTCTTCAGCCTCTCTATCCTCATCCGCCTTCTCTCCATCCACTCTCGGCTCGATCAATCGCTCTTCAGCGTCCGCTTTGACAGCCGCGACTACCCCATCCCCTTCGACGTCCACCAGCTATCACCGCCCTTCTCTACCTCCTTCGTCTCACCCTAGATTGTCTTCTTCTTCGTTGCTCAGTACGCCCACTGCACCTCCTCCTTCCCTGCTGGCCGCTCGAGACTCGACCTCCACAAGGTCGAAACCGACAGGCGGAGGACTCTCTAATCGTCCCAGACTTTCACAAGAATACTCTGCTCTTCCCTCCCCCTCCCCCTCCCGACCTGCGACCACGAGGACGAGGACAAGATCGAGGTCTAGTTCGAGTATGAGAAGCGTACAGACGCCCAGGTCGGCGCCTGCTGGAGTGAGCCTGACTGACTCGGAGGATGACGGCGATGATGCGGGAGACGGAAGAGGAGGAGGAGAAGAAGAAGAAGAACCGGACCTACTTTCTCGTCTTCGTCGTTCTACTTCGACCCGAGGCAGAGGAGGAGGAGGAGGAGGGAGTAGAGGAATACCAGGACCGCGTAGTGAAGGTCGAGAGCCGAGTGAGGATGGTAGCGTATCTTCTTTGAATGGAGGAGAAGGAGGGGGAAGGGATGTGAGAGGGGAATATGCGGCGTTGAGGGCTAGGTTGCAGGAGGCGGCAGTCAGGGCTCGCAGGGGGGTTTAGGGCTGCGTTGTACTCAGTCTTGGAGATAAGAGTTGGAACCTTTCTTGCTCGGCGGAATGGGACTGGATCGACTCTGCAACGGAGAGCCACTTTCGCTTGCTTCGCTAGTTTTCCGAGCCTTTGTCATCGAGTCGACCACAGTCACTTGACAGTGACAGCCAGAAAATCATGCAGTCATGGAGAATAGAGAACGTAGTCGATTAGCCCGTTACAAGTGGCAAGTCAAAAGTAGAAATCCCAAGGCTAAAAACACCAGAGTAAGAAAGTCGAAGCGCCGTCCCATACACCCCCTTGACCGACCCCTCCCCCATCCGGATAACCTACACCTGAGCCAACGCCTTACACTTCTGTGTCAGCTCACACTTGGCCTGACTCCCCTGCAACACGGACGCGTTGACGCAATCCTCCAGAGCGAGCCAGCAGGTTGCGAATTCGGGACCCGAGTCGGTGGCGTGGAAGGCGCGGCTGAAGGCGGTTGAGATGGAAGAAGAGGAAGGGGTGGGAGAGCGGGAGAGGGTGGGGCGAAGTTCTGCGTGAGGGAGGGATGGGAAAGTCAGTAATGGGGTGTGGGTAGGGGATGGGAAAGGGGGAGTGCGCACGTTTCTCGAGGGCGAGGACCATGGTCGGAGGGAGATAGCCGAAGGATTGCTGGACCTGCACACACACACACAGAGAGAGAGAGAGAGAGAGAGATGTCGACGGGTGATCCGGAGGGTAAGGAAGAAAAAAGAAAACAACGTACAATACCGTTCACGAGCACCTGCATGGTCATCAGCGGTCCACTGGTCCCCAGAACACACTCATAAGCCTCCCTCTGCTCCTCGCCCTGAATCATGACCAAATCGTTCATACACTGCACCATTTGCTGAACCGCCGTGACGCTGTTGCCCGATACTGAGGCTGTCACGGACATGATAGCGTTGTTCATGGGTTTCATGAGTTGATGACCTGGGATCGAGGAAGAAGAGAGGTAGAAGGAGTAGATGTTGATGATGTCTTGCACGACGTTGGGGGGGAGGTAGCCGACGAATTGTTGGAGACTGCAGGCAGCAAGACCAGACTCGTCAGCAGCCTGAACAGAGTGACAAGGATTCAATGGGGTTGAGGACGTACATGCCGTGGAAAATGTTTTGCAAGTGCTGCGACGGTCCATCCGAAGTCGTGAAGCAGTTGTAGTTGGTCTGCAATCCCTTCTGGTTGGCGACAGAGGCAGAGAGGCAATCTTGCATCTTCTCCACGCTCGTGACCGCCTCGCCTGATGTGGAAGCGACGACCGAGGCGAGGGCGTTCTGCATATGGGTGTTGAGGTCGTTGGCGGGGGGGATGAGGCCGAGGGAGGCGAAGTAGTTGTTGAAGGCTGTGAGGGAGGCACAGGGTCAGTCGGGGGAGGAAACGATGGAAAGGGCGTGAAAAGACGCACCCTCCTGAACGGCGGTAAGGGTAGACGGGGGGACGATGCCTAGGAGAAAAGGAAGTTAAGCTCGATTGTCGAAGTAAGACATAAGGGTCAGACGCACCAGCAAACTGCTCAATGACGGTGTTGCCGGCGGTGCGGTAACGAGAAGCGGTGTTCTGGTCCTTGTCGACGCAGACATAGCCGGTAGGGATGGAGCCCCTGGCACGGATGTCCGAGAGACACTGAGAAAGGGCAAAGATACGGTCAGCCTGAAAGACTCGTTGAACTGAAACCAGGGAGGTAAGAAAAGGAACGAACGGCTTGGGCATCGGCCAAGGTTGCCTTGTCCGCGTCCGTGACAGCGAGCTGTGCCGCCGCAAAGGCCTTCTGAAGCGGACTGGTCAAGCTGTTGGACCTGGCGGGGAGGATCGCGAGCCTCCCAGCAAGGAGGTTGTAGGTGTCAGGGGAAAGCAAGCCTTGGTACTGGGCGAAGCCGGACTGAAGGGCGAAGAGGGGGCTGCTCGAGAGAGTCGAGGCGAGGGGAGAGGTCGCGTCGGGCTTGGCGGCAAAGGCGGTCGACCCGAGGGCGAGGAGGACGCCGGTCGACGTCGAGAAGCGCATCTTGAGGGGGGGGAAGGCGCGTCGAGGTCGAAGGCGGGGAAGTCGAGCGAAGGAGGTGTGGAGTGAGTGAGGAAGCAGGAAAGAAGCAGCATTCCGCGGGTCATTCCCCGCAGCGTTCCCGTGTTTGCAAGCCAAACAAGTGCTCGCGCCGCCCGCAGGCTGGTTTGGAATATGGGCCGGGTCGCGATTGCATCTACTCGGATGGGTGCCGCGTCGCCGCAGGACTGGTTTGGCACCGCAGGGTAGCGGTCGGAAAGCTGACAGCGGTGCAGATACAAGTTCGGAAGCGTCGAGGAGAAGGAGGGGATCAGGCGTCTGTACTTTGGCGAACAGTCGTCGCGGGTTGTCAGCAGTGTGGGCGCCTAGGACGCACGACCCTTGATAGCGTAGTGTGTAAGCGGGACGAGCGAGAGGTAGAGGCAGATGTTCATGAGATGAAAGCTTCTGCCTCGGTCGAGCTGCCCGCTGCTCTAGGTCAGACCCTACTCTGTTGCTCGGAAGGCTTTAGTGAGTATGGCCTGCAGTGGAGCACTTCGCGGTCGTTCGCCGTGTGAGTGGTCGACGTTGGCGGTGGCGAAGGAGGACCAGGAGGCCGGCATGACGGGAGTCGGAAGAGGTGGGTGTGGGTGGGTGGGTGGGTGTGAGTGCTGCAGTAAGAGGTGATAAGGAGTGATCCGAGTCGAGGAGAGGTCAGCCGGCTGACAACGTCTCCGACAAGCTGCGAGACTCAGACTCCTTTTTCTCTCTCCCGCTGGTCGATTCCTGCTTCTCCTCCCCTGTCCCCATCTCCTCAGTCCAGCCGGTCCTTGCTACAACAGCAGGACAGCACCTCGTCCGTCAAACTGGGTCCCTGCTCTCCCTCTCAGATCCTCGCAACTCTCTTTCCTCGCTCTCGCCGTTCCTCTCAGGACAACGACCACGGTCAACCCACTCCACCTCATCCTCCCTTTCTCCCTCTCAACGACGACTCTTCTCTCTCTCCCACTTCCACCCGACTCACCCAACCTCAACCTCAACCTCAACCTCAACCTCGACCTTCTCCCGTTCAACCGAGGGCTTTGAAAGCAACTCCTGCACCGCCCACCGAGGTCAACGTTGAAGCACTGGGCAGCCACGCCTCAGCTCTACGGCGAGACCCAACCATGGGCGCAGCAAACGACGCAGGGCCAGTCGGTCAGTCCCCTTTCCTCCCCTGTTCTCTCTCGCTCGTCTCGGCGATCACTTGTACACCCTTGTTCTCGGGGTGGTCACCTCTCCCTTGTGTAGGCCTTCTTACAAAAGGGCACTGATTGGACTCTGCTGCAGCCTACGACCCTGCCCACGTTTTCACCGTGGTCGCCACCGATGTCTCGACGAACAAGAAGGTCGAGATCACCTACGTTCAGACCGCCGTCGCGGGCAACGGATCCTTCGGAGTGGTCGTCAGGGCAGAACTACTCAAGGGTGGATCGGGCGTGGTCGCGCTGAAGAGGACCAAACAGGATCGGCGTTTCAAGGTGCATTGAGGAACTCTCGCTTTTCGCCTCGTGTCATGATTAAGCCAGTAGCTTATCGCTCGTCCACCGTGCAGAACCGCGAATACCAGATCATGTGTGCGATCAAGCACCCCAACGTCGTCAACGTGCGTCTTCCTCTCGCCTCTCTTCGCTTTTCTCGCTCACGCTGAAATGCGTTTGCTTCGTGCAGCTTCGCTACTACTGGTCTACCGCTTTCTCCCTATCTCGTTCGCTCTATCTGATCATCGCGCCTGCTCGCCTCGCAGGTACGAAGCCGCCACTACCCCCGGAACCGACGAGATCTACCTCAACCTCGTACTTGAATATGTTGTACGTCTCACCGCTCCAGCCCTTGGCGCGTCTCGCTGCTTCTCCGTCTACTTCGTCTGCTTACTGGTATCCTGCAACCTTTACCGCAGCCCGAAACCCTGTATCGCGTCTATCGCGCTTATTCGAAGAAGCGTCAGCATTTCCCGGAGACCCTCTCCAAGCTGTACATCTATCAGGTCCGTCTCTAAGTCTCGAATAACATACCCCCCTCGCAAGCCCCAGGTACCGACGACCCTCGAGTCATGTGTCCTGACATGCCGTTGCCTTTCACTTCATAGCTCCTCCGCGCCCTCGCCTACCTTCATTCGCTCGGCGTTTGCCACCGTGACATCAAGCCTCACAATGTAATGGTCGACCCTGAAACGGGGAGATGCGTGCTTATCGTGCGTTGAGTTTTCGCGGCGCAGCTCGAGGTCAAGTCGACCTTCTCAACTGACTTTTTTGACTTTTCTGCTCTCTTTGTCGTCGTACACAGGATTTTGGCTCAGCGAAGGTGCTCAAGGAGGGAGAACCGAACGTGTCGTATACGTGCTCGAGGTATTGTGCGTGGAGGGTCGCCTTCCGTTTTCTGCTTCTCCACTCGTCAAGGACGACGGAGTGCTGATCGAAGAATGAGGACCTGTCTAACCAGACCGCGCGCCTGAACTGATCTTTGGAGCGACGAACTACCACAGTGAGCCCCGCTTCTCTCTCTCTCCCGGCCGTGGCCCCGTGCTCAAGCTAACTTGTTCATCCCGCTGCACAGACTCGATTGGTTCGTTCACACTCGCCTCCCACCGCGGCCTGTATACGCTGACTGCGCTCCGTTACCCGGCAGACATTTGGTCCGTTGGCTGCATCCTCGGCGAGCTCCTCCAAGGCAGCGTCTTCTTCCCTGGCACGACCGGGATCGACCAACTGGTAGAGATTATCAAGATCCTTGGCACGCCTACTAGGGAGCAGATCAGGGAGATGAACCCGAGCTATATCGAGCACCAGTTTCCGCAGATCAAGAAGGTTGAGCTGGAGAAGGTGACCATGTCGTTTCTCACTCTGGATTTCCTCGTCTTGCATTTCAGCCTGGTTGTGACGTTTCGTCTTGACGCTGATATACCTCTGCTTGTACTCTCTGTAGCTGGTTCCCCGCTCCTCGCCCCACGCCATCGCTCTCCTTTCCTCCATCCTGGATTTCAGTCCCGTTGCTCGTCCTTCCGCCGTCGAAGCTATGGCTCACCCCTTCTTCGACGAGTTGCGTCAGCCCACGATCACAGCTGAAGGAGAAGATGAGGGGATCCAGATGCCGAATGGAAAAAAGGTTCAGGCTGACTTGTTCGATTTCAGTCTTCACGGTACGCTCGAAGCTTCTCCCGTCTGTGCTCGTTACGGAGGAGTACAGCAGCCGATTCTTCCGCCTCCTGGGTCGCACAGAGCTTTCAATTCGCCCGGACCTCGCCCCCCTCCTCGTTCCGTCTCATCGTCAACCTCGTCTGCTCGCCGAACACGGGATCGACGTCAAACGCTTTGTGCCCATGGACTTGAGGCCGCTGAGAGTGCACATCGACTAGGTGGTACACCTCGAGTGTCGAACGCTTGTTGGAAGAACGTTGGAGTTCGTGCGCTTTTTTCGGCTTTTCCCTGTGTGCTCTTTTCTCTCCGTTCGGTTTCCTTTCGTTTTCCGCGTTATCCTGTTGGCTTTTCATCCCTTCCTTCTTTTCCTCTCTCTCGCTTAACCCGTGCCCATACTTGTGCTTGTCTCTGTCGCCTTTCCATTCTCTCTTTCCCTCAAAATCCTGTGTATACTCTTTTCACCACTACGTTCCTGATTCCCTTCTCCCGTTGGCGTTGATACCCACACTCTCACGAGTTCGCTTGTGCATACCTTTTTCCTCATCGTCGGCGTCGTTGATTCCCCCTCGTGATATTACACTGAACCTAGCAATGATACCCACATCGTTTCTCCCGTCTCCGTGCCGGGGTCGAGGTGCGCCTGAAGGCGGGAGACAGTAGAGACAAGATCAGGCACCTGGAGCAGACTGAACAGCAGCAGAGATTGACGGGAAGCTGATCATGTGGGAGCGGCCCGCGGGCGGACGTGGGCCATGGTCGAGGAAGAAGGGGTCGAGATCAACTCCGGGTTCTAAAGGTCAATCTGGACTGGTGCTGTTCCCGTTGAGACTGTGTCTACTCCTACGAGCATACCTGACACTCCTGCTCAAGCACTTGCTATCGTCAAAGAGTCCCCCTCACTCAACTGACATCTCCGTCACCTTCCCAGCCGCCGCCTCGATTCAGTCGCTTCCGCCCTCCGTCCCGCTCTCAATCTAACTTGGAACCTCAACTGCATCTACAGCTTGCATCTACTCGAACACAGCACACTTACAAGCCACACCTCATACCTCCCCTACCCTCCCAATCAACCCCATCGACCTCGCTTGCATTTAGGCCCCTCTTGCCCTCCCACATCCCACAGTCAATCTCGCTTGTCTCCCTCTCCAGAGCATGGGTCAGTCATCTCTCCTCTCTATTCACTGCACAACAGCAGTCCAATACACGCTTCACGCGAACCAGAGAGCTACGAGATGAGAATCGGGACTTGGGCAAGGTGGAGGACGGCAGCTGGTCACGGGATGAACGAACGGAGCATACACTCGCTACGTTCAACTCGACTCGCTCATGTACGGGCAGTCAGAGTAGAGGGACAACGAGATGGGATGCAGCATGTCCACTCGTAGATGCCTGGGGAGGCGGTGCGACGTTCCTCAGGCGTGACCACAACTGCTTCCCCTCCTTCCTTCCCCTCTCCTCTCTTCTCTCACTCTCCCTCCTCGCATCCGATCTCAGCGATAAAACACCATCGCAGCTCTGATAGACAGTCTTACTGACCCTCCTTCGCTCTTTCCATCTCCATGCACGCCTTTCTCATCCCTCCTCTGGATCTCCCCCTCAACTTGAATCCTTCGGCACTACAACCTCAACGTCCAATCTTGCCCTTCTCCTTCATCGTCGATTACACCGGTCCCCTCTCTCCCGTCTCACGGTCTCGCACGCCCACTTCACCTACCGCGCCGAACATTGCATCCTCTCCACCCCCACCTCCGACTTCCTCTCGGCGACCTCGTTCGCGATCTCGTTCCTTTCGCTCGCGCTACTCGCATCTCGCTCACCCTCCACTCGCACACCATGTCGTCGCTGAAACGCTCACGCCCGCGTCCTCACCAAACCCTCCGCTCCACCCGGCTTGCCGCCCAAAATCGACAACCACACCTCCGCCATCTTTATCTACCCTCGTGTTGAATCACCCTCCTGTGCTCTCAGCTGAACTCGAATCCAACAAAGTCGTCAAGGTGGTCGCGTCGCATGGCAAGACGGGCGATCAGTGCGAGTTGACTTACTCGTCGTGCAAGGTGGTTGGCAATGGATCGTTTGGTGTCGTCTTCCAGGCCAAGTTGGCGCAGGGCAGTCTTGGGCCGGATAACGAGGGGGATGACGACGTGGCGATCAAGAAGGTGTTGCAGGACAAGCGGTTCAAGGTACGCGTTCCTCTTTTGCTTAGTCATGGAAGGGGGAAACTGATGTTTTCTCCTGTTGTTTTGTGCAGAACCGTGAACTCCAAATCATGCGTCTGGTCAAGCACCCGAATGTCGTCAACCTTCGCGCTTTCTTCTACTCCAACGGCGACAAGGTAAGCCCCCCCTACCGCTTACTGAGTCGAAGCTAGATTTGACCTTTCTTTGCCGCCGCAGCCCAAAAAGGATGAGGTCTACCTCAACCTCGTTCTCGAATACGTTCCCGAAACGGTCTACCGCGCGAGCAGGCACTACGCCAAGCTCAAGCAGACGATGCCCATGGCCTACATCAAGCTCTACATGTACCAGGTTCGTCATGCCCCTAGCCCCCCTTCTCGGCGTTTCCGCTCACCCTCTCTCCTTTTGCACAGCTTCTCCGCTCCCTCGCCTACATCCACAGCGTTGGCATCTGCCACCGCGACATCAAGCCGCAAAATCTACTCCTCAACCCCCCTCTCGGTCTCCTCAAACTCTGCGACTTTGGTTCTGCCAAGATCCTCGTTCCCGGCGAGCCCAACGTTTCGTACATCTGCTCGCGGTACTACCGCGCTCCGGAGCTCATCTTTGGAGCGACCAACTACACGACCAACATTGATGTGTGGTCGGCGGGATGTGTTATGGCCGAGTTGATGCTCGGACAGCCGTTGTTCCCGGGAGAGTCAGGGTGCGTGTTGCTTCCTCTCTCTTCTCGTGGCACGCCGGATCTTTCACTGACGGTTTGAGGACGCCTGCAGTATCGACCAGCTCGTCGAGATCATCAAGGTTCTCGGTACCCCGACTCGCGAGCAAATCAAGACCATGAACCCCAACTACATGGAGCACAAGTTCCCTCAAATCAAGGTGAGAACGCTCCCCCATGCCGACGGCGGAAAGAAGCGGATTCTGACCTTGGTCTCCCGCAGCCTCATCCCTTCGTCAAGGTCTTCCGCCCTCGCACCCCTCCCGAGGCCATCGACCTCATCTCCAAGCTCCTCGAATACACTCCCTCCGCCCGTCTCACCGCCGTCGAAGCCATGACGCACCCCTTCTTCGACGACCTCAAGCTCCCCGACGCGAAAATGCCGACGGGCAAAGACCTCCCGCCTCTGTTCGACTTTACCCGCGAGGAATTGTCGGGAAGGCCGGATTTGATCCCCCAGTTGGTGCCGCAGCATGCTGAGGCTGAGTTGGCGAGTCGGGGGATTGACGTCAAGAACTTTGAACCGATTCCGGCGGAGCAGATGAGGATTAGCTTGGATTAGGCGGAGCGGGCGTTTCCTCCTCCTCCTCCAACCGGAAACGGGAACGGAAAACCGTTGCATTTTTTTTTTTTTTTCGTCGTTGTCGTTCAGTGTGGTCGTTCGTATCTATCTGTCCCCCTTTTCCCCCTTTTTCCTATAAGCCTACTCGCTTCATACTCGTTCCCCCCCTCTTCCTAGTACCCGCTTTTTCCTCTCCCTCTCCTTGCCTCGTGCTCGCCTCCTCCTCCCGGTCTGTTCGTCGACACTGCAGCATATGTATAGCTTGATAGTACCCTTGCCTCCCTTCCCTCCCTTCCGCCACCGCATTCCCATCTCCTTTTCAAGCTTGACCTCGTCGTCGAATCCCTCTCTCTCTCTCTCTCTCTCTCTCTACTTCTCGCTCTCAGTGTTTGCGTGTTTGTTTCTTCTTGGTGTGTCGTGCAATGCCCGCCTTCTCCTACTTGCCCTTGACTCTCCGCGACTGGATGTGGTGACAAAGAAAACCGCAAGTTCGGTCAAGCCGCAATTGTATCGGCTTGTATCGCTGTCGATCTCCCTCCTGAACCTTACTCTCGCTTGTAAAGGCGGCATATCAACCTCACGATACTGCTCAATGCCTCGATCATCCACCGCATCGTCCTTATGCACACCGCTCACGGACCTCTGCTCTCGGAGGACTCGCTCCTCTCCTGCTCTCGACTCTGCTCGACCGTGTGCACTGAACAGGATGGAGTATCCGTGAATGGTCAAGTTAGACTGTACGTCCTAACGTTGCCTTCCGTTAGGCGCGGATCGCTCATCTCCCTCCCCTCTTCTTTCCCGCAGGAATACCCTACTCACGACCTCCTCCTCCACAAAGCGCCTTTTCACGACCCTCACGTTCCCCTCTCCCCCGCCCCGCCCTCTAGCCTGATACCCGGACAGAGAGGGAGATGTCAGATCTCCTGAACTATACCTCGACCGGTTGCCCCGCTCCTGAAGTCTTGCCGCATGATCCGGTTCCGTTCTTTTCGGATGGGGAGTTGAATTTCAAGGTGCGTTGTGCAGTTCCTGCCTCCTCATACCCTCTCTTCCGCTTGAGATACTGATGAAGGTGCTTGCGGATAGGCGCACGACGTCGGATGGCTTTGCTGCGGAGTTGCGACGGTTGTGGCTTCGAGTACGAGTGTTTGGTTGATTCGGAAGCACTTGGTACGCCGCCTTCTAGTCACTCAGAATCCTCCTTGGTCGCATTACTTCCTCGTGGGGACCGTGGCTGATGGTAATGGACGACCGACATGCAGAGCTTTTTCTACCATCCTCAAGAGCAGGGGTTGATTATCAGGTTGTTGTTCATGCCCGTCATCTGTGCGTGGCCTCCTGCTCTTTTGCCGAGCATGACATGAGTCACACTGACGCTCGTGCTCAACAGACTCGATCTGCTCGTTCCTCTCGTACTTTTACTACAAACAAGCGCTGTATTTTCAGCTTGGCCGAGACGTACGTTCAGCTTGCGCCCCTCCTCGTTCTCCTCCCTCGCTGACCTCCTTCTGTAATCACAGTGCTATGAAGCCCTCATCATCGCCTCCTTTTTCTTCCTCCTCCTTTCCTACCTCTCCAACCCCGTCCCGACCGCCTCAAACCCTCACCCTCAACCCTTCTCAAGAAAACCCGAACGCCTCGCCCAACTCCGCCACGTCGTCAAAGAGCTGCACCTCAAGAAATGGATGTGGCCGCTTGGTTGGTGGAAATGGCGTCCAGCCGGAGGCGGGCCGCGTGAGGGAGAGGCGTTCTTGTGGTGGATGCGGGTGTGTATTGGTCAGTATGTCCTGGTCAGGCCTATCTCGACACTCGCGTCTGTCGTGGGTGAGGCGAGTGGGTATTACTGCTTGGCGAGTTGGTCGCCCAAGTTTGTGCATATTTGGTCAAGTGCGGCGTGAGTCTGCCTGTTTCTTCTTCTTCTTCTCATGCTTGTTGCTCTTGCTCACCATGTTCATCCTTCGCCGGTCCGCAGAGTGTCAATCTCGGTCACGGTGGCTATGTATGCCGTGCTGCAGCTTTATATGCCCTTGAAGAAACCCCTTGCGCCTTCTCGACCGATGCTGAAGGTGCACTTTTTTCCCCTTGCCTGTGTTCCGCTCCAGACTGATCTGTCGTCTTGTACAGTTCCTCTGTGTCAAGCTCGTCGTCTTTTTCAGTAAGCCCTTACCTCTCCTTGCGTCCCTCGCCGCCAAGACTAACTGTCTCTCCGTTGCTCACAGTGTTCTGGCAAGAAACTTTCTTCAGCTTCCTCGTCACCGTTGGCGTCATCAAGCACTCGACCTACTTCACCGCCGAAGAGATCTGCATCGGACTTAGCGCTCTCTGCGCGTGCTTCGAGATGGTCGTCTTCGCCTTCCTTCACGTCAAAGCCTTCACCTACCTTCCATACCGAGCCCTCGCCGCCCCTCTTCCCCTCGACGGCTCTTCTCCCCGCCTGCTCGACGACGACCTTGACGACAAGGATCCGTCGTCCACACCCCTCACATTCGCACAATGGGACGCTTGGGAGAAGAAGCAGCAGGCAAGGGAGAAGGCGCTCGCTCGACTTGCCAAGCCCAAGTTACCGAAGCACGCTGATGACTCCGAACTCCCTCCCGCCAAAGCCGACGGATCGCCCCTACTGCAGGAGACGAAGAAGTGGCCTGCCCTTCTTAGATGCCTCAATCTCGCGGACGTTTGGCGGGAACTGGTCGAGGAGGGGAGGTTCGTCTTCAGGGGTGGGAAACTCGATGAGAAGGACGAGGCTTTGCTGGAAGAGCGGAGGAAGGAGGATCTCGAAGCAGCGATGGGGCAGAAGAGGGAACAGCGAAGTTCGGGAGGGTACGGCGGATACGGCGGCGAGGGAGCGGGACGAGACACTGCTTTCGAGCAGGATCTGAGACGGATCAGGGACGGAGAGGCGACACCGAGAGGAGCCAAGGTTGGCGCGGACGGCAGCCTCGTCTTGCCGCCCTCTCACCCGCACAAAGTCAAGAGTCGGTTTGACGACCCGGCATATGGCGTGGGTGCGACGGATTATCAGCAGCGTTTGCTCACGGGACCCACTGCCGCTTCGCGATGGGCACGCATAGAAGAATCCGCCCATCCAGAACCGACACCTTGGGGCAGGAGCGGTTGGCTGAACTCGGTGAGGAACTTCGGCTCAGCTGGACGTCGTTACGGCGTCGAGGCAACAACCTTCGAGCAAGTACCTCGTCTAGGCTACAGTCCTGTCGCCGTCGACAACATCCCGACCCTCACTACCTCTTCCTCCCTTGCAATCCCTGCGCCTCATCGCCTCGGCAGTCCTTCGCATCCGACCTTTCACCATCCCCCAGCGCCATTCTCGACACCTGCCGCTTCTCGCTCTCTTTCGCCATTCGAGCCGCTTGTCACCATCCCCACAACGCGCTCAGTCGAGAACTCTCGCAGACTGCCCTCCGCTTCGTCAAATGACTCGCAAAACCACCTCCCCCACGAGAGCCGTCGCCCTACATCGTACGTCCCTCTCGGCGCCAAAGCAAAGACACCGTCTCCTCCGCCTTTCTCCCATTTCCGCCGCCAGTCCGCCCCGCCGGTACCGCCTTCGCCTGGAAACACCCCGACCGCTGCTTTTCCGAACGACGGGTTCACTGCTTTCACCCCTATCTCACCTCGCCTTCGCCGTCCCAGCGAGCCATACGGTCCTCAGCGACCTCAGCCAACCTACGCGCGTCCGCAGATTCCGCATGCGCACTCGCAGAGCGTCCCCGTTTTTGCCACCTTTTCACCTCCTCCCTCCCAGCCAGTACTCACTCTTTCTCCGCCATCGGCATCTCCGCCGCGTGCTATGCTTATGGCAAAGCCCGAGTCGAGGCAGTCGCGGGGGCTGCCGCCGGGTGCAGCGCCTGCCATGAGGTAGAAGGCTCGTGCTTGTTGTTTCTTCTCACATGACCGCTGTTTCTGATTCCGCGGACCGTCCTCGTAGTCTAATATAGTTGTTGCTCTTCCTGGTGCGGATGCAGGTTTACGTTCATACGCTGTCCATGTTCAATTGCGCCCAAGGAAGGGAGAAACCAGGTGATATCCTTTGTTGTATTGGCGCGACGCGGGAAAACCCCACAAAGCAACCTCGGCGGTGGTCAACCAGACCTGGCGCATCTGCAGGGAACGTACCGATTATTGGAGCTACAGGCAGGCAGAGATGGATGGTTTGCTACCCTTTTCTACTTTTCGACTTTACTGCCATCGTCTTCCTTGGACGCCAACCCCTCCGGCCAGCCGGAACAAAGCATCGTAATCGCCTGCCTCGCCGGTTGCGACTTCCTCACCATCTCCCCCCCGCTCCTCAAGCACCTTCAGGGCTCGACCGAGCAGGTCAAGCCTGTCCTCGCCAAGGAGAACCTCGGTGAGCCGCTTGAAAAGGTCTCGTTCGTCGACAACGAGCCCGCGTTCCGCTGGAGTCTCCTCCAGGACGGCATGGCCTTCACCAAGCTTCACGAGGGTAAGCACCCTTTCTACTTTCCTTCTCGTGCTGGCTCCGCCTGCCCCTCCTTCTTTTCCAACTTTCGTTCGGGTACTGATGCCAGGCTTGTGTTACTGCTGTACAGGTATCAAGAAGTTCGCCGAGGACGCCGAGGAGCTCAAGAGTCTCCTCAAGGCCAAGCTCCAGTAGTCGGTGAATGATGCGTTGGTCGGGTGGGACATGTTTCTTCTTTCTTTGCCTAGCTCTTCTTGCCATTTGCTCCCTCTTTCTTGCTTAATAGCGTACAGTTGAATACCAAAATCATATCGTTGTTCCTACTTCCCTTTCAGTCCATTCTTGGGCAACAGTTGACTCAAGAAAAAGAGCTGTTCCACTCGGCCCCTGGCTCATCTTGATGTGTTGACAATATTCCTGTCCTCACAAACCCTACAGTCATCCTGACGTTGGTTCTGACATAGTCGATGAGGCGGGACCCACGTTGCGAGCTGCTTAAAGCCTTACCCCGAGGTTGAGATGGACGCGCCAACGAAGAAAATCTGAATCTCAGCTTTACGTCCGAGGTGGAGCATATACTCGATACCTCGCCTGCCGCAAACAGCTCAACATGGGGGAGAAGCACTGGTGGAAACCGTACCTCCGCTTGTCTGGTAACCACTCCCTCCTGAATATTGCCCACGCTTTCGTCCCATCCGCCTTGGTGAGTGACTCTTCCGGCTCGACCTCCTTTCTCTCGAGCCAAGTTGACCAGCGGGGTCCTCGATAGGCTCGACGACTTGGCATGGCCGCCTTGACGCAAACCCGCTATTGAGTGACTGGAAACGTTCACCAAACACTCACGTGTGTCCCTCCTGTTTCTTCCTCCGGTACCGAGCTTACATAGGGGTCAATACGCCTATATTTCACGCGTAGTGAGCAGGTAGACAGGCGCCAGCAGAACGACTCTGCTCCTCCCCTGACCTTCTCAACTCGCAGTCCCAAGCGAAACTTCAGGCTGTGCAGACCCGCACGCCGGAGCTTTAAACGTAGCTTTGCACAGCTTGGCTGTGCCGCTGCCGTGATTGAGCTGTGAATACCGGCGGTCACAGGACTGCCGGAGAGGAGCGCAAACAACAGGTCAGCTGAAGTTGCTCAGACCCGTGGTCCGTAGCGGCTCCTACCGCGCATATAGTGCCTTGGCGGAGATAGAGTAGATGAGGCGGTGTAGCCGGCGACGGACCGAATCCGGAGCGAACCAATTGCTTCTCTTTGTGACCTGATCACATCTGAAGCGGACCTTCGAAAGGCATCAGCCAGCTTCAGGTCGTGCTCTTGCAGGCCCTCGACACTACAGCTTGTGCTACTCGTGACTATGGACCTCCCTGAAATGTCAAAAGAGGACATCGGTGCGTACTTTGCTTGCCCGAGACATTACCTTTTTTGCACCCCTTTCCCCTTCCGTGTCGTCCATCTCTCTGACTCCTTTACATCTTGAGTTCTCCAGGTCTTGCTAAGGCCGAGCTTCTCGTCTTCGAGAGGGAGGGCTTCCCCGCCAACATGGAGGGCTGTGCAGTCAAGATCAAGCCTACTTTCCAGACGTCAATCACGCGTACGTAGAATGCCTACCTTCGGACACATCGGATCTCACTGAAAAGCTGCTGTAAACAGTTGGAGAGCACCTCAACTGCCCGCTGCTGGCCGCTATGGAGCCCGACACCATCAACAAGCGCCAAAAAATCCTCTTCCCAGTTTTGTGCCGCCTGCTTATCGGTATCAGTTCCTTACTCCAGGCTATGTACTAGAAAGAGCACATCATCCCATATCATACGCTGTCTTTGACTTGGGCGGTCAGACCGATCGCCTCGGTACAGAGCCAACAGGCAGAAGAGGAACCTACCCGCGTCTACCCTTTCAGTACGTCCATCTCCATCCAGGTTTACCTTCTTGATATCGACTGCTTTGATCCGCAGAGCCTAGCAACATCGAATGGACGCAAAAGGGGCATCTTATCCTACAGCCATTTCTGGATCATACAGTCCGTCTCGGTAAGATTGCCTATCATGAACATTGCCCCGCGCTTCCCCAGTTCAAGAAGGCCGGAACGGAGATTCACACATACTTTATCAAAAAGAGGATCCAGGCTGGTACATTGATTCTACTGTCCTACCGTACCTCACAAATCACATCCTACCTGCAGCCTGCCTTTGCATCCATTGACCCTCACGCCATTGCTCCCCCTTCACACGCTATGTGCAACAGCATTGACACTCATTCTGCAGGCAATGAAACCTCTGATGCGGAGCGCATCCTCATCAAGACTTTTGGTAAATACGACGTAGGAGAGAACATGAGCAACCCGAACCCCGGACTACAAGACCTCTGGACGTACAAGAGAATCATCCCACACAGTCGCTTTGTCTGGGACTGGCAGTGGGAGGTGCGATTCCGCCCGCATGCAACATATCAAGTCGATCCGGATCAAGCGCAGTAATTCACCGGTGTGTACCGCCGCGATGAACCTTTAGTAATTCACCGGTGTGTACCGCCGCGATGAACCTTTCCGCCCATTCGTGCCCTCTTATGAAGCGGTTCAGGTGGTGTTCCAAACCAGTGGGTTCATACCTCAGGCCAGGGATTCTGATTACCACGATTTAGTTGGGTTTGCGCAATAAAGCTGACTTTGTGAGGATGCCAAGTTTGATCTGTTCTGTCTGCCTGTGTATTCCTGAATAGGGAGAGGCGCAGCTCTGCTGAGCAAAGGATAGGTGAGCACCCAGAGCTTGGAGCAGAACCTGGAAGGCAACACCTGAAAGATGCGGAAGCATACAAGAGTTGGTATGTGAGCTACAAGTTGACATGGGATAAAGCGTTTGGCGGAGCATGTCCAGTCTGTATTAATGCTGTCCTCATCCTTCAAGGCAGCTACTGCAGGAGGCTTGCAACAAAGAAGACAGCTTCTCCCTGCCTTGACCTTCTCAACTCCGTGTTTCGTGCAAAGCGTTCTTACTGTCATCGGACTTCGTGAACGGCCCAAGTATGGAAGTAGCTCGGCACTGAGCAGCACCTTGCTTGCCAAACCTGTCAAGGAGTGGTCTACTCATTGTCTGCATACAAAGACAGAAGGTTGTTCCTGTATTGGCATACCTCCCAAGCTTGCTCGTAGAGTGCGCACACACACTATCTGACTGTGGCCTAGCTAGCACTCTTCATTTCTTTGCCGCCCACAACTTCACCGCGTGCCATGCACTTCACTTGTGATGGGCACTTTTGCAGATGAACTGTTTCTTGCTTATACCGGCGTGTCTTGCCTAGCACCATCAAACATGGGTTCCACGCACCAACATTGATAGTGATAAATCAACTTTGTACAGGGAGCCTTCATCTTAAGGGAATCTACCGTACCCAGTCTGTACTTGGAAAGGTCCGCCGTCTTTTCCGTCTTGCCTCTCCGTCTTACCACGTTCCCTTCAGACCCCAAGCCTTCAACTCTACCTCCGTGCCCTCGGGCATGTCGGCGCTGCCAACAACGAGGGTGTCAAGCGGCTGCGTCGGGTAGACGTCGACGGTCGCGGAGAAAGCCCCCTCATCGAGGAACAGCTCGAACAGCGAGCGGTCGAGGACACCTTCAATGCGGTATGCGAGACTCGCCGACGCCTGCGAAAACTTGTCCGTGAAGAACGGGTTCTCGAAACCGTTCGTCTTGCCGCGGTCGATCCACGCGAAGCCACCGTCGCCATTGCCAAAGAAGTAGCCCGCCGAGAGAGACTCGTTGGTTGCGGAAGAGGTGAAAGTAAGGTTGAGGGTGGCAGTGGCAGGGATGGTGACATTCGTCGGGAGGGCGATGTCGAGAGAGAAGGCAACAGCGCCGGAATCAAGGGAGGAATAGTCGATGCTGACGCTCTGGTTGGCCACGGAGGTAGTCTCTGCGCCACCATCGAGGAGTGAGGAGCCGCGGACGGTGTCAAGCTGGTAGGGAATTGAGCCGAGAACGAGGCCAACGCGGGTCGCGTTCACGAGGAAATTCTGGCGAGGTAGGGTGAAGGCGGAGCGCCAGCCCTCGGCAGCCGTAGGCGATTGTTGGGTGTACTGCCAGTTACCGGCCCTGTGGACAAGGCAGAGGCAAAGGTCAGAGGCCGCAGAGGGAGCCGGAAAGAAAAGATATCTTACCAACCGATAGAGATCGGCTCTTCCGCGCCGTAGAACCATTTATCGGCATACTGGTCCTTGCCGAAGTTTGCCAAGCGCGCCGCGGCATCCTGTGCCGTGAAAGTCGTGCCGTCGAAGTCGCCGATGAAGTACTGACCGGCAGAGCCGCCTTGCGGCGCCCCCGGGTTGATACTGATGAACAGCACCCAGCGCATCTCGTCTGTGCCTTTGACCGGGAGCTCGACAAAATTTGGGCATTCGTACTGCAGGCCGAGGCTGTGAGTGCGAGCAGGGAAGAAGAAAAGGGAGGAAGAGAAGGGAGCAAAGGGAGGAAAAGATCGAATTATCAGCAAACTCATGGAAAGCGGGAAAGGTAGACGAGCGCACAAGCCAGCGTGCGAAAAGTTGGAAACACGTTGCCACTCCCTGAGGTCTGTCGAGGTGTAAAACGCGACGGTGTACTCTTGGGGGTAGGCGACGACCATCACCCAACGCTCAGTCTCGGCGTGCCACATGACTTTAGGGTCTCGAAATTGCGTCGTATTGCTATCAATGACGGGGTTGCCCTCGTAGTTATCAAAGGTGTAGCCTCCGTCGAGCGAGTAGGCAAGGTTCTGAACCTGCTTCTCAGGCGTGTTGAGGGTGTAGAGCGCGACAACGTTGTCTACACCCTCCGTGGCGTTCGAGAAGAAGCCGGACGTGTTGTTGGGGTCGAGGACGAGGGAACCGGTGAAGATGCCGGAAGTAATGTCGGGCGGGAAGAGGGCGATGGGCTGGTTCTTCCAGTGGTAGAGGTCGTCCGAGGTGGCATGACCCCAGTGCTGGTTACCAGCAACAACTGCAGTTGGATTGTCTGCGAGAAAACGTGGTAAGCTATGCAGTACAGAGGGGAGAAGAGGAAAAAAAAGCAGGGGCTCACATTGGTAGTACAGATGCCACGTCCCGTTGGTATCCTTGAGCACAGAGGGGTCGTTGGCCCAAGCTGCGGGTACAGTGTACGGCAAGCAGGTACGGCGAGAAAGCAAGGATGGGCGAGAGGGCGGGTAGAAAAGGCAGAAGTCAGCTCGGGGAATTGCACAGAGTGGGGGAAGAGGATGGCGCACCCTTGGGCGGGGAAAAGTGGACCTGCGGTCTGAGTGGGCCAGAATAGTCGCCTTGTACGACGGTACCGGGCGTGACAGTCGAGGTGGGGGTCGTAGCCGCCGCTTCGGTCGATGAGTGTGTGTCAACGTCGGCATTGGCCTGTCGACCAGCGATGGCAGCTGCAGAAGCGCAGGAAGCGGCGCAAGCAAGCGCGGGCAAGAGATGGACCCGCATCGTTAGAGGGAAAAGGGAGGTGGCGGGGAAAAAAAAAGGCAAAGTGTGGCCGACCGTCCCGCTTTGAAGCCCTGGCTTCCCCGAGCTTCCAGCACTCATCTTGGCTCTGACGCCTTCAATCTTGGCTTGACCTGCCCAGCTAACATCGTCGCTATACAGATACTCAGTCCCCTCAATGCCCGCAGAATGCCCGCCTCGTCGTCTCGCCCTCCACTCATGATTGTCAACCCAAACTCATCCCGCTCAGTAAAAGGGTTCGCGGGTTGGCTGGTGCAGTACGGGGCTGAGAACAGCACATGGATATGTGCCACGAACCGAGCGCACCTGGTTTCGCCGTCGCATCGCCGTCTCCTCCATGGCCGAGCGGTTGATCGTGTGCATACTTGCCGTGGTTCTGTATACCTAGCTTCGCGGCGTCCCAGCTGGTCGGAATTCTGTTATGAATGTCATGCGGATGTCGTTGTGTCAGAGACAGCTGCAAGTCTGCTCTCGGCGGGTCGCGCTGGCTCTTTCGTTTCTGTCCCGTCTTGGTTGTCGTGGCGGTATGTCTATTCAAAGGTGGCTGCGCAGAAGAATACCCGGTGCGGAGTATCGCCTTCCTCGCTGGAGTCAGTGTCGTTCTACGGGTACGCTCGCCTGGTCTTTCCCTTCGCCGCCCCTTCTCTGCGACAACGGGCTAATCTCACCGCTTCTGTCAGCAGCCTCACTGAACTGCCTAGCGACGGAATCGCAGTGTCTGAGCAGCACCCAATCCGACCAGCACGTGAAGGCCTGGCTGACTTTGCGGGAGCAGAAAGTTGATCCTGCCTTCCTTGCAACAGTTCAGACCGTTTTTGCTCCAGGTCTCAACGGGTGAGCAAAGTAGTGGGAGGTCTGGTCACTGAAGATCTTGTACATTCCTTCCTATCAGTAGTGGGCCTTCGTCTACGTCTACTTCCAGGCAACCTTGATCCAATCTTTGATGTCCTGCACGAACTCGCCCGTAACCTCGACCGAGGGGAAGTGACCTCCCTGCTTACAAAAGAGAAGCAAGCGCTGGTGGGAGAGACCGAAGAAAAGAATGGACATAAACTCGCACCTTTTCGTGCTGCCGATAGAAAACCATGTTGCCAGTCTCCTTCGCCCAAGCCTCGGGCATGACGGACAGCTCCTTCGGATACGCACTGAAGCCAAAGGGCTTGTCAAGATGGTGCTCGGGCGTCGTGTGCGTGTGAGACATCCCCGTGTCAAGAGTGTCTGCAAGGAAAGACCGATTAGCCAAGAAGCGGGCAGCTGATGATCGGACAAGAGTGATGCACCTGGATAAGCCCAGATCGATGTCGCGAAGGATTCGCGGATCCACCATACAGTCGCAATCGCAAGCAAGTCATCGAGCGGGAAGGGAACTTCTACCCAGTCGAGGAGTTTCTCGCCAACTGCGATAGGGCGCGGCGACAATTAGCCCGCCTGTGCTCGCTTGCTCGTGAAGATTGGGTAAGGACGTACTCCAAGCCAAGAGCGCGACAGGCGAACTACCAACGACGATACCTGCACCGCCGGAGGTCAGCATCACGCCCTGTTGACGGGCTCAGGTTCTACGCCATCGACATCGTCTGCAGACGGGTGAGAGCGTCGTACTGTGCGGGGTCGACCGAAAGCAAGTGAGGAGTGGAGAGTAGGAAACGCACCCGTAGTACCAGGCCTCGTCGCTTGCATGTAGCCATAAGCCTTTCCGAGCTTGACCCAGTCCTCGCCCCGCTGAAGATCCTTCTCCTCACGTTCCGAGAGACTAGCTCGCTTGGGGTCGTCGACGGGTGGCAACGTGCGCGGAGCCGGCATGCTGTAGAAGCAAGGATCAGGAAAAGCAAGGGTGGCACAGATCGGAAGTAGACGTACTAGTTCACATGGATGGTCTTGCAAGCGGCATGGTTGACTGCAAGGAACCGGGCGAGACCGGAGCCGAGGTCCCCACCCTGGAGAGTTGAGCAAGATGCGGCAAAGCAGAAAGAGGGGAAAAGGCAAGTCGTCAATGGCGGAAGTCAGCCATTGAGGTACTCAATACCTGCTCAGTCGGTACGCACCTGGACTGCGTAACCATCGCCGTATCCAAGTCCAACCATGAGCTTGTCCAGAAGTCTTGCACCGTCCTTGAGGGAGAAGAATCGGTCCAGAGGAGTCGGGCTGCTCCAGCCATAGCCGGGAAGCATAGGAACGATGAGGTGGAACGAGGGCTCGGAGCTATCGCGCAAGATCTTGACAGATTCGATGAATTCGAAGGCCGAACCCTGTGTGGAGGAAAGCAGGTTCAGATTAAGACAGCAGAAAAGCCAAGGAAATGCTGCTGGACGAACCGGCCAGCCATGGAGAAGGAGGAGCGGAACGGCGTTGGGATCTTTGGACTTGTGGTAGATGAAGTGGATCTGCGGAGCAGCGCTTGGAGTCAGCGCGATGACTTTCGCCGATTTCGCTTTTTCGAGCGTCTCCCTCTTGATGGCAGACGCACTTTGAACTCGTGCCCTCCATCCTCGATCGTCGTAAGGTAGTGGTCTACGGCGTTGATCTTGTCCTCGTGTGCCTTCCTGGGGAAGGAAAGAGGATGAGGTGAGCAAGAAAGGGGAGGCAGAAAAAAAGGTGGAAGAGAAGACTGACCAGTCGAAACCGTTCTTCCACCTGTCAAGGGCCTTCTCCATCCACTCGTGAGTGATGCCGTACTTCTCCTGCTTGGAGGCATAGGTGGCTTTGGGCAGTTTGGCGTTGTTGAGATCGGTTTTGAGGGAAGCGAGTTGGTCGTCGGAGAAGCCGGGGCGTAAGCGCTCGAGCTGGAGAGTGCGCTGAGGCATTGTGTCCATCTCTGGAAGCTGATGGGGAGGTGGGTTTGGCGAAAGGCGAGAAGGGACGGAGGAAAGAGAGACCAAGAAGGTCGCCGGATCTTTGACCTCCTGACACACAGCAATCTCGCACCAAGTCACCTAGTCATGGATACAGACACCCTATTTGACTGGTCGCAACACATTCCAGCCCAGCCCACGTCCTTCCCTCGCCCTGATGCTCGACGCGGAGGTCCACCCCACTTGCCCACCTCACCGGGACCCGCTTCGACCGCAATCTCCTCAGCGGGCAGCGTACTCAGCTTGGTGGACGAAGCAAAGGTCGACGACGACTCTTCGTCGTGGCGCATGTTCAGCGATGTCGGCGATGGCGCAGATTCGCGCTTCGAAGAGGACGCTGAGATGTATGAGGGCGAAGTGGAGCAAGATGAAGAGTTGCTGGACATGTGTGACTACGACGAGCAAGATGACCTTCCGGAGCTGAGCTTCTCGTCGCCCTCGAGTGCTTCGACGGCGTCCAGCGAACTGGCAACTCTCCCTCCCCTCGACCTCGACGCAGCAGCTGCACCCGCCTGCTCCACCTCTCGGCGCGCTCAGATCCGCGAAGTCGACACATACGAAGAAGGGGTCGACTTGCAAAGCTCGCTGAAGGCGTCCGCTCACGAGCAAGACCGGCTTTGCGGACCATCTTCAACCAATCTGCGATCTCCCCTCGTAGCCGGAAGCATTGAGCCCTTGCAGCTGATCCGCCATACTCCTTTCGACGACGCCCCTAGTCCGTCCATGCTGCCTGGTAGCCCGAAACGCCGACGTCTCTCGCTCGACTTGACACTTACCGATTCTCTTGCCGCCGTATCAGAGCCTTCTCCAATTGAACCAGCTTCGGCCTTTGAACTCACTTCGAAGTCACGGCCCATGAGCCCTACCCAAGCTGAGATGGACGCTTTCTTCGGCTACAAAGGCGCTGACACGCCTCCTCTTCCTCCCGCGAAGTCGGTGGCTCGGCCTTCGCCTGCACAACCAGCTTCTGCCCTTGCGGCCACTCCTCTAGCTGCTCGAGTCGAATCTTTACGGCGCGATGTCGAGCAGAAGGCGTCCGAGCGAACGAGTGGCAAGAACGGAGCCCGGCCCAACAAGGACAGAAAAGCTGAACGTCAGTACTACCAGCTCGAGCCGATTCCTGCTCTGTCTTTTGCGACGGGCGAAGCCCTCACAGCCGAGGAGAAGCGGTAGATATGGCTGTCTTTCCTTCTTTTCAGACGGACTCACTCTCATTCACGCAGTCTCGCAATCATTGGCTCACTCCGCAAGCTCGCCCTGGCCGTACTAGTTCAAGTCGTGGACAACGTGGTGCCACCTCGAAACGACGAGTCTCGGCCAGAAGATGTCGCTCGGCCGCCACGCTGGCAGCAGCTCAAAGTCAAGCTTGTCAAGCGCAGCCGGTACGCCGTCGCCTGCATTGTTCCATCTGGACGAGCTCACATTCCGATATACAGCCGTGACGAAGGGGACACTGGCGCTCCCCGGCTTCATTCGATCCTGTTTCCTCGCAAATGTGGTCAAGGCGCAGATATCCGCCTGGGTGGGCGGGAACTTGGTACGGTCTTTGTATCCCGACAGTGTGCCAAGCTTACGTCTTTGCTTCAGCGTGCTTACTTAGGGTAGTGGAGCTCATCCTTGACGGCCTTGACAATCGCATCGTCACGACCAAGCGTGACCTTTTCTACCGAGACGTAGCTCTGTTTTCCAAGCAATCGACGGTCGATGCTGTACGCTCTGCCCTGCTTCTCGCTCGCCCTCGCTGCTGATGGACTTTCTCAGATCGTCGAGGACATCGCGGCCACTCTGCAAGTCCGCCGAAGCGATCTCAACGTCGTTGCAGCCGCAAAGGGCCTTTTTGCCGGCTCGCTTACAATCGTCACTACCGAAGGTAAGGAGTTGAGAGGAGACGGTCAAGGGGTACTCATCCCTCCCTCTCAATGTATCGAGCAAGTACGCCTCGATGAGGTGAAATGGGTATTGGTGGTTGAGAAGGAGGTAAATCCGTTTCTTCCCAATGCTCGACTCGTCTGATTCGTCTCTCTCTCTCTCGCAGGCGGTCTTCAGCACGCTTGCGAGTAGCGAGCTCCTAGAAGACCCATCCATCGGTCACGGCGTACTCCTGACCGGGAAAGGCTACCCAGACTTGGCGACTCGCGAGCTGGTCAAGCGACTCGCGGATGAACTTCCTTCGTAATCCGCTTTCCCTCGACGCGGTCTCGACTGGGATATGGTACTCACCTACTACCTCACGCATCATGCAGAACGCCAATCCTCGCCCTCGTCGACGCAGACCCGCACGGTCTCGAAATCCTCTCAACCTACCGCTTCGGCTCCGCCTCGCTCTCTTTCGATGCTGCCAACCTCGTCGTCGATCGAATCTCCTGGCTCGGCGTCAAAGCGTCAGAGTGGGACACGCTACGTATTGACCGCGATGAGTTACTCCCGCTCACCAAGGCGGATAGGACGAAAGCGTTGGCCATGCTCAAGAGAGAGTGGTTGCCGGAAGAATGGAGGTACGGTCTCCATCGTGGCTTCTGTCCCAATAACGAGCTGACTCTTTCGTCGGCGACAGGCGAGAGCTCGAGTACATGCTCCACCTGGGACGCAAAGCGGAGATTCAGATTCTCTCGTCGGCGCAACCTTCTCAATCTCGGTCTCGGGGTACGGTCACGAACAGCTCGCAAAGTGGCTCCCGCCTCGTTGACTATGTCGGAAGCAAGATCAGAATGGCTGTAGGGATTGCAGAGGACGGGAATAGCGTCGACTCATAGAGATAAGCCAGGGCCGAGTGGAACAGCTTTTTTCCTCGATTTGACTGTTGCCCAGAACCGGACTGAAAGGGAGGTAAGAACGACGCTGTGATTTTGGTATTCAACTGTACGCTATTAAGCAAGAAAGAGGGAGCAAATGACAAGAAGAGCTAGGCAAAGAAAGAAGAAACATGTCCCACCCGACCAACGCACCAATCACCGTCTACTGGAGCTTGGCCTTGAGGAGACTCTTGAGCTCCTCGGCATCCTCGGCGAACTTCTTGATACCTGTACAGCAGCAACACAAGCCTGGCATCAGTACCCGAACGAAAGTTGGAAAAGAAGGAGGGGCAGGCGGAGCCAGGACGAGAAGGAAAGTAGAAAGGGTGCTTACCCTCGTGAAGCTTGGTGAAGGACATGCCGTCCTGGAGGAGACTCCAGCGGAACGCGGGCTCGTTGTCGACGAACGAGACCTTTTCAAGCGGCTCACCGAGGTTCTCCTTGGCGAGGACAGGCTTGACCTGCTCGGTCGAGCCCTGGAGGTCCTTGAGGAGCGAGGGGGAGATGGTGAGGAAGTCGCAACCAGCGAGGCAGGTGATCTCGGAGGTCTGTCGTAGGAGCAAATGGTAAGCTCCCAGAAATAGGCAGGCGAATTGAGGAAAACTAGGTACGTTACGGAAGGAGGCACCCATGACAATGGTGTTGTAGCCGTGCTGCTTGTAGCTGCGGAGAGACAGCATCAGATCCCATGCAGAGCGTTACGGACCAAAGTGGTACATACTACTTGTAGATCTTGGTAACAGACTGGACACCGGGGTCGTTGAAGCCAGAGTAGTCGGCGTCGGGGTTGGTCTTCTTGTAGTAGTCGAGGATGCGACCGACAAAGGGAGAGATGAGGGTAACGCCAGCCTCGGCACATGCAACCGCCTGCTCAAAGCCGAAGAGCAGGGTGAGGTTGCAGTGGATCTGGTCCTGCTGCTCAAGCTCGCGGGCAGCCTGGATACCCTCCCAGGTGGAGGCGATCTTGATCAGAATGCGCTCCTTGGGGATACCGAGCTCCTTGTAGAGAGCGATGAGGTGCTTGGCCTGCGGGGAAGAAAAGCGTGAGCCCAGGCAACGGCGAAACGGGAGGGCGACTGAGACGGACCTTGGCCTTGGTGGCCTCCTTGTCGAAGGAGAGGGAAGCGTCAACCTCGGTGGAGACGCGGCCGGGGACAACGTTGAGGATCTCCTTGCCGAACTCGACGAGCTGCAGGCGGGAAAAGGTCAGTCCTGCCCAGACCAACGACACACCAACTCGAGACTCACAAGGCGGTCAAGGGTGTTCTCAATCTGAGCGTCAACGTCACTGTAATCGAAACGCAACCCATCAATATCGCTCGGGTCTGTCTGAAAGCGGTGCAGAGTGGAAGCGACTGACCCGCCCTTCTTCTTGGCGTACTCGACGGCAACGTCAATGAGCTTGGCGTAGGCCGGGTTCTTGACGGCAGCGAGGATGAGGGAAGGGTTGGTGGTGGCGTCCTGGGGCTTGTAAACAGAAATGGCTGTGCAAGATTCGAGGGTTGGGCGGAAGATGGTGCCAAGCGAGTCGAGGGTGTCGGACAGCAGACAGTGGCGAGGGCATCATTGAATCGATGGTACAGCGAAGGAGGGTGGCCAGCACGGCATATTTGGCGGTGCGTGGTAGGAGAGATGCGGTCCGTTAGCGGCGTACTTGTAGCGGGGGGTCGAGTGTGAGAGATGTGAGCTCACACTCGAAGTCACCGGAGTCGGAGACGACGGTGGTGTACTGCTTGAGCTGTTCGAGGGCGTTGGACATGCTGCTAGGGTGAGAAGTGGAGAGGAGTGAGAGTAAGGTGAGCGAGGTAGGCCGGCTGATGATGATGTTGATGGAAGGCAACTGATGGGGGGAGATGAGACGAACGTGTGTCTGCGGGGGTGGGAGAGAGAAGGGGTGAGCTGTGATGGTAGGGTAGTCTAGTCGTGAGCTTACAGTCTAGTGATGTAAAAGTGGAGGAGAGAGGAGAGCGAGAGTCGGTGGATCTGTTTCCATCTCGACTCGGTCCCAGAATCCCCCCTCGTCCATCTCCAGTACTCCTACCTCACTCTCGGCTTACAGTTTCTATACTCGCACCCCACTTGTACGCCTCTCGCAGACTACAACGCTTTCAAGTCATCCAGCCCGCCACACAATCAGCATACTCTGCGGCCGTACCCCAAGCAACCTCGTGCGTCAATGGTTCACACCTGTCGTTCAGCGCGACGTACCGGCAGACATATCGTGACGGTAGACAGCTATCAACCTTGTCCCACCGTTATAGCCCCAACGGCTTGGTGAATGGAATCGCTGTTTTTCCTTCTTCTTTTCTTTTCTTTCTGAGGTCGAAGCGTGTGGGCTCTCGCCGAAACCTTGCTGTCGCTACTGCGATGAATCGTACACTCCCGAGTGGCCGCAAACCTAGGACGCCCACAGCAACCTACAGCCATTCCGCCTAAGCAAGAACGGTTGGGAACTGAAGGGGAGAAAGGGAGTTAAGGGGAGGAGGGGAAATGTTCAACCGCGAAAGCACTCTGATCGACGCTGCCTCAGCTAGTCTTCTCACTTTGCATAGCTCCATCTACTCGTAGCTAACGGAGAGACTCGCTGCAGATTCACCGTCTTCAAGAACCGACACGCCCCGCTCACAGCTAAACCAGCAGAGCTGCGCCTGATAGCTACAAAGTCACAGCATGTGTGTGCAGGCGATACATGCAGAGGCCAGTCCGAACGATGGACCCGAGCAGGACGCTCGTCGTGGGTGGCAATGTGCGTGTCTCTCACGTTCCATCTTGTGCCTCCGTGTCGGGCCTGTCCTGCCCGACTGACCTTGTACTCATCAGCGGGAACGATAGAATCGCTTGCAATTTTGTGCTCTGCTGTCGTTGACCCGGCTCGGCGCGGTGTCAGCGACACCGTCTTCCCGCTCGCTTCTACATACCTCGGCCGCTCGCCCCTTTTTCATCTTGCACCATGTTTGCGCTGACATCTCCCCGGTTTTGTCCCCAGCCGTTCTGCTACTTGTAGGCATCGTCGTACCCGCGCTGCGGCTTCCTTGCCTTCCTCGCGTCCGCACAGGGTCCGAAGTTCGGACGCGAGCCCGAACTGGCCGGACACGTCCGCGGACAACCCCGCTTGCAATTGTCATTCGCTGGCGTCTTCGTCCCTCTCTTCCAGCTTTCAGCGTCGTCCAGCTCTCACCATGCCCACCCGCAAACGTCGTAGCGGCAATTCGGATCACCACCGCGAAATCAAAAGCGCGACAGCTGCTCATAATGAGTTCGACGCTGTTCTCGTTCACCTGCAAGCACGACCTGACAAGCTCCCCGACATATATCACAAGACCAAACGTGCCTCAGAATTGTTTAAGAGCTGGGTGGACAATATTAAGGCAGGCCTACACAAGGCGGACCTGCCAGAGCAGCTCACCGTCACCCAGTTCTTCGTGCAACGCCAGGCGCTCAAGGCTACAGTTGAGGCCATCAGCGAGTTCATCAATCGCCCTGAGCACAAGTGGTTCGACCGGGTACGCACACCTTCTTTGCCCCTTCTTTCGTCCCGCTCTGCCGACTCCCGCAAGCCTCTCGCCCGCAGCCCAAACCCGCCACCGTCGTCCATACTCTGCTCCATTGCTTCCTCGTCGACACCTGCCGGATCGCCGCGGCTCGTCTGGGTATAGCGACATCGAGGCAAAATACCGTGCCAAGCATCGGCGCCGAAGCGGCGCTGTCGAAGGCGAAGGAGGCGGCCGCCGAAGCCTTCAGAGAACTGCTCGGAACCGATCACAATACCAAGTCCCTCTCACAGCAGGAGGAAGTCTTGCAGCTAGGTTCGATCACCGATATGCCCGCGATCAGAGATAATCTAGCCTTCGTGATCCTCTCTATGGTATGCCCAACCCTCGAGGTCGAAGGAACGGACATGGACCTCCGCCACCGGCGCGCCAACCAGCTCTATATCGACCTCATGTCTCCGTGGTCAATTGCATCAGGTTTGCTCAAACGGAAGTGCGAGCAAGAGATGCGTAAACGGATGCTATTGGTTAGGGAGTTCCCTGATCTACCAGACAAGGAAGCATACTGGGTACGTCCTTCGCTCTCCTAGTATCTCTTGCTGTCGATACTGATACTTAGCCGTCTGCAATATACCCAGGCCTCTGACGCTTTCCTCAAGCTCCTCGTCCCGGTCCGCTTCTTATGTTTTAGCACTACTATAACACTACCTGACTGATCTACTGTGGAAACAGAACGATCGAGAGCCGACCGACCAGTCGTCGACCAGGAACGCGATGCCTGCCCCAAGGGAAGAAGCCGAACACTCTCTCCTCAAGCCTCGCATGGCCAGACGACACCTCGCCCACTACTTCGGCGTAGGGACCACCCAGGAGGATTGGCAGAGGGCGCGGAGGAGCAATAGGTGGTGAGGCATTTGGTCACGGGTTGGTTAGGGTTTTCAGGTTTGCAAAAATCGGTGCGTGTTGAGCTGCCTTCAAGTCGGTTTCCCGCCCCTGCTCGCGAGCGACGGTCCGGCTTGTAAGATGTCTTTTCGCTCTAGCTGCTCTGCTTTCTTCCTCCAACCACGCACAGTCCGACTCTCCCAGAGCAGGCGAGCCATTTTCTCTTGAGAAGGTCATCCTTGTTCGAGATTCCTTCCTCTCCGCTTGGTCTCGCACAAGGCACGGCACGGCAAGACAACAGTAACGATTGAAGTCACACTCAAGCGGGACATTTGAGCCTAAGCCTCCTTCTCCACCATCCCCTTCAACCTATCCCAAGCCTTCTCCGCCAGCCCACCTTTTTCCTGTTCCGCCCATTTTGGCATTCCTAGGCTCTTCAACGTCGCATTGGAAAATTCCAACCCCTCGCCCCTGCTTTTCTCGTTCGCGGCGACATAGAGCGGAATCTCGGCGTACCACGCTGGGAGGTTGCCAAAGGGGAGGAAGCGGGCCATGTAGGGTCCGACGAGGTTGTGGGCCCAGACGAAGGGTTTGGGGAGGAGGTGAGAGGATTCGAGAGCGTTGGTGTAGACGTAGCCGGGGAAGAGGTGGTAGGCGCGGAGGTTGGGGAAGGCGCGGGGGAAGTGCTGTAGGACAGCCAGAGGAGGAAGACAAGCAGCGCAGAGAAATGAGCAAGACAAGGTGAGAAGCGCAGGTCAGTACACTCTGGTGGAGACAGATGGCGAGGCGAGTACTGGCAGGCAAGAAGTAGAGGGGACTGCAGAAAACCGCGCGCACCGAAATCATCGCATCGCCGAGCGCACCATCCTGATTCCCCTGAGCCAAGATCCGACTGAGCACATTCTTCTTCCTGTGCTCCTCCGCCGCAAGCTCAATGTCTTCCACCTCCGGGGCCGGTCCATTCGTGCCGCCTGGAGAGAGGACAGTCACCCAGGCTTGTTTCAGGGTGCCGGAGGAAGCGAGGAGGTAGGCCAGGGTGAAGCGGGAAAGAGTCTGAACGGCGAAGTGGGATCTGCACGAAGGGAAAAGGCAGAAGCTGAGCCGGCTTGCAAGGCAAGAAAAGCCACGAGAGCGGCGTACTCGTGAGCGGGAGTAGTAGAAGTGAGGTTGTAAGCGCCATTGGGGGGCCCACCTTCAGTATACGCAATCAGTCAGCGATGGCGGTACGAGTTACTGACGTGACGAAGCACAAGCGCACCTTGGGTCTGAATGAGAAAATCGACACCAGCTAAACCTGACTTGGCCTTGAGCTCGTCCGCGACGCGCTTGACTTCCTTGATAGAGCTGCATAACTTGATGCTCAGTACGGTAGACTGGGACAGGACAAGTATACAGGACGCACGATAGGTCTGCCTGAATGAACTCGAAAGTCCTTCCTTCTGCCTTTCCTCCCGCAGTCCTCATCTGCTCGACAACCTTGTCTCCGAGCTCCTTGTTCCTCCCGATGACGAGAACGTTTGCGCCGGCCTGGGCGAACCTGAGACCGACTGCAGCGCCAATGCCTTGAGTTCCACCTGCGACGGCGGCGGTCCTGCCTGAAAGGTCGAGGTCGATGTTGGCGTTGCGAGCGAGGGTGGACATGACGGAGCTGAGTGGCTTGGATGTAGAGGGGCTTGAGGTGGCCTTGATAGCTTGTTTCGAGTATTGAAGGTCGGCCGAGGAGGTGAGGTGGGGAAGGAAGAGAAAGCGGTTGCAGGAATCGGTCAAGAGTCTGCGAGATAGTCGGGAGTCGGACTGAGTGGCTGACAGTCTTCTTGCAGCTCTGACTAAGCACTGCCAGGGTAAGTTGGGAGGGAGAGCGGTTCAGGGTCGGAGGATGATGGAGAGAATGTGGAATTGGGATCGGGTCCAAATATTATACTCTGAGGTCTCTACCGCTTTCCCACATCAGCATGGCTGATCAAGCACACCCGCCTGCACCGCAAGCACAGGGAGGAGGACTCTTTTCCAACCCGCTGGTTCGACAGGTCCTCCAGGGTATCGCAATCTACCAGGTGGTCAATCTCTTGTTCAAGGGCGCGCACGACTCCCGCTGGATCCGAGAAGACGTCCTGCTTACCCTTGGCATCTGCAGCCAAATCACCTGCGCCCTCGCCCTCGCCCAGTGCACCTGCTGTTCCGGCTTCCGACCTCAACCACCCCGGCGGAGATGCCACCCCTGGCACCACTGTGCCCGTACAGCAGCAGCGAGCACAACCCGCAGGCCCACCTCTTATCGCTGTGTGGCCGTCCAAGACCCTTCTCGACGTCTCGCTCAAGCTATCAGCCGAGGAAAATCCTCTCGCAGTCGATTTGCGGGATGAAAGCTACCCCGGCGTGACCTGGGAAGGCGTCGAATGGAGCAATACAAAGTGGAGCAAGGTCTGGGAGACCGAGTGGAGTGTGCCAGAGGTGCGCCGCCTTCGTCCGGCATGAGCAAAGGTTTCTATCTGACCGTTGACGTCTTCCTCTTTTTCTTGCTCACAGGCGGTCCAGAACAACGCTTCTTTCTACCTCGACGTGTTCGTGACTCGCGCGGGCCAGTCGCCTATTCCTTCGGACCCGACCTACCCGTCTTCGGGCGAGGTCATGCACGTTCGCAAGCGTTCGTCTGGACTCACCCTCAAAATGCCCATAAAAGCTGACCTTGCGTACCATGCAGCTCTTACCCGATACGCGCCGCAGAAACGAATTCGAGCCGTCAAGAATCTGTTATCTGGCAAGGCAGGCTCGGAAGAACCGGAGAAGGAAGAGGAAGAAACCGAGCAGGAAAAGAAGGACCGACCCATCATCAGTTACTACTATCCTAACGTCACCCTCGAGCTCGTATGCGACTCTGGTAACGTCGCCTACCACAACTTACCTCCGCCTATCAAGCAGCGCACGTTTCCTCTGTCCCCTTTCTATTGTTCTCAAACTGATTTTTCCTTTGCCGGCAGACGTCCAAATCGCTCGTAATGGCGAGAAGACCTTCAATGGCCAGCAAGCCTATTTCCCCATCACCTACCCTAATGACTTCTGGCTCCTCCGTCAGCACCTCTCCCCCATCAACGCTACGACCACCCGCCTGCCCCTCCGAGTTGACTTCCATCCCACCTCGCACTTCAAGTTTCAGATTCTGAGCTCGATGGACGATGCGTTCAACAAGCAGTCTGCGGCGACTGGAGGTGGCGGTGGCGAGCTTGATGAGGTCAAGAGGATGTTGACGGAAACCAACCCAGTGCTGCTCATCACGACCGCCATCGTCTCGGTTCTGCACATGCTCTTCGAGGTGGGCTGCTGTCTAGCTCTCTGCTGTTCCGGCCTTGATACAGTCTCGCTGACGAGTCTTCCCACTCTTTGCTCTGCAGTTCCTCGCCTTCACCGCCGACGTCAAGCACTGGAAGGGCAAAAAAGAACTCGTCGGCGTTTCTGTCCGTACCATCATGACCAACGTCTTCATTCAGACCATCATCTTGCTCTACCTCATTGACCAGAGTGAAGAGACGAATTGGATGATCCTGGCGTCGAGCGGTGTCGGTCTCTTCATTGAGGCTTGGAAGATCACCAAGTGCGCGAGCTCTTTCCCTTCCTTCTCGTTTTGCGAGGCTCAGACCTTTGCCCCCCTCCTCGCTTGCTTGCCTTTCTCCAGAGCCGTCGATATCTCCATAGTCCCCTGTCCCGGGCGTCCTATCCCCTACAAGGTCAGCATTAAGGACAAGCACGTCCTTTCAGAGGAGGAGAAGAAGACGCAAGAATTCGACAAGCTCGCCTTCAAATGGGTGTCTTGGGGCACAACTCCGCTTCTCATCGGCTGGACTATCTACTCAGTTTTGTATCAGTCTCACCGTAGTTGGTACTCGTTCATCATTCAGTTCGTGACTTTCCCTCGTTTCCCACTTGTGCTGGCAGTGCGTGAGCTGACTTTTCCTTGTTGACGACTCGCCACAGAACCCTTACTTCGTTTGTCCAAGCATTCGGCTTCATTCAGCTCGTCCCCGGCCTTATCATCAACTACAAGCTTAAGAGTGTTGCGGTGCGTCCTGTTCTCCCGTGTCCCTTCTGCGTCAAAACCCAGCTGAAACGTACCGCATACACAGCACATCCCCATGAAGGCCATGGGCTACAAGGTACATCATCCTCTTGCTTTCCTCGCCATCGCCGCCGCTGAACACGCTCTCTTGCCCCGCTCTACAGGTTCTGTCCACCGTGATCGACGATTTCTTCTCCTTCATCATCAAGATGCCGCTTCTTCACCGTCTCGCGTGCTTCCGCGACGACGTCGTCTTCCTTGTATGTCGTGCCCCCAGACCTGACTGCACCGTTCAAATCTAGTTTATCTGACCTGCGCACTCTTGCCCGTAGATCCTGCTCTACCAAGTCTGCCTCACCTCTCTTCTACAGAGTGTACCCCGTATACTGATCTCGCGCTCCGTTGACCGCAGATGTGGATCTACAAAGTCGACCCTACTCGGGAGAACGAGTACGGTACGTCTCGTGCCTCCTTCTTCCGCTGTCTTCCGATTCGCACTGACAACATCCCTCTCTTTTGAAATGTTACAGGTCAAAAGCTCACCGACGAGGAAGCGAAAGCGCTCCTCGAGAAACAGGCCAAGGAGGATCAGCAAAAGGTCAAGGGGAAAGAGGAAAGCAAGAAGACGAAGTAAGGATTATCGGGATTCGTATCGGTATCTTTTCTGCAAGTATCGGTCCTTGGGTTCTTCGGTACTGGATGGACCTACGGATCTGGGTTTCTACGAACGAGCAATTTCCTACGTTTCCAGTGAGCGAGAGCTGATTTCGAAAAGCGGCCGAGCAGCAGCTCAGATCGTTGACGCTCGCAAAGAGTCTAGCCGTGCGTCGCAGAGGCAGCACGGACTACTAAGGGTAAAGTTGCAATAAGCCAAGATTGCCAGCAAGAAAAGACCTGTGTACGCAAGAGTCTGCGAAATGCCACAGACCAATCTACGAGAGTTGCTTCGCTTGTACTGCAAGGGCGTCCATAACCAGTCAGCCGGCGCGAGCCAAGGACGAGTAGAAGAAAGACGCACGATCCCCGACCCAACTCGTAACGGCCTCCATCCCCTCGACCACGGCCCTATAACTCCCAAACTTGAGACTCGCCTTGTCGCCCATATCTCCCTTGGCCTCGTACGTCAGCAGGGGAGTACTGAAGACGGTACTGCCCAGGGGGCCGGCGGCAGAGGCGGAGTAGGAGAGGGAACCCTCGAGGCCGAAGGTAATGGTCAGGGTGTGGGAGATGGTCCGGCCCATCCATTCGCTGAGGATGGCATAGCGCATCCGGGGTCAGTGTTCAGGAGCAATGTGAGAATAAGCCTGGGAGACGCACGAGACTGAGACGGAAGCACAGTTGGAGCAACCGCGTCTCGTGTCGCTGATGGCTGCTTGGCCGCCCTTCAAGTCCAGCGTTACGACCGGGCCTGTACGTACGTCGGAGTACAAGAGGAATACGAGAAGTCTGAGGTCAGTGTTCAGGGTTAATCATCGGCAAGGAGCAGAAACGAACCGCCACAAGCGTCACGACGGAGGATTTGCCAGCTGCGGCCAGGGCAGAGAGAAAAGGGGTCAGCTTGAAGACAGTCAATGCGATGATGAGGAAGGCGTACATGTGGAAGAACTTGCTGCTCGTGCTTGTATCACTGGTCCGAGACTTCCACTCATACTGCCACGACTCGCCAGCCCTAGCCCCAGGCCACGTGAACAGCTCAATGCGCTGTGCAGACGTCAATACACGTCAGCAAGTAGAGATGTGGTTAAATGCAGAGCGCGATAGCATACCTGCCTAGGACTGGGCGGTTTCGGCGTCCCCCCTCCACTTCCGCCACCCCCACTACTCGAGCAGTTGCGCAGCACAAGCTGCCTCTTCTCCATCAAATCCCCGTATCCCCAATCCGACTCATCAGGGAAGGCGATATCATACGCATCAAGATCGTCGTCGTCTTGGGCGGCGAGGTCTTCGGCTGACATGGCCCTGCCGTCGCGCTTCTGAGAAGAAGCCGCGGGTGCGGTAGTACTCTGTAGATCCCCAGTGGCTGCAAGAGCGAGGGTGTAGCAATCCTACTTGCCTTCCTCCTAATCAGCTCCTGCTTTTCTTCCTCCACCTCTTCGGAGAAACAAAAACAACGCACAGCAATCCCAGTCTCGACCGAGCATCCGCCTTGTGTCAATACACCCGACGACTGCCACATCAGGTTGCTCGAGATGCTCCCTGATTGGAAGTACGACCCGTCGGCGAGGGTTCTTCCACTTGCTCGTTCATCGAGGGTGGGCGCGGCGAGGGATTGCTGGGGGAGGCGCAAGGCAAGAGCGGCCCAGAATGGGATGAGGAGTAGCATGTCTGGCGAAGGCGACGCGTCGGGATGCTTGCAAGGGGAAAACAGGGGAAGCACGCGTATTCTCTACGAGAGTCGACAAAGTCTGAGTTCCTGTGCTTCTATGTGTGCGGGGCGGGTACAGCGAGCGTCGAGGTGTAGAGAGAAGGAAGAAGAGACACCCGCAAACAAGCTACTTAAGCCGTTCGTCCACCAACATTCGATTTCCGACCAGGCCAAATACAGGCCCGGGAGTACCGGGGAAATGCGTACCGGAGACACTTGTTGTCGACTTGTCTGGTCGTACGCGAGCGCAGTAAATTGGTGCCTAAACCCGTGCATGATAAGCGCTAACGAAACTGACGATCCGAGCAGAGAGCTCTCTCGGTCGTATCGATGCGATGGTGAAACGCAGAGATTTCAGCGGTATAACCTGCGACTTGTTACTCGATTGCTTGCTTGCTTACTTCTGTGAAAACCCGAGGAATAGAAAGTCAGTTGGTCGTTGAAAAAAGGGGAAATGCGAGAATCAACGGAAGTCGGACAATTGCGACAATGAATCGGGAGATCTAAGGAAATGAAAGGGCACCTGTACAACGTGATGCCCCTCCCCAAGATGCCAAGCTCTTCCACTGTCACGAAAGAACAGAGGCACCGGCTTAGGAAGCAACGATGCTCGCCTCGGGGTCCTCAACGTCCTTCTTCTCCTCCTTCTGCACGCTCTCCGCCGCCTGCGCCGCCTTGTCTTCAGACGACTGCGCCGCCTCAGCTACCGCCACCTTGAGGCTGAGCGGGCGGGATTCGAGCTCCTTGCCCTGGAACTCCTCGAGCGCCTTCTTCTGGTCCTCCGGGGAAGCAAAGTCGACAAAGGCGAAGCCCTTGGAGCGACCAGCCGACTGGCCAAGCTTGCGAGTGACGACGGTGGCGGACTTGACGTTGCAGCCGGTGAAAGCAGCGGCGAGACTTTCGTTGGTGACCGAGAAGGAAAGGTTGCCGACAAACAGGAGGGTTTTGCTTTCCTCACCAGTCGGAGGGCCGCGACGGCGAGGCTGACGAGGCTGGCGAGGCTTGGGCTGGGAAGGCGCGACCGGCTCACCGACCGCGGGAGGCGCACCGGGCTCGCCGTTGAGAGCATCACCGGAGGCAGGGGCGGCAGCCTTGCCCTTGCGAACCTTGCGAGCGCGGGGCTTGCGGGCACGAGGAGCGGCGGTACCTTCGCTGTCGCCGTTGAGGTCGGTGTTGGCAAGCTGGTCGGCAATGGCGGAAACGGGGGCGTCGCCGGCTTCTTCAGTCTCGTCGTCAATGCGGGGAGCGCGGGGACCACGGGGCTTGCGCTGCTGCACATTGAGTTCCGGTTAGTCCGACGAGAATGTATTGAAGAAATGGCATGCATATTTACAGCCTTGCGAGACTTCTTCTTCGGCGCCTTTGCTTCAGCGTCCGCCGCCTCTTCTCCAGCAACGCCCTCCTGAGCGGTCTCAGCAGTAGCCGCAGTTGCCGCGGCCTTCTTGGCTGCCCTCCTCGGGGCACGAGCAAGCGCACCTCCGTTGGTCGGCATCGGCTTGGCGACTTCGACGTTGACCTGGCGACCGGAAATCTCAGTCTTGTCGAGTTGCGAGACGGCTTTCGCGGCGTCGTCCTCGGCGGTGTAGGTCACGAAGCCGTAGCTGTGAACCGAGGCGACTTGTTATCAGAGCGAAGGGCTTCATTTCGCAGAGAGCAGGAGAAAAGTGAAACGCACCCGAGCGACCTAGTTCCGCGGTGGATAATCTGAGCATCGGTACTGCAGGCAAACGATACCGAGTCAGTATCGCCGCTTGGCGAAGGCGATCGCACCCTAGAAGGAACGGCAGACCTACACCTCGCCAACCTTTCCGAAGATCTCCTTGAGGCCTTCGCCAGAAGCATCGAAGGGAAGGTTGCCGACGAAGACCTGCGCATACGCAAAACAGGGGAAAGCCAGTCAGCGAGGCTTGCCCTGGGAATGGCCAGGTGAGATATGCTGCAAGGAGCGATCGACAACGTGGGCGAGCGAAGCGGTGGGCGATTGTAGACATCCACGGGCGCCCCCATGGTCCTTGATGCTATCTAGAAGGCGTCCTGTCCCACTAGCGGTTCACACGGCGTGCGAGGGTGTTCTGAGTCGACACGCTCCCCCTTCGCTATCTCTGTCGCGCTGCTTTCGTTCCCAAGTCAATGTTGATGCTACTAACCTTGTGACCGAGTTCCTGGGGAGTAGCCTGGATGGCTTGTTCGATCGGGTGCTCAGTCGAGGGAGGAGTTGAGGTGGTTTCAACAGGTGCCGACATGGTGGATCGATATGGAGAACGGGTTGGGAGAGTTGGGACGGGTGGGATAGAGTGATCGAGAGTCAGCTGGAGATAGCTTGAAAGTGCTTGTATAGGGTGTAGTGGTGAGTGGAGTTGAGGAGGATTGTCGGCGTCGATGTCGTCGATGGCCTTCTCGGAAACTTTTCATCTTTCCCCCTTTTTTCCCTCCTCGACTTGCCCTCACCTCGTCTTGCTTCCTTCCTTGCTTTACTCTGCACGTCGGTCTGTCTCGTAAGTCGTAAATCAGGAGCTAGTAATCCTCACCATCCATTCGGAAGGCAAAAACTACAAAACTCCCTTTCTTCCACCTCCAGTTTAAACTTCACTGCCTTCCTGGTCTCAACCTTCTTCCACCGCCCTCCCTTTGCCCTTCTTGTCCCCGTTCGCCTTTGCCCCCTTCGCCCTAACCGGAATCTCAAGCGAGAACGTCGTCCTGCGTTGCCTTTTCTTCGCTCCCAACGCCGTCCCTCCTGGGGGAGCCGCCGCCTGCTCAGCAGGTGCTGCGAGTTCCGCGACCGACGACGAAGTGGGTGCCTGCTTCTTGCGAGGTCGACCGCGAGGGCGAGGAGGTGGTTGAGGGGCCGACGAGGCGGACGCGGCGACCATGGACTCGTCTTCTCCTTCTTCTCCTTCGCTTGCGACCTCCTCTTCCTGCGGCTCCTCGTGCCCGACTTTCTGCTTCTTCCTCCCACCCTTCTTCGGGGCCGCTCTGCGCGGTCTCTTCTTCACGCCTCCGCCCTCTCCCTCGACGTCTGCCTCGCCAGGTTGCCCTTCCCCCTCATGTCCAGCTTCTTCCGCAGGCTCATTCTCCGCAGCTTCCCTGATCCGACGCCCTCGAGTGGGCTCAGGGGGTACCTCCCCCTCCTCCGCCGCCCTCATAATCTCCTCCACCTCCCGATTGATCTCCTCCTCCAGCTGCTTCTCCTTCCTCTTGGCCGCTTCAGTCTTTTTGCGATGATGTCCTGGTTTGAGAGACTTTTTGGGTGGACGGCCTTTTCTGGGTGGGACGTAACCGGGAAGAGCGCGGGCTTTGACAAGTTTGTAGTGGCGCATGCACTGTATAGTAGAAAACGAAGAGGAGGGATAAAGAAGAAACGTGGATTAGCTTGGTTTCAACGAGGAGTGTAGACAGGCTGCGACGCACGTGATTGTCCGTTCGGGTGTCTTTGAACCCTTGCGAGGCGATCTCGCTCCAGGCCAACCCGTCGACGTCCCTCAGCTTGACGAGCAGCGCTTCTTCCTGCAGTGGAGGAAAAATACGAATCAGCTCCAGTCCCTGACCTTGCTAGTCTACACTGCCATCACGAGCTGGACGCTCGGGAACGCAGGACATAGACAACGAGAGAAGGGCAAGGACTGACCTCCTCGTTCCAAACCTTATTGCTCTTAAGCTTGGGATCCAAACAGTTCAGCCACCTCTCCCTACACTGCGTATCCGTCCTCCCCGGCACGCGCTGAGCAATGTAGTTCCAACTCGCTTCGCCGTTGCAACTGGCGAGGGCGGCGCGGAGAGCATCGTCTTCTTCGGCGGACCAGCGACCTTTCTTGATTGTCGGTCGCAGGGCTCGTTGCCAGCGGTTTAGGCAGTGGGCGGAAGTGAGGGAGGTGTGGCGTGCGACTGTAGGGAGGAAAAGAAGCGGTGCAGAGATCGACATGTCAGTTCTCGTCCGCGACTGGTGCGGTGCTCGAAGAAGGACGAAAGAAGCCATTCAATAATATACCTTCCTGCCAGTTCTCGCCATAGAGTGCTACTCCTTCTTTGATGAGTTTGTCTTCTTCCGCCCTTGTCAAAGGCTCTTTCTGCTGAGGTCGGCGCCTCCACTGGCGGAGGCAGTCGGCAGCAGTACGATTTGTCTGTGCGAAATGACGGCAAAACAAGTCGTACAACCGTGAGCGTTCCTTGCACTATCTAGAGGATTCGCGGCCTCTCTCGCTAGCGAGTGAGGCGTCGGCTGATTAACGACGCGAGCAGGAAAACGCACCCCAACAGCCTTGGCGATCCCAGCCCAATCTTGCCCACCATATTCCTCGATAGCTTCCGTCAGCTTTTCCTTTTCCTTCTGACTCCACTTGATGCTCTGCGGCGTTAGGAGAGGGTGATCTTTTTGGGTCCATTGGATGCGGATCTCGGTCGGGGTCCGGCGGTCGACCTATGCGTAGAGGGAAGGTAAAAGACACATCGGAACGATGCGGCGGCGAGAGGGGGATGGGATGGAAGGTGGGCCGCGAGGTGATCGTGAAGTGAACGCAAACGCGATTTAAGAAGGTCAGGGCCGGTCTCACTGCGAGCAGCACGGCGCAAGCACGGCAGGAGGGCCATGCCGCGCCGCACGGATCGGGTAAGATGTGAATATCGAACGCACCACCAACGCCGCCCTTTCCCAATCCAACCCCTCGAGATTCTCAACAAACCAAGTCGGATCTTGGTTCATGATGGCTTCGGTGAGGTCTTCGCCGCTGCGCAGTGTTCAAGCCATTAGCTGACACGCTTACCGCTGTGGGAAAGTCGCAGAGACGTACCGTTGCTGCGCTTGCATCGCGAGGAAGCGATGGTTCTGTGCCACGATTTCTTGCTTGAGCTGAGCGCGTTCGGCAGTAGACCCTGTGCGGCCCGCCATGTACTGAGTCAGCCGGGTATTCGTTGTACGTGGGGACAAGTCACGGATGGTAGAATTGGTGAACGCACAAGGAACTCCTCGAACAGCAGACAGGTAGCGGTCGCGTGCTTCGCCGTCTGGGTTCGGCGGAAGGTCCTGCATGTGGCAACGAACGTCAGTCAGACTCGACGCTCTCGCCTAGGTGAAGTGCTCAAGGTGACTGGCTGCTGATAGAACGCACCTTGCCATAGAAGTGCTTGAACCAAGGCAAAGTCGGTTCGCTCATCAACCCTTCGGCCGGAACGACCTTGACGTCCTTGCTTGCGTACAGTTCAGCTTCGAGTTCGCTGATCAGTTCCTGTTGCGTGCATTGTCATTTTCATGCACTTGTAGGTTCGGAAGACTGAGAAACTGGCAAGGAAAGGAGGAAGGACCGCACCGATAGTTCTCCAGTCCTTCTCCTCGCCACGTCCAGCCTCTTCATGACGTTGATCAGCTCAGCCTGATACGCTCTGTTTGCCTGTAGTGCTACGTCTGCGTCCTCGTCCATTTCGCGCAAGAGGGCGATTTGAGCAGTCGGGCTTGATGGCGGCGAGGGAAGGTCCAGTCCATCGTCGTCTTCTTCCTCCGAAGCGCTGTCGTCGTCTTCCGAGTCGTCTTCCTCTGCTTCTTGAGCGGCGTAGTCGTACTGAGTGCGCCTCGGCTGGCCATCGTCGGATTGTGCACCTGCTCCTCCTGCACTTCCCAAGTCACCGTTCTGACCCTCGCCGAGCAATTGAGGGTCAACCTGGATGTTGTGTGTCGAGTTATGGACGGTATGGCGAGCTTCCTGTGAAGGTTGGTGTTGATCGACGGGGTCGAAAGCGGTTTGAGAGGAATTAGGCGAAGGAAGTTTGGGAGGAAGGGTAGACGCGACGGAAGAAAGGAGTGACAGGTGGGAGGGGTCGATAGCTGATCTTGCGCCAGACGGCATTCCCGCCTGCGTATTGCGTTGGCAAGCGAGGGTGGAGAGATGAGCAGCGGTTAACCGGTTGCAGGTGGGAGCACTCTTACCATCCTCGGCTACTCGGTGAAAGCGTATACTGCCCTGTCGTATAGCATCAAGTACACCTGTACATTGCCCCGTGTGCCGTCCGACAACCGTTCACACCTGTACCAGCGTCTCCTCCTCCTCATCGCCGTCATCTTCTCCCGCTTCAAACACCAGGCGAAGCCGTCGAAACGCTCGGCTGAGCCCTCCTAGGACAGTCTCCATACATATCGCGACGTCGACTGGCGGCTTCTCGAATCAGAATTAACACTCAATCCCCTTTTCCTCCGCTTTCTCGCTCGCAAATGCCGCCCACCCGCAACACCCGCGCTTCTCGCGCTCAGCGGCAGCGCTCCTCGTCTCTCAGCGAGCTCAGTGAACCTGAAGAAGAAGGGCAGGAAGCGGAGCGGACTTCGGCGCAGGAGTTCAATACAAAGGTACGTCTTTTCTTTTCTTGTGCTCATCCTCCCATCTGTCCATTGCACCAAGAGCGATAAGCTATCGGTTGCCAGACCTTGCTGTCTCGTCTTTCATCTACAGGTATACGAAATGGTCCGCCAAGTACCCGAAGGCAAAGTCAGTCTCTTCCTTCTTTTCCTCCTCATAGACCTTTCTCCGCCCGTCCGCTGACGAATACGCCCTGATTCACGCGCCCAGGTCTGCTCCTATGGCCAAATCGCCAAGCTCATCTCCCATCCCCGTCATTCTCGCATGGTGGGCACAGCGCTCAAAGTCCTCCCCCGATCCCTCTCCTCACCTTACCTCCTGCCGCCTCGACCGAATCCTGCCGCCGCAAACGTCGAAGCCGATCCTTCAACGGTAGAGGACGAACAAGCTGAAGAAGAGGAGGACGAGGAGGCGGTCATGCCTGAACCAGAACCCAATCCCGACTGGGTTCCTTGGCACCGAATCGTTTCGTCCTCGGGGGTGATCTCCCCTCGAGGGTCAACCGCCGCAGTCGAGCGTCAAGCAGATTTCTTGAGGGCGGAAGGGGTGGAAGTGAGGGAAGGGCCTAGGAATGATGGGGGAGGAGGTGGGAACGGGGGCGCAGAGCAGGGAGGAGGAGTAGATGCGTTTGGGTTGGGAGGGGCGATCTCAGGCGGGAGGGTTAGTATGGCCAGGTATGGATGGAAAGGACCTTGAAGATTGGGACGCTTGGACGCAAGCTCTTTTTTTTTTTAACCCTTTTCCTTCGGATTGGACTGACCTCTTCTTACAGAACGGCGTGCCCTCCATTACTGCTACTTCCTACCCTGCTGAGAGAAGTTCCAGCTCTAGCGTTACCTGATCGTCCTCCGTCGATATACCCCGACTTAATAGCCGTGACTGTCGCCGTCATGGGTGGAAGCTAGACTACCCAAGATCGACACGTTGATTGGTGCGCCGGCCAAAGCCGATGTTCTTGTACCAGTCACCGCTTCTCTACTTGCAATGCGTGCGAGTCTGTCTGCTATCTCCGTCTTCTTCTGCTTCACCACGTTTTCTCCATGCATTTCCTCTCGCCCTTTTCTCGACTCCGAATCTGGGCCTGTCTTGACGAGGCATGTCAAACGCTCTCACCTCAATCCAAGAGGTCGAGTAAGTCGGGCTCTGATCTACCCTCGAGGCTTCCTTCTAAGCCAAGCGGTCGAAGCGAAAAATCAGTAGCTCGACTCCTCGCGAAGGAAGCCAAGGAAGTCATATATTCAAAGACGCAGAAAACGAGACTTTCAGTGAGGAGACGAGACGAGAGGGGACGGGACCAAACCTGGCCACGAAAACTGGGAGGCTACCACAAGGTGCAGGCAGACACAATGCCGGCCTTTTTTTCGTCCTTCTCCCGACCAGCATCGAAAGCTTTTCCCTCTCCTGCATCTCCGCTCGCCTCAACCCTCGTCCCGTAAACCAATGACGGATCTACACTGCAAAGATGGTCGTACAGCCTTTTTTCTACAACCCTGCTATCTACTTCGTGACCGTCTCTGCTCCAGCCTTCTCCATGGCCTGTGCCGCCTGCGCGCAGAGAGCAGCTATGAAACAGATCCAAGCATCGTCAGTACGTCCGTTTTTACAAGAAGACGAAGAAACTGAGAGATTCAGCGTACCACCGACACCTGACCCATCCTTGGCCAACTCGATCGCGACCCTCTGCTCGACCTCGTCTCCAAGCAGAACCTTGAGTGCATCCCTGACCCTCTGCTCGAACCTCGGGTAGAACTCGACCAGACTGCCGTCAAGACCGAAAACGATCTTGCCTCCCTCCTTCTCGGGCTTCCAGTCAGCGCTGTCACCGCCCGTCTGTCGGACAGTGGCGGCGATGGCGCATGCGGCGAGACGGCATCCACGGGTACCGACAATCTCGGAAACACGGGCGGCGGCTAGGCAGTCGGCGTCGGTGAGGAGAGAGGTGGAGATGTTGAGTTCGGAAGAGAGGACGGAGCGGATGGAGGAGACGGGGTCGGCAGACTCCTGGGTATTGGGAGCGAAGGGGGCTTCGAGGGCGGACATGACTGGAGAGCAAGGGTCTGTTCAGCCGAGCACACAGCGGTCAAAGGAAGAGGACGAGACCCACTGGCAGTGTCAAGACCGTAGTGAGCGTTCAAGGCCTTGGTGGAGAAGCCGTTGAAGAGCACTTGAGAGTCTACGAGGTGGAGGAGGACGTTGCGGGTAACTTCGCCGAGGTACATGCCAGAAACCATCTGCAGAAGTGAGATGATCAGCTCCATCAAGCCTAGTAAGAGATTAAGGGAAGCTCACCTTCTCGAACGCCTGTTTCCGCGGGTTGATCGAGATGCGGTCGACGCGGGAGTCGAAGACAGTGAAGGGAAGGACCTTGCGCTGTAGAGTGAAGCATGAGCGAGTGCCTCGACCGAACTGAGGAAGCACAAACACGTACCTCGTTGTCAAATGCGCCCCACTCGGTGTTGACTACCATCTTGTCCAGACCCGCCTTCTTGTTCTTCTCCAACTCCTCGCTCTGGTAGCCCATCTTAGTGAGCTTGTCGATGCTCTCAACGTACGCGCCGTTCGTGCCCGTTCCGAAGATACCGCCGCAAAGGCAGTCCCCACGCTCGTAAGCCGCCGCCATGAGGGTACCGCAGGTGTCGTTGACGAGAGCGGAGGTGCGAACGTGAATGTGCTTGCGGTCGAGGGCGTCTTGCAGGAGCTGGACAACATCCTTGCCGACGGCGTTCTTGCACTCGAAACCCTGGAAAAGGACAGCGAATGAGCGCCAGTTGACTTCGAGAGCTCAAGATGAGGGCGCACCTTGGTCCATCCGATGAGCGTACCCTCAGCCAATGCAGTCTGGAGCACCGGGAAAGAGAAGGTAAATCCGAGGTGCAGCTTCTCATCCTCAGTTGCCTCAGTTCCGATCTCAGTCAAGAAGTGGTCGACCGATCCAGCGATGTAGTCGAACAGGGCCGTGGCCTCTCCGACCTTGAGCGCCTCAGATACCTTGTACTTCTGCTGCTTCATGGTCCATTTCGAGTTGCCGAGAAGGGAGACTTCGCACACGCGGAGGTTGGTGCCGCCAAGGTCGAGGGCGAGAAAGGTACCGGTTTCCTTTCCGTGCGGGACTTGCTGGAGGTAGGAAGGAATCATAGGCCTGCAAGAAGCGAACTGGATCAGCAAGTTGTCGGAGGCGAGATGATGACGGGCAGCGAACATGAAAGTGTCTCGGGTCTCATCGTTGGGCAATTGGGTCAAGCCCTTTTCGAAGCTGCTGAGCATCTCATCGGTGATGTCCTTGAGCTTCTGGGTCGGAGTGTCGAATTGACGTTCGACCTCTTCGAGAGCGGCTTTGAGGTTGGTGGGTAGATCGACCGTCGCATCGAGCGGAATGAGGTAGGAGGGAGACGGCATGGCGGGTAGTTCTCGACTGTTTATAGTAGAGTGTGCAATCGACCTGTGCGTGTTGTGGGACAATGAGTCCGAGGCCGAACGGAGAGAGGGGAAAGCAGTCGGCCAGTGGATCGCTTGAACGTACGGGAGGAGCACGAGAGGGCTGCTCTAGGGTTAGGACGACAGGCAGGCAGCGGCAGCGGGTGTACAAGAAGCCAACCCGAGTAGATCAACCCCAATCAGCGGTTGATCCAGCCCCAGACGGGCTCCTTCCAATGTGTGACGGCCCTCTCCACATTTCCGACGCCCAGTCGATCTGGACCACCATGGAGCCCGAGCAACGCTTACCAAGAAAGCCGAGCAAAGCACAACAAAGAGCCGCGAAGGCGCGTACGTACCGCGAGTATCAAACTGTACAGAGCATTGATTTCCTTTTCTTCTGCTAGGGTGCACGTCCTAAGCCACCCAGATCTTGCCGAAGCAGTCTTTCATGTCCTGCACGAACAACTCCGGCTGCTCCTCCGCAGGGAAGTGACCGCCCTGCGTGCGGAAAAAGAAAAGAAAGTCGTCCAAGAACAAGCTATAGCTGTCAATCCGCCAGGAGCTACGAGTAGTTGGCCTGCGTACCTCTGAGTGGTAGCGATAGAACTGCAGATTGCCGTTCCTGCCTGCCCAAGCTTCGGGTGTCGAGCTGAGCTCCTTGGCGAAGGAGGAAAAGCCAAAGGGTTTCTTAAGGTAGTACTTCGAGTCGTTATGGAGGGCGGAGATGCCAGTCTGCATCATGTCTATGGCAGATACACTGTTAGCGCTGAAAGGTTCGGCTTGACAACGCAGCACCCACCAGCATAAGCCCAGATCGAGGAGGGGTAAGATTCGCGAAGCCACCACATAGTCGCGATCGCCAGGACCGAATCAAGCGGAAGGTCCTCGTCGGTCCAGTCGCGGAATTTTTCAGCGACTGCATGTAGAAGGAAGTGTGGTAGAGATGGGAGTGTGGGGGTGGCGCACAAAGAGGGAGAGAGATTCAGGACAGCGAGGGTGATCCACCCAAGGGGTTGAGCGATAGAGGGTCAGCTTTAGATCGCCCTATCCCTAGAGTACAGTATATGAGCTGCGGAGACTTACGCCAAGCCAGAAGGGCAACGGGGGAGCTTCCGATGACGATGCCTGCAGTTTGCGAAGGTCATTGTCGATTTCACCGTTCCCGGGCTGTCCTGGCATGGACCAATAGGAAGCGGGAAGTTGCGTACCAATAGTTCCGGGACGGGTCATGTGCTCCATTGCATAGCCACGCCCGGTCGCTTGAAACTCTTCGCCTCGCTTCAGATTTTGTCTCTCGTGCTCCTTCAGGTCGGCCTCGGAGGACTCGCCTGAGGGACGAACGGCGGGGAGACTGGTAGAAAGGACTGTAGTCAGCGCAGTGTCAGGCAGAGTGCGAGGCAGCAGGTTATAAAGCCAAGCCAGACTTACTAGTTGATGTTGATAGCTTTGCAAGTATCGTAATGAACCGCAAGGATGCGAGCCAGCCCCGACCCGATGTCTCCTCCCTGCACGGCGTACCCGTCACGGTACCCAAGTCCGACAATGAGCTTGTCCAGAAGTCTCGCGCAGTCGTCCATCGTGAAGCCACGATCAAGAGGAGGAGGATCGCTCCATCCGTAGCCGGGAAGCATGGGGACGATAAGGTGGAAGGCGGGGTCGGTGCTTTCACGCAGAAGCTTGACAGATTGGATAAACTCAAAGGCTGAACCCTATGTGAAGCAAAGCAGGTCAAATCGAGAGAAAAGAAAAGCCAGTCAGAGGAGCTGAGCGAACCGGCCAGCCATGGAGGAGGAGGAGAGGGACGGCTTTGGGGTCCTCCGACTCGTGGTAGATGAAGTGGATCTGCGGAGCAGCATGGAACGTCAGCGGGATGAGTCCCCCAATTTCGCTTCGCTTCTTCCAGCGTTCTCCTTTTTTGACATAAACGCACCTTGTAATCATGCCCTTCATCCTCGATCGTCGTGAGGTAGTGGTCCACGGCATTGATCTTGTCCTCGTGCACGCTCCTGCGGAAGGAAGAATGACGAGGTGAGCAAGAAGAAGGAGGCGGAAGAAAGATGCGGAAGAGAAGACTGACCAGTCGAATCCATTCTGCCACCTGTCGAGGGCCTTCTCCATCCACTCGTGAGTGATGCCGTACTTCTCCTGCTTAGAAGCATAGGTGGCTCTGGGCAGTTTGGCGTTATTGAGATCGGTTTTGAGGGAAGCGAGTTGGTCGTCGGAAAAGCCGGGGCGGAAATGCTCGAGCTCGAGAGTGCGTTGTGTCATATGGAAAGCTTTGGTGTGTCGTACAGAGTCAATCGGGTGAAAAGAAGAAAGGACAGGGAGGGGGAAAGAAGGTTCGGCCAGCTGCTGACCTTGATGCGACTTGTCCGCGTTGCTTGAAGCCTTGCTACAATCACTTGACGCTCTAAAGTACTGCTCATATTGTCTCACAACCAGCCCGCGACTACAGAAGCCCTTGCACCGCAACATAGCAACCTCCCCACCTCGCCCGCTCACCGACCCAATACAGCGCCCGCCATTCAATCAGCAGAGGAAGCAGTTACGAGCAGTGGTGCTATTAGCTATGACAGACTACGCATGGCCGAGACAGTCCCATCCCAGTCGACTAAAGTAACAATTGACATGGTCGACATTGCGAGGTGGAACAAGTCGTCGCAAGGACACTGGCTGTGGAGCAGCTTGAGGCGCGGACAAAGGGCTACATGGATGTACGGACGTCCAGATCGACACTGCTTCTCCCGCCAGCCGCTTGTTCTCCGACGGTGCTCCCTTTCCTCTGCCAACCTCTGCTTCGCCTCGTGATGCGTTACTCAGCTCGACGTGCTGCAGACCCGCTGCTTTCCTATTCTCTCGCCGGTCACCATCTCGAATCATCGCAGGCGGAGCAGGCTCGCCGGTCTGTAAGTTGGGCGGACTTGCTTCAAACTCTCATCTTTTGCCAAAGCTGTTTCACCCGTCCCTCAGCAGAACCGCGCTGCATGCTTGCCTTTGCGGGAGGAAGACGATGCACGACTCTTCCCATCGTAGGTGACGAAATGCTACTGGATGCGCGCCAGTCCTGCTCGGTGCGGCTGCGGAGGGCCGCTATGGCGGCCCACTACATCCAGAACTTTTGACATCACCTGGCAGTATGTGATCTCGCAAGGGCTGTTCAACGATGCCGTCGGCTGGGGCGCCGTCCATAGTTTCGACTATACTGTTGGATAGAATCAGGGTGAGTAAGCGAGACGTAGCGGAACCCCAGGCAAAGTGTCGCACGCGAGGTTTCAGAGCGGGTTGGCGTTCTGCTTGAACATGATCTCCCTCCTCTGCACAAACAATTGGGCGAGGGATGAGGTGGAGAGAACGAGGGAGACGTCGTATGCGTGGCGAGACAAGTGTGCTATGGAGGGAGCGGTGGCGCGCTGAGAGCAAGAGGTGAGGCACTTGATAGCTGGTGCGTCGGAAGTCGGGCACCATATCTCGCTCTCACCTGCGTGAGAACAGCAGCCCGAGTGGTTCTAACAGAACGCGTACATCGGAACTCAGTCAAGCAGCGGGAGAACAACTGTTACTGGGCTGCTAGGGGTATAAATGTGCGACAACAACACGGGGCAAATCGAAAGGGGGAAGGAACGAACACAAGAATGCGATTTCTCTACCTTATTCTCACGTAGGCGCACTGGCTTGTGTAGCTGGACTGGCTGGACTTCAGCCGGCGGCGTAACATGGTAGTTGGGACGGGTGACGCGTTCTCCTTCTGCTCGACGGGGCGATCCGCGATCATGCCTGCGGACACCTTGCTCCTGGATATGGCCGTGTTAGGGGTAGGCGATGCGTGAACGCGTGGCTTGGAGCAGGACGCGTTAGCACGGGAGCATAAATGAGAGGCGGCGGTGATCTTCATGAAAAGCAAAGGATTGACAGACTGTGCGGGGCGCGGGGGTATGTTGACGCTCCATTCATAGACGCCTGGCATGACACAAGAGAGCGGTTAGCGGGTACAGGGCACCGATAAGCGCGCACGGGAAGGGTGCAGCTCACCCGCACGTAGTAACGCAAGCCACCGAGCCGGAGTGAGCACAACAGCACCAAGGTCGGGATGACGCCAGACGGGTGAGTGGGAGTTGATGGGAGGCAGGGAGTTTGGTTCTGGGACTTCTGCCAGCGCCGTCAAATGGAGATAGCGTCGGCGGTGTACCGGTAGCACTGTTTAACGAGTGAGGTCAGTTCGCGGGTCTTGGAAGAGGTTTCGGCTTCGAGGAACAACCACTTACAGACGAATTGAAACCAAGTCCATTCCCACTCTTCCTTCATTTTGACACCGTCGGCTTCCCACACCTCGCCCCGCTTCTGCGCTATCCTGAAAGCCTCCGCTGCGTCGTCCCAATTGTCGAAGGCTTGGTAGAGTTCCTCGAATTCTCGCGGCCAAAAAGCCACACTTGCCCAGCCGAGCATGTGCAGCAGGACGAGATGGTCAGGGTGGAGGACTGGGTGCTTGAAATCGAGTCGCATGACTTGATGCAGACAGAGATCGGAGGGTGAGGAGCGAGAGAACGTGATTTAATGGGGGCGGGCAGGTTGTCCAGACTCTGATTGGATTTGATGAACTGGCGAATCGTACGTATCGAATCGCGTGCTACGAGTGAAGGGAAGGGAGGTAACCTAGGAAGGGCGGCAGCTGGACAGGACGCGAGGTCACAATCGCGGTCTGGACGCGCCGAGTCCAAACCGGCTTCAAACCACACTCAGCGCGTTGAACGACTCGTCTACATAATTCAACCCTGGTAAGCGCCCTCACCGTTCCTTTCGTTCCACTGGCAATTCGAAAAGTGTAGCAAACCGCATGTTGTCGCATGCTATTGCACATGTGGTTCCGCTCTATTGCAGGATCACAATTCAGGACGTAGTAGGAGTGTCTACTGATGCAGGCACTGCGACATGCACCGCGACAGCCAGCTGCAACTCGAGACAAATTTGCCTTACTCGCCTTCACTCCCACTCTCCTCCGAACTGCCACTATCCTGACCAACGACCGCAAACGCCCTATCCTCACTCTTCTCTCCATCGTCCTCAGACCGCTCTTTCCCAGGCCCATGCCCGTGTCCATGTCCGTCCTTTCCCGAAGAAGGAGAGGACGACAAACGTGTCTTGCTCCTCCCTCGAGGCGGTTCCGTCCTGAATCGCTCAGTGATGTCGTCCTGGATGTCGACCGAGATAGAGGAAGAGTTGGACGACATGTCTAGGTCGCGGTCGTGTGCTCGAGAGAGGGGTGGAGGGGCGCGAGAGTTTGGAGCAGGTGCTGAAGAGGAAGAGGTCGAAGCTGAGCCTGTCGTGAGGTGGGAAGCCTTAAGGCTTGAGGGAGGGAGAGAGGGAACAGCAGCGGCAGGGTCGGACGGCGTGATAGCGGGCGACGAAGCGCTCGTCGTCTGCTCCGAGACATCGTCGATGTCGTACCCCTCATCTTCCGAGTCGACCTCGTCCTCTTCTTCTCCCGAATCATCCTCGTCCTCCTCATCCTCGTCCTCGTCCACCTCGCCGCCAACATTGTTCTGCTGTACTGCATCAGCGAACGAAGCGTGCTTCTCCGCTCCGCTCGACTTCTTCGGTGTCGAGGAAACGCTCTCTATCGTCGTGGTCTGCTGACTCGACGAGCGCGGCTTCTTCCGACCCTCCTCCTGTACAGTGCAGTAGAAGAGAGTAAGCCTCCCACGGAGCACGGAGGAGACAAGAAACATAGTGACGCACGAGAATGACAAAGCTCTTTTGCCGTTGCCGTTCGTTCCACTTGAGCGTCCGAGCAATCGAATGGAACCAGTCCGTCGATTGCTTATCGGCGCAAACGGTCGGGAAAGGATAAGGCGAAGCGGTCACCTTGATGTGATCGCCCTCTGCGGTTTCACCAAGACGTAGATCAGCCAACGCGAACGGAAAACCGGACATGAGGGACGTACGCCTTAGCTCTACCCGTCCTCGTCCGTCGAATGAGGCCCAGGCTGTACTCCTCGAGTTGTAGGGCACGCAGATTCGCAACTCCATGCTGTCGGGCAATAGCATGGGTCGGAACGAGAGCGTATGAGGGCAGATAGGGGTGATGAGGATGGCGGGAATTTCGGGGTGCGCAAGGGAGCCGCCCGCGGAGAGCTGTGCAGGAGGAGGCGAGTCAGCGGACGGCAGGAAGGAGGAAAGGAAAAGACTGACAGAGTAAGCGGTTGAACCGGTCGGCGTAGACACGGTGAGCCCGTCAGCCTGCACAGTAGTCATGTGATGCTCATCACCTGCAAGTCAAAAGCGATGTCAGCGTCGAAAGGGAGCGGAAGCAGACAAAACGACGGACCGAAGAGCTCCAACTGCGAGACATACGGACTCGGTCCACGATCCACTACCAAATCATTGAGCACTTCAAAGCTCTCCACCGCCCTCGTCGAGAAGCACTTGATGGCCTTATCCTTCTTCCCCTCCTTCCCAGGCAAAGGTCTCCCACTCTCAAGCGCGTCCCAACCCTCCCTCGTCAGACTCTTCATGAAGATCCCGCCCGTTCTGCCGCTCTTGACCGCCTGTCGAGCACGAGATTCGTCCTCCGTTACCGCGCGGTAAACGGTGCAGGTGAAGCGCATGCGCAGGTTTACTCGCACGCCAGACTCGATGGCGGCGTCGAGGGTTTGGCGGAAGTTGGCATAGTCAAAGTTGGTGAGGAAGCCTAGGGAGCCGAGGGCGAAGGGAATGACGGGAGGAACGATCTGCTGAAAGAGCCAAGAAGTGTAGAGCACGGTACCATCGCCGCCGAGCTAGAAAGAGCGAGAATTGTTAGAAGCGTCACGGAGGAAAAGGAGAGACGAAAGTAACGCACAGTAACGACGAAGTCGAACAAATGCGGGCTCTTACTGCACATCTCGTTCGTCCAATACCTCAGCTGACCTTCTTCGCCTTCTTCTGCCGCCGCGCTCCTCGAGAACCCGCTCGCCGAAGAGATCGAGTTGTTCCGTTTCAGCAACGCGTCATTTAGCCCCGTCATGCTGAGCGGCGTTATCGACCCATGATGATGTCCTGGAGTCGCAGTTCCGGGTCGCCGTAATCGTCCGGCTTCGGTAGCGAGAGAGGCGGAGGAGGACGTGCGGGAGTAGCGGCGCGAGGGTAGAGGGCGGAACAACTCTGGGTGGTCTCGCTCCATGCCAGCGGCGTCGAAGCGCTTCGACTTGCGGAGCTGAGAGTCGACGTACCTAAGAGGAACAAGGGACGTGAGCTGAAGAATCAGCAAAGGAAGCGGAAGTGACGTACACAACGAGACCTCGATCCTTCCCATTATGAGGCGTTTTCATCAACCACAAGGCAAGCTCACGAGTGAGGCGCGTGAGCTGGTTGTCGCGAGCCTTGGTGACGATCATGACGGACTGGATATGCGAGACGACCCTCGCCCGACCTGCAGAGTCGATATGATAAGTGTTCGTCCTAGTAGACGAGAGGCGCCTCGACCCAACAGGTACAGAGGGCTTCTGCCAGAGAGTAGATGCGGGCGTACCGAGTTGTCGGCTCATCTCCCTCACGCTAAAAGCCGTCTCCGCCAACTGCCTCGTCCAACTATTCGCCTCCTCATCATCTTCGTCATAATCCTCGTCGTCGAGAGCATTACTCGACGGAGGGGCATCCACGCTATCCGGACTCCCAATGACAGGGCGAGGACCGTCCGACTCCCCGACCTGCGCCGTCGCACTTGCACCTTCGCTACTCTTGCTCCTCTGCAGCTCCCTTCCGGTTTCGCTCTGCTTCCTCGCCATCTTCTGTCGGCGAGGGCTAACAGAGCGAGCATCACGCTTGACAAAATCGTTGAGGGTGTTGTCGAGATGGGAATGGATGAAGCAGGGACTGGCGAGGGACTGAGCGAAAGATGAGGACGTTGCTGGTGCGGCAGATACCGGGGTGGACAGAGTCGAGCCAGTGACGATGGGAGGAGGAGTCGATGCATGTTCGCGTGGTGAATGTGGTTGAGGGGTTCTTGGGGAAGGAGGGGCGAGGTAGGAAGGGGTTGTGGTTGAAGTGGGGACTTGTAAGCCTCGATGTGTCAGGGCGCGGGCAGGGGAGGAGCGCGGCTGAGGTGGAGGAGTTGCGGATGCCGAGCCAGACGAGGAGGAAGAGGCGGTACGAGCGTGGTTGGCCAAAGGAGAGAGATGATGCTGTCGGGTCGGCATCGAGAGCGGGGATGAAGGTGTGCCGGTGGAATTTTGAGCTGATGATGCTGGTCTGCTGATCGGCGAGAGCATTTCAGGTCTTCCCCTTTGATAGTCCATATCTCGTGTGATGTAGCCGGGTTGACGTGCAGCGAAGGAGGAGGAAGTGGGAGATCTGGCAGCGAGTCGAGGTTGATGACGCCGAACGACGGGAGTCTGAGGTGTGAAAGGCGAGAAGTGGGAATATGTCGGCGTAGGTGTGAGTGCGTCGAATGCGCTCGTAGACTCTGAGTCTGATGGTAGTAGTTGACAAAGTGGAGGTTGTGTGGGATGAAGTGAAAGCGGAGGAGGCGCTGAATGTCGGAGAATTGAGCGCTGAACGGTCGAGTATTGGCTACTCGAGATAGTACGGCTTTGCTGGTTCCGATTCTCCTGGTTCACGACGAGATCCCAAGGTCAGCGGACAAAGTTACGAAACGTTCTATCCGCCTTGGGCACACTGCAAGATGAGCTGAGTGAGTGGGCACCGACTCACTGCCGTCCTCAATTCTGATGAGCGCGGCGTCGATGAAGCAGGGCCACGAGTGTTGAAAGACTCGTCGTCGTCGACCTCGCAGCGGAACATTTCGAAGTGGACTGGACTCCCCCACTGCTTCGCGCTCAGCAGACAGTTCAGACCGAGGCTAAGCGGAAACAACGGTAGTAGTAGAGCTGTCTCCTCGCCTGCAAAACGTCCCCAAAGCTGGAGACCGCCGCCTTTTCTCCTTCGCAACGCGCTCTCCTCGAAGAAAAAACGGCGTTCTCGCGTTGCCTGCTCGCGCAGCGCAGTCTACGTACTTCTCCCCAGGAGTCTGCGCAGCTAATCAACCCTGGAAGACGACCAAATACCGACTGGTCCCTGCTACTTCCGCCAGACCATCGCAGTGGTCGGAAGGAATCGTTCTACACATTACCGCCTAACCTAAGTCTGAGAGACGAAACACTACAGGACCGAACAGCATGGGAAAAAGAGAAGGCACGGCGTAGGAAACCTCAGGGAAAACAGTAACGGCACCGACAAGAGGGGAAAATAGCGTGAAAGAAAACGATTAAGAAGGGTGAGAGGGTGAGAACGTCCGGTGTGAGTGGCGTCGACGTCGTTTACTACTGTCGATAGCGTAGCAGGGGCGAATCGGCGGCGCAGGAGAGAGTTGATGAGAAAGAAGGGGGAGTCTAACTCGCCCTGCTGCCCTTCCTGCCCATCGCCCGACTCAATAAACCCCCCGCACTCTTCCTACTCCCCGAACTCCCACTCCCCGCCTCACTTCCCTCTTCCTCCACCCCAACCGCCGCCCCACGTCCTCCACTATTCGCACTCCCTTTCCTCCCTCCCAACCCAAATCCAAGACTCAACCCCGCGCTCGAAGTCCTCCGACCTCCGAGCATCCCGCCAACTCCATTCCCACTGCCTCCCGCAGTCGAAGCCGGGGAAGAAGTAGCAGAAACTTCGGCACTGATAGCGCTAATACTCATCGAGGACAATGACGAAGTCATGCTCCTCCCGCTGGTTTGACTAGTCTGAGGTCGCATCAAGGGCGCAGAGAAGGGTGTACCGCCGAAGCTACTTTCGTAGGGCGTGCCTTCTTCGTGAGAGGTTGGGGCGAGGGTGTCGTACTCTTCGCCGGGGGTGACGAGACCGGGCGAGTCCTCCCCGAGAACGGCGGAAGGGTCTGAGACGTAGGTCGAGGTGGTGGTCGTTTCTTGCGTGATGCGGATGCGGGAGGTAGCTGGAGGAAGGGGCGGAGTAGGGGAGACGATGTGCCCAGAACGGGTGGTGGAAGTGGATCGAGTAGAAGCGGACGAGGAGGAATGGTATTGGACTGGCTGGGACGATACTGCAGGAGACGCTCGCGGCGGCGGGAAAGAATACTCTTCAACAGTTTGGGGGTGAGGGAATCGAGCGGTGGGAGTGGGAGGGACGAGAGGTCCACCAAAGAGAGGTTCTTGCGGACCGGGGTTGATTGCCGAAAACTCGTCCTCATCGATCATGAAGCTGTTCTCCTGGTCTTCGAGGTGCGAGGCGAAACTGGTGATTGTAGCGCTGGTAGTCATCCCGCCAGCGAGCGGGGGCGAATGGGCTCGCTCTCGAATCGTGAACTCGGGTTCGCGAGGCGTCGAGATGGCCGCAAGTAGGGAGAGGTCTTCCGTCGAGAATGATTTGGGTGGGAACGAACCTCGTCGAGACAGACCGGTACCGCCGAACCCGCTGCCGCCAGTGCTATTTATCGTGAAGCTCCGGTGGCTCCTTCGGGACGCGACTGACTCACGACCTTCGCTACTCTCTTGACGGTGGTGGACATTGTTGCTGGACGGGGAGGAAGAGATTGGCGTGTTGAGAGCTGCAGCTGGGTTACGAATATGGAGCTCGTCGGATTCGGCAGTCGCTGATCGGCCAAAAGGAGGTTGTGCGCCGAGCGACTTGCGGTACCCCGCACTCGACGAGCTGAGGGACGAGGCAGTTCCCGGTCTCCCAGAAAGAGCCCGCTTCGTACGAGTCTTGGGATCGGCAGTCTTGTTCCGCAAGTCGAGGTAAGTCGTCGCAACCAAACCTCCACCTCGCCGCCGAGACTCGGCATGAATGTCGACGCAAGCTTCTGCGAGCTCGATGAAGCGATGCGAGCGTCCTCCTCGAGACGAGGCGATCGAGGGGGTTTCGCTTCGAGGGTGCGAGTCGACGCCGGCGTACTTGCCCTCCTCGACGAGCGGACCTTTCTCGGCGACGAAGCGGGAGATGAGAGAGGCAAGTAGGCCGAGTTCGCGGGGGAGGTCGATGAGGTGAGGAAGAAGAGGGACGCCCTCCTTGTCGAGCGGGGCGAGCGAGTTTCGCAGCCGATACGGCGCGAGGTAAGCCGCTGCGTTCGGTGACGTCCATTCTTGTCGGTAGCCAGTGGCGGGACCGGCCGTCGAGATGTGCTCAATGAAGTCGACGAAGGCGGCGGTGTTCTCCTGCACGAACGGGTTCATGGGAAGCATGAAGGGCTCCTTCTGGCCGAAAGAGGAGAAGTTGGCGAGACCCTGCAGGGTCTTGGCCACGAGGGTGAGAGTGCGCTGTGATTTAGGGTCGGGAGGGCTCGAGACGATGAAGAAGAGTTTCGGGTTGAGGACGGCGGGAACGAAGAATCGGAGGAAGATAAAGGCGGAGACGCAGGTCCAGCGGGTGTTCTTCTGCTCTTCGCCGAGACCATACTTCTCGACGACGATGCGCTGGATGTGACCGAAGATCTGTCGCAAATCACTGCGAGCAGGGAAGTAGACGTCAGTAAGGTGGACGCCGCAAGAATCGGAAGAGGCAAGTCACTGAGGGCACTTCTCCCTCGCATCGTAAATCGAGTTCCAGACCGTCAACGTCCAATCATGCAACGCATGAATGTTCGCCTGCAACTCCTTTTCCTTCCACCCCGGCTTCAGCTTCATAGGATCAATCTCAATTTCGACCTTCTCAGCGCAAATCCGCCTGATTGGTTCTCCGATACTCGCGTCGAGGTACTCGGCCCCAATGAGCCGAAGGTAGAGTTCAACTGATTTCGTAAGGATGGTATTGCCTCGGAAAAGAATTGCAGCCGAACGATTATTGCGGTTGTTGCCATCGACCTCGAGGTCAGCGAGTCGGAGGAGACGGGGTACGAGTTGGCCATCGGCTTGGTAGATCCGGAGAAGGATTTTGGTCACTTCTTCAAGGTCGGACGGGAACTCGTGCGCGATGTCGGTGGCGAGTTCTGCGTCCGAGTCGTCCGCAAGAAGCTGCAAGCAAGCAGTCTCATAAGTATAGCACTCACCAGGCGGCAGTGAGCGGAGAGAGCGTACCTTGAGCATCGCTTGATACCCCTTGCTGGGCAGCATGACCTCTTCTCCTATCCTCAGTCCCAAACTCAACTCGCCCACGATATCCGAGATCTTAGCAGGATTCGCTGGCTTGATCGGCCACCAATCCTCTACGAGCTCGTGTCGCGGTAAGTCGGGAATGCGGATCGTAGCGGAGCCGAGGAGGTGAGGTCGGGAGGAATGCTTCGAGGATTGCAAGACACGGATCGTGATAGGGGCGACGAAAGGCGGGAGGTCGCTGCAGACAGAGGGCAAAGTAAGCACTACCAAATCGAATGGTGTAAAGACGCAACTCACGAGAAAGTGAACGCCTCATTCCAAAACGGCGACGTCCCCTTCCTAACCGAAGTCCGGGCAACCACCTCCCCACCCATCTCAATCTCGCAGAACGTCTCTGCCGATCCATCCTCCTTCCCTTCTCCTCCTCCGACCACACCAGGCCTACTCTGCATCCTCGGCTTAGCCGGCGACGCTTCATTCGAATAGGTGTCGCCTCCAGAAGAGGAGAACGAAGTCGTCCCCCCGTCCAGGTCACCTCGATCCGCTCCGCTGCGCTCCCAGCTCGTCTTCGGACCCGGTCGGATAACTTCCGTCGCCAACTCTCCAAGCGCTCGCCCTTCATTGATAGTCAATACAACCGACCGATAAATCCGACAGCTCGCCTCGAGCTCATCCGGTTTCGACTGACTACCTTTCCCCGCACCACCATTCTGAAGCGGGTCCGGATCGCTGTCGCTCCCGCTATCTGAGGGGTAACCGGGAGGCGCTCCCCCTCGCGCTGTTCCCAGCGGACGAGGGGTAGCAGCGCCAGAGGCGAGGTAGTACTCGGGTCGAGCGAAGCACTGCGTCATAACGAGCCAAACTTGCGTCGCGACGACGGAGGGAAAGCAGAGATAGAGGGGTTCGTCTGATTTGCCGCTGCTGGAAGAGGAAGGGAGGGAGGAATAGAGCGAGGACGAGCTGGACGTGGAGGAGTTGGGCTGGAAAGAGGTACGATGAGGCGTTGTTGGGCCGGTCTGTCTCCGGATGAGGGAGATGCAGTTCGGACGGCCAAAGAGGGAATGGTCGACGGAGCGGACGTCGGTTCGGGAGAGAGAGGGGATATGGACGGAGTGGAGAACGGTCTTGTCGCTCTGTATGAAGGCGGTAAGGCGCGCTTAGTATGGAAGTCCTGTCAGGCAGCGGAAAGGGGCGCACCTCGCTGAAGATGCGGAAATAGCCATCGTCCCGCAATACACCGGTAGCTCTCTTCCACCCTCCTTCCCGGCCTACTGCACTGGCTGCAGACGAAGATCCCTTCCCCTTATCTTTCGAGCTAGAACTGGATTTGCCCTTCGAATCCTCAACATTGTAAAGGATAGCTTCGGCCGGGGAAAGGAGGTGATGGGCGGATTCTCGCTTGGCGGCCTTGCGTTTCATAACGGAGGGGACCTGGTAAGAATTCGAGGTCAATCTTGGCTGCAGCGGCAGAAATACCCACGAAGAACAAGAAAGACGCACATCCCGAATCAACGGCGCCTTGCTAAACTTCCCCACCCCTCCACTGCTACTCCCACCCGCAGCCTTTAGGCTAGTCTGCCAAACCCAACAAGTCTGACTCCACTCCCTACTCTCCTTCTGCCGTGGTCGTTCCCGTCCCTTGCCCCGATCAATCCCATACTCTGTCCGGGCGCTCGCGCTCGTGCTCGTGTGTCCCGAGGCAGAGGCGGACGCGCTGCCTCCGATTGAACCGGAGGCGCTGTTGATCGATGCGGCGGAGGACGAGTTTTGACCGCTCGTACTGGGTGGTGGCCAGGTTCCGGTCACCGAGGCGACGGAGGTTGAACCGAGGGAGTGGATTGATCGGGAATCGTCTTGTAGGTCGGCTGTCGAGGGACGCGCGAGAGGTGGGGCAGAGCTGGAGGGGACAGGAGCGCCAGGGTATAGTGGCACACTCGATGTTCCGCCTGAAACGCGTTCTCCGAGCGAAGGACGTGAGGACGGCGGGGTCTCCGGCGGCACAGGCGGCCGAGCGGCAGCAGCCCGACGGATCTCATCCAAGCTGGAGCGCTCTTTGATCCGCCGAGCCTCCCGTTCGATGTCCTCCCGTAGCCGCGCCGCCCGCAAGCTGGACGCCCTTCCTCCCGCACTAAGCATTGCGCTCCTCCCGCTCCCTCCGCTGGCAACCGAGTGTATCGATTCGTTATCTTCTCCGCCCTCGGGCCATGGGTCTTCCTCTTCGGTGAAGGCGCCAGCTTCTTTGAAGAACGTTAGGTCTTCGAGAGGAGTTCGTTCGTTCAGGGGTGAGCGGGGAAGGAGTCGGAGCGGGCTACCGGCGCGTTCAAAGGAAGATGCTGAAAAGGCGGAAGAGGATGTGCCAGGTCGAGGTCGAGCCTGGGGGGAAGTCGGGACGGAGCGAGAGGGCGGGTAAAAGTGGCCGGAGAAACTGTCGCCTTCTCGTGAGCCGTGGGATCTGAGGCTGCTCGAGTCGTCGTGAATCTGCCGCTGAGGCATCGCACCGGCAGTATGGCTTCGTCCGTGCGGTGGGCGGGGGATGGCGGCCCATTCTCCCTGCGAGATTGACGGCGTTGTCTCGTCTTCCTCTTCCTCCCCACCGGATGTGACTTGATTCCGTCTTGACAAGGCAGAGTCGGGCCTCGGGTTGGGAGAATCCGCAGATGTCATGGCAGACATGGAGTGGAGGGAATGGAGAGACTGGAGAGAACGGTTGGACGACTGATTGGACAGGCGCGAAGCTGAGGACGCTCTTGAGGAGGTTCGGGTGGGAAAGGCCTGAGATGGGGGACGGGGCGAGGTGGAAGGTTGCCTGTGGTGGCCCATGCGGTCCATCATGGCTTCGAGCATGTCTGTGCGGGCAAGGAATGGGTCGGAAGAGCAAGCACCTCTGATCAGCCGAGTTCCCCCTCTCGTCGACTGCGACTTTCGGCGGAGCTGTCAGGTGTACGCTGGGTAGAGAGTCGAGACTGACCCATGTCATCCTGACTTGGCTGTGCTCGTTGCGGCGTTGGCATGAGGCAGGCGGATCAACGCGACGAGGAGGCTCAAGCGGTCAAGGTGAAACCGGGACAGGCGTCAGGTATACCCCCAAGTCGTAGCTGCTGTGATGTGCTCGTCCCTAGTGCCCTTGTCGCTGACTCGTGTGGGTGCTGGCAGCGAGTGGGGAGACGAGTGAGAGTGAGGGGTCGACTGGCTGGACTGATATCGAAGTTGGGGTTCGGATGATATGTACTGGTTGTAGCTACTGCTACACTGCCTGTGATCCCAGTCTAGAAGGGTAGCAGTCGAGGCGGAGCGAGCCATATGAATTCATCGCTTCCACTTCTCCTGCAGCTGCCAGAATCGCAACTCTGCAACACCGCTAGACGCCAGTACAGCAAGTGCAGCAGCGACCTTGACCGCCGCTTGACATGTACAGCGAGATCCAACTCGTACCAATCCCGTTCACGCCCTCTCGCCTATACTTTTTGTCTAGCTTGCTTCTCTTTCCATCTCTCAACATCGCGCTTCTCCCTCGTTAACAGCGGGAACAGCATATGCCGATGGCCAAAGGCTACCGTCTGCGTCCCGATACGCGTCGGCCGTCCTCTCAGTCTCGCCCGCTTGCTCGCCGCGTGCTCGTGATCGCTTGCCGCCTCACCGCCTTTCCCTCCTCACCGGACAAGGTTGCCCTCCTGTTTCCGTTCCCACGCTTGATCTCCCTGATGCTGCATCGCATCCAAGACCCACAGCCGAGAAGAAGCTCGCTAGCGCTGATGCCGGCTGGAGTCCCCGTTACTCTGGCCCCCCTTTTAGGTTTTCCTTGCAGGCCTAACTTCCCCTCCGCTCGAGCAAGAGAACCGGATCTGCGGCTTGGACTTGGATTCCTTCTGCTCCCATTCGTCTCCAATACCTGCTGACGAAGTGGAAAGATGCACTGGTCGCCACAGGTGCGCTTTCACTTCCGTTACTTCCCCTCACCTTTGCCCTATAGTACCCAACACCCTAACGCACCACTGCCTTCCCTTGGACCTGTCAGGTCTCTCTCGTACAAGGCATTTGTGACTGCTATGCACTCGGTTTCGCTATGCTCTGGATATGGGTCCGCCTTCTCCCCCTTTCACCCTCCGCCTTTCCTCTTCCCGCGCGGTCTTACTGACTTTCCACTCTCCTGGACTATCGAGCGTCACTGACCGCAGACCTTGAGCAGCGCTACGACAAGTTCGCCTGCCTGGCCTTTTAGCGACGCGGTTGGTCAAACAAGCTCTTCCTGCGAGTCATGCTCGTTCGTCCTGACCCTCGCTTTTCTACCGGCCCCCTCTGCTCACTGTGCTTCTACCTCGCTCACAGATAGGCTACACCACATCTTTTCCCGCCCACATCGCTCAGTGCTTCTGGCTCGCCTACATCAAATACAAAGTCGGCTTCTTCCCGATGAACCTCACCGGGGTCAGCGCCGAATATAAAGGGTTCCCCGTGCCTTATTACTTCTGGCCGGAGAAGCACAAGAACATGATACGACCCATCGAGTGAGTCGCACCCGTTAGAGGTACAGGGCTGTTGAGCTCTCTTCTTTTCGCGGGTCTTCACGACGATCTCTAACTCGCCCCTCTGTGGTGCTTTTGCGCAGATGGATGATCGCATACACCTGGATGATGGAGGTGCACGTCGCCTCGAACTGCCTGGATTCCCGACTATCGAGTGCTGACGGGTTTTGAACCAGCAGAGTCTGCCATCAGGAAGAGGTACTCTGGCATCTTCGTGATTCGCAATAGACTATCGACAGTTGTCCCGCAGGTCTTCTACTGGCTCTTCCTCCTCCACCTCAAGCCCACGTCGCCCGGATGGTTCCGCTCGTACGGCTTCAAGGCGAGCATAGTCAGCGCGGTCGCCTTTCCCGTTCTCTTCACCAGCTTGCAGGTCTACTTCGCCTATTACTACACCTCGACCAACGTCGCCAACAGCCAAGTATACATGACGGAAGGCGTCATCACTTTCGCCATGTCGACCGTGATCATCCTGCAGAATGCAACGTTCTCGTTCTGGATCATCCCTAGGTTTCCGCAGGTCAGTCTGCCCTTATCTTGTTCCTCGGCACGCTCAACAAAGCTCATACCTGTCTGCGGTCAGTTTCTGCGACAACTGGAGGAAAAGGGAGCGACGCCGGACTTGCTCAGACGGGTGGGTCTGCTCTCCGTTTCGAAAGTTTCCGATTTCCCGTCACCAACCTCGTCCGTGCGCAGTTTGCGACCTTTGACATGCTGAACCGCCTTCGCGTCGTAGCACGATGGTTGTTTGGCGTACCGCTGTTCATCCTTGCCGTGGATAGCTTATTCGGCAGTAACAAGCTCAACATGATCCCGTGGCTCGTCGACGTCTTCATCTTCGTCAGCGTACGTCAGATTCTCAAACTCGACAGTTGACCCCTGCTGACCTTGCGACGTCTGTAGTACCCCGGCTTACTCTGCGGCTCAATACTCACCCTCGTCATCTTCCTCCCGGTTCGAGGTCGCTTCGATCACCTCGCCTTCAATTCGAATACGTCCAGCTACACGTCCACCTCTTCCTCTGCTGGCCCGTACTTCGACCAGCCCCCTCCAGCCGGCACGCGTCTGTCCGCCTTTTGCCCTGCTGGCGCACCTCGCAGCCCGACCCTTCCTATCAACAACATCCTCCGCCTCCCGCTCCCAGCTCTCACCGCTCAGGACGGACAAGATGTCTATCGGAGCGGCTCGGAGCTCAATCTCGAATCGAAGACTCCCTCCGTCGCACAAGCTCAGGCAGACTTGGAAATCGCGGCAGGACTGAGCAAAGCCACGAGCAGCAGTGGGCACCGGCTTTCTCACCCCTTTACGTCGCACGTATCGAGGAGAGCAGCAGCGGCTGGTCAGACGGGGTATGCGACGACGGGTGGAGCTACGTTGGCGCCCTTACTCCATCCTGAGATTCTTGGATTTTCTTCTTCGGTCCGTTCTGAGTCTTCGTGTTCCTCTCGCCTTGTGCGTCTAAGCTGACTGACGTCCGTGCTGCGTAGATCGACATCCATGCCTGGTCGTGCGAGGTGCAGAAGAGTACGAGCGGTTTACTGACGCAGAAGAACGAAGTGGTCGAGATTGAGATGGTCGAGGGGGAGATGAGGATTGGAAGGGCTGTCTGAGCAAGGAGTGGAAGGCGCGAGAGGGAGACTAAGGCTTATCTTGTGTACAGGCGTCGTAAGCATAGCGCTGCAAACACGCACATTTTCCGCTCCTCACGAGAAAGACAAAAGTCGTTTGGCATGGTATTCTTGTCGACGCTCTTCCCTCGCCGGGGCAAGCGGTCGCTGATGACCTACTGGAGGATACGGTGCGCCCACACACTCGTTCAGTCCGCGCGAGGCGTGCTCACTGATATGCATGTTGTCGTCGTGTTCCCTTGCAAGTTCTCCGGTCGACCCGCCTCCCTGTGTTCACTCTGAGCGTGTAGCCGTTCGGAGGTCGGACAAGGCAATGCTTTCGGCAGACAACCGGTCGAGTGCGTTCACATTCTATTCCGTTGTCGTCTCTCCTTCCTGATCCGTCGCCTTCCTCTCTCGATGTGCCTCGACCTTGTTAACCCAATTGGCCCAGATTAGCACGCGTGGTCATTACACACACACTCTCAGCGACCATCATGCCCGCTGTTGCCTCGCCCTCTTCTCCGTCGCCTTTCTTCCAACACCAGCCGCCTCGTTCCTGCTTCACCCTGCAAAATCCTCAATAATGTTGGCCCGTCGACTTCGACCTCTCTCTCCTCACCCTGAACAAGCCTACAACAGCGACTCGGATGTCATGCAATCCCCACCTCTGCAGCCGGGGCCCAGGAAGCTAAAGAAGGCGGGTGACAAGGACAAGTTGAAGAACCGGGTGCGTCGCTTTTCCTGCTTCCTCGGGCGTGTCAGAGCAGTACGAGCTGACGTAGAACGTTTCCTTACAGATGTCTATGGCCTTCCGAAAGCCGTTCGGAGGAAAAGACAAGAACCGCTCGCCGCTGGAAGCCTATCCTTCTCCACCTCAGCACCCCCCCGCCTACTCTGCCGGCTCTCCGTCGGCCTTTTCCCGCCCTTCTGCTGCTACGCCAGCCTACGACCCGTCTCGTCCTGCGTCGAACGGGAAGAGCAGCCGTCCGAATAAACCGGTAACCGCGCAGAGCGAAGGCGCAGTCTCTCGTCGTTCCCATGTTGGCGCCGTCGGCAGTTCTCCACCGCTTCCTCCCATTCCACGCGGGGGCTCTCTCGAAGGTCCGACGGATCCTCGCGTTACGGCGCTTCTTGGCGGTAACTTCGCTGGCCAGATGAACGAGTTGCTGCCGAAGAACTCGTTCGGCCCGGTCTTCGCTATGGACAACATCGACGGGCTCGGTATCGGCATCGAACGCTCGCCCCCGGCCGCCTCGCCTCCCTCTCTTCAAGTCTCGCCGCCTCCTGCGAGATCATCTCCGCCTCACGCGCAGTCTCAGCCGCAAATCCGCTCGCACGACCCCCCTCATTCCGCTCAGCAGAGCCCGCCTCCCCAGCTTCACCACCATCACACCCAGCCGAACTTGCATTACCAGCGCACGCCGTCGCCTCGCCTGGAGCAACACCAGGGCCCGCCTCCCGTCCTTGCTCGAGCGGTCTCAGCTAGCGAGCCACCGCAAGACACCTACTTCAACCGGCGGCTCTCGCTCATGGCGCAAGGGGGCGAAGTCTCGGCGGCAAGCAAGCGCCTCTCGATGATGCGCCGCGGTCCTCCACTTTTCGGCGACTCGTCGGCCAACAGTTCGACCTCGACCCTTGAAGCTTCGGCGGGTGCAGCGCAGGTAGTCGATGAAGTCAGCGGCAAGGATCGCGCGACTACGCCGCCGGACGCGCAGGTGGCAAAGGTCTTGCTCGACGAGGTGGGCGGACTCTCTTTCGCCAGCCGCGATCGAATCGCCAAACTGCGTACCGCTCGAGCGAGTATTTCGGCAGCACCTCCGACTGCGGCTCAGATCTCTGCACGCGGCGCCAACCGCAAGGATGCGACCAAAGCGTTTACTCTCGCTGCCGCACCGCAAGGCTTCGACCTCGCCCTTGCTCGGACCGGCAAGTCTACCTTCACCCCGGCGCCGAACCAGCCTCTTCGTCCTGTCACCGCCCCCGCTGCTGCTCCTCGTCCTTCTCCCCTCGGGGCCCACCAACCCGTGCAAGCCGCTCCTCAGCCGCCTCCGGTAGCGCCCTCGAAGGACATGTACGTTCTGCGCCCAACGATCAACATGGCTACCCAGACTCCCGGTTGGCCTGAGCCGCAGCAGCTGTCGAACCGTCGCAAGAGCTCCGTAGCTTGGGCGACGAGCACCCCACCTCAGGCATACTCTTCCTTCCCTCCCCCTTCTCCCGCGCACGACTCTCCGCCTCAGCGTCAAATCTCCCCTTCGATTTACTCTATCTCTTCGTTCGATGCTCGCTCGCGAAATCTGCGAGGGCACCGCGGCGGTCGCTCGTCTTTCTACGCTAACGGAGAGAACGACCCGAACGAGGAGGATGAGGACGAGTACGGATATCAGGGTGAGGAGGAACCGCCTTTGCCGGACGAAACGGCCGACAATATCGAGCGACACATCGCAGCTTTCGAGCAGGAGCTTTATGCGCAAGGCGAGGAAGCTGATTACGAGCAGGAGATGCTGGCAGCCGAAGCGACTCCGGTCAACTATGATATTCCTTACCTTACTGCCGAGTCTTACGACACCCCGCACCTCCTTCCTTTTGACATTCCGCCTACGCCTGCGCCTCTCGCTGTCCCAGGCCGCGTCAACGGCGATGCTACCGTACCTTCTCCCGCTCTCACGGCCAGCGGTCCTCGCACTCCTAACCAGCTCAACGCCACCCCTACTCCCCACTTCGCTTCAACCTTCTCTACCCCTCAGCCCTTCCGCGCGCCGCACGCATCTGCCCTTTCCGCTGCGCTGGACGTGCCAGAGTCGCCTAGGTCGAGCTCGAGGTCCCGTGGTCCGGCCCAGGCGCACGATGCTGTACCGCCTCTTTCCCGCTCCCTTTCCAGTTCTTCCGGCTCTTCCTCCTCAGAAGGCGAGACGGTTTCTTCCCGCCCTCCTTCGTCACTCTCCAACCGCCGTTCGTCTTCCGAGGCCACAACTCCTCCGACTCCCGCCGTTTCGAGCACCTTCACCCATCCTCTCGGCGAGCAGATCTCTGCCGAAGAGGCAAAGGAAACAGAGGTCGACCCAGACGCCCCCGTTGTCACCATACGCAAAGCCTCCATCGTCACCTCTCAAGTCCGCAAAGCCTCCCTCATCTCTTCCCCCGCTTCCCGTCCCCAGTCTATCGTCCTACGCAAAGGCTCCCTCTCTTCCCTGGCGAACGATAACCGTCGCGTCAGCTTCGCCGACAGCGATGGCGGTGTCAGCGTCCATTCTAGCAGTTCGAGTGGTGCGGCTGCAGGTACTTCCCCTCGAGGGGAGAGGTCGCCGAGGCACTTCCACCTAGACTTGCCGGGTACGGACGAGGCGCCGCCTGTTCCGGGTATTCCAAGTCCCATCAGGCGGGAATTCGGCGACGCGTCTTACCCCTTCCCTTCGCCGACTCACGGAGTTTCAATACCGGCGGCAGCAGAGGCTTCGGAGGATGGAGAGGAGAACGCACAGTCCGATGTCCCGACTCCCACCGCCGAGTTTCTCGTCAAGCCTACCACGCTCCTCTCCACCGTCGACTTTGACTCTGTCCGACCCGCCTCAGCCCCACCCGAAGAATCCGTCTCCCTCCCCCTCCGACGTCAAAGCGAATCGGACAAACCTATCCCTCGAGCTCGTACCCCAGGAGGGATGCTGAGTCGAGAAGAACGGGCCGCAAGGGGAAGGAGTTATTTCCTTGTTCAGGCTTTGATGGGAGAGGTTCAGCCGGATGGGATGTTGAGGGATTGGGCGGATGATGGGGAGGAGAGTGATGATGCGGTTAGTCTCATGGGGGAAGAGAGCGATGAGGAGGTAGATATGACGGAGGAGTATAGGCCGGATAGGGTACGTTCACTTTCTTGTGTTCTTCTTCACACTCCCTTTTGCAAGCCGTTACTGACTTTCTTGCTCCCCCCCCCCCCTTTCCGCCGTTCCGCTCGTCGTGCTTTGTTCCCACCGTTCTGCTTGCTCCCGCTTCTCCACTCTTCAGCTCTAGATGTAGCATACTCGACTGCGGTTCCCTTCTCCTCATTTGCATTTTGACATCATGTAGCGACTCGTAATTGTCATCCTGCTCATCTGTCCCTCCATGTCTTCTGTTAGAACTGATCGCCGTAATGTAGCCATTGAAGTCTCCAGCTTTCACGGTCACTGTTCGTCGTACGGCGAAAAAGCATCAAGAGCCCGGCAGTCTCTCGCTCGGATTGGGGCTAAGGGAAGCTGGGTATTCCATGTCAATCCAATGCTGAGCGATATGGGCAAGAGAAACAGAAAGTTGGGTGCAGCTAGTAAGCGCAACGAGAGAAAGTCGAAGGACAAAGAGAATATGGTCATGCACGAGATAGGGAAGAAAGAAAGACGAATTGGGGAGAAGGTATCTTGGGGTATCTGATAATCAGGGTAGGGAGGGTTGGAGGGGGGAATTTAGACGACGGCGTGACGTTTCCGAGAGGTGGTTGGGCAAGTGTGCGAAGAAGTCGCGGAGGCGTAGAGGTTTCTGCAGAACAAAGGAGGCATCAGCTGACGGACACAGCGATACTCGACGGCCAAGGACGCACTCGAGAGCGTCAGCATACTGCTTGACGTCCTTGGCCTTTTCCTCCAGCACGTCGATGCTCTTCTTGAGATGGCTCGCGAGCGCTTTGCGCTTGGAAGACTCGTGGCGAGAAGACATAGATTGGTACTCGGCCGTGAGTTCGAGGTAGATCCTGCGTTGTGAATGGACAGGTGAGTAACGACTTCATTTCGGAAGGTATGCGAGAAGGACGAATCGAAAACGTACTTCTTTTGCCCTTTGAAGTCAGCCTCCAACCTCTCCAAGACGCCTTCCAGCGTCTGCCTGTGCTCCTCTTTCTCCTTCTCCTTCCTCCTAACCTCATCCTTCGCCCTCTCTTCCCTCTCTTGCTCCCTTCTCTCCCTCTCCCTCTCCTTCTCCCTACTCTCAACCTTCTCCAACCCCTTCTTCCTCCCATGACAGTTCGAGCAAAGGTTGACGCTCGGTTCTTCGACCAGGACGACACGATCCTTCTCTCCCTTCTTCTCAGCGTGGGTGGCGGTAGTAAAGCGACGAGTTTTCCTCCTCGGGGAATGGTCCGTCACCCTCGAGACATCAGCAAAGATCTGCTCCGCGCGATCAAAGTCAGGTTCGTCCTCGCCGACGCGGTGCTGGCCATGGTGGTGGTGGTGGTGGCGGCGGGTGTGAGTCCGAGAAGCAGGAAGAGGTGGCAAGACCTCTGGCTCTTCAGAGAAGTAGCTCGACGCGTCTTCTTCATCTGCATCATGCGGATCTTCGACGTAAGTAGCGCTATCCTGAGAGTAGGAAACGCTTTCGCCATCGAATGTCGCGGTGGAGGGGCGGTAGGACTCGTCGTAGGACGCAATGGAACGAACGTCGGCGGGGCGGGCTTTTGAGGTCGCGCGATGAATCGGGGCGGAGGAAGGACGGGGTAGCGGGGTCGACGACCGCTGCAGGTGGACTTGTTTATGGCTGCGGCGAGCTTTAGGAGTGCGACGGGAAGTCTCGACTTCTTGCTCGGCTCGGAGGCGTTCAATCTCGGCGGCCTGCGGAACCCAAACAGCAGAGTCAGCGGAAGAAAAGGATGAGAGAGCTGCATAAAACGCGACGCACACTGACAAAGCTCCTTCCACTGCTGCTGGCCGGCGTGCCCGGAGTCTCGAACGTCCCTTCCTCCCTCCTCTGCTGCTGAGTTACAGACGCAGGCGCGACCTTCTTCGCCCTCGGCGTCGCGTCCAAATCCTCTCCATCTCCAGCCCGCTCAGCCTGCTGCTGCTGCTGGAACACCCTCCTTCTCTCCTCCTCCTCAATCTCCCACATCCTCCCCGCCTCTCTCTCTTCCTTATCCCTCAGCAATTCCTCCACCACCGTCCTAACCCCATCAACCTCATATCCAAGAATTTCAAGGCCCTGCTTCAAGTCATGAACTTCATGGCGCAACTCATCGCCAGCTTGAAACGCCTCCGCCGAGGGTGCCGGGACAGACGCCGCCACGGCTGCGCGTTCCCGCCGCAACGAATCAAGATCCGCATGTTGCTGCTCGAGCACTGCGTCGAGGTGAGTATTCTGCGACCTGAGCGACGCAACCACCCTCTCAAGTTCCGCATACCGTCCTCTCTCCTCAGCGAGGAGCCGCTCGACTTCCCTTCGAAGACCGACGACTTCGCCCGTCTGCTCTCGAGTCTGAGTCTGGCGACGAGAAGAGGCAGAGGCGAGTTGAGTTTCGAGTTCAGCGACTCGGGCGGACGAGGCCGCGTTTTCGCGTTCGAGAGCGGCGAGTTTGCCGGTCAGGGAGGCGATACCTTGAGAGACGAGGTTGGCTGCGTAGCCGGAGTCGGGGTGTCAGTAGGCGTAACCCGTACATATGAAGAAGGAGCACGAAACGCACCCGCAGCAGACTTGCCCGTACTGCCAGATCGTGCTGGACTAGCCTTCTCCACTGGCTTAGCCTGACCGGCGAACAGCTTCGCATCAATCGTAGGACGCTTCCTCTCCGGACTCCCAAGCGCCTCGGTAAGGACAGTCGCGTTCGGAATGCGGTAGCTCACTCCGCCTACCCCGCCGCCGAGGGTAGTAGAGGAAAAGGTAGTCCTGTCTGCCTCGGCTGCGGGAGCCTGACGCTCAGAGACAGCAGAGAAAGAGTGCGAGGCGTGATGACGAGTCGCTGAGCGTGATGCGGAGCCGGTGTGAGTGGTCGTTGGGGAGTTGCCTAGGATGGGCGAGTTGACCTGAGGGTTGAGAGGCGAAGGACGGGACTGAAGCTGAGACGGTGCGACGTAGGGTGAGCGGATAAAGGTGGGAGGCGGGTTGGCTCGTGCTGGAACGGTAGGGTAGGCGGGCGAGGCGGCAGCAGCAAAAGGAGAGCGGCGGAAAGGTGCAGGAGCTGGGGCGGAGGAAGGTGCGGGTGCAACGTTCTCGTCGGCGTAGCGAGAAGGGCGCAAAGGTGATGAGGCAGCGATGGGGCGAGGAGAGCCACCGAAGAGACCGCCTGCAGCTCGAGGTGCGGGAGGTGCGGGGCTACCCGCTGCGCTTTTGTATGGCGAAGCCGCGGGCGAGTCGAGCGAGCGAGGCAAGGTGACGTAGGTGATATCGTCCTCTGTCGGCGGGTCGAGGGGGTCGAGAGGATCCGTGTCGTAACCGTTCTTGCCGCCGGCCATACCGATGCGGAAACTGCTCATGCTGCTGGTTCGGGAGCTCCTGCTGGACGCACTGTCGCAACCATCTTGCTCCTCGTCGACGAACTCTCTCCTGCGCTCCTGCTCGAGCTCGCCAGCCGACGACCGCGAGGCCCTGGACGAACCGCTCGACCTGGAACGGGAAGAAAGCGAGACGCGATCGTTTTGCAAGTCGCCAATGATGCGCTGAATCGAGTTTTCTTTGTTGATGCGGTCGAGTTCGGTGTTGTCCCTTTGTATGGGTTCTGCGAGGCCTTCGAGTTCCGAGTCAAAGAGGGACGACTTGCTCAACCTGGACGATGGACGGTCGCGGTTGAGGGTGTTTGGGCTGCCGGCTCGTAAGCCACCCTGAGCGGTCAGGGTTGCGCGTCGCTTGAGTGCGGCTGTTCCGAGATCCTTGAGGTTCGAGTTTGAGGCCATTGGGCGAATGGACGAGTAAGGAGGGATCGAGTTGTGTGAAGAAGGAGTGGGGGTGTCGGTGACAGCAGAGGGCCCTCGTTGGTGGGTGGGTCTCGAATGGTACGAGTTTGCTGACCTTGGAGTTGAAGTGTGTATGGATGCCATTTCCCGCTAAGAGGGGACGAGAGCGAGAGGAACAGTTGAGAGAAGAGGGAAAGATGGATCAACAAGGGTGAGTGGGCGAGATGAACGAGTTTAGCGAGTGCAAGGTAAAGCCGTGGGTGTCTCTGTCGGTGTTCTCCTGCCCTGGCAGCTGAGTTGTAACCAGTCTGAGCAAGAGAAGCCGAACAACCAAGAATCAAACAATCCAACTTCGATTCTCTGACCCAAACATTCGGTTCAACCTCGCTCAGAGCACTAGATACAGACTGAAAGTCGAGACAATGCCCACCTATGTTATCGGTAAGCTAACTCACACCTTCGCCTGTGCCGTCGTCGCTGACTTGTCCTCGTTGTCCTCATCTCCCTCTAAATCCTCTCAACTCACCTCGACTACCTCGAACAACCATCAACTGTAGAGCACATGGAGGAGGACAACTCCGACACTACCTTCCCTCACTGGATCTCACTCGAGTACAATCAGATGATCAAGCTCGCCAACCCGTCCCAGGTCGTCTTCTCGTCCCTCTCACCAAACTCGGTCGCTTCCCTCGGTACGCACACTCTTGATTTCCTGCCCAACGCCGGGTCTGAACCCTCTCCCCCATCCGCAGGTGAGCAACTCAAGAACCGAGGAGCAAAGGAAGACAGCTTCGTCGCCAGCACAAAGAGCGTCCGGGAACTCATGGAAGAAAAGGGCATCCCCCTCGACAAGGTCTGCTTGCTCGACCCCCGGGCAGAGAAGGAGATTGCCCCGGAAGACGCAAACGAGTTTGACTGGTTCTTGTGCGTTTGCTCTTTTCCTTCTTTTCTTGCTTTGCCGCCTCGCCTTGAAAAACCGAAGAAGCGTCAGCCAGCCTGTACGAGTGGAGTGCTTGTTCACGATTGTGTACTGCTCTCCTCCTCCAATTCTTCGGCTGATTGACGCTCTATCCCGTTCTGCAGGTTCGGCGGCATCCTCGGTGATGACCCTCCTAGGGGTGCGCATTTCTTCCTTCTCCTTACGCTTCCCCGCAGCCGCCTAAGATTGGACCCGGCCTGACATGGTAATCCCCTGTAGACCGCACCGGTATCCTCCGCGCCCATGGCTTTCCTTCTCGACACCTCGGCCCGGTGCAAATGACCACCGTACGTTCGCCTCCTCTCCCCTGAGCCCTCTTTTACCTCTGACCCCCACCCCCCTCTCAGGACACGGCCCTCGGCGTCACGCGCCGAGTCGTTCAAGACTCGGTCCCTTTCTCCGAATTGCCCTTCATCAACCACCCGACGATCAAGTTTAACGAGCATGAGAGCGTGGACATGCCTTTCCGGTACTTGACGGATGACAAGGGGGAACCGATTTTGCCAGACGGGATGAGGGAACATTTGCAGTGAGTTTGGCCGAATCTAGTCTTTCCCCTCGATCGCTTTGAACTTTTCGGGCCTTCGTTTTGTTCGGTCTGCTGAACCATCCCCGGCATCTCACTGACACTGAATTCGATTGCAGCGCCGATATGGACCGCGAATTTGACGATTTCTAGGTTGACATCTAAAAAAAAAGCCAAAGGCTGACAGCAGTGTAGCATTATCGACTTTCCGCAACGGCGCCCTGTATCTTCTTCTCTCTGCTTACCCGACGGCGTCGTCGCGCAGCGCGACGATCCGGCACTCTCGCAGAATCTCACAGTGCAAGGACCGGTGACAACCCAAGGATAGATCCTTACATGGAGGACGAGTTCCGAAATCCTACACGAAGATGAAGGTAAGGTAAGGAATGGTATGGTATGGTGTTGTATTGTATGTTAAGGTGCTGAATACCAAGCTAACGATGGGTGTTGACCACGGCGATGACGCATCAAGTAAGTTTAGGACTGAGGGAAATGACCAAAACCTCTTCATCCTCGTCGTCTCTCTCGACCCAGCTCATCGACGGCGACGATGCCTTGTCTTTCCCGCCCTGACCCTGATCCGCGGTCACCGTCGCCAAGTAGCCCAACCTTTTCTCCTCCCCTCCTTCGGTTCCTTCCTTGAGAGGGGTGCTAAGCGCATCGACGAAAAGCTCCGACTCGTCGCCCCATTTCCCGCCTTTGTGTCTGAGACCGGAAAGGTCCAGGGAATGAAGTCGCGGCGAAGAAGAAGAAGAAGAGGTGCACGACAATGATGGAGACGAAGAAGAAGCGGAAGAGAAGGAAGCTTGAGAGGAAAGTGAGGGGGAAGTATCGATTACGATGTGGGTTCCGTTGGCGGCTTCGACTCGGAAAAGGGATTTACGAATACCTCCGCAGGGTTGTAGAGGAGGTGCGAGCGACGAGGCGCAAGAGACGAGTGGGGTGGTTAGGATTGAGGTGGAATCGGTGGAAGAGGAGAAAGAGGAAGAAGAAGAGGAGGAGGAAGACTTGCGCGAGCCGAAGGCAGGAGAGTAGCAAGGTGAAACCGGAGAAGGGGGTGTATCGACGCGGACGGAGAAGGCGCTCGAGGAGGAAAGGGTAGGTGAGGGGGTTTCGTCGAGAAGGGGAGTGCCCCTAGGGAAGAGAGTCGGCAACCACGGCAACTCGAGGTCTGGCAGTTCAAAGCTCGTCCTAAGGGCGCAGGCCAGCGAGTCTTCGCCCTTCGCGTCAGGTTCGAGCTGCGACACTGTGTTGGTGAAGGCGGCAATACGAGCGAGGCGAGGGGAAAGGGAGGCGTTCGCGGCGACGGCAGCGGGAGAAGGAATGGACGCCCGTCGGGCTGAGGTGGACAGGCGTATGGCTTGCTCTCCGGCTTCAGAGTCGCAGATGGAAGCGTAGAAGTTGAAGGATGTGGAGGAAGAGGAAGACGAGCGACGAGATGACGGGGAGTCAAGTTTGGGAAGGTCGTCGGTCCGCTCGTCGCAGGTCGAGGTCCACAGGCCGTCGACAACTTCCAGCTGCGGAGACTGCTCAGATTGCGCCCTTCTCTGCGCCCTTCTCTGCGATCTCCGCATCGCAAGCGCCGCCTCCAAAGCCCTTTCGGCGCGCTCGACCTCTGGCGCCAGAGGAACGGGTTTCCTCGGCAGTTTCCTCGGCCTGTCCTTAGCCCGTATCGGTGCTTCGCACGGGCCGGTAACTCGTGTTGGCACGCGAGCTTGAGCTGGGAGAGGGTTGTAGGCGGCAGGAGGACAGGACGATGGTTGGGGCGATGAAATGGAGGAAGGCGAGATCGAGCCGGCAGATGTTGAGGAAGGCGAGACGCTTCGAGAAACGCGTCCGAACAGCCGCGACGTCTTGCTCCTAGTGGAAGGAAATGAGGACGAGGCTGAGGAGGAAGAGAGGGACGGAGGCGGCGGACGGGTGGGGGGAGAAGGGACAGTCGGCGGGAAAGCGCCGTTTCGTCGAGCAGGGTGAACGGGTGCAGCAATGCTGGACGTTGATGTGGAATAAGAGGACGACATCGAGGACAACAGAGAGGCCCGATGCTGCTCTAACGGGGAGGGAAAGACGATTTGCGGGCTGGAGGTGCGGGAAAAGAGACGGCGAGATGCAGGAAGGTTCAAGGATGCAGGATACGAAGGAGCGCAAGAGTTGCTCGAGGTTGTGGTCGACCCACTCTGTTGAATTCCGAGTGACGGAAAGCACCAAGTCAGCGAACGGGGGCGACAATCGAGTTTTCGGGGGGGGGGGGGGGGGGGGGGGGGGGGGGGGGGGAAGAAGAGTAGGGTACCGGCTCCCAGGTCTGTAGCTGATGGCAGTTCTCCTGCTCACCAGCGCTGATCGGACGCGGATTACGGTCGGCCTTGAGTTGGCGCAAGGATGATAACATTGTGTCGCAAGTTTCGGAGGGAACAGCGGGGCGCAAGGGGAAAAGGTTGCGTTGTTGGCGAGCTGCACCGGGTCTGTCGTGTTGCGGATCGCGTACGCAGTCGACGCAGTCGACAGAGATGAAGAGAACCAGGAAGCTGCAGGCAGCCAAGCGCACGACGCTGGGAGGTGGGAGGATTGACGTCGATGTCCTCCGAGGCGAGGGACAACTGCGCAGACCGGCGGACGGAGAACAACAGCACCATTCATCCCCATTCAATTAGGCAGCATTGTCCTTCAACAAGCGACAGCTTTTCGACCGGTCGAGGAAGGAAGTGTCGATCGTTGAACGAAAAAGGCGGAGGAGTCTGGTCGAAAAGGAAATGGTGCTCGATTGTAATCACTGTTCCTCGCCGTGAACAAGTCAGGTACCTCGATCACGTTGCACGTTAACACTACAGAAGCAAGACGCGGCTTCTTCGCCTCGCACGATCCCGGCCGTGCTTGTGGAAAAGGAAAGAAACGTCGGCGGCCGCGGCAGAAGACAGGCGACATGGTGGCCGGAAGGCTGAGATTTAGTCGAGCCGATAGCTCTGAAACCTTCCGGACCGTGCCACGCGAGACGGACGATAGAGGTAGCCAAGCAGCCTCCTCGCAGGAGAAAACAATGCTTTCAGGTGGATTTGCCGGGTTTACCATCTTCTGCAGTGCTTCGTAAGCGTAGCGGAGCTCGCTCAAGACGCGTAGAGGACAGGCAGGCCCCACACTTCACAAATGACAAAGGAGAAGGCAGCTAAGTACTGAAAGAAAATGTCTGTACAGCGCCAGCGACCCTCGACTCTACCCTCTCAGCTGCTCCTTCCGATGTCCCTCGTCGTCGCCACGGTGGAATCCCTTGGTGCCGGAGGTCGCAGCGCTGCGAAGCCAAATGCCTCAGCAAATGGATCACCTCCACCGCTTGTACAACCAGTTCGCGACGGCGTCCACGGATGAAGCTCGAGAGTACTAGTGGTTTTGACTACGCCGTCGTCTTGTGTGTAGATGCACGAGTCGTACGAGCTGGAGGTACTAAGCCGGCGAGGAGGAATGGGAGCCGGTGTTTCGGGGAAAAGGGTCGGAAGGCGGGGAAAGTCGAAGTCGCTGAAAGAATCGTTGGTCGAGGTTGGCATCGACAGCGAAAGGAAAGGCGGCGGGAAAGGGGAGGCGGAGGCGAGACTCGGGGGCGAGACTCGGCGACGCACAGCTGCTTGGCGGAAAGTGGTCGATTCCTCCACCCCTTTCCCTTCTTCGGATTTCGCTGCCTCTAGATCGTCTTCCGCTTCTTCGGCCTCGTCCTGCTCGCGTACTGCACAAGTTCGAGCGGCGGGCCGTGGCCTGGAAGGGAAGACCAGCGGGTAAGTGACATGAACGCCCGAGGCGGCCTGAACGTGGCTGCTGCGAGGTGCTTTGACGGGGTGAGGTGGCGGGTCGGCGCCAACACACCCTGACATAGTATGGAATAGGTTAGAACATGGCCTTGGGCTGGATGGCGAAGGCGTGGTGCGAACCGAACGAGGGCGGGAGAAAGAAGGTGGCGCAGGGCAGGAGAGAAGAGGCGAAGACGGCTCGTCAGAAAAAGCGAAGCGCCGCTCTGAGTTGATGGGAGGAGAGGATGAAGGAAACACAAGCTCGGAGGCATGCTTGGCCCAGCAGGACTGGAAAGCGGGAACCGAGGGCACCGACGACACGAGATCGGCTACGTCGTCTGGGGGAGGGGTGAAGCGATTAACGGGGGCTCGACGAGTAGCGACGGAAATCTGGATCGGCGTAAGGGAGGAGCGGCGTCTTGCGGCGAGATGGCGCATTCGTTCGGTAGCGTCCTCCACGTCGACGACACTTTTCCTGCGCTTCCCGGGCGAGACCTCCATGGCGACCTCGGCCGCCTTATACTCGTTGGCCAGGGCGGCGCGGTTCTCACTAGGTAGGCGGGATAAGGCAGGAGGCCTGGGAGTCAGGGGTTTCGAGGTAAAAGGCGAGGGGTTGGTAAAAGGCGGATCCAAGGCAGCCGTATGAGACGGCGGATTGTAGAGATCGGGGGAAGCCGAAGGCGAGATATTAGACAGGTACGGCGACTGTGGGGCCTTGCGCTTGGTAGCGGAGGTAGTCCACCTGGCGGTAGAACTGTCAGGATGATCGTGGTCTGGGGGCGTCGACATTTTGTGCGAGGTCGGGTGTATGGGAGACGGATGGGCGGAAGCCGTGCCGAAGAGACTAATCCGCTTGGCATTGAAGCGCTGTTGACAAGAGTAGTCGTCAGCTGATGGGCTTGGTCAAGCAAAGAGAGTCGCGGAGGAGCTCACCTTGAATGCGGAACGGCAGGGGCCAAGCTCCGGTTCGTCGACGTAGACCAACATGGACGTTTCTCAGCGTCGATAGCGGGGCGCTGTAAGGTCTAGAGGTCGAGGGTGAGCTCGAAGACGCTGCAGGATGAAAAGGAGAAGGAAAGGCAAACGAGCCAGTTGTGCTTGCTCGATGCTGGCCAGGCACTGGTGATCCTACGCCGCCCGAATATGTGATCAACCGCTTGACCGTCCTTGGTATTGGCCGGTCACAAGGTACTCCTTCCGAGTTGAGAAGGCCAGCCCGTCCAGCCCCTCATGAAAGCCACCCTTGTATCGGTGCCCTCGCTGTTTACGTGGTTCGTTGCCAAGTTGTCGCGGTGAGTCCGCTTCTTCATGTCTGTGTCGGGCGGCCCGAGGAGAACCGCCTGTGTATGAAGGGCATGGTGCCTTGCGCTGACTTGTAAGTGAAGAATTGCGAGGGTTGCCTACAGCGCCCAGTGACCCCTTGCGCCTGCCGGGCCTGTCCAGTACCGATGATATCGCTCTGCCAGTGTGCGGCTGACTAACTGCACGGACGAGCACCAGCCCGATCAGATGCAACGCGCCGTTGCCTCCACTCGAGAATGAGTCTCGCAGGAAAGTGGACCCGAGCGCACTCTGCACAGATCTTGCGGTGCATCATATACTTGCGAGTAACCCGTCGCGCGCGAGAGCTGGCCGCAGAGCGTTAGGTGAGTGTGGAGGCGGCTCAATCGACAATGAGCGGAGAAGAATGTCATATAACGGAGAAAAGCCATGCCGAGGCTTGTGGAGGTAATCATCGTCTGGGGCTCGTTCTCAGCTACCACAGGCCTGCTTGGTGTCAGTGAGGCAGTGCGAATGGGCGCATAGCGATGCTAGGAAGGTATATGCTCGTGGGTGCAGAGGGCGTGGCGAAGAAGGACCGGTACCAACAGCGGCGGGGGTTAGGGAGGCTATGAGTCATACCCCGACTTGGTACATCGCCCCTGTAGCTACTCTGATGCTCATGTATGCGGTACAGAGGCGTGAGAGAGTCCAATGCGGCGTAAACAACTGATGAAACACGTCCATCTTGTCTCGACGACAACGCTACGTAAGAGCTCGATAGCCAGTACTGGAGCATAGAAGACCTTTACAAACGCCCCGCACACGATACGCGTAGCTCGTTCAGACGATTACCGCCGTTCAACCTCACCACCACCCCCGGCATCCTATCACTAAAACTACACCCGCACAACCTCGCGCAGGATAGCATATCCGCTGAACGGGGTCGAAGAAAGGCTACGAGTATACAGGTACGTACGGCGCGTGTATCATGTCGAGACGAGATCTGCGAGATTTGCCAGTGCCGGATCAGCTTGGTTGGAGCAAGCGGCCCCTACGGGCTGAAGCAGCCACCGAGAAAGCTGCTGATGGGCATGGACGGTCCGCGTAGCATTCATGTCGGAGGTTCACAGCGGATCTCTTGCGTCGCCTTCGTGTACCATTCTTTTTTCACTTTTTTCTGCAAGACCTTGTCGGCATCACCCACTAATCTTGTGTCCTCCTCCTGCACAGGATCGCGAGTGCTCGGTAGTAGACTCGAGAGATCGACGAAGCAGCGAAGTAGCGGCACCGCTCTCGCAGAGCGCGATGTCGACGTCGACCTCCTCACCTTCCGTCCGCCAAGTCAGCGGCGGCACAAGCACCGTCGACCTCGCCTCTGCCGGGAGCCCAACAGCTTCTCCGGGGTCTACTTCAGCTCCGCTCAATGCAAGTGGCGAGGCCGACATTTCGCAAAACAACGACTATCAGGGTCTGCAACGGGATTCGCCATGCGCTCCTACTCCGAACGCGACCATCGATGCCGATTTGGAGGCATTACTACAAGCCGCTTCTGTGGTACAGCCGCCACCTACGCTCGGCGCCGAAGGTACCCCGACTGAGTTAGAATCAACGCCCTTTCCTCCCTCGACAGGGTTAGAGGACGTTTCTGCCGCAATAAGACCTCCCCCGAACCCCTCAACGGAAGATCTCGGTCGTCTCTCTCCTACTGCGTGCTCACTCTCGCTGGATCCACACATACCGCTCTCATTCGCCAACGTCGCTACCCTCGCGTCCACGTCCACGTCTGCCGCATGTCCTCCTTACCGCAATTCCCCTCTGCATATCGGCACGCCTTCCTTGACGGCGCTGCACTCTCCCATTCCCTCGACCTCGCACTCCGAAGAATTAGGCGATTCCTCCGTAGCTTTCGCCCAGAACCTGGCGACTAGCTTGCGACGTCGCGCTACGGATGGCGCTTCAATGCCAAAGGACAATACGAGGATACAGGTGCCTTCCTTGCGACTCGCTTGGTATTTGGGTGGAACTGATCTGGGTTGAACAGGCTTTCGCAAAACTTGAATTTCCTTCATTCGATATTTACATTCAGAAACTCAGCGTCACGATTGGCCGCCGTCCAGCTCCCACCTCTCCACAACCCTCGCCTGCGCCTAGCAACGCGTTCGCAGAACCTGGATCGCAGCTAGCCGACTACATCATGGGGCTTAGCCACCCGGCGATCGAACAGGAAGAGCCGCACACTCTACCAGAGTTCGAGTACAAGCCAAGCGTGAAGGGTAAGGAGAAGGCGCTCGAAGTGCCACCCGCTTCCCTGTTCTCCCCACTTTCGCCCACACCTCCAACGCCCAGCGCCATCGCCAATCCGACTATCCCGAGCGTCTCCCTTCCCTGCAATTCCGGGTTACTCGAACCTGTTCCGTTCGCTTCCACCTCCTTCGCCGGGCTGACCGGTACTCCCATTACGCCAATCGACTCTTCAACCAACACGGATGTCGACCTCGGGCCGATCCGTGCTGTGTCTCGTCAGCATGCCAAGCTCTACTTCGACTACGACGCCGGCGTCTGGGCGATTGAGGTGCTGGGCAGGAACGGAGTCGTTGTTGAAGGCAAGTGGCGAGCAAAGGGCCAGCGAGTTCTGCTTACGAAAAAGTGCGTTCTTTCCCTGGTATCTCGCTCCGAATTTCTCGCAGGGGACTCATATTCTTTACCCTTGACAGGACCAAGCTCCAGATTGCTGAGCGGATCTTCTATTTCGTCCTGCCGAACGTCGAAGGCGAGACTAATCAGTCGCCCGGTAAGAAATCGAAGAGCCTGGAGAAGCGGAAGATGCGCACGAGGTCAAAGGGCGGCGTGGGCATCGACGACCCTTCCACCAGCTCTGCAGCCTCCGATTCGGAAAGCGGCAGGGTCAACGGGCTTTCCACCTCAGGCAGGGCAGTTTCCGCCACACCTGGCCTGCAGCCTCGTTCCCTCCTACCGTCTCTGCCACCTCCCGCGACAGGTGCACCAGGTTCTCCGGCATCGGCTCGTTCACCTTCGTTTATTCGTTCTCCCGATCTCTCCTTCATCCCCCTCGGCCATCCCGACAAGATGCCCGTGACTCGCGGATCCATGAAGCCCAAACCGCCGCCACCGGTACTCAAGGCCCATCGCACTCCCGCTCCACCGCCCGAAGAACCCGATGAGTATGCACTTGAACTGGGACGACAACGCGCGGCGATCATTGCCCAGATCCTGTCGGGTCGATTGTCGGCCGCGAGCGGGCAAAGCGCGCTAGTGGCGGCGGCGGCGCAAGTAGCTCTGGCGCAGAGGAAGTCCGGCGGTAGAAGGAAGAGTAAGGCGCCGCCACCGGCTGGGAAAGGGCCAGGTAAGGGGAAGGGGCTGCCGCCGCGACCGAGGCGGCCGTCGACTGCTTCATGGGACGACTACGAAGGCCAACCGGCGCAGTCGGACGATTCCAGTAGCTCGAGCAGCGACGATAGCGATGACTCGGATATGGACGTCGACGATCCTACTGGTGGCGGCAAGTTCTTGCGTAAGACACCGGCGAAGACGCCGCTGAAGACACCCGCGACGCCCGTGGACGCGGGGCCATCGTCGTCTCTCCCCTCGTCCGCACCCCCAGCGCCATCGGTACCACAGAAACAGCCTGCGAAACAATTGAAAAAGCATCCAGGTCCTCTCGAGTCAACACTAGCGGCTCCATCGTCATCAACGTCTACCACACAACACACCGCTTCTCCCCTCTCGGGCGCGCTGCCTGCCCTACCGGGCTTGCCCTCCTCACTTCCCGCTCTTCCTCCTTCAGCTGTGGCCGTATCTCCCGCTCTCTCTTCCTCTTCGAGCCTAAGGACGCCTCTCCTCCCTGCTGCAACACTTCCGTCACTGCCCCTTCTTCCTCCCGGATCCTCGGGACCATCGCCCGCTGCGTCGGCGTCTTCTCTTCCGCCTCTTTCGACCGCCGGACAAATGACTGCAGCCGTGCCGCGAGCGGCTTCTCTCCCTCGATTACCTACTCCTGCCGTATCCTCCACTGCGGGATCGCCTCCGATCCAGTCTCCACTGCCTGTAGGCTCCTCGCTTCCCCTTCAGGCCAAGAAACCCAAAACGGCCCAAAAGCCCAAAGCACCGTCCGCGTCCCCCGAAAAGAGCAACATCGCCGGCGTCGTCGGGGCTTCCGGAGCCGCCGCTACCGCCGCCAAACCTCGTCCCGCGCCCTACACGCCTGCGACCCTTGCTCTGGGTGCAGTCCCGCCCGATGCCGCTCCGTCCGACAACCGCATCGCTAAGCCGCCTTACACCTATGCCTCGCTTATCGCGCAAGCGATACAGGCCTCGGAAGGCAAGAAGTTGACGCACTCGGCGATCTGTGACTGGATTAGCGAGAAGTGGCCGTTTTTCGTTGATGGCCAGTCCGGGTGGCAAGTGCGTCTTTCTGTAATCAGCATGCGCCATGCGCTGCCTCTCTGACCTGCGACATCCTTGTACCCACAGACCTCAATTCGCCACCATCTGACCCCGGCGCGAGGCTTCCTTAAGGTTGCTCGACCAGCCGACGACGCTGGTACAAGCTCGTTCTGGCAGCTCGAACCTGCTCAGCTCCCCAACTTCGACGGCCATTACTTTCAGGTCAAGAAATTCGAAGGTGTCACTACGGCCTCGAGCAAGTCTCCGCATGCAGGCTCGGCGAGTCCTGCGCCCTCTACTGCGTCGCCAGGTCTCTCCGCCAACAAAGCTGTCATCCCTGCTTCAGCTTCTTCCGCTTCGAAGTCGGCGCGTCCCTCTCCCTCTCCTGCGGCGTCTTCAGCAGCCGCAACCGTCGCCTCCAACCCCGCCTTGGCAAAACCCCTCCCTATCATCGTCGCCCCCATTCCCGAGTCCTACATCCGGCCTGCCCCGCCGACCGGCAAGAGCCAACCCACCGACGAGCTTACCGCGTCTCTCCTTAAAGATCCCCCTATCGTCCTACACGAGGGTCAGCTGATCTTGAATCCAACCATCTTCGCGCACTTGACGAGGGAGGAGATTCAGACGATGGAGAGCAATCCGGCTAGTCAGGCCCTGCAAAAGTTGCAGGCGTTTGTCGTGCAGCACTTTAAGGAGAAGATGAGGAAGGCGGCGGCGGAGAAGGCCAAGGCGGCTAAGGGTGCGTGTTCTCGTAGCTTTTTCCTCTACGCCTTTTCCGCTTCTCCCGTTGTTCGCGCGAGCCTACCGGCACTGTTCTCGGTCTTCTAGTCCTGGCACAGTGCGACGGTGTCCAGCTCACACTGGCTGACAACCTCGCTTTACTCCACAGGCAAAAAGAAGAAAAAGGCGACTACCGACGCCAGCTCTGCTGGCAAGGCCGGCAATGCAACCGCTTCTACATCCACGGCGCCTCCGCCGACCCCCGCTGCATCTGCGCCTTTACCTGCAACTTCTGCCCTGCCGAAACCACCTCCGCCTTCGGTAAACACCGTCTCGCCAATCGTCGCACCGCCAGCCGGAATCGCAAATTCCGCCTCGACCAAGCGGGCGAGAGAGGCGGAAATCGACTTGGCGTCCGCTCCAGCAGCGAAGGTTGCGAAGACGGCGGCGAAGAAGAAGTAGTTAGGGAGGAGCCGGACAAGGAGAATTGCAGCTGGGATTCATCGGATGCTGTGTTTGGAACTTGGAGATCATGTCGAGTTGTCCGGGGTCGGAGTTACAACGTTACTCTTTCGCGAGGATGCTGAGAATTGACGGCTTGAAGTGAGTGTTGCTCAAGCGTGCTGCAGCTGCATGCACAGGGGAGAAAGAGAATAGCTGAGGTCTCGCCGGGGCCAAATTGGGCATTCTGAGGCGGCTCCGCTCCTGTTCGCGGTCCGACGGGTCGCTCGCCTCCTCTTTTTACGAGTCTCTCTTGCTCTGTCAGCCTGTGATCAGGCTAATCGTACAGGCATGGCAACTCCCCGAGGTCAATTCTCGTCCATGGCTGTCCTGCAACAAGCCCATCAATCTCCGCAGCCAAACTCCGCTTCCTCCTCGTCTACTCCCGCGCCAACATCCAAAGTCAACGACGGCACTGCTCCACCTGAAAAGAAGAGGCGGAGAAGAACTGCAGAGGATGGCAAGAAGTATACCTGTGACTTTGAGGGCTGCGATAAAGGTAAGCCACCTCTGTCCTTCATATCCTCCCGAGGACAAGGTTGATCATCGACTCTGGCAGCCTTCTCTCGTCCTGATCATCTCAGCCGACACAAGCTCAATCATAATCCGACTACCGTGTACTCGTGCCCAAAGTGAGCTCAGCATTCCGACGACGATACCTCAAGCAGGACGCACAAGGTTGACTTCATTTTAACCTTGCTGCAGATGCCCAAAGACCTTTGTCAGGATGGATTTGCTTGTGCGGCACACGGAGCGACACGAGAGGAAGGAACGGGGCGAGGAGCCACTCGACTCGGCCAGGAAGGCAGAGGCAGCACGGAAAAAACTGGCGCAGAACGTTTCCAGTGCGGTGGCGGTTAAAAAGTATGACATCCCGGCCATGCCGCCTGGGGCACCGTCCTCAGCAGCAGTCTATGCCGCAGACCAAAGTCAAGCGCTTCAGCAATCCATCTTCAACGCTCTTCCCGGCACTACACCCAACATCCCTACCATGCCAACCTTCCCCATCCTACACAACGGCGATCTTTCTGTCAACACGCCCTCGTCAGCTTCCTATGCGACGCTGTCTCCGCACGGCATGTCCAATCACTCCGGTTCTCCCGCCGAGAATGCCTTCTCCGCTCCTCCGACAACCGCTGGCTCGCAGCCCGGTCCCTCCCCTCCCAGCGGGTCTTCCATCTTCGCTAGCTCCCTCGTCATACCGACTGACTTCAGCGGTCAACCAAGTCACGCTACATCACATCCTCCAATGCCCCAAGCGCTACACCACCATACACCACCTCTCCATCCTCCGCCGCTGCATCAACCACCGCCTCCTTCCGGTCTCTCCTTCGTCGATCAGGCACTAGCGGCCGGTCAAATGCTCAATGCAGCAGCTCCCCCTCACCAACCTCCTCCGCAGCCTTCTCCCTTCGCCTTCGACTCGAATCAACCCCTTCCTACCGTCGGTCCCGGGCCGTCTCACCACGACTTTGAGGAGCCCTTCAACTACCTCTCAACGAACTACGGCGCACCCTTTGCCTCCGCTTCGGACTATTCCTGGCTCTTCGCACCCGATCAGAGCTTTGACGTCCATTTTGCCGCTAGTCGCCCCGCCAGTCCAGGCGCAGGCAATCACGACTTCCTTGCCGGTTTCGGCCTGCACGGGACGCAGACGCCTGGTGGACGTTTCCTGCACGGTGCACAGACGCCTGGAGGACGGTTCGGGTTCGGCTCGGGCGGTTTGATAGCGGGCGGGATGAACGGAATGGGAGGCGGGATTAGCAGTCAGCTGGAGAAGGTCTCGCAGCAGCTCCGCGCGACCGAGCAGCAGCAGAAGCAACTCGAGAAGCTAGGGATCCCGCAGTCGGTGCCGGCGAGACAACCTTTGAGCCCGGTCAAGCTCGAGGCGGTATTGGAGGAGCCGCCTCAACCTGCGCCTGTGCCTGAAGGTACGGAGAGTTTCGACACGAGCATCACGGCGGCCTCGACAGACTTGCCGCCTCTCGACCCGTCCGATCCGAGCACTTTCGTCGACGATCAGACTCGCCTGCGGGTTTTCGACTATCTTGGGGTGCGTCTTGCATATCTTACTGCCGCTCTCGTTCCGTTGTACTGATGCTCCGACTTTACGCAAGCCGGAATGGGCGTATCTGCAAGACGACCCTCGGCTGGGAACGCAGCCCATGGCTTACTACCTCTCGTTGTTCTGGGTCAAAGTACACGAAACTCAAGCACCGGCCGTGCATCGTGCTTCATTTCGGTAACCTCAGATTTTTGATTCTCCCGTAATGCAGCGCGCTGACGCTTTTCGCCTACAGACCGAGTCTCTCGCCGACACCGCTACTCTTGTCAATGGTAAGCCAGCCTATACACCTCTTGTCCGTGCTGCTACTCACCTATCTTGTTTTACAGATGCTGCTAGGGTCCTACTTCGCTCCGCCAGAGTCCTACCAGCTTGCTCTGCAGTTACATCCTTGGTTCCGAGGCAAGGTTTTCTGCGTGCGTCAGATTTCCCTGTCGGCCTTCTCGCCTTATTGACTCGAGTCCCTATACAGTCGCCCGAATTTCGCCCGCGTACCGAGATCTGGCTCATGCAGACCGTGTTGCTCATCCTCGTCTTTGGGAAGCTCTGCAGTAGTACGTCGTCGAGCCTAGTCTCTGACCTTGATTGCGGGATTGACAGTGATATACCCTCACAGCTCGAATGGACCACGAGATGGCGCACATCTTCCAATCATCCCTTGTTCAGCTCGGCAGACGAAGCGGCCTTTTCTCGCAGCGGGTCGTCGATCTGCCGGAAGAAAAGAAGGGTGATGTCGAGTCCCTGTGGCAAGCGTGGATTGAGGAAGAAGTGGCCAAGCGACTGGCACAGATCATGTTCGCCGTCGACGTCGAGCGTAAGTTTGCATTCCGTCCACGCATTGCGGCCTTATATTGACCGTTTCCTCATCTGCAGACGCTTCTTTCTTCCGTCACGCCCACACACTGTCCGCCTTCCAAGTTCAGCTCCCTTTGCCATGCGACGAGGATCAATGGGAAGCACCCAACGCCCACGAATGGAAGCGTCTGCACGACCAGCAGCGCCCACCTGTGCAATTCATCTCTGCCTTAAAAGCGAGTTTGACATCCGCCCACGACGCGCCGCAGCTCAATCCCTTTTCGAGGATCTCGGTGCTCCATGGGCTGCTGAGTGTCGCGCAAGACTTGCAGTGGTGCGTACCCTACAACTTTAGCCTTTACGGGTAGACTTGACCCTTCCTCTCTCTCTGAACAGGCGAGACCACGTACTCGGTTTCTCGACTCCCGAGCGACGCTCGCACAACTGGCGGGACATGATGTAAGCCGACTTGTCTCTGCTCTCGCCCATCCTCAAGACTGATTTTACTTGTCTCTCCAGCTCATCGGCCTACAACCTTTGGAAGCAGCGATTGGACGAGGCTCTCGTCACCGCTTCTCCGGCTACGACGCAGCTGTTACGAGCGAGCATCAGTCTCTATGCCACTGCGCAGATCACCTTCAGCATCGACATCCACGAGTGCGCCTTGTCTTTTCCCTCCCGCTCAGCTGATGTCGGCGAGCTGGACCCCTCTTTCGACCTTACAGACTGCAAATCTACGCCGGCGCGGAAACCGCTGCAGGACTGATAGTCTCACCTCCCGTCTTCCACGCTACTGAACAGCGCATTCGAGTTTGGGCAAGTTCGAGGGAAGGAAGGGCGTCGACTTGGCACGCGGTGCATTTCCTTCGGAGTTGCCTGCAGCATTGGAGGCAGTCGACGGCAGACCTGGCGTGCGTGACCATTCTTCGCGACTATGTGAGTTTGGGCTGATGAGCCGAGTGCAGTGGCTGCCTTCACCACCGATGGACGGTCTACATCGCATTCCTCACGGTCTATGCTTTCGGTCGATCCAGTATGTTCACGTTCTACTCGCGTTACCGGTATATCCATGGCTGACCCGATGTCTGTACAGCGAGCGGCGCTTCTGCTCCTCCCGCAACCAACTATCAAGAATCGTCGATGCATTACTTGGACGCCGTAAGGCGCTCTTTCGTGAACTCTGCTAGGGTGCTTGTCTGACCTGTCTTTCTGATCACAGATGTGTACCGCAACTCCCGACGGTCTGCTCGCCGTGTCTGGCAAGCAGAACTGCCTCGAACTCGCAATTATCGTTCAGGAATACATTCGCGACACTCGGTGGGAACTCGGTACGCCCCGCTTACTCGCTTGCATCCACTTCCTTGCGATTACTGATGGGTCCTCGTGTACAGTGCAAGACGCCGCTCGCATCCTCGAACGTCTCGTCGCCAGATCACCGGCTACGCCCTCCTTCTAATCTGATTCTTCCCTTCGCTGCCTTTCCGCCCCGTATCCATTCCCAAGACTTCGCCAGGACCTTCACACCAATACAGGATTCGCCTCAAGTACGACACATAGGTGTAGAATTACGGTTTCACCGCCCGTCAGTTTGGGCCATCAAGCTATAAAGCAATATCTCAGTTTTCGTGACGTTCTGTTTTTCCGTTCACATCGTAGTCTTCCTAGCCCCATAATGCCTCGTAGTTGGCTTAAGTCGTTATAGTGGGTCGGAAGGAACGCAGGGTAATGGCAGTCTACTGTTGTACTTGACCTGATGAACGGCAGAATGCTCGAGGGTAAATGTGGGCGCCTTGCTCGCGCTTCTTCGCCCGCTCAAGGAATGCGCCGAGTCGAGTCTTCGTACTGCTCGCCCCTCTACAATTGGCTACTAGAGCCAACTTCTTGCTCGACGAGGTTGCGAAGGTTGTACTTCGAATTCTCCCGCTCTTCCACTCCCCTCGAACCGCTACAAGACTCGATTGGACACTATGGCAGACCCACTCGTTGGTACGACTTTCCACTTCGACGCACCAGCGCCTCAACCAGATCAAGCGCCTCGAGGTGGACTTGGATCTCAAGTTCTCCCAGTCGCCGACTTGGATGATGACTTTCAAGGGGATCCGGAGGACGGATCTCAGTACTTGGCTTTAGTACGGTGCGCCACCTTTCCCCCTGTCGTATTCGCGGTCCTGACTGACGTTTGTAACGAGGTATGCAGGAGAGAAGCAGCCAGTCGCGCTCGCATCAACCGCGTAGAGAACCCCTACGAGACCATGCAGGACGAGGTGGAGAGGAAGGTGGCTGAGGTGCCCTCGAGCAGGCCAAGCGAAGCATGGAGGGAGGTGTTTGTGCGGAATTTTCAGGCCGCTCGTCAGGTTCGTCTGGGGTTTCTTTTCTTCTCTTCTCTGTAAAACAAGCTCACCTTTTTTTTTGGTGACGTAGCGTATGATCGCCGCGCCCGTCCCCTCTCTCCCTCCTGTCGACCCGGCTACTTTTCCCCCACCTCGAGACGAAGGCCTGTGGCGAGTCTTCGTCAACGGCAAGCGGGCCAAAGTCAAGCCTCCTCCCGCAACAGCAAAATCCGCTCTGCAGCCTCCGGTGCCTTCGGCGACTAAATCCACGCCGGCTTCACAGCCAGAAGATGTGGAGATGAACGACCTCGAAGCTGCAAAGGCAGCGATTCTCGCTTCTCTCGAGATTGACACTCCCGAGCCGACCACATCACCCATTCTATCGTCACTCCCGAAAAGCACGGCGCGCAACGCCCCTCCCCCTGAACCTGCTCCCGCTCCCGCCCAAACCCCCGAATACGAACGCCTCCCTCAACTACCTTCTCCCGCGCTTGTCGCCGCCATTCCCGGTCCGCACATCATCCACGTCCTCTCACATTTCAATGACTGGTTCAACGAGCGAACAGAAGCCTACGAAGAAGCGCTCAACTTTGTCCCTTCTACCATCTTTGCCCCTCCCTCTCTCCGCCGAAAAGGCGCTTCTTCTGCGACCGCTCGAAAACCCTCTCCTTCACCAGCAGCCGCTAAGAAGCCTCCGCCGAAACCTCCACTACCTACAGCTCACGAGGCGCATTGGCTCCTCTCCCTTCTCACCCGACTGGACCGCCTCCTCGACGGGGATGACCTCGCCAATTTGCGGCAACTTGCAAAGACCCTCGCACAGCTGGCGGAGACGTCTGCGCAGAAGCAAGAAGTAGCGAAGGGTGGACGAAGCATGGAGCAGCGACAGGAGGAGGATGAGGAAGAAGAGGGAAGAGCGAGGTGTTGGATGGCTGTAGCGGCCATCGCCGGTGTATGGGCGCAAGGAGATCTATGGGACACGTCCCTGTAGAGCATCTTGTAGGGAGTACAGAAACTACTTTTGCAAGACGGGACCGCTTTCTTCAACTGATTCTACAGCTCGTCCTTCACCTGCTGCTCTTCTGCCGCGGTCGGAGGGAAACAGACCGCCGGGGTGGAGACCTTGAAGAGGTACTCGCACTTCTCCGGCTCAATCACGGACAGGAGGGCATTCGAAGTGCCGCAGACGAGATCGACCTGCGCTAAGGATTAGCGAAAAATTGCGTCACGACAAAAAGGAGAAGAACACACCTTTGCGCTTCTTGCTGGGCCGTTCCAGCACCGCTGCCCATTGGCGTAGACTTGCTTCTCATAGAAAGCCTCGGAGCCTTCCGCCGCTTGCTCCGACCAGCGTTCAAAGCGCCTGCGTGACATCAGTCGGGTCAGCGTAGGCGACGGGAGGTAACGGCAGCGGCTACTCACCCTAGGCTCGTTCGCATGTTATTGTTGTTCGACTTCTGCTGCGCCTCGCCAAAGAAGCAGACACTGTAGGTATATCTGTGAAGCAAGGACCGGAGCACAGGTCAGTGAGTTGCGAAAGGGCGGAACAGGCGCGCAAGCTACGGACTCTCCAGCGTTAAGCTCAACGCAGTCCCCATCGAGCTTCTTCCACTCCCAATCGCGCCCCCAATCCTTCTCAAGCGCCTTCTTCGCCTCGTCGAGCTTTTTCTCCTGTTCCCGAATTTCGTCGAGAAGCTGAGAGTGAACCGCCTTGGCTTTGGTCAGCTCTGGTCGGTCGGCGTTCTCCGACAGAACGGGCGGGTAGATGATGCCGGCGCGGATGAGAACGTGGACTAGGCTCTTCTTGTAGGCGTCGTATTGAGGCCGCCAGTTATCGGGGACGTAGTCGTCAAGGCGGAAGACTGCGCGCCGAGGAAAGTCAGCGGGTATGCTTACGTTGAGGAGGAAGGTGGAGGAACGCACTACTAGCGACGCCGGACGCAATTGGCGATCCAATACGCGAAGACAGCGAGTCGATGAGCGTGAGCGGGTCTTCCTCCTCCAGCGCCTTCAGGTCATTGTCCGAGTAGTCGGCCGCAACTTCGCTTTCTTGTACCTCGTAGTGGTCGGGAACATCCTGTCTCTCGCCGTCCTTGCCCACATCCTCGACATCGCTGAGACCGTTGCTCTCCCGCCACTCTTTGTAAGCGCGAGCTGCACCGAGGACGGCCATATCTTGATGGTTGGGGTTATAGGTCGTCTGTGGAGGGCATACAGTCAGCAATTGGAGAACAGACAGGGTTTGAGCGGGAAGACGGTCATACCGAAAGATCCGCAAGGATACCGCTCAAATCACCAATGTGCCCTTCGAGATTCGCACGGTGAGCTCGGAGTGTCTTGATGGCCGTTTGCATCTCGACAATCCGCTCATAGAGCTTCGAGTCCTTCTTACGTTCGATCTCGCCGGCAGCAGACCGTTCGAGGGCTTCAAGCGCCGTCTTGGCCGCCACCTCACGCTGCTGAAGCTTCTCGACCTCCTTCGTGTACTTCTCGACCTCGGCCTCGAGTTTTGCCTTCTCTTTTGCGCCATGCTTGATGTAGTCGTTGCGAATCGATGCGCCAACTCGACGCTTTCTGGCTTCTTCCGCCTTGGTCTTGCGGTACTCGGCCCCAACCGCAGCGCAGCGGTTAGGACAGCTCGTCTTGCCGTCCGTCTCGTCGCTGCCGTCGCAGCACTCGGGCTCGCAAATGCCGTCGTTAAACCTCGATCGGAGAATGCAGGACGGGATATGGCCCTCGTTCTTGCAGTAGAAGTGGCCGGCGGGACATTCGGGGGACCGGAGCGCGGCCTCGTGGTCGATGGCAGGGGTAGATGAGCAGGAAGAAGACGGGTCGAAGTCGAGGGTGATCTCCCAATCGGCCACGACGGGAGCGTTGGCATCCTTGATGGTGAGGACGCTGGCAGCTCTGCCTGACGAGCGACGAGAGGATGTAGCTCCCACGCCGTCCTCCCATACGAAGTCGAGGCCAGTAGGGCTGCCGACGCTCTTGACGCAAGTAGGCTTGGAAGGAAGACCAAGAATGACGATTTCGCGAACCGCGACGTCGGCGATCTTCTGCGCCCAGGCGTTGCTCGTAGCGTCATAAGTTGCGAGAGCTGACGTCGAGCGAGCATCGTCGAATGCACTGTTGCGCAGGACGAGCGTCTTCGAGCCCTTGGCTTGCGGCTCGAGCTGGAACTTGCGATAGATGAAGTCGCCCTTATCGTTGTCGAAGCTTTCGCCGTCGTCGAGGTAGATTGAGCCCTTAGCGGAGGTGCCGGAAAGGTCGACAGCGGCGACGAGAGTGACGGGGTCTTTCCAGGTGAGAATAGAGGAGCGGCGGACGAGGTCGCGACGCGGGAGGATGTGTCCACCGCGATGGAGGACAGGGATCGACTCGAGGGGCGCAGGAACCTTGACATGCGAGCCGCCGTGGGAGGCACCGAAGTAGATTTCGTGAGAAAGGTAGTGGTAGTAAGGCTGCGAAAAAGCAGTGACGGGAAGCATTAGCAATCGCTTGACAGGGCGGGTCTGACGAGTGTGCAAGCCCACCTGATCGTCCGAGATGTAGAGTTCCTGCTCAGTCTGGCCTTCCTTTGCGACGGGCTTAACGAGCAAACCAGAACTGCCGAGATAGAACTGGTCGTCTAGGGCGAAGCCCTTCGGGTCGTTCGGGAAGACCATATACTGCGGCCTGCAGGAAACAACCACTTTCAGCCTCGCGTGTAGGAAGAAGAGTGAGAAGAATAGACTAACCTCAAGATGGGAATTCCTCGGAGATTCGCTTCGTAGAAGGAAGTGTAGAAGACCGGGAGAATCGAGTAGCGGAGACGGATGGCGTCGCGCATGATACTCCTGTAGGGATCGTCGAAGAGGTAAACCTCCCGGCGCTTGGTATCGATGTGACCGTGAGCGCGGAAGAAGGGCGAGAACGTTCCGATCTGGTGCCAGCGCGTCATCATCTCGGGCGAGGGGTTGCCGAAGAAGCCACCGACGTCCGCTGCGAAATCGGGTTGAGCGATAGAATATCAGCCGAAGTCCCATTCAGGGATAGCTCCAACGAGGATAGGCAGAGTCTGACGCACAGCCAGCGAAGACTATACCAGCAATACCGTTGCTCAGAAGCATGGGCACGGTGCTGGCGAGATGAGGCCAATCGCCGATGTTGTCGCCGGTCCAAATGGCCCCGTACCGCTGCGAGCCAGCATAGTAGGCGCGAGACAGGACGAAGGGGCGCTTCGGCGGGTCTTCGCGAGCGATGAGACCTTGCATGGTGACGTTTTGCTGCGAGGCAAGGTAGGTCAGAAATTGTAGACATCGTGGCAATGGGCCAAGAGCGCACATAGATCATGCCATTGATATTGTGAACGTCGCGGTGTTCCCAACCGCCATAGTGGACGGCATCCTTCTGCATCGTGATCTCCGGTCCGTCGAAGACTGAAGGCTATTGACGGACGCAAAGAGAGGGTCAACCTTCTGCCGTATTGAGAAGGCCAAGCCAGCCTGGGACTGAAAGTAAGAACGCACCTCGTTCATGTCGTTCCAGATGAAGAGGTTCTTCGTCGAGCCCTATACGAGAAGATGTTCAGCGTGTGACTCACAGGAGGGAGGAAGAATGGCCCACCTTGAACTTGTCGAAGCTAAACAGGCGGCTCCACCAACCATGGCTTTTCGGGTTGAACCAATCGACCCACGAGCTCGATCCTGGCCAACAGTGTCCTGCGAGGTTGGCCTTGCCATCGGGCTGCTTGCAGAGAATGTCGAGGTCCTCCGCTTCCTTGAAGACGTAGTAGTCCGAGTCTCGCTTGAGATGGGGGTCGACGATGGCGACGAGCTGTAAGAGGGAACGTCAGCGTCCCCAGGCGAGAAGTATAGAGGAGGAAAGGTTACGTACCTGGCGGCCTCGCTCGGCCAGCTTAGCCTGCATCTTCTCCGGCGTCGGGTAATTCTGCTTGTGCCAAGTCATGTACTTCTTCTCGTCCGTCACTTCGATATCCTCCCACATGACGTCCATCGGAATGTCATGCTCGTCAAACTTGAGCTGTACCGCTTCGACGTCGGCCTCATCGATGTAGTTCCAGCGGCATTGGTGGTAGCCGAGCGCAAAGTACTGGGGCAGAGGTGCCCGACCGGTCAGCTCGGTGAACTGGTCGACGATATCGAGGGATGAGGGTCCGAGGAAGACGAAGAGGTCGAGGATGCCGGATTCGGACATCCAGTGCGTCGAGGTAGTCAAGCCGACGGGTCCAGCATCGCCATCCTCGCTAGTCTTGGACTTTTTCGCCTTCTTGAAGGCTGAAGAGACGGCCTTGGCGGTAGTAAACTTGGTGACGTCGACCCAGGTTTCAGATCCGGTGACCAGGAAAACGCCGACAGTGGACCCAGCCCGATGAGCTTGGAGGAAAGGTACGGCGCCATACTGCAGCAGCACAAGTAAGCACCACGTGCAACAGAAAGGAGGGGTGAAAGGCGTACTAGCGCCATCTCGCTGTCGGCCTCGTACTCGAATACGTCGAGGTTATAGAGGCGGTACGGGTCGGTGTAAGCTCCGTCTCCGCCGCGCGTCTGCTTGAGGCTGAGCGACGAAGCGTGCTCGGGAATACCGTAGACGTGCTCGTAGCCGGGAAAGTCGATATCGAGACTTAGGGATTCGGGACCTGCACGAGGAGACGGGAATGAGCGATGTTTGCTGGGGTTCAAGGTTGAAGAGGAGGAGGCAGAAGTCGCGAACGGAACAGATGACGCACCTTTGGGCTTGCTGTCCCTCTTGCCGTTGAAAGTCTCTTCCCACATGTCATCCTCGGTCGGAGGAAGGAAGCCTGGGAAAGCCTCGTCCTTCACGACCACGGTCTGCTGTTCCGGGTGATCCGGGTCCTGTACAACCAGCTCCTCGGGTTCTTCTCCTACAGACTTGACGCGGAAGTGTTCCATGTTGAGCAGTCCTCGCTCGTTGAGCACGATATGAGGCTGGCCGTCGCGGAGGAAGGTGACGAGAATAGGCTTGTGCTCGATGCGCAGCTCCTGCCGCCGACCTCCGTACTTGATGCTGGTCCTCGCCTCCGAGATGTCGACCTCGTAGGCGCTATCGTCGTCGTCCACCACCGGTTCCGCCTCGAGGGCCCATTTCGCCGCCTCGTTGTACCGCTGCCTGAGACCGTCAACCTCGTCCATGGTGACCCGGGCGAGGCCATTCCGGTGGAAGTGCACGTCGAGAGAGAACTTGATCTGGGGGAAAAGTGCGTTGGCGACGCTGGCGGAGAATCGACCTTGGCGGAAGGTGGGGTCCTTCAACTCGTACGGCGAGATCCACTTAGTGCCCGCTTCTCCAGCGCGATCTGCTAGTGCCCTGTTGCGCTTGCAGAAGCCCGATTGATCGCAGGTCTTGAAGTCGTTACGTTTGACGGCGAGAGTTGATGGGAGGATGAGAGCGATGACGAGGAGAAGGAGTGACCCGGCGGGCAGTCGAGAGAAGGACTTCGGGGCCCTTGCAGGCTTCCCAGGAGTGTCGCTGGTCATGCGTAAGCCCTTCTAGTCGAGATCGAGCAGCGTTGTTCAGGTCGACCCTTGACGAGGCCACCACTCACGGCTTATACATGAGACCACACTGCTTGTCTGTGTTATGCTGTTTGCGGCGAGTGCACTCCCCAGAGCCTCGCGACACACGTGCACCACCCTTCCCCCCGTCCCGACATCGGTTCGCCTCGTTTTGCTGCAGCCAGCCAGACTGTCGTTCGGTGCCGCCAGCCCCTACTGGGGAATAACACGGCCTTGGAACTCATTGTCCAGCGACTCTACAAAGCAGGCCGAGGGGGAACGGCGCCCTAGTATGGTCGGAGCATCGGTACGAAGGGCGAAACTAGTGCTATTGGACGCTGACGGCGGCGAGATGGTACCACAGCGCACAGTCGACTCCGCTGGGCCTCTGAGAGACGGTCAGAGCAGGCATCGCGGCGAGCCGTTGTACGCCGGCGCGCTTTCTTTTCTTCCTTTCTTTACGAATGCCCGCAGTTGTTCCCCACTGCCCTCCGTTGCAGCGCCCCTCGCGCAATACATGTTACTGATACGTCCGCTGGCCAGCCTCGCCGTTTCGCTGTATCAAAGACGCCTTGCGGCTATGCCCTATCGGCTCTTCAGGGAGTCCTCATTGCCATTCACTTCTTTCGCTTCGAACGACGGGCTCGAGCCAGGTAGCTGGGTGTCCCGACTATCGGGCTCCTCAACAGTGCCCCACGGAGGTGACGCCTCGTGGCGAAATCCTAACCCTCACCTATGAGCAAGCAAGCACACTCCTTCTTGTCTTGCTCTCAATTTCCAGCTCACAACAGCGCTAAGAAGGCTGGGTCCTGTCTGGCTGCACTGCAGCTTCAATGCCTTGTAGCGGCTCTGCGGCGTACACCCCTCATGCTTCGTCTTCATATTGCCCTTCTTGATGCCCACTTGAGAAGGTCTGTCGGAGGAGACGAGAACGGGCTGATTCCGGCTGTACGGCGTAAAGTACAGGCGACGGAGTAGTTGTTCCTGAGTAGAGACTGCTATTGGTCTACTCGACCCCAATGTCAAGGATGGGTCGGCAACACCGCAGTAAGAGCTTGGCGATCTCTTTTCCTTTTTCTTTCAGCGAAAGGGTCCGGTCAGACTCTCGCTCAAAGCCTCGCATCTGCGGGCCGCGAGCACCGCACATTATCTACTAGCAGATGCTTGAGTCGATTCTCGACCAGATCACAGGGAGTCTCGCAAATAGCTAAGCTACAGGGAAGAAGCGCGAACAGGTTGAGAAAGACGGCATGACAGCGAGGACATCGTCTATGCACTGCGGGTGACAGGTGTACAGAACGAGGTACTGAAGAGCGACACTCGTGCGGGAAGGACGACGGCACACTGAAAGTAACAAAGAGAGAGAAAAGAATGAGGTAGAGCAGATCCCCCACTTCACCAATTATCTACACCGTGGTGCCCATTTCTACCGGCTTCGGCGTATTTACCCCCGTAGTCACAGCCGACTTAGTCCCGCCCGCCGCAAGCGAAGTCGAGCCTGGGTTGAAGGGATTCCTCCACACTCCCGCTTCACCCCTCGACTGCCCGAGAATACCAAAGGCGAGGAGGAGCCCGAAGAGGATAGTGAGCGCGACCCAGGCAATCCAGGTGAAGGCTTCGAGTGCGCGACCTATGCCGCAGATTTGGGCGTCGCACCAGTTGGAGTTGAGGCCAGGGAGGTCGGAGGCCATGGCTGCGCCGCCGCCTATGGGTGTACAGTATACGTAGATCGAGTTACGGTCGGTCGAGGTATCGGAGGTGTCGGGCAATGAAGGGAGGACAAAGAAAGATTGCGGTACAGCGGACCGAGAAAACGGTGGTTTCAGCGGTCCAGGCGTGGTGAAGGTAGCGAGGGTAACGGGAGAGACAAGAAGTCAGCCACAAAGGATACGCTTCCACGTGTGGACAGAGGCAGAAGAAAGGCAGCTAGAAAAAGGCAGAACAGACCGAGGAACAAGGCCCAGAGAACAAAGACTACAGCGAGCTCGACCATCAGCGAGCCGGCGACGCTCGGCGACCCGCGGCGGTGGAAGAAGAAGTGTCTGCAGAATGAACAAAGGCAGACGCTCGTAAACCAGCATCGGGCAGAAGAGCGAGGAAGGTCGCACAGTACGGGGAGGATGATAAGTGCAAGGATAGCCGTAACGAGAAGTTCGACGCTGGCTTCATAGTAGCTGCAGAGTGTGGGGGTGAGTGCAACTGAAATCATGGGCCTGTCAGGGAGTGCGCACCCGTCGAAGTCTGCCTCTGTCTTGCCTACAAATGCCGCGGCGAGAATAAAGGCGAAGAAGGACGAGGCGATAGCGATCGCGTATAGGATTGTGCGAGTGAGTAGCCAGACGGACATCCTGAGCGATTGTGTTGTAGTGCACGGCAGCGACACAGGAGAAAAGCGCAGAAGCGAGAGAAAGAAGACGAGGAGTGAAGAGTCCGTGCACGCTTCGTCCCGTGCTGACGAGCTCCTGTCCTATGAGAGTTCTCGGATGTCTCAGGAGCTTTGTGCTGGAAATGGGAAGGTGACTCGAGGCGACGCTTGGCAGAGAAAGCAGAGGCAGGCGCGAGGTAGATGGAGTCAGCGCGCCAAGGTGGGACAGAGCAGAGCTTGTCAGCGAGGGCTTGGTACGCCGTGGGCGGATGCGAAAGTCCCAAAGTCCTTCTTGTGGAGGAGTAGGTCGAGAAAGGAGCTTCGCAGGCAATCGAAATCAGCACCGCCTCCCTAGACCTACTCATCCATCGTTATGGGATATAGTTTGCGGTAGCTGGAGTACACGACCTGTGATCCACCGGCGCTGCTCTCCCAGCCGCCGGTACTGTCGTCTAGTCCTCCTTGTCCCCCTGCTCTAATTCAGCTTCTCATCCTGCTTCCGCTTCACACGCTTGATGAGCAAGCTGCTCCGTTCCCGCTACCCGTACCTTGAACCTGAAGGGCGAGTCGAGCACCTGGTCGTCGGGGCAGGAGTCGTGGTCAGTCTCCCTTGTCCCCGATTCTCCCCACCTGGCTCAAGAAGGCTCACCTCGATCACAAAGGGTCTAGCGATTGCCGAGCGACTCGTCAAAGCATTCCCGGATCGCAGCACCTTTATTGTAGAGCGGTGCGTCGCATATTGAGCGGGAGTGGGTGGAGCTGACCTGGAGATGAGTGAGCAGGCATGGCCAAGTTGGGCAAGAAACGAGTAGCAGAAACTCGGAGGTGATACACTCGTACGTTCAGACTACTCCCCTTATTGCCGCCGAGAGGCGCTGCACTTGCTTGTCGAGACCGCTTGTGCCACCTCACGATCTTTTCCCAGCCCTTTGTCTTTTTCCCCTTCATGCTTACCCTGTCTTGCGGCGCAGGGGTATCTACTATCCGCCCGATTCGCTCAAGACGGCTCTATGTATACGCGGTCGTGACCTGCTATATGATCGCTGCAAGAAGCACGGCATCGGCTGCCGCAACACCGGCAAACTCGTCCTGGCAACCTCGCAAGAGCAAGTTCCCTACCTCAAGCAATTATCGGAGAAATCGAAGCGACTACGGCAGAAGAATATTGGAGACGTGCCGCTCGAATGGCTTACGGGTGACGAGGTGCGGCAGAGAGAACCGGATGTGGGAGAAAGAGTGGTAGGCGCATTGCTTAGCCCGAAGACAGGAATCGTGTCTTCGCATGAGTTGATGGAGCATATGGAGAGAGGTACGCTCTATCCCTATCGCGCTGAGTCTCTACTTTGATCCGAGTGCTCATATGGGGACATGAAATCGCAGAAATAACGGAGAGCGAAGCTGGCGAGCTTGTGCACGGCACTCGAGTTGTGCGGATAGACCGTGTGCAATCGAGCGGAGGAGGGAAGAGAGGCGACGGAACGGACGGGGGTTGGGTGGTGCAGACTGTGACGGAAGATGGTATGGGAGGTGAGGGAGAACGGACGGCGGTGTTGGCGAGATCTATGATCAATTCGGCAGGGCTGAAGTGCGTTCTCCGGCTTCTCTCGCCCCTCGCGGTACCGGCGCTGACAGGCCCCACTGTCGCAGTGCCCACCACATTCTCAACCAGATTCTACCGGAAGAGCAGCGTCTGCGATTACACTTCGCCAAGGGTTCTTACTTTTCTTGTGAGTGTACCTCCCGCTAGATGAAGGCTCTTTCTGCCATCGCAACTAAGCAGTTTTGGGCGCAGACCGTGGTCCTGGCGTCGAGCATGTCCGCACGCTACTCTACCCTTGTCCCGAAGAAAACGTGTAGGTCATTCCCTTGCCTTCCTTCCTGCCAATTGGCTGCTAATTCCTTCCTCACTGCAGCTCTCTCTCCGGCCTCGGCACCCACCTCACCTTGTCCATGTCAAACGAAGTCCGCTTCGGGCCGGACGTTGAATGGCTCGAACCGCCTCTGGAAGACGGCGAAGACGTGCCGGACTTCTGGGAGAATAATTTAGCAGTCAGCGAAGAGAGGATGCAGCTTGCAATCGACGAGGTCAAGAAATTCTTGCCAGGGGTGACGGCCGAAGGATTCTCGCCAGATTGTGCGTCAACCTTTCCTGCCTCGCACCTTTTCCTTCGAGGTCACGCTCGCGAGGTCCTGCGCCTACATCGCTAACGACCTTGTATCCCACACGATCTCTTTCTGACAATACAGACTGCGGCATCCGCCCCAAGTTGTCGAAGAAGGGCGAAACCGCGGTCGACTTTTCCATCACGCATCCTCAACCCGGTTTCATCTCGCTGCAGGGAATAGAGTCACCTGGCCTGACGTCGTCACTGGCCATCGCAGAGATAGTCGAGCGAATGGTACGAGAGCAAGTCTGGGGCTTAGGGAAAGGAAGAGGCCGGAATGTGAGTGAGAGAGGTAGTCTGGACGGGTGGGCTTAGAAAGGCCGCGCGTTGCACACAGACTTTTCGTATCAGCCGGTAGAATCGCATTCCCTCCAGGGAGCAGAAGAGTCGGGAAGGAAAGTCGCGAGATGAGAGATTCGCTCCTCCCGCTCCGCCTTGCTTTCACACCACGTGTATAGCTGTTCTCGCTTACTACCAGGCGCTCTTAGCACTTTTTTGATACACCCACGCCCCTCCAACTACCATGCGCAAGGCGGCGAACCCAACCCACATCGCCAAATGTCTCCCTCGAATGGTACGCTCATCTCCGTCCGCGATGGCTCGTAAAAGCACGATGATGCCGCAGAAAGATAGCTTATTACTCGAATCTGCAGAGCTGGTCACCGGCCAACCTCTTCAACCTCTACCAACGAACCTATGGTCCCAAAACCGCCGACACCAAGTTCACCAAATCCTCCCTCACCATGTTCCAGCAGAAATGGAAAGCAAAGCAGCTCGTGCGAGGTTACCACGGCGACTGGATCCCTGAGCAGAAGTTCAAGCGGTGGTACCTCCCGGACGAATTGCCGCCCATCGTTGGCAATAAGGACCGGACAGAAGCGAAGGTGCCGCTGGCGTCCCTTATGTTTGCGGAAGTCGAGAAGCGGTTGGACACAATCGTCTTCCGCTGCTGCTTTGCGGACAGCGTGTACAGGGCGAGAGCCATGGTGATTCACGGAAAGGTCAAGCTGAATGGTCGCAAGGTGCTTTTTCCCACCTCTTCCGCCTCTGCTCTATTTGTGTCATGGCTGACTCGTACTTGCGCAGGTCACCGACCCGAACATCAAGCTGCAACCGGGAGATTTGCTCTCTGTCGACCCCTCCGCCGTGACCACTCTGCAACCGCCTAAAGCTCACGAAGCTGCCGCAAAGACTGCCAAGTCTGCCCCCCCTCCCCCTCCTCCTGCCGCCGACTCTCCAGACTCTTCCGCCGAAGCATCGGCCGACGCTTCTTCCGAATCTTCCCCCGCCCCTGCAGCCCCATCCTCGTCTTCCTCTGGCCCGAACGCTCTTCCCTTCCATTTGCCCGACTACGCCGCACCGTTCCTCTTCATCCCTCCGTTCCTTGAGCCCTCTTTCTCCACCTGCTCGGCCGTGTACATCCGGCATCCGACAGCACGACCGGGGATTAGCGAGATTCCGACGCCGTACGAAGCTGATGGCGAGGTGATGAGGTTGGCATGGGTAAGCGAGAGCATCCCCTTCGTTCGTCATAGACTTCATAGACTTACCCTGACTGGGATCGCAGGAGTACTACGCGAGTCTGGGAAGAAAGGGAGACAAGCGACCAGCGTCGCAGCGGGGAAAGCGTCTCGGAGCGTAGAGGAAAGGATATCTCGCATCGCAATACTTGTCCTTATACCCTCCTAGCTATATGCGAGTCCATTTGCAAGTGTACTGGGTCACATTGCTGGGAAGGAATTGCCAAATTGCAGGTGGCTTCCGGAACTTGGACCGGAAGTCGACTGTCTCCTGGTAGTCCGCTCCTTCTCTCGACACATTCCGCGCTTCCTCGGCTTGTCACGCTGTGTATACCATCAAAAGAGAGCACCAGACCCCCCATTAGCAGCCTTCTACCTACTGTCCAAGCCACCCTCAAACCCTCTCCTCCGACCCTCACCTCGAAACTCGTTCTCGTCCAAACAAGTCGTAGATCCCTCTCAGTCTCCCGTCGATCTCGCTCTAAGCCCTAAAATGGCAGACTATGGTCAACCCACACCTCAGCTTGGCTCACTACGGATTCAGCTTGCTGGCACTCCCACCGCGTCCACCTCCACCCTCCCTGGCGGAACAAACACGGCCAGCAACCAGCCAACTCGCAGCGGTCGCATCAGCAAACCCGTCAAGCAATACGTTCCTACCGCACAACCCCCTCGCGCCAATCGTACCCCATCTTCCCTCAACCCAAATGCAGCTCGCCCTGGTCCTCCCCCTCCACCGCAAAGACACCCTCTCGCACCCACTCCCGCCGCCGTCACTCCCATGACGCGAATTACTGGTCCCGGGAACGAGGCGAAACAGGCCTTGTTTACCACCTACCCCGCCCGAATGCGATTAGGCACCAGTGCCCTCATGCAGCCGAACGCTTTCGTAGGAAAAGACTCGGGACCAACAGCCAATGGCGGCCCCGGACCCAGCGCCCCCTCCGCCGGCGCAAAGCGACAAAGGTCGACGGTCAATTATGCCGAGTTGGAGCAGTTTCCAGAACTGCTGGATGAGGAGGAGGACGAAAAAGGCGGGCCGAGAAAACGGGGAGCAAGTGGGACACCGGGCGTACAGGGGAAGAAGCACGCGGCGGTAGCGGCGGCGCCTCCACCGGTGAGCAAGCCGGAAGTGTGGGGAGATGGGAAGAGCTATCTAGGTGTGCTGCCGCCGGGAAATTTGGTGCAGGTTCAACCGGCAAAGGCTACGAAGCATGTTGCTCAGTGGGTTCTGATCTATCGCATTCTGTCTGACATGTATTGACTATGATGTCTAAAACAGTACGGAGGAAGAGCTGGAAGAACATGCAGAGGAAATTGGCGCCTTCGTTCCCATCCAGATCGACCTCGACGTCGATAGCTTCAAAGTTCGGGATTCCTTCGTCTGGAATGTCCGAGGTGCGTTCTTTGGTGTCTTCTCTTCAATTCGGTCTCGGGACTCACCGAGAGGTTCTGCAGAAAAACTCGTTACACCCAGCGTCTTCGCTCGTACATTCTGCGACGACCTAGATCTACCAGCAAGCTACATCGAGCAGGTCGCGCAGCAGATCTCGGAGCAGATCTCGGAGCAAGCGGGTGTTGCAGAGATTGCATTACGGAATGAGCAGGAGGAGCAGGAGCAGGTTGAGAAGGATTTGCGAGTCATCGTCAACGTGCGTGCGGTCGCTTCATTTGTCTTCCTGCTCTGAGCCTAGGCGTCTTGTCTGACCTAGTCTGTCTGCAGCTTGATGTGCAGCTCGGTACCCTGCGATTGACAGACCGCCTCGAATGGGACCTCTCCTCTTCCCTTACGCCCGAGCTCTTCGCCGCCACTCTGGTCAAGGATCTCTCCCTCGATACGAACTCCGCTCCTATCATCTCAACAGCAATACACGACGAGCTCCTCCGCCTCAAGCGAAGTTGCGTCGAAATGGGTCTCGTTGGCGTCGAGGAGCATATCATGCGGAGGCGGGGTCCGAAGCCACTTGAAGGTGTCTGGCGAGAATGGGGTGAGGCACTCACGTTCGGACCAAGGATTGAACGACTTAGTCTGGACGAGTTGGACAAGTTTGAGCAGGAGAGGGAGCGAGGAATTAGGTGCGCCGCGCTTTTTCTCAGCCGTGGCCTCGCCTCCTTCGCTTGCCCTTCCGTCTCCGTACGGAGGAAACTAATACATTCTTGCACTTTCGACGCAGGCGAGCCAAGCGGGATCGACTAGCTGGTGCTCGGAATGCAGGACGTCCTCGTCGGTAACACTGCAATCCCACCCATAGCCTTACTACGTCAAGAGTCTTCGCGGTGACGCTGTGCAAGGCCTGATGTGCCGAGAGCCGCTAACAATGCTCTGGGCGCGACTAACGGAAGAGAGGAAAGCCAGCACGCATCGCTTTCTGCGAGAAGGAATATTCGGCTGGGTTTCTCCTTTATCTCACCACTTTGTGGGACGAGACTGGCCGCGCTCTGTGAGACCGGTGACCTCTGCAAACTGCGATATTACAGAATATGCCCGAGGTCTTGGCCGGAGAATCTACTGAGCAGACTGCTTTTCGCCGGCCTTTTGTCGTCGGTTCCGACGATAACGCCCTCTCATCTTGCTCGTTCACTGCTTCCGTCCAAGGCGCCTTTTCTGTAACCTATCGGAGTCTCTCTGAACCCATCCTGCAGCCTCCCTACCCGCTTGACCGTCCGACGCAACCTTCCGAGTCCCGCCGGCGAAAGGAAGACGTCCTCGCAATAATGGTCGATCTGCACTGGCCAAGTAGATATACGATGAGGGTGGTAGGAGCAACGTGTCTGATGAGCCTGTGTGCGGGTCTCTTTGGCTTCGGTGCGTTGTCGCTTTCTCACCTCACTCTGAAGGAATATGGCAGGTAAATTTAGGCCACGCTTCCTTCCGCAGATACCGGTTCCATTGGCTCAATCACGACGATGCAACAGTTCAAGGACGTCTTTGGCGAGCTGTCCCCGCTGTTACGAGGTGTTGTCGTTTCAGTACGTCTCCACCCCTGGCTCTCTTCTCTCGCTCAGATACACGTCTTCCGGTACGGAGCTGATACTTTTCACCTCCCTTCGCTAGCACAGATTATCCTCGTCCCCTCTGGTGCTACAGGCGTGCTAGCCGGTACCGTCGCAGACCGCCTGAGCCGCAAGCGCACCATCGCTCTAGGTTCCGCCATTTTCGCCGCCGGTTCCGCCATATCCGCTGCCTCTGCGACGTCTCTCGCCGTGCTCCTCGTAGGACGCTGCGTCGCTGGTGCGGGCGAAGGATTGTTCTTGGGATGCCTTGGCGTTTACCTCTGCGAGATCAGCCCGCGCCATCTCCGGTCGCAAATGCTGCTTCTTCAGCAGGCATTCTGCACCGGGGCCATTGCGTTTGCGTTCTTCTTCTGTGAGTCTTCAGGTTCCTATTGTATCGTGTAGCCAGTCCTCTTGCGCACGCTCGACATCATCCTTACCATCTCATCCGCCCTTCTCTGGTCTGCCTGCCTATACAGGGCTCTTTACTAACCGTTTCCTCGCCAGGCTACGGAACAGTAAAGATTCCCGGCTCCATCTCATGGCGCCTGCCTTTCATTCTCCAAGCCATCACCGCTACGGTCGTCGCCGTCGTCGCCCCCTTCATGCCCTACTCTTCCCGTTGGCTCTTGTCAAAGGGTCGACGGGAAGAAGCCGAGAGGGTACTGGATCTACTCGTCGGACCGGACAATGTCGAGGAGCGAAAGGAGCTCATGGCTGTTGGCCCGGTTACGGCAAAGCTTTCGCAGTGGGAGGCGATGAAAGATATTTGGGCCCCTGGGTTTCGGGGGAGGACGTCGCTCGGGGTCGCGCTCAACGTCTTCCAGCAGCTCTCGGGAATAGTGCGCTGCTATGGCTTTTCTCGTCCTGGTCTAGCACGCGGGCTTGCTGACATTCTTAACTTCCTTATCACCCCGTATTCTTCGCGCTTCTGCAGGACTTCGTGAGTCACGAGTTTGCTCTTCGTCTAGCCTCATCCTATCTGGCCGCGAGTAGCTACTTCCTTAAGGCGGCGTACTAAACCATCTTCCTGCGCAGGTCTTGTTTTATGCTCCGACGCTTTTTGAGCAAGCCGGACTCGTATGCTTTACTCCCTCTCCGGATCTCCTGTTTCATAGCGTATGGAGTGTTGAGCTGACGCGTGCTCTTGCGCTTGCTAGGACCCCTCGACCAGCTCCTTCATCGCTTCGTACGAACCTGAGCCTCCCCTCAATTTTCTTGGCGTGCGCTGAGCTTGTTGCACTGCAGGGGTGTCACCGGACTCATCCTCCTTACATGCTCGTGCCTGGGCGCACTCTACATTAACAAGGTCGGGAGACGTAAGATCTGGCTCGTAGGAGGAACCGCTACTTCAGCGTGTCATATGGTGCGCTGTCCTCGCCCCTTTGCCCAGTCTTGAGATATTCGGCACTGACCGGTCCTGACCACCTGTATGGCTGCATAGGTCCTCGGCTTGATGTATGCCACTCGTGCAGCTCACAAACCAGCTGGAAAATGGGTCGCGATCATCTTCATCGAGCTTTTCGCCGTTTCCTTTACCTGCGGTTGGTCGATCGTGACCAAGCTGTATGCCGCCGAGATTCGTACGTCCCTCGGCAGCTCTCTCACTGAGAGCGCTCTTGTATCGCGAAATGTCTATAGCTTGACTGAATATCCCGGCCCACGACCTCGCAGAACCCTCGCGTACTCGGGCCGCTGCGACCAGTTTTGGGCAAGGTGAGCCTTGCTCTTCTTAGGTCTGCCTCGGGTCAAGTCGGATTTGGGAGACTGACGAATACTTTTTCTCACGCGCTCAGGAGTGAACCAGCTCGTCAATATGGCTGTGCGACCTCTTTCTGCTTTTTGTTGGGTTTGATCGAAACTCATCTCCACCGTCCCTCCTCAAAGGTCGCTCTTTCTGGCCCGTACTTCCTGGCACAATCGAGCTCTGGTCCTTACTTCCTGTTAGTGTTCAGCGGTGCTCGGGGCAGAAGCAGTTCTGACCAAGTCTCCTCATCACAGGTATGGCTCGTTCACGGCGCTGGGCGTCGTGTTCGCCTATTTCTTTATGCCTGAAGGTGCGGAGTACATTTTGCCCTACCAGGTGCTATGGCTGATCCACCCTAAACCCTTCGCGCAGTCATGGGCAAATCCCTCGAAGGGTGAGTTTCCTTCCCCTTTAAATCGTCTGCCGCTCGGGTCGCCGCCGCGGCCGTCTGTCGATACCTCTCTAACGTTACTACTCACATAGCATCGACGAAACCTTTGAAGGCTCCGCCGTGGCCGTCACGATGCCCAGGATTTTCAGACAAGCCCGTCTCACCGAAGTCCGGCAGCGCAAGAACAGCCGCTCCCAGTCGGCTACGTTGCCTGGCGAGACGCGAGATGATATCAGGAGGCACGTCATGGAGCTGCAGGCTATCGGGGAGAATGCGGTCATTGAGGAAGAGGACGACAATGAGGTGGGAGTCAAGTAAAGGACTGTGGGATCCCTGGCGGAGGCTTGTTAATTAGATTGGGTCCGGATAGATGCATGGCTGGGAGCTTGTAAATGGATTTGTACCGCCATTGGATATGTTCTTCCCTTCTTGTGCTGGGCGGGTCGAGGAAGCGAGAGGAAGACCAAGGGAAAATCGGGTTGCCGGCGGATTCAAGGGGCATAGTACCGGTAGCAGTACGCTTTACGATCCTCTTTCGAGCTAGAAAATGCTGCATAATTCCGAGGGCTCACGCTCTGGCGCAGAAATGCAACCGGAAGAAAAGGGGAAGAAAGTTAAATTGACTGAGTCCTCACCCTCGCTCGCAGCTGGACCGTAGTTGACGCACTTGGCGTTCATTTATAAAGCCTCAACAACAGACCAAGACCCTCCCGAGCCTTTCGCCGGCCCTTTCTCAACTTTCCCATCTTGATCTCCTCCTCTCGCTCAACTCGCTCGCAACTATGGGTATCGACCTCCAGCTACTCCAGGACGACAAGGGCGGTGACCTCAAGAGCGTCCTCGCCTCGCAGAAGAAGCGCTTCGCCTCGGAAGATCTCGTTCACGAGACCCTCACTGGGTACAAGGAATGGACAAAGAGTGCGGTACCGGTCCTTACGAAAATCCTGCCCTGCCCAATGCTGTCAAAAAGAGCAATACTGACGTTCGCTGTTGATTCTTGCCCCTGGCAGCTCAATTCGAGACGCAGCAATTGCAGAAGGAGGTCAACAAGTTGCAGAAGGAGATTGGTATGAAGATGAAGGTAGGCAGAGTCAAGTCCGTGCACAGAGTCTGACAATGCTGACTCCACGCATCCGCAGGCAAAGGAGAACCCCGAGGAGCTGAAGGCGCAAAAGGCGGACCTCGACAAGCAAATCGCTTCTCTCGGTGCCAAGGCGGCAGAGCAGGAGGCGGCTATGCGTAAAAAAGGTAACATGATTGGCAACATTGTGCACGACAGCGTCCCGCTCAGTGATAACGAGGTGCGTCTCAGCCCCATGAGGCCCCCGGCCGAATCTCCCGGTTTTTCTGTCTGTTGACTCTGTTACTGATTTCGACAGGACAACAACGAGGTCATCCGGACATTCTACCCCAAAGACCCGAACGGCGAGTCTGCGCCCCCTGTCAAGGGTGCTGGTCTGACGATGAAGGAAGGCGTTCTTTCCCACCACGAGGTCATGCACCGATTGGACATTCTCGAGATGGAGCGAGGTAAGCCTGAACTTTCTGCTCTGACCTCCACCTCAACATCTCGGCTCATGCGAGCTGCGCCCGCAGGAACCAAGGTCGCTGGACACCGTGGTTACTACCTCATGGGCGACGGTGTCGACCTCAACCAGGCTCTCATTGCTTACGGACTAAACTTCCTCCGCGACCGCAAGTACAAGAAGGTCCAGGCACCCTTCTTCATGAACAAGAGCATGATGAGCAAGACCGCTCAACTGGAGGAGTTTGACGAGGCTTTGTACAAGGTAAGCACAGCGGAAACTCCCACATCGGCCTCACCGATATCGACCCAGATCTGATTGCGCAGCTCGAGGGTGCCAATGAAGACACGGAGAAGTACCTCATTGCCACTTCTGAACAACCCATCTCCGCCATGCACGCCGACGAATGGTTCGACCAGCCGAACGAGCAGCTACCGGTCAAGTACGCTGGCTACTCGACTTGCTTCCGTAAGGAGGCCGGTTCGTCAGGTCGTGACGTTCTCGGTGTATTCCGTGTTCACCAGTTCGAGAAGGTCGAGCAGGTGAGCTTTCTTTTCTACCCCCTTTCAGCCTGTGAAGTCCTCCCCCCCTCCGCTTTGCTGCCTCGGTACCTTCCGGCCTGCGGCGGGCATGGGTGGTAACGCGAACATAGCACTGAACTCCTTCACCTCGTACAGTTCTGCATCACCGACCCGTCCTCGTCGTGGGAAATGTTTGACCACATGATCGCCAACTCGGAAGAGTTCTACCAGTCCCTCGGTCTTCCCTATCAGCTCATTTCCATCGTCTCGGGCGCTCTCAACAACGCCGCAGCAAAGAAGTACGATCTCGAGGCTTGGTTCCCTCATCAGGGCGAGTACAAGGAGCTGGTCTCTGTCTCAAACTGCACCGACTACCGCGAGTCTCTACTTTCGCCTGTGGAGTAGACCTTGTACTGACCCTAGAGTCTGCAGAGTCCCGCTCCCTCGAAGTCCGCTGCGGTATCAAGAAGCAGGGCGACACCAAGAAGGTCTACGTCCACATGCTCAACGGTACTCTCTGCGCCACCGAGCGTGCCCTCTGCTGCATCGTCGAGAACTACCAGACTCCCGAAGTACGTGCTTTCCCCCTCTTGCTTCACGGTATCTCCCTGCTCACATCTCGCGTCAACCCTCTTCCAGGGTATTATCATCCCCGAGCCCCTCCGCCCTTACATGCAAGGTCGCGAGTTCCTCCCTTATGTCAAGGAGCTCCCGGTTTCCGACGCGAAGAAGGCGTCGAAGAAGAAGCACTAGAGGTCGTGGTTGGATGGGTTCTATGTAGGTGTAGGATAGATATCCGGGAGCAGCGCTATGCAAGCAGCTGGTTTCCTCTACGTGGTCTCCGAGTCGCAGAAGCCGTGGGCGGAATTTGCTCGCTTTGACGACCGCCCGAGAAGAAAGAACCTGGTCGATCTGGATGGACCGTGCAGGCAATGCATAACGAGATGACTACGAAAGGGTAGAGACGGATATGCTGGTCAAGGATACTAAGATGAAAACAGATGGGCTATGCAAAGAATAGGTACGAGGAGAAAAAGCCGAAAAAAGAGAGAATATTGATATAGCGCTTATGCTGACCCATTAGCGGACGGAAATACCCGTCTTTCCCTTCCGCCCGATCCCATCGTTCTCGTCTACCTCTTTGCCCGAAAGCATCCTGCTGGCGCCGCTGCTGCTCGTCTTCTTTCCAACGTCGAAGATCTTCCAGAACTTGAGGTCCTCATCACTGCTCGCCGTGGCGACGGTAGTCCCGTCGGGGCTGATGCAAGAGTGAAGGATTCGAGTTTGATGAGCATGGGGGATGTCGGCGACTTTGCCGAGAGAAGGGTAGGACCAGATGGACAGGTGGTGGTCGGGAACACCGTGCGACGAGAGGAGTTCTTTGCCGTGAGGGTTCCAGACAAGAGAGGTGACTTGAGAGGGGGTTACGAGACTGTTTAGGCGAGCGGACTGGGTCGTGTTCCAGAAGTGGATGGTGCGATCGGAGGAACCACCGCCGGAGGCGAGTAGGGACGGGTTCCAGGGGCACCATGCGAGAGCCTGCGAGCGAGACGAGTTTGATCAAGTTCTAGTGCGATGGAGAGCTCTGAAGCAGGGGCTTACCTTGACAGCTGCGGTGTGATTAGTCTTGCTCATCTTCGGGGCGGTTGTCATGCGGCCATCCCACACATTGACGACGTTGTCATTTCCGCCGGATGCGAGCAACTGATCATGATCGGAGAAGGTCAAGTCAGCTTGAGTGTCAGACAAGGAAGGTAAGGGAGAGCAACGAACACCTTGACCACCTCCGGACAGCCCACCCGCAATCTCCGGCCTCCACTGCAGCCCGCACACCTCGCCTCGGTGGCCCTTGAGCTGCGCAACGCAGTGCTGGGCAACTCGAACATCCGAGTTCCAGATCTCGCCGCTCCTGCACCCGCTCGCAACTATGGCTCCAGACCAGCTCAAGCTCGGCACTCGAGACGGGTGCCCGGTCATCGTTCGCACGAGCTGACCAGCACAGACATCGTAGATCTGTACTGCACCGGAAGCGAGACCGACCGCCAAGTGCGACCCATCTTCGGTGAACTTGACGCTGCAGACGTACTCATCGCCGTCTGAGACTGTGCTAGCGTCGCCGCCGCTACCGACATGGCAGAGCTCTGTCACATCGCCCGTTGCGGCGTTCCAGACGTAGACGGACTCGGCGAGACCGATCGCGACAAGGTTAGTCGAGGACCAGTCGAGAAGGTTGAGGTAGTAGTCGTCGAGCATGCCGGGGGCATCGAGAACGCGGTCGGGCTGGGAGGGGACTTTGCGCCGGGCAGCGACGTTGCTAGATGACGTGGAGGAAGCGGCAGAGCCCTTGTTGGGCAGGCGGGCATACTGAGCGAGGAGAGAAGAATGTTCGGTTTGCGGCATGGGAGGTTCGGCAAAGAAGGACAGGATACGCTGGTCCGAGTTGATGTTGAGGGACCGAGACAGGTCGGCCGTGTGTTGAGCGTCTTCGATAGTCTGCGGCGCATTGTCGCCAGAAGAGGAGGGGAGGAGAATAGGACCAGTGTGATCGCCGTTGCCGTTTGAGGTCTGGCGAGACGGAATATAGCGGTCGTACTGAAGGCGAGGGTAGCGTAAGCGTCGGGATGGTCAAATGTGAGGCGGACAAGACTTACATTGCGGCCTGACTTTTTCGTCGGGCTGCGTTTCGACTCTCCTGCGAGAACGCTCGCCTCCCAGTCGTTGCTTGCCACGCCTGACCTGCCTACTCCGCCGCCTGCTGCGAGACCGCCCTTTGTAGGGCTTGACCTTCTACTCGGGGCATCGTAGGTACCGGTGAGATTGCCCGTGTGATCGTCGTCGGCGTTTCGCAAGCGAGAAGTCGATCTGGAGGGCGACGAGCTCGTCTTTTTGCGGGTGGTTTGGGTCGTCGAGTGTAGATTATTCGTCGCAAAGATATTTTTGGGGGCTGTACGGGATTTGAGGGCGGCGGGACGTGAGGGAGAGCCGAGAGAGGTCGAGTTGAGCGAAGAAGTGAGAGCAGCGAGTGGAGCTCGAGAAGGCGAGTCGAACGCTGAGCGAGAGTGTTTACTAGGTGAACGTGACATGGCTGCTCTTATTTGGCCGATAGAGACGACGTGAGACGAGAGAGAGCTGGTACAAGGGCGAAGTCGAAGTTGAATGAAGCCGGAAAAATGGAACTATACAATTATATTAGCTATCACACTTAATCCTTACCGTTAACTGTAATGTCCGATTCCAAGCCTTCTCGGGTTCCTGATCTCCGTCGTTACCGTAGCTTATTATTCATTACCCTGTGGATATCTCTCTCTTCACCCTCCCGCTAATCTTGCTGTGTGCGTAGCCCTACACTACCTGGTTGCTTTGCTTGACTACCCTCTACGGCACCCTACAACTGGCTGCGCGTGGTGGTGGGCATATGAACCCTTCCCTCCAGCCTTCCCAAACTCGCACACCCACAGATCCGACACGGAAAGCAACCGACAGTGCGTCGAGCCGGCGAGACGAGATAGGCGAGGTGACGGAAGCAGATGGCCAATTTTCAGATGTGGAAGAGGACATAACGGGGGCAAAGGCAGGACAGAATGGCGCTGGTCGTTGGCACTCGTCTGTACGTCCCAAGCATGCCTTTCCGCACAACCGATACTAGACTGAGCGATATGCGTGCAGGCAAGATCCTCTGCTTCAGCCGCTGAGCGGGATCTGACCGCACATCTGGCAACGACTTCGCTTTCATCTACTAGCTTGGCGCCGCCTGTCCCCCCTGCATTCCCCCGCCCTGCGACACACGACAGCGCTGTCGCGTCTGCGTCTCCTCCGCATGTGAATGCGGAAGATGTCGAGCTGCTTGCAGCCCGGCTTGATACGTCCTCGCGTGTTCCGCCCCGTTCGACTTCCCTGAAGCTGTCCCTGCCGATTCAGACAGACGACTTCGCTCGAAATCCTCCCGGTAGCGCTCGTCGGCCATCGCTGGAGGGCAGTGCGAAGAGCGTAGGGTCCGGGCACCGAATCAACCCCGGTGCAACCCACTATTTCCCGCTCGTGCAAGTCCCGAAAAAGCGTCAAGATCCATCTACATCACCGTCCCCGAGCGCGCACTCTGCCATTCCTCCATCGCCAAACGGGTCGACCTCCAGCGTCCGAACAGCAGTCTCTCCTCTTACCTCGCGGCCTTCCCAAACACACTCCATGGCCTTCACCCCTCGTACCGCCGTCTTTCCGACCATCACACCGAATCGAAGCGCCGGAAACGCACTGAACGCCCCAGTGTTCCCGACTGCACGGCAGGGGACTCACGCTGCCATCCCTTCTGACTCTCTATCCGTGCGATCGACGTCGACAACCTCTTTCCGCGAACATGCCTTTCCGTCGCCGAACGTCTCTTCTCCTCCGCCCCAGTCGCCATCAAGCTACGCGCCGTCCATCCCCCCCTCCTTCCGTTCCTCCCGTACCGATGGCTCCCGAGGCGGATATGCCCCTTCCCTTGCGCCATCGACCAGCTATGCGGCATCCACCACCTCCTCCAACGACGGACCCGTCTCAATCTTTCTCGACGTGGACGCACAGAAGCGCCCGCTCACCGACCTTCTCCCGAAAAAGAAGTTCTCCTCCTTCTTCTCTCGGGGCAAGTCGAAAAACTCGGCGAACGCGTCCCAGCTAGGCGCAGTACGTGCCGGTCCAGGTGGCATGACCTATCGGGGCAAGTCTACCTCGGTCCTCGATGCCGCGCTGGCAACTTCGCAGACTTGGGCGAACAAGCGCGGGGAGCAGCATAGGGCCTTCGCACCTTCTGGAGGGGCACTGGGGCCACCTGCGGGTTACACGCCCGCGCATCAGAGGCAGCGTCAAGCGGAGGCAGCGCAGGCGGGAGATTTGGGTAGGATGACGAGCAGGTCGGAGAGCGTGATGACGGTTGACTCGCAAGCGGGCAGCGTAGGCGGCTTTAGAGGGGGCGGTAGCGGGGCGAGCACTTTTCCTACTCGCACGCAGACATTCGCCACTCGACCTCGACCTCGTCCTGGTGAGGAAGGAATGCCGGCGGTGGTGACGAGTAAAGCTCCGGCGTCAACGGGGTTGGGGATATCGTGAGCAGGTTGAAGTCGAGTTTGGCAAGGTGCCTGAGGGTAGGCTTCGGAGTATAGCTCGTCGCGAGTGGCTTCATTGCGAGAGGGCGCGGAGAGTTCACTGTGCATGCGTCCTTATTCGGTTTGTCATTGCATTCTGACATGTTGTTGTTGTTTCCTCCTTGACACTGTAGTGGCGTGAGCTGAGGGGAGTGTGCTTGCACGGTGCGCGGGTAGAAGATTGTGCAGCTCAGCACGCTGGGTCGCCCGATTTTCCAGCGGAACAGCGTCAGGAAAGGGCAGGCGGCGCCAGCTTCAAGACGATACACAACAGCGCGTGGCAGGAAGCCGCACTATACGGTGCCATCGAGCAGGCCTGTGCATCAAACATGAGGCGAGTTATTGTGTCCAGAGGAACATTGCACGAAACCCATATGGCTGCCTGCTATCGATGCTGGCTATCTTGTCGTACCTGGGTTCTCTGCGACGTGAGAGAGCTGTGTGTACATCTTGACAGAGTGCATAACCGACTGTACGTACAACATTCCGAGCAGCCACTTGTTTTCTTCGCTCGAGATCCTTCTGAAAGCTTTCACCTCCGCTGTCCGAAGCCTCGCTCGAGCTGTCGCCCGCTCCCATCCTTGCATCTCCCTCATCTGACAGCGCTGCCTCTTCGTCACTGTCACCTGCGAAGGCTGTGTCACTTCTGCGCCGCGAAGAGCGTGGTTGCCTGCCAGACGGAGGTTTTCCCATCGAGCGTGAGGAGAACTCGTCGCCCCCCTGGTGTAGTCGCTGCAGTCAACGGCATCAGCTGCTGACGGAGAAGCGTACGGCGGGTGGCTCGACAGCTGTACCTTCCAGATAAGCCACACGGCAAGCTGATCGGAAAGTTTGACAGTTATTCAGTTCTGCGCCCGGAACCCAGGCAAGAGTGAGAGTAGCTTACGCCCCAGGCGATGAGGTAGAGAATTCCGAAGCTGGCACCGGTCCCGAAGGCTGACTCGAACTTGAGGGTCCCGGCGATCGTTCCGCCAAGCCCTACTGACAGAACAACCAGAATGGAGTCACTGCACAACACAGTGAGCGAAGCCGCAGGCAGATTCAAACGATCACTCTGGGGACGCACCAGCATACTATCCTGGTATCATGATCGTTCTGGCACCTGCGCCCGTACAGGAACCAGAGGGCAAGTGGTGGACCGATTGGAAAGAGGAAGGTGAGGAGGATGAGCAGGATCAGCTTGGTGGAGGCCTTCATGTTGGCTTCCTAGCTGCCTCAGAGTGCAGAGTACAGTCGAATGAAGTGGGTGGTACAACCGACAGAGCAGGAGGACAGGGAAAGAGGCAAGAAGAGGAGAGCGGAGTTCGGGGAGAAAAAGATGCCGGCTCCGCGGACCTTTACGGGCTCCTGAGCGATTCGCGTACGCTCATAGCAAGCGCCTGTAGAGACTCGCAAGGCAGGAAACGCTTGTAATTAGCTCGGTACGATGAAGACACGTACGCTACAACCTGGATTTTCGCTTTTGACCTTCTCAACTCCGAGACCCGTGACTGTTCTTACCGTGCTCGTACAGCGTTGCTCCAGCGCGTTGACCTCAAGTTATCTGCCGTATACTCTCAGTCTTGGTGCTCGAGGCGCGGCGGCGCAGGCAACCAGGGCGGACCTGAGGAAAGCTGCAGTTGAGGTCGGGCTGGTCAGTGGGCCCGTTATCGTTGAAATCCCTCTCCCTCTGTAAGAGGCAGTACATCAGCTGCTCAGCAGCATCAGTCACTGTTAGTCCCACGAGAAGGTGAGGAGGCGAGAAAGTCTGACCCGCCAGCTTGCGGCCCTCGCTCTATCCCATATATACGCTTGATGATCCGGAACAGCGGTAAAGTCGTGGTGAGGCAAGCCTACCACGTCTTCGGACATAGAATCGGCATCTCGACGGCTTGACGACTCGGTACCGGAGGCGGAGAGGTAGGGTTGCCCAAGGGGGCGCGGCCGGCATCGGGAGGAAAGCTTGAAGGCTAGCTGCTGAGCGTGCGGTGTCCTTGGCACCATCTGTATGTTGCAAGTTTGAGACTGTGAGCCGCGCACATAGAGAGGAAAAGAGGGAACATCGCATTAGCCATGCTTTCCCACATATAGTTGCGAAAGAGCAAACGAAGTCAACAAATCAACCTGTTCTGTTTCGATGTCACCCCCTCGAGCACGCGTACTGACTGGCTACTACCCATTCATACGCAGTGCACAAGAACACACTAGATTGCAGGCACAGCGGGAGGGTCGTCGCACAGGGTGAGGCTGTCGAGATAAAAGTGAGCCTCTACCAACGACTTCAGAAACGGGGGACACAGGGACGTACATTAGCAGTCCGTTTGTCCATCGCTTTGCCGCCGCTAGTAGAATGCCAAGAGTGGGCCCACAATCGTGAGGCAGACGGCGAGAGGGCGGAGGTGCGACTTCCCCCGGGTCGGAGTGTACGATAGTATGAGACCGGCAGAGTCCGCGCGGGGTCAGACTCACTCTGCCCCAAAACGATGCCTGCAGTACGTGTCGAAGTGTACAAGTTGATTGCATTTCGTGGGAGGTAAGCTCGTCAAGACAGGAAGGGATAAGTGGAGAGAAGAGGAAAAGGCGGCACAGAAAAATGCGAGTGTCCGTCGTTTGCTACATGGGAACCGCCTCGAAACGAGAGAAGAATGATCAGATGCTCGATCCCACCGCCTGGGAAGAATTGTCGAGTGGGTTGCGTCTCTAAACTGCACTCCTTCCCTGACTATGAATTGCCGATGGGGCTTAGGCGAGAACCGCAAGACCGACGACGCCAGCCAAGGCGGCTCCCGCAATCTTCCACGCGCCGACGACAAGATCGCCAGCACCGCTCAACGAGTTGCTCTCGACGCTTCCGCCGTTCGAGGTCGAGTTGCTGGTGGTCTTTTCCGACACAGTCGATGGGATCTGACCGTCGTTGAAAGACTCGCCACACTCGGCGGCGATGGCACCGGTGACGGTGTCGCTGGAGTTGGCGCCAAAGATGGGGCCGAGGGTGGAGGCGAGGCCGTGGGCGCAGTCAGTGCAGACTGAACCGGCCGGGACGGACGCGAGGGAAGACGCGTTGAGGTTGGATAGAGAGGAGAAGGAAAGATCGGTGCCGATAGCGTTCTGGACGTCGGTAAGGCCGTTCTGCAGAGGCGCGAAGCGGTTCAGCTACCTAGAAAGATCGCAGAAGAGAAGGCAGGCACTGCGAAACTTACGGTGACGCAGAAGGTACCGTTGGAGGTCGACGCCAGGCAGAGACCCTCCTTGACATCGTTGAAGCTGGCAATCACCTTCCGGATTGTCGTCTACGGGTCCAGAGAAAAAGAGGTCAATTGATGTTTTCGGGCGCTTGCAAAGCAGAGAAGGACATACAACAGTGACTTGACCGGCATCAATCTCAGAGCTGCATCCTTGGTCGATGATGCTAGTAGCATTGTTGATGTCGGCCTGCAGGACGAGAATGACGAGCGGAGTTGCGAAGGGATAAGTGGGTAGGGTTGTCAGCGTCGGAGTTGCCCTTCTCACGAAGGATGGTGAGCTTACCTCTGTGCAATTCTGCTGCGTACAAACGGATTCAAGCCAGTCGTCGACTAATGCAACAAAGGGCAAGTCAGCTCGCCAGATCGTCGCATCGAACGATCAGCAAAGAAGTACGTACTGGGTTTGATGATGCTGCCACTGGCGGTGAATACCGAAATCAAGCTGCCTACATCCGCGCAAGTGGCGAAGCCACCCGTCGTGAAGAGCGAGATCGCTGAGGATTGGCAAGAGCTGGATAGGCCGTCGGACAGGCTACCGAGTTGAGCGGAGGCGGCGGTTGCCAGAGTTGCGAGGATAGCGGTACGGGTAAGCATGATAGACTCGTGTGGAATGCTGAGGCGCTGAGGGGGAGAGAGAGTTCGGAAAGAGGCTGCGTCGGATCCGACCGCAGCACCGATGCCGAGAATTGTCATTCAACTTTTTTTCTTCTTGTCCTGCTCAAGACTCTCAACGAAACAGCAATGCCACGGTATCAGAGGCTTGTTCTGCCTCAGCTGTTACTTCACAGCGGTGACAGGGTCACAAGTTGGTTACGAGGCTGCCAATAAGTCGGCCTTTTCATCTTGGCTGCCTCGACGAGCATCAGACCAAGGCTTGAATTTGCCTTGTCCGAAAGATGGAGTTGTGCACTATACGGATCTAGCGACGTGTGCCTAGCCGCATCCTAGATCTTCCATCCATCCAACTCCCATGAACACACCGTGACCCTCTCCCGTTTCTTCCCCCTGGAAACAAACTTGATCTTCCTCACCGCCACCTCTCGACCTTCTTCGTCGACCTCGTGATTACCCTCTTGTCGAAGCGCGTAGGTCGTAGGCGTACGGATGGGGTCGAGCGAGAGAGTGACGGAGACCAGGGAGTTGGGAAGGGAAGTAAGTTTGGGAGGACCGAGGAGGGATCGCGGTTCCTGCGGGTAGGGCAGCAGCGGTGAGCATGCGCATCTCCAGAGATGCGACTGAGCGCTCCCGAGGAGAGCCATGGCGCAGGTAGTGCCGACATCGAGCGGGCAAGCAGTGCAAGAAAAGATAACGCACCCAGCCTCCGCTACCATCTGCCCGAACAGTCAGCACCTGCCAGCTTTCACTCCCGGCAGAGTCCTCCCAGTTGACGGTATTTGCCAAATCCAGACTACCAACGACAGTAAGCTGTCGCACGGCACGTGGCTTGATCAGAGTCAGGCCGAAGTGGTCGTCGGCGTCGGGTGCTGGCGAAGGAAAGTCAAGCATCAGTCTCTCGATCCGGAACTATATAGTCGCGAGTAACGAGCGTGCCCCTCGAGCTTTCCCAGCAAGTCTGCACCCCTCTCCCGTCAACCGCAAGGTGCCAACTCCCATTCCTAACCCACCACTCCTCATCCGGAAAAGCGTTTTCCATCTCGACTTTTTCCCCCCGACCCGCTCTACCGCCCAGAGCTCCACCCGCTGCAACCAGGTCAAGCTGAGCCCTGCCAGCGCGGTCCCTCGGCCGTTGCAGAGTATTGAACCGCCCCTCGTGCTCCATGATCGTCCACCCGGCTGCGGTCGGGTTGACGCGCGCCGCAGCGGTACCGGAGTTGATCCTCCAGCTACCTCCAAGCCAAAGGAAGGAAAGGAAGCCGCGCTTCGAGCTGGCTTGACCAGCGGGACTGGCCGCATAGCTGGCGCGAAGAGCGGCGGGGTTGGGGAAAGGAGTGAGGGAGGTGACGAAGAGACAGCCGTCGTTGGCGCAAGGTGCGCGAGTGAGGGCTTCAGGAGGAGGTGCTGTGATCGGGAACGGATGGGGCGAGAGCGCTGGAAAGAGGGTGAGGACGTCGTGTAGGACTCGTAAGGCCGTAAGCTGCAAATTGCGTAGTGTCATTGAGCGAAAGGCAATTCCAGGTTCGGAAGGAAAAGGAAAGCGCACTATGTCCTCCCGCACGTCATTCGGATCCCCCATGTCCTGCTTTACCCCCTCAATTTCGTCAACGTCGATGAGAACCAAGTCACTCGGCATCTGTTCTGGATACGAATTTGACCAGATCGAGAACGGCGCGTCCCCAGCGAGAGACCGTTGCCGACGACTAAGGTGAAGGGACGAAGCGGCCTGCTGCTGTACGAAGCGTGAGGAAAAGTGCCGAGGGGCATAGGTACCGGTGCCGAGCGAGGTGAAGCCGGCGTGGAGGGAGATGTCTGCTGGTACGGTCGTAAGGATACTGACTCGCTGTAGTAAGCATGGAAAGTGAAGACGCACCAGGGTTCTCAAACTGCCATCTTCGCTGCTCAATGTGCGATCGAGGCAGCGTACTGCTCGAGATCCTTCCTCCTCCGCTTGCAAGTATGCTCATGCTCCGGCTTCCAGCGCAGCATTCCAGATACTTCGTATAGGTCGAATCCATAACTAGGTTCAGCCACCTGTCGTCGCTGAAGTAGCAGTGCTCATAGGACGCCATGGAGCAAGCAAAGTGCGTGCCAGCGCGTCGCACATTCGATGGCGAGTTGCACATTCGATGGCGAGTTGACGATGCGTAGAACCGCCGGAGGTAGGTCTGATCCAGGCGGCGAAGAAAAGCGAAAGTCGCTGGATTTGAGCTGAACCGCGGGCTGATTGTTCCAGACAATCACTTCGCGAACAAAGGGGTATCGGGTAACGTGCTTGAGCACTAAATCGAGTCCTCGGCGTCGCTCCCAGTTCAGCACGATTGCCGTTACGCCGACTACCGGGCTCGTCTCGCTCCGGAGAGACCTTTCTCGAAAGACGGACGCTGGATACGCAGAGCTTCGTGACTCGATCATTCGGGCAAGTCGCTCATAGTTTATGATGTGCTGTGCCGAAGGCGCGCTTGGGTCGTAGATTGCGGCACGCTCGTCTCGAACTGACGGCAAGGGAAAAGAAGGAAGTCGAGGCGAATTGAGCGAGGTACGGAGGTAAAGAAGGAGGTGGATGCCGAGCAGGAAGGCGAGCAGGAAGAGAAGTAGAGAGCCTCGTCGGCGGTAAGGGGAGGTATGGGTGAGGGTACGGAGAAGCGAGTCGAGGAGGACGAGGGGAAGGCCAGAGGGAATGAGCGGGAGAATGTCCTGCGATGACGAGGGGGGTCAGTCAGTGCGTTTCGCAGCTCACAAGGTCATACCGCTGTACCCGACGACGGAGGGCGGCTGTGTTGTCGTGATCGCCGGCTGGAAATGAGGAAGGGGACGAACGTAGTTCATGACATTGTTGGGCGCGCGCGTGCGTAATATTTACAGCTACAACGGTGTCCTGACCACCCGTTAAGCTAGCCTCTGGAACGAGTTGAAGCCAAGTCGTTGCCGTCGTTTCAAAGCTTCCTCTCCGCCACTTTCTCGTCTCGCTCGCTAAGCTGCTATGGGCAAAGGTGGTTCTTCATCCGGTCAGCGCAAAACGCGCAAGTTCGCAGAGGTCAAACGCATGATCAATCCAAACGATATGCGACTGTCAGTTCCCTCTCCTTCATCTCACCGCTTCGTCCCCTTCAAGCTAACCTCGATTCACTTTGCCGGGCTCGTCAAATCGCCTGATTTGCAGGAAATCCAACCAGGAGAAGGCTCAGAAGAAGATTCAGGAAAAGAAGGAGAAGGAGGTCAATCGCATGTCCGTTTCTGCCTTTCCTCCTCATCCAGACTGAGGCCGCTGATCCTATCCTGCTTCCTGCAGTGATGCTATGCCCACCTCGCTCTTCTTCTCGCACAACGAAGCCCTGGTGCCACCTTACCGTGTCATTATCGATACCAACTTCATCAACCTTTCATTGGAAAACCGGATGGACATTGTCAAGGGGATGATGGACGTTCTGTATGCCAAGGGTGAGTGTTCTCCTCGACGCTTGACATTCGGGATACCTGTGCTCAACACTGTCTGCCTGCAGCAATCCCTTGCATCTCCGACTGCGTTCTCGCTGAGTTGGAAAAACTGGGTCACCAGTATAGGCTGGCTCTGCGGTAAGCTGCTCTTCTCCTTCTCGCCCTCATCTTCGTCTCAAAACTTGGATACAAGACACGCTAACCCTTCATTTCGATATTCTTGTCCACCTTGCACTCTTGCCCTTCTTGCCCCTCTTCTCCCTTCCCCGACCTCCTCAGTGTCGCCCGAGACCCTCGCTTCGAGCGTCTTCCCTGCTCGCATAAGGGCACTTATGCCGATGACTGCATCGTCAACCGAGTCACTCAGCACCGGTGTTATATCGTAGCAACTTGCGATAGGCAATTGCGGCGGCGAGTGAGGAAGATTCCGGGAGTGCCGGTACGTTTTCCGTCTTCGTTCGAGTCTCGTATACGCGCGCTGTTGTCGCGCATGCCAATTTGCACAACAGAAGGAGCACGTGGCATGGTGAAAAGGCTCAGGCGCTCACTCGCTTTTCTTCCTTGCAGCTCATGTACATCGCCAAGCACCGATACGCAATCGAGCGTCTGCCCGACCAAGCTATCGGTTAGACAGACTACAGCGAGGCCCAGGACTGAGCGGCGTTCGCTATTGCTTGAGCGGGCTGAAGGGCGGAGTAGGTTCTTGTTGTTTTGTTAGTTTTTCCTTCTTCCCCGCACGCGTTCTTCTGTACTGTATAGCTTCGGCATGAGCATAAAAGGCTTCTACAGCACCCTTTTTTTCGCAAGCGTAGCGATGCGGGAAACCCTCGCGCGCGTCTCTTGGGAGATTGTTTTCCTGCTCGCGTCTCGCTCACCTCGCGCCCTCGTACAGGTCGGGAGGCGAGGAGAACGATTCGTGGCAAGTTGCACAATGTGCTAGGCATAACCAAGACCAACAGATCAATCTGGTGTGACATTGTTCTCGAGCTTGGTGCGCTTCTCCTCATCAATCGCGTACAGCCGCTCTCGATTGCACCTAGTCAGACTCCAAGCGTCAGTATCGATATGAGTACACAGATTCCACCTCCGCCCAAGCGCGCCCGTACTGCCGCACCCTCTCAAGTCGCGGCCAAAGAAGCAGCCGCAACTCCCGCTCCCTCTATCATCTGTCAATTCCGTAACGCACAAGATGGAACGCTTTTAGGCCCAGCTGTCAGTTTGCCCGCTGATACCGGTAGGGAGGGACTCGAGCTGCTGGTCAACAACCTTCGAGGCACGGTACGCCGCTTTCTCTCGTCGAACAGTTGAGAGAAGGTGGGGCTGATCACCTCGCTCGTTCACTGCAGGTCGAGGACCCCGTACCTTTTTCTTTCCACCTGCAACTTCCCTCCACCGCCCTCCCTAGCGCCGACGGCCAGCCCGCCCAGCCCGAAGAAGGTCTGCGACTCGCTATCGCCCGCTCCATCTATGCCGACTTGCTCACCCATCCCAAGCATGCCGGAAAGCTTAGCACTGAAGACGTCTTTACGATCGAGTGTGAGCCGGAGGCGGTGTTCAGGGTGAGGGAGATTACCAGGTGCAGCAGCAGTCTTGATGGTCCGTTTTCTCTGCTTTCTCTGCTTTCCCTGCTCTTTCCACCCGCAACTTAGCTCACTACTCTTTGTACATAGGTCATGCCTCTCCCATTCTTTGCGCCTCCTTCTCTCCTACCGGTCGCTTCCTCGCCACAGGATCTGGAGACAATACCTGCCGACTGTGGAACCTCGACAGCGAAACCCCTTCAGCTACGCTGGCAGGCCACACCGGCTGGCTCCTCTGCGTCGAGTGGGATGGAATGGAGAGGAACGTCGCTACGGGTAGTATGGACAACACAATCAGGTTGTGGGACCCGAAGACGGGCAAGCAGGTTGGAGAACCGCTGAGGGGGCATTCGAAGTGGATTACCAGTTTAGCGTGGGAGCCGGTTCATCTGTACGTTCCATGTGATTCTTGTGGATGCATGCTCCTCTCTAACCTTGAGGTCTCGCAGCAACCCTTCTGCACCGCGTCTTGCATCGTCGTCCAAGGACGGCACGGTCCGAGTCTGGAGTCCGAAGGCGAGGAAGCTGGACTATGCCCTCGGAGGCCACACGGCCTCGGTCAACGTGGTAAGATGGGGAGGAGAGGGTGTCATCTACACTGCGAGCAGTGATCGGACAGTCAAGCTGTGGGACGGGAAAGATGTAAGCCTTGGTTTCCCCGTCGCTGTGCTGCTCCGTACTTCGCTATCTGGCGCCTCGCCATTGATGGACAAACAAACGACTAGGGTAACTGACCTGACCTGTGCCATGCAGGGCAAGCTCATTCGCACGCTGTCCGAGCACGCACACTGGGTCAATACCCTTGCACTCAACACCGACTTTATCCTTCGCACCGGGCCTTTCGACCAGCATGCTAAGGCGCCATCATCTGATGAAGAAGGTAGGCTACCTTATCCTGTCATCTTGCTGTGTTTGCGTTGACCCTTTTCTGCCACTACAGCCAAGCAACTCGCTCTGAAACGCTACCAAACCTTCACTACCCGCAACCCCGAGCAGATCATCAGTGGCAGCGACGACCACACTCTGTTCCTGTGGCCTCCGGTCAATGCCAACCCGCCGCCCGCAAATCCGAAGAAGCCGGTCGCGAGATTGACAGGGCATCAAAAGCAGGTCAACCATGTCGCGTTCTCGCCGGACGGGCGGTTTATTGCTAGCGCTGGTTTCGATAACGCGGTGAAGCTGTGGGACGGACGGACGGGCAAGTAAGTCGCGGTCTTTCCGCTTCTTTCCACCTTTCTCAATCCCATCTCCTCCTACGCCAGCACTTGTCGCTTGTACGATGCGCAGACGCACTGACGATCTTTTTCGGCTACATCGCAGGTTCATCGCTTCGTTACGAGGTCATGTTGCTGCCGTCTACCGCATCTCCTGGTCTGCCGACTCTCGCATGCTCGTTTCCGCTAGCAAGGACTCCACGCTCAAGGTAAGCTTGCCGCACCTTTCTTTACTCCTGTTTCACCTAGTACTTACGCTGCTGCATCCGTCTTCCCTGTGCTTCTCGTGTCTTTCCCCTCCATATTGCGTCGTCGCCTCATCCTCGCTTCCTCGCCCTGCCCTTTCTATCCCCTTTCTTCGCCTCGCAGCTCTGGGATCTGAAGACCTACAAGATTCGAGTAGACCTTCCCGGTCACGCAGATGAGGTGTACTGCGTCGATTTCGTAGCGGACAAGATTGCCAGCGGAGGAAGGGATAAGAAGGTCAAGATGTGCGTTTCCTACTTTCAGTCCCGGCTGATCTCCTTGTCACTGGTCACTTGAGATCGACGACTGCTGACTCTTCTTCCTATACTGCAGCTGGCGGAACTGAGCTGTAGTGAGGAGTTGCAACCCTTCTCGGCTTTTTGCCTTATTCCTCCGAAAATCTCACCGCGCGACGCGATCCCCAATCCAAGTCTTCAACCGTTTGGCGTGTTCTTCCTGATGTCGCATGTGAGCTGCCGTGGCCCGAGAAGGAGAGGACGGACGGGCAAGCTGGGATGCGATCTGTGAGGCCGTTTTTTGTGCCGTCGTCTCGCTACGCTGCGGGTCGAGGGGGCTCGAGGCGAAATCGCTCCGCACGCGGTGTTGTCCATCAGCCGACAGGTGGTGACTCGTGCTGATGCTCGACGCCAACAGTCCACAAAGTCAGGAGAACGCTGGCCCAGCGTGGTTTCCGCGTCCATCATAATTTGGCCGTGACCGGTAGTTCGTGCGCTCGATTGACATGCGCACGGTGTAAGTGAGGTGCAATCGCCACGCGGAGGCGGGAAGGCGATCCAGATGTGCTTCGTCGGACCAACCACGAAGAGCGGAAACGAGTCGTGCGTGAAAATAGGCACGTTTTCCCTCCAACCAATCATCGATCATCGTCGACCAACCTCCTCCCGTTAGTCTGGATTTACGCTTCGCACTGCCAACACGGCGTCCGCATGGCTATCTAGTAACGTCAACTCACTTCCAGGTGTGCTACAGGTGCCTCCCCCTTCGAACGGCCCTCTACGAGCGGGAGACGGAGCAGAACGAGGGCAACCACGTTCGCCTTTACCTTCCGACTTTTTTTCGGCGGTCTCGTCCGGCTGTTCGCGGAGTGCCAAGAGCCCACGATGCACTAAATTTGCATCTGAGGGCGGTGGCGCACCTGCTCCCGTACAAAAGACTCGCCAAACTCTGCTCTTCTTCTCCTTTTCTTCGTCCCTTGCACCGCTCTTCACCTCCCTCACCCTTTCTCACGCTCCACCGCCATGTCCATCACCGACAAGGAGGCCGCTCTCTCGAGCTCTTCTCACCTGGGTCAGCAGTCTGGCGGAGTCGACCTTGCCGCCCGCAGAAGGGCAGCCCTCGCTGAAGTCGACAATGCCAAATTCAGCTGGTTCCACGCCAAGGCCTGCTGCGTCGCTGGTGTCGGATTCTTCACGGGTACGTTTCTCTCAAGCGTTCGTCCTCGGCAACGGCGGCGGCGGCAAGCAAGCTGACACGAACCCGGGAATTTTCCCCTTTGCTTGATACAGATGCATACGACATCTTCGCTATCAACCTTGCTGCTGCCATGATCGGCTATGTCTACAACCAAGGCGCTCACAAGGGTGCTCTTACCGCCAACCAGGACTTGGGCTTGAAGATCGCGACGCCTGTCGGAACCTTCGTTGGGTATGTTCCGCTTTCTTTCCCTCGCACTGCCTCTGCATGCTGCGCCGTGCAGCGTCAAGTCGTGTGGCGCAGAGTCTGACTCTCGACCTCTGCAGGCAACTCCTCTTCGGATGGCTTGCCGACAAGTTCGGCAGAAAAAAGATGTATGGGCTGGAATTGATGATCAGCAAGTCCCCTTCCTTCCTCCATTCCCGTCCACAGTACTAATCGTCGATCCACCCTCTAGTCATCATTGCCACCGTTGGACAAGCAGTTGCCGGTCACGGTCCCGGTGTCAACATCCTTGGTGTCCTCATCATGTGGCGTTTCATCATGGGTTCGTTGACGCATGCTATTCTGAACGAGACAAACAGTGCTCACGCTCGTTTGGTACGCAGGCGTCGGTATCGGTGGCGACTACCCGCTTTCCGCTGTCATCTCTTCCGAATTTGCCCCTACTCGCATTCGTGGTAGGATGGGTGTCGCAGTCTTCTGGTCCCAGGGTTGGGGTCAATTCGGCGCTGCTCTCGTCGCCATCGTCACTCTTTCCGCCTTCAAATCCTCCATCCTAAACGACCCGGCAGACTACCCTCAGTACGCTTTGCTCATTTGCCTTTCTTCCTTTCTTCGTGCTGACGCATTTCCCGCTTCTCCCGCCCACCCAGCCACGTCGACTTTGTCTGGCGTCTCTTGATCGGTCTCGGTGCCGTTCCTGGCGCCGTCGCTCTCTACTTCCGTCTTACCCTTCCAGAAACCCCTCGATTCACCATGGATATTGAGCGCGACGTCAAGGCTGCCGTCAGCGATGTCGACGCCTTCCTCTCGACCGGGCACTATGTCCACGACAACCAGGTTTCACAACAGGCCGAGCTTACCGCACCCAAAGCATCCCTCAAGGACTTCTGCGCCTACTTCGGCCAGTGGAAGAACGGCAAGGTCCTGCTCGGTACTGCCTACTCCTGGTTCGCCCTCGACGTCGCTTTCTATGGTCTCGGTCTCAACTCGTCTATCATCCTCTCTGCAATCGGCTACGGCGGCGTCACTAAGGGTACCCCGCAGGAGGTCCGCTTCTACTCTCTTTGGCACAGCGCCATTGGGTGCGTCGTCCTTCTCCTCCCTGATTCTGCAGCTCACAACTAACCTCTCCGCTCGCACAGTAACATGATTGTCATCGTCGCCGGCTTCATTCCCGGTTTCTGGGCGTCCTTCCTCCTCATCGACAAGTGGGGTCGCAAGCCTATCCAGTACATGGGTTTCACCGTCCTTACTATCACCCTCTGCTGCATGGGCTTCGGCTACCACAAGCTTAAAGACAACGCCGTCGGCGCCTTCGTCTTCCTCTACTGCATTACCAACTTCTTCCAAAACTTTGGTCCCAACACAACGACCTTCATCATCCCCGGCGAGGTCTTCCCTACTCGCTACCGCTCCACTGCGCACGGTATTTCGGCGGCATCCGGCAAGTTCGGCGCCATCATCGCCCAGATCGTATGTTCCTCTTGCTCACTTCGTCTCTTGCGTTCTGTCGCTGACTCTCTTTGCCCTGCTTCTCGACAGATGGCATTCAAGCTCAAGGACCGCGGAGGCAAGAACGCCTTCGTTCCCCACATTCTTGAGATCTTCGTGCGTTCTTTTATGCTTCCTCCCCCTTCAGTTCGAAACTAACTTTTCCCCACTGATTTACAGGCCCTCTTCATGCTCACCGGTATCTTCTCGACCATGCTTCTCCCCGAGACCAAGGGCAAGTCGCTTGAGGAGCTCTGCGGCGAAGACCAGGACGACTTCTCCACGGCTGCCCCTGCTCCTTCCGGCGCCAATCGAGTTTGAACTCCTCTCACCTGCTCCTTGGACTCCCATCCTCTCCGCCTCCCTTCTGTCGACTAGATTTCCCTCATGGTCCCCTCTACCGGTTGTTCCGTTGGTTCTTCGCGTCATTGTCCGTATCTGTGCTTCTCTGCTCACGGTGTTGTAGTGGCCTTTTCCCGCTGGCCACAATCTTCTTTGCCGCTCTTCCGCCTTAATGAGTTCTTGGAAAAAGTACTTCTTGGATCGTGTCCCTCATGTCCAGAGCGTGGCCAAGCTGCAGGATCACCAGTGAGTTTGCGGCTGAGTCTGCAACCAGCATATGGATCCCGATCTGCAGCTTCTGCGTGTGCTCCTCTCAGCTCAGTCTCCGAATGATTGAGCAATGTCCATATGTCCATGCGGTGCGCGTGGTCCAAGGCAAGGACCGCAGTACCGCTCTATGCGACGACATGAAGGAGAGGAATCAAAGGCAGTGACTGAGTTGAGAAGGCCATGCTGTGTGAGCTGTTTACTTGTCGCCGGGATAGACGTAGCCGGGGAAGATTTGGGGGAGGACATATGCGAGGTCGGTGTGCACGCCAAGGACTTGGTTTGGCACCTGCATGGTAAGTCCGGTCGATCAGCATCAGTACTGACCGGTGCATGGTGGGCTGGATGTGACTTTACCTGGGCGAAGGCTCGTACAGCCTTGATTCGGCACGATTTGTCAAAGTCACAGTAGACCTGACCTGCAGTCATTCAACAGGCAAGTGTCAGTATCTCGGAAAAAAGAGTCGCTTGACGGAAGGATTGTTTCTTACCAGCAAAGCCCACAGGCAGCGGGACAATGCTGCGGATGCCCAGGGTCTGCGACGATTTAAATATTTAGTACTCGATGCACGTCGAGCTAGATAAGGGAAATCACGCACAACATCGGTATTGATAAGGGTGGTCCCGTTGGCGAAGTCTGTGTACTCTCCCGTAACGTGCGAGAAGACCTGCAACGCCACGACACCACCTGGGCTTAGCACTTCGGAGAGACCCTGACAAGTACCGAAAGGCGGTTACTTACCTGGCGGGTGAGAGTGCCGAAAGCGCGAACATCGTTTCCAGTCTGTGAGACGTAGACTGGCGGAAGACCATCGGCGGCGCTGCGAGAGCGTCATGTAACAACTTCAGCGACTGCCAACGAATAATGCATGCGTACGAAACGTACATAAAGGTCGGACAGCTATCCGCGAACGGGATTGCAGCGAAACCGGACGCTGTCCCTCCAAGCTCGTTCTTGTTGTAGGCGGCCGGGATCTGCTTGACGATGGCGATGCGCTTCTCTGAGGTGCATACGGGGGAGGCGTGGACAAGGGAGACCAGAGCGCCAGCGGTCAGAAGGGCGGTCTTGAGAAAGTGCATGGTAGAGATCAGAGTGTGTGTCGGTGGTAGGCTGGGTAAGTGAGTACGAGGGAAGTAGAGGAAGAAGAGGAAAGCCGGTGAGCATGCCAGTCTGTGGCGGAACAGCCAAGGAGGGACCCACCCGCCCTCCTTGGATTGTCCGGCGCATGACGGAATCTCTTCGCGGACCGGCGCGAGACACGCTTATAATGAATTAATCCAGAAGTCCGCGGTACGGAACACCACGGATTCTTCGGTTGTGAATTCGCTCCGCCGCAGGTCCGAAGCTCGCCACCTCACCTGACAACAGTGTTGCCGCGCGCGTTCACCGCAAGCTCTGTAGCTCTTGTCGGTTCGCAGCCTACCACCGAGCCAGGTACATGGCTTCAATAGAGACCGCTGAAGTAGCCAGCTACAACCCGTGCAAAGACAGACAGGGCGACGAGCTAGGAAGCGACCTTCTCAGGTGAAAAAGGTCTGCCGGGCCGGCAACCAAGTCAAGTGGTAAGCCTCCCGAATGCTGCTCCGAGCCAGCCGATGCTGTAAGAGTGTTCTTGGCCCCCCCAACCCTGATGGAACACCGCACTGATGGATTCTGCCCATTTTTGGCGGGGACTTCGTCGCGGCGCGTCCCTCTCCTAACTTCAGACGGCTTTTCTTCTATAGCGCCGCCGTTGTAGCGCTGCTCTCAAGATGGCTTCAGGAAGCGACAGACCTCGTACATCTCGCTAGTGAGGTGCTGAGCGGAGGAAAGCCGCCAGAGAGGAGTAGGTGTGATTGTTTCCTTTCAGTCTGGACGTTCTGCGGCACCTTGTATTTTCTTTTCCCTCTCTCTTTCTCACAACACCAGCAACAAAGCTGCGAAAGCTTGTGTGTATATTTACGTACTGTCGCAACTTGCTGCCGACGTGTACAAGCCACAGCACAATGATTGAAGAATTCTTCCCATCTTTCGTACAGCCCTCAACTCACTTGTTAGGTGTTACTGTCACCGCGCAGGCCTTCGGTCTCAGATGAAGCCTCAGATCCACCTACCGGCCTTGCCAGCCTATCCGTACGTGAGTAGACACAAAATAACACCAACTTGGCCCCCTTTTTGAGAAGGTTGCGCCTTTTTTCCTTCTTTACTCCACGACAACAACCTCTTTTGCTTTGGGAGTTTCGGATCGCCGTAGCTGAGTAATATCTCTTGCACTCTTCCCGCAAGACTTAACATCTACAAGACAAGACTGGCGCAAGAAAGTGAACTCAAGAATAATGTGCACTAGGCCCGGTAGATATGGTATCTCGAAGCGAAGCAGGGAAGCACGCGAAAAAGTCCACACCTCTGCCTTCTTCCCATTCAACCTGGAAGGACACTGAGAGGAGATTGTCCACGTATTCGTACTGGACCACAGATCGACTGTATGAAGTTCCACATTCCTGCCCGAAACCGGGACAGGACAGACGCACGGTTTGGACGAATACCATTGTCTTTGGCTGTCCTCCTGCACAACTGTGTATATCCATCCAGTCAAGGCAACACATCAGCTGCTACACGTCAACATCGATCTCCATCGGCTTGTTAAGCTGAGGTCGGTCCTCTTTGTCCGCCCTCTTCATCCATTCTCGTCTTGTTCTTGACTGACTGTACTGTGGTGAAGGGTGAAAGACACAAAGTCCCATAGAGGAAAGAGAGTGAATTGCATGTGTTTAGTTCATGTGCGCATCGGAGCTCTTGACGGTGTCGGTCTTTTCAGTGGTGTTGCGGCGGATCTTCCACCCATCAGCGACATGCAAGCTGACATGAAGCAGCTTCTCCTTGTGGTCTCGGATAGAGGCATACGAAATCTTCGATGCTGTATCCGCTGCCGCCATGATCGGCTATCCCGACTACCGAGGCGACCCGAAGGGCCCCCGTACCGGCTACCAGGACTTGGGCGTGAAGATTGCGACAGCTGTCGGCACATTTCCTGCGCATATTCTACTGCATTGCCCAGGCCGTGCGTGAAGTTCAAGTCAGGTGGCTAGGATTCGACGCCCTGGCAATCTCAGTCGACGTCTGTTCAGATGGCTCGCCGAGGAGGTTGAGCGCGGAGTGCTCCAAGCAACCTGTCGAGGGCACGTGTCGAGAGCGCCAAGGTGGGTGAAGTGACTCAGAGCGGCCGAATAAGCTGCAGTGTGCTGGGCATCGGGAGGGCGCTTGCCAAGGCGAGACAGCGTGACAAGGGGAAGAAAGAAAAGGAGAAAGGACCTCAAGGCCGCACTCTTAAGCCGTATCCCTTGCAACCACCATCACAGCAATCAATCAGGTACTTCATGGCTTGAACAGGTACACCGCCAACGTTCATCTGGTACCCGCACGCCTTCGACGTGCCGCCAGGTCCCCATTACCCTACGTCACTCTGTAACAGCTGTTGGCCGCACGGCTCGCGTCGGCGGCATGAAGTTCTTTCTTCCCGCTCCGGGTGCAGGTGTGATGTGTGGCATCGAGGTTGCACTAGAGGTTCGAGAGGGCGAGGCGACAGGCGGCCGGCCTTCAACGCTATTGGGCTGACGGCGGACGTCGACGTGCGTATGTTATAAGATGCTGGTAGGCTGATGAAGACATGCTCAGCCCTCTATGAAGTATAGCGGAACGTGGTCGTGAGCCAAGTCGGAGTCTCATCTTGTTTATAGCGTTACTCCCACTCAATAACACAGAAAAGCGCGCACACTGCTCAGAGACACGCATTACAGCTGTATATACCATATGCCCAAGTCAAGCAGCGCCTAAAGCCGCCTCTACTGTTTTAGCCGCACCCGTCCTCTTACTTTCTGACGCCCTCGACTCGCGCCCGATACCCTCTACGGGGGCACAAGCTACGCCAACACCGTCAAACACTCCTCATACGTATATCAGACACTGCGCAAGCCGATCAGACACCACTTCATTGACCTCGTCCAACTATGGGAAAAAGTACTGCACTCAAACGCGACGTCTTCTTCAGGAGTGCCAAGGAAGAAGGTACGCTACCTGATACTCATCTCCAGCTGCGCTATCAAGCTTACCCTCCATTCGTTGAACAGGATACCGCGCCCGCTCAGCTTACAAGCTCCTTCAGCTCGCTGAGCAGTTCCAGCTTTGGGACGGCGTAGAACGCTGCGTCGACTTGTGCGCTGCTCCAGGTATGTCCACGCAGCTCTTAGACTCAACGGAGCAGAGACTCTGAGCGGAAGGTGACCTTCTGCGCCCCTGCTAGGCTCATGGTCACAGGTTCTTTCCCAAAAGCTAAAGTACGTATACTTCTATTCCTCCTCACCGCGCGAGCCATCCTCACTCTGTACTCGTCGTACAGTGCTGCGACCCCGGCACCGGATGGCTCTGCTCGAGTCGTGGCAGTTGACCTGCAACCGATGGTACTTGGTTTCCTTTCCTTTTCCTCCTCGCATCTGCTAAACATGTCGGTTTTGCAGGCCCCTCTCCCCGGCGTCGTTCAGATCGAAGGCGACATCACGAAGACGAGTACCGCGGAACAGATCATCAGTCATTTCAAGGGAGGATTGGCGGATCTCGTCGTATGCGACGGAGCACCCGATGGTTCGTCTTTTCTTTCCATCTTGCCAGTCGACCCGCTGACCTCCCATTCACAGTCACCGGTCTACACGACCTGGACGAATTCGTTCAAGCCCAGCTTCTTCTTGCTGTGCGTAACCGCCACGCCTTGTTCCCATTGGCACACCTTTTGATCAGTGCTGGCTCGCAGGCACTCAACATCACCTTCCACGTCCTCCGACCAGGCGGCACCTTCGTCGCCAAGATATTCCGTGGGCGAGACGTCACTCTGCTGTATGACCAGCTGCGGTGCTTCTTCGACCGAGTAACTTGCGCCAAACCTCGCAGTTCTCGGAATAGCAGTATGGGCACGTTCTCGCCTTCCTCCACCTCTCCATTCCGACGGTCTTGACTGACGCCTCTCGACACCCTCAGAGGCTTTCGTCGTCTGCGAAGGCTTCAGAGAAGGCTTCACCTCCGACCTGACCAAGCCGCTTCTCGACTTCTCCTATTCTACCGAAGCCAAGCCTGAGACTGAAAGCGGAGGGAAGAACGACTTGGCGGGTGCAATGCGGTACATTGCGCCCTTTGTCGCTTGCGGCGACTTGAGGTGGGTATTCTTACCTTTTTGTGCTTAGCGCCGCTCTCAAGCCTTGACGTACTCTTTTCCGGTGTCTTACCGCAGCGGCTTCGACTCTGAAACGCACTACCCCTTGCTCACCAACGATATATCCCGGGAACCTGTTCAAGCGCCAACTGCCGCTGCTTACAAGGAGTTCTTTGAGCGACGGTGAGGGGACCTTCCATTCCTCATGCCACCGCTGCCGATCTTCGCAACGAGCTGATCGTGCATGCCGGTCACAGGTCCGGCGCGGTCGACCAGCCGCAGCAGCCTTAGCCTTTCCGTAGCAACCTAGTCTAATAGGGATATAGCCACGATTCGACGAATGCTGAATATCAACGCGAAGAGAGAGCTATGGGAGAGTACCGGAACAATGCGTAACAATGCGTATAAACTCGTGCGATCCTTGCTTCACCTACAGTACCACACGCCTAGCTACCGGGTCCGGTGTAATCCATCGAAGACCGATCTGGCGCTGCAGAGATAGTTCTCGATAATCAGCAGGCATAGCGACATCCGAGAGCGAGAACGGTACGAACCAGTGACACGCGCCCACTCGAGTGCGAGCCGGAAGAAATCTGCGCAGTCAAAGCCGATCAGTCTCGCCCGATCAGTAGTCGAAAGAGAAGGGGAGACACGCACAAGCTTCCATATCGGCGTACCGCCAGAATCGCTGAGCATAGTCTTTTCCATTGTCGGCAATTTGCTTGGCGAGGAGGTCGTGATCGTTTTTACCGTCGAGGTCGCCGGCGAAAAAGGCCATGATGTCAAAGAGGTCGGTGTAGTCGATTTTGAGGGGGATGTAGCTGCGAAGAAAAGCAGATGAGGCTCAGGAAGGGAGAGGGAGAAAAAGACAGGGGAAGGACGTACTGTACCCAGGGCTGGATCCATCCGGCGTACCTGCAATGCGTCGTTGAACAGGTTAAGCCAGCGAAAGCGAAAAAGGGGTAGGAGAAAGACGAACCATTCAGGAAAGATGGTACTCTTTAGTACGACCGAGTTGGTCGACAGCAATCGATGAAACCTCCCACTCCAAGCATTCCCATCCAAATCCAACATATACTTGTACTCATTTGCCTCATTCCACCCAAACGGTCTCTGAAAATCAAACAACTGCCTAACCGCCTCGCAACTCCCATCCTCCTCGCTGCATTGACCCGCTTTGCCCGTAAAGGCAAAGTCGATGTATTGGTTCATGAGGGCGACGGTGCTGACGTTTCGTTCGACGAGACTGGGTACGCCGGGAGGGGTTTCGAGACCTTCACCTGAGAAACGGACTCGTCGACTTCCCGCCTTGTCCTTACCCATGAACCACAACCGAACTCGCTGAGAAGAGCGCCACCATGTCCCTCGATCGAACCATACGCCCGTTGTCGAACCCCGCCATACGGCTTTGTTCGACTTCTTGTTTTCCCAGGCGGGGTCGTAGGATTCGATGTCCCAGTATTGCTCGAGAGGCGTGAGGAGGATGTCAGAGTGCATAGAGGTTTTCGCGAAGGAAAAGAGGGGGCGGAGGGTTTGAGGTCGCATGCCGGGCCAAGAGGTGAAGCCTGCAAAGAATGTAGTGAGCAAGAAAGTTAGACTCGAATGCAGCAACGGTGTGGAGGGAGAGAGGCTCGCCGTGAAGGTACTGCCATTCCGGGTTCTCGCACATATCCATCGTCTTGAGGTGGTCGTAGACATAACTCGGTCCTCGAGGCAGATTGTCGATCTCAAGTCCGTCGTACGCTCGCCGTAATCGAGACTGAGGCGGACAAGCCAAAGGGAAACCCCAGAACCTGCACAAATCAGCAGAGTAAGCACGACAACGCGGGACAAGGCAAAGGGCCAGCGCACGCAGCATCCTCATCTACCTCGTCAAGCTGGGTTTTAGACAGATCTACACACGGTGACAGCACGCTCAGTCAGGACAGCGAGCTCGGGAATACTGGAGAGGAGGAAAAACGCACAAGTCCCCTTCTTCGCCGCATCGTGATGCCGCTGCCTCCCTCGCCAATCCATGATGATACTCGGTCCATCGTGCGCCGACATGGAAATATTGACATCAGGCACCCACCTCGCCCACCGCTTCATCAGCGCAGCCTGATCCTTGGCCCGTCCATCCTTGGCATGCGCTCCCACGATGTCGACCTTGCCATTCTTGATAATCATGCTGAAGGTTGAGGCGTCGACTTGAAGTCGCTCGGCGCGGTCGGCGAGGGTCGAGGGGGGCATGGCGTAGAAGGGGAAGATGTCGTTGAAGGTCTGGTCGAATTCGTCAATCAAGACGACGTCGTTCTCCTGGGCGAAGCGGAACCTGAAGTAACAAGTATTCTGTAAGCGAGGCTCTCGAGTTGTTAACCGGCAGAGACCAGACTAACCAGTCATCAAACCCCTTGGGTGGTCGTCGGCCAAACCTCCGCTTGTACTCCTTGACCGCTTGCTCCAACGTCTTGCTCTGCCTCGCCACCTTACTCTCCCATGTTTTCGTCGCGTTTGCAATGAGGTCGTAAATAGGATGTCGCATGGCATGCGGGCCGAGCCGTGCTGCTTCCGCAGCGGAGTAAGGTGAAGAATCGGAAGAAGGATGCAGAGCGGAAGGGCGGACGAAGAGGTGGCCGGAAGAGTGAATGGTGTAGTTATGAGGGTCGATGGCAGATTGAGAGAATGGGGACTGCAAGTTGTGCATGGAATCAGCGAGACGGCCGCAGGGGGACACGAGAAAAGACGCACCTTGAGCGCGCTCATCAGGTTCTTCCCCGATCCCACATGTCGCAGAGGCGGTCCCAGCATACCGCTCATTGCGATTACTACTCCGATGAAGAAAGCTGGTACCAGAGCTAGCGGGTGCAGCCGCGCCCTGGTTTGCAGCAATCCTCCCAGCTTGCCCGACCCAGGACCTATTCGCCCGACACTTGCTCGTCCCGCCGAGTGGTACTCATGGTCAGGAGACTCGTCGTCTTCGAGCGCGCTGGGGCCTAGCAAAGGTAGGTGGACGGAGGAGGCAGCGTGATTGCCTCGAGCTGGAGGGTACTTCTCGCTCAGGCTGCTGGAGAAGTAGTCGGCACTCGAGTGTATGGAGTGGGCCGAGGAAGTCGACGAGGCGAGGATATTCCGAGGAGCATCTCGCTGTGCGGACTGATCTCCTGCAGCTCCGGGCAAGGCTGAGAGGTGTGAAGATTCGGGTAGGTCGGCAAAGCTGGTCTCGGGCGAAGGGACGGTAAAGTTTGGGGTCGAAGGTACGAACGACTGTCGTGGACCGAATCCAGGTTTCGAGTAGGAGGGAATGGCGGCAAGCGGTGGAGAAGTGCGTTGGTGCTGAGAGTGGGGGAGAGGGAGAACAAGGGAATTGCCTAGTGGTGCGGGTGGTTGCTTTGGCATGGCGGCTGTCGCGGAGTTGTCCACCGACTGAGCGGTCGAATCAGGTTGCTGATTGCGGTGTAGAGGGAGGAGAGCGGGATCCATTTCGAGTAGGTGAATTGAGTGAGGACGCGCTGGGTTGGCGCGTGGGTGGCTCTACAATCGATTCAACGCGGTGCGCGTCTCGGCATGCGAGATGTTGTCGTGTTGGTGTGTGGTGTCTTGAGGAAGTGCTTGCCGGTGTATACAGGCTGGAGAGAGGCTGCGAGTGAATCGAGAAGCGAGTCTTGTATTCAAAGCGATGAGAGTCACAGTGACAACAAGTCGACTTACACTCGCTGCGTGCTGCCGTAGTGTTGAGTCGCTTGTAACGTTGGTCTGTTTGACCATGAGCTACCTGTCCCCTCGTTACTGCCGTGTCGACGGCCGCCATCCTTAATGCAACACCCCGTCAATCTTCTCCCGCCAACGCCTCCTCTCTCTCTTCTCTACACACTTGACTAGCTTTCTGCACCTCTGCAGTATGTTCGCCTTGTTGGTACCTGGTGGGCCGCTCTTCCTTCCTTCCTCACCTTGCCCCTTCACCTCGCTGACCCTTCCTCCCTTTGTCAGGTCGGCTCGTGTACGTCTCCGATTCTGCTCAATCCCCAGGCTGACCCAGCTCGCTGACCATTCATACAACACTCGTAGACAGCCCGTTACCCAAGTCCCCGACTCGCCAGAGCGCTTCGCAGCGCACATCGAGCAGGCAGACCAGCTGAACCATGTCGCCGTCTTCTTGACCGGCCAGGCTCCCTTCCCCGACGGCTATGGGTGCACGATACACCTCGAAGTACCGTGAGTAACATCTTTCTCGGGGTAGATCCGTGCAGAGCTGACACCGCTGCCCTACCGTTTTCTTTTCTTCTCACAGAGGTAAAGGCTGGCAGCTCATTGGAAGGTTTGCCCTCTTCCTCCACTCTGCTCGGCAGTGATGATAGAGCGCCGACGCTTGTACTACAGCTTGACAAACGCCAAACCCTCCGCGATTTTCCGCCTCCGAAATACCTTCATCCCATCCTCGACCGCCTTTTCTTCCACCTTCAACGCTTCAGCCTCATCCTCAACCGCTACACTCGGCATCCTCTGCGAGCCTCTACAATCTGTTGAAGCACAAACAGCTGCGCTGAGCCAGAATGCCGCCGCCACCGCTGCGAACCCAAGCAATTCGACTGCGCTGGTACCGGCGCGAGGTGCGGGCCCAGACCCGGTCCTGCTGGCGCAGATGGTGGGGAAGAACCTTTACAACGCTTTGGCTGGCTTTGTGCAACCTCTGCCAGATGGTTCGGGTTCATGGATTGACTTCTCGCTCGTAACGAAATGGTACGCAGGTTTCCCTCCTCTCTGCCCTCCTGAACGCGCCCTGATGACTCGGTTCGTCCACACTCCACAGGTACAGCAACTTTGAGCGAAAACTAAAGTCGACAGGCGTGGGCTTCCTCCTGCAGCAGGATTAGGAATCAGACGAGGAGAGTTTGGGAAGGAGGTTTGGGGTCACGTTGGATCTCAGCATGCTCCAGTCGTGGATATTGTAGCGCGCATTCTCGTTCACTCGCAATTGTATCGTCGCTTCTACCCAGTCTAGCTGTCCACTGTGCGGGATGTTGTTTGATGACTGTCCCGCTTCGGCCCCTTCGCTTCGGCACGCGTTGCGCTCCTCTCTTCGTACACATTGCTTTACTTGTTCACGAAGAAGGCAAAAATGGCGTCTACACTTGTCACACCAGCACCCTTCGCTACGTCCATCCCTCCCGTCCCATCTTCCCTTCCCGCCGGAGCCGCCGAACTCGTCGCCGCCTTCTCGACTGCCCTCAACCGACTAGGAGATGTCAGCTCACGAGTACCAGGCTCAGCAATCGTATGGCGATACCTCAAAGCCAGTCACCAAGACGACCCGCTTCGAACCGTTCTCGAGGTCCTCCTCGTCTTCTTCATCGTGCGGACGTATTTGATGGCCCGTACAAAGGGAGAGAGCTCGGGGAAGAACTTCGTAAAGCTCAATGAGAAGGTGAGTACAGCGTCCGGTCTCCGTCCGTCAACCTTTTTCACCACACAGATTGGCAGTCGCGCCCTTTTGAAACGGGAGAGTAACCTTTCTTTGCGTTACGCTGCCTTGCAGGAAATCAACGAGCTCGTAGCGGATTGGACTCCCGAACCCCTCCTTCCCCCGAATCAGCAAACCCCCCTTCACCCTCCCATCGTCGTCGGTTCAACCGGACCTCGTCCTCGCATCATTTTCCCTCAACCCGGTCAAGACCCGCACGACCCGGAACAGCCCATGTCGCTTGATCAACCCGGAAAGCTGGTGCTCAACTTGGCGAGTATCAATTTTGGCGGGTGGTCTACCAATGATAGGTTGAGGGAAAAGGCGGCTACGGCATTGCGGAGGTATGGAGTGGGATCCTGCGGACCCGCTGGCTTCTACGGCATGTTCGGTACGTCCATTTTTTTCGCTCCTCTTCGCTTGCGACCGAATCTCAAGCTTGTTTGACAGACGTCCACCTTGAACTCGAACGCGACATCGCTGCTTTCCTCCGCGTCCCCGCCTGCATCATCTACTCCCACGCGTTCAGCTGCATCTCTTCCGTCATCCCGTCCTTCTGCAAGCGTGGCGACATCATCATTGCCGACCGTGGGGTCAACTTTGCCATTCAGAAGGGAATCCAAATCTCCCGGTCGAATATTCGTTGGTACGAGCATGGGGACTATGAGGGTCTCGAGCGCATCCTTGAGAGCATCAGGAAGGAGGACAAGAAGTACAGGAGGAACCCGACTGCTAGTCGTCGGTTCATCATTACCGAGGGTATCTTTGAGGGCGATGGAAGTATGGTCAACCTCCCCAAGATCGTATGTCGTCTCATACCTCCTTCTGCCATGCATCCCGAGCTGGCTGGCTTACTGAACCTCTCCGCCTATGCAGATTGAACTGAAGAACAAGTACAAGTATCGCCTAATCCTTGACGAGTCTTGGTCTTTCGGCGTCGTTGGCCCGACTGGTCGCGGTGTCACTGAGGTCTTCGACGTTCCGGTGCGTTCCCTGTTACTCTTTGAGCTAAGAGGGCGGTGCTAATAGGGACTCCAAGCAGGCCACTGCGGTCGATATCCTCACAGGGTCGATGGCAACTGGTCTTGGCGCAGGTGGCGGTTTCTGTGTCGGCTCTTCGCATGTTGTGATGCACCAGGTCAGTCAAGCTCACCCCAATTGAGGCAGTACACGTTACTGACATTTTCCCTGTAAACAGCGCATCAATTCGCCCGCCTCAGTCTTTTCCGCCTCTCTGCCTCCGCTTCTCGCCGTCGCTGGTTCCGAAGCAATCTCGCTCCTCTCTGGTCCACTCTCGTCCTCCGACCCTGCGCACCCTCTCGCCGCCCTTCCTACCAACGTTCGGGCTCTTCGTAACGTCCTCGACCACATCCCGACGATCGAGATTCCTTCTGCCGAGATGTCCCCCCTCATCCACTTCTCGATCAAGCCTTCAGTTCTCGACGCGCTGCACAAGGCGCAGTCGGCGAGCGAAGGTCGCGTCACTCGAGCTCGCAGTCACTCGAATGTGAGTCACCCGCCCAGCCGCCCTTCGACGGGGTTGAGCAGTGCTCTGTCGGTCCGAGGGCAAGGGCCCAACCTCGCCGTCGAAGCCCAGATGGAAGCCGAAACGGCACGAGACGAGCAAGAACGGTTACTGCAGGAGATTGTGGACCTCGCGGCTGAGAATGGGGTGTTGCTGTCGACGACCAAGCGGAATTGGGCGCAGGAGTTGGTCGAGCATCGGCCTTCGATTCGGATTTGTGTTACGGCGGCTTTGACGAAGAAGGAGATGGAAAAGGCGGGGAGTGTGGTAAAGAGTGCGATTGGGAAAGTACTGGGCAAGGGAAAGAAATAGAGGAAAAGGAGGAAGGGGAGAGGTTGTCGTGTTTGGGATTGATGTTGTGCTGTCTTGGGTAGGGAGGGGTCACACTTAGCTTCGTAATACTTGCCTAATTGCCTAGGCTTCAGTCAAGACGAGAAGCGAGTCAACTCGGAGTTTGCGCCGCTGCGGCAGGCCTTTCGGAAAGTTTCCTTCCGGGTTTCTTGGAATCCTCCTTTACTCGTCGAAATGCCTGCGGTCGTTCCTCCTTCGTCAACCTTCGACTGGTCCAAGGTCTGTCTGTCACGCTCCCCTCTGTCCTGCTGTCCGTTCCTTCCCGAGCCCCCTCACCGGCCTCACCCCCCACTGACTTCGAACCGCCTTGATCGCACCCGCAGCTGGCCTTTGGTCTGTACGAGACCAATGGACACGTTCAGTACACCTACAAAGATGGGGCATGGGGCAAGGCGGAATGGGTCAAAGAGGTTCGTCGCTACTTCCTCTCCGAACTTGTCCGAACCGCCGACTTCTTTACGATTTTTCGTTCCACCTCGACAAATATGTCTGCCGCCGGTCCTCCTTCGTCTACCTGCGACTGGCCGAAAGTCTGCACGCTCATGCATCTGTCTTGCAGCCCTACCTCAAATTGCACATTGGAAGCGTAGCCCTCAATTACGGTTCTTCCTGTTTCGAAGGTCTCAAAGCGTTCCGTCATGAAGACGGCCAAGTCCGCCTTTTCCGTCCTCAAGAGAATGCCGCCCGCATGTCGTACTCGGGCGAAGCTGTCTCCATCCCCGCCGTTCCAGAAGAGCTTTTCCTCGAGGCGGTGGAGTTGGCGGTGGGAAGGAATCTTGAACTCGTTCCCCCTCACGCTCCCTATGGTGCGAGCGGGTCGATGTATGTTCGGCCTTTGTTGTTTGCTTCGTACGTCGTCGTTTCCCGCAGTCTGCTTCCCCCCTCTTCTTACCGTTTTTCCCTTACTGCCGTATTTTCTTGGCTGAAAGTATTGAGCATCGGTAGCGAGAGAGAGGGGGGGAAAGCTAATATGCTGACCCTCCGCTCGTTGCAGGGGCGCTCAACTCGGCCTGATGGCGCCAGACGAGTTTACCTTTATCGTCTATGTTACGCCTACCGGTTCTCTTTACGGCTCGGCCGGGGGCAAGGCTCCTGCTGTTGATGCTGTCGTCGTCGAGTCGTTTGACCGGGCAGCGCCCAAGGGCACTGGATCGTACAAGCTTGCGGGGTACGTTGTCATTATTCTCCTTCCCTTTTTCCCTAGCTAACACTCTCGCGACCCCTCCGAAATCCTCCACAACCCCTCCGCAACCTCGTGATCAGTAACTACGCTCCAATCCTCAAATTCCAGAAGGAAGGGAAGGAAAAGGGATACGCCATCACTCTCCACCTCGATTCCAAGACTCGCACCCATGTCGACGAATTTTCGACTTCCAACTTCGTCGCCATCAAGAAGCCTTCGTCGCCCGATGCCAAACCGACCTTCGTCGTCCCACGCTCGGAGAGTATCCTCAAGAGTGTTACGACCAAGTCGCTTGTCGACATTGCGACGAGTCTTGGATGGGAAGTTGAACTGCGTCCTGTGCCGTTCAAGGAGGTCATCGAGGGAGGGTTCGCGGAGGTTATGGCTTGTGGTACTGCAGCAGTACGTCATTCTTTGCTGTTCTCCAGGGCACTCATCTACTTTCGGAGCCTGACGATGTCTTTCGCAGGCCATCACTCCCATTCGCTCAATCACCTACAACGACTCGCCCGACTCGCCGAAAAAGATCGTCATTGGCGACGGTGAGAACGCTGGGCCGCGCACCCTCGAGCTCCTCCAGGCTCTGACAGGTGTCCAAAGCGGTACCAAGCCGGACACATTTGGCTTCTTGTGGCCCAAGGACGGCGTCGACGGGTCGAAGTAGAGCACGGATGAAGATGAGCTCGCGACTAGGCGGCACTTCTTCGACGCAAGCGGTCACCGACGTGCGATGAAGAGAAGAAGGAGGAGGAGGAGGGGAAGAGAAGAAGAAAAAAAAAAAGGATATATACATAGCTGTCGAATTGCACTTTATCTAGACTTCATGCGTACGACGTTAGCTTGAGAGCCTTCAGACTCGACCGGACCAGAGGAGGGAACGCGGACTTGCGTGACAGTAACGACGTGATCGCAAGCGTCGTCGTCGCCTCCTTTCCTCCGAGTTCCTCTTCACGTTCTTCCAGTCTCGTATGTCTGCTGTTTTACCGCCAAAGCGACCGTCCAGGTCTGCACTCAAGCTACAGCTACCAGGCCAATCAGCTCCGCCCCCGTCCGGCAATGATGCACCTCGACCTCCTCCTCTTTCTATATCACCAGCTCCTCCAACTCGTCCAGCGTCTGGCGGAAGACCCTCACTTAAGCTAGGAGCAGTCACAGCAGGACTATCCGGATTGTCCCTCAACATCCCGACCCAAGTCTCGCACTACTCGTCGGCTCTCAACGGCCCTTCCGAATCCGACTCTGAACTCGATGAGGACGAATCCTCGCACCGCCCATGGGCACAAGGGGAACAGGAACGAATGGCCGGCGAGCTGCTAGATGTCATCAATGGCACACCCGCCGGTCTCGAGTTGGAAGACGAGTTGAGTGGGGCGACACGGCGGCCGAGGAGTGCCAGTAGAGTCCCGAGTAGGAAACCTAGCTTCAACAGCGAATACACACAAGGTACAGGACGACCGGGAAGCTCTGGTGGACAGGGTGGGTTGCCTGTCGCCAACTTTTATGGCGAGCATCTTCAGCATGTTATGGGTCAACCGGCGGAGGCGGGCTCGAACTTCCTGTCTCCGGGTTCGAGGTACCCTGCAGGGCATGACAGTAGTGCGGTTAGCGGGACGGACGATGAAGATGACGGTCCCTTGGATATTTCGCCGGGGAACATCGAGGATATGGCCCGGTTGGGAGAGGGAGCAAGCGGTGAAGTGCGCAAGGTGCTGCACAAGCCTACGGGACTCGTCATGGCGAAGAAGGTGTGCAACCCCTCGTCTCGTTCTCCTCGCGTGACGACGTTGACATCATCCCTCCACCCAGACTATCACTACCTCCCCGAATCCCAAAGTCCACAAGCAACATCTTCGCGAGCTCCTCTTTATGCGGGACTGCACCAACCCAAATATCGTGCAGTACTACGGTGCTTACCTCGAAGATGTGCGTTTCTTTGCCAGATTAGCTTGCTGCACTCTACTCACTGATATTTCATTCCGCAGAACAACACGCAAATCGGCATTCTCATGGAATTCTGTGAGGCGGGTAGTCTGGACTCGCTGTACAAGAAGGTCAAAGCGAAGGGCTGGAGGACAGGAGAGAAGGTCTTGGGCAAGATTGCAGAATCGGTACGCTACACCTAATCCTCTCTGAAACCCCTACTAATCGTTCGCTTGCCTCCAGATCCTTTCCGGACTCGTCTACCTGCATAGTCAGAAGATCATTCATCGCGGTAGGCTGTTTATTCCCGTCTCTGTTCGGCACCCGCTGAAGGCCTTCGCAACCTAGACATTAAGCCCTCGAACGTCCTCGTGACTCGAGATGGACTCATCAAGCTTTGCGACTTTGGTGTATCGGGCGAACTCGTCAACAGCTTGGCCGGCACCTTCGTCGGGACGACTTTCTACCTCAGTCCCGAGCGCATTCGGGGCGGCCAGTACTCGTTCGTCGCGTCTCTTTCGTTACCTCGCTTCTAGCCATCGCTTATTGTCCGACCATTGTAGGATCAACTCGGACGTGTGGTCGATGGCCGTCACGGTTCTCGAGATTGCGCTGAACCGCTTCCCGTTCCCTGGACCTGGCGAAGCGCCACTGAACGGACCGATCGAGCTCCTCACCTACCTCGTTCGCATGGACAAGGTCGAGCTCGCGGATGAACCAGAGGTGGGGATCAAGTACACGAACGCTTTCCGCAACTTCATGCAGGTCTGGTACGTCTCCCTTCCTTCCTTTCAGCTTCCCTCTGCGTCCAGTATGCGCCAAACTGACTCGCTTTCACCTCAGCCTTGAGAAAGACCCCGCTACTCGCCCTGGACCGCAGTCGCTCCTTTCGCACGGATGGGTGAGGAGGAGTCGGGAACGTCAACCCCCCGCCGATCTTGCGAGTTGGGTACAAGGGATCCAAGCAGCCTAGGCGCACGCTCAGTGGCGTCAGTCAAGGTCGATATACCGTTCTCGTAGTGCTCATACCCGTCTGTCTGATACCCAGCGCCAAAGGTTCGTTTCTTCGCTCTGAACGACTTTTTCTTCGCGACGGGATCCGCTCGGGCAGTCGCTACGGCGAACAATTGTAGGAGCAGCCCATCTCCTCTTCGTGAGATTCACATGGGTCGTCGAGACTGCTTGACGACAACTGCTTTGTATAATGTCCGTCCGTTCTCCCCTTGTTTGTGCCGGAGAGTCGATCGACTGTGTCCACCTTGCAATTCTCTCACTCTGCTCCTGCTGGTGCTTGGTTCGCTCTATTTGCGTGATCGTGTCTTGCGTGATCAGCACCTTACGCGCTCAGCTTGCCCCACTGAGCTGTTCACCGTTCTCCCGACTGCATTCAATTTGGTCAAGGCCGCGGGTGAGCTTATCTTCTCTTCAGAACGAGCGATACATGACTGATACACTCTCTCTTAGGCTACAGGATACTATCTGCATCTCTAGCACCAAGTCAGGCACCGTAGTCGTGATTCTGGTACGCTGACCCCTTCTCGAGTTCCCATACTCCTCTGCACCCGTTCACCAACCCAGATCTCCGAATCCGAAAGAGCATACAACGGCTCATACTCACTACTCTACACGCACAGCCGCTTTCCGTCGACCTCCGCGCTCTTTCCAGTCCTTCCCTTGCACTTCTCTTCTTCCCCCGCCCCTCATGAAGGGTATCCGACGATCCCTCAACAAAGACCGCATAGGCGCACCCACTCCGACCTACCCCTCCTCCAACAAGCCCTCCACCGCCATTCCTATTGCCCAAGCCGTCCGACCGCAAGCCGCTCCCGCACCGCCCAAACGGGTCATTCGAGCCACCGCCCCCTACGACGCCCAAACTCCTCAAGAACTCAGCTTCGCAGCCGGAGACTTCTTCCACGTCGTCAGCGAGGAAGGCGGCGAGGACTGGTTCGATGCCGCAAACCCCATGACCGGCGCCCGGGGGCTGGTTCCGGCGGGGCACTTTCAAGTGCTCGGGCGGAATGTCAGGGAAACAGCGATGCAGGGACAGGGACAGAAGCAGGCGTCGACAGGGAGCAACGGGAGTGCGGCGAGCAGTCCGTATGGGGCGCCGGCATCGGCGGGACCAGCGGGACCAGGATGGAAAGCGGGACCGCCGGGAGCTGTGGCAGGATATGCTCCGCTTCCACAGGGTCAGACGAGCCCTTTCGGCGGTCCTTCGCCTGTGTCGACGCCGGGCGTCGCGCCAGTCAACGGTCGACCAGCTTCACAGGGCTCGTCGAAGCATCAGCCTCTTTACGGCGTCGTGCAGTACGACTTCATCGCCGAACGGGCAGACGAACTCGATGCCAAGAAGGGGGAGCCGATTATCGTCATTGCCCAGTCAAATCATGAGTGGTTTGTGGCAAAGCCGATAGGAAGGTTGGGTGGTCCGGGTTTGATCCCCGTCGCTTTCGTCGAGATCCAGGATATGGCGACAGGGAAGCCGGTTGAGAACGTCGGAGAACTGATACGGAGTGCGGTGGTACCGAAGGTGGAGGAGTGGAAGAAGATGACGGCCGACTACAAGAGCGCCTCGATCCCCCTCGGCCGCTTCGACTTTGGTCAGCCCGCTGCCGACTCTACCCCTTCTGCCGCCCCTGAGCAACCCCCGCAGCCGCCTTCTCAACCTCCTTACGACGATGCCTACACGAACGGCCCTCGGTCTCAGTCGCCTACGCAAGATGCGTACGCTGCCGACCCTGCGAAAGGCGGCGAAGAAGGCGGAGAGGGCTACGAGCGTTATTCTTACTCACGAGAGCGACGACAATACGGTCTCGTCACCTCCGCTTCCGTCGAATCCTTCCACCAAGAAGAGGGCGCCTTCTGGTTCCACCTCCGAGCATTCTTCTCCACCGGCGCATCCCTCGTTCTCTACCGCCTCTACCAAGACTTTTACGACTTCCAGATCGCTTTGATGGACGAGTTTCCGGTGGAAGCGGGGCGAGTACCCGGGCAGGATGGACGGACGGAGCGAATCCTCCCCATGATGCCGGGTCCGACGGAGTACGAGGACGAAGTGGTCTGCGCCCAGCGAGTACACGACCTCTCGATCTACCTCGCCGACCTCTGCTCGCTGCCAGATCGGATTCGAGGTTCAGGGTTGATGTACGAGTTCCTCGTGCCGCGCGCTGGGGATGTCGAGGTGACGACTGGCAATGCGGGGTATGGCGACGAGATGAGCCCGGTACCAAGTCAGGGTGGCATTGAGAACCAGTATGGCGAGCTTGTCGACTATCTCGACCAGATGGATGGCGGCGCTGGGATGGGACCGGGTGGAGGAGAGTATGGTCGAGAGGACGAGTATGAGCACGATGTCGCGGATCAGATGGCGCGGATGAGCATGAATGGACGAGGGCAGGAGCAGCAGTATGATGAGTACCGGGGGGAGCAACCGCAGCGAAGATCCTATGGTTCGTTATTCCCTCTTCTGTACCGCTCCCAAGTTCGTATGTCTAAACCCCCTGCCCTCATGCAGCTCAAAATCAGCAACAGTATCACGAAGACCCTTACGGCGAATCAGCGCCACCTCACGCCGAACCCGAACGCGCACCCATGGGTAACGCCAACCAAGGCATCCCCTTCATCAAGATCAAGATTTTCCACCGAAACACCGACGACCTCATCGCCATCCGGGTCCCTCCTACCGTCGCTCACGGCGCATTGCTCGACAAGGTCCGAGAACGGTTAGGTAGCGAAGTGACCAATTTGAGGTACCGGTCTGAGGTTGGAGGACCGGAACCGGCGCCCGGGGCTCAGGTGGTGATGGCGGGTGGGGCACGGTTGATTAAGATCGAGGATGATGAAGACCTGGAGCGATGGGTGCGAAGCGGTGCGAGGCTGGTTTTGGTGCGTTCCGCATCTCCTCTTTCTTCTGCACTTGTGCCGTGCTTGCCTACACTCCCGTCCCGCCGTGTTCACCGCACTCTCCTTACTTGGCGTCGATACCTCTCATGTCTGTTGTCCTACATCGGCGCAAGTCGTGCTGATCAACTCTTTTCCTTGCAGTACGCCGACTAAACTCCACTCCGTATCTGCCCCTTCCGCTACATCTCGCCGCTGTACTCTTCTCGGATGTTCTCCTCTTCAAGCTAGCGATACCCGTTCTAGGTTGCTGTTCTGTGCTAATCTTAGGCGTAATGAGGTATCTTGTATCTCTTCCTCGTTTCCCACGGTCGAGCATGAGTCGGAGCGAACGCAGCTTCCTCTGCTGGACGCGCCAACCTGATTACGCGAGGCGGTCGCGCGCTCAGAATTGGGGCCTACGTGAAGCAACGCCTGGTCTTACTATCGGAGAAAAGCATTCCGGGCAATCCGGAAAGTGCTGCCCTGCTTCCGCCAGCTTTGCTGTCGCCTTGTCAACGTCTGCAAGCCTGTTCCGTTGGCTCTACAGGCCACGCTCGTCATGGTGGTGCACGGAGGCATCATCCAAGTATCCTCGTTCAGAAGAAAACCCTGGCCAATCCGAAGCGAGCACCCGCCTCCCATCTTGATCTCCTGTTTCCAACTACAACTCCGCTCGATCTCATCCGGAGGACGCCAGCCGACCGTACATTGCTTGTCAAGCGCCCTCTTTGCCGCCTCTGGGTGGTCGGCACCCGTCCCACGGCGTAGTCGTCGAGGAAAAGAAGCAACAATTTCCCGTCGTTTCACCCGCTCGCCCGCCCAACCCGGCACGAATAAGCGGAAGCGCAGTATTGCGCCGGGCCGCCAGGTCTCATCGTCTCGACCGAAACGGCCGATACAATCGCTTGTGAGGCACAATCAGCCTTCCTTCGTATCTCGTCGTTCTCCTCTTTTTCTTGCACCTTTATCGGCCGTACACTTCCCCTCTCCGTCTATCGCTTCCTCCGCCTCAACCTCTTCTACTCTCTGGTCCTACAGCGTTTTCCCTCCACATCTTGCACCCCATTCTCGCCATCCTTGCCGCTCGCCATTCAATAGTCGAATTTACTTTCAACTCTTGCCGGCCCTGTCCCAGTCATGTCGACTCCGACCACTGCCTTCAAGGACTTTGACGCCGCCTTCCGCGCACAAGGGCCATGGTGGAAGAACCGAGGTTCGCCCCTACGATTTTTTCCATCTTCCTGAGCGCCTTTCTGACAATGCCCCGCGTGAACAGGTCTTCTTGCCCTCAACTTGGCTGTCTGCTGCGTCTTCGTGACCCAGATGAACAACGGCTACGACTCGGCCCTCATCTCGTCGTTCCAAGCCCTCATACCTTGGAAAGAGACACTCGACCACCCCTCAGCGTCCAAGATTGGCTTCCTCAACCTCATCTCGTACTGCACCGGGTTCGCCACCGCTCCCATCGCGGCTTGGGCGTCTGATCATTTCGGCCGTCGTCTGTGTATCCGCTACGCCGCGCTTACCATGGTGATCGGATCCATTATGGGTACCGTTGCAGGCGAGGGCAACGCGTCCGCTTACGGCCTCTTCCTGGGCTCTCGTGCTGTCATGTAAGCGCCAAGTTATTCGCTGTTTCACAGCAATAATCGCTTACTTATCGTCTACAGCGGATCCGGTCTGGCCTTCGGTGTGAGCTTTCCCTTCCATACTCTCTATCGTACGTCTTCTGTCTTCATGTGTCTTACTGACGGCCGGATATGCTCTCATAGGTCATCATCTCTCCGATCATTCTACAGGAGCTGCCGCATCCTTCTCAGCGTCAAACCCTGGCGGCTTCCTTCAACACCTAGTACATTCAATCCTGTCTTTGGACTCCATTATCCATGCTCACGCTTTTCTGTTCATGTCCCGTCAGCTATATTCTCGGCTCCATCGTCGCTGGTATTTTGAGCCTTTCGCCTCTATTCGTGATAGACACTGACCTTCTCAATCTTCCATCTTCCTACCATCCCTCTTGCCTCCTGACACATCTTCTCCCGTGCCCTGTGCTGCACGCTGCATCGTGGCCTTCGCTCGCTCCCGCTTGACTCTGTCACTAGCGTGGACGATCTTCGGCACGGGCACCATGTTGACGAACTGGAGCTGGCGGATCCCCTACATTATCCAGATCGGGCCTGCCCTCTTCGCCCTGGTTGCCATCTTCTTTGTGCCCGAGTCCCCTCGCTGGCATCTCGGCAAAGGCAATGAGAAGGCTGCTCTTGACTTCCTCATCAAATACCACGGTACGCAGCCTCGATCTACCATCAAGTCCTCTCTGTTCGGGGTGGTATCGCTGATACCCTTTCGTCTACAGGAAACGGCGAAGAGACCGAACTCGTGACCTTTGAGTTCGAGGAAATGAAGCAGACTATCCAGAAGGAGCAGGAGATGGCCGCGTATGGCTGGTCTATTCTATGGGCGACTCCCGCCAATCGTCGGCGCATTGCGCTCGTACTGTGGATCGGGTTCTGCCAGACGCTTTCGGGACAGGCGATCATCACCTTGTCAGTATTTTTTTCCACCCTCGTCTCCATCAACCTAGCGACGCCGATGCCGTTCTTGCCGGACTGAGGTCCTTTCTACGCTTGCCTCTTTACAGCTACTACACGAGTATTCTGAAGCTTGTCGGCATCACCAGCACTCGGTACGTCAGGCCCTCTTGTACCGTCGCAATCGAGCCATCCAAGCTGCTCGGCTGATCGGTTATCCTCCGCCCGCAGGCAAGTGACCGGAATCAACGGTGGCCTTCAGATCTTTAACTGGATGGCTTCGTTACTTGGCACCTTCCTCGTCCCTCGTGTGCCACGTCGCAAGCTTCTCATGACTGCTTGGACTGGTGTCCTGTTCTCGAATGGTGGACTTCCTTCCATCTTCCCTCCGGCCCTCGCCTTGCAGATTGATTGCACTCCTGTTAGCTCGGTACTGACTATTCTTCACCTCTTAGTCTGGCTCATTGTCGCATCGGCCATCTACGCCAAGAACCAGGGCAAGGCTGCCGGCATTGCCGCCGTCGTCGCCGTCTGGATGTACGACTTCTGTGCGTTCGTGCTCTTCCCTCCGACCCTTCAGACTGCTGATCTTGGCGGCTTCATCGACGCCCTTGCGCCTGCCTCGACCTCTACGCCTTTTCTGCAGGGTTCAACCTCGTCTGCGGTCAGTCTCTTCTTCTTGGTCTTCATGGCTGTCTTCGCTCAGCTACGAAGCGGTGTACCGGAGCTAACTAAAGATCGTCTCTCCTCGCAGGCCCGCTATTCTTCTCATACACGGCCGAGGTTCTTCCGTTCAACATGCGAGCCAAGGGGTACGTCCGTCTGCTTCTGGTCGAAACCTTCTCAGCTGACCTGCGTCCTTCCGACTGCAGTATGATGGCAAACGCCTTGCTCACCAAGAGCATCTCGATCTTCAACTCGTAATTGCTATCCGGTTTGCTCCACACTACCCTGCTGGTCTCCCAGGTCTATGTAATCGAGTTGCCTGGACTGACGCCGCTTCTTTGCACGAAACAGATACGTAAACAGTGTCGCACTAGCCGCCATCGGCTGGAAGTACTACACAGTCTACCTCCCAATCATCATCATCCAACTCATCGGGTGGTACTTCCTAGCCGTCAACAGTAACGGTCTGACCCTCGAAGAGGTTGCCCTCCTGTTTGAGCCCAAAGGCGGAGCGGTTCCAGATGTCGAACACGCGGCGGCTGTGGCGCATCATACGGTCGTTAAGGAGAAGGAGGATGATTTGTCGTTGGAGGAGGAGAGGAAGTGAACGTTGTGCTTCGGTTCGAGGATTCGTTTCGGCTTATTCAGTACGGTGGTTGTTGGGTCTTCGTCTTCTCTACGTTATCAGTACCATTGTTACTTTGGGAACATGTTGTCATATACCCCTCATATAAATTGGATTTGTAGTAGTGTCTTTGTCTGCGCAGTCAGTTGTCCATTCGTACAGTAGCAGTGCTTTTTTCAGCTCATTCACCGAGAGAGCTATTCAAAGCGAGTATGTACGTGAGTGCACGCGTCCAAGACGAAAATGCAGTCTGCCATAGCCCGACGCGGCTCGCGTAGGTCATCCGGACGGATAATGAGACAGAAAGGAGGAGGAAAAGTAGTAGGAAGCGTAGGCCGCCGCATTCGCACATCCCGACTACTACCTGATTACTGGCGCTTCCTCGGTGCCGCGTGCGCTGGGTTCCAGCAGACTGAACGTGAGGATGGTCGATGCTTCGAGCGCTAGTGACAAGGTGAACCGACCGAAAGAGAAGCAAAGAAAGACGTCCTCGGCGGCGAGAGCAGGTAGGAGACCATATCAGGGCGGCAGGTTACAGCTGTTGATGCGGAAGTCGGGGGGGGCAGGCGGTGCTGGAGGCATCGTAGCTGTGCGCAGCGTTGGAAGAACAACCGCACAGCCTTGGGTGTACAGGCAGACACGGCGAATATGTACGGCATACGGTTAGCGGAGGCGACCGAATGGTAGTCACACGAGCAGAAGATCAAGTTTTTCGTGCAGGACTTACCATAGTGACGATACTGTCCTGGCGAGAAAGCGGGCACGGCTGAAAAGACGCGAAGGTGGACCGGCGTCATCCTTTGCAGGGCGGAGGCAGCGCATGGTTGTGCAGCGGCTTACTGAGCAGGTATTGCGCTGGCGCGCTATATGTGAGCTGAACCTGTAGGGTCGTAATCGAGGTATCGCCTGCCGCGACAGAAAGGGACGAAAAAGGACGTGGTGGCCGTCGATCGGTGGCTTTGCTGTCGGTGCGGCTGAGGTCACATTGAAGTATGTAGCGAAGCACTGCGAGCAGCATTCTAGCCATATCAGGCGGCGGGGACGGAAGGAGAGACGGCTTGAACTTGTCCTCGCGAAGGCTCTCTCCAACATCATCGCGCCGCACTCGCTTGACTACTACTAGACTATCCGCCAGGATGCCATCCGCACTGGCTAGTACTCTTCTCAGCCAGCCTGACCAGCTCAAGGTTAGTTCTCCCATGTCTCTACATCGCCGCCCCCCCCCTTCCCTCGAGCGAGCTCGAACAAGCTCTTCTCACTCTCCTCGTAACACAGGCTAGCTTGCAAGCACACAATGCTTCATTCGATCAGCTCTTGAAGCACATCCCCGCCAAGTACTACATCCGTGCCGACAGCGACGACGAGGACGACAAGCCCGTTCCCTTCGAGGTCAGTCCTTTCGAGCCCTTGAAGACAGAGCGAGCTGGCTGACCCGTCCCTACCGCTTTTCAGAAGCTCACAAAGGCGCAGAAGAAGGCGCTCGCGAAAGCAAAGAAGGATGAAGCGGTTCGAGCCGCCAAGAACGAAGCGAAGCGAGAGGCTAGGCTTGCCGCTGTTCGTCGCCTTTCCTGTTTGCATGCCTATCCGCCCTTACCCTGACACTCTATCTAACCCCCAGTACGACCCAGACGAGCCCAAGACGATTGCCGAGATTCAGGCGGCGAAACTCTCCGCTGCCGCCAAGGGGAAAAAGCGTGCCGCCGACGCTTCTTCGGGAGAAGAGGACGAGGAATCTTGGGAGGACGAGGAAGACTCGCCGAACGAGAGCGACTTTGCCGACTCGGACGACGAGGATGTCGCAGAGGGAGATTTCCTGGAACTGGACGACGAGGGCGTATTGAAGAACAAGCCTGCTTCGGCGACGGGACCGGCGCCGACGATTACTGAGTTACGGGAGAAGTTGCAGCGACGGATCGCAGACATCCAGGCGAAGAAGCAGGGTGTCAAGGCGGGATCCGCAAAGGGTAAGGGGAAGAAGACGGAGGAATCGGATGAGGAGGACGATGAGGTAGAGGCCGAGGTCAAGAGCAAGGACGACTTGCTCGAGGAGCGAAGAAGGCGGGCTGCTCTGCGTGACAATCGAAGGCAGAAGAGGAAGGAGCAGAAGAAGCTGGAAAAGAGCGATGGAGCGAAGAAGCGGGCAACGGAGCCGAGCAACGGAAGGAAGGGAGGTGGCAAGGTCAATGCTGCTCAGCAGGATGACGCGCGGCCGAGTAAGCGAGTGAAGGTGCGCTCGAGCTTTCTTGCATCCTCTTCTGGGGTCATAGACCCGATCGCTAAAATGTGTTTTCTCTGCCAGGCCGACTCTCCCTCGTATGACGATGCTGCCGCTCTTGTCCCCTTCGACGCCACTGCCGCTCAATCCGCCGCTCGCTCCGATCCTGCCTCCATCGCCTTCTCCAACCTCGACTTTACCTCAAACTCGCAAAACGCTGCCGAAGCAGGTCTCACGCCAAAGTCGCTGCAAAAGCTTCAGAAAGCCTCTGGTACCCTCAAGAAGAACCGTCACGCTCTGCCAAAGGACGCCAACCAGGCTCTGGACATCCTGGCAAAGCGGAAACAGCGCATGGACGAGCTGGATCCGGAGAAGAGGGAGAAGGCGGAGGAGAAGGAGAGGTGGGAGAAGATCAACTTGAAGGCTGAAGGTGAGAAGGTTCGGGATGATGAGCAGCGATTGAAGAAGATGGCCAAGAGGCAGGAGAGGGAGAAGCGCAAGAGTGCAAAGGCTTGGTGCGTCCTCCCAGCTCTCCACTATGCAACACCCTTCGCTTTCCTCAACTCTCTTCTGCTCGCGGCGCTCCCATATCTGGTGAAGGCTTTGCTGACGTTCGTCGCTTACTTCCAGGTCTGACCGCAAAGCCACCGTCGAGAAGACTGTCTCCGACCGCGTCAACAAGCGCAACGCCAACCTCGCCGCTCGCTCAAAGGACAAGAAGGACAAGAAGATGGGCGTCAAGAAGAAGGGGTCAGCCGGAGCGGGCAAGAAGACCACTTCGACGAGCAGCGGGAAGGCGAGAAGTAAGGGACGGCCGGGATTCGAGGGCGGGAGGAAGAAGTAGAGCGGACTGTGAGTGTTGTTGCTCGAAGGCTGCGGGGCGAGTGTAAGATTAGCCGTCTCAGTCCTGCTTGCTGTCGAGACAGCTTCCCTCGTGAGAAGGCTCGCGCCGGCCTTGGGGACCCCAGCTACCGGATCCTCGACTTGCGGGCAAGTCGTACTTTGGCTCAATAATAGGCGGACAGGCCACCTTGCGCCTCGCGCTCGAAAAGGGACATGAGATCAGGTAAATCGGGAATGGAAGTGCAACTACAACACTAGAAAACCAAACACCCCTGACAGTACTACAGGCACAGCGCTATTAAGCTCCACGCATTGTCGCGCGCAATCACCGACGGCGTTCGAAGGCAGAGGAGCGACCCATGAAGACGACTGGGACAGCAGACATCGAAGAAAAGGAAGAAAAGGCAGAAAAGGGATGCCGGATGGCGGCAAGGGTGGTAGCGGCAAAAGCGAAAGGAGCGTCAGCCGTGACTTCTATCACATAATCCGCTTGTGGAGACGTAATCGCCTGAGGCTTGACATGGCGAAGAAGGGGGCGAAGATAGGAAGAAGAAAAGGAGGAGGAAGAAACGCACTGGACAGATCCATGACCCATTCTCCGGCTTCGAGATAAGCCGACGCCAGCTGTCTTAAATCCTTGTGCTTGAGCTTGGCGAGCGCGGGACTGCACAGGGAAGAAATAAAAGGCAAGACGGCGGAGAGAAAAGGGGGCAGGCGGAAAACAAAGGCGAGGAGTTCTTCAGCTTCGACAGCGGGGCGTATTTGGGCCAGGACAGAGTCGAGGTTTACGTTAGGCCAGTTGTCCTTTTTATGCCAGCCAAACAAGCGGAGATGAGGATAGCGTCGAGGGCGAGGCGAGCCAGCTGATGAAGGGGACAACACGTCAGCCACTTGCGCATTCAGGCTAGGGGAGCTCAACCCACCTTTCCGAGCATAGCTGTAAGCTCTTGTCGTGCGTTCGAGCTGAGAGAGGTTGGATCAAGATTATGGATCGGACGAAGAGGAGGAAGGGAGCGGGTTGACCTCAATCTGCTCACTCCCACGCTCAGTCAGTCAGAGTAGCACGCGCAATAGCTTCCGATAACCTCTAGCTACACTCTCCAACTCGACTCAACCTTTCCCATCGAGTACTCGCTGCTCTCTTCCCCCACCGGCACCTCGCTCTCGCCGACTCTCTCCTCTTTACAACCCGCCACCTCGACTTGGACTCGAATCGCCATGCTCAAGTTCTCCCTCGTAGCAGCATTCGCTGCACTCGCCTCCGTCTCGTCCGCACTCCCCCTCGTCGACTCAGCCCAACTCACCTTCGCCTCCCCATCTGCCTCTCTCGCCGAACAGACTGGGAACCTCGTCTCCGCTCTCACTCTCGACGACCAGCAGAGACTCCGCGAATGGATCGCAACCCTCCCAGAGAAGAGGCTTGTCAAACTCGATGAGGATGCCTTGCCTGTCGAAATCACCGAAGGCGAGAAGAGTCTCCTCACCCTCGCTGGCAAGCGATTCATCGACGTCACCGACGACAAGGAGCAGCTCACCGTGGCTGTAGCCGACAAGAGTGCGGCTCGTTTCCCTAGCCCCCTTCTGCCCATCCCGCCCATTTGGTTTCCGAGGCTTTTCTTCTTACCTTCCTCTTGTCCTATGTACAGAGCCTTACCCCTCAAAGCTCGCCTATGGCACCTCGGACCTCCAGCCCCTCTTTGACCACATTTCGCTCGCCAAGATGCGCAAGTTCTTGACCAGCTTCACCGGTTTCCGGACCCGTGCGCCTGCTTTCCTCTTTTCAGCCGCGTCAGAACCTGCTTGTGTATGCTGAGATCTATTCTTCTTGCCCCGCAGGACACTATCGCTCCGATACTGGCAAGCAGTCGCAGCAGTTCCTTTTCGGCCAGATCAAGCAGATCGCGAAGAAGAACAAGGATCTCAAGCTCAAGATCAGCGAGTTTGAGCATCCCTGGGGCCAGAACTCCATGTCAGTCCGCCTTTCGAATCGTTGATGTAAGAGTAGCGCACTGACGATCGTACTTGTACAGCATCGTACGCTTCGAGCCGCAGTCGCACTCGAATGAGTCGACTTCCGACTCGATCGTGATTCTCTCAGCTCACCAAGACTCGACCAACCTCCTGCCCTTCCTCGCGGCTCCCGGAGCGGACGATGACGGGTCGGGCACTACTAGCCTGCTCGCCGCCTTCGCGAGTCTCGTCAACTCTGGCTTTGTTCCCTCTGACCACCCGGTCGAGCTTCACTGGTGCGTCCTTCAGCTCGATACTTTGTCAATCATGTTATACTGACGCTAATACGTCCGTAGGTACTCTGCCGAAGAAGGAGGCCTTCTTGGCTCTCAGGCTGTTGCCACAGAGTACGCCAAACGGGGCGTGACCGTCCGCGGCATGCTTCAGACCGACATGAGCGCCTGGGTCAAGCTCGGCACTGAGCCGACCATTGGGCTTATCCGCGACTTCGTCGACCCCGATCTGACCGACTTTATCGCCACCGTCATCGATGAATATGGTGCACTTGTGTCCCTTTCTCCGGTTCACGGTGAGCAGCGCTAACATGTCCCGCCGACAGCTACGATCGGCTGGACCTCGACCAAGTGCGGATATGCTTGTGCGTTATTTCCCCCCATTCTGCTCGTCCTCGCCTTTTCCCCCCTTCTCGTTACCGCCTCGCGTCTTTGCCGCGGCTTGCTTTGTTCCTCTTGGACAGGTGGCTCGCAAGAGCGACCGTTAACCACTGGGGTAACCTCGTGACTTACTGCAGGCTCCGACCATGCTTCCTGGAGCAAGGTCGGCGCGCCTTCTGCCTTTACCATCGAGTCGACCTTTGAGAGTGCGTTGTATCGTCTTGCTCTCTTCTGCCCCGTCTAACCTAACCATCGCTTCCTTTTTAGACTCGAGCAAGAACATCCACTCGACCCGGGACACGATCGACTATTCGCCGCAGGAATTCTCTTTCGAGCACATGCGCGAGTTCTCCCGGGTTGCCATCGCTCTGGCCATTGAGCTAGGTGGTGGCAAACACCTCTTCGCTTAGATACCTATAGCATCCTTGCTCTTCCGGCCTCCGACCTGTTTACCTGTCCTTGTAGTCTCACAATCGTCTGAACAGCCTCTCTCGCACTTGTATTCTCTCCCTCTCCTGCAAGGGATCTTCTGATTCTTCTGAGGTTCCTATGACGGTGGCTAGACGGCAGGAGCGTACAAGACTGGAAGTGTTCGACAGCCTCTGTTCGCCCCTGATTTGCGACTTACCGGGACCTGCCGTCTCCTCCTCACCTGCTTCACACGACTCTGACTTGCTTTCAACGGCGCCTGTGACCCAATGTAGCCTAGCAGCACAACCACCTCGCCCAGCCTACCGCTGCTGCTCTCTATTTCCTCGGTCGTTTCCTCGCCGACTGGTCAGCCTTGTCGCAAGCCACCGTTGTCGCCGTCGAACAGCAGTAATTCCCGAACGAAGCAGCCCAACAACGTCATCATCTGGCTTACCGCCTGTCAACACCATCGCGAGCCCTTCGCACAGATCAACACCAGCATTTTGCGAGCCGCAGGAAGCTTCAGCGACTCTTGCCATCGCTCTAATCCCTGGTCATCAGACGACATGCTACGGCCTGCAATAGATTCAGCGGGTGGGACGGGCAAGGCGGCGTTGCGGAAAGAGAGCGTGACGAGCCCAGTCTTGCACCTCCGCCTCGAAGGCGTCTCCCCGATTTTACTATTGCTCGAGGGAGGAACGACTCGCATTGCCGATACATGATACAGACTACCAAGCTACGTCCACCAGCAAGGTGCCAAGACTGCGTGTCGATAGTCGCGGAACGATGGCTGTTCCCCTCGAATTTCCCCTCCTTCCTCCTATACCTGCCGAGGCACGACTGTGCCGGTCGGACCGACACGTCGAGCCACAGGAGCTGTACTCTTGAGGCTGGTGCTGACGAAGCCGCGGGCGGGCGCCGGGAGCGTGACGACTCTCGGCACGAGCAGTCGAAGGCGGAGCGGCGAAGGAAGGGGACTGGGCAGCGGGACTGTCGAGTGGGTACTACCGATCGCTCTTCAGTGCATAAGGATGCTCGTGGCTTGGCTCCTCGCAGAGACGGTGCGCCTTGAGGGAGAAAAGGGGGTCTGGGAAAAGGTTGAACGATGTTCTGCGAAGGTTGAACGAGCATCTTCTGTGCATTCCTTATGCGCCTGACCGAATGTCCGTGCCATTTACTCCATCAGTGCACTGACAAACACGGTTTCCGTCCAGCTAGGTACAGGAATAGCGATCGCATGAGAAGAAAAGGTGTGACGGTAGACGATTCTAGCCTGCGTGATGAGGTTTACCGGAGCTAAGGCGAGTGGAGACGCGGCGAAGAAGCGGTGCCGAGCTGGCGAGAAGCCGCGACTGAGCCCGTCCCATCCCTCTCCGCCCGATTTCGGGCTTGCCTTTCCTTCGCCGCTACTACATCGCGTCCCTACCTAGTTGGTGAGTACGCCGTCTGCCTCTCTTCCTAGCTGCAGCCTCTGACGCCCTCCTCGCAGCGCTACTGCCGAGTCGAGTCCTCCCATCCTCCTTGAGTCCCGCTCGAGATCCTCTCGCGACTCAAAGGTACGCTGCGAGCTCTCCTATGCTTCTAGCTAGGCAGGTATTCACCTGCTTCGCAATCTATCGAGTCATGTCCGATGGTTACTCTCGCGACCGTCGCTTCCCGTCTCAATGGGCGTCTACTCGCCTCGCCATGGACGGCCTTGTCGCCCTCTCCTCCGCTCCTTACTCCGCCGCACAGAAGGAGGCTGTCGCTGCTGGGCTCCCTGATGCCGCCGCTCCCTCAGGTCTGCGTGGGGCCGCCCTCGACCGCTTTCTCGCGTTCTGGCACGGCGAGCTCGACAGGCTACCTGCTTCTACCGGCGCTCCCCTCTCTCTCGCCGCTCTACGAGACGCCGACGTGCACCCCCTTATCCTCACCGCCATCGAAGGTGAAGCTGCACTCAACCTCGCTCAGCCGGTCTGGTTCAACACAAGCGGCGGTTCTCGCATTCAACCTCGCCAGCCTAACGCCGACAGCGACGTCGAAGGTGAGGACGACCCTGAAGGTGGCCAAGGGAGAGGCGGAGCCGGAGCGCCAGCGGGAGGAGCTGTGGGAGGAGCAGCCGGGAACGGCATTGGAGGACCGGAAGGAGCTGCGGGAGGACCAGCCGGGAACGGAAATGGAGGACCGGGACGCGCAAATGGCGCCGGTGGGGCAGCAGGAGGAGCGAACGATCGTCGCCCTGACCCGGACAATGAAGACGCCCGTCGATACAACCTGGGGAACCTCGAACGCGCTCGCCAGGCCGGTGCCGCTCTTAACGCCGGCGCCCTCGGGGGTCGCCCTGGTCCTCAGCCTGCTCCAGCCGACGGAGCTCGAGGCCGCGCCGCTCAGGTCCTCGAGGAGCGCAACGGGGGTCGCCCGGTCGCCGACGACTTCAACGAAGAGGAAGAACCCGCTCAGGAGGACGACCAACTTGCTCCCGTCGCCGCTGTCACCGGCACCGCTTTCCTCGCGGCACTTCAACTCGAACTCGACGGCCCCCTCTCCGACGTCGACCTCCCTCGTTATCAGCATGCCTACCTCACTGCCATCCTCGACCGCACGCTCGTTATCAACCAGAAGGCGTCAAGGGAGCGTCAGCCCCTACTCGATGATTGCTTCTTACAAGCGGGTGGCTTACGAAGACGTACGCTCGATCGCTCTCAATGAGCACGTCTCTCTCGCCCGTCTTCGGGTCTCTCGCCCCGGTCGAGCCGCCGATATCCCGGACGAGCTGGCAGAGGTGTACGGCGTTCGGATTGCGGCAGCTTCGGGTACGCCTCCCCCGCTCGACGCCCACGACTGGGAATACGAGTTCGCGCGTTGGAGCGACATTTTCCGACTCGTCAACGTCGGAACTTCTTTCGCCTCCGACCAGCAGCGGGCGGTTCGCCGTTACCTCGGCCACATCCGACTCGCCTTCACCCGCTGCAGTGACGCCGCCAACCCCACTCGTGCGCGCAAGGCGGTTGTCGATTACGACGAAGCCGTCCGAGCCGAACTCTGTCGACCTTCCGAGCGCGCCTACATCCGGCACTTCGGCGACTGCTCGACTTTCGACCCTCTCTATCTCCGCATCATCGTTCCCAACGCTGTCCCCGGCGATTGTTCTCCCCCAGCGAACCGCCGCCGCCTTGAGCACGACCACGGCTCGACGCCCGTTTGCCAGAACTGGAACCGGGACGAGCCCTGCTTCCGAGGGGAAGACTGCACTTTGCGGCACCGATGCGCAATCTGCGGCGGGGCCCACAAGGCGGTCTTCTGCGGGACGGCAAGAGGGCGAGGTGTGCCGGAGGAACGAAACGAGCCCGGGGCTGGAAGGCGCAGGAGGGGGCAAGGAGGCGGAGGAGGCGCGAACGGTGGTCACAGTGGCGGTAATGGTAATGGTGGGGGTGCTCGCCAAGGCTACCAAGCCAATCGAGGCGCAGGAGGAGTGGGTGCCGGAAGGAGAGACTGAAGAGCTGCGCCCTAACGACCTCGACGCTGCCGCCCCGATCAATCCCCTCTCCGGCATCCGCCCTGCGCCTCGCCTCCTTCGCTCAATGCATTGGCCCCCTCCGGCGGCGGCACCCCCTATCTCCCCATCCGCCGAAGCTTCCCTCGTCGCCACCCCGCTTCCTCGCCCTCCTTCTCACGTGCGTAACGACCCCCATCTTGCTCGCCTCGTCCGCTCTCGACCTTCCCTCTTCTCCACCTTCTCGCCAATCGACCACGCCGCCCTCTCTCGCGCCCTCGCTGAGCACCCGAATCGGGCGTGGGTCGAGTCCCTTGTCGAGTCCGTGCGCGACGGCTTTTGGCCCGACCACGACAGCTCCCTTCCGATCGTCAAAGACGAAGACACCGAGTCCCGGCTCTTCCCCCGGACGAAGGAGGCTCAAAAGGCTCAGGTCGATTCAGCGCGCGCAGGCGTCGAGGAAGGTCTTCTTTCCCCAGCCTTCGACGTTCTCGACCCTCTCATGACTCTTTTGCCTCAATTCGGGGTAACTCGAGACGGCTCGGACGACGTGAGGATAGTCGACGATCACTCAGCAAGCGGGCTCAACGCGGGTATAGGCCTTAGTCCTGCAATGTACGATCGGGTCGACTCGCTCGTCCGATCTCTCCGCTACGCCGGTCTTCTCTCCGACGACCTCCCGCGTGATGCCTTGCTATGGAAGCTCGACGTTTCAAAGGCGTTCAAGCTACTGCTCATGTCGCCGCTCTGGCAAGCCAAGCAGGCCATCGTCGTCGCCTACCGAGATGCCGGCGGGCGTTTATCTCCCCGGTTCCACCTTCAGTGGCGAGCCGCTTTTGGATCACGCGCGTCGCCCTTCCTCTGGACGTCCCTCATGAGCGCAGTCAACTGGATCGTCCGCCACCGGCACTCGGACGTGGTCCCTCACCCTCTCGCCTACATGGACGACGCCTTCAACGTCGACCTGTCCGGGCGTCTCGTTCAGTTGACGCACGTGGGCGAGACTCGCGATGTTCCGGCCGGTCAGGCCGCGACGGCGAGCGTTTGGGACGAGATTGGGTTAGAATGGAAGTGGAAGAAGGCGGAGCATGGAAGGAAGCTCACGATCACCGGGATCGTCGTGGACCTCGATAGGGCGACGGCGGACTTGGAGGGAGGAGCGGTGGAGAGGTTCGCGGCGGCGGTGGAGACCTTCCTGGCAACGCCAGGGCGACAGCCTGCCGTGCGGCGCTGGAGGTCAATCACCGGGTGGGCGAATTGGGCTCTGACGGTTCGTCCCTGGGCTCGTCCCCTTCTCTCCCCTCTCTGGTCGAAGCTCGGGCGAGCAAGCGGCCCGTCTGCGTCGCTCTACCTCAACGCCGAGGTTCAGTACTCGTTGGAGAGGTTCGTCGCAGAACTTCGGTCGGGTTCTCCGCTTGACTTGCGAGACCCTTCCCTTACCGACTGGAGCCCGGAGGACGCAGACGTCGTCGTCTGCTCCGACGCTTGCCTTGAGACGGAGGACAAGGGCGGGAGTGGTCTCGGTTTCACTTTCCGAGACTCGCAGGGCTACGATCGGAACTTCGCCTCTCGACCTCGACTCCGCTATTCCTCTATCGCCTTCGCCGAAGCGTTAGCGGCGAGTGCGGCGATTCTCCGCGTCCTCGACGACCAACCCTCCGCTCAGCGAATCCTCCTCCGTTCCGACTCCGCGGCCACCATCTACGCTTTCGACTCCGGCGGGTCAAGAAAAGGGGAGATTGCGAAGATGGTGGAGAAGGTCTACGAGCGTCTGAGGGAGGCAAAGGTGGACTTGCACGTGGGGCACATCAGGGGAAAGGCTAATGTGAGTGCTGATCGCCTCTCCCGCCGCTCGAACGCCGAGCTCGCCGCCTTCTACGGTGGCTCCTTCCGTTACTTCTTACCGCCCCCCGCGCTAGTCGGGCGGGCGCTCCCCAAATGAGCCTCGGTGGAAGGCGGGCGGTTCGTTTCGCCCGCGGGGAGGAGCCGAGAGTCTCGCACTCGACGCTCTTCCCGCCTCTCACTACGCTGCGCGCCCAACGGCGCGCCTTGTGGGAGGCAGCGATCGCCGAGACAACATCAGTCGCCTATCAACGATCGCAAAACGCCTGGACGGCCTTCGCCCTTGCCTACAGCTTCCCTTCTTTTCCCTCGCCCGACTCGCTCTCCCTCTTCATCACCCTCCGCTCGCAACGAGTCGCACCTCACACCATCGCGTCGGACTTATCCGGCCTCGCCTTCTTGTTCTCCGCCATCGACGCCAGCCAATGGACCGCCGCGCGATCCTCACCCGAGGTCTTGCGGGCGATGACAGGAAACGCGAAGCTCAACCCGCATAGCGTCAAGAAGGCGATACCGCTTCCGCCGGATGCGCTGTTGCAAGCGATCGAGGTGTCGCTGGGTCGAGGCACTTACGATGGTCTGCTGTGGGCAGCTATGGCGACCGTCTGCTTTCTTGGTTGCGCGCGGGCGCAGGAGCTGACGTCGTACGATAACCCCCTCTTTCACGACTCGCGGAAGGCCCTTGCCCGGCGCACTGTACGCCTCACCGCGAACGGTTTCCATGTCGACCTCCCTTACCACAAGGCCGACCCGCTGTGGACAGGGACAAAGATCTGGTACGCAGCGACCGACGCCGGTGATCTCCATCAGGTGGTCCAGGCCTACGTCAAGGTTAGGGACCAAAGGTTCGGGAAGGACGGCCCTCTGTGGCTGAGCGAGGCCGGGGTTTCGCCTCCGCGTCAGTGGTTCGTCGATCGGCTGAAGGCGCGAGCGGGGGGGGCGTATACGGGTCACAGCTTCCGTGCCGGGAGCGCGACGTGGTACGTGTTGCGAGGGGTGAAGGATGAGCAGGTGCGTCGCCTCGGGCGGTGGAAGTCGCTCGCTTCTTGGGAGGATTATGTGAGGATTCAGCCAGAGCTCGCTATTGCCCAACGCGAGCGGGAAGTCGTCGGCGGCCCCGAGACGCCTCCCCTACGCCTTGCAGCGCCCGCCCTCGCCTTCATCTTCGGCATCGTCTAGCGTCGTCGGTTTCCCACCCACCCGTCCCCTTTTTCTCTCATCTTTCGGTTCATCACTCAATACCCTTACCCTCCTCTCTCTCGTCGCCGCTTCGGCTCTAAACCACCTCCTCGCTCGTTCTTTCTCGAGGTCTTCCCTCCTCCCCTCTCGTCCCGATCCGTCATCTCTCTCTCTCTCTTGGCGCGCTTCTGGAATCGATCGAGATGACCGCTACTCGCCGACTAGAGAAGGTGATAGACGATTCTAGCCTGCGTGATGAGGTTTACCGGAGCTAAGGCGAGTGGAGACGCGGCGAAGAAGCGGTGCCGAGCTGGCGAGAAGCCGCGACTGAGCCCGTCCCATCCCTCTCCGCTCGATTTCGGGCTTACCTTTCCTTCACCGCTACTACATCGCGTCCCTACCTAGTTGGTGAGTACGCCGTCTGCCTCTCTTCCTAGCTGCAGCCTCTGACGCCCTCCTCGCAGCGCTACCGCCGAGTCGAGTCCTCCCATCCTCCTTGAGTCCCGCTCGAGATCCTCTCGCGACTCAAAGGTACGCTGCGAGCTCTCCTATGCTTCTAGCTAGGCAGGTATTGACTTTACATCCGTAGTCGTTCTCTATCCCACCATCCACCCCTATCGTCCTCCTTTGTCTATTTTGGTTGTCATTTCTGCTTTCGTAGTTAACCCTCCTCTCTCTCGTCGCCGCTTCGGCTCTAAACCACCTCCTCGCTCGTTCTTTCTCGAGGTCTTCCCTCCTCCCCTCTCGTCCCGATCCGTCATCTCTCTCTCTCTCTTGGCGCGCTTCTGGAATCGATCGAGATGACCGCTACTCGCCGACTAGAGAAGGTGAACGGAGTGTTCCCATGGGCTAGCGGTCACACCCAACACTTCCCTCACGCTTGGCTAGTCCGTATTGGCATCGAACCAGCTGTGCGGGAGTGAAGCAGGACCGGACTCGGGGGAGGGAACCCAACGATTTCGACCTCATTCTGCCTTGGGTTCCTCTGCGAGAGGTCAGCGAGTCATCAGCGTCGTCTGGCGTAGAGAGCAGCGAGAGAGTGAAAGTATCGGGTCGGCCGTGCTCGGCTTCTCTGACCCGGCTGCGGCCGACTGGGATGATAACGCTTTGCCCGTCTCATACTGCTCGACTCATCTCGTACGACCAGACGTACGCTTGTCCAGAATCACAGCGTTCTCTTGTCCTACCGCAGCCCACTCCCAGCTCTCCGCTAGCCATGCCTCTCTTTCCTCCTTCTCCCGCTCCGGGGCAAGTTCCCATCTTCAACAGCGCGTGTCCTTGGGCAAGCAGCGCAGAAGACCTCAAGGCACTTTGGGACTGTCCGTATACCCAGGCAGTCACAACCCGTACTTGCACCCTGAACGGGTTTCCTGACGACGCCAGCAAGCACCAGGTGCGTTTTCTTCTCCCTGTAACCCCCTTTCCCCTGTCTGCCAGAGTATTCGCTCTTCCTAGGTGGTAGAGGTGGCTCACTCCCCGCCGCATGAGGCTGATATTCGCACCTTGACAGGTCACCTTTTTCGGCCCTTCCGCTCAATCTTCCTCGAACTCCTACGGCTATTCACCCTACCCTCTCACACGATACCTCGACTGGATTCGACCCTTCCTCGCTACCGCGTCGACAGAAAGGAAACGCTCAAAACAGGTCATCGTGTCGGTGACCGGCACGCTCGAAGAAACGGAGAAAATGCTCGATGTGCTCCAAACCTTCGCGACTGAGCAAGGCATTGTACTTGCTTGCGAGATGAACAGCTCATGTCCCAACTTCCGAGGTATGCAGCGCCTGACCGGTATCAGGCTTGCCTTTCCAGCAGCTTACCTTTCCGCTTTGCAGGTCATCCCCCTCCCGCCTACAACGAGGCGGAACTTACCTCCTTCCTCGCTCTTATCGCACGGAAGTCCTCACCAACCCTCAAGGTTGGCGTCAAGCTTCCACCTTACACCTACGACGCGCAATTCGACGCCGTCCTCCGGGCCCTTTCCGCCATTCCGAGTCTGCCGGGACAGAAAGAACACCCAGTCTCGTTCTTGACGGCTACGAACACTCTAGGTCAAGGTACGCATACTCCGCTACCGAGTCAGCCAGACGTGCACGGTGTGGGCATGCTAAACCGGCGATTTCTCCCTTCTTCCCGTCATCTTTCCTTTACATCCAGGCTTGGTCTTCGGCGAGCAGATCGTCGAGGTCGCATCGTCTTCCGTCGCACAGAAGAAGAAAGACGATCTCTTCGCCCTACCAGGCGGCTGGGGAGGTCTCGCCGGCGCATCGGTCCATCAAACCTCATTAGGGTGCGCTTGTTTTTCTTCACTTATTTTCGAGCACTTTGCCTCTATACTCGCCTAGTGTTCCTCGCTGCTGGAGTGCGGGTACTGATCTCTACGAGGACCCACGCAGAAATGTCCATCGCCTTTCGCTCCTTCTCCACAGCTCCACCGACGAACGTCTAAAATCCATTTCGATTATCGGTGTCGGAGGCGCGCACGACGCAGCCTCAGTCGAGCGGTTCAGACGAGCAGGAGCGTCGGCGGTGGTGCGTCAGGCACCGCCTTCTGACTCTGACCCACCATTTAACTCAAGCTGACTTTTCTTTTCTCCTTCTCTTCTCGATTGCTGGGCACTTCAGGCCTGCGCGACCGGCCTCGGCAGGGAAGGACTCGCCGTCTTCGAGAAGATGGCAGCGTCACTTCCGAAGCTGTGAATCTGCTGGGATCGCTTATTTGGCTTCTGTTGGGAGTACGGGTGGGTATTCTGTACCTGGTCGTGTTCCACTTGCCAGGTGTTCTTCATTGTACTGCTGTCAGACACATGCGTGTTGCAGAGGACCGCCATGTCTGCTTCGCTGGAGCGCGCCAGAACGTAAAGGGCAAAGCTGATGATCATGCAATGTCCTGACAAGAACGCTGCGAAAGATTCGGACAATGTGTGAAAACTATACAATGCCTCAACAACGAGGCAGACGGGTCAAGGGAGAGGGAGAGGGCTAAGGGAAAAACGCTAGAAGGGAAAAGAGCTACAGCGGGGTGGTGGATTGCGAGGGAGGATACGAGGATGAGGAGGGAGCAGCATACTGTAGGGAAGCGGGACAGGGGTAATATATATGTAGGGTAACGGGAGATGTGCGGGAACAGCTGATGACGAAAGGAGGACGAGTGAGACGGCGCAAGACTTGCGAAGAAATGAGGAGGCGGAGGCACAGACGGTGTGGAGTAGTCAGGGACAAATCGTAGGTTTGCTGTATGTTTGCTGTTTTGTTGTTACGGGTGGTAGGGTATGCGGAAGTAGGACAGGGGAGGCGGGGAAAAAGACAGAGAGTGAGGAGATCTAGGAGGAAGTCGAGGCAAAGTTGGGCGGGAGTTCGCCGATCTTGCATCGGTAGAATGATTCGATACCGCGAATGACGTCGACTTCGTTCGGCGTGACAATGTTGATGACGATGCTGTGTTTGCCATAGCCTTGTGGCGGGGCGCAGCAGGCAACGCGAGGGGCGTAGTCTTCTACCGCTCGAGGCATGTCAAAGTTGATGACGAGCGGAACAGCCTGCTGGAGCTCGCCGAGAGAGCGGGCGAGGACGTCGAATACGACGAGGACGCGTTTCGACGAAAGCCCTGGGCGAGACGGAGTGGAAGATCGGAACTTGGCTATGATTTGCTGGCGAGCAGCTTGACCGATGTCCGGGTGCTGCTTAAGCACAGGGGCAGGTCAACACTCTGTGTTTCCTAAGCGACGAAGTACGAAGTGCTAAGGAAAGGGAGAACGTACAAGAGCTAACGCTTCGATCGCTCGCGCCCCGAGCTTGTACATCACTGACTCGACGGCCTCGAGAGAGCTAGCGAAGACGACCGCATGATCGCCCGTCGAGTCTTCCACGAGGTCGGCAAGGGCCTCGAGCTTCCACTCCCTAGCCGGACCGGCTTCACGACGACCAGCGCCGATGGCCTTGTTCTTCGCTCCGGGGTTGCCGCCCATGGCGAGGTAGCTGCGGCAGATGTAGAGCGTTAGTTTCGATCAAAATACGACACGAGCAGGAAAGTCGACCAACAGGTAGTACATCTTGATGCCCCGCATGACGGATCCTTGCCCGTTTCCACTGCCGCCACTTCCGCCGTTACCGCCTCCAGTACTGTTGCCTCCTTCTGCGTTCTCTCGTCGGACGAGAACCTTGACCGGTTCTTTGAGCTGGAGGTTGGACGCAAAATTGAGGACGTCCTGAGGAACGGTACAGCTGAAGAGGGCGATCTGGCGTTCCGAGCTGTTCGAGTTGGCCCCGTTGCTACCGCCACCAATCGAGTTCCCGCTGCTACTGCCGAAGCGGGCCATGGCAGTGAACCCAGGAGAGTCGAAGGCACCGGGAAGAGGCGAACGTGCCGTTACAGGCGAGCCGTTGACGGCGGGAACGATGGTTGAGGCAGGGAAGAGGCGGGAGAGATTGAGAACCGCGTCGGCGAGGTTTCGAGCGAGGAGCTGATCGCATTCATCGATGAGGAGTAGGCGGATGTCGTTCATTGAAAGTTGGCGCAGGGAGAACAGGTCGAGAAGCTTCTGCGGGGTACCCACGAGGATCTGAGGCGGCGACTTGAGGAGAGTCTGCAGCTCGTTCTGGATGTCGCCACCTTGCCCGACGCAAAGGGAAGCACGGATACCAAGCGAACTGCCGAGACCCAGAGCGAGACGCTGAGCCTGCGCAGCTTGATCGACGGTCGCGGTAACGACGACTGCCTGGATGCCGCGAGGCGAGGGGGTCGAACCTTCGAGGGCGGCTTGCTGGGCGGCGAAACTCGCTTGAGTGAAGATGGACTGCAAAGCAGGAATGACGTAGCACTGAATGCGCTCTTGGATTGCCGGCGCCTGCGCAACGACGTCTTGACCACGGACGACGCAAGGAATCGCTTTCGCCTGGATCTTCGTAGGCGGTCCGAGCCTGTGCGAGCCCGAAGTCAGTCTGGGTAGATGTAAGAGCAGAAGGCAGTCCACGTACCCATACTTGGCGATGGCACGGAAGAGCTCCTGTCCGATACCGAGAACTTCCCATTTGCTGCCGAGGGAGCCGGGCGGGTTGCCCAGGAGAGGGCTGCTGATACCGCTAGGAGGGCCGCCCAGCATCGGCGAAGACATGCCACCGTCCCAAGCCGAGTTGGAAGAGAGCGTCTCGAAGGTCTGCGGAACGAAAATGGTCAGTCGAGGCAGGTAAGGGGAGCGGACGGAAGCTAATCACGCCTGCACCCCCGCTAGCGCTCCGCATACTAGCACTCCTCGCTACTCCAGGCGTGCTGATTTGCCTCATCATCGGACTCCTTCCACCCTGTCCGTTGGGGCCGTTTCCGAGGGCGGGACTCAGCATTCCGCCTGGGGTGGTAACGCCCAAACCGGTCGTGCCGTTCAGACCACCCGTCGAAGGCGATACGAGCGGGAGGGACATGTTCCGCGCTGCCATTGGCGGCGCAATCGGGCCCATCGGACCTCCGCTGCCGCCGAGCATGGGAGACGGTGCCGGCGAGGCGGAATGGCCCATACCGAGATGGCTAGCGCCGCCAGGGTTGGCGAGGAGCTGCGACACCGTGGTCGACAAGCTGCTGACCTGCGCCGTGAGGAGTTTGATCTGCTCGTCCTTCAAGCTGCTCGCGCTCTCGTCCGAAGCGGAGCGCAGGCGGTCGTCTGCTCCTTGCTGCGGGCCGAAGAAACCGCCTGTGCCGGGAGATGAGTCAGGAGCTGGAGACGTCGCAGGCTGGGCGAGCAATGACCCGGTCGACCCGTTGAAGGTCGAACGACTGAGAGGGATTGGCTGGGTGGGAGGGAAGGCAGCCGAGTGTCGAGGCGAAGGCGAACGGAGGGTGAGAACTGGCGAGTCGGTCTCGCGCTCTTGGACACGCTCGAAGGCTTGGCGGACGGCTCCGGCCGTACTCGTCTGCTGCTGCTGTAGGACGAGAGATCGAAGGAGGCCGACCTCTTCGCGCAGGTTGCGGAACTCGCTGGCCAGCAGCGTCGATAGATCCGAGACGGTAGTCTCGAGAGTATTAACCTTGACGGAGAGAGACTCGACAGAAGGGTAGCTGCCATTGCTGTCGAGCGGTCCGGGAGAAGACGTTCGAGAACCTGGGAAGACATTGCCACCGGGTGACAAGGGGAGCGAGGTGGAAGACGAAGAACCAGATGGGTTGAGGAATGAGGGGGCAGCGAGAGGCGCTAGAGAGTGGGGAGAGGGGAGAGGCTGAAATTCGCCGACCGAAGAGGGAGGCGGAGAAACGCTGTCGAGGGAAAGCGACGGGGTGGACGGACCAGCCGACCCACGCTGGTTTGCTTGCGGCAGAACATCAAGGATGAAGGAGGAGGGGCGACTGCGCGTTCCCTCTGACGGCGCCCGCCCTTCCTCCCCGGAAGGAGCTGCGAGTTGACCGTGTCCGTCGAAGATCCCGGTGGGAATACCCAGAGCTCTCTCTTCTTCACGCGGTCCAGGGGATGGCGTGAACCTCCTGCCATCTCCGACTGCCCCGATGCCACCCATGGACGCGTTTCTTCCCTGGCCGATTGCACCGGCAGCTGCTCCCTGACTACTCGCTAGCTCGTCGCGATTGACAACCACGTCGCCGGCAAAGCTCGAGTCGCGGAACGACCTGGTCTCGACAGCTGGGTAGGGTCTGGCCGTCCCGACTGTACCGAACGAGGTGTCGCTTGGACCGCCGGGGGCTGCGAAGTGATCCTCTGGGCTACAGGAGAACGAGACGTTGGGGGCGGCGGAGAAGGCGCTCGCTCCTAACGACATGCTGTCGTTTGCGGTGAAGTATGCAGAGTGTGAACTGAGGGGAGTGCGAGAACCGTTTGAAGGAGGAGGTTGACCGCCGCCAGGAGCGCGAGAGAAGAAGGGCGACGAGGCCATCCTGGTTGATGGAAGCGAGGCTGAACTGGTGAGCGGATGTATCTAATTGTGTCTGGTGTGCTTGTACTGCATCGGATGGAGGTGAAGGACCTGAAAGAGCGCGCAGGACACGCGCGATCAGAAAGGGGAACCAGATGAGCACTTTACCATCAACGGAAGAGGAGGGAAGATGGCTCACAAGGTGCAATAGACGGTACTGAAAGTGCTCAGTGACTATTTGGGTCAGTCAGACAGAGTTGACGACAGCGACGAGAAGTCAAAGATGAGAAGCGAGTCGTCTCTCGTCCTCTTGCAACTCTACAACCCTCATACACGCTCATACTGTGCAGCACTATACGAAATGGACAAAGTCTCTAGGCAACTCACCCGACTGTCATTGAGGTCTCCCACCTTTTGCTCACCATCTTCCTCTCGACTCTTCACTTCCTCGTCAATCTCGCACGCAACTCAACCTTACCCATTCTCAAGCAGCGTGACCGCTCTCCCTTCGTCTCCTGCACCCCTCCAGCCACGTACCGATTCTCTCCTGCGCACCCTCAACTCTCACCTCACCGCTCAGCACCCTCGAGCCAACACTTACCTTCCCCTCTTCTCCCGCCGAGACAAGAACCGCCTCCTGCCCGGCTCAGTTCTCACCGTAAACTCCTACTCTGTCCCCCCTACCCCCGAGAACCCGACCCCGCCGACCACCATTTTCTCTGGCGTCCTCATCGCCGTTCGCAGGCGGCACATGGGTAGGGACACCTCAATCCGCCTCCGCAACCTCGTCGGACGCATCGGCGTCGAGCAGAGCTTCAAGATCTTCAGTCCTCTGATCAAGGACATCAAGGTCGTCGCCAGAGCCGAGACGAGTGGTCCGGCCGTCTTGGGCAAGGATGGCAAGGAGCTGCAGAGGAGGAAACCCGCATTGCCGGCAGCGAAGAGGGCCAAGATGTACTTCGTCAGGGACCAGCCTAATCGGTACGCTATAGCCCTTGCGGGTTTTTTCGGCGCAACTCTGCCTCTTCTTTTGACGAATCTTTCTCTCATGCAGTTTGGTGTCGGTCGCCGGTATCGTCCGAGTTGCTCGCGAGCGGGAAACGGCGGCGGCGTCGAAGAAGAGGCGGTAGTGCGCGCGACACAGCAATGCACACCCTGTTCAGAAAAATCTGGCTCCGCCATCCTTAAGAAACATAAAATGTGTCCTGCTACATCTGCTCCTACTCACCCCCAGCGCGGTCTGCTTGCTTGTCATCTCGACACTGTACTTGGCCTGCGCAGCTTCGAGGTAGGCCTTTGCCGTGAGTGGAAGGACAATCACGCCCCTGCAAAGCCGCCGCCACTGGTTCAGCTGGCCCTCCCCGATGGGAGGAGGAAGTGAAGAACGTACTCGGGATCTGTCACGTAAGTCAAGCCACTCTTGCCAGAGGTTAGACCAGCGATCATCGCTGACGCAACATCCTCGACCTTTCCCTGCTTGACAGCCTTGCGGGCCTCCTCGTACGCGCCTGCGAAACCTTCATCAACCATATCCGTCAGTCGAGAAGACTTCGAAGCTTACCAAAGGTCAGAGTCGGCGTGATCCAGAGCAGGACAGCATTCACAGCAATGCCGCATGACTCGCTCTCACAGTGGAGGCTGCGAGCGAGGCCTAGTACGGCATGCTTCGACTGTGCGCGAAGAGTTATCAGCAGTAACTCGCCGACGTCAAGGAAGGAAGCCGTACTACGGCAGCGTAGAGGGGCTGAGTGGGAAGCCCAAAGAGGGAGGCTGCAGAGGAGGTGCGTGATCAGCTGTTGAGGGCAAAGAGCTGGAGGAGGCCACGCGCCGATGGAGCCGACCAGGACGAGCGCCTACTTCCCTTCGGCCGGGTTGCGGCGAAGATGGTAGAAGGCGAGCTTCGCAGCTGGGAGAGGAGGGCTTTTAGGTCAGTTCTCGTCACCGCAATGAAGAGAGCGGCGGTCGTACTGTACGTGGACGTCGTAAGGTCCGAGGATCGGCTCCTTCAGAAGAGCGATCTGGTCAGTCGAGTTAACGCAAGAAACGCAGCTAACCGCACCTTTGGTTCTCCAGCGTCGTCCTCCTCTTCGTCCAGCAGAGGCTTCCCGTCGATACAGCCGGCATTGGCGGTAACGAAGTTGATCGGACCAAACTTGTCGACGGCGTGGCGTTGCAGGTCGAAGAAAGGTCAGAGACCGCAAGTCGACCTGGCGGAGAAGGCAGAAAATCACGCACGAAGAGCGCAACCTGCTCACTCCAGACGCTCACTTCCGCGTCTATAGCCGAGACGTCACTACTCCAGAGCGGGCGATGGGTGAATACACGTACCATCACTGAGTCGATGCGAGCTGGGTGATCTCAGGAAAAAGGTGAAGGGCGCACCCGCCTTCCTGCTTAATCTCCTCCTCCGCTACTTTCAGCTTTTCCTCGTTGACATCGCTCAGTACTACCTTCGTTCCCTTCCCCGCAGCAAGCTTTGCCGCCGCAAACCCGAGTCCTTGGGCGGCGCCAGTAACCACGACGACTTTTCCCGCCAAATCGTCAGCGCTGCTGAGAATCTCGACCGTGGACGGGAAGCTAGCTTCAGCGGGCGCGTTACATCGAACGGCATCCGTCTCCTCCAGATGACAGGCATCAAGTGTAGCGCGCCATAAGCCGGCGGGATCGCGGAAAAGTCGGGAGCGGAGGTCATTGTTGGCTCTGGGGATGACAATCCGGGAGCGCGCTGCTGGTAAGCCGCTGGGGAAGAGAAGGAGAAGAGAAGTCTGGCTTCTACCTCCGGGCTTCAGCGGCCAGCTTTGGGGCCCATAGCGTCCAAGCGGAAAAGGGGTCAAACCGGTTGGATCGTAAGTCTTTCCTTGCAAGCCCGCACCCTGCTGTACAGACTCATTGAGGATCTCACTCAGGTTACCGACCAAGCTTTCGCGATGTTTCCATCTCCTTCGCGCCTCGTTGATCCTGCAATCCTTCGGTACTTCGCCGCTGAGAGCGGCTTCCGGTGCACCGCTGCTGTGGCGATCCGCCTCTCCTAGTCTCCTACTCGGATTCAACCTGAATCTGAAGTGCAACTGCTGTACTACACTCTAATCCGGAGCTCGAATCCTCTTCTTACACTTCGAAGCAAGTCGAGAAGAAACACTCTTCTTTTTGCTTGCCTTACCACCTCGGCTAAGTGCGCACATTTTGGAGAAAAAGTATGTCTGCCGCTGCTGCTCCTACCGGTTCGCCCGATCCCCAACTCTGGGTGCCTTGCTCGGCGCGTTGGTGAGTCCATTTTCACCTCCAAGCTTCCTTTTCCTCCGTACTGACATGTCAGTATCCTTGTAGGAACTCTCGACGGCCGTATCAAACCTGATTATGGGCTTCGTGTTCTCTCAGATGATTACCTACTATGCCAAATACAGAAACGGTGAGCGGTACCTCCCAGTGGGTAAGAATGAGAGAAAGGGATCTGACCGCTTCGCTTGACTTCGACAGACAAGCTATGGCTCAAGCTCTTCGTCGCGATCAAGGTCGCATTCTGCATCGCTGATACCGCCAGCACATCAGCTAACAGTGGGGCTGGTAAGCTCGCATTCTTTGTCGTCGCTTTGACCTTTTCCTCCACGCTAACCTTCCCTTGGCGTCTTGCGGTTATATCGGACGGTGAGGACGGTGGTCTACTACGGGTACCCGCAGGGAATGGGGATCCTCCCATAGCAGCTCAAGATCAATATCCCGCTCATGTGCGTTTTCTTCTCCGACATGCTCTAAGTCGCAATATTTGCTGACTCACTCCACTGTCCCATCGGCATGTCTTGCACCATACAGCTCAACGGCTTCGATGCTTACCCAGGGTACCTATCGAGTTTCGCTTGTCCTCAGGGTACCGCTGCTGACTGAGCCATGCTATACAGCATTCTACATTTTCCGCCTCAGCATCATTGGACGGCCCGGATTGCGTCAGCTATATCCCGTATTACTCGCGGCCGGCTCGCTTATGGCCTGGGGTTTCGGCACCTACTCGGGCGTTCGCGTTTCCGACAAGACCATCATCACCAATTTCAAGCTCATCATCCCCAAAGTGTACGGCTGGTTCTGCGGGACCCTCGTGGTGCACGTTCTGATCACGTGTGTCACAGCTGAACTTCATTTTCGCCCACCGGTTGCAGACGTTGCGGAAAAGTGCTGACCTCTTTCTTTCCGACTTGACCTTCCCGACGCAAAGGTCTGTTTCTTTCGCCCCATCAAACTCAGTCCGTTCGATTGAAAGAGCCTTATTGACTCGGGGATGCCCTTACAGGATCGGCACCGGCTACTGTCTCATCTGGGAAATGGCCCGAATCAGCTGCAAAAACGCTTTGCACTCTCCTCTCACCGGTATCGCGCGCCGGGCTGTCCAGACCCACCTCTGCGGCTTGGTATGGCAGCTGCTCGCGCTGGTCAGCTTTTACCCCTTTCATTCTTGCGGTGGCGAAACTGACAATTTCGGCCTTGGCTTTCTCGTCGCCTCGCAACCTCCCATTGCCGCCTCAAATGCTCATTGGTTGCTCATGCAGGCCTTGGTTTTGGGTCGCATGGATGAATAGTGGCACAGCTTGTTTGGCGCCAGCTTGATCAAGGCAAGTCACAACTCATTTTTGATGTTTTGATCTCCCTAATTCTTTCTTGCCTTATGCAGGTCTACGTCTCGTCTCTATTTGCTACTTGTGAGTCGTCTCTTGTCCCCGGTCACTGCCACTGCAGAGTGGGAGACCTCTACTATCACCACCAGACTTGATGCCGCTGAGGTCCTCACTGCGCACTTCCACTTTCAGCAATTGACCCTTTGACCTTCTGCAGTGAACGCTCGTCATAGGTCTGACGACGTCGTTGGTAGTCACGGTGAAGCAAGCGAGAGGTGTCATGTACGTAGAGATGAGAACTGCGCTGCGGATGCGCGGGTGAGATATACTTTTTAAGGGCAACAAAACAATTCGCCATGCGCGTCCACCTCCCCTGCTGGCCCTGCCATCGCGTTGGGTCCAAGTCACTTGTCCTTCCTTGCTACTGCGTCTCTATGCTGAGGTTGCTGGGGTAGCCTCGCCGTTGACGCCCTTAGCCTTCTTCCTCGCCGGGCCCTCCTCCGCATCACCAGCCTCACTTCCGTTCTCCGACTTGTGGTCCGCCAGGAGCTGGTCGAAGATTTGTGGCTGTCGCAGCTTGAGGTGTCCAGAGGTGATACCGCGGTGGTAGACACGGAGGACAGTGTCGACGTCGTCCATTGACTGGGTGCGGACGTCGGCAAGCTCTTTGATCTTCGTCGTAACGTCTTTAATCGCATCATCCGAGAGCTCAAGCTCGAGCTGCTCAACACGCGACTTGACAGCATTCCAGCCAGTGAGGCGAGACCCGATGTCGATGTACCGCGACATGCCAAAGTCTTCGGGCTTGAGGTTGTGAAGAGGAAAATGGCCATACACGGGTAAGTCATGCCATGCCTTAAGCCCGGAATCTACTGCAGCTGGCTCTATGTATGCTGCTGTACCTGTCCAGGCAGGTGTACATCCAGCTCTGCTACTCCGTTCCACCTGTTTCTGGCTGAGCTGACCTTCTCAAACTCGAGTTTCCTTTCTCCCAGTGCCTGCAAGTCCAGACCCTTTCTCAAGCCACTGCAGTGAATGCTACGACTCTACTCTAGTCAGGCTGCATCCAGGGCAATAGGAGCGAGGGTGTAGTCCAGACTGTGCCCATTTTTCTCTGTGCAGCCTTGCACGCAGCGCTGTGTAGATATGGTTCTGCATATAGACCAGCCGCTCGTAACTGCTTTTGACGCCTATGCTCACTGGTACTCGGGAGCAGAAACAGATGAAGTTTTGTCTCTGGACTCTGCCTGGCCGGACTTCAGTGTCGAGCTGAAAGGGTTGGCAAGCCAAAGCTACTCAAGCTGGGCGTACTGGAAAACGCCTCAAGTCACTCCCGTGAGCTACAGCCAAGCCCCTGTGCTGTGATCAGGAAGTGTGCTTCGTGACCCGCTGCTGATGTACAAGGCTGCTGGGAGGTAGTAAGGAGTGGCGGTTCAGAATTGAATGCGCCAGACAAGCCATGCTGCTGACCTGTATGTATCGCAGGGACTGTGTACATGGAGGTTGCTGTGGAGGCCAGGAACTGTTCCAATGAGCGGGCGGGACGCGCAGCCGCAGGTCTATGAGAAACAAAATTATCACCTGGGCAGCGCTGAGCTGGTACAGCGGGTAGGCCCTCTCTCTTGCAGTCACCTAGAAGCGGGAACACTGCTTGAAGCTGGGACGGTACACTGCTTGTGGTGTTAGTTTAGGGAGCAGGAGGGGAGTTGAGTATTGCGGCGGAGTCGAAGAGAAGAAGTAGTTGAGGGGAGGTTGAGAAGGCGGAACTTGGTGTGGTGAGCGGAAGCAGAGTAAGCCTGTTCTCTCCAAGGCTTATCGCTCTCTTCTGCTCTCCAGGTCTGTTTAGTTTCCGCAGATCTTCTCTCTATACTGTAACCAAGGCTTATCGCTCTCTTCTGCTCTCCAGACGCTTCTCTCAGGGGAGAAGCACATTCATGTGGTACCAGAGACAGTGTTAAAAGTTGAGACCAGAAGGTGGACTTAGAGACATCAGCAGTAGCACAAGATAGCGATTTGAGAAGGTCAAAGGAAGAAACTGCACATTGCTGCTGCTGCAGGCGCACAAGGGATGGAGTACATACTGCAGCCATCAGAGCCGCTGTACAAGAGCTGGCAAGAGCCAACTACCCCACCATGTGAGGTGCTCTTGTGGGAAGCTTGCTTGCCTCTCCTACTTGGAGAGTAAGTTAGCTTGGTCTGTAGATACAACATTGGCTGCCCGGCAAACTTCTTGATCTCTCAGTGCAAAGATTCTGGCATAGCTGTTTGACGCTGCTTTTATGAGAGCAAGTCACACTTCTGACTTGCCACGTCTTGACCTTCCTAATTCTTACTCGCCTTATGTAGGTCTACGTCTTGTCTCTACTTGCTACTTACGTGTCGTATCTGGTCCGGGCTCATCAATACCACAGAGTGGGAGCTCTCTACTGTTGCTACCGGACTTTTCTGTGCCTTGGAACCCTGCTTCTCTGATTAAGCGGACCGCTCATTACTTGGCCTCTTTCGCAGTAAACGCTCGTCACGGGTGACCGCTCATCACTTGGCCTCTTTCGCAGTAAACGCTCGTCACGGGTGCGGTGGCGCCGTCAGTAGTTGTGGCCAAAGCCACGCTCGCTGGAAGTCAACCCTCACAAAGTAACGATTTGTCGGACATTTGGGGATCACCCTCACCTGAAGTACATTTTGTTCTCGCTGCTGCTTAGCCTGCTCAGGTCCGGATTCAGTTGACCGAGCGTCCTTCTTCTAGGGCGCAATCACATTACCGTCGAGCAGACTTACCCTGGCAACTCGGTCAGCTTCCCTGCCCGCGAACCAGTTGCTGTCGACCTTGGAGACCCTGACTGGCGCCCAAGTCCCGAGGTTGTGGCCAGCCTCGACCGCGTGCCAGTCGACGTTAACGAGAAGCTTGACCTTGAATCGCAAGTCAACAACAAGAATCAGCACGAGATCATTTCCGCTAGTCTCCTCTTCTTTTCTTCCTCTTGTAATTCGTATGTAGTCTCCTATTCTTTCACTCCTCGTTGCCGGTCCTTACAACCTTCCTGCTGTCATACCTCCTATAGTGCGTCTCCTATGGCTTGCCCTTGTCATTTACAGTCCATCTGCCTTATTGCCACCTCTGGAGTATGTAGGGTGTGCCTCTGGATAATCTGTCTCAAATTCTTCGCAGGAACACAGGCTGCAGGATTTCGAGAACGGTAGACAAGACAACGAGCCCTCCACGGCAAGTCATAGCCTGTTCTTGAGAGAAGGCAGGGCACCATTCGCCCAGAGAAAGAGGTCGTGCATGGGGGAAGACACAATGGTAATACAAAAAAGTGCAAAAGACACCTTCTGCTTCGTCCCCCAGGCGAAGAGAGAGGTGTCATGTACGTAGAGATGAGAACTGCGCTGCGGATGCGCGGGTGAGATATACTTTTTAAGGGCAACAAAACAATTCGCCATGCGCGTCCACCTCCCCTGCTGGCCCTGCCATCGCGTTGGGTCCAAGTCACTTGTCCTTCCTTGCTACTGCGTCTCTATGCTGAGGTTGCTGGGGTAGCCTCGCCGTTGACGCCCTTAGCCTTCTTCCTCGCCGGGCCCTCCTCCGCATCACCAGCCTCACTTCCGTTCTCCGACTTGTGGTCCGCCAGGAGCTGGTCGAAGATTTGTGGCTGTCGCAGCTTGAGGTGTCCAGAGGTGATACCGCGGTGGTAGACACGGAGGACAGTGTCGACGTCGTCCATTGACTGGGTGCGGACGTCGGCAAGCTCTTTGATCTTCGTCGTAACGTCTTTAATCGCATCATCCGAGAGCTCAAGCTCGAGCTGCTCAACACGCGACTTGACAGCATTCCAGCCAGTGAGGCGAGACCCGATGTCGATGTACCGCGACATGCCAAAGTCTTCGGGCTTGAGAATCTCGTAGGTCGAGGGGTTGGCGAGGATGGCCTTGGCGTGGATGCCGGCCTTGTGGGTGAAAGCGCAGAACCCGGTGATAGGGTTGTTGAACGGAACGCTGATCTGGACGGCGTCGGCAACGAGGTTCTCGACTTCACGGAGCATGGAGAGGTTGTACTTGCCCTTGACGTATTCCGGGTCGACGACGTACATCCTGGCGATGAGACCACCGAGAGTCTGCAGGAGAAAGTCACGGAGCGTAAGCACATGACGGAGGAGGAGGAAGGACTGGGAGAATTGGCGAAGAGGAAAGAAACGTACCGTGATACCGTTACGCTCACCGATACCGAGAACGGAGGTGTCGATGTGGGTAGCACCGGCCTCGAGGGCGCAGAAAGCGTTGGCGACAGCTGAGAACGGTACAGAGTATGAGCTGAGGAGCCGCAGGTACGGATGAAGGGCCTGGCTTACCGCAACCCGAGTCGTCGTGGAAGTGGCACTCAATGTCGCACGAGACAACGCCGCGAAGGGTTCGGACAAGGTCGTAGACCTGTCGGGGGTTGGCGCAACCAACAGTGTCGGCGATACCAACACGGTTCACCCCAATCTTGTCGACGGCGCGGTAAATGGAGAGGAGGTCGACGAGGTCGGAACGGAACGAGTCCTCCGACGAGAAGCGAACCTCAATGCCCTTCGACTTGACGAACTCGATAACCTCGATGGCGGACTTGATGATGTAGGTGATGTCCTTGCCGTGAGAGTACTTGCGGAGGAAGGAGGAGGTACCGATGACGATGTCGACACCGTCAACACCTGCGAGGGAAGAGCGTCAACACCTGGAAAAGCAGAAACGGGAGGGGGAAAGTGGGGTAGAGCGTACCGGTCTCGACAGCGATACGAGCGTCGTCCATGTGGCAACGAATGTGGGTGAGGATTTTAGACTTGAGGCCCATCTTGCAGATCTTCTCGCAGTCGGAGCGAGACTGCTCAGAAGCAGCCGGCGAGGTGAGCTCAATGTACTCGACACCGAAGTCGGACAAAGCCTGGGCGATCTTCATCTTGGTCTCCGTGTCGAAGAAGGCATTGGCGAACTGCTCGCCCTCTGTCGATGCGAAGTGAGATCAGCGCAACTTCGGGGGCGGGGTAACGTCCGGAGCGGGGGAATCCAGCGAGCTCGGAAGGCGGGCTTGATCGGTCGTTATAGATGGGTGGGGCAAGGAGCAAAGGCTTACCACGGAGAGTAGACTCAATGATCTTCCAGTTTGAGGTCTTTAGAGGGGAGAGTCGACGTCAATTATCAGCCATCTGCAGAAACGCAGAATAGTAAAGGAGGCTGCTACACCTCTCCTACGCCTCGCAGGAGAGCTGTGGCTGGACAGAACGATGGATACTTACGTTGGATAGGAAGTCAGAAGCCCGGGAAGCGTAAGGGTTGTTCTGGGAGGCGGCAGCAGGGGCGCCAGTCTGCTTGGCTGCCACTTCGGGGGCAGATGGAGCGTGGGCGTCGACGGGGGTGAATTCGGGGGGAACGGCACCCTCAGTGGTGGGAACAGAGGGCACGTCGCCAACAGAAGCAGCAGCAGTAGGGCACATGGTGTATAGATGAGGTTAAACAAGCACCGGCGAGCGCGGAATTTCTCCAAGACCGAATCTCGCTCATTACAAAACATTTTCTTGACTCAACCTCGTCAATCCCGACTCGTCCTTCTTGGGCAGTGACTAAATCAAACCAACTGGCGAGGGTCCATGTAGTGTCATAAAGTGCCATTAGTGACTTGCATCGACACAAGAGTGGATCGTCGAAGTTGTCGCAATCTTCCTTTTTCTCTGTGGTCCAGCGTAGCACATGACCGGTTCGCTCCCACGCGCCGTGCAGCAAAGAGAGCCAACTGCGCCCTGTTGAGCATGAATTCTTTGGCGTAGAGGTGAGACTGAGACTGCTGACAGTAGTCAGGACAGGTAAGGAGAACAAGGAGAAGAAGAGGAAGCAGGCCAGACAACTTCGTGTAAGAGGTGGTCTCAGCGCCAGCAGCGGACCTGCTCAGCGAGACCAGTGGCGGAGAACCAGAGCAAATCGTCCCTTTCCCTCGCCATGGGAAGCGCCTCGCTCTAAGCCCTACTTTCTCCCCTTCCCTTTCCAGCTCCGCCCTGTTCTCCAGCCTCCGTACGCCTTCTTGCGCCCACCTCCCCCACCTCCACGAGACCCTCGCCCTCGCGCCACCTTTGAAGCGGGAGCGAATTGAGCCTGGAATGCATCGTCGTCGTCACCGTCGAGACCATCGCCGGCGCCGCCGCCTCGAGCGCGGGAACGGGTATACATGCGCTCGTCTGCAGGTGAGTCGAAGGTGAGGAGGCACACGCAAGGACGAGTTATGGATGTGACGGGGAAAAGTGCCACGTGGTAACCACCAAGAAGAAAGGGCGAGAGCGGCAGAGACGGAGGAGGGCGCAGCCAATCGGGGAGTAAGTTGAAGCCGGAGGGAACGATGACCGACGCAAGAGGAGAAAGGAAGAAAGCGAGGTTGACGAAGGACAGTCAGCTGGCATACTTTGATCGAGGGAGGTAACGGAGAAAAGCTAAGAAGAGGAACGTACAGCCCTCCTTGTATGCTCTACCCAGCGTGCTCACATACAAGCTCCCTCGCGGTGGACTGCTCCCGTTCTCCGGCGGCCCCGGCCTCCTCGACGCATTCAGCTCGCCGACACTCCCGTCATCCACCGCCTTGCCCTTACCCTTCGACGTCCCAGCTCGACTCGGACCCGTAAACACTATAGCCTCGTCATCATCGTCGTCTTCGAGAGTGAGGACCTCCGTACGGTGCGGAGCTGCTTGAGGTTGCCTTCCCAGACCACCACCATGGCCGCTCAAAACCGCTTCGAGCTCCGGGTCGTTTTCGTCGAAAAAGCCTTCGTCGCCGTACTCGTCGGGCTCCTCTTGTGCAGGTGCAGGGGGCGCGCGGCGCTGCGCTGTTTGAGCATTTCGGGGCAGAGGCGCGGCATCCTCCTCGTCCGTGTCCTCGACGAGGGTCTGGCTCTTGCCTTTGCCCTTGTCGACTGTTCGAGCGGGATGTGCAGCACTCTTGCGCTGGATCGGAGGAGAAGACGAGGGGAAGATCTCCTTCGACAAGGTGTCTTGGGGAGGTGCGGCAGAACCAGGTGCTAGACGTGGCAGGGCGTTCTCACGGGACTGGGCGGGCGGGGGTAAACGGTTTTGCGGCGCAGAGAGCTTCGGCTGTCGAGGTGCCGCAGCGCTACCCGCGCCAGCAGGCCGAAAGCCGGCGCCGCTCCTGAACGAAGTTGCAGCAGCTGCTATTCGTGTGGGCGGTTTTGGTGGCGGGGCGGGGGGTAGATCGACGTCAGTCGTCGAGTCGAGGCATTCGATGGGAATACAGGTGGTTTGATGTTGCGCGAGGGTATCGGTAGCGACCTGCCGAGGTGCAACGTGGGTCAGCTTGATGTGCAGAGAGGAAATGGATGATACTGGCCAGACTCGCCTGTTCGTTGCAGACATCGCAGGGGGCTGTCGTGGGAAGACCTTTGCGTTTGTTCGCTTTCGGAGAGAAAAGGGGGGTTGTGCCGTTTGGCGCAGCTTGCAGAGGAAGTTTTGCATTCGAGCGTTTCGCCTTTAGCCGCGCTGCGAGGAATGTGGTCAGTGCGAAGCGGTGCCCGCAAAGGAAAAACAGCGTACCGAGCGACTCGGCCTTCTCCCGCTTCGCTTTTACCGCTGCCAACTCGTACTTCTCTGGCGCCGCCTCGCCATCACTGCTCACCGCGATCTCGTCGTTCTCGTCCTCGTCCGGCAACACCAGCATCTGCCGCTGCTCCCCCAGAGACCTCAGCTTCTTGGTCGCTTCGCCGTGCACATGCTTTGGCGCTTGGGCGGTGGAGGCTGATAGAGCTGCTTCCGACTGCCAGAACGGCTTTGGCGGTGGCGGCTGTAGTTGCGGAGAAGTAGAGCGGTCGTCCGGCGTGGAAGCTCGTTTCCGCCGGGGCTTGGAGGTAGACGCCTTCGCAGACTTGGGCGCAGCAGCCTTCTTGCCCGTGGTTGACCGCTTCTTGCCCCCAGACGAGGACGACAGGCTGGTCTGGGCCGTACTAGCGCTGGTTCTCCTACGGCTCCTCGACGAGCTGTCGTCGCTGTCGGAATCGGTGGCGAGAAGGTCGCGCTGGATGTCCTTGTTCTCCCGCTTCCGTCGTTCCTGCGCCTCCTTCTCTTCCCGCTGTTTCGCTCGCCGTTCCGGTGTGCTGCCCTGCCAGTGCGCCGTTTCTCGCGCCATCTGCCTGAGGCTGTCTCCGCGTTCCTCGAGCTGAGTGCTGCTCGGTTCGGCCTCGTCTTCCTCGGACGAGGAGAAGTCCGGGAGGTTTTTGCGAGCCTTGCCCGTGCCAGCCGTACTCTTCTTGGTCGGCGCCTTGGCCTTCTCCTTCTCCTTCTCCTTGCCCTTCCCTTTCGCCTTAGTCGTACTCGAGGTCTTCTTGGAGGACCTCTTGACGGGGGAGGGAACTACCTCGACCTCGGAGGAATCGTCGCTCGAGTCGGCAGGAGGAGAATGCGAAGATTTGCGCCGCTTGCGAGGGCGAGTGACAGAGGCCTGCTGGCACGCTGTATTGCGTCGCCAGAAGTCGTCGGCCTCTTCCGATGAAGACATGGCGAGGGAGAGAGGCGGAAGAGAGCGCGATGGGGACGCGTCGAGGAGAGGGAAGAAGTGGCGAAGGTAGTAGAGGTGCTCGGTCCCGCAGAGTGGTCTTGAGCGCGTCGTGAAGTGCTTCAAAGTCCAGCAAGGTCAACAATAGGGGGGGTTGAAGAGGAACAGGAAGTCAATTCAGAATCGAAGAAACAACTCGCACCAAACAAAACTCACCTCGACCACCGATAGGACACACGAGCGGCTGGTACATCGACACAATGAGCTACTACTGTGGTACGTCAGCCTGATACTCTGCTCTGCTGTCTCCGTCGAGCTTACCTCCCCACTTCTCCCTCACAGTCCTTGTTGGCACTCTCGACAATCCGATCTACCAAGCCTATTTGACATCAAGCAAGACGTCAGCAGCATCACAAGCGTCACAGTCAACCTCCTCACCCGCCGTACCATCCTCCTTTTCCATTTTCGGTGCCCTCCCTGCGACCGGCACACCTCAGCCAGGAGCTACTCAGGCTGGAGTGGGAGGAGTCGGCTACGGGCCAAAGGGAGGACCAAACGGACAACATGTCATGCAGCTCGTCGCGCACGCCAGCTTGGATGTGGTCGAGGACGTGCAGTGGACGAACGGCGGAATGTACGCTTTCGTTTTCTTCCCCTCTCACTGCAGGCTGATACATACTAAACGTCGTACCCGCTTTCAGGTACCTTAAATCTATAGACAAGTTTCAGGAGTGGACGATATCAGCTTGGCTGACCCCTGGAGGTACGCCCATTTTCCTGTTCCTGTCATAATTTGCCTTCCACTCATCCCGCTGAGGCTGACTCCACCCGCTCGACGTTGCTATACGCAGGTGTCAAGATTGTGCTGCTACATGAGCTGAAGAACGACGACGGCATTCGACTTTTCTTCCAGGAAGTCTGGGAAACATATGTCAAGGTGCGTCATTTATTTTCAGCCCACCATCGACTGCTGAGTCCTATAATACCGTCACTACGCACCCTATTCCTGACTTCGTCCTCTCGCAGACCCTGCTCAACCCCTTCCATGAGCTCAACGCGCCGATACGGAACGAAACGTTCCACATGCGGGTCAAAGCCAGTGCCAAAAAGCACCTATAGAAACACTGATCAACCGAAGCCAGTTTCGTGCACAATTCCTTGTCTGTAGACGTAGCTCTAGCAGTGCCTTTGTCGTAATAACAGGTCGTAATCGTCGATATCTCGATTTTCTCGGGCGTGTGCGGATTCTCTGGCTTGTCTTTTTCCATCTGCTATGCTCTTGATCATGACCGATGCTTGTGTGCAACACAAGCGGTCGCGCCTAGTCACGCATCGAGCCTGAAGCAGCAGCCATCTCGCTTTCTCGTGGTCGCCTCTAGCTGCTCACTTCTTCTCGCCCACTCTCGGCAGTCGACACTTATATCATGGTATGCTGAGCTAGAACATGTCGCCTCAGCATCGCAGCTGACTCATCTCTTCCTGTACAGGCCGGCGCAAACGCGAAGCGAGTGTCTGCCTCGAATGCCAAAACACTTCAGCAGCTGCAACTTGGGTTCCTCGTTTCAGGAGTATGTGCCAACGCCCTCCCATACACCACTGAGCTCCCGCTAACCCGATCTGTGCCATGCCGTCAGGGAATATACCTCCTCCACCTCTTCATCTTCTCCTCCGGTCGATCCTTCCGCCGGCTGTTCCTCTTCGTCCTGACGGAGACGATTGCTGTCAGCCTGTGGCGATGGATGCAGGCTATGGCTAAGCGAGGCGAAGAAGTGACGGGAAGCAAAGCGGTCGTCGCGTGCGTAGTTCTCACCTTCGTTTACACTCCCTTCTTGCCGCGCGAAGGTTGATTCCTTATTTATGCGGTTCTCTGGTCCACAGCTACATGTTTGACGTCATCTACGTTACTTGGTTCGTTCACATCGCTACCGCGCTCATCAGCGGGCACTTCTGGAAAGTCTACTGGATCGTGCGTCGATTTCCCGTCTACCATTCCTGAGGCCGGCCTGCCATTCAGACCCAGAGTCAGGTGATCATGGAAGTATAGGACTCGAGCTGACCTACTGCAACCCCTCACAGATTCCCCTCTACGCCCTCTACCGCCTAGCCCTTTTCCTCCTCCCTCGGTTCGCCCCCGGCCTCGCCGCCCTTCTACCGGGCTTTGACCCCTCAGTCATAGCTGCACCGAATACAGCAGGTCCCGTCCCCGCCAACCAACCTCAGCCTACCAGCAAGAGGCAGGAGAAGCTCAGGAAGCGGGCAGAGAAGGGCGACCGGCGGGTGCAGTACAAAGAGACGACACAGCCCCAGGCGAGGTAAAAGGTTGTGGTCGGGTTGTAGTAAAGCAGTATGTATCGTGCTAGAAAAGTTGCAAGTCGCAAATCAATCTCCCGCTGGAGACTCGGGTCTGTCGAGGAGTCGAATAAGCGCAGCGATGTCTGAAAACGGCTTGTAGCTAAGCCGAACGGTGTCAGGAGATACGTGATGCAATCGTCCTCTGTTACAGCCCTCGCTCCTCATCTCCGTCCTGGCTGTACAAAGGCTCCTCTTCCTCCGCCGTCCCCGCTCCTCCAGCGGCAGTCTTCGCCTCTCGGTCGTACTCTTCCGCAGCCGCACTCCCGCTTTTCATGTCAACCTTTGCGAGTATCGGTAGAGCCAATACGAGGAGGAAAAGAATGATGTAGAATCCATGACGGATCTGCGAAGAAACATGTGAAAAAGGATGTTTAGCCTCGATACAAGGAGAACCAAAGCAGTTCACAGCGTACCTGCCCCGTGGCGTTCGTGATCCCCGCCACCAACGCCGGCCCAAGGAAGCTACTACTCTTGTCCGTAATTGAGTACAACCCAAACCATCTCGCACTCTGACTCGCGGGAACCAATTCGGCGAAACAGGTCCGACTATAGGATTGGAAGGAGCCGTAGAGGGCACCGAAGACGCATGCGAGGAGAAACATTTCTGCTGGGGAACGGAGGGAGAGGACGCCCCAGAGGGGGACGAGGGCGGAAGAAGCGACGAGGAGAAGGAGCATGTGGTGGTTCGTGAGTATGACTGGCCTCGCGGCAGACACTGACGCCGAAGAACTACGCGCGAAGCCTCGCTTCTGTAGTAGGGGGAAGGCGATGGCACCGAAGATGCCGCTGAGAGGGGTGAGAATGGCGATAAGGATCAAGGAGGAAGTGGAGAGGCCCAGAGAGGTCTTGGCGAAGAGCATGGCCGTAGAGGTAAGCGTAGCGAAGCCTGCGCAAGAAGTTCATGCAGCGGAGGATAAGTAAGCAGTTTCCACTGCCGAAGGCAAGATAGGGCAAACGAGATTGAGAAGGCCGCTCGCCGCCTCTTGCCTTGATGTCACAGAGGGAAGGAACATACAATCGCTCAGGACGAACCACGCAGCCAGAAAGACGAAAGTCTGCGGCAGCTTCTTCCACTCGCCAAGCATCTTTCCGAGCCCTTGCCAACCCTGTTTGACCTGAGAAGACAAGGCGATGTTTCGCAGAGCTTCGGGATAGTCGTCGTGACGGCGGGAAGGCGGGCGTAGCCAGTAGACTGCAGCTGTATATAGGTATCGCAGAGCGCTACCGAGCGTCAGCGATTTGAAGGAAAAGAAGATCGGACAGAAGCTTACGGATGGTCCCGAGCAACCACCAAACTCCGCTTGCAGCAATCGCCACCCTGAGCGGCCACGTCCCGGCCTCTCCGCCTCCTAATGCGCTCACAACCGGCAGCAAAGCCGCCAATGCTCCGATCCCAGCCGCATAGCCTGCAGCGATGGCTCGACTAGACAGACGGCTTGTAGCAAGGCCGCGAGCTGCACTGTAGGCGTCGGCTGTGCGCATGACGACGTCCGAAGCGGATTGGAGGTCTTTGCTGGAGGATGAAGATGAAACATGTAGGCGGTTGTAGGCGGAGCGAGCTGATAGCAGAGAGGAGTAGGCGCGCCGAGCAGCGGGCGAGCTTCGACCGAGTTCAGGCACTACAGGGTGCATCTCGTGAGCTGGGTTTAACAGAGCAGGTATTGGGAAAGGTGGAGAGCGCACGATACGAATTCAAGCACACCAAGGTGACGCCGAAGGATACGTTGGCGACCGCTGCCAGTAGCGTGCAGAGCGGCCATAGAACGCTGTTCTCAGGCAGCAGCAGAAAGAGTATCGTCGAGGCTGACCCGCAGAAGGCGAAGAGCGTGAGGAGACGATGGCGGATGTGGGCTGAAAGAGTACATGAACGTGTAAGTGTCGGGACAGGAGAAGCGATCAAAACACCGTACGGTCATCCGCCAAGGCACCCATCGAAATGACGGTCACAGCTTGTAGTAGGACTGATGCGGAATATGTGAGTAAGGAGAACGAAGCTGCGATTCCAGGCGAGAGCCCAGGAGAGAAAGGGAAAAGGGTTACCGTCAGCCTTTTCCGCGGGCGAGACGGAGGCCAACACACCACTGTCCATCCATAGCCCCAGCAGCTGAACGTCACATCTCTGGGCGTCTTCCTCAGTTCCAGCTGCCGGGTCCACCCCTGATGGCGGGCAATCCGCCTCGTGCTGGGGAGAAAGGCGACCGTTTGAGCGGGCGAAAGTCTCAAGGACGACCGGGAGGAAGAGAGTGCCAGAGACGATGATGAAAACCTGCGCAATAGTAGCGGGTTTCAGACATGTCGCCGTGCGAAAGCTCACAACCGCCCCCACATCTGTAGGAAGACGACGCACCTCGCTCGCAATGGAATATGCCAGGAACCCTTTGCGAAGTCTGTCATACTCTTTCGAAGTATCCGCCCCGTGCACGTCGCCGTCCGCTTCAAGTGAGAGCGCTCCGTCGTCGGACTCCAACATGGTGGGCGATCGAAGGTCTCGTAGCAGAGGCTCGATGGACAGTCGTGGCGGCGGGAACGCAGTGGAGGAAGACGCGAGAGGCGGATCCATGGCATCCTAGGCGGTAGCAGGTTGAGCGATGAAGCCGACGTACATCAGAAGAGGCGTGAGCATGAGGGAAGCACGGAGTAAGCGTTGAATCCGGCCTTGATCGATCCAGGCGACATTGACGCTAGCATAGGAAATGAAGCGAGTGTAGCGTTCTCTACTCGAAGGGAGGAGCGGACCCCCTCCAAAGCCTGCTTCACTTCTTTCTGCTCCCTTTTCTCGTCATATCCCGAGTAACCTCAGCCCGCTGATACCAGATTCGTTACAACCAGGGTGCCGCAGGAACCTCTTAATGAGAGTAAGACCAGGTGTTCTTGAGGACTGTGGGAGGGAGGAGAGGTAAGGTTAGTCGAAAAGAAAACAAAACGACGAAGGCGGCGGTCGAATGGAGGGGAGAACGCACGACCGTCGTTGGTGGCGAGCCTGAGAAAGAGAAGAGCGTGAGCACAAGGTTCGGCCAGGCAGGGGAGGAGGACGCACCTGTTGAGGGAGTCGTCGGAGTCACCGGTCTCGCGGAGGGTACCGCAGAACGCGTAGGCGACGTTGGAGCCGGTCATCTTGCCGGACTCGTCGACCTCGGCAACGTTGATCTGGACCGAGGCGTGGTCCTTGGCAATGATGAGGCGGTTGGTAGCGCTGCACTTGCGCGGGACGTAGAGGTCGACAACTTGGCCCTGTGGGGGAGAGGGGGGGTCAGTATATTCAAGCTCGCTCTGGGCGTCGGCGCCATCGCGCACTGTGACAGACAGCGTATGCACACCACGACCACAGCGCGCGTGGCAGCGAATGACCCGCCTCGACAGACGCGAGTCGAGTATAAGGAAGACGGGCGTACCTGGTCGTTCTGCATGGTAGCTAACGCTGCAAACACGGCAAATGACGCCCAGACAGACCTAAGTCAGCACTTGTCCTAGCCCTCGCCCGTTCGGTCTGATGCCCACTTCTGCCTGGTCCGGCCATTCGCCTGCTCGTGCTCGCCTGGCCGTTCCTAGCTCATCCCCCTCTGCGCCCATCTGATTAAGCCTTGAGACCATATTTCCAGCATGTCTCCGCAGCTTGAGCGGGTGCGAGAATACCCACGAGGCGAGGATGGTGAGAGACGGCGAGCTATGAAGTTTTCGGAGGTGGAGGGCAGAAAGTCGATATTGAGTCTAAGGCGGCGGTTGGAGGGGGAAACTGAGGGCGAGAATGGAGAACAGGTGTGTATCTAGTAGACTAGCCTTACGGGTTGGCGCAACGAAACGAGGTTGAACAGGGGAAACACAAAACAAGATCGCCTCACTTTCACCAATTCCACATTACACTGCTCACACACGCATAAGTCGTCAGACCTGCTATTAGCTGGCATGGGGAAACGGTCACGGGATCAGCTGAACGGCGGAGCACAACCTGCGGGAGGAGTCGCTTCACCCGATCCCTCCACCTTGGTCGACTATCTCCCCACCTCGACTTCCAACCCTTCTCTCCCTCAGTCAGCTCAAACCTACACCGAGGCAGTCACCGCAAGACAAGCTCACTTCCGCTCTCCACCCTCAGCCCTTTCTACCGCTTCATCCTACTCGATTGATCCCGTCTTCACCATACCCCATTCCGCCCACATCCATGCCTTTGCCGCCCCGCCTTGCTCTTCCCATCTCTACACCGGAGGAAGCGACGGCTACATCCGCCGATACGCTCTCGCACCCACGTTGAACGGGAACGGCATTGACAACCCTCTCGTACCCAACCTCACCTCGAAGCCAGGCGGACATGAACGCCCTCCAGGAACCGACCTTCGACAGCCTGTACTTAGCGGATATTGGGAGAACGAGGAAGTGGGAGAATGGGCAGACGACCTCTTAGGCGCAGGCCGTGGGGGAAAAAGCGGGTTGAGTTTGGAAGAAAAGCAGGCAAAGGCTAGGTTTGGAATGAAGACCAGTGCACTGGGGCCGCAGAGCGCGGTATACAGCTTGGCGGTACAGGCAGACGAGCTGTGGGGCTTGAGTGGAACCTCTGTATGCTCCGTTCCCTTGCATGCGTCTGACTGGGCCCGACCTTCCCAATTGACCTTCGCTGCGTGCGTCCGTGTGTCCGTGTAGAAAGGCTCCATCAACCTGTGGACGGCACGGCACGATGAAGGACAAGTTCGGCACGTCTTCCGTCCGTCAGCTGCGAGCTCGAAGCAAGGGCATGCTCCGAAAGCCGCCGTTTCCGCCCTGGCACTGGATCAACGGCAGATTTCCTTCCTGAGTGGAGGCTGGGATGGCCGAATACTCGTACGTACTTCTCAGTCTAACGCCTCCTGTCCAGCGTACTGAGCACGCGTTCTCGCAGCAATGGGACCTACATACTGGTTCTCCTACTCGAGCATACAACGCTCATGGAGGCCAGATCTCGTCTATCAGCTATCGACCCACCCAAGCCCCTTCCGCCTCGACAGCTGGTAGCACCGGCGGCGACGTGGACATGGCGGACGAGTCGAGCACGGGACGAGCTCGTGCAGATGGAGCCGCAGGAGAGCTTGGCGAGGGCTATGCCGATGCCGATGCCGATGCAGACGCGGACGCAGACGCCGATGCGGATGCGGATGCTGACGGCGAAGAAGAAGATGCGGTCCCTCCGTTGCCCTCTGTCGACTCCTTGTCAACCTCCAGCAATCCACATTCTGCCCTACCGACAAGGCCAGATCCCACCGCTTCCGTTCCTCTCGCCTCTACCGACGACCTCTCAGAGCTGAGCAGTGATATCTTCCTGAGTACGAGCCTGGATGGGACAGTACTACTTTGGGACAGGCGCGCGAAGGAGGGAAAGCAAGGCTGGGTCAGGAAGTTTGCGGGAAAAGCGAGCGAGCGAGAAAGTGCGAAGAAGGCTGATGGGCGATGTGTAGCGGTACGTCCCACCTTCTACTCAGCCTGGTCGTCTCCGAGCAGGCGTGTAGAACAATGTCTCGTACGAAACTGATGCTTTCCTCATCCGTTTGTACAGGCCTGCTGGTCCCCATCCGGTACACAGTTCTACATCGCCCGCCGCTCGTCTGCGATTGAGGTCTTCGACCTTCGAACGACATCCTCCACCCCGATGGCATCAACTCCCTCACATACTCTCACCTTACCCTCGTCGACCGGACCCGTTACTGCTCTCTCCGCTCTCCCGAATGGTCGACACCTGCTCAGCGCAAGTTGGGACTGCGTGCGATCGTGGGATCTCGAAGAAGCTGTCAAGGAAGCAGGGGAGAGGAAGGGAATGCCACGAGGAGCAACGGTTGTCGGCGGGCATTACGGTGGGACGGTGAGCAGTCTTCGTACGTCCTTCATCACTCGATGCTCCCTGCAATTCTTTTTCTTCGATTTGGTCTCTTCGCGTCCGTAGAGTCGCTGACGGCTTACGCCCGCTTGCCCTCCTCCTCCTCCTTCTCCTCCTCCTCCTCCTCCTTCCCTTCGCATAAACCCGTCCCGGTATAACCCTCACTGATCTCCCCCGGCTCTTGCATCATTACTCCATCTCAGACGTCGACCCGACTGCACGCTGGTTGTTCACCGCTTCAGGCAATCGAGGCTGGGAAGGAACCTCGACGGAAAATCTGGTCATTTCCGAGATCAAAACGAAGTCGTAGTGCAGATACCAACCATGACATCGAAGTATACAGTCTCCTGCACTCGTGTGCAGTCCATGGGAGGCGGGGAGCAGACAGCAGGCTTCACAAACGGATCGACCGCAATTTTCTTCCTCTTGGTTGCGAGACTTTCTTTCGCCGCTTGCGTTGTTCGAGTGGCTAACCTCCGGACTTCTCCGCTGGATCTCCTGCTCTACGCCGTAGCGGTTCGCGGAACGCTCGCACACCGTTCGCACACTGTTCGCCAAATTCCGACTCGACTTGGCTGGCTCCTCCCTCTTTGAAACCCCGCTTCCCGCCTCGTCTGGTCCATTACTGCTGTTCGTCGATCGTCCTCTGGCTGTGTAGGGCGTTCACTGCCTGCGTGCGACCTCTCAGTCAGGCATACCCAGCGTTCGCCGCCTTCTCCCGCCTCCTCGGAACCAAGAATTCCGTCAAATCGGAACGATGTCGAACCGTACGATCGACGACGCCGACTCATCCGTCATCTACACTGGACCGTGGGAGAGCTACAAGGGCGAGTCCGGGACTTACAACGCCAGCGCGTGGCTTGGCGGCACCTTTACCAGTTGCGGAGGGAACAACTCGTCGAATACAACCGGGTGTCAGGCCCGTTTCACCTTCACCGGTGAGCCCTTTCCCACTTTTCTACTCAGAAAGGTAGCCTGAGATGCTGACAGCGACTGCATTGCAGGAACTCGAGCTGCTCTGTACGGGGATACCGTGAGCTTCTCCCCCACTTTTTCCCTTCCTTCGGGGTACGGCCACTGACTCCGTGGAATCGACTTCTATCGCCCAATTCTGATCCCACTCCTACGCTACTACATGCGGTCGCTGTTGTCTCCCTTCGCCCCTTACGTCGCCTGCTCCGCCATTGCCGTTCTTCTTCCGCACCTTTATGCTTTTTTTGCAGAATGCCGGCCACGGCGTGTTTTCCTGTCGTCTAGAGCGGGAAATCGGCGATGTGGAAGAGCCAGAAGGGCTCTGGGGATGGTGGTTCGCGGGATCACAAAGCAACAGGCGACCATATCGACTTAATGCCAAACTCTGCCAGTGCGCTTTGGCCCGATTCCTCTTCTGGAGTTCATGCTTGACCTATACCCGTGTCTCTACTTTTCGCAGAATCGAAGGAATACCTGCAGGTCAGCATACCTTGGTGCTCGGAGTTGAGCCGGACCAGGTTGAGAGAGGAATAGCCGTTCGTCCACATCGTTCTCTGCTTAGACACCCGCAAACTGATGTCTATCTGAGGTCAGATCGATTATCTCAACTACACTGACAGTGTTCCAGCAGGGTCCAACTACCTGTGGTCGTAAGCCACTTTTCCCTTGCTTTGCCTTGACGGGAAGCATTGACCTGTCCCTCTCACAGTTCCGACTTCAACGGTGCTGTACCTCCCACTTCGCTTCGCAACACTACCGCTACCCCTACGCTGCCTTCCGCGACAAGCTCGCCCTCTTCCTCCTCGCCTCCATCTTCCAACGGCATCAACACCCCCCTCGCTGTCGGTCTGGGCGCTGGGCTCGGGGGCGCATGTGCTTTGCTCGCCCTTGGGGTGGCAGTCTGGCTGATCCTGAAGCGTCGTCGCGCTCGAGAACGGGAACCACCACCGGCGCGACATGAAGCTTCGCGCGAATCCGCCTCGACATGGGACGCCGAGTCGAATTGGTTTCCGGGACGTACCGACGTCAATACGATGCAAGGATCACTGATCAAGCCTCTGGAAGCGGAGAAAGCAAGATCGGGAGATTACCAAGGCTTCGAGGAGAGCCCGCCCTCGACGTACGGTTTTGGCACCAGCAGAGCCGGCTACGCGCCCGTTCAGAACCACAGCCCTTACCGTATGGCGCCTCTCTCGCTTTCTTCCTCGCTTTGCTCACTCGTCTTCTATCGCAGCCTATCCTGCTACTTCTGCTCCTCAGTATTCCTACGACCACTATAACTCGGCACCCTCTGCTTTCCCTCCTTCCAATCATCCGCCCTCGACTTCCAGTCCGCCCCTTTCCTCCTTGCATGCCCCATCTTTAATCCATCAACCGCCGCATCGTGCCTCCATTGCTACCAGCGGCGGTCGCTCCTCGCGCGACTGGACTTCAACATCATTCTTGGACCTGCCCCATGATGCGACGTTGGCGGATCCAGACGACTTCCACGAGCGGCGATAGGTACTTCATCAGGACTGTAGCAATACGGAAACAGACACCCTTGTGCTTAAAAGGAATGTACGCAGTTATCTTTTCAAGGTAGCGCGCGCTTTCGCGGCAAGAGTCGACCCTCCAATCCGCTTCTGCCTTCTCTTATCCTGAGGGCCATCCTCCACCTCTGCCTGTCCTATGCTCATCTGGTCATCCTGACGACCATCCGGCACAAATCCGGCAGGTTCTCAACGCTGACATAGCCCCCCCGTTATCCCTCCGCGGACGTCTGCCCCTCACACGTTGTGGCCCCTCTTAAGCTTCTCTTCCTCCCACTGTTCACTTCGACAGCGCACATGAGCCACATGATCTCCCGGCGCTATTCACTTCACTCTCTCGGCAGAGCCGAAGACCCTGAAGATGCGGCGTTGATTCATCAGGCTGGCGAGTACGCCAAGAACGCGGCACGCGGGACTCTTAAGGCTGTCCATGAGGAGTACGAGGGGTTTGCTAGGCCGGAAGGCAAGAAGGAGTGGTACGATGAGACGAGGAATAACTTGCATCACTGGCGTGACAATTTCCTGCGGAATGTCAGTATTTTATCGCTTACCCCAGGCGCTTTTTGCAGTCGAATCCGTAGCTCACAAGTCTCTCGTGCCCGCAGGCTCATGATCAAGACTCCACTTATCAACCCAGAGACCCTAAAGCTGCGGAGCTGTTCCGCAAAGCTGGCGAGGATATCTATGACGCGGGAGGAAGCGCACGTTGGGCGGTCAATCAGGAGAAACAGGCTCTCCGCAGCTCGGCTGGCAGGGATGAGTGGCGCCGCGAAACGCAGGAGAACTTCGATCGTTGGCGGGCCGACTTCGAGCGCCAGGTAAGCACGCTTTCTGTCCAGTCATCGGCCCTCCTTCGACATCAAGTGCCTCACTCACATGTACTTCGTGCACATAGGCGCGTAAGCAGGAGAAGAAATTCAAGCAAATCCCACCCACCGTTCGTCTCGCCTGTTTTACCTTTGTATCGTCTGATAGTTACCGCTGACCTCCCCCCTTGCCTGTCTGTGGTCTCGCCTCACAGTCGGGCCCCGTCAAGGTCCTAAAGAGCCAACCTGACCCCGTCGAGGCCCACTCCCTGGGCAAAGATGGCTACGGTAACTTCGGCGGAAACGCTATGCACGTTGGACACCGTCTCGTCGAGGCCGGCGCCCTCGCCGCCGGCGTCAGCGCTGCGGTCGCTGGACTCGCGTACATGGGTGAGCGCTACCATGACCGTGACGGGAACCACGGTGGCGGTGGCAGGAATGAGCATTACTACAGCAGATTCTGAGCGGACTCCCTCCCTCCCTTTCCCTTCCGTATTGCGTTCTCTCGTTCTTGATGGCCCTCTGCGGGCATGTAACACTCTTCTTCGTTCGTTTATCACCTTCCGCTGTTGATCAGTCGTTGTCAGTAATGTGCAAATCATAGTCCTCGCGGACTTGGGAAGGCTGGCAGGACAGGCCGCATCTCCTCTTCGTCTCCCTCAGCAGAGTGACGGCATGCGGAGCCTGCCATTACGACCGGGGTCGCAGATAGTCAGTGGTTGGTCAGTGGCGCAAGCAAATAACGAAGCGTACAGTACCGCGGACAAGGATTGCAACAGGAATCAGGCGGAAAGGGTCCGCGGACCTTTCTGCAGTCCCTTTGCCGCTCGACCAGCACTGTTGGCCTGCTCCCCACACGCACTGCAGTAAGACTGCCACTCTGAGTCGATACACCATGTCCTGGCACCGCAATCCCTCTGTCAACGACAACTGGCTCAACGACGTCGACCACGCCGCCGCTCGTCAACACATCCTTTACGCGAACGAGCATGCCGGACGCGCACGGAAGGAGTTGTGGGAAGTTGGACACAACGTCGATTACGCGGCGAGGCACGAGTGGAATGTCTTGAGCAGGACGGCGAGAGATGGGCTGCAAGCGTTCGAAGGCGGTGGCGCGCGTAGTGGAAGTGCTGCACCGCTGTCCACGGGCATGCAGGAGCTTGGCAGAGAGGCCCACCAGCTAGTAAGCCGCAGTCTCTTCGGATCACACTGTCACGGCGCTGGCGGTTAATCCATGAATGAGAGAAAATCGGTTGACTTCGGATGTACTGCAGTATGAGTCTACTCGACAGTCACCCCTGGTACTCAAGTCTCAGCAGCTTGCGGCCCAAGCTGAGCGTCAAGGTGGTAGCGGTACCTCGAGTTGGTTGACCCCGGGAGTGAAGAGTTTCGGCGAGGTAGCAGGCGCTGCAGCGGCGGGTGTGGCTCTCACCGCGACCGTGGACGGCCTGTACGGCATGCTCACTCACCACGGCGACGATGCTGCCGGTCGAGGTCAAGGGACTGCGCAAAGTGGCGCGGCAAGGAGAAAAAAGAGCCACGGAGGGTTGGAGCATGCAGCTGCGATTGCCGGTATCGTCGCTGCCGATGTTGGACTAGTGAGCTCGCCATCTTTCTGTCCTACCGACAACATCTGCTTACCATATCCTTCTGTCGTCAGCTTGGAGCGGGAGTCGAGTTGGGTCGGAGACGGGAAAGGGCGAGGAGTCGGAGCGGGACTGGCATGTACGAGACGGCGAGGTGAGCCGGGCGGCGTGGATCGTGACTTGATGTACACCCTGTACTACTCTTGCACTGTGGATCGATTTGTTTGTTGCTGTTTGCGACCATTGATGGAGTGAGGGCCGCCGGAGAGAAAATCGAGAGGCAGCTTCACAACAGAAAGACGGTGCAGCTCAGGGACGACACCAGCTGGTCCTACTTCTAGCTGCTTGCCTTGTGAACTACTGCGGGGGTTGGTGAGGATCGTTGCGTCGTTGAGTTCGTCGACAGTCGTCCTCACTGGCATCCCTTTGGCTTTACCACGCCTCGAACCGCACAGAACGACCGACTTAGACCGCTGTCATGCCTCCTCGCCGTGTAGTGTCCCAGACGAACCCTCCTACTCTGCCTCCTCCCGTTCCTTACCCCGCCGCCGCTTCCGCCCCGTCAACCTCATCAACCACTTCCACCTCACTTGCACAGCAACTACCTAAGAGCACCACTCGCACGGGGGACCATGGATTCGTAGCAAGCGCACAAACCTTGTGGGAGGCCTATCAGCGTCAGAGTCAGTCCTCGCTCTTTCTCCCCACTTTCACCTTTCTGGGCGCGGGTTACTGTGCATGCCACCGCACTCCCCGTTTGCCGACATACTACAGCCGACACGACCGTGCGACTGACGCGCTCCGACTATCTTGCTACAGCCTCGAGCCGACTAAAGCTCATCGACAGCTTCATGCTCTTCCTCATGTTGACGGGTGTTGCTCAATTTGTCTACTGCCTCGCCGTCACCAACTACCCTTTCAACGCATTCATCGGCGGGTAGGTAGCGTCGTGCTTGTCGTTCCTGTAAAACCAGGCTGACCGCTATGCACGCATGCAGCTTTGCGGCGACTGTCGGGCAGTTTGTCCTATGTGGCGCTTTGCGCATCCAGGTCAACCCGCAGAATAAGGAGACATTCCCCACGATCTCACCAGAACGGTGCGCTCCTGCCCTGCCTATCTCTGCTTGCATTTGCAAATACCGTTTGCCGTTGCTAAACTTCCTCGGCGCAGAGCATTCGGCGACTTCCTCTTCGGCTCTCTCACTCTGCACTTCTTCGTGTACAACTATCTCGGTTAAGACATGCAATAGTGCATCAGCAGTACCCTTTTTTACCTGATGACCGCTGTTTTCTGGACAGCCGTAAGCGCCTTACTTTCCGCCCACTTCGCCTACCCCAACTATATGTTTTGTCCGAGCGCAAGCTGTTCAGCGCGGCCGTTCTTGCCGACGCTGGCGGCCGCTGATCCTGGCCTGCCAACGGCCACGCCTAGAGCGACGAGGGGCCAATCAGGCGGGAAACCTTAACAATCTTCGCCGTTGCGGGTATACTACAGACTAAGCACTACAAGCACTGCACAGTAAGTAAGGATGCCGAGGAACCATGGACTGACACGACACGAGGAAACAGGAACATCTGCATAGGTAGCCTTCCTGTTTAGCTGCGCTTCTTCTTTGGCCAGTACGGCGTGAGGTCGCTGCGTTGCCGACGAAGAATGAATGTCTGCTGTGGAGAGACGATGGACCCGACTCACCCGACAGGTAGCACAAACGGCATCGCAACGCTCTCGAACATTTGCACCAAAACAAGATCTGCCGAAACGAGCAAGGGTCAGCCAAAGACAGGGGAGGCAGACCCGCCTGGAGAGCGACTCACAGTACCCTGACATCGCTGAGATGAAGAGGAAAGCGCCGCCGGACTGAGAGAGGGCTCGGAAGGTGCTTGAGGTGGTGAGGCCGCGTCGGGCGAGGTTCGCTAGTTCAACATAGGAACCGGCGAGCCTGAAGAAATCGGTCAGGCGTCAGAGTATATGTACATCGAGTACGAAGGGGGGGCGGAACTGCAAACGCACAGCCAGACTGCGAGACAGCAAGGTCAGCATGGCTTGAAGAGATGAAAGGAGATTCGAGAAGATAGCGCACCTCCCATGATGACCCCGAAGAAGACAATCACGAGGCAGATATTGGTCCTTAAGGAGGCAAGGAAGATACAGGTGAAGGCGGCTGTGCTACAAGGCATCAGAGCCTCCTTCAGGGAAAAAAAGGCGGAAGAGACTCGAGGCTTACCATTGTAAACAAAGAGGAAAAGTGCCAGAGCATTGTTTATGGCGACTGCATCTCCGTCGAAGGCGGCCACTACGCCGAAAGCGGGAGTGAGGATGGCGGCGTAAGACCAGTAGAAGGAACCGAAGGTGGCGAAGACGACGGAGGAAAAGGTTTCTCCTTTGGTCATGGTGAAGATGGACACAACGAGCATGTAGGTGCCTGATCGTAGGGGCGTCAGATTGAGGTCGCCGCCCATCGGCACCGATACAGGAGGGCGGGGGTCGCAAAAATGAAACGTACCGGCGAAGAACCACAGAGGGCCGACAAAAGCAGCAGGAGTAGTAACCCCGCGCCATTGCATGAACTGAACCGAGACGAGCATGAGAGTCGTAGCATGCGCAATGAGGCCGATCAAGCCTGGGTTACCGACGCGCTGCCAGAGGAAGAAGTTAAGAGGGCAAAAACATGACCCGATGGAAAAGCACACCTTATAGTACCCTGTCTCCTCGATAGTTCTCGCCTGTTGGAGGTAGCAGGAATAAGGGGGTCACGGTGCAGTAGAGGTAAGACGTGTGGCGGGATTGCGAGGGAAGCGGAAAAATGCGGGATTGAGAAGGTCAGCCGAGAGATACGGAAACGTATCGGGGGCCACGGACCATATGCCCTAGATCACCTGCACCCTCCCTCGACAGCACCCTCGAATCGAACCGAGCCCCACCTTTGAGCGCGTCGGCGCTCATCGTTTGCGAAAGGTTGTTGTGTGAATGCGGGTGCTCCGATTCGAGATCATTCATGGCGAAAGACGTGCGCGTGGCGGCAGAGTTGTTGTGGCCGTCATCGTGAAGGCTGTTACTGAGGGGCGCAGACATGGCTTGAAAGCTCTGACGATGCAAGTTGGAAGAAATCGTCGATGGAAAGGACCGAGGCAGAAAGCGGCGGCGGATGAAGATTAGCTGGCTTCGCAAGGACCGGTAGCAACGCGTGTAAGGTGGACTGGAGCTCAAAAGGCGACAGACCCGATTGGAGCGTGTACCCGCAACTGCCTCACCCAGTCCTCCCTCTCGTCGCGTCCCCACCTTTTCGAGCGGAGACGAGCGGACGGACTCGGATTGCCGCAAGAGCCATACACAAGCTGCAATTCGTGTCTCTAGAAACTTACTTGTACGGGTAAATGAAAGGGGGAAGCGGGGAATGAGGAGGAGACGAGACGGGAGGAAGGAAGAGAAGATGAGTCCCCACTTTTCTTCCTCGAGCCTACTCGAGGATCAAACGCTGCCAGGCTACAAGGACCTCACATCACGCACGCGAAAAGGAAGTCACTCAAGGAGGACGGAAGGGTACGAGGGTATCGCCATCAATACGGAAAGTTAACGATGAAATACCGCACAACCGAAGGAATCACGGCAGCAGGAAGAGGTATGGACTGATCAGGGTAAGGAAGGCTGATGGCGTTTATAGCACAGGGGTATCGGTATTACTGGCGAGGACAGCGAAGTCAGCGCGCGTAGCAACGTTGAAGTAAAGGAAGAGAAACGCTCACGATTCGAAATACTCGTCGGCAGTGTGAGAAGTGGTAACCGAGACTTGCGAAGCGGCCGAGTCGTACCTCGATTGGCGCTTGTGCGCACCATCCTCATCGTCGTCGACGGGAGACGGTTCATGAGGAATGACAGCAGAAGGCGGCTGCTCGAACGGTGAAAGCGAAGCCGCAAGCTCGTCGTCATCGTCCTGTTCCTCCTCGTCAACGTCGGCGCTCTCAAGCATGGCTTCGACTTCCTTCTTACCGCGTTGAAGAGAGCGAAGGCGAATGGCAGAGGTGAGGGCGTCGATGTAGGTCGTCCATTTGACGGATTCCGTGAGGAGATGCTGCGATTTGCGCTCCCAGTTGGCGAGAGCCTTGTTGCCGTTTGTGGCACGGTTGGAGTACTGCCGCATCATCAGGGAGAATCAGTACCTGAGGGGAGGGAAGCGATTCTGGGGAATGCAGACGAACGAGGCGAATCATGGGCGAACGAAGAACATTGTGGTGGGCGAGTTCCGCCTCGACAACGCCGATATGCTTCTTGAGCGCGTCGAGCTGAACTTCCTCCGGCAGATTGCTCGGCGTAAGCGGAACCTGAGGCACCTTCCACTCGTTGATGAGGATACGGTCGTTCGAATTGCTCCCGCCCGAGCTATAGCTGTGAAACGCAGAGCTAGCGTGACTGACTCGGCTGTGCCCACTTCGAATGCTCGCAATCTCCTCAAAGTCGTCGTAGTCGTCTCCTTCAACCGGTTCGGCACGGTTCCACCCATACTCCATGTTGGAGACGCCCCCCGAGAGCGGCTCTTTCGACAGCCTCGCTGACCAATAGTTGCAGGTAGCGACCCATTCGGCGACGAGATCGGGGGTGCCGGCTTGGAAGAAGTAGGAGCCGCCACTGGGGAGGGTGAGAACGAAGCAATGGGGGCGTTCACGGCTGTAGCCCGGTGCAGGCATGGCGGAACACAGAGCGTGAATGAGGGAGATGGAGCCGACGTTCGAGGCGTTGGCCTGCGGTAAACCCGAGTCAGCTGGGATCATAGCGAGCTTATAGCAACAGTTGAAGATTGGCACGCACCGTCCAATCGCCACCTCCCAGCCCTCCAGCCCCCGCCCTCATCCCGCCTCCCGTATCAAACCTGAACATCTTAAGCTCGCCGTTCGAGATGACCACAAACGCCTGTACCCAGCTCTTATCCTTCGACCGCTTACCGGTAGTCTCCCAATAATGCTTGCGGTGCAGGATTCCTTCCTTGGCCCAAGGTGCGCCGAGAAGGGCGAGTTCAGCGCTCGTGACCGAGATAGAGGATGAGTCCGACTTGGCGTCGTCTTCTTGTTGTTCACGGATGATGGTGTGCGAGAGGGAGTTGGCGAAGCCAATGGTAGGGACGGCATGGTGCTGGGAAGCGACACCGAAAGCGGTCGACCAGTGTTCCTGTAGGAGCACATGCACTTGAGTAACGTCACATGTAGAGAGAGGTTTCAAGGCAAGACGTACATCGCTGAGGGAGGTACTGGTACTCGGCGAAGGGCTCGACGGTCTCGCCAAATCCAGACTACTCGACGCGCCCAAGAACGCCCCCACGCCTCGAATACTACTCCGCTTGTAAGAGCTCGACACGGATCCAGCGCTCGCAGCCGAACTGTTGGCGCCGCTCCTCCGACTCGCCGACCGATTCACCCCGCCGCTCCAAGTCGCGTAGGGCGAATTACCCGGCATGAGCGAGAGACTTGGTCGCCCTTCCGGCAGGTGAAGGTTCGAGCCAGACCCACTGCCCGAGGTTTGGTAGATCGGCTGCGACTTGATCGCGTTGTACATGTCCTTGAGCGTGGCTTGCAGGCTCGCTTCGAGGGATTTGGCCGATGCGGTCGAGTTGACAGTAACGAGGCTTTCGCTACGTATGGGAGTCGCAGCCGAGGGGAGACGAGCGGGGCTGTCGGTGCCGGATGCGGTGCGAGAGACGACGGGCGAGGCAGGAAGGTGGGTGGTCGAGGAAGAAGGCGATTCCCGGGAGGTTTTGTAGCTGTTGGTGCGGACGCTTGCGGCCGTTCGAGGGCGTTCAAGAGACTTGCGAGATAGCGATGCCTCGGGCGAGCCAAAGACGGCAGAGTCGGTGTCCTCTGAAGAGGCAGCGCTGGGGCGGGGGGAGAAGAGCAAAGCGGGTCCACCGATTGTTGGGCTGACGACGTTTTCACTGCTGTCACCTGTCTGAGACTTGATGGCTTCGACAGTGTTGCGGATGAACTGCTGGCGAGTCATGCGGCTGGTAGTATCGACAACGTGAAGGTCGGTGTTGAGCAGAAGAAGGGAATACGAGACGGCATGGACGACATCTGCATAGCAAGTAGCTGTCAGAGTCGACGACTCATGGCGAGGGAGCGGAGCACGCACCGGCACTCCCGTAAACATTGCGAGGGTTGTCCTCAAAGTACCGCCGACTGAACTGCTCCAGGATACGGTCTACTTGCTGCGTCTCAGCCTTGAGGTAGAGCTTGCCGCATAGCCGTCTGCATCACGCAAATCAGACTCAGTCAGCGCTTGCCGATTAAGGGCGGGACGAGAAACGTACCGAAAAGCGACATCCAGCCGCAGACCCGTAAAGTCAAAGTTGTCGATGTAACATCGCAAGGCGGCGACATTGACTCGACCCCTGCTCGCACGCAATCCTCATTAGCCACTTCTCAACCTTTCTCGGCCTTGAAGCCACAAAGGAGAGACAGCAGAGAGCAATAGAAACGCACGCCGATCCCAACCACTCCGCAATCTTCCTCCTCTCCAAAAACCCCTCATCCTCCTCCCAAGCCCTCCTAGCGAACCCCTTGGCCTTCTCCTGCAATTCCTCTTCTGGCAGGACCTCATCCTCTTCCTCACGTTTCTTCTTTGCCCCTGCGGGCCTACGAACTGAAGTAACAGACGGGACGAGGGAAACGGAAGAAGCTGCGGCGGAAGGAGGGTGGGAGCGGGACGAGCCGGATAGGATGGAATGAGAGGAGGAGGGATAGCCAACTATACTTGCTCGACTGATGGTTGCGCGCTGGTTCGAACGAGTGGAGGAACCGTTCGGCGTGACGGGTGGGGCGGGTGAAGCTGATGGAGGTTGAAGCTTGGAGGGTTTAGTCGGAGTCGGAGACGAGACGGGTTCCTCTGCTCCGACAGGGCATGACGGAGAGGTCTTGATCGGGGTCATGCTGGTGGTGGCAAGACTCGAATCCCGCGAGTGAGAACCTTCAGCGATCGTTTCGAGCCCGAGCCCGACGCCGTCTGAATCGGAGGAGAAAGAGCGTTGCTTCATGGATGGTCGAGGTGACATGGCCGAAGGAGAAGAGGCAAACAAGGTATCGGGCGGAGAGATAGGAGACGGGGAGGGAGACGACCGGGAAGGAGAGACGAGTCGTATCGAAGGCGTTTCGTCCAAACTTTCTCGGGAGCCGGGTCGACCACCAAGGGTAAGTGGGGAGGTAGAGGTCGCAGACAGAGGAGGTGGAACAAGCGACGAGGTGGGCAACCTTGCGCTTCGCTGCTGCATTGCTGTCGACATATACGCCGGCAACCCTTGAGGTGCAGGCGGCACCGCTGGGTTCTCCGGCAAACTCGGTCGTCGACCAGGAGAGGCTGTTCGTGCCCGGTACAGGGTGGGACTGCCCGGCTGTGGCGAAGACGGCGCGAGAGGGTAAGTCGACCTCCGCGGTGACCCATCCGGATTAGGCGAGTTCCCTCCTTCAATGACCCCGTCCACCCCGAGCCTCCACTGGGTCAATTCGGACTTGAGGCGGTCATCCTCCTCCCTCGAGCCTGGTTTGGATGACGCGGGAGGCCGTCTTCCTTTGCTCACCGTCGTCAGAGCCGGATCCGCCATCTGCGACGGGATCCCCGAATTCAAGCTCATTGACCGCCGGCGGTTCGAAGAGGTAGAAGTGCGGGTCGCGACGGATCCGGCAGAGAAACCGCTTTGCTGAGATTGGAGGGAGTTCTGTGAGTCGTCTCGGACGATGGCTTGGGAGGAGAGCTTGGCAGGAGCAGGATGCCGCGGGAGGACTGGGGAAATGTGCATGTCGATCGAGGTGTTTCGGGTGCCCGTCGCAGAGGACGCGGCCTGCGGTCGTCTGGGCGAGGAAGTGAGAGTGTTCCGTGCGGTGGAATAGGAAGAAGGAATGGCAGGGACAGGCGGAGCGGTGGAAGAAGGCGAGAAGGTCGCGTCGGAAGGGGTAGTAGGGGCGCTCGTCACGGGCTGTAGGAACGGCAGTCAGCACTTGCCACAGACTGAAGGCGAACCACCTACTCGTCCGTTTGCGCCAATGGAGGACCCGCCTCCAAACTTGCGGAAGAACCGACTGGTTTTGCGCATCGTGCGCGACAACGAAATCTGCGAGCCGGGTTGGTAAGCTGTTTCTTGCTTCAGTACGAGCACATTGAACGCACCTTGCCCTCTTCGTCGTCTCCAGCATTCGACTTTTTCCTCCTCTGCGGCTGCGGACTAAAGTCGAACCCGATGCCTCGTTCTGATGGCGCCGACAAGGGAGCCGCCAGGCTGGTTGAGCTGGGGTTGAGCCCGCTGAAGACATAGTCGTCCATTTGAGCTTGTGATGTGGCGGGCGGAAAGGGCACGTGAACGTAGGACCCGGTGGAGAAGGTAGAGATGGCGGAGAGGCGGGGTTTCGGGGGGGAGGAAGGTCGGGAGGCGAGGGTCGAGTCGGCGGAGGAGGGGACTGACAGCTGAGACGCAGAACCGGGTGGCGAGGACGGCAGGCGGGGCGAGGTGCGGGAGATGCTCGGCGAGGTGGTAGACCTGGCTCGAGAAGGTCGAGGTGGGGAAGTTGGAGTGTGTGCCGACTCGTCTGCGTCTTCGTAGGCCTCTTGACGCGTCGGATCGAGCACCTCTTGCTCGTCTCCTTCTGCTGAAGGGGTGCCCAGTCTCGCACTGGCTTCCTTTGCCTTTTTGAGTAGGCTCGAGAGGTCGGGAGAGGAAGCGTTTCCCAGGGAGCGAAACATGCTGCGTCGTTTGAGGGCATCGGGTGAGGCGGGGTCAGGAGAGAGCATGGTGGCTGAGGTGTTTGAGGTGTTTGTGCGGTTTGAAGAGTGGAGGTCCGGGCTGGTCGGGAGGTCGGGAGGAGCGAGTCCCAGAGTGGTTTCGTCTGTGGTTGAAGTCGAGGTGTGTCGGGTGTCGTGAGTTGACAGGATCGAGTCAAACTGAGACGGAGTTATCCTGGATAGTCTGCGGTTGTGACGTTCATCGGGCGAGAGATTAGACGGGGCAGAGTTGTCGACAGAGTCGGCAGTCGAAGAACGGTCAGGGTGTGGTCGTAGTCTGGCAGTGGCAGCTGAGAGCATTCCTCGGCTCTCCTGCGTAGTCTATAGAGCAGCAGGTGAACTCTGTCTAGAGGAACTGGGACCGAACCACAACAGTAACCACACTCGCTCACTCGTTGAGATATCCCCTCGTCACCCACTCCCTAGGCTAGAGACTCTGCGACAGAGCATGACAGACCTGTGGATATCCCAAGTCAAGCAAGCCCAACTCTCCCAAGACGGTCAATCCTTCTCTGCTCTGCTGTCTCCCCTCCCCACTTCAAACTCATTTCAGCTCCTGCAACAATCCCTACAGGTATGAGCAACGTCTTGACCCTCTCAGCTCGCTAGAGGCTTACCAGTGCACCCCTGTAGAACTCGTCAAGCCGCCCTGCCCACTACACCTCCCTCACCCGCTCCTCCTTCCCAGAGTACCGCCCTCTCGCAGACTTCCTCGCCGCCTTTCTCCTCTACGTCAGAGACTCTCCGACTGTCCAACATGGAGCATCGACGACTGCCGTAGCCCTCGACAAGACGTACGCCCTGCTCGAGGACTGCTTCAAGTAGGTCTGCTTTTCTCTCAGGCCCTGTCGCTTCCTTCCCGGTTGACCCAAACTTGGTAAAGGACTGCAGATCGTCTCTTTGCTCAAGGCGAGACCGGGTGGTTCGTACCTACACTACGAAAGCTGACACGGCGGCTGATCGATGTCGCCTTGGCCGTTCGTACTTTTCCGACCCTGTCTCTAGTAGGGCCGGCAGCATGCTGACTCTGCTTCGACCCATCACCAGGTCGGACGTGCATCAGGAGACCCGAAGCTAACGCGTGCGGGAGAGGCTGCACGACTACTGGGCCGACCGATGGGAATTGCCGCGAGCGACCGGTGCGTTTCTGTCCTTTGTCCCCGCCGCTCAACTGCGTAGCGACTCTCGCCTCGCACTGAACCACGCAGCTACACAGGATCTCTCCTTCCCCCTGCAAGCGCGACGCCCTCTTCCTCCTCGCCAACCAAACCTTCCGAGTCTACTTTGCTCTGTCCAACCTTCGCCTGTGCGACACGGTCCTCAACAATACCTCCAACTCAGCCGCCGTACTCGAGCAATTTCCTCGAGCGGATCGCGTCGCGTTCCTGTATTACCGGGGGCGGATAGCCTTGTACCAGCGGAGATTGCCGCAGGCTAGGAATGATTTGAGGAAGGCGATGGCGGCCTGTCATGCCGGCGCTTGGAAGACCGGAAGGTACGTCAATCTTCCCCTCAGCACCTTCGGAACTCTGAATGAACTAAGCAGCGGCCCTGCAGGCTTATCCTGATCTACTTGATCGCCGCCTCTCTACCACTCGGCTTCTTCCCCTCACAACCCTTGCTTGAGCACTTCCAGCTGTCTGCGCATTACTCTGCGCTGCTACCCGCCTTAAAGGTACGCGTATAGCCGCGCCTGACACCGCCTTGCCCAGCTGACTTTGTTCCCTACTTCCCTGCCCAATACTCAACTCCACCTTTGCTGGCGCGAATCTCGAATTTCCGCCTGATCAGAAAGGCCACTTCGCTGCCGTACTCGCCCAGCTTGACGCACACCGACCATGGCACCTGAAACATGGCAACTACCTCTTATTGCGAGAAAAACTTGAGGTAGTGTGTTGGCGAAATCTGGCTCGACAGACGTACGTGTCCCCTCATCTCCTACCTCCCAATTGTCGTCTGCCTCGCTGGCGTTGAGCTCACACGCGATAGCTACGCCCATTGGCTCGCCCCACCTCCCACAGATTGCTAGTAACCACCAACGGTTCCCCGCTACCTCCCGCCGGTCCTCCGAATCTAAGCCTCTTTGCCCTGTTGGCAGCAGCCAAGGTTGCTTGGCCAAAGGAAGAGGCGGAGGTGATGGATGTGGATGATGTAGAGGGGATGTGCGCCGGGTTGATGGAGCAGGTTCGTTTCGTTGTTTTTACCCACCCTGTTTCATCCCCTCTCCTTCGCCCTCCTTTCCCTTGCTCCATCTTGCCTCCCGTGCACCTGCACCTGCTACTCCCTCTTGCCGCATGTCAGAGTCTTGATGTGGCCCAAAGCCCGGGCGCGATCGCTCATTCCCCTTTTTGCGACGTCTGTCCTGGCAGGGCTACCTCAAAGCCTACATCCTCCACTCGAAACGGTTACTCGTCCTGCAAAAGGGGGAGAGGTGGGGGTTCCCGCCGTTGAGTACGGTGAATGCTGTAGCTGGGTAGTAGACTCTGAACAGAGGCGAGCTCTAGGGAGGAGGGCAACGGGGTGACAATGCAGGAAAAGTGGCCTTTTTTTTCCTTCTTTTGTTTGGAATCGACTAGATAGTTCAGAGGGCGGTTTGTCTTGTGCGCGGTGAAACGTCTCGATGTAGCGTGTCGGTCGGTGTACGAGAGAAGACTTTGTTGTTGGTCGACTCGGGTGCCGAAGTTCCTTTCAATTTCCCTCGAAGTCGCTCCTTCCCTCTTCAACCTCGACTCATCTCATTTCCGCCATGGTTAGTCCAATCGCTGGCTGGTCTGCGGCTGTACTGACATATCCACGTGCTCCAGTCACGACACCGCATTGTCAAGAACCTCGATATCGCCGGTTGGTTGTCGTCCTCTGATCGACATCAACAGTTGCAAACGCTCACACAGCTTGTCTGACAGATGAACTGGACGACCGAGACTACTCAGATGGAGAAGATTACTACGGTGTGCCTCTCCTCTCTCTTATCCTGCTGTGGTCGAGTCGAACTGATGACTTGTCTGAGCAGCCGACATGACGTCGGAACAGCAACGTACACACTTCCTCCCCTTGGACACAATCGAGTACTTGACCCCAACTGACCCAGTCAAGCACCTCACAGAACAAATGACTGCCGCCTTCTCGACCGTTCAATCCATTCTCGGATCCGACTCTCCCATCAGCGACAAGGCAATTCGAGACGCTCTCTGGGATTCTTACTTTGATGTCGAAGGCTCCATTGCTTTCCTACTAGGTGCGTACACTATACTATCAATTCCTCCGGGGGTAATGGATGAGGCTGACCGGGTGAAGGATGGGCAGATGAACAGCACAAGAAGGAACAGAGGAAGAAAAAGGAAGAAGGTGAGGCTTGATTTTCTCTTTCTCGCTTTCCCTGTCTCTCTGTTCCAAGCGGCTGCACGGGAGGAACAGAGAGGGATGAGCATAATGGGGGGGAAAAGGACGACGAGTTCATGGCCCGCCCACCTCAACAGACAACCCTCCCACCGACTCTCTCGCCTCCCTGTCCTTGGACACCGCACCTCCGCTACCTCCTGCCGTTCCGGCCGATCGCCCTTCTTCCGAATCTTCGCCAGCGCCTCCCGCAGCAGCAGCACCCAAGAACAAGCTCGCGGCAAAGATGGCGGCGAATCGAGCGGCCAAGGCTGCTGCTGCAGGTGGTAGCGCTGCCGCTTCCCCCATGCCCACCTTGCCTGCCCAGGGTGGAGCCACATCGCCGGCAGCAGGCTCCTCCGCCCCGTCCGCGCCGGAGAAAAAGCTCTCCAAGTTGCAGCAAAAAATGCTGGCGGCAAAGGCCGGGAAAGGAGGGCCAGCTACAGCACCTCTCCCTCAACCTCCGTCCGACACGGAGCTCGTCGAGGCCTCTCCTTCAGCCGCGGAGCCAATGTCGCTCGACCCCCCCGCCCCTCCCCCTGCCACTTCCTCACTCTTCGCCTCCGCCGCCCTCTCCGCCACTCCCTCCCCGTTCGCCAGCGCTCTGTCCCCCGCTCCCTCCGCACGACCATTCCTCGAGCCCGTCGCACGGCGAATCGCCGGCAGTCTGAGCGTGGCAGAGGCGATTGAACGGGGTCAGGTGGAAGCGTTTGGGTTGAGTCCGGATGAGAGAGTCGCGCAGGCTAGGAAGGGGACTAGTTTGGCGGCGGGTGGGGGAGGGAGGAGATAAAGACGGGAAAGGGAATGGGGATGGGGATGATTTGAATCAAAAGGTTCATATGACCGATACATGCAAGATTAGGATGGGAAAAGGTACTGACCGGTTTCTCCTTCCCCCCCCTCCCCCCCTCCTCCATTCTTCCCTTCCTTGTATCTTGGTCGCACCCGCTCAACTCGATTCCTTTCGCCTTTTCGCAGATGCTCGACTGGCTAAACAAGCTCGTAAAGCCGCTGCCTCTCAACCCTCTTCGGCCAAGCCTGCTACTTCCTCCGCGTCGACTAAGCCCTCCGCATCATCCGGCTTGAAGAAAGCCGTTGCCCCCGGAGGAGGAAGTACAAAACCCATTAAGGCCGGTCCTGTGAACGCTCTCAAAGCGGATATGGAAGCCCTTGGCTTGGGGGAGCAGAAGAAGAGTGGGGATCAAGAGGGAATGCAGGTAGATGGAGAGGTGGAGGAGGAGCAACAGTTGCCGCCGCAGATCAGTTTGAGTAAGGAGAAGGTGTTGGAGGAGATTAGGGAAAGGGAGAAGGGGGAGAAACCGGTATTGGCGCTGGTTGTTGTCGGTGCGTTGTCTGGCTTTTGTTCTCTCCGCCTGCTGTCCATGCATGAACGGGAGCAGCAAAAGGTTGATTGTTGGTCATACCACACAGGTCATGTCGACGCCGGCAAATCTACCCTGATGGGCAGGCTTCTGCATGAGCTGGGCGAAACCAGTGAGAAGGAAGTCAACGGGTTTTTGAGGCAGAGTGAGAAGATTGGAAAGGGTAGCTTTGCGTATGCTTGGACCTTCGACGCGATGGAGGAGGAGCGGGAACGGTAAGGATTGTACTCAGCTTCTTGACCATCGATAGGCATACTTACCAATTCCCTTTCTCTTCCTCGTAGCGGCGTGACGATCGACGTAGCCATCGACTCGTTCACTACACCCAAACGACGCTTCACCCTGATCGATGCACCTGGTCATCGCGACTTCATTCCCAACATGATCTCGGGCGCCTCTCAAGCCGACGCCGCCGTCCTCGTAGTAGACGGTTCCTCCGGAGCGTTCGAAAAAGGTTTCGCCGGTGGCGGTCAAACCCGCGAACACGCCCTCCTCGTACGCTCTCTCGGAGTGCAACAACTCATCGTCGCCGTCAACAAACTCGACATGGTCGAATGGAGTCGAAAGAGGTTTGGGGATATCCAGGAGGCGCTGATGCCTTTCTTGGTTCAGATTGGGTTTACGGAGAAGAAGGTTACGTTTGTTCCTGTTGGAGCGTTTGAGGGCGAGAATCTTGTGGAGGCCAAGGATGAAAGGCTCAAGGAATGGTACGAGGATGCTACGCTTGTTCAAGTGCTCGGTGCGTCTTTCTAGATCCAGTTCGATTGTTCTTGTCTGCTGATCCGTCTCGACATGTAGACTCGCTCGACGTCCCCGCTCGCGCTCTTGATGCCCCTCTTCGCATCCCCGTCTCAAACGTCTTCAAAGGTCAATCGGCAACAGCCTCCGGCCTCGCTATCAGCGGAAGGGTCGAGAGCGGCGTCGTACAAGTGGGCGAGAAGCTGGCAGCCCTTCCAGGCGACGAGACTGGTATTGTGCGAGGTACGTTGGCGTCTCGCGATATCACTCATTCGCTCTCGTTGAGAGGGGCCAGAGCTGATTCTTGATTGACCTCATGTAAAGCACTTGAGCTTGACGGCGAACTGGTTCCCTACGCATGGGCTGGTCAGAACGTCACCGTCTTCCTGTCAAACATCGACGCTGTGCAACTCAAGTACGCCCCTGTATCCTCTCTGTATCATTACTCCCTCGCTGACTTCTGCTCTTCGACCTTCTCATTCTTACAGCGTCGGCTCCGTCCTATGTCCCCCGTCTCAACCCGTCCCCCTCGCCTCCTCCTTCATCGCCCAAATCATCGTCTTCGAGCCTAAACACCCAATCACCGCCGGGTATGCCATTGAGCTTTTCAGTCAATCGCGCGATATCCCTGCTTCGATCGTGAACCTCGAAGCCGTCCTCGATACCAGTACAGGAGAGGTGCTGAACGCTAAACCTCGGTGCGTTTGAGCGTTTTTCCAGCCTTCGTTCTGTTTTTGGAACGGACCTGACTGGTTGACGACGGCGCGTATAGCATGCTCCTCAAGAACTCGTCAGCGCGGGTTCGAGTCCAACTCCGCCCTGCAGTAGGCGGGAGGAACGCCATCCCTATTGAGCCATTCTCTGTCAATAAGAGTATGGGTCGAGTCGTCCTCCGGAGGAATGGGGAGACCGTCGGTACGTGCTCTCGCTCGTCCTCTCGCTCGCTCTAGGATGCTGGCACAGACTGACCAGCTTCCGCCATGGATCTCGCTTCCTTACAGCGGCGGGCGTGGTACTGGAAACCTTGCAATAACCGAATCATCTTCCTCGAACGAGCGCATGCCGCGCGCACAGCTGCTTACACATGTGTCAATTCTCGTCGACCCTATTCTAGCTGGCTATGTGCTCTCTTTGCTCGATAAGCGGAAAGCGAGTCACCAGAGAAGAGAAAACTCTATGCTCCCTTGCAAAGTACGGACTACAATCGCGCGTGTCAATCGAATCGGACAGGAGGAGAAGGAGGAGTAAGTCAACCGGGAGGAGTCGGAAGTGAGGAAAGGAATGGAATGGAGTGAGAGAGTGGGTAGGTCGCTGGCGAAGCGGGGTGTAACGGTGCGTCAGAGGGAGAGGGATCATGTGCATGGAGAAAGAGGAGGGTGAGGACCGAGATGCGATTGGATAACGAAGAGGAGGCGAGGGAAAGCGGCGAAGGCGTTTACTCTACAGTCCGGGACAAGTCTGTCAGCTTCGCTCAAGAAGGGAGGAGCTACAAATCGAGCAGTGCGAAAAGAAGGCGACGTACGGTTTGCACACTGCACCTGCGGTCCACCCTGACCCTCCTCATCCTCATCCATAGCATCATCATACCCTCCAGCGCCCATTCCACTCTTAGCCCTCCTCTCGCTCGCGTTGAATATCTCCTCAATCTCGTCAACGTGCACATTCTTGGCAAACTTGGGCAATTCGGGACGAGGAGGAAGGATGGATTCGAGAGGGGCGAGGGCTGAGGGGTCGAGCGAGTCAGGGAACTTGACGTCAATTTGGACGACGAGGTCGCCGAGTTCGTGGTGTCGGTGCGAGGGCATGCCCTGTCCGGGGATGAGCTTGACGACGCCTGAGATGCTCGAAGCGGAACAAGGGGAAACCGCGCGAGATAGAGTGGCAGGACGGAGTGAAGGCGTTTACAAGGTGCGTGAGCGGGTGTGAAAGCCAGACGATGGAGATAGAGCAGCAACAAGATCAGCTGGGTAAAACTCAGAGGAATAGAGAAGAACGCACCCGGCTTGATAACCTCTCCCGGCTGAATCTTGACGAGAAGCGCGCGGTCATCAAGGTGGGGAATGGTGAAAGCGCCACCGGCAAGGGCAGTGAGCAGGTCGATCTCAACCTCCGCAAACAAGTCGTCGCCCTTGCGCTTGAACAAGTCGTGCGGCTTCTCCTCAATGACGATCACAACATCTCCCGGTTCGACACCGGGCGCCTGATCCGCCTCGCCGTTGAAGGTGATGGTTTGGCCGTCCTTCATACCGCGGTCGATGAAGACCTCGAGCACCTTTCGCTCGTTGACGATCTTCTTGCCGTTGCAGTCCTTGCAGCGGTCCTTGGCGTTGATGATTTCGCCTTCGCCGTTGCAGTCGCCGCAAGGTTGTTGGATTTGCTGCACCATCGGACCGAGTTGGCGAAGAACGATCTTGACACCCTGACCCTTGCAAGACCCGCAAGTCTTGACCGCACCCTCCTTTCCACCCTTGCCCTTGCACTTCCCACAGAGGACGTGCTTTTGCAGCGCGAGCTTCGACGTCTTGCCCTTGTAGAGGTCTTCGAGCGAGACCTTGATGCGGTGAACAAGGTCCTTGCCTTTCCGCGGGCCCTGGGGCCGACCGCCGCGCCCACCGCCGCCGAAGAAGCCGCCGCCGCCACCGAAGAGCTGGGAGAAGAGATCTTGCGGGTCCATGCCGCCCATGCCGCCGGGACCGCCGCCGTTGAGGCCCTCCTCACCGTAACGGTCGTAGACCTCACGCTTTTGCTCGCTGCGGGTCGAAGCCGGAAGAAAAGTAGGGATCGCAAGAGAAGGCCAGGAAGACATGGTCAGCGTGCGACTCTTGGCCGCGAAGACTCGAAGGAGAGCGGCGCACTCGCTCAGGATCTCGTATGCGTGCGAAACCTCTTTGAACTGGTCACCGGCATCGGGGTTCTCTGTAAAAAGGGATGGGCGAAAGAACGGAGAAGTGGATGAAGGGCATGTGTCAGCAACTCCCGCTGAGCTTTCCAAGTCTGCGAAAGGAAACGCACTGTCCGGGTGGAGCTTGAGGGCGAGCTGCGGGCGGAGGGAGGCGAGGTGCAGTATCAGGTCAGCAGCTGTTCCGGTCCGTCAGAGGTGCTCACCAGAGCCACGATCCTCCGCCTCATGAGGGTCGCTGACAACGCAGGCGCAATGCATAGCAACCCGTCAAGCTGCCTGATACTGTCGTCTGCCTACTGGAATGTAATGCGGCTGTGTGCGCTCGCCCCGCCCCTCCAAGCTGATGAAGTTGCGCCGCTGGTCGTAAGTGAACCGGAGTGTTGCGACCCACCTTGCGGTATGCCTTCTTGAGATCGGCGGCAGTTGCACTGGGCTGAACGCCCAGCAGGTCGTAGTACTTGGTCTCGGCAACCATGGCGAGGGAGGAGCTGAAGGGTGGACGTCAGATCAGCTCTGCTCGCTAGGGAGAGTCGAGAGAGATGCTTACGGAGTCTAAGAAGGGAGGTGAAGACTATGCAAGCCACCAGCAATCAAGCAGGAGCGAGCGAGGGAAGTGAAGGACAGGGAAGGGGACCAGGAAGGAAGGCGAGGTCAGCACAGCTTTCAAAGCGACTATGGATGTTCAAGACTGACGTACGCGTCGAGTGAGGCAGTCGGACCAGGTTCCGGATAGTTCTGATAGCTCAAAGTGAGGGAGAGGGAAGCGAGAAGAGCGGCGGCGAAAGAAAAAGAAGGAAAAGGAAAGATCCCTTGTAGCCGCTCCTCGTGTGGCTCTGGCTGAGTAAGCACATGTCTTGTCTGTAACATGGCAGCTCCCTGGCAGCCCTCGACCGAGTCTGACCTGGCGGAACGTAGATCGAAAGGGTTCCGTCGTCCTGCGAGATGCGCTGCCAGTGAGGTTGGTTGACCTCGTCCCTCCTCGTCCCGCTTACCCCCTGGCACGTAGCAGTCATGCCCAAAGCCGCTCCTCTCTCTCAGGAACACGTCGACTCGGACGACGACTCGTCCGCCTCTCCCAAACCTCAGATCAAGGTGCGTTCCTTCCTTATGTTGACTTCCACACGATGGCACAAACAGCTCGGTTTCGGCCATGGGGGAGCGCGCAGCATGTGCATTGACATGTGCTATGGTTTATACACAAGTCTCCGAGCTACACGAGCTGAGCTGACCGTGCAATGCTTTTACGCTTTTACTCTGCGCCCCACTCGGTCCTTCCGACCCTTCTCTCTACCCTCTATCGCCCATGTCGGCCCGGACGCTTTTCTGCTTCGCATCACCGTAACGCAATACGCTGGCGTTCTCTGCCGACTGGATCTCGCCTTATCACCGACCTCGCCGCCGCTTCTTTGCTCACTCCGCTCGCTTGACACCATTTTTGACTCTACTCGTCGCGCCATTTCCCGACCGCTCGACGTGCAGAAGCGTGTCAAGGACGAAGACAGCACCTCGGACGACGAGCCCATCCAGAAGCGCGTCAAATCAGACGCCTCGTCCTCACCCGAAGCCAAGAAGAAAACGGACAAGGACGGCAAGAAGAAGAAGGTCGCGGTGGAGAAGCCAAGCAAGAAGAAGAAGGAGCAGGAGGAGGAGAAGCAGGAAAAGCGCAAAGTCGGGACTGCCAGGCGTTCTTCGCTCACTACCGAAGAAAACGACAACGGCGAGACGTTCATCGACCTCGAGAAGAACAGGAGGGTCACCATTAGGAAGTTCAAGAAGCAGACTCTGGTGGACATCCGCGAGGTATGTCATGCTCACGGTCTGCTCGCAGTCTCCTGCCTTGCACGAGGTCTTTCCCGTCTCGCCGCGGCAGGTTTTTCCGTCACCACTCTTGCTGACTCTGCGTTTCGGGGTTTGGACTGCAGTACTACAACGATGGTGGCGACATGAAGCCAGGCAAGAAGGGGATCTCCCTGACCGTGCAGCAGTACGATCGTCTCAAAAAAGCTATGAGCATGGTGCGCTGTTCTCCTGCACAATTGGCCCTCCCGCATGTGCTGACCTTGCCTCTGATTGGTCGTGTCTCTCCCCGTCCAGATCGATAAAGCCATAGACGATCTCGAATAGGTGAAGATGTCCCGCCTTTCCAGAACGCAATTCGCTTCAAACGGTCACTGTCGCGCCATGTACAGGTGTTTTTTCCATTCTTGTTGTTCACACTATCCTCCCTCCTCTTCGCTTGATTCTCCTAGGTCCTCCGCCCTGCCCTGCCCTGCCTTGCAGGTGCCGGTGCAATGCAGTCGTTTCCCGCTTTCTTCGTCCTGGTCGTTGCCGCTTCTCTATCCTCCTTCCTCTTGGGCTCAATTGTCACTGCTGCCGACCCTCGGAGCAAGCTATCACGAAGCGAGCGATACTCTTGAAGTAGTGCTTACACAGCAAGTTTCGAGCCAACCGTCGATCATCCTTCGCGACCTTCCCTGTCTTCACCCGTCTCTTGAACCTTCTTCGCATCCTCTTCCTTCGCATCGAGTCTGTCCATTTGCAAACCTCGCCTCTGGAGGACTACCCATACCCGTCTCTGCGTACCAGTGCATCCGCGGACCTCCCGCCCCAGCTGCTCACGACTCGCAGTTTGCGACGGTCAACATGTCGACTGCAACACCGCGGCAGCGCTCTCAAGTCGGGCTAGTCTATCTCGACGGCCTAGACGCCTCAACTGCGCGCCACGAACTCTCAGAAGCGGGTAAACAGATCGGGTTGGCAGCGAGGCAAGGGAGGGATATTGCCCGGCGAGACTTGCGGGACGCTTGGGATGGGTTGGATAGGAGGATAGAGGCTTCGAGTGTGTTGGGCAGGGGACTGAATGGGGGCTTGATGGATGTTACGCAGGTGAGCTTCGCATTTTTTCTAGCCTTCTCTCCCGTTCATCGCTTTCTCTGGAGGGAAGAAGAGGGGCGCTGACCGGTTTTTGGGTATCACGATGCAGTGGGACGGCCTGAAGAAAGCTGCAGGAGATGCCGTAAACTCCTTTCCTCATAGTCCGGGACCTAGCCTGTTTTGACCTCGAATTGAGCAGGTCCACGATGGAGAAAACCGCGTTGCTGTGCTCAAGACACAGCTAGCCGATTCGCACCCAGTGACTTCATTCCTCACAACCTTCTCCATTCCACTACTGACCACCACCTAATGCAGCTCGCCCCGTCACCTCAATATGCCTTTTCTTCGACCGCGAACCTTCGCAAAGGTATTTCAGTGCACGGCAATTTTTCCCGCAAGTACCTCCATTATGCCGAGCAAGACGCCGAGAACGCGTTGCATCAGGCAGAGATGGCAGCTGGAGAGGCGGTCGAGATTGGCAGGAGGGGGTTGACGGATTGGTTGAGGGAAGGCAAGGTGCGCTGTTCTTTCCATTTTCCCTTGTGCACTGTATTCCCTTTTTACGCCTACCTGAGGTACGCATACTGAGCTTTATTCCGCTCCTCTAGCCCTACCTCGACTCCCCGACCCCGCCCACCGTCCTCAAACCGACCTCTTCCGCTTCCCCCGCTGACCCGCTCAAGGACTATCTCGCTCACCGGGATCGTTCCCGAGGTATTGCGGAAGGATTGATGGATGCTGCTGGGGTGGCGCTCGACGTCGGGATCGGCATGGGCGTGGGCGAGTTGGTGGAGAGGAGGAAGAGGGAGAAGGAGGCGGCGGGGCTGAGATGAGAGCGAGCTGCTCGAAGAGTTCATAGTGCGTACATCCTGTGCATTCTACGGCTCGTTTCTAGTCATAGTGACGGCGTAGCATCTCTTAGGAGGCATGGGGAGAAGCTCACTTTCTGCTCATTGATACTTTCAACCGGTACAATCGGGCTCGAGAGCGTACACACCTGCTGAATGCTCTGCTTCAGCGTCAGTGTGCGCTCCATGAACGCTCACCTCGTCGTTGTAGCTCACAGCTGCACGCGTCGTCGTTACACCTCGCCCTTCTCCGCCGACCTTCTGCGCGGTGCAGCCGAGTGCAGCGCCAGCGCTTGATCGCCTTCCCCATCTGACAACTTGCTGCAGCTTGGCCGTTGCGCGACCCTCGGACCGCCAGAGAAGGTTTCCGAGAAAAGCTTCCTTCCCCAACTGGCGGTACTTGCTCACCTTTCTATGGTTTGCAAAGCGCGGCGAGTCTCTCTCTTCTTTACCTCTCCCTCCTCTTTGTCCTCAGCGCGAAGAAGGTCTGCCGCCCGTCCCCCTTTTCAGATTCTTTCCCTCTTTCGCTCAAATAACTCGAGCGTGGTGATCCTAACCCGCTCTACGAATCAACAACGCCTCATGCACCTAGTGTCAACATGAAGATCTCTACCACCACCCTTGCCGCCAGTGCCGGCCTTATTATCAGCGCTCCTTCGGCTGCCGCTGGTCCACTCTCTTACGGTATCTGCCAGGCTGGTTGTGCCGCGGTGGTGGTTGCCTGCTGTACGTTCTCCTTCCTTCAAGCCTTCTGCAGGCCCCTAAAGCTAAGCTTGGTTCTCATAGACTCGGCGGCCGGCGCCGTGTAAGCTTCCTTTCCCTCCTACCGAGCTTTTCTCCCTTCGTTCGCGCTGACTTGTCGATGTGATCTGCTCCCTCGCGCAGCTTTGGTACCGTCACCGCCGGCGTCGGTACGCCCGTGGCCATCCTGGCTTGCAACAGCGCGTTCGGTACTTGCTCGTCCGCCTGCGTTGCCGCCGGCTGTCTGCCGATTCCGTAAGGATGAGTCTGGTCCGTTATGCCGTCCGTTCGCGGGTTGCATTCTCTGCGCCGCCTTTGTGCCGACACCACGCTGACCTGTCCTCGTGTAGAGTGACAAGCACGCCGACATCTTCTCCCGTTCGTTCCGACCCTTCCGTCCTTTCATGTCTGAATCTTGCCTGCTGGCCTCTCGGCAAGGAGAGGGTTTCGAGGACGGATACGTGGCAGCTTTTTGTACCGCTACAGTACTGCGATACACTACCGAGTTTCCGTTCTCATCCGTCGGTCAGTCGTGTCGAAAGAGAACAACGAACATTGCTTCTCGACTTGGGCTACTGTACACAAACCAAGCCATCAAGCGACCTTTCCAGGGGTGGTCAAGCGGGGAGGAAAAGAAGAGGTGGATTATGCGGTCCAGCAACCGGAGGAGAAAGGAGAAAGAATCCGCGAGCAACGAAGCGAGAAACGGGAGACTCCCGTGCGCTACGTCTGTGCGCTTCTCTCGACTTTCTGCTCTTCCTCCGTTGTCCTGCTCAGCATGCGAGGCCAACGGACAGGTCTCCGCTTGTGCTGTCACTGCTGTCCTACAGTAACTGCAACCGCCGTCCAAAAAGGAAGAAAGGCAAAGTACGTAGACGCGGTTCAACCCGAGACGAGGGAAGTGTACGTGCTGATCCACGAAGCGGGCACGAGAAAGTCGAAGGTAAGCTGCTGAAAAAGGCGTGCCGAGAAAACGAGAACGATGGGCTGAGCAAACCCAAGGATCCAGGAGAAGGAACGGGCGAAGATGCGATTCGCCGCCGAAGCGATGTCGAAGAGTTGCAGGATAAGGCTGCAGGACCAGCCTGGCTCTATCTTCGACGCTTCTCCGGCTCCGCTACGAAGCATCTGCGTCAGCTGCGTCGCTTTTCATGAGGAAGAGGCTGGTTGAAGACAAGGAAGGCGATACGTACGGCTTTGTGGCTTTCGCGCAACTCGCCTGACACAGGTTGAAAGCAAGGCGGCAAGCAGAAGTAGCGGTCGAATGATCTCAATGTCCGCGCCGAGACTGCGAACCGTAAACCAGTCAGTGCTGTACTCGATCGCCATCAGAGAGCAAAAGGAGGCAGGTGACACACGTCTCTCCCGCCGCTTTGTAGCAGACTACCACGAGACCAGCACTTCCCTTTTGACACTCAGCATACGGCAGCCCGATGGTGGCCGCTGTACGCTGAGCTAGCAGTGCCGAGAGCAGCAAGACGAGTAACGCGATGTTCATGGCAATCCTGCACAGGAGAGGCGCGATCAGCTGCCACAAGACACCTTAGAGAGTAAGGCTTGCGGACCGGGGGTGTGGCTGTTGAGCGAAAAACACAAAGAAGGTTGATTAGAACGCCGTGACAGGAAAAGGTTGAGGCAGACACGCAAGGACAGAGATCAGATCAGGGAGTTTATAGACAGGTACATACTCTCAGACTCACAGCTTCGTACCGAGTTGAGGAGTCTTGCGAAAGAAAGAAAGAAGAGGGGTGGAAAAGAACAGAAAAGAACTGAGACTTATGGTACATCTGGCGGAGCAGTCCGGGGCAGCCGAGCTAGCCTGAGCGAATTAGTCCCACTGGTGCCGTGTCTGTGCCCCCGCGCGACCTCTCACTCTCGAATCAAGGAAGAGAACATCACTTTGACCTTCTCAACTCAGCGCGAGAATGCCGGTCCACAGTCCAAAACAGACCGCCCCACATGCGCTTTGACAAGCCTTGCATTCTTGAGAGGCTTGGAGCAACGTGAAGTGATACTGGTAATATCTCGAGGCAATCCCAACCGGGTCTATGCACATCCCGCAAATTTGCTCCCGAGTCCTGATCGGGAGAAAAGGCTTCGCCGGTTTGCAACTCAGCTAGTCGCACAGAGGGCCGGACCCGATTGGAAGGGGTGTACAGTGTTCGTATCTTGAGGCCAAAGAAGGAACAAGCGAGGACAAAAGGAAGAGAAGAAAAACAACCAAGCCCTTAGACACTTCGAGGACGGGGCACTGCGGCTTCGAGACTCTGTTGCGTGCCGAAGAGGGACATCACAAAAGCGGGAGGGAGGTCAAGGGGATGTAGCTTACCCTTACGGAGTCGGAGCCAAAGCGATCGCGGCACAGGCGGCCTGGCAACTGCCAAACGCGCCGTTGCAGGCGATGATGGCAGCCGGGGTACCGGCACCGGCAGTGACAGTGCCGAAGCTGTACGGGAAAATGGGTCGTTGGTCATCCGAGCTTCGAGCGTCAGGATAGGCCGGAGTGTAAGGGGAAGAAAGGAGAGCATCAGCATACGTAAACCCAGCCGCCGCGTAGCAAGCAACCACGATCCCGGCACAGCCCGCCTGGCATATACCGTACGCGATAGGACCGGCTTCGACGGAAGAAGCGAAAGCGACGAGGGCGAAAGCCGCGGGGAGGATGCTGGAGGGCTTCATGTCGACTTTTCTGCGTGAGCCGGAGCTTTCAGCTACTCAGCGGGGGTCAGGGGAGGGAGAGCGTGACACGCAACTTACTCGGTAGGAGGTTGAGTCACAAAGCTGTTCGTCGTGTTTTGGGTAGGAGCAACAACCGGCGGAAAGGGCGAATATAGGTTGCCCAGTTAGCTCTACTCCATGCGCGTAAGGTCGGACGGAGACATACTCAGTCGTGGAGAGCTCTGGTGACACAAGATCGAGACGAAGAAAGGGAAAGAAGGGGGAAAGAAGGGGCGAAATAAGGCAGAAGAGGACGTCAGTACACGCTCTCCGAGCGGTAGGTATGCAAATGCTCACGGTCCGAGGTAGTCGACAGTGAAATCTGAGGCTCGAGACTAGCGCGTGAGAAGAAGGAGAAAGAGGAAAGGGAGAGAGTAGAATCGAGACAGAAGCCGACCATCTCCACTTTTACAGAAGACTGCGCGAAAGGCCTGGAAGCCCGTACAAGCGGAAGGTAGAGTGCTGTGTGCACTCCAGAATGTGTGCGAAATGAAGGGAGTGCCAGCAATTCGGAGAGAGCCGCCCTCGCCTTGCCAGCCTGACCTTCTCAACCCAGCTTGACCCTCGGGAGAAAACGCCCAACATCCCTCTATTCCAACACCTTCACCGTCTTATCAAACCCACCACTCAACACCTTCCATCCCCCCTCACAAGGTAATACCTCCACATCCCTAATCAGCGAGCTGCCCTTATCCGCCTCCCTTCTTGCCCGTGCCCTCGCACTCTTCAACTCCTCACTCTCCCCCTCCGCATCAGCGCCCTCGAGAGGAGCCGCCGGGCCATGTGCGCCCTTCTGCACTCGCACTCGGCCTTGCAGGTCTACGATCCGAACGACACCGTCTTCCGAGTTGACTATGACGCCGGCGCCCGAGGGGAGCCAAGCGTGGCGTGGGTTGAAGTAGTCTGACTGCGAGGCGGTGGTATGGAGGGTCAGGAGACGAGTGGAGGAATGGAAGGGGTAGAGGAGGATTCGGGCGTTGGAAGTGTCTGTTTGGAGGGAGAGGAGAGGTAGCGTCGGATGAAGGCCGATAGAAAGGCTGTGATGACAGCATTGCATAAGGGCATGGGCCAAGACACGCATCATCAGGACAGAAGAGAAACGCGAAAACCGGGCCAAGAAGGTCGGAAGGAAACGCACACAGAGAAAGACACAAACGCATCTCCATTCTCATTCAGGTTATGCTCTTCTGTCGCACACGCCGCCTCGTCTTCCTCCTTGCCCTCGTCCGGTACTTGAAGGTAATGCAAGAGGTGATCATCCCGGGCAGCCCAAACAAGCCAAGTCGAGTCTGGCAAGAAGACTGCAGCCTCGGGGTTTGTCCGAGCGGTATCGGTGTGTACGAGGGTGAGTGAGACGGCAGGGTTTGAGGCCAGAGGATCGGGAACTTCGCCATCGAGCAGGGCGGGCTCGTCGGCGGGAGAAGGCGAAGACAGAGAGAATCGGTAGAGGCGGATAAGCTTGTCGTAGCCCAATGTTGCGATATAGCGTCCGTCGGGAGACCAGGTGGCTCGCACGACATACTGGCAGAGGCAGATGTCAAGCTCTGAGCGCGACAGCCAAGGAAGTGCACGCACCTTGGTATGATCTTTGACCTTGACCACGACCTGCCTCGAGACAAGATCCAGCACAGTCAGGCTACCCTCCATCGTCGCACATACAACGTAGCGAGCAGAGTCCTGCGTCGGATGCTGAGCGAGCGCCAGTGCAGGAGAAGGTAAGGAAAAGCTGTCCAGAAGGTCGAACGTTTCGCTGGAGTACATGTTGACAGTGCGGGCGACTGTGGTAGTGAAGATACAGGGCACCAGCTCACTGCCATGAAAGGCTGTCAATGAAGGGTTTCAGAGCAGGACGCGAGAGAATGGCGTACGTTTTGAACCTTAACTCGCTGCTATCCCATGCCCGCCGCGGCAGCACGCCCCTGTTGACCGTGAGTACGTTGGTCGTCTCCTTAAAGGCTGTTCTGACCATGTCGGGCAGCTTTCCCAAGAGTTCCAGCTTGGCCATTTGGTCCAGCAGGGGCGCCGTCGGATCGTCAACCTTTAACCTCGCGAGCCTCTTGCCGACCCAGTCCTCTACGACGTCTTGCAAATCATGGCCACCGTCCGTTGGTGGGGCGTCGAGTCTGGTTAGGCGGGGATTCGCTTCGGCAGCTTCGCGCAGGAAGGACGAGAGGGCGTCGTGGTAGTTGTGCGAGCGAAGGAAGCGGGCGACGAGGCGGTGAGCTTCCACCGATGCGTCCAGTGTTGTCATCCTGTTATCGTGCCCTTACCAGAGCTCAGAGCGGTGGGAGTGGAGGTGATCCAGTGTGGATTCGAAAGAGAAGTTAACGCCAACCGGGAAGTGGGGTACAGACAACAAAAATGGCAGAGGATAGTAGTCACACAGAGATACACTAAGAGCACTAGATCGCTGCTACATAGCCCCTCTGCCCCGTTTATGGCCTACTGAACTGAGGAAAAATAGGTGAACAGGGGGTTCTCCGCCCCAGAGCTCGTTCGCTCACTTCGCGCTCTCCAGCGCATCTCGAACTCCTTTGAAGGCTTAAATGGCTCGGCAAGGTCGTCAACCGAAGCAACTCGCGCAGACTGGCCGCAAACCCAAACCCGCCCAACCCGCCGCAAGCAAGGGCAACTCTGGCCGCTCCGCCTCCGCTTCCGCCACCTCTGCACCCGACCCTCTCGATGTGTACGCCTACAAGGCTCGCGTCAAGCGACCGAGAGGAGATGTTGACCCTCTCGCCCGTGCCAAGTCAAACCAGGGAGGAGCGAACAGGAAAGGAAAGGCTGCCCCGCCTGAGAACAAGGGCAAAGGAAGAGCACGCGACGATGATGACGAAGAAGAGGACGACGATGAAGAAGATCTGAGCGACGAGGAGGGCTTTCGGGTATTCGGAGATGAGGTGGTCGAATTCACCGGAAGGAAGCCGAAAGGTTTCAAGCTGGGCATGGACAGCGACCAGGAGGGTTTCGGCAGCGATTTCGAGGACGAGGATATCGACAGCGACTTGGCGAGTGGCAGTGAAGACGATCTGCCACGAGCAGGAAGCAGCAAGGGGAAGAAGGGCGGCGATGTGCGTTTCCTTTTCTTCCTTGCCTTTTATCTCGAGCTCATTCTGATCCGGACCCGCCCCTGCAGCGCCAACCCCGCCGAGAAGCCGAAGTCGACCTCGACGAGGATGAGATCGACTGGGACGACGAGGACGGCGCAGGCTACATGGACTTGACCGAGATGCTTGACGCTGGCGGCTATGCGTCCGGCGGTTCTGGTTCAGATGGGTCCGGCTCAGGGTCTGACGAAGAGGCTGAAGACGACGAGGAGATGTCGGAGGACGACGACGAGTCAATCACTAGTGAGGATGAGGGTGCGCTCGACAAGCTCGAGTCTTTCGTCGGAGGCTTGGACAGCAAGAAGCGCAAGGCGGACGATGGTGAAGATGGCATCGGGAAGAAGAAGAAGAGGGTTGTGCTGAAGGAGCGGACGGAGGCATATCCGGAGGGCGAGTTCGTCGCTGTCAACGCGGATTTGACCGACGGTACGCAGTTTGCTTTGCCCTATCTCGTGTCGCACTCACTTTACTGATACTACTTGCTCAATGCAATTCAGGCAAACTCAACCTTGACGATCTCCTTTCCACCTTCTCCGACTCGAAGAACCCCCGTCTCGCCGCCCTTCGCAAATCCCTCAAACCCCTCGCTCCCTCTTCTTCCTCTTCGGCCGAAAAGCTCAACACCTCCAACTCGCACCTCAAGGCCTCTGGTCCGCTTGCTGCCCCGCTTCCGGGCAGGCTGCAGGACAAGGTTGACCGCGAGGCGGCTTACGAGAAGACTAAGGAGGAGACGGACAAGTGGAATGAGACTGTGCGGAGGATGAAGGGAGAGAGCGGATTGGGCGTCGAGGGAGCGAGGCATGAGCGTCTGACCTTGCCCCTGATGAATGCCGGAGGTGATGTCAAGCGGGATGCAAATGCAGCAGAATGGAGTGCCAAGTTCCAGGTCCGTCGTGCCCCTCCTCTCCGCCTCGTTGACGGCCACGCAGACTGACCCAAGCTCGCGCGCTGCAGGCCACCAACGAGCTCGAATCGTCCATTCAGAGCCTGCTCGCCGCCGGTCAGATGCAGCAAAGCGATCTCGACAAGCAAGAAAAAGCCGAACTTGCCAAGCTCGACCCAGCCGACCTTGCAGCCCGCCAAGCCGAATTGCGACGACAACGCGACCTCATGTACCGCGCTGAGCGGAAGGCCAAGCGTGTTGCCAAAATCAAGAGTAAGGCCTATCGCCGCATTCATCGCAAGGCGAAGGAACGGGGTGAGGAGGGTGGACCGCAGCTCAGCCTCGAAGATCTGGCCGAGCTCGACCGCATCGACGGCGGCAACCGCGTTGAGGAGGAACGGACTCGCCTCGACATAGTTAGGGCCAAGGAGCGAGTCACCCTCAAGCACTCCAATAAGGGCGGCCGATGGGCGAAGAAGATCGATGGCTTGGAGGGGCTGGAAGAGGAGCGCAACGCCGGTATTCGCGATATGGTTGCTCGACGAGAAGAGCTGAGGAAGAAGATTGCGGGTATCGGTTCGGACGACGACGAAGTGGACGAATTTGCTTCCTCCAGCTCCGACGGCGGTGCGGGTGCTTCCGACGACGAGGACGACGGCGACTTCGACTCGATTCGACGAAAGGCTTTCGATGAACTCGCCTCGCTTGACGAGAAAGAGGCGGCGGCCAAGGCGAACGACCCGAAGCTCAAGGGAGTCATGAACATGAAGTTCATGAAGGATGCCATGGCGAGGTCGGACAGGCGGGTGCAGCAAGAGGCGGACGAACTCAAGCTCAAACTTGCGCAGATGGACGAGATGGCAGACGCCGAGGATGGCGAGGAGGCAGGTCCGCTTGCACTGAGTGAGCAGGTTGATGGCAACCTGGGCCGAATGGTCTTCGGGCCTTCCGGTGCTGCAGGCAAGGTGCGTTCTTCCGTGGTACTACGCCATCCCTTCTCAACTGACGCTGCTATGCTCAGGCTCCTATCCCCCAGCCCGCCGCCGGATCCTCTTTCTCCGCTCCGAAGTCCCTCACCACGACCAAGCTCTCTTCCGTCTCTGTCGGCTCTCCCGCCTCTTCTTCCCGTCCTGCTGCTCGCACCCGTCCCTCCTTGTCCAACCCCGGCATCACCGCTTCCGAAGCCGAATCCAACCCTTGGCTCGCCCTCGCAGACGACGAGCCTTCGTCCGGCAAAGTATCTCGCAAAGGCAACAAGGCTTCGCACGGCAAAGACGCAACCGAGGCTGCCAAATCCGCGAGTAAAGCCGCGCGCGTCAAATCGAAGCAGGCCGACGCTAGGGAGGCGGATCGGGAGGATGCCAAGGTGGAGATTGACTTGAACGCCGAGACGGCTCTTGCTACTTCTGCTGCAGCTAAGGGGAAGAAGGGTAAGGGCAAGGGGAAGACGGTGGATCGGGAAGAACCGGCCCAGATTGGTGGTGCGCTGGCTATGCCAGCTGAGGGGATGAGGGCGAAAAGGGAGAACGACGAGGACGACGAGGACGAGGATGAAAACGATAACGTCGAGGCACGAGGACCCGCTGCGTTCAGGCAGCGAGAGTTGGTGAAGGAGGCGTTCGCGAATGACGATGTCGTTGCGGTGCGTTCACCTCTTTCGATGGGGTATCAAACACCCGGACTGACGGGTTCTGTGTGGCTTTGCAGGAGTTCGCCGAGGAGAAGCGACGGGAAATCGAACGCGACGCACCGCGAGAAGAGGACAACACCCTGCCCGGTTGGGTGCGTCTACCTTTTTTCCATGTCGCTTTTCATCCTATTCTTACGCCCTCACCTACGTAGGGATCTTGGGGTGGCAAAGGTGCCAAGAAGCAGAAGAACCCTCGCAAGTTTATCACCAAGATTGCCGGTATCGACGCTGAAAAGCGAAAGGACGCCAAGCTCAACCATGTCATCATCAGCGAGAAGAAGGACAAGAAGGCGTCTAAGTACTTGCTCAAGGATTTGCCGTTCCCGTACACGTCGGCCGCGCAGCACGAGCACAAGCTGAGAACGCCCATGGGTCCCGAATGGTCGACTTCGACTGTGAGTCTGCCTTTCTTTCCCGTAACGATCTTCCTGCACTGTCTTCCGTCGTGCCAAGCTTTACTACATTGCACGGCTCCTCTGCGCGTGCACACGCTTCGATCAATTGCATGCCGGGGCTTTTTTTCAAACTGACCATCTTTCTCGCTTCGCCACTCACAGGTCCTGCGCGATCAGACCATCCCGTCCGTCCTTATCAAGCCCGGTGTCGCAATCCGTCCCGTCGACCGCAAGATGCGGTAGGTGTTTGCAAACGCCTCTGTAGTTCCGTTCTCGAAGGCTGTTTCCTCGTAATTCCGGCTGTTCAGATCTGGTCGCTGTTGCCACAAGTGATCTACCCGAGTGCTACGTAGTATTGGGCGAGCAGCAGAAGTGATAGGTAACTTACTGTCAAGGTAAGTTGCTGTCAATGTCTGAGAAGCCTGCTTTTGCTCGCGGCATATCGCGGACGATCATTATTCGAGTCCTCCAAAAGTGGTTGCTCGCCGAAGAACCGTTCCAAGCGAGGTTCTTCGCAGGGGCCCCGGAATCTCCTCTTTTCAAGATCCTCGCGGTTGGTCTGCTGTGCCAGTAGTCTGACGGCCCATATCTAGTCCTGCATTGGCTTCACACGACACTGGAGCGGCTGTTATTGGAGACCCTGTTCGGTCCGATGGAGCGAGAGGGACCGGGACAGTTGATCTCCGGCTGCTGCGCACGAGGCTGATGACATTGAGCGACAGATTCGCAAGTACGAGATTGCAAGGCCAAGCTAAGTAGATACTTGAGACAGGCTGACCCGGCTCCGAAAAGGGGAGAGGGCCAGTGACGAGGAATTCGAGGTACGGTTATGCAAAGCAAAAGTTCGGCAAATCGACGGCAAGCGAGAATCTACCCTGCTCGACCCTGCCTATCCTGCTGCCTGACCCTCTCCGACACTCAAGCGACACCTAGTATACGTTGATAGTCACCTCAGCGGCTGACGGGCGCCGTCCTCGCACCCTCCCACCTCAAGTCCGAACTGGAGCAGAAAAATAAGCCATTGTCACCTCTGTCCCCCTCTTGCTCGAGTTGAGGTGGAGCAAGCACCGGACCTACTACCTGTACTCGACTTCGGCCATCCCGCCGTCGCCCAATCAACCTCTTCGACCTTTCGTCCGCTGCGTCATCCGCGCTTCATCTTTCTACTCCACTCCGCCGTCATCTCGACTGAACCGCAAAACTGCCGCAACAGGATTCCCGCGCCGCTCAAGGGAGTGGTCATGGCTTGTTGGCTCTCATCGAAGCAACCAACCACCCGACCATGGAGGTGGAATCGCCTGAGAGGCCATTCGGCCGGTATGGAGGAAATCACACCAGCACCATGCCGGTCCCTCGCCTGCCCTCTATATCAGCCTTATTGAATGCAGTCACACCTCTCCCATATCCTTCTGGTGAGCCTCATAAAGCCGCCATCTCCAAACGAGCATCGCTTATCGTTTCCACTTTTCATCATAGATGTACCGGACGGCTCACCAACCCGCACTACCCTCCCGCCCGTTGGCGCGCTCGAATATCCGCCCCGTGGCGGGTCCTTTCCCGCTTCCATCAGCCCCAGCTCCCTCTCCCCTATATCGTCTAGCCGAACCACTTCCGGTTCCTCCGGTGTTTCGACCGCGGGTACCGGTTCTTCCGGCTTCACGGCAGAAGCAGTACCTGGAGAGTCTCTTCGGCACTCCCCTCAGGAGGCTCTGTCCCCTCGTTCGCACCGGCTTCCGTCGGTAGACTATTCGGATGGCAACGCCCTCCGCCCTCTTCCCTCCGGTCTTTCCCCCAATCCCGTTCCCCCCGCTCGGCAGGGCTTCGTCTCGTTAGGCGACCGCCCTCGCAGTATCTCCGCATCCTACCCACGCGGCCTTGACTACCCTTCCTTCCTACGCTCGACGCAGCCCTATGACGGCTTTCAGACGATGTCGGAGCGAGGTGGGGAGTTCGAGAGGGCCCGATATCGTGCTTCCTTCGATGGACGCGATCCTCGGTCTTCTCAGTTTTTCTATACCGGCCTGGCCACCTCTCACAACCGTCCTCGCGCCCTTTCCACCTCGACCGCGGAAAATTACCGGTCCCATTCCGCCTGGCCAGGGACGACCGGCTCATTAGCGGAGCTACCTTATCCCGCACCGAATGTAGCAGCGTCGATGCCGGGCGCGTCGTCCTCACCCCGGCGAGGGAGCGCGACTGCACCTCGATTAGCCCACGTGATGGAGCAGCCGCATCTTCCCACGGCTCTCCCTCAACAGCCGCCAAACTGGGCCTTCCCCAACTATCCTTCGCTACCGCAAAAGTATGATCCAGGTGGTGCAGATGTACTGCCAACCCCGCCGCCCATGCACCACAACCCCGGTCACGCCCTCAACCCGCTGACGATTCCCTCCGGCCTTCCTCATCCCGGGTCTGTCTCTCCTCATTCAGCAAGTCCACACGGCGCGCCACCACCAGGACACGGTCTCTTCCCGTCTCTACAGCCTAGGCCTGGCACCAGCCCCATAGGCCACCATCAAATCCCGTCTCAGCAGGCGGGGTGGGGAGCTCCGCCGAACGGAGCGTTCGGACGGCCGCTCAGCGCTCAGGGGTCGGCTGATCTGGCAGCGTATGGTATGGAAGGTGTGATAGACCTCGCGGGCGACGGCGGAAGGTATACTTGCCCGCATTGCTGTGCGTTTCCCCTCTCGCCTTACCTTTCTCGAAGTGTCAGCTGAGACGTCTTCTTTTCCCTTTCCACCTTTCTGTGGTTAGCGAAACGCTTTGCTCGGCCCTCTTCGCTTCGCATTCATATGCACTCGCATACTGGCGAAAAACCGTTCAGCTGTCCGCTTTGCGACAGAGCCTTTTCAGTCCAGGTGCGCTTCTTCCACTGTGCCTCCTCGCGGTTGGCACTGACACCTTTGCTTGTCGCTCACATCCCTGCAGTCCAACCTCCGCCGTCACCTCAAGATCCACAAAGGCGGCGCGTCTCAAGTCGGCCCTTCTCGTCGCGGTGGTGGCAGTGTCAAGCTTGCGGCAGAACAGCAGGCAAGGGCGGCGGGAGCGACGCAGGGCGGCGGCGTTATGGACGAAGAAGGAGGGCACCTCCCTGCAGTGTACGAGCCTGGCGATGGGGGAGAAGATGAAGATGAGGGCGAGGCAAGCGGTTGAGGGAGGAAGGTGAAAAGGAAAGGAACGGAACAGGCCATCCACGGCTTCAACAGCATGATCACAAAATTCCCAGTATATAGCGTTTTCCTCCACGCTCTTGCCTCTATTCCGGCGGTGGTCCAGATTCACCCTCCTCGTACATACCTGTATAGTTTCTCTTTGTCCATACACAGACCCTGTCCTCTCCTTCACCATCGTATCTACCCCTCGACGTTCTGCATCTGTACATGGGTCTTTACCGCCTCTCTCTCTCCTCTATTGTCGTTTATTCGCAAAGCGTGCATCGATCGCAAAGCACCCCTTCTCTCGCTAGTCAGGAAACTTTCGACTGGACGCAAAAAAAAGGATGCTTGTTCGGGCCAAAGGCATACACGTGCTCGTCTACATGTGCCGCGTCTTATTCCGACTAGCACTTCGAGCAGGCTTTCGCATCCTCGTCCGTCCACTCCCTTCTTCGCCTTCCATCTCTCTCTCGTCTTCCTCATCCCTCTCCCCTCCGGTCCTCGTTTCCAACCCAGACCCATACTTGGCCTTCTCCACCTTCTCCTTGTCCCTCTTCTCCTTGACCACCTTCTTCTTCTCCGCCTTTTCTTCGTCCGTCGCCGCTCGAGGAATGAACGACATCTCCATTGCTCCGCCCGCTGCGCCGCGAATGACGTCTCCAGGTGCAAGGTCGATGCCATCGTCGTCTGCATCGGTGCGTCTTCTCCGCTTCGAGCCGGTCGTAGTAGACGAGGAGGCCTCTCGTGCCCGTTGCGCGAACGTTTGCGAAGCTCGTTCGGCGGCAGAGGAAGCAGTGAGGGGTCGAGATCGGGTAGTAGAAAGGTCCTCGTCGTCCGAGTCGTCGGCAGCGACGAGAGTCGGTCGGGACCGAGCGGGGGCGGCAGGGGTGGCGGAGGGAGTAGGTTTCCTGGCGGCGGGTTTTGTAGGCGGTCGAGAGGGTCCTGCGGCGGGAAAGACGAGCGTGAGCTGAGAGAGTTCAGGACGCTACGAGGAACGCGACAAGACATACCCTCTTCGTCGCTCTCATGTTCCGACTCGAACGCGTTGAGCTCCTCTTCATCATCAAAGCCCAGCCCGTCCTGCTGCGCCGCCTGATCCTCCTCCTCTTCATCACTACTCTCATCACTCTCCTCCTCTTGCTCCCTCCTCGGCTTAGTACTCGGGTTGAGCAACATGAACTCCCTCGAATCCTCATCGATCTGGAAATCGGGATTGTTGAAGATCTCGCCGAACCGATCGTCCTTGAGCAGACTCGGCGTCTCAACCTGATCCTTCTTCTTCTTCCTCTTCCTCGTCTCCCCATCCTCTTCACCTTCAGGATCTTCCTCTCCCGCCTCCCGTTTCCTCTGCCTCTCCTCCGCCTCCCGCATCTTCTTCGCCAACGACCTATTAACCTTGACTCCCGGAACCGCGCTCCCAACTCCAGCAGCCTTCTTAGCTCCCCTGATCCTCGATTCTTGCTCGGCGGCCAGTTTGTCCCGAATGAGTTTGTCGCGGTGTTCGGCGTAGGCGAAGGGGTTGGCGATGGCTCGGGCCTTGGTGTAGAGTCGGAGGTCGACAAAGTAGCCGTGCATGTAGGGTTTGAGAGTGTCGGTTCCGATGAGGTGGGTAAGGTTGAGGCTGTAAGGAAGAGGGGATTAGCACGAGAAGCAGTGACGATAGAAAGAGAGGGGAAAGTGGTCGGGACGTACTCGGTGAGCTCTTGTCGGTCGACAAACTTGTAATCGTCGTACAACAGCGTCTCCTGATCCTCGGCCATCTCGTCCGTCATGTTGTCGAGGAAGCGGCACCACTTGGGTGCGGGACCCAATTGAGGCACGTAGTATCCCGTCATCGGCGAGGTTTCGTTGGCGAGGAAGACAAGACCGGTAGAGGGGTAAATGTGCATATCGTTGATCGGCATAGGAGGGTTGATGGCGACGAGGTTGTTTCCCTACATAGCAAAGAGTTGAGCAAATCAGATCATGCGGCGGCACAGAACATACAGAAGCATGACGCACCGTATCTTTGCCCCAGATCTTGACCACCTTCTCATCTGCACTGGCCACCCATCCACCTTCCCTCTCGGCATCGCCCCTCGTAGCCGGCGAACTCTCGACCCACTGCACCTTCTTGACCGGCAACCCATACCCCTGATCCTTGGTTGTATACGGCCTATTCGACCGCAAATCATACAGCAAGACATGACCCGTCGAAGTCCCAACCGCAAGGTTCAATCCGTCGTCTTTGTTCGCCAGGGCCGTCACCGACACACCGCCCACATTAGCCTCATCCACGCCCGGTAACTTTGGGTGCTGCAACGTCGCGCTCGACACCGAATTGGCCTCGAGCGTAGCATAAGGTAACCTCAAGATCCCCGCTCGACTCCTGCTCCTCGGATCCCACAGCTCGACCGTTCCTCGTCCCGCCTCTGTCTCAGTCCCGAAGCACAACAGCTGATGCGCCGGGTTGATGTCGATGCAGTTGACTCCGGTGACCACATCTTGACCCCCTCCGACTCCGCCACTCTCTCCTCCGTCGTACTCTCCCGCACCCTCCATCCCAAAGGGTTTCATGAACCGCCCGACTTCGAGGTTGAACCGGTAGACGTCGGACCCTTGGCCGCCGATGAGGGCATCGCAGGTGGGGAAATGGTAGGCAAGGGTGCGACCGTGACGGGGAATGCGGACGCGGTAGTGGGAGGATGCTTGGGTATGAAGTTCGATAGAGCGGTCGGCTTGGAGGTGGAGGGATTTGGTCCAGTCGGAGGAGAGGACCTGCGAGGGAACGAGGAAAGGCATGAGCGTCGATGTCCCGTTAGAGTTCGATGCAGGTGCAGGCAAAAAACGAGGCGGACAACGCATCAAGCCTGAGAGGAGGCGAGGCGAGAGAGAGAGGGCGAACGCACGCAGAAATCGACATTCTCGCTGTCCGTTACTCGTTCCGTCTTCAAGCTCAACTCTTCCAAGTCAAATACTTTCATCCGAGGTTTATACGTTCCCGTCGCGACAAGATACTTGCCATCTCGAGTGGTCTTGAGTTTGTTCGACGCTTCCGGGAAGTCAAAGTCCTACGGACAATGCAACCTCGTGAGAAGATGCGATTAGGAAGCTCGGCACGACGAAGACACGTACTTGTATCAGCCTGATCTGACCCTCTCCTCCGCTACCCCCCTGCCCTCCCTTTCTCCTCTTGTTTTTGTCCGTCAATTTGGCCTCGAGCCATGCGGCAGCATTCTTGCTGGTGAGGCCACCTCCGTTGACGCAGTAGATCTTGGTGGCTCCGCCGGTTGAAGCGAGGGAGACGACCATGCTTGAGGCTCAAGGCTTTGAGACGGGGATGGGGCAGAGGTTGAGAGATGGGAGTGGTGGTGGAGGGGGAGAAGGAGAGTGAGCGAGGAGTGGCGCTAGGTTGTGAGTGGCCGGACGAGATAGTCAGAACTGAGCTCAGTGTGGTACAGGTGAGCGTATCAGTCCAGCGAGCAGACGAGAACAGCAGGAACAGCACTCGGGAATCTCGAGCTCAGCTTGAGGGAGACGAATCCAAATTATAACTGCCCAAGGTTGAACGGGAAAGGGGGGACTCGACTTTGTTTTCCTCTCCTCGCCGGCAACTGTTATCAGAGAGCAACTAGTATAGCAACAAATACGACCCGAAACTCGCCTAGCTCTGGTGCCCCAACCTCAACCTTCCGTATCAAAGTCGCCTTGATCCATCTGCGTTTACCAGGGCAACGCTAAAGTCAGTAAGCACACTCTCATGACTACACGGGGAGGAGGAAAGGGGGACGGGGCACGACACGTCGAGCCATCCGGCCCAATAAAAGGCAGAAGATGTATCGGCAAGGCAACCTGGGGAGAAACCGGCACCAAAAAAAAAAAAAAGACAAGAAAAAGACGCACGTCGGCCGGCTCCTTCGGTTCCTCGTGTTCTCCATATTGGATCGCATTGTCCAAGTGACTCAACACCACACCGACACTGTCCTCATCCGTCACGTCAAGGGGAAGGAATTGGACCATGTTGAAGTCCTCGATCTGTTACGCCGGACGAGAGTAGAGGCGAAAAGGTGGAGAGGCAGCAGGTCAGCACCTCAAGCTGCATGTAAATGAGGAGAAAGAAGGAAACGCACCAGGTGCACCAGAGCGCTGTTGAGCTCGTGGAACTTGGGATTCAGTTCCCGGTTGACCGAGGTTCGAAGGAGCTCTGGGTCGGGGTCGAGGAAGCTGTGACCAGGCTAGAGCGTCAGTAAAAATACTCGTTCATCGACAGCGCAACCCTAGACAAGGTTCCAGAGCACTCGCGGACGAGAATTGCACCAGACGCACCGATCAACTTCCTTCTTCCTCTTACCCTCTTTCCTGACCAGATCCATCTTGCTCATGACATTGACAAAGGGCACCTCCAAGCCAATCATGCAACTCATAGCACTGAGTACGCCCGAGAAGTACTTTGCCGAGTCTTCCATGAATTGGGATTCGAGAAGGTAGCACGCGACGACGTTGATGTTCATGGTCCCGGTGAGGAGTTTGGCGAGTCGAGGGAGGATGGGGATGTGAGTGTAGAGTTCGATTTGACCGGGGCAGTCGATAATGAGCTGTTGAACCGAGGTAGCCGGACAACAACAGGTCAAGAGGGAAAAAAGGTCTCGAGCAAGACGCGTACGTAATCGTCTTCAAAGTCACCAAGCGCTTCAGAGAGCCAGTCGAGATTCTCCATCAGGTACCTGTTCGCAGGAGAAGGTTACTCAGGCGAAGAGGCAGAGGTAGGAAAGCGAGGAAAAGAAAAGGCTGCGTACTCGAAGCAGTAGACCAATCCTCCATTGGGGCCCAACTCGAGGTCCTCCATGACCTCGTCCAAGCTGACGAGATCCTTGATGTCGAGGGATGGCGGGTACTCGAACTTGTCTGCGGCGGGGTCGAGGTTGAAGAGGTGTACGGTTCTGCCGAGGGACTGGGCGTGGGTGATGAGGGAGGCGCAGAAGGTTGATTTGCCTGCGCCGGCGGGTCCAGTGACGAGGACGGCGTCTGTGATGGTACTGCATGAGCTGGTATCGGGCTTGTAAGGGAGGGAATCGACTGACAACGCATGTTCGGCAAGGGGAGATGAGGAGACGCAAAGCGAAGAGGATGGCGCAGCGGCTGAAGGTAGGGCTATCGGGGTGTCTCAGTGGCTCTGACAAGAGTTTATACGGGGTCAACGAGACAGCAAGAGGGTTAGCAGAGGGATGTCTGTGGTTGGATCCATCTCTCGCCTCTCTTGATCTCACGGCTTGTGTCTTGACTTACTGCTCGTGTTTGCTGCCAGACAACCTATATAAGCCGGTACTGCAGCTAGCAGTTTAACCCATCATGGTACGCTCATCCTTCTCCACTCAGTTCGACGTTCTCCCTCGCCTCTCTTGTTACTCTCGCTCATCAAGCTCACCTTCACACCCCACCTCACCCCCACTTGTACATACTTGAATGCCCCGACTCGACAGAAAATCAAGACCATGCACCGCTCCCTCGAGGACCACCTTCCGACCTCGTCCTCCTCCACCGCCCCCGTCTCTCGCAACCTCGACCCGTCTCTCCATCCCTTTGCCCGAACCAGGGAATACACCCGCGCCGTAACCGCTGCCAAACTCGAACGCATGTTTGCCAAACCCTTTGTCGCCTCGCTCGAAGGTCACGGCGATGGCATCTACACCATGACCAAGGATGAGGCTGGCGGCTTGGCCAGGGTCGCAAGTGGGGCTGGAGATGGCAGCGTCAGGGTTTGGGATCTGGGAGGGCAGAGAACCGTCTGGGGGGTAGAGAATGCCCACAGGGGCATGGTCAAGGGCGTCGCCTTTTCTCACCCCATGGAGGGTGAAGAGGGCAGGCTGGAGAAAAAGATTGGAGCAGGCGAAAGGGGCGTCAAGCGCAAACGGAATGACATTGGGTTCAAGGGCAAGGGCAGGGCGGGACTCGAAGACGAGCTAGAAGACGACGAGTACGAAGAGGGACAACGGGAATTGGACGACATGCAGAGCAAGGGCAGTTCAAGGGTGTTGACCTGCGGTGTTGACAAGACGGTCAAGCTGTGGGATGTACGAGGCGCCAGTGGCAAGAATGCTCGAGTACGTCTTGCTCTCTAGGTCCAGCCCACGACTCGTACTGACCTCGCGCGTTTGTCCCGCAGCCACTGCAAACCTTCTCTGGCAAAAGCGGTTTCAAGTGCGTCCTCTCGCTGCCCTGTAAAAGTGATCGACTGACCCTCCAGCTCCACCCTCCAGCTCCATTTCCCACCACCGTTACGACCCCATCTTCGCCACCGCTTCCTCGCAAATCGACATCTGGGACGAGACCAAGACCGCCCCTCTGTCGACGCTCAAGTTCCACTCGACGAGCAATTCTAGTGTTGGAGAACACATCGTCTCGGTTGCATTCAACAAGAGTGAGACGAGTGTTTTGGCCAGTTCAGGGAGTGATCGGACAGTGTGCTTGTATGATTTGAGGAGCGGAAAGGCACTGGGAAGGGTGGCGATGCAGGTGCGTTGGTCAATTCGTCTTGATTTTCGCTTTCCGCCTTGCAATCTAGGGAAGGTCATACCAAGCTGCGGGACTGATGATCTGGTCTGGTTCCCGTAGATGCGCATCAACCAACTCGTTTTCAACCCCCTCCAGCCGCCCATCCTCCTCTGTGCATCAGAAGACCACAACCTCTACACCTTCGACATGCGCAACCTCTCTTCCACCACTCAGGTCTACAAAGGTCACGTCGGGGCGGTCATGAGTTGCGATTGGAGTCCTACTGGACGAGAGTTTGTCAGTGGCAGTTATGATAGGACGGTCAGGATTTGGAAGACGGGAGAGGGGAAGAGTCGCGACACCTACCATACAAAGCGGATGCAGCGGTTCGTTCATTTTTCTCGCGCCTCCTTCCAACCCCACTCCTTCCGCATACACGTAAATCCGCCCTGCCCTCCTGCTCTGTCGCAGCATAGGATTGACGTTCTCATCTTTTGCCCATAATCCATATGTGCAGCGTCTTCTCGACCCTAACCACCCTAGACGCCCGCTTCCTCCTCTCTGGTTCCGACGACGCCAACCTTCGAATCTGGAAAATGCGGGCTTCAGAGAAACTCGGCGTCGTTGACAAGCGTGAACAGGTTAGGAAAGAGTACCGTGATGGACTCAGGGACAAGTGGGGTACGGTTGCCGATGTGGCAAAGGTCGAACGGTACGTCTTCTGTCTGTGCTACTACTCTTCAAAGTTTCCTCCTTTCCTCCTCGCCTTTCTGCTCAAGTCGGGCCTGGAAGAGGGGGTACTTGATTCTGAGTCGTTCAGCCCGGCACTGATAGCCCTCCTTTTCTGTTTGTTATCACAGCACCCGCTACCTTCCCAAACCAATCCACCAGGCCACCAAACTCAAACGCGACATGCTCTCGGCGCGTCAAACCAAGCAAGACAATCGACTTCGACACGCGCCCAAGGGCTTGGCCGCCGAGGACCTCAAGCCTCAAGCGGCCAAGAAGGCGGCGATTCACAAAGTCGAGTTGTAGTCCTGTTCAGAGTTGGGGCGCAGGTGAGGCAATTCTCTTCCAACCCGCGAGCGCGAGCCCGACGCCTGCGGCTGTGCATACGAGAGAGCATTCTTGCTGCAGCTCGCGGGGCTAGCAAGCTTGATCTGCTCGCTCGCTCGTGCTTCTTCGCGACCGCAGCAGAGGCAAACCCTCGACGTTCACTTCTAATCTCGACTCGAGGTTTCAATGAAAGCGAGAAGGACGATCTGGTTATCATCACCAACTATCGCGGATAAGCTGCGCCTATCTCCTTCCCCTCCCGTCACCCCTCGACCGAGCGCCCGACGATCCATCCCCTTCCGTTCCTCCCCGCCTGGAGGAACTCGAACCCGAAGGCTCGTCGCGGCGTGCTCGTTTCTCATCAGGAGCGAGGCGGTCTAGCGGACAGAAGAAACACGCAATATGGGTCAGTGATCCGCCGAGACAAAAACGAAACAGAGGAAGAGGATAAGGGGCGTGATGGAAACGCACCGGCAAGCGAATTCGGCGCCGCCGATCTCTTTTTCGACTCTTCCTCCCCTGCCCCTCTGCCCCTGTTCCCTCCGCCGCCCGTCAATGAATCAAACAACCTATTCCCTGCCCTGGTCGCTCCACCTTTAATGCTCATTCCAGCAAGGTCTGCCTTCGACCCCGATCCCAATCCCGATCCGGACCCTGATCCTGACCCTGAAGCTGCAGCAACAGCAGCAGAGGCCTCAGCAGCCGGGGGAGAGCCGCCCTTGTTGAGACTCGCTTGAGCCGCGGCGTACAGTCCGGGGTTCTTCTGCTTGGCGGCTTCGGCTTTCTCGGCTTGGTCTCGAGCGTCACTGTGACTTTTGTCGCGATTGGCGGGGGCCGGTTTGAGTCGGTCGCCGGAGGGGTTGGCGGGGAGGGAAGACGAGCCGGAGCGGCCGTTCGAGGTTGTGCTGGACTCGGTGGAGGGTCGAGCGGGAAGACCGTTACGACCGGGAGTGGTGGCCTATGGGTTTAACAGGAGATTAGCAAGTGGGGAACGACTGAAGGGCAACTATGCGGTCACGCACTGAAGAGGCTTTGCTCCGACGACCTTCATCACGCCGCTTCTCCTGCTCTGCCTTCCTTTCCTTCTCTCGGTCCGCCTCCCTCTGACTGTCCCGTTCCCGTTCCTTCTCTTTTGCCGCTTCTCGAGCCTCATCAACTTGCGAGAGGGTTCGAGCCTTCGGTACCCTCCTCGTTGGCTCATCCCGCCTCGAGGTCGAGCTGTGACGGTCATCGTCTCGCCTGGACGAGCGGCCGTCATCCCGACGACTGCTGCCCCCGCTCGTGTGCTCCCGCTCATCCCGCCTGTCAAGCTCCTTCCGGCTCGATCGCTCCGCCTCCCTCGACAACCCACCGCCACCCTTCGAGTCTCGACGCTCCTTGTCCTTCTCCCTATCCCTCTCCCTCTCCCTATCACGATCCCTGTCTCTCTCCTTCTCCCTCTCCTTCTCCCTCTCCTTGTCCCTATCCCGATCCCGATCCCTGTCCCTTTCCCTCTCCCGTTCATCCCCCTCCCTACTACTCCGCCTCCTCGATTCCCTCTCCCTCACCTCCCTCGAATCCCTCGCATCCCTCGCATCTCGATCCCGCCCTCCCCGACTCGAGGAATGCGAACTCTCCACGCTGCGCTCGCGCTCCCTCTCCCTCTCCCTCTCCCGCTCGCGATCTTTATCCCTCTCCCGCAGACTCTCACGTTCGCGGTCGCGCTCGCGTTCACGAACCGGCGGCGTTCGAGCTCTAGACGACCGACCCGACTCGGGCTCCCGAGCATCAGGTCGAGAGTCTCTGTGGCGGCGGTCTCGATCGCGGTCGCGGTCGCGGTCGTCGGTTGCCGAAGAAGAAGAAGGTCGAGGGGGAGTAGCAGCTCGAGAAGAAGGTCGAGAGCTGCGGCTGTCCGGCTTGTCGGGCAAGGCTCGGGTGGAAGAAGAGGAGGAGGTGGAAGGAGCGGGAGGGGGGTCCATGGCGGTTGTAGCGGTGGCAGAGGTTGCACTCGAGACTCGTTTACTGTTGAGCGCTTCTTGGCGGAGCTTTTCGGCTGCACTTGGGGCGGGCGAGTTGCCCGGTCGGGCTGGAAGGCCTGACGTCGAGGTAACAGGGGTGGAGGCGCCATTGGTCTCGGTACGGCGAGCGTCAGCAGCAGGACGTAGGCTGCAGAATGTGGGAGGATGAGATGCCGCAGGGAATACGAGTTACGGCAGGCTATGTGAAGGGAGAATGTACGTACGGGATCGACGAGGAAGGACCGGAGGGGGCAGCAGACTTGACATCTTGTTCCGACGGGCGCGAGCTGCATTGCGAGGCAAGGTCAGCTCATGATGGGGCACAGTAGCCCGGCTGAAACACATACACAGCAGACGGTCGTCCGCCGGTGGTCGTCGGTCGCGGAGGCAAGTTCGTTTTGGGTCCAGTCGGCGGGTTCCCAGCCGTCGAGGCTGGTCCAGTTGGTGCAGCTGCAGCAGAAGAACGAGGAGCGGCAGAGTTGGCGGGTTTGACAGGGATCGAGCCCGGGGCCGTTGTCGCAGAACTCGAAGCCTTGGCAGCCGGTGCAGGCGTGGCAACTGTGGAAGGCTTGGTAGCGGTCGATGTAGTGGCCGCGGCAGGAACTGGCTTCGGCGCTTCCTTCGGTTTGGGCGTTTCGCGGGGCTTGTTGATCCAATGCCTGCGGCGCTTAGTGACGACGGCTTTGTAACTGAAGAGGCCAAAACTCGCTTAGCTCTCATCCCTGTTTGTGAGACGAGAGGGAGACGGGACGTGCCCTTGGGCCAGGATTGTCAAGTCTTCGCGCTTCTCCACAGCCAACAGCTCGGCAACGCTCGCCTCCAGCTTCTCGCCTTGCTTGTAGTCGAGCGGGAAGTATGGCGCAATCTTGGTAAGAACGAGAATCGAGTTCTTAATGTGCATGTACTCGCCGCTCTTGAAGCTGTCGATGAAGCCCTATTTTAGGTCCACCAAAGGTCAGCACAATAACAGGACGCGGATAATGCGAGCGAGCGGAATGCACCAGGACCATCCTTCCATGCCATTTGATCGCCGCTTGCTGGAAGTCCTCATGGCTGTAATGCGTCTTGCCATCCGCGTTGATAACCTCTCTCGGCGAGTTGAGGTGTCGCATGAAACCGGACAGCTGGGCGCCAATGGCTTCTTCCTGATACGCTGCCTTGTCCTTGTGCCACTTGCTGATGTCGCCGAGAACGTCATAGAGGAAACGGCCTGCGAGAACGGGCGATATGAGCTGAGTGTACCGGGGCCAGGATGAGCTGCCAACATACCGTAGTTTCGTGCCTCGTTCTCAGTGCAAGAATAGAGGATAGGACTGATTTGGTTCGTCAGAAGCTGCGGAACCATGAAGGCAAAGGTCAGGCTCGTCCACCGCAGTTCAGAAGAGAACCACGAGACGCACGCGATCAAGTACCACGACTGTGTGGAAGCCGGGCGTGTTGAGCGAATGAAGACGACGCAGCATCTGATGAGCATAGACGGCGTCGGGAAGGGAAAGGCGAGCACGAGGCTGAATGCAGTACTGGAGAATCTCATCGGCGAGGACCGTGCGGTCATGCTTGTTTCTGACACCTGGGAGCAAAGAGATGGTTCAGTCGCGCATTTGGCGGCGGCGATGAGTGTGGGCGGACGAACCGGCAAACCACTGTGCCTTTTCCCTCACCAGCCTCCTCGTGACGATATTCCTCGCTGCCATGTGCTTCGCCGCCTCGTCCATCAGTGTCGTTGCAAGCGCAACAATCGATTTGATAAACTTGTCCCGCTCATCGGGCTTGATAGTCGCTGCGGGTAGCTGAGCAGCTTCACGCTGCATGAGTTTAAGGCGGGCGATCTCGGCGTCGTACCGTTCTTTCGGATAAAGAATATCGTAAAGGGTAAGCTGCCAGAAGGTGACGAAGAAAGGTGCACTGCAGGCGAAGGAAGCGGGTCAGGCCGAGCACCTACGTGAAAACGTAAGGAATTGAGCGCACCCTATCCGATTACGAGCATCTTCAGGCAGTTGCTCGGAGATCTTGGCGATGACTTCGACTAGACCAGGGTGCCAAGGCTAGAGAAGGGAGGAGGGACATGAATACCGGAAGTCGACGTCGAGCAGCACGAAGAAGAGGGCGTACGTTCGTTAAGGGTGGAGCGCTGGGACTTATGAGCGGACTTGCAGCAGCGTCCGCCATAACCGCGTCAACCTCTTTCTCGACTTCCTTCTCGAACGCCCCGTTCGTCAAACCGATCTCCTTCGCCTTCACATCAGGCGGAGGCGGAGTTCCACTCTCCTCTTTTACGTCCTCCATCTTGACGTCCTCACCAGCGACGGCCGCAGCAGGAGGAGCAGGCGAAGCACTAGCCTTCTCCTTCTCCCGGGCAAGCTTAGCCAGGAGACCTCGCTTCTTCTCAGCAGCAGCGATCGCGAGGTCCGCGACTTCCTTTTCGTCGTATTCCTGCGTACAACAGTAGGTTAGTTATGAACATATTGTGTGGCGAAGAGAAACACACCTTCAACGCCGCTCTGAGCTTTGGCCGAGCGATGTCGAAAGCGACGGCAGGTTCGATCCCGTACCCCGGTTGCACCTTCGCCTCCTCTTCGTCATCATCAAAGGCCGACTTCGGTCTAGGACGACCCATGAGAAGCTCGACGGGCGGCACCAAGTTGGCGAGATCTTCGGGCGAGGTGATGGCATTGAGCAGCTCAGTGAACTGGAAGAGAATGGCGTGGTTCTACATGACAAGGCTCAGGTCAGTCTTGGTCCCGCGCACGCCAAGGCGAAGGCAGGCAGAGAACTCGACTGGCCTGATCAAACAACGCTCCGAGCGACTTGAGATGCGCATCCGTCTTCAAGCACCCTTGCCTCTGCACCGCAATATTGACCAACAGCGGCACCGCCAGCCCCTTCGAAAACAAGGCCTCGCTCAACCTCCCCCTCGCCTTAGCCTGCTGTTCCAACTGAACCCTCATAGCAGCTTGTCCAATCTCGGTCTGTTGGAACACTTCGCTGCGAAGGTGTTTGCCACCCGCGAGCGAGAGGACTTGAGCGTCAGAGAGGTCGGCGAAGGGTTCGATGGCCGTCATGCGGATGATCAGTTCGCGGAGGACGGGTAGGTCTTTCGAGTTGCCGAGGGCGAGTTGGTTGACCAGGTACTGAAGGATGAGCCAGAGAGAAGGCTGCATGGCAGTCCAGCGACGGTAGATCTGACCGGTAAAGGTGGCGAGACCTGGAAACGGCACTGAGTCAGGGTAAGCGTCACTTGGTGAAGACTGACGAGAGAAAATACGGACCCTGTAGCCACATCGCAATACTGGTTCCATCCTCTTTCGTCTTTGGCCTATCCGAGCTAAGCGCCTCCAGAATCGAATAGGCTAGGACATCAAACCCAAGCTCAGTAAGGTACCTCGCCGCCTCGACAACCGGCACAATCAGGTTATCATAACTCATCACCTGATTCAACGCCACGGCAAAGATGACGGTGGGGTTGGTATGCGCGATGCGAGCAAAGGTTTTGCCTAGTTTCTTGACGTTTTCGGTGGAAAGGCGGCGAAGGAGGGACTTGATGTCGCGTTCAGCCTCGGCTTTTCGGACGCCCAGGGCGGGAATGCGGCGATAATGTACGTTCTTCCACTCGCCGTAGAGGGTGAAGCGGGTCTCGATGGGGAAGAGGGAGAGGACGGTCCATAGCTCAAGGGCGGCGGGAGTGTGGGAAGAGAGTAGGGAGGCGCCGGGCAGGAGGTAGATCCGGAGGACGTCCAGCCAGCGGGTGAGTCGAGGGTGGTTGGGGTCGAGCGTGGGCTGGTGGGGCATACAATCGGAATGAGTTAGCCTACGAGAGGGAGATAGAAAGACAAGAGCTTCAGCAACGCACCCCAAGATCCGCCGCCACGATCCTCAGCAGCCTCGTCAACAGCCCAAAGTCTCTCGCCACCCAAACCTTGATCAACGGCATCCAAAGCCCCTCCAACACCTCGAGCACCTCCTCCCATTCCCCCGCCTTAGGAACCTTCTCCCTCCACCTTCCCTCAAAAAAGAACGTCCACTCTCCCGCCTTCTCATCCGGTTTCGTCGATCCCGTCAACCGCCTCTTGCTCTGGGGATACGAAACATGCCTCTCTCCCTTGGAATCAACCGTAACCTTCGGCCTGACCGCTCTCAACTCCGCCGAGAACTGCTCAACCCCCTCACCCTTGCTAACTGCAATACGCGCATAGGCGGGTGCGATAGAAGCGGCCAAGAGGCGATTGAGAAGATCGGCGACGTCAGGGAAGCAGGCGACGAGGTGAGGGTACTGAGAGAGGATAAACAGTGCAGAAGGAGCATCACCGAGGGCGAGGAGTGCGCGAAGGAGACCGAGCTTCTGGTTGGGTGGGTCGCGAGCGGGAGCGGCGGCGGCGGAAGTCGAAGCAGAGGCGGAGGAGGTTTTGGCGGTAGGGGCTTCTTCGTCGACGAGCGCGCCCGCCATGGCGAGTGCGTTGGCGCCTCCGACGGAGCGGGCAAGTTGAGCTTGCTGCTCTTCGTATGAGGTCTTGAGAGCGGTGAGAGCAAGATCGGTGGGCGAGAGCTGCGGAGAAACTCGAGGTGAGCGACGCTCGAGCAAAGGTTAGAGAGCACGAGCGTACATGCGCCCAGAGGTCAATTAGCTTGACATAGCCATGCCATATGAGCATCGCGGCCGTCAGGTAGAGGTTCTCAGGAACATCGGGAGCGTCTTGACCCTATCAGCGATGTCAAGGCGAGGTTAGCCCTAGGCTGCCGGAGCGAGGTAGAAATAAGGCGGACCTGATAGTAAGCGAACTTGAAGCCCAAGATCTGCGCGATCGTGTCGCTCCCGTCCGCGCCTTCCAACCCAACATCAACCTTTTCCTTCCCCTTTCCCTTGGCCTTCTCCTCCTGCGCCGCGCCCGAGGTGGGAAGCGCCGCACCGTTGGCTTTCGGCGAAGTGCTCGCAAACCCGGGGCGCTTCGATTTGGGCGCCCAGGGAGAAACAGCGAGGACGTCGAGGAAGAATTGCCAATGCGAGATGATCTTGTCGGACATGCTGTCGAGGAGGATGTCGAGCGTGCGCGAGGGATCGAGGTCGAAGTTGCCTGTTACATGAACGCGCGGGTGAGTACTCTCAACTGAAGGAAATTCTTTGCCGCGCCCACGCTTGTAGGCGCGAAGAAAGCGCAAAGAGGGACGCACCAATGAGGTTCTTGACCTTATCATTGACGCTCTTGGCCCTCGTCATCCTCTGCGCCTCACTTTCTACACTCTCGCCAGTGACCGACGAGTCAGGCGGGCCGAGGTTTGACAAAAGTTCGACAACCAGCTTGGAGTAACCTTCGGATTCTTCCCGAAGGAGGTTAAACTTTTGCTGTTTGTAGCTATTGGAACACAATGTAACCGAACATTCAAGAGGAGGAGGTGAAGCAGGTAAGAACAGATGAGCGATCTTGGGAAAGGAGTGAGAATGTGAAGGAAAAGGAAAAAAAACGCACTATAACGCCGTCCTCGACCTGACTTCCATCCGGGAGAAGAATGTGATGTCGTTCAGCATACCGAGAGTGCTGATCATGCTGAGATCGAGGCGTTCAAGGACGGCTTGACGAGGAAGGTCGCCACGCGCCTGATGGAGGAAGAATTGGGTTTGAAGTCAGTACTGGCCTGGGCGGGTGAGTCGCGAGGAGGTGCGCACGATGAGAGACTTGATAACTGCGCCCAGTCGTCCTCGCCCAGCTGCACACATGACCTGGATCTCCTTCGCTTCCTGCTGAGTCTTTGCTTCCTCGTCAACCTCCATCTTCGCGTCTTGCCCATCCGCCTCACTTCCTTGGGCTGACGATGCCGCCTTGTTGCTCAACAGAGGCACGAGGGTGTCGACCTCGATGTCGAGCTGCCAGACGACGTCGAGAATGGCATCGGCGAGGGCGGCTTTTCTCTCATTTGCCTGCTGGTCTGCCTGAGCCTGGCTCGTGGACGGTACAGGCGAGGTCGAGAGCGGCACAAAGAGACTGTCGTGAAAGAAGGCGGCGAGTTTGTCTTGGAGGGAAAGTTGATTGGCTGTTGGAGATGGCAGAGTTGGGTCGAGGGTTGCAGCCAAGAGTTGGTGAAGTGCGCTGTTGAGGAGGACGCAGGCGAGAGGTTCTTGGCTCGTCAGGAGAGATACGAGTGCGTCGGCGCTGTTCAAGTGTTTGGTGAGTGTCGAGGTTAGCTGAACCCAGTTGAGCGAGAAGAGGAGGGACGAACAGTGGAGCGGGGTTGGCAAAGTCGGTCAGGTATGGGTTGACCAGTGAGAGAGCATCTGCCATGGCTCTGTCACAGTCAGACGCAACTGACGAGCGAGAGCAGCCGGTTAAGGTTCGCTCTGGGAATTATCAAGTTGCGGAGGAGGAGGACGAGGTCAACACAATTATCGGCAATTCGGTAAAGACACTGATCTTACTAATCAGTACAACAAATTCGGACCGGCTGTTTCCTAGTAGCTCAAGGGGAACTCGAGTGGATCGGATTCATTGTTGTCGTCGTTTGAATTCATGAATATTCATCACTCAAGTTTCCGCTATTCGATCCCGTTGCTCTCGTCTACAAGCGTCCTGCGGCTGCACAGAACTGTCAGCATACTCCTCGTGGCCGCCCTCACCTGCTCTGCCTGCGACTGTGCCCTCCGACGGTAACCCCTCTCTCGCTCGACCCCCACCTCGACCTTGATCTCCTCCCCTGCCCACCATGGCAGACGCCAAACTCTTCACCCGCGGAAAGCTACAAGAGTACGTTCCACTTGCGATTCTCTTGACGGACCGTTAGAGCTGACAACACCGAGTGGGGCCGACGGACGACCTTCTCTTTACTTGCGATTACCTACAGGTTGAGGGCAGAGCTACAGGCTGACAAGAAGGACAAGAACTTTGTCAGGCGAAAGACGGTCCTCAAGCGAGTCGTGCGTGCTGTCCCTCTCAACCAGGCTCGCAACCGTCTGTTGACAGCTTGTTGCTGCTTCTCTCCCTTGACTGCCGCCGCTTGACTGTGCCCCTGCGGTCACTCAGGTTGCGAGCATGACAATGGGTCAAGTACGCTGCACCTTCTCTCCTCCTAGGGTCACGGGCTCGCCGAAACGAATGCTGATGCCAGTCGGTTCCTTTTCTTCCCTTGCAGGACATGTCTCCCCTCTATCCCGACGTCCTCGCCTGCCTCTCTATTCAAGTCCTCGAGATCAAGAAGATGGTCTACCTCTTCCTGATCAACTATGCACGAGTCAAGCCCGAGATGGTCAAGCATGCTCTGCCGGGGTTGCTCAGCGTGCGTGCCTGGTCTCTGCTCCTCACATCAAGACCGAACATGCTAATGCTCTTGTGACCACTCATTCTGACCGCACACAGGACGCCCACGACAAGAACGCCCTCATCCGCGCCCTCGCCATCCGCACAATGTCCTACATTCCCGTCCCCGAAGTCCTCCGCGCCCTCCTCGAACCCCTCCACCACACTCTGAAGGACCGCGACCCGTATGTTCGAAAAACGGCGGCGACTGCGGTCGCGAAGCTGTACATGCACGATCGACGGCTCGTCGAGAAGGAAGGGTTCATCAATGGGTTGAGGGATTTATTGATGGATCCGAATCCGACGGTTATTGCGAATGCGGTGGCGGCGTTGACCGAGATCAGTGAGAGGAGTGACAATATTCATCTGCGGTTGAATGGGGAGATTGCGAGAAGGTTGGTCAGGGCGATGGGCGAGGCATCAGAGTGTGTTTCTGTTTTAATCCCACCTGTCGTCTCAAACCCGCTCCTCGATGGCGACTGACTCCAGTGAGTTTGTAGGTGGGGCCAGACCTACATCCTCGAATCCCTCATGTACTACGTTCCGGATGAGCAGCAAGATGCCGAGCTCCTAGCAGAACAAGTCTCGATCCGATTACAAGCTTCGAATTCAGCCGTCGTCCTCGCCACGGTCAAAGTTATCCTGTACCTGATGAACTACATGGGCAGCACGACTGTGATCGAAGACCTATGCAGAAAGCTGAGCCCACCTCTCGGTCCGTCCACATCTTCCCACCCTCGCACTTTCACTACTTCGCGTTCCTGACCCCTCCTGCCCACAGTGACCCTCCTCTCATCCGGTCCCGAAGTTCAATACATAGCCCTCCGCAACATTCACCTAATCATCCAACGTCGTCCCCAAGTCCTCCAGAACGAAGTCAAAGTCTTCTTCTGCAAATACAACGATCCGATCTATGTCAAGTTGGCAAAGTTGGAGATCATATATCGATTGGCAAGGGAGAGGAATGTCGAACAGGTTTTGGCCGAGTTGAAAGAGTGCGTTTTTGGTTATTTCCTTCACCTTGATTCCGCAATTCTGTTCTCGCGATAGCGTGTCTCGATCCCCTCGCCCCTCCTCTGCTTTCGTGGTACACGGGACTACCTTTCTGATGCACCCTCGCCTCCTTGCCTAACCCAGATACGCCTCCGAAGTCGACGTCGAATTCGTCCGCAAGTCGGTCCGGACCATCGGTCGACTAGCCATCAAGATCTCAAGCGCAGCCGACTTGTGCATCTCGGTTCTGCTGGCGTTGGTGCAGACCAAAGTTAATTATGTCGTTCAGGAGGCTATTGTGGTGATCAAGGTTCGTCGATGGCTTTCTTCTTTGTTCAGATCTCGTCCTCCGCCGGTCGGTGTAGAGCCAGGCTGATGCAAAAGTCGGACCTTGTCGAACAGGACATCTTCCGCCGCTACCCCAACCAATACGAAGGAATCATCGGTACCTTGTGTGAAAACCTCGACGCGCTTGATACGCCGGACGCCAAGGCGGCTATGATTTGGATCGTCGGGCAGTATGCGGATAGGATTGAGAATTCGGACGAGCTGTTGGAGGATTTTTTGGAGACGTTTTTGGAGGAGACGGTCGAGGTGCGTGTCACGTTTTCCTCGCGTTCCATTCGTCCTCTTTCGTGTGTGTCGGCGTGGGCTGATACGAGAGCCATTCCGTCGCACGTAGGTACAACTCTCTCTCCTCACCGCCACCGTCAAACTCTTCATCAAGCGACCCACTGCCGGCCAAACGCTCGTCCCCAAAGTGCTCAAATGGGCCACCGAAGAAGTCGACAACCCCGACCTTCGCGACCGAGGCTACATCTACTGGCGCCTCCTCTCCACCGATCCCGCCGCCGCCGAAGCCATCGTCCTCTGTGAGAAACCCACCATCTCTACCGAATCCGAAGCGATGGATCGAAACGTTCTCGATCGACTCCTACTGCATACCGGAACGTTGAGCAGTATCTATGCGAAAGAAGCGCATACGTTCGTTCGAGGGGCCAGGCCCAAGTTTCTTCACGATTCGCCGGCGCTCAATCCCGAGGCCAAGGAGAGTTACCTTGAAGCGTTGCGAATGTCGGCTCGACCTTCGGCCCTTCCCTCCAATACTTCTTCCTCCATGAACCCCGGCTCCTCGTCGTCTTCGTCATCAGCACAGCCTTTAGCAAACGCCGCTCCACTCGTCCCCCCACGACCTATGCGACAAGATTCCGGCGACGCCATGGGAATGGGAGGGGATTACGGCCTAGGCGCTGCTGAAGGAGCCGCAAGCGGTGCCGCCGCCGGACTTCTCGTCGACGACGACGCAGGTGACGAAGACGAAGACGACGAAGCGGGAACGGCACTCAACCCGGGGGCCTTGTCGTCGGTGGTCGATGGAGACGAAGAAGATGGGCCGGTTTCGTCGTCGATGACGTCTCCAGGTGTCGGCAGCAGAGGAGGAGGAGGAGGAGGGCGGACTATGTCGAGTGGGACAGAGGATGAAGCGCTGGATCCTTATGCCAGTCTGGCGAGGATGAGTATGGATAACTGGGGTGGGTTGGCTTCGGGCGCTGCTGTAAGTGGGGGAGGCGGGGGAGGAAGCTATGGGTATGAGGGACCGACGCCGCAGGCTGTGGGGGGAGCAGGGGGGAGAGGGAGGGATGAGGACTTGTTGCTGTAGTGGGTCAAGAGGGGAAAGGGCGTGTTGAGTTGGAGCCTTGATCTTTGGAAAGAGACTGCGAGAAAAGGGGAGAATGCCGAAGTAGTGTGGCTGTTCGCGTCTTGGGGGCTGACTCGGAGGTCACTCCTGTCAAAGATTCGAGAGGGGCTCTGTGATTGAGTAGTAGGAAGGAGAAATGAGGACGACGTTGAATGTACATTCAATATTCAGATTGCATGGTCTGCCAGTGACCGCGAATGGTTCTTGTCTGTTGCTCATCTCGTTCTCACTCTTCCGACTTGGGTCTGTGCGAGATGGACCAGATAGAGGCTACTACTGTGCGTCTCCTGTCCTCATCGCTTTAGCCGTCATCTTTCGTGAGATTCATCCTCGGAGCGCTCGAGGCGTTCTCATCAGACTAACCTCTCGACAGCGCTGGGCGACATAAGCTGAGACTCCCAGGGCCATCTGATCTAGAGGACTGACAAGCTCATTCGATGACTCGCAGATACCCTGCATGAGACTGTCGCGCTCTGATGGCTCATCCACCTCGTCGTCCTCCCCACTTGATCATCAACAAACTCAAGCCTCGTTACACCTGACTACCCACCACATCATCTTTAAACCTCAACAAGTAGCTCAGCTCAACCACACTGGCGAGGCTACTCATTCGAACGGGGCGACCACGGGACACAATCGTCACGGTGGGGTCGACCGTGAAACTGAACTCTGGGTACGCTATCCGCCCCGCTCCAACGTACTGCCTTGCTCACAGAGTCGGTCTGACAACTTGCTGCGCTGCAGATTCCCCTTCCGCTCCTCCACTCGGTCACCCGCTCCCCACCTACTCTCACCGGCTCACCCTCTCCCCTCATCCTCCGCACCCGCGACAACCTCACCTACTCTCTCGACTTCGTCACCACTCAGGAAGCAGACAGTGTCTGGGACTCGCTCAAGGGACTCTGCGCGAGCTTTTCGACAGGCGGGCTGGAGAACCGGTATGCCTTCTTTGGTCGGGGGCGGCATGGCAAGGATACAAAGGGAAAGGGGAGGGCCGGGTGGGACATCTACAGTCCGGAAGAAGAGTTTGCGAGGATGGGAGTTGGGAGCAGGAGCAAGGCCTGGAGGTTCACCAGCATCAATGCCGACTTTCAGGTGCGCGCGACTGTCCCCTTTCTGATCATATCCGGTCTACTGACACCTGGGCTGTCGCAGTTTTGTCCGTCATATCCCGCTCAGATCGTAGTACCAGCCCGGATATCCGACACGACCCTGAGCTATGCTGTCAAGTATCGCAGCAAGAGTCGCATACCCGGTCTCGTTTATTTGCACTGGGCCAACCTCGTTTGCTTGTCCAGATGCCTCTTCACGCGTGCATGCTGACGCATTGCGTGTCGTAGGGCTCGATCACTCGCTCGTCCCAGCCGATGGTCGGGATTACTCAGAACGCCCGCTCCATCCAGGATGAAAAGCTCATTGAAGCGATCTTTTCCTCCCACTCACAGCACTCTCACTCACTCACGCCCATGTCCGTCTCCGACCGTCCCTCCTCCCCTTCAGCACCTCTCGACCCGTCCAGCGGCGGAGTGGTCTACGGCGCAACTCCGCTCAACATCATCATCGACGCTCGACCGACCAAGAATGCGTACGCTAATTCGGTCAAGGGAGCGGGGACAGAGAACATGCTGTACTACAAGAATTGCGAGAAGGAGTACTTGGGAATTGACAACATCCATGTCATGAGGTCGAGCTTGTCCGGCGTTTTCGACGGTGCGCTCACACCTCCTCGTTCGATTAGCCAAACCTGTTGGATTGGACAAGCTGACGAAACTTGCGCAGCCCTTGCCTACGCCGAAACGTCTGGAGTACTCGACCGCGCCGCTCTCCGCCGGACCGGCTGGTTGCCCCATCTCACCAACATCCTCGACGGCGTCCTGACCATCGTCCGCACAGTCCATATCAACAACTCTCACGCCCTGGTACACTGCTCCGACGGCTGGGACCGCACCTCCCAGCTTTCTGCCCTCCCCCAGCTCTGCCTCGATCCCTTCTTCCGCACCGCCCGAGGTCTCGCCGTTCTGATCGAGAAGGACTGGGTCTCGTACGGACACAAGTTTGCCGACCGATCCGGACATCTGTGTAACGATCGCGTCGCCTTCGTCCAGAAGCTAGGGGACGACGCTTCGACTCAACAAGCCTTCCTGGCCTCGGTTACCAAGCAATTCGCCCCTTCTTCTCATTCCTTCAAGGAGACCTGTCCCGTCTTTCAACAGTTCCTCGACTGCATCTATCAGGTTCAACGACAATTCCCGGACAGGTTCGAGTGGAACGAAACGTTGTTGCAGCACCTTGTACGGGAGAGTTACGGCGGTGAGAGTGGGACTTTCTTGTTCAATTCGGAGCGGGAACGGGCGGAGTTGCGGGTGAGGGAACGGACTTCGAGCGTGTGGGAGTCGGTATTTGACCTAGAGGTAGGAGGAGAGGGCAAGGAGGACCAGCTCACCCTCAAGCCTCGATTCCGCAACCCGTCTTACAACCCCTCTCTCGACAACCCCGACTCGAAGGCCCCCGATGCAGATCAGGGCGTCCTTCTTTTCAACCCTCAGGACGTACAGTGGTGGTTCGAGTTGTTTGGTCGAAGCGACGAAGACATGAACGGTTCACCGCTCTCGAACGATCCGGGAGCGCTACCGCAAGAACCGACACTAACGGAAACGAGGATCGTCGAGCCTGGTCAAACAGACAGCGATCCGGTCTTTAACCCTCTGACTGCCCAGTCTGCCAATCTCTCCCTTTCCAACTCGGCTACTTCTCCTTCCCGCCTCTCTGCGCCTCTTCCTCCACCCACTTCCACCTCCCGTTCCTCCTCGCCTTCCGCCTCACCCTCTTCTCTTCGCTTCAGCGATTCCGTACAGCAACCCCCACTGTCGGACACCGTCGCGTCTGTCCAGAAACTCGGCTGGTCCGCCTGGAAGAGCGTTCGCAAATTCGGAGAAGACGCGGCGAGGCAGTACAAGGAGGCTCAGGCGGCTAGGGTGGTGCAGGAGGCGGAGATGGCGGCTCAGTTGGGGCATGGGGTTGAAGGGAGTAGTGGGAGTTGTAAGGCTATGGGGGGGAGTCAAGGAGCGGATGAATTGGCGGATGGGGCGGGGTGGGGGAGCCCAAGCCCAAGTGCAGGGGACCCCTTGCAGAAAAGTGCTGTAGGAGGGGGGAGCACGCTGCCGCCTGCTGTACCAGCCACGGGAGGAACGGGCAGCCTCGGTCGATCGACGGGGAGTATGTGGAGTCGGTTTTCGGCTGGGAATCCCTGGGCGAGCGGGGCAGAGGTATCAGGCTCGAATGGTGGTATGAACGGCTCGAGCACCTTTGCCACCTCCACCAATCACAGCGCCACTTCGCCTTCTTCGTCGTCTTCTTTCGCCACTTCCACTTCGGCAACCACTCAACCTTCCTACAAACCCTATCAACCTCGCCCGCGTCCCGACCAAACTCCCTCGTCATCAACTACCACTCTGTCTTACCCATTCACCCTCTCTGCCTCATCTCGCCCTCCTGGCCCAGCTCCCCGCCAATCCAGCATCGCCAGCACTTTTTCTGTCAACCCCTGGGAAACCATCTCCAGGGAAGAAGCAGTTCCTTCAACGGCCGTGTCATCGTCGGCTCCTTCTCCCGTGCCGCCGCCCGTACCGTTTGCTTCAGAGTCACCTCCGCCGAGTGCTGCGACGCCGACGACAGCCTCGACGCTGAAGACGGTTGGGAAGGTCGAGGAACCACTCTCTGCCGCGCCGGTTACGGGTGGGGGCAAGGGAGTGGATCCGCTTGGAGTTGGGTTGGCGTGAAGGGATCAATCAGTCTTGTTTAGCTTTCTTGTCTGTCGGTTGGTGTCCTGTGAATGTCAAGCAGTTCTCGTGTTGTCCTTCCATCTTTCTGACAAGAGTCCGAGACTGGGAGTACAGAGGCATACGATTAGAGCCGTCCAGCGGCAATACTAACTAACGAGTAGGGCTACGACAGAGCTAACGAGGACGGAACGAGTGTGGGTCTTCCAGAGAAGGTGGTATCAACGGGGACGGAGCAGCCGGCGCTACATACCGAGAAGGGGGACGAGGGAAAGCTAGCTCTTCCATCTCCGACTGTCCGGGGTACGGGAGCGACTCGACTGGCGAGGTGTGATCCCGCAGGTAGGGCAAAGTCGGAGAGTAAGGGGAGGAATCGTCTTGCACCTCGGGGTAGGTCGAGACGGGGCGACCTTGGTACGCTTCGAAGGCGGCAGGGACATGGAAGCGATTTTCTACGATGGAAGTACGCAGAAGGTTTTGGTATAAGTGCTGCTGTTGGAGAACAGAAGGGGAGAAAAAACGCACCGAAAGGGTTGTATGGGGCCGCAGGAATACTGGCATTGGAGTACATCGAGTTGACGCGCCCGGCCTGCTGCATCGAGGAAGAGCGCAGGTGTGTCCCATCCGTTGGGGCTTGAGATGGCGCGTAAGAAGTCCCTTTGTCACTGCTCCAGCGGTTTTTTTTCGACTTGTAAAAGAGAAAGCCCGCCAAGGCAAGGAGAAGTGCGCCTCCGGCGCCGCAGCCAGCGCCCACGGCGGTCGTGTTGACTCCACCGCTGCCTCTGCTGGCCGAATCGGTCTTGTCGACGGCGGCGAGAGAAGCTGTACCTCGCGGTTCGGAACCGAAGGTCAAGGTAGACCCGCTGGGCAGAGACGACAGGCTCGCCGATGTATCCGGCATAGAGGTCGAAGCGGATCGTACAGAGGTAACGAAAGAAGAAGCGGACGAAGACGACCTGGAAGAGGTAGAAGTAGAGGAAGAAAAGGAAGAAGAGCTGTCCGACCTGCCGACAACCGTCAATCAGCGAGATCCTTCGGGAAAGGAGCTAGTCATACTGCTTACGTCGACGAAGACGTGCTCATGGTGCTGCCGATGGAAGAGCTGACCGGGCTAGAAGTGCTCGAAGGAGTCGCCGAAGACGAAACCTTCGTCGTGTCTTCCATCCCCGCTGGCGGGCTCAAGCTGTCGAAGTGCGAGAACCAGGACATCTCGCCTGTGGCTCCGCTCGAGTCGACGACGGCGAAATCGACCGTGGCCCCGCTACTCCCTGTAGAAAACGGACAGCTTGAGCGGCCGGGAGAAAAGGCAAGAATACTACTCAGACGTGGTGAGGTAAGGCATACCAGCATCGTCGGCGGTCTGGCCGAAGGTCAAAGTGTGTTTCCCGCTACTCAGACCGCTGACTGCGCATCTGTGAGGGAACCTTTCAGAATCAGGTGCTGAAGCTGCGAGCAACGAGGAGAAAAATACCTGGTAACGTTTAGCGAGCCTCGAGCCACGCCGGCAGCAGATCCACCATTGTACCAGTGATATGCCTGAGAAGGGTCTTTTATTCAGCTGGCCGGCGCAAGGAAGAAGGGTTCGAAAAGACACACGCCATCGTCTGCGAAGCAGTAGAAACGACGCTGATCGGTATTGCTGCACGGCATTCAGGCGTCAGCTCAGCTGTTGGTGAGGAACACGCAGGTTCGTACTCACTAGTCGCCATACAAACTGGCTGCTTCGCCGGTGAAGGTGAAGGTGACCTCGCCGCCCATGCCCGGATGGCGGTTCTGATCGACCGATGAGAAGGTTTTGTCATACCAGACGGTAGGATCGAGATCTCTGTGGTATGAGCAAGCGATGGGCGACGAGGTGGAAGACAGCCGGAGAAATCACCGGAAGCAAGAGGAATCAGGCAATGTATCGTCTACAGAGCAAGGTGATGGCAAACTGACTTGTTGCTATCGCCGTAATGCGTCCAGCCGTCCTTGTAGGAGAAAGACGAGTCGATGTCGTCGTAGAAGGTTAGACCCATCGTGACCGAGGAGAAGACGGATTGAGACCAAAGGCGGAAAGTTCGGCTGCAATATCAGACGGATCAATCACTTTCGATAGACAGAATAGTCAGTATCTACGCACCTCTTGTGGCCAATGAACGAGTGTGAATGGGCGTGGAGTGTACAGGAGGTTAGGGTATGTAAGGGAAAGCGGCGGGCGGTGAGAAAGGGCGGATCTGTAGAGTCGTAAGCGGCGTTCCCGTTTGTCTTGCAAGCGATTGAACTGACTTTTCACTGCGAGCAGGTGTACGATGGCGATAGTGGGTGGAGGAGCTGAAGAGGGGGAAGAGGACAGCACGCACCTTTTCCCGCGGAGGGGTTCCTATCCCTGTGTTCATGATCGGGACCAGCCAACGGCTGAAGGAAGCAAGCGTGCGACTTTTATGCGATGCTTCCGTGACGCGCCTGCCGATAGGCGCTGTCGAGCACGCCTCACAGCGAGAGCGGACCCAGGGGTCCCGGGTTGAGAAGGTCCGCTCGAAATAAAAGGGAGTACATCATCGATAGGGTTCAGCGTCGGCGGAAGAGTTCCAGCAACTACAGGAGCGAGCTGGTGAGGCGCACACGCGGGCTGCACCCACAGCGTTGAAGGGCCCCTTCTGCTTGATGATGATCGCGATTTTGCCGTGAGTCAGAATTGTAAGCTGCTTGTTCGCCGTTCGTCGAAACACAAAGGGAGAGGCATCACCGACCACCTACAAGGAAACCGTCCAGCGGCAAACACGATGAAATGAGAAGAAAGAGTAGCCAAAGAGAGTGCACAGAACGAGCGTGAGGCATGAAGCCACGGAAATGATCGGGCCCAGATCAGATAGAGGGACAATGAGAGCGAGAATAGTTAAGCCAAGACGAAAAGGTGATGCTAGTTCCCCAGCAAAGGTGGATCAACGAAGGGCTGCTACCGAGCGGGGCGCGGTAGACATGCTTGAAAGACGGCCTTACGAGCGATCTAATACAGAAGGAGAAGCATTTGTCAGCCAGTCGGAATACACAATGGTAGGGGGAAACGTACCGAAGGCGTTGTGAGCGACCAGAACAGTCGACGCATTGCCCATGTCGATGACCTGCTCAGATCGCTGCATAGGGGAGATTGGCATGTCCGCCCACGGCAGCGTTCGAATCGGGGCATACGCAGGACTCTTAGTAGTTCTGCGGCGATTCTTGCGCGACTTGAAGAGCATGACGCCGACCAAGGCGATGAGGAGTGCGACTATGTTGGCAGTCCCGGTGCCGAACGAGGAGAAGTCGACGCCGCCGGCGGAAGCGGGAGCATTGAGGGACCAGACCATCCTACGACGGCTCTGGGGCGGCGCGTTGTGATCGACTGTGTTCTCGAAGCCCTCCGGCGGCCACGTGATGTCGAAATCGCCGAGGAATTTCCAGTCGCCCGAGGTGTTGACTTCCTCGTTTGTTACGGCCATGTCGAGGGTAATTCCGCTGCTCCCTGCCAATGGAGAAACGATTGGCCCGGCAAAAGTCAAAGCTTTTCAAGAAAATTAGAGCACACCAACATCGGCATGAGCCTGGCCGAAGGTGACGGTATGCGTGCCGGAAGGTAGTCCCGTAATTCCACATCTGTAGGAAAGATTCGACAACGCGTGAGGAAGCTGTCGAGCCGAAACACGATGGAATACAGACCTGACCACGTTCAAAGCGCCTGCGTTCATGTCTCCGTGTTCATGCCTGTACGCGTTGCCGCCATCACGCCAGTGCCACATCTGAGGGAAGGGCACGTAGTTCAGTGCCAATTTGCGGACGAAGACAAGGACAGGCAGAGACGCACACCGTATCGGCTTCCGTGGTCGAAGCAACAAAAAAGCGCCCTTGGTTCGGGTTACTGCGAGATGCTCATCTGTCAGTTCGTATGTTGGTGCCCGAGTAGATTAGCTTACTAGTCGCCGTCGAGCGTTACACCAGTGCCAGTAAAGGTCAAAGGCACTTGGCCGGCATACGGGGAACGGGTCTGGCCGACGGTCGAGAAAGTCCCATTGTGCCACGCCGCGCCGTCGACATCTCTGTCGTCGTGTCAAGCAAGATTAGGCGGAGAATGATGGCGTGATATGAGCACAAGGTAGGAAAAAAAAGCGGAAGCAACCAAGTCAGTACTCGTCCAGTCATCGGACCAGCATTCAGCCTTACGGGTCGCCAGGGCCGGAGTACCTCCATTCACTCTCGGAGAGGAATGCCATTGTCGGAGGTTGGGCTGGTATCTTGCAGCGGGACGCGGGCGAAGCGATCTGTATCGGGGTAGAAAATGCAGCTGCAGGAATAATGGATCAGTGATAAGTCGGCACGCTTGTGGAAGAAGTAGAGGGTTCACACGACGCTGCGTTGGGAGTATGTATGCTGGAGGAATGGCAGGACGTAAGGTCGAAAGGCGTACGAAGAGCAAGTACTTGACGGAAAGACTGCAATCGACGGCGAGACGGACCGGCGATTGATGTGACATATGAAGCAGATGAGGGAAAGACAAACAAATCAGACCAGAGGAGGACGAGATAAGGAGAAAGCGGACTGCACGTACCTAAAGGTACTCTCCCGCGGTATCGTTCGGTCGCGCGGACAGCCTTGCAACGGCGAGCAAAGCCGTGTGGTTACCGGCGGAGCAGACTCCAGGGGTGCGTCACGCGGAGAGGGAGCAAAGAGGCAAAACGGGGAAGGCCAACTCCGTCCGAGCCCCGAGACGGCAGAACAGATGGTTGATAGTGAACCAATAGTTAGGACCCCTAAGACACGTCTAGATACATACTACTGCGAGTGTGACCCCCATCGAAATACCTAGAAACCCCCTCGAACACTGAAGGTTGCTGGGCTATCAAGTCCTGCGCCATCCGAGTTTGTTGGCGTACGAGCCGAATAGTAAGGAGTGACGCCGTTCGCGGTCGTGTAGTCGTCCTGCTGAACTTCAGGAACGCTGCCGCCGTTTCGTGATTGGTACTCGGTAGGCGCTGCAAGAGTTACAAGTGAGACGGCACCTCAAGAATATGAGATGTAGAAATCAACGTACCGTACACACTACCTGCCTGCACATACGGAACGACCCCGCTGTACTCGCTCCTCCCAGCAGGGCTCATCGGCGCCTCATGCGGAGACCTAGGCTGCCCTCCGTATGGTTCCGTCATGACCGTCCCAGTATCGCTCGATCGATTCTTTCGTCGGAAGTATAGCCACGCGCCGATCAATCCCAGCACGACTGCCAGACCCACGCCAACGCCCACTCCAACTCCGACAGCTGTACCGTTGCTGGAGCCGCCGGACGAGGCAGATGAGCTTGCTGCGCCGGAAGTGGATGAGGGCGCGGCTGTCGTCGTGGAAGATTCTGAAGCTGCTTGCGTGGCGGTCGACCAGGCAAAGTCGCTCGGTACGTCGGCAGTCGCAAATTCGGAGCTGTGCGAGGCAGTTTCTGGTGAGTTTGGCTTCGGTACGAAGCCAAGTATCAAAACCTCGCTTACGTCCAGGTTATGGTGGAACTTGGTTCTGTAGAGTTGTCGATAACAATGTAGTCTAGCTATAGGTGCGCCAGCGTCAGGATCCGCCGATGAGCGAAGTGTCGTGCTTATGAGAAAAGGAGGGAACCGCAAAGCGCACCGTGACTCCATTATTCTGAACCTGCTCCCGAGGTTGCCCAAACGTGAGGGTATACTGCGTCCCTGCCTCCAATCCAGATACCGCACACCTTGTTCGGTTCAGCCCTGCCGATCCGGTTGCTGGTCCAGCTAATGAAGACCCGTTATACCACTTCCAGGGCGTCTCCTCGTTCAGGACGCAGTAGAAGCCTCGTTGATTGGGGTTGCTGTAGGTAGGAAGAGTTAAGGGGGTGAGCTGGTATCCTAGTCTAAGGTGAAAGAGAAATCAGACGTACTAATCACCAATAACGTAAATAGACCCTGGACCCTGAAACGTGAAGGTAGCGTTGCCTAGTAGGATAGCAATCAGTACAATGCTTCTCGTGGGCACGCAAGAACGAGCGAGTGAAAAAACGAAAAAAAGAGCTTACATCCCGAGGAAGCTGCGGTGGTCGAGTCTGCGTTACAGCTGTGAAATGACTGCCCGTACCAGGCGGTAGCATCCAGACCTACGCGAACCGAATGTAAGAGTGCGAACGAAGCGAAGAACAAACGGTAAGAAAGTGCAACGCGGAGAAAAGGAAAGAAACTGACGCACCTCCCGTCTTATTAACGTAAGTCGTCCACGAAGTACTGTAGGCTATGCTCGGAGATAGGTCGTCGAAGTAGTAACGGGTCATGGCGAAGGGCAGGGGGGCGGAACTGCACACGGAGCAACAGGGTGGAGAAAAGGTCAGCTCTCGAGATCGCGCTCACGCCAAGCAGAGAGTATGTGTAATTGCGGCGGCTGGTCATACACCAGCGTTGTCGTCCTAAGGGGCGCCTGCTGAATGCGATCTGAACTTCAATGGAGGACGCGAGCGACCAGGTGGGCGAAGTCGAAACATCTCGTGCGCTGGACAAGCGGCGAGGGCGGAGCAGCTGCTCATCTGAGAGATCCAGCTCACCTGATTTTGGCTGGATTGGTGGGCGAGCGAAACCTGCAGAGCGACGCTATCAAGTGGGTTAATCAGAGCACTCCGCCGCCATGGCAGGGGCGAAGAGAAGGGGCAGCGTACGCGAAGGGGCGACAAGCAGTAGCAGCAAGCGTAAGAGCGGCGGTACAACAGCAAGTGGTGAGAGTACGAGGCGAAGCTGGCGTGCGAGGCGGACAGGCCTTTTAGCGCGCCCCTTGATTTATCTCCCCCACTTCTTCTCCGTCCCCATCTCGATCATTCCGAGGTTTTCCCCGGCAGAGAACCTTGACTTCGATGTTGGCGGACTTGCAGGTCACAGGACGGCAAGCATAAAGCGCACAGTAGCTACTAGGAAGGCGCATTTGAGGCACATACGGCAATACTGATAAAAATGCAAGGATGAAAATGCTGAGAGACAAAATACTGAACTGCTATCCGCCCTTCTATGCTCAGACTAACGCTCTCTTCCTATGCAGCCTCGACGGTGGCTGCTGCATCGTTAGCCTTGGGCGTGACCATCGCGGCATACTCGATCATCAGGCGGTAGACGTAGCACTGTCAGAAGACAAAATCAGCAAACAGTGTGAGTGCAGGCGAAGCAGGTAGGAAGAACGCACCTCCATGTCCGCCTTTCGGACGTGTTGCTCTCTCCACTCTCGACCAGAGTCCGCGATACCCTTAAGCGCCTTGTTCGTGTCGAAGGGTGTGCCGTCCGGGTTGAGGGGAAGTTCGGGAATAGGGGAGGGACGGGTGAGGATGGTGGGCTGGGCGGTGGTGTGGTTGCCGCGATGGCCGACGAGGGAGGCGGGGAAACCGGTGAAGAAAGTCTGGAGGTTGTAGAGCTCGGAGTAAGAAGAGGAGAGGGGGATGTAGTGTTTCCTGCAGAAGGGAACGGGGGTTGGGTTAGTACAGGAGGCAGACGAACCGAAAGTACACCCGACACGGGAGCTATTGTACGAAAGGGGGACGGGAGGCAACGCACCAAGGCTGGATCCAACCTCGCCAAAACTCGCGCTGAATACTGCTCTTCACCACGGCGCTCTTGCTCTCCATAAAAGGAAAGAACCTCGGCGAGAACCCGATCTCATCGACGTCGAGCACGAACTTGTGCTTCCACGCTTCACTCATCGGTGCCGGCGGCTCGACGCGGTAACCCAAGGATCGGAGGTAAGAGCATTCGCCGAGACTCGGGTCGCAAGCCATAGCGATGTCGGTCGTAGCCTTGTTGGCGACGTTGGAGGAGACTTGCAGCGAGGTGAGAGACGCAGTCTTAGGCTCGAAGGCAACGAGGACGCGATTTGATCCGCTTGGGGCGGAGTTAGCCATCTTGACGAGCCGCTGCTTCTGGAAGGAGGCACCGTGGCCTGGAGGAGTATCGGCGCCGCGAGTGACCTTGCCGCGCCAGTAAGCGGAATCACGCTTGAGCTCCCAGTCGATGTCGGTCGGGGTCTTGGTACGGCCGCGCTTAAACTCCGCCTCATAGATGTTTTCCGAGGACGGATTCCAGTAGTGGTGGGAAGGGATGAGAATGTCGGCGTAGCCGGTAGGTTTACTCGGAGAGAAGACAGGGTAGAGGTACTCGATATTGCGCTGGTCGGAGTAGAAGACCGAGTGAAGGGTGTGGAGAGAAGGGTAGTCACAGACGTTAAATTCGGCGTCGAGGTCGTGGGAGAAGGTCATCTCGCGAGTGACGGGGAGGGCGGAGGCAGACTTCACACGGCGGGTCTGCGGCGCTTCAGTTTTCGAGGTGGCTCGACCCTGGACCACAAGCGCGCCGTTCGATTCGGCGGAACGCACAGACTCGACGAGGCGACGAGCTGCAGAGTCGGTCGAGCACGAACGGCGCACGGTCTCCCAGACAGAGCCGTCTCGCTTCCATTCTGGGATGAAGTTCTTGAGAGAAGGGTTGATCATGGGATCGGAGGCGTCTATGGAAAGGGGATGATCAGCTTAGGCCTCAAAAGCGAGAAAGAACACGCGGCGTACTCGATACGAGCTCGTCGCCTTCGAGTCCGTAGTCGGACATGTAAACCCTCCTTTGCTGCCTCGGCAAAACCCTTCCTTCCGGCTTCTCATTGATCGCAATGTCCATATCCGGCAAATCCCGCACGAATGCGCCCAGCATCTGCTGGAAAGCCAACGCGGGCGCCCATTTGCCGCTCTTCGAATGGACTTGGGCGATGCCGTTGCGAACGGAAACGATAGAAATGCCGGGTACTTGAGCGAGCTCGGCGGTACGACGGCGAATCTCCTGGGGTGTCAAGGAGCGGAAGGGCTTGAGGTCCTCAATGAGCTGGTCGTACTCGTCGACGAGCGAGTGGTTGCGACCCTGGGTCGCGAAGGCGAACCATTTGTCGAAACCGGGCGGAGGCGCCGTGCCGTACCGCGACTTGTATGTTCGCGATGCGCGGTCGAAAGTGGTAGACTGGGACGAGAGCTTCTTGCTCCAGTTCTCGTTGGCGGTTTCGAGGAGGGGAATTATCGGGTGGGGAGAAGCGGGGCCGTCAAGAGGTCGGATGAGGTTGGCGACGGTCGAGGGCATGTAAGGTGCAAGGTGAGTGGCAACCTTTTCCGTCGGAGAGGGTATGAAGGAGAGACGGGCGAGGAGGGTAATCAGGGCGAGGATGGTGAACATGGCGATGAGGAGTTTGAGAAGGGTGTCGATGGGAGAAGCACTTTTTCCCTTTGTAGTCCGTCGTCGAGCTCCCGTTAGCCCGTCCCCTTCTGAGGTTGACCCGTCTGCGTAGCCCTGCTGTCCGTAGCCTCCATACTTGTCGGAAAAGTGGGGTGCTGGAGGGTCTGCTGGTGATGCGGGAGGAGAGATGATGGGCGTGGTCGAAGGTAGGACGGTGACAGCGGTATGTGCTGTAGCGCGAGGATTGTGCTGATCTTGCTGACCGGCCATAACGGCAAGGTTTCGCTCGCTACGAGCAATGTGTGATCGAGATGAGGGGAATGGGAGGCGGGTTGAAGGAGCGTGACGAACAGATGAGGGTCTACGCGAGCGGTGGAAGGGCGTTGAGGTCGTCCCAATAGGCTATGTGAGCCTTGCGAACCGCTGTCAATGCGGGTGTAAGCGAATCGGGAATTGCGATGACTTTGTACTTGATGAGGAAATGGTCCTTCTCTAGCGGAGCAAACTCTCTTTGCGCCCCGACCATTCCTTAGTTATTATAGTACTCAGCGATCACCCAATCGCATCTTCGGCGCTGAGCTTACGCCGAACGAGCTAGTCCGAACATGCACAATTCTTCTACTTCACCATATTGGCCGTTTGCGGTTCCCCTCGACTCAGGTCACTAGTCAACCCTAGTACATCACAATCTCCTCGCAATGCGGCTCCATCTCGTGCCCGCGCTGGATTGCGCCGCGTCATGCCGTCCCGCCCGGAACTGTGGTGGAAGGCGATTACTCTGGTCCACTTCTTCCCGCCAAAAGGTGCGCGATGCTTTCGCCTCCCTCCGTGCAGACCCGCGAGCTGACTTCTTTCTTTTTGCCCGCTCTCCCATCCTTCCCGATAAGGGGCGCGAACGAGACCCGCTGGGTACGTTTCATCAGCATCAATCTGGGATCGCCGCAGAGCGGCTCTGTTGGCGAGTACTTCATTGGCGACTTCGACGGCACGACCTTCACGCCGGAAGACGCTGGGGCGCGTTTGGCCAATCTTGGCAAGGACATGTACGCCGACCACTGGTTCTACCGCACGGAGGAGCCGATTTCGATCGCTTGGTGCGCTGTCTTCTGTTTCCCAGCTCGCTCCGCAGTCTCTGATACACAACTCTTCCCCATCAACAGGGCCGAATACTGGCAATACGCCCAATAAACAACGCCCACGGCTGTCGAGCGGAGGGTTGGCGCTCCGCCTACAGCCTGCCCCGCCAGAACTCCCTCCTGAACGCAACCCGCCTCGGCCTCGTTCTCGGCTCGATTCCTTACCAGCTCGACAACATCCGCAACTCCTCCCTTCTCGAAGGAGACGCAGACACCACTTCCGTCGCCAACAAGAGCGTCAGCGTCGACTACTCCTCTCTCGAATCCGGCGCCGTCGCCTTCTCTGTCGACATCTCCCTCCCGACCAACGTCACCCTCCCTACCGATGGCGGCATCTTTAGCATTGCCACCCTCAACCTCACCTTTGTCTTGTCAGGGACGAAGGGTCCCTGTCAGCAGTTTACTTCTTCGGCAACAGCGACGGCGGCTTCGCATGGATCGACCGCGGCGAGAACGGCTCCGAGAACCTCTTCTTCACGGACAAGATCTCGCGCACGGCGGCCAGTCTCGCATACCGCATCGAAGGCGTCCTTGACCGCTCGCTGTTTGAGCTGTTTATCGATAAGGGGGCGTTCTCTGCGACGGCTGATGCTTACCCTACGAAGCCGCTCGACACGCTCGTGGTTGGTAGTGAGGACATGCTCGAGGGCGCTAATGCTGAACTGAAAGTGTGGGGGTTGACCGGGACGTGGTAAGGAGGAGGATGAAGAAGCAAAAAAGGGTCGGGTCGAAAAAGGCGGCGGACCTTCTCAAGTGCAGCTTGCAGTAGACCAAATGCGAGGAGAGAGCGTCTAGCCATCTGCAGTTCTTGTAGCGTGCTGCGAACTGCCCTGCGCCTTCCCCCGAAGAGAGATGCTGGCCGAGTCACTTTTCCCTGTCCGTTCCGGTTCTGCCTCGAACAATCCGGGAAGTAAACTCTTCCTCCTGCGACCCCGCTCCCGCTCGTACACCCCTCACCGCCTTCTATTCTCCCCGAGAGTCTATCAAGTAAAGCAGGGAGAACAAGTCGACGGAACGCTCTGCACAGGGCGTCTAAGCGACACTGCCGACGCGACTCAGTTCGGCTCAACTTTGTTGGGACGGTGAGCCTGTCTCCTCCCTTTCCATTGTCCTCCCATCGCCGTCTAGATAGCGATTCTCAGCAGCTGTTCCCAAGGCGACTCGCGGCAGTGCTGTCGGGTCGTCCCCCCGGGAATAACCCCTTTTCTCCTGAGATGCCAGCGTCCGCGTTGAAACTTGTCCCCCGCCCCATGCAGCCTTCCCCTCCCTTACCAGCCGCATCATTGTGCTGTTGAGCAGCAAGAAAACGGCTGCGACTCCACCAAGACCGACTTCTCTCGACTTTGCGTAATTCGCTTTCCGGCTTGAGCATGTTTCAACCAGCGAGCACGCTTTCATGCGGCGAGCGTGTGATCATATATCTGGTTAGTCGCGCAACCCGCCACAAAGTGAGCGGGACATGCAGCGCTGGTAGGCAGTGTCGAACGGCCGCTCTCGATTGCGATGCCACTTCGGAGGCAATCCGACCACAACCCTTCATCAGCAACCCTACCATGCCCCTGCGACCCCACCTTCATCATAGTACATATCTTCGAACCCCCTCTCCAATCCGCCCCACGCATCCGTCCAATCCAAAATTTCAACCGCGCCCTCCTCGTACGTTCCCGCGTCGGCTCCCTCGGCGACCTCACCAGCCCCACCAGAGGCGTCCCAAATGTCGACACAGATCCCTCGGTGCGCAAGACCGGTCTGGCGGATGGTGGATAGTGGAGGGCCCGAGGAGGGCGAGAGAGGTAAGGAGAAGAGGCGATCGTCGATGGGCCTTTTGAGCGAGCGGAAGGTGTTGCCGCGATGGTTGGTATAGCCGGAGTCTGCAAGAGGGTCAGAGTACGGTCAGGAGGCTTGATCGACGGGCCGCGAAACTGACATTGATGGAAGGAAGGCACGGAGGGAAGAAAGTGGAGAGACCGCAGCGGGAGAGAAACGCTGCTCGAAACGAGGTAAGGGAGGAGGGAGGACGTACGCTTGAGAACATTCGCATGCACGAATAACGGAGGAGCCCGTTCTCTGTCCGGCTCGTAACCCTCGTCGAGCTTCCCTTCACTTCCGAGCGCATCCCACTCCTCCGGCGAAAGGCCGTGCTGGAGCATGGAGTGCCCGCAGAAGGTATGACCCTTGTAGGGCGGAGAGATGGAGCCGCCAAGAGCAGACGGGTAGTGGGGGGCGAGGGAGAAGGGCAGGGAAAGGAAGTAGAAAGCGTAGCGCTGCAGAAGGAAAAGGTATAAGTACAAGATCGCGTGGCAAGCTGAGGCAGAGAGAGAGATGAGGACTCGCAAAGGTATCCTTGTCTCCTCCGGAGAGATGGAACCAGAACGCCGAATCATCCTGCATCGCTCTCGCTACTTCCAGCGCGACTAGATTCATCCCACCTCGAGCACGCTTGTTCACCAGCAGTTGACCTGTCTCGGCTTGCCAGTGAATTGGGTCGCACGGGACGGAGAGGAGGCGCCAAACGGGATTGGCGGCTGTGGGAAGAGAGGATGTCAGCCTCGAAGTGGACGGCCGGGGGAGGAAAGCGAGAGAACCCACCCGAGTCCCGGTTGAAGTCGGGCCACAGTACGACACCGTACTGCTTGTAGACTGGAGAGCTAAAGAGGAACTGCGCGAGACGGGTGAGCGGAAAGGTTACCAGAGAGTGGGAGTGGTCGACGTACTGTCGGATCCCTGAACGCCACGTTGTCGCTGTCAAGATAGAGGATCTCGCTGAAGCTCGACCTCGCGATCGCCTCCCCCTTTATGTGGAACTGCTTCCATGCTCCGTCGACCTTCTTGCCCTCGATTTCCCTCCACTCAATCCCGCCCAGCTCATCGATCCGACTCTTCACTTCTCCGAGATCCCTCAGCTCCGAGGGAAAGCCAAAGATCTCGACGGGTAACGTGCAGCCGTGACGCTTGCGGAGGATGCGAAGGGAGGTGAGCAGGCGGGACATAGTGTCTTTACTGTGACAGAGTAAGGAAAAGTGGTCAAGGGTCAATAGCCTGGGTCTGGCTGGGACAGCACGAAGCTTGACGTACTTCCCGGCAGTGAAGACCAAGCCTCTCTCCCTCGTCGTCCCGAGCATCTCTTCGAGCTTGTCGGCATCGAGCTGCTTCCCTCCCTCGTCCAGCCCAAACCGTGCCTTGACCTTCTCGATGACCCGTTCCCTGGACCATTTCAGCTCTTCCACGCTCACGCTAGGCCAGTAGTTTTCACCCTCCCCTCTGAGCTGATCCCTGTTGCTTTGCCTGTACGAGGTTGGGCATCGAGCAGATTCGAGGTTGAGGGATTCTTCGTAGCCGAGGATCGGAAGACCACTCAGTCGTTCTAGCCACGGGCGAAGGAGAGACGCTATACGATCGGATGTAATGGGAGGGTGTGCATCGAGTAGGGAATTGTCGAAAGAAGCGGTTGAAGAGACGGTGGAAGAAAAGGCAGACGAGAGGCGAGACAGCGAGGAAGGGTACAGGGTGGACTCTGGTCGGCGAGAGTGCACGTAGAAGAGGAGAAGGAGGCAGACGACGACGAGGTAAGGCAGGTATCGTCGTTCGTCTCGTTTTGAGAGGGCGAACGAGCGGAAGAGGGGGAGGAGCAAATAGTCACGTCGACTCATCGCGCGTAGCACCTGGAGACCAGACTTGCGTTGCCGCTACTTTGATGCAGCCGTTGGTGTATAGCAGGAGCGCAGCGATGCCTTGGAAGGGAGGACTGCGCCGAACGAGAGAGCTGCGGAGGAGATGGCAGGTAGTCGGTGAGGCGAAGGCTGCTGGGTGTTGGGGTCGCTCACTTACGGGTAGGAGAGGTGTGCATGCTGCATCAGACCATTTCAGCTAAGCATCGCGAATTGACACAAACAGAGTCGGAGTTGCACTTCTCCCGCTAATTGTTGACCCGTTCACACATGTCGACTCCCTTGTTAAGCGCTGGATCAAAGCCAGATACACTGCTATTACCTATCCCGTCAGCCTCTACAAGCCCCGCCATCAGCCGTCGCCCGTCGCACGAGGGTAAACGCGACCTAAATGCTCCCTCAACTCCCGCTCTCGGTAGAAGACCTGGACTACCACCCTGGCTCATAGTTCTGGGATGGATAGGGCTGTCGACCGCAGTCATCTTCCAAAGTAAGCCCATGTCCAATTTTCCCTCTCCTCCCGCTCCGTCCAAACTGAACCTGCCTCTTCCTCCCCATAGACCGCTCCATCCTCGTTACGAAAGGCTTCGACCATCCCGTCACATTGACCACGATACATCTCGCCTTTCAGAGCGTCGGTAAGTTGCTCTCCACTCCTATCGCTCGGAAACCCCTTGACGCTCTTTTCCTTTCCTACTGCCGGGGACAGCGACCCGCCTACTGCACCGCTTCACTCAGCTCATTTCCGGTCCAGTACCTCAGGGTGAGTATGCAGCGGTACCACTCAGGGAGATAGGCGAAGAGGAAGAGGCGGACCCCGGTTCGGAACGAGCGCAACGGGAACGATGGAAACAGCAGAGCGTCGAAATGGATTGGCAAACTTGGGCTAGAGAGATGTGCGTAAGTTCCTTTACCATCTCACGCAATCACACAGCTGAACCGGACCTGCGCCACCTGCCAGCTTGCCCATTGCCGGCTTGTTCTCTCTGTCCCTCGTTCTCTCCAATGCCGCTTATCTATACTGCAGCGTTGCCTTCATCCAGTCCGTTCTTTCCCCCCTTGACATTTCCGACAATGCTCGTGCGCTCCCTCGGGTGAGGGCGCAGCTGCTGACGTAGCTGTCTCCTTGCCGATCTTCACAGCATCCTCAAGAGCTTTTCACCAGTTGCGATTCTCCTCGCGGCCTTCGTCTTCCGGACTAAAGCGTTCAGCCTCTACCTGCTGGGAGTAGTCATCGTCATTTCGGTTGGCGGTGCGTCCTTGTACATCTTCGCTAGCCGTTTCATCGCAGACCGAGACGTGCTCGTGCAGTTGGCATCGCAAGTTACGGAGAAGTCGCGTTCAGCACAATCGGCTTCACAATCCAGGTGTGTGCTTCTCACACCTTGGTTCGATCCTCAGACCGCTGAAGTGACGAGCTGCTTTGGCTTCACCTAACTCTAGATGATTGCTATCGCCGTCGAGGCGACTCGGGTGACTCTGATTCAGATCTTGCTCAACGCCCCCTCCCCCACCACCTCCTCAGCGTCCGGCCCTCCCAAAGCGACGCAAAACATGTCCGCCCTCAAGACCCTTTACTTCCTCGCCCCGGTCTGCTTCCTTATAAACCTCTTAGTCGCCGTTATACTCGAGGGACGACCTGCTTTCGAGGCAATCCCACATCTGGGAGCATGGACGATCGCCAGTAACGCAAGTTTGACGCTGTTACTCAATCTGAGCGCGGTTATGCTCATTGGGCTGAGCGCTATGCTGCTTAGTCTGAGCAAGGTATGTGAATAGTCGCCATCGCTCTCCGCCTGATCAAGAATCGCTGATCAGCCTGTCATTCGAATACCATCATCATCTTCATAGGTCGTCAAGGACGTCTTACTCGTCGTGTCTCCTGCGTTATTACTTGGCGAAAGCGTACGTCGTTCTTTTCGATGTCGGAACGCTGTTCGGGATAGCATACTGCCTGCTGCGCTTGCCGACCTGCTGACATGCTATATATCACAGCTGACTCCGATGCAGGTCGTCGGCTACGGTATCGCTACAGCTGGACTCCTCGTCTACAAGTTTGCGCCAAGCTGAATGGCCCGCACTTCGGGAGACTGGGAAGTCAGGGTGGCTTAGCGCAGTGAGTGTACTGTACTTCATCCCATGCTGCTTCTCCTGCTGCCACTGGCCCACCGCAGCCCCTCGTTAACTGCCACGAACCACGCGAGGGACGAGGTAAGAAGCGCTATGTACGGTGGAACTCGACTTAACTTCGCTCGATCTGCCGCGGGCAGCTCTCACGCGGCTGGCCTCTGCTGCCCTCTCTCTCCTGTTCAAAGTCAAGTCTCGTCTCGCACCCAAGGCATCACGACGAGCAGAGGAGCTAAACTCCCCACTCCGGACCGCCATGACCTTCTCAACTGACTTTTCCTCTCCGCCGCTCATTGGCCGCTCATCGCCCCAAGTCCGCCGGCTGGGAACACCGCAACCCTCAGTATTCTACCTCTCGCTGTTACTCGACCTGTATGCGCCCTACTGCAAGGTGGAGAACCCTCCAGCATTGTGCGCTTCGTATCTTTTTGTGCAGAATTGGAGCCCGCGGAGCGGCTTGCCTTTTGTGGGACACCGAGCGTACCGTTGAAGTGGAGCTGACATACAAAGGAGGCGTTGTCAGCTGCCTTTCGACCCGGAAGATGTCGGCGGAGCTACAGTAACGGTTCTTTCTTGTTCTTCCGCTGCTTCTTTACTTCTTTCCTGCATCTTTCACCCCATCGCGTCCTCTCAACATTGACTCGCATACGAGATGCAGATCCGCTCCCTGTTTTTCGCCCTCGCCGCCGCGTTCCTCGCGTCCGCCTCGCCTGCGCCCGCTTCTTCCACCACCCCCGTCCCCGACCAACCCGCGACTCCCGGTTCCGCGCTCACCAACGCCTACTGGCTCACTTACGTTAACCAAGCTCGCAAAGCCATCAGCCTTGCCAACATCCCCGTCGGAAACAATACCCTTGCCAAGCAGGCTGCTGAATGGAGCCAGCAGTGCATTTATGGAAGGGAGGATATGCCGAGTGGGTTTGCTCAGGCTAACACTTGGGTGAATGCTTCGAGCACGAAGGCGATCAAGGATGTTATTGAGGCGGCCACGGCCACGTGGAAGGAACAGTCGACTTGTATGTTTCTTTGATGACTTTTTACCTTCGGTCCCGCCTGCTGGGCAGTCGCTTTGCGCAACTCCAGCTGACCTTCTCTGCCGCTGCTACTTCTCTTTCGCCACTATAACACCTCAGACTCCATCATCGTACGTCGCATCGCAACGCGTCTGCTACCATTCTCATCCCTGCTTATTCTCCACCCTTTGCAGGCCTACCCCTCCGCCTCCCAGCTCGGTTGCTCCGCAACCTACTGCTCCTCAATTACCGTAGGCGAGAACTTTGTCTTGCCTCTCATCGAGCCCGAGGTGCGTTCTCGGTTCAAGCATTGGTGTTCAGGGGCTTTTCTCTGATCTCCTTTTGCTCACTGCAGAACGGCTGGGTCGCGGTATGTCCATAGCTCGTAAGCTCGAAAGGAAACAGCTGATCGTCCCTTTCCTGCAGAACTGCATCCTCAAGTACGCCTAAACGGCAACGAATCGATCGCCCTTCTCTCTTTCTCCCTACTTCTTCGTATCACTCCAATGTCGGAAAGCATACAATTGGAATGGGAACAGAGTGGATTATCAACATCAGTTCCGTACGACCTACTGCTTGTCAGGTGGGAAGAGAGACAACGAAAAGAACAAGAAACTGCTTGCAGAATCGATGTAAGAAGAAACGGGTGCTTCGCGACAGGGTCGCCCCTCAAACGCCCCTCTTCGCGCAATAGTAGCTAAGAAGATTCGCCTGGTCCCGTTCCAGTCCACCAACGAGTTCAGTCAGGCGCTGCTCGTCGCGTAGGACGGATTGGGCTGAGACAAGGGCAGTGATGGCAGCACGGCGAAGATCTCCGGAATGAGTGTCGTTGAGGGCCTATGGGAGATCGTCATTAGACTTTGTGCAGGGCTGAAGATCGAAAGGAAGGACGCACCCGCTTCAACAGGTCCCTAGCCCCAGGCAAAACATCCTCGAGCACTTCGGCCGGTAAGCCCTCGAAGAAGCTACCCACCAGTTTGAGACCAAGACCGTAGGAGCGGGCGATGGCATCGGGAGATGCGAGTGATGAGGTGAGGTAGGCAGAAAGTGAGGGGTTGAGCGCGCCGAGACCATAGACGGGTTCGAGGCGGGCGGCGAAAAGGGTGGCGATGGACTCGGTGGCGGCAATAGACTGCGCGATCTCCCTGTCAGCATTCAAAGGGCGGGAACGGAGAACTTTATGGAGACGTGGCAGAGGAGCGCGACGCACAGTTCGGGACGGATCTTCCCGCAACTTGAAGAGCAAATCAAAGAGGCCGGCCTCTTCCCCGCTGAAACATGGAAACTGGTTTTCAACCAGGTCCTTCAGCAGAAGGAGAGCGATATCGCGGGCCAGCCCCGTCTGCGAAAACAAGATAAGGGCCAAATCGGTTAGCGGAGCGGCAACTGAAAAAGTCACGGACCAAGGAACGTACCTCCACTACTTTCTCCTTCAGTAAGAACGCCCTAAGCCCTTCATAGACTTTCTCAAACCTCCGCTCCTCGACCCACCATTTCGCCGTCGTTTTACCCGCACTGCCATTACTTGCTGTCCCATTCTTGCTAGGCGTCATCGGTTCATCCTCGAGATTCTCGTCTTCGGGCGCTTCTCGCACAGGCCTTTCTTTTGACAGCGCCGAGAGTTTGCGGAGAGAAGGCGCATCGATCGAAAGCGATTGGAGTGAAGTGATGTGTGAGGAGATTTCGGCAGTGCGGGAGGGAGAGTCGGCGGGTAGAGTTGGGGCCGGCGGTAGATCTGCGGAACGTTACTCGTCAGCTCGCTAGCACGGAGAGGGAACCGAGAGGGAAAGAGCGCACTGTCACCTTGCCTCATCCACCACGTTCCCTTACCACCACCCGCTCCATCTCTCGGATCTGGGCTATTCTCGAATGTCTTCCCTGCAGCCGCTCCGATCTTGGTCCGTGCCGGGTGGGTCAGCGGCGTTTGCATACCACCCGCGCTGACGATCCCACTCGGCAGTACTCTCTGCGCCTTTGGCGTAGCGGCTCTCGGCTCGATAACCTCTGCCGCTCCATCCTCCGCTTCATCCTCCGCCAGTTCGAGCAGGCGTTGCGCAGCTTGTTCAGCTTGCATCGCTTGTTCGCGCAGGGCATCGTCTACTATCGGTTCGGGGACGATATTTGTTCGGCCGGTGCGAGGAGAGCGGGAGGAGGTGCAGTCGGCGGAGGTGGCCGAGGAAGCGAGGGAGGACTGAGAAGGGTTGTGCCGCATGGCCGGAGCAGGAGAGGGACGCGAGGGAGCGGCTTGTGGTGAAGCAGCGGCAAGGGATGCGGAAGGAAGGGGAGATCGAAGACGGAATGGCGAAGGAGAGTGCATGAGATCGTTGTTTGGGCTAGACGGCGTCTCGGGTGTGGGTTCTTCCTCGATAGAGCCCGTGTCATCATCATCTGCAGGCTGGGGTGGCGCGAGTGGTGATGGACGCGGTGAAGCTGTCGAAGGGAAAAGGAAGCCGCCTTTTGCCGTCGACGCGCTGCGAGGCGGAGAAAGGCTAGCTCGAGCAATGCGGGAGGGTGTACCGGCAGAGCTCGTCGACGTTCTCAGGGCGCTAGCCGGACTAGATAGACTCGACGCTGCTGGGCTGGCCTTGACAGGTGTCGACACCGGCTCTTCTGGCAAGAACCCATCCGCTTGGCCACCGCCATTGGCTTCTGCTTCTTGCTTCTTCCGCCGCGCAGCCATCATCATCTCCCTAACGCTGGGCTTCTTCGTCCCGCCTGCAACAGCTGCCGTTGCCGCAGGATGCCCCGTTGAGGCTTTCTTCGCCGCGATCGGGGCAGCCGCCGCTGGTCCAGCTGCCGCTTCTTCCGCCGGCCTGGCCTTTTCCAGCAACTTCCTCCCGTTCGCATCCAATCCCGCCATGATCTTCTCCGCCCTCTGGGCCCACCCTCGTTCAAACTCCCAAAACGCCGTCCGGCCGCTTTCCCTCACCTGCGCATTCTGATCCGCCAACGCTTTCTTGATCGCGGCTTCGAGCTCGTCTGCTCCGCCGGTCGAGTCAATGGCCGCTTTCGAGCGGCTACCATGGGCGCGGAGGAAGATAACGAAATGTTGGGAGGCGAACTGCCTGGCTGAGACGGTCTTCTCGGAGAGGGTGGCGACGAGCAGTTGAAGGGTACGAAGGTGATAGGTGCTGCGCTCGAGGAAGACTGAGACGGTGGACTGCGAGGCGGAAGCGACGATCTTCTTTGTTTGGCCAGCCATGCTCAGGCAGTGAGAGAGGAAAGGGTCAAGGAAAAGGTCGAGCTGGTGAGGCGGAAGGGAGGAGGCGATCTCGGCGATAAGAGCAAGGGCAGACATGGCGAGGGTAGTTCGAAGGGAGGAGGACTGCAGGGGTGAAGGTGAGACTGTGAACGTAGAAGAATCGGAGGAACGGTACAGACGATTTTGGCAATGCCGTCCGCTACCTCCTTGACTGCTTTGACAAAGGCCGCCTGTAGCTCTCCGTTCGCAATTCCACCCAACAGCATTCCTCTGATCGTGGCAATACTGCGATCCCTGACCTGCCAGTTGTGCTCCGTTTCTTTCCCCCCGAAACCCGGTTTCATGGCATCAAACTCGGCTCGTAAATCTCGTTCGGACGCGATGTAGACGGGAGAGAGGTCTCCAGATGAGGGTGCGTGGACGGCTGAAGGATCTGAGGGGAAAGCGGTGGCAGGGAGAGAAGCGAGAAGGGAAGGGGTGTGGGCGGTAGTCGAGGTTGTAGTAGCTTGTTGCGAGCGAGTCCGTCGAGCAGGACCGTCGGCGGCAGGCGCTGGCAGAGGAGGATGGTGGGAGGAGGTTGCCGAGCGAGCAGACCCCCCATTCCGAGATGACTCACTCTTCCCGCCAGCGCTGGACAAGCTCGCCTGACTGGGGCTTCGCTCGAGCATAGAAGCGCTCGACCCACCACCCAGCACAGCACTTAAAATCTGGTCCTGAACCTTCTTTGCTACATCGAGTTTTGCCATTGCTTTCTTGAGATCTGCCTTCGCAGGGGCAGTGACGGAGGGGTGACCGAAGACGCTTATTGTTGTGTGAAGGGCAAGAGAGCGAACGGTAGAATCGGAATCCGATAGGAGTGGGAGGAGGAGTGGCGTGTATGGCTTAAGGGACGGCAGCGGAATGGCGTATTCAGGAGGGGGGCAGCGGATGCCGGCAAGGTAGTGCAACGACTGTAAAGAAGGTATGAGCGGTGATCGAGGGGCAGAACTTGATAGGACGCACTTGCTCCCTCGCTTTTGCGTTCTTGCTCTTGAAGGCATGATCCTGCATGCCTTTTTCCAGAACCTGCCACGGTCCGTCCTTGTCCTTTCCAGTAGTGCCCGCAGTCACGCCTAATCGCAGGCTAGTCCGCGCGGCGCTAATGACTGCATCTCGAGCCAGGTCCCGAGTGGCTGCCTTCGCGTCTCCGAGCTTGTCGAGCGGAAGAAGGAGGGAGAAAGCATGTTTGAGCGTGTGGGCTCGCTGAGACGGAGAGGGGCTGTCGGATGCTTCGGAGACGATGCGAGGGAAGAAGTGCGGTAGACAAGAGAGGGCAGCATTGGAGACGTAGGCATTATTGGACTTGAGGGAGGTCCTGAGGAGGGTTGCGAGGGAGTCGGGGTCGACGAGCTGGACAAGAAACCAAACCGTCAGCTCGTGCTATGTCTTGTAAGAGAGAGGGAAGCATACCTCTGCAGTCTGCTGTAACTCGTCCCTGAGGTGTCCCAAGGCTTGAATGCGCTTGTCGTTGTCTGTTGACGACAAGTTGAGCGAGATGAGCGAATCAACCGGGAGAGAGCCAGAGTGGGCAGGACGGACCCGTGTGACTGAGCCCAGGTTGCAAGTGACTCCAATCCATCCTCGTGATACCGTTAAACAGTCGGATCGAGTCAAGCGAGCAATCAAGTGATCAAGAGATGAAAGTTGATCTCGTTGTCTGCTGCTAGAACCCCTCGTATACCCTCGGGACCGACAGACTCTACACATACACGCGGTCCTTGACCATGCTTACCCGACCAGCAGCTTGCGCTCGCCTCGCCCGCCCTCTCCGCTCATCTCCCGCTTTCTCTCCCTTGTCTACCTCAGCACGCCAACATGCGAGTCCAAAAGCCAACATGGAGCACCTCCAACCCACTCACAGAGACGACGAAGTACCCGCCGACGTGGCTGCTCGCCTCAAGAAGCATGTAAGCTCCCTTTCCTGCATTTCCCCCTGCCCTTATCGTGCTCACACTCTTGCGCTATACACAGTCCGCCGTTACCCTCAACACCTACGCCCGTCCCTCCTTCATCCTCACCCGCGGCAAAGGCTGCAAGGTCTACGACACCCAGAACCGCGAGTTCCTCGACTTTTCCGGTGGTATCGCAGTCAACGCCCTGGGTCACGCCGACGAGGGCGTCGCCAAGGTTCTGCAGGATCAGTCGCGCAAGCTTGTACACAACTCGAATCTGTGGCACAATGAGTGGAGTGGCGAGTTGGCGTACTTGCTCGTGCAGAAGACCAAAGAGTTTGGTGGACTGGGGTACGCAAAGGATGCGGCCGAGGCCAATGGCCAGGCGGAGGACGGTGGACTCAAGGTCTTCTTCACCAACTCGGGTACCGAGTCGAACGAGGGTGCCCTCAAGTTTGTCCGCAAGTACGGCAAGCACGTCTCGACCCTCGCCAACGCAAAGGGTGCCGAGAAAGGTGTGACGGCCCCGACCGACGAGAAGGTCGAGATTGTGTCGTTCCGCGATGGCTTCCACGGCCGCAGCATGGGCGCTCTCTCCGCCACTTGGCAGGAGAAGTACCAGCTCCCCTTCTCTCCCCTCGTTCCGGGCTTCAAGCCTGCTACGCTCAACGACATCTCCAGTATCAACGAGGCTATCACGGAGAAGACATGCGGTGTCATTGTCGAGCCGATTCAGGTGTGCATCCATCTCGTCTTCTATGTTCATGCTGCTCACATTTCTCTATCTGCAGGGTGAAGGCGGTATCCTCGAGGCAAGCGAGGACTTCCTTCGCGCTCTCCGGAAGAGGTGCGACGAGGTCGGTGCACTTCTCATCTTTGACGAGATTCAGGTAAGCTCTTTCGTCTGTCTTGTCCTGTTGCTCGCTGACCGTCTCCCCCTTGTCCAGTGTGGTCTTGGTCGTACCGGCTCGCTTTGGGCTCACGGCTCCTTCCCGGTTGACTGCCACCCCGACATTATCACCATGGCCAAGCCGCTAGCGAACGGCCTGCCTGTTGGCGCGATCTTGATGAAGGACAAGGTTGCGGATGTGATCAAGATCGGAGACCACGGCACGACCTTCGGGTAAGCGACTCTCCCGTTTCTACTCGCCCTTCTCAAATCGAAAAGTTGAACGCAACCTCCTGCAGTGGTCAACCCTTGCAAACCCGGGTAGCACACCACGTCGTTTCCCGTCTCGCCACTCCTTCCTTCCTCTCCCACGTCTCCGAAGTCGGTTCCTCTCTCCACTCTCGCCTCTCCGCTCTCCCATCTCTTTTCCCTCGCCTCGTCGCCGGTCCCCCTCGTGGACGAGGACTCGTCCTCGGTCTCCCTTTTAAATCCGATGCCTACGTTCAACGGACCGTCAAGCTTATGAGGGAACGAGGAGTTCTCGTGCTTAGCTGTGGGAAGCAGACGGTCAGGTTTGTGCCGAGTTTGACGGTCAACGAGAAGGAGGTGGAGAAGTGTGTGGATGTGCTGGAGAGCGCGTTGGTGGTGCTCAACCGGGAAGCGGAAGGACTGTAGGGCGCGAGGGTGTTACTTTCTAGACACATGTCCGGCCATTGCGGTGCCTTAACGGTATCTGTGTGCTCCCTGCAGCACTTGGCCGTCGGGAAAGCAGCGAGGGAACGAGGAGAAAAGCCTGTACGGCATCGCCCATCACGAAACGTACAGCTAGGCTTGCTGGCCGATAGTTGTAGCCCGCACGGGCAAGGCTGGTTGGTAGTGCGCACGCTCAGCGGAGAGAACTCGGCGGTGAGAGCCTGGGGAGGGCGAAGAGAACGGGCGCAAGACGGAAAAAGGGAAAGGAGGAAGCGTACGTGCACGCTGCAGTCCCTCTACCTCGACTCGTGCGCCAGATGTCACTCGGACAGCATGCGCAGATGGCAGCATTATTGCGGAAGTGAGAATCAGATTTACTGTAAAATCGCGATGTAACGGAGGGGAGAAATGGGTTTGCTTCTTTACTAGACCATTACATACGATACTATATCAAGCTGGGATGCTGCTATCCACTTCCCAATCAACTCTGCGTACCGCTCTGCGCTTCCCCAGTCCTTCCCAGCTCACCTCGTCCTCCTCCCTTCGATCCTTCTCATCATCTCGACCTGCTCACGCCGCACCTGCGCTGTCAGCAAACGTAGACCACTACCAGGTACTAGGTCTCCAGAGGGACGCCACACGCAAGCAGATCAAGGACAAGTTCTACGAGGTCCGTCACAGCTCTTTCTCCCTTCCCCCTCCTCAGCTGAACCGATCCGATCCGAACTGACCCCCTCTTGGTCCTCACCTGCAGCTCTCGCGAAAACACCACCCCGACGCTCCCTCTTCCTCCTCCGAGACCCCCGAACAACGCACCGCCCGGTTCCAGCAACTCAGTCAAAGTTATTCAGTCCTGTCCGACCCTCAACAACGCAAATCCTACGATCTCTCCCGGACGGGCTCGTCTGTCCCCCCCCATCGTCGACGACCAGGTTACACGGCCGCGAGCGGAGGAATGGGCTACGCGGGGGGAGGAGAAGGAGCAGGCTATACCGACAACGATGAACGGCGAGAACGAGCAAACTACGCTTGGCAGCATCCCAAACGAGGGACCTCGGCCGGAGAACAGGCAGCAGGGGCGGCAGGAGCGCGTACAGACCCGTTTGCGAGTCGAAGAGGGCGGACCAGTGGCGCGCAGACGGCGGATCACTTTTCGGCTTATGCGGAACGGGCACGAATTCGACATGCCCAGGCGGTGGCGGCGGCGAGTAGGGCGGGGCAGGGTGCGACGGGCGAAGATTCTCACTACCGAGCGGGGACATCTGTTTTTGGAGCGGCAAAGGCGGCGGAAGAAAGCAGGCTGATTAACGATTCTTCGACGTTGCGGAGTGGCCAGGTACGTCTGGTTCGCCCCCGCTTTCTGCCTCATCAACCTTTCTCGCCCGCCGTGCTAACCCTTACCCTGCTTCTTCCAGGTCGTCTTCGTTTTCGCCGCGGTTTTCTTCCTCGCCTACGCCTTCAGCGACCGGAGCGCACATGAAAAACAAGCGAACAGCGTACGGCGATAGACGTTTATAGCGTATAAGGATATGTAACGCAGCTGGATCTGCATCTACCGAGCGCGGAAAAACAGGCGCTTGCCATCGATTCTCGCTGAACTAGATCTACATGGATGGGCAACCGACAAGTTGCAGCGCATCCGACTGCGCGGTGACGAGACTAGGCAAGAGGGTACTGGGATAGCGCCACAAAAGGACACCGAAAACGAAAACTACGAAAGCCCCTGACAGTGAAGAATGCGAAAAGAGGACATGGGCAGAAAGAGGATGTAGAGGGCGAGGATCGCGAATGGTTGAATTGTATGCATGTGCGGCAAGAGAGACCGAGGCGCGGGAGGTGAGAGGGACAAGTACGGAAGGAAGCGTCTATGCTCGGGAAGACCGAGGCGCGTGTAGGATACCGAGGTGGAGCCAGGGAGACGGGAAGGAGACCAGGAATGGACAACAGGAGGACAGAGTAAGACGGTAGTGAAAGGAGTGTGCGGACTAGGAGGAGTGCAAAACGAAGGTGGAAATGTGGTATGAACAGGTCGAAAGGGGTATGCGCGTGAAGGGGTGTTGCGGGGCGCCTGAAGCGCTTTTCGTCGTCGTGGGCGTGTCGAGTGGAGGAGGACTAGAGGTTCGCTAGCCGGAAGGATTGGCGACACTACAGGCGAATGGAAGCGTGAGCAAGGGTAACCATGGGAAAATGAAGAGAAGGTTTACCGCAAGACCCGTCTTGAGTAATCCTGCTCATCCGTCAAGCTAACCGCGCTGCCATTATCCGGGTGCCCCAACGCGCTCGGATCAAGCCTATCATCCACCTTAGCGGGCGTCGACGGCGGGCTCTTCTCATCCGCGCCATTACCGCCCATGGCGATGGCGTCGAGCAAGCCGGAGCCGTACAGCGAGTTGCGGAAGCTGGTCATCTCCTGCTTTTCTGGGTCGCTGGGACCGTACCAGGACTCGCCGGAGTCGCGCATGCGAGGTGCGGAGTGACCGTGACCCGAGTGAGAGTTGCCGGATCCGACTGCGCGGGAAGGGACAGCAACAATGAGCAACGCGATGGAATAAGGGTAGAGCGAGAACGTACGCATCCCCTCCTGGCTCCCGATCTCTCCCTCGCCACTACTCGGCCCTCTCGCCATCATGGCCGCCCCAATCCCTCCTCCCGCCCCGCCATCATTCACGTACTCCGCCCAGTTGTCATACAAGGCCCCCTCATGACTCCTCGCACCGCTCATTCCCGTCCCGTAGCCATTGTACGCTCCCGCTCCTCCGCTCGCATACCCCGCCGCCGTACCCGAGAAAGGTGGAATCGAGCCCTGACTTTGCGACGGTGAGTGACCGGGCTCGAACGAAGGTCGACCGTTGGCCGTCCCGGGTGCCGTTCCGCCTCCCCCTGCACCACCGCTACCACTACCGTTCGAGTAGTCGTACCCGCTGTTTGGGCGAGTTGCAAAGCCCGTCGCCGCAGCCGTAAGCGGAACATTCCCGTACGAGGACATGTAGGTCGAATGCCCCGCATCGCTCTGCATCCGGTCATAGGGATCTTCCTCCTCATCTTCATCATTGAAGCGGTTGATCCCCGCTCCACCGTCTCCCGCTCCTCCCGCTGCGACTCGAATATCCTCGTCGAGTTGTCTTTGACGTTTCCGTCGCAAGAAGAACAGCCCGAGACCGATGACAATGCCCGCGGCGACGAGACCGACCACGACAAACGTTCCCGCGACGGCGCCCGTATTTCTGAAGAACGAGTTGCCGCGACCGGAAGAGCCGTTCAGGCTGCGACCGCCAGCGCCGGTGGAGGAAGGGTCACCGGTGATGACTGCGGTGACTACGGAAGTGACGACGACTACGGTACCCGAGGTCGTGAGAGTGTACTGCGAAGTTGAAGTGCGGGTGAAAACTTGAGTGTCGGGGTCGGAAGTGCTGCGGGAACGGATGATGACGATAAGTAATCCTGCCAGCGGATTGCTGATCGAGCATGAAGCATCACAGAGGAGCGAAGACGAGGGGGAGAGGGAAAGAAAGTCCAGACGAGCGGAACGGAAAAAGGGCTTACCTCTGTGCTTCGTCATCCGCCCTCGAGCTTGACCGGTCATCTCCTCCACCGCCGGTGCTGCTACTGCTGCTATCTCCCGCAACAGGTTCTGCCGTCGAACTTGTCGGGGCCGCGCTCGAAGACGAGGTTATGCTCGTGATGAAGGACGAAAAGTCGGAAGGCGCCGCGGAGCTCGAGGTTGGGGAAGCGGCTGGGGTGGAACTCGAGGTATCGGCTGGTGGGGAAGAGGACGAGGAAGAAGAAGACGGCGAATCAGCTGCAGAGGAAGAAGACGAAGCGGGTGTAGTCGGTGCTTGGCTGGAGCTGGAGCTTGCCGGAGGCGTAGTTGTTGGGCGTTGAGACGTTGTGGGAGCTGCCGATGAAGAGGAGGCGGGAGTCGTTGTAGATTCTGAGGACGGAGACAGTGTAGAGGAGGGAGGTGGGGACGAAGTTGGCGAGGGCGAGGAAGAAACCGAGGTCACTTCATCGCTCGTCGTTGTGGGAGGAGGGGAAGTGCTCGAACCGTCTGCAGAAGAGGAGGGGCTGGAAGTGGGTTCGTCTCCCGTTGTCGTCGTCGTCGTGGGATCGGGTGCGGCAGACGTTGTAAACGAGGTCGTCTCTCCCCCACTTGTCGGAGTGTCTTCGCTGGAACTGGCTGGGGCACTCATGCTTGTGCTACTCGATTCTGGAGGGGGGTTGGTGGTAGTAGGAGCGCTGGAAGATGTAGACGGGTCGGTCTCAGCGGGTGGTGCAGAGGACGAGGATGAGTCGACGGGGCTGGATGTCGGCGGGGAAGTCTGGGAGGAAGGGTCGGCCGAAGTGCCCTGAGCTGAGGTTGATGCAGATTCTGCTGGATACGATTGCGCAGTGAGAGCGTCAGTGGTAAACTCGGGTGAATCAGTTCTGGAGTACGTTAGGAGCTTAGAAAGAGCAAAAGGAACTGACCTTGGCGAGAGGAACTTGCGGGAGACGAGGAGGTAGGATCGGGCTCAGCGGTCGAAGTCGGTTGATTCGTACTAGTGGGGTCTAGTGTATCTGTTCAGTATAGCATCATACGATGATTGTAGCGATTGAGAGAGAGGAGACAAGGCAAGATGTGATTCGGTCAGTCCGGATATGCCACATCGTCTCGGCGTCTCGCTCAACTCGACATCTTCTGGCTAGATAGACTGCGAGCTGAACGGACCTGATGCACTTGGTTCTGCCTGTCTTCTGTTCAAGTTACCGGATGTAGTCGATGGTGACGACGGAAGCGAGTGGAGGGGTGGTGGTGACGAGTGGAGGTACAGCCTAGGCAGCAAAGGCATAGAGCCACAGGGGTACAACGCTGAATATCGGAAAAGCTCTGCCCACTGAACCTAGCCGCCAGTCAAGCCAGAGAGAACGACGCTCAGGGCGGTGTCAAGAAGATGCCTTGCTCACCTTTTTTTCCGTTCCTGCTGCGTGGACTTTGATCCGTGCGCTGAGCTGTCGACCTGCGCGAGGAACTGGACAAGCTCACGAAAAGCAGACTCAGTCTTCGTAGCGAGACGGAAGAGGCAAAGCCGGAGGCCAGAAAAGAGATTCCCCTTTCCCCTTCCCGAAGAAAAACCCACGCGGTTATCCTTCTCAGAACGTATCAGACGGCAACCGCAGTGGATGCTCATGACATCTCAAGCTGCTATATACTGCGCTCTATACCTTGCCGGATGATAAGCTGCCCGGTTTTTTTTCTAGTACTCCCAGTACCTCTTAACCACCTGCTCAACTCGCTTGATTCCCTCAAGCATCTGCTCGGACTGCGTATCAAAGAGCGACCTGTCAGCAACTGCCAAGCTCTACTGTAGTGGAAGGGACAGACTCACGGTAGCAGTCGAGAAAGCAAAGCGGAAGTAGCCAATCTTTTCCTCCGCTCCTCGGGCCTTGGTCGTCTCCTTGTCCTTGCCTTGGTAGGGCACGTAGTACGAACCCGGAGTGAGGAGAACCTACGAGTACTCGAGTATCAGCGAAGCCATTCGATCGCGCGCAGTCGTGTCCTAGGGCTTGGTCGGGAGGAATGCGAAGGAAGAAAGAGGCTCACAAGGTTCTCCGCCAAAGCCGCCCACAACTCATCCATGAACTGCTTCTCAGGATCCTCAGCTCCTTCGTCCTCGAGCTCCCTGAACCTCCTCGCTCCAGCCAAGTAAAACCGGCACCACAAAAACATACCCGAACGAGGGGCCACGAGCGAAAAGAGCGGCAACTGGTCCGGTTTGACGTCGGCTTGCTGGGTTCCGGGCGGGTAGACTGCGATGCCTTCTGCGCCGGGGATACCGGTTGCGACGGCCGAGGCCGGGAGAGCGGTGAAGACGCGGGCGATGGAACCGCAGATGTCGTCGCGGCGGTGCTGGTACTGGTCGCGAAGGTTGGACAACCATTGGAGGTAGCCAGAAACGCCCCACTTGTGGAGAAGCTCGTAGATCACGCCCTGCGCGAAATTGGTGAATGGGAATGAGTCATCTGCCGAAAAGGTGAAGCAAGACCATGAAAGCTTGCCTGGCTCCAACCGCTCGGAGTCTGCGTCTCAACCTCCGTCGCTCGAAGGAGACGCTCAGAGAAGAGAGGGTTCGATACGAAGAAGCCGAGACGGTTGCCAGGAGCAAGGGTCTCTGCGAAATGCGGTCGCGTAAGTACAGCGGATGCTGAGAAAGTCGGGTTGTTAGGGATATGAGCGTACTGCTGAAACTCTCCAGGCGCACGACGCGACCTTCGTGGTCGAATTTGAGGAAAGACGGCACGAGTGACTTCTTGAACTCCTCTGCTGACTGGGGCTTGGGAGGCGCAGGGTTCTCACTGATCTCGAATGCCGGGAACTGCAAAGCCGAGTAAGGGTCGTCCTCTGCGATGATCACGTCATAGTGCACGCAGATGTCGTAGATTTCCTGTCGTCGAGCGGCAGGCATGGTGGAACCGGTGGGGTTTGAACCAACGGGAACGATGTAAAGACTGGCGGGAAACAAAGTATGAGCTCAGCGAGTCGCGAGGACAGGTGTTCGGGTGACGTACAGCTTAGGGCGCTTCACATGGGGGTGCTCGGTTTCCCAGGTACGCAAGACGCGCTCAAGGTCGTCGGCGCGAAGACCCTCGCCATCCAGCTTGACGGGGGTAGCTGCGGAGTGCGGAAGCCGGGTAAGTACAGATGAGCAGGAGAAGGGGATCGCGGCTCACCTTTGCATCCAAAGCTGGTCCACATGGCAACTGCGGAGGCGAAGGTGAATTCTTCGCAAAGAATGTACTCTCCGGGCTCGCATAGAAGTCGCACCAGCTTGGTCCAGCCATCGGTGTTTCCACAGTTAAGCAAGACCTCCCAGTCACTCGTAGCGGGGTCGTATACCTGCTTGACGTATTCGACGAGCCAGGACCGGAGGGCAGGGAGGCCATTGGCGTAACCTTCACGAGGGAAAAGAGAAACCGGACATAAGCAAGGGAGGACGGAGGAAGCAGCGAGGAGCGAGGAAGTGGCAGACGTACCGTACTGCAGGATGTTTTGCAGGTCGAGCTGCTTCTTGTCGGCGGAATACTTCTGCATCCGAATCGCAGTGAGGCCGTCTTTCGGAGCGGCATCGACAGAGAGATCGGCATCAGGAGTGTAGGCAGAGACGGACAGCTCGCTGAAGGGGAAGAGGGAAGGGTGGGGGAGACCTACGGGTGAAGATTATCAGCATGGAAAGAAAGTATGACGCAGAGGCGAAAGGGTCAAGCGTACCTCCTGCGAGCGAGATCATACCGTCCATGTACATGTAGTGCATGATGTCCTTCAAGGGAGACGCAAAGCGGCTCTTGGAGACGGCATTGATGTGGTGGGAGAGGTCGATCGCCTTGGGAAGAGGGTCGGGAAGCTCGAATGCGGTATCCATGGTGCTCAGTCGAACGCTGGGACTCTATGCAAGACTGTATACGGCTCCGTCGAATGACGACGAATAGAGTGAAGAACGGAGAGATGTGGGCGACAAAGAAAAAAAGGAGAAAGAGTCAGGTGTCGGTTCTCTGCCGCCGTCGGCAGATGTTGCACCGCCACACTTGTCATATCAGCCGACCTGCTTGCATCTGAGTGGCTGTTCGGTGTGCTCCGGATCTCGTCTACAAGTTTTCGGAGTGCCGCTGCGGGTCCGTGGACGGGGAAGAGTCAAGAAAGTGATGCAGGAAGACAGGCGCACCGGCAGGAAGAGAAAGCGGCTCGGTCTACGCTAAGTCTGTACAGTCTATACCACAAGGGAAGATGAGAAGAGAGAGAGAGACCGGGATGGCTTCTCCAATTACTTCGCTGGCTCATTATGATGCAAAGATGACGGCCGCTCGTTCAGCTCAAGCCGCTATGCAACGAGTCATACCTGGTCTATGGATAGGTGACTATCAGGCTGCACAAGACCATGACCTCCTCAAAGACAATTCGATTCAATGCGTCGTCTCTGCCAGTTCGTCCTTCGCCTCGCTCTCGCTACTCTCATACACCATGAGCTGACTCTGGATACCCATACAGTGCGTCAAGAATACGCTGCGCACCCGTCTATCGAGCTGCACAAGGTTCAAGTTGACGACGACGACCGCACCAACATCCTCGAGCACTTCATTCACACTGCCGACTTCATACATGCCGCACTCCAACGCCATCAAGGCGTACTCGTACACTGTCAGGCAGGTGTATCACGCTCGACTACCCTGATCGCAGCCTATCTCATGCTCAAGCACAGCATGACTGTCGAGCAGGCATTGGAAAAGATCAAAGCCGCAAGGAGCCACGTCGAGCCGTCCGAGTCTTTCATGAGTCAACTCGAGATGTTTGAGCGATGCAATTGCGAATGGGACCCGGTCAACGTAAGCAAGCTCGCCTTGTCTCGAGCTTATCGCCGCTGAACCGACTTTCTCTCTTTTTCACAGTGGCCGGAGCAGCGTCGCTTTCTCATGTCGTTTGCGCAGGCCCAGATCATGGGTACGTCTACGCGCAACCTGCGGGGAGAGCGAAGCGCGATTGACAGGATGTTCGTGCAGAGGGAGTCTCGCCATCGATTGTCCTGGCTTACTATCCTTCTCCAGCTTCGACGCCCGAGAATCGCAACGGCTCCGCCATCTTCTCCATGACCCCTGTGGCTTCGGAGCAGGTCTCTCCTCCACCGAGCCCTCGTAAAGCTCCTACCACCTCTTCATCGACGGCTTCTGCTTCTTCTCCTGTCGGCACCCTTCCTCCGGCCCACCCCAATCTCCTTCCAGGCCTTGCCGCACCTCCGGCCCGCAAGAGGCTGACGCCGAGACGAGTGGAGGTGGAGGAGCAGACTGAGGCCAAACAGGCGGATCCGAAGCCTGCGACTGTGGAAAAGATTGGATCGAAGGAAAAAGTCGTCGTTACGGGACGGAGGATTCGGTGCAAGATGTGCAGGTAAGCCCGCCGTACCGTGCGTTATCCGTCGTCTCTGTGCTAACGTTTCCTTTGCGCAGGCGGGAACTTGCGGCTCGAGAGCACATCGTCGCGCACGAAGTAGGGAAAGGACAGCAAGCATTTGCCCCGAACAAACGAGACATGGCCGCCTACCGCGCCGAGCAGCACCAACGTCACGCCAACCAGTCACAAGCACCTACTCTCACCTCCTCGTTGCGTCCTCCGCTGCAACCTCATCTCGCTTCGACCTCCGCCACTACCCAGCCTCCAACCAACCCGCTTGCGGCTCTCCGCATCTCACAACCTCTCCCTGGACTTCGAGTTTCGGTTCCTCGGGGTGCACCGGTCGCACGGCCGCAGCCAATGGCTCGTCCGACTCCTGTAGCTCCAGCCCCAGGCGTAGCGACCCGGGACGAAGAGCTCGCCGCCTCGAATTCGGGTCCTGCACCTTCGCCTGCCGTCGCCGCTCTGCCGGATGTAGCCGTAGAGGATTCCGTCGCCACTGCAGTTCAGCCGTCGTCTCCCGCGCCCCCGCCTGCGGCAACAACCCTCCTCGACTCCCCTCTTCTCCCCTCCCGAACATGCTCCTCATACTTCGTTGAACCTCTCAGCTGGATGAGTCCCGTCCTCGAGACCGGAGTACTGGCGGGCAAGATCGTCTGTCCGAACCAGAAGTGTGGAGCCAAATTGGGTAACTTTGATTGGGCTGGAAGTCGTAAGTCTTTGATCCGCTTACTTCGTGGTCAGCGAACAGCAGAGCTGACTGTCTCGGGTGGACGCGCAGAGTGCTCTTGTGGTGCTTGGGTCTGTCCTGGGTTTGCGTTGGGCGTGTCGAGGGTTGACGAGGTTACTGCGTGAGCCGGGATCTTGCCTCAGACTGTGGAGCAGAAGTGATGGAATGTACCGAGGACGGGTACTCCCTTGACGACTGGCGCACGATGATGCCGCTGCAATCGTGCCGGTTGGACAGCTCTCGGGGTCAGCATAGAATGCCACATTCGGGTTGCGTTAAATCCCCCGATCGTCTAGCTTTGTTCTGCCCTTCCTCCAACCTGGGTCAGAGAGCCAACGGGCGAGGAAAGCTTCTCTCGCTCGTACAGCGCAAAGGGCGGACGAGTAACAGCAAAATCAGCGTCGGAAGGCAGCAGCGTACGACACATACAGCTCGGTTAAGGCGACTCGTAGCGTCGCTTCGTTCGTCCTCGCAGCCATTCTTTGCCGCCAATGCAGCAGAAAACCGCTTATTGACCTTCTCAAACCAGTTTTCTTCCCCTTGCCAGGCTATGCCCAGCATCTCTGACGGCCGCCCCGTACATCCCGATCGAGTCACGTCAGTACCTCAAGAACCGCGTCTCACGCACGAAGGGCTCCTTAGGCTTCCTGGGCTTTTCTGAATCACTTCCCTAGTGCTATATGCCCGCCGCAGGTTTACCTTGAAGGCTCGAAGTGACGGCCTAGCGTGAACAGTGGCCCGCATGTAAGCTAGGCAGGAAGATGTATGAGAAAAACCATTAAGTGCAGTGAATAGAGAAAAGTATGCTAGCTAATCAAGTCCCACATGTCCAGAAAGGACTCCCTCCCTACCCCCGTCGCTCTACCCTTACCTTAGAGCGCTCGCAAACGTCTAGTCGTAGTTCTTGGCAGCACCACCGCAGCACATGGAGAAGATCCCCTTCTTCTCCTTCTTGGGTGCAGTGGCCGGCTTCTGCGCAACCTTCTCCACCGGTGCCGGAGCAGCGGCGACGGGGGTCTCCTCCTTGACCGGAGTGGCAGCAGCGACGGTGGGCTCTTCGACAACAGGCTCCTTCTCAGCGGCGGGCGCCTCGACCTTCGGCTCAGGGGCGGAGGCAGTTTCGGCAACCTCGTAGGGCTGGGCTGCGAGCAGGAAAGGATTGCAAAGGGTGAGCTGGCAATCAAGCGGGTGAGACGACGGACGGACGCACTCTCAACCGGGATCGCCTTGCCGAGCACGGGAGCGCCCTGTTCGATGCCGACTGGAGCAGTGGCAGTGGCGGCGTCGACCGGGGCGGCGGCGGCCCTTTCGAGCCTGTATAGTGAGAAAGAACACGAGGTGGTCAGCAGACGTTCCAAGCGACTCTCCCTTGCGATGACAGATGTGATGCGCAACCAGTCAACCAAGTTGAAGCTAAGGTGGGTTCATTCGCATTGCGCTCCTTTGCTGCTCCATCAGAGTGCGTCAAAAACGCAACGACGAACTACCCCAACCCTTGCCTCCTCGTAACAATGCCCTCAATTAAGCCCAGCCACTCACCCTCGCCGCTAACAGGCACGAGGGGTAGAAAATATAGGACGTGGTCGATACAAAGGGGAGACTTACGCCGACTTGCCGGCAACGAACTGGGAGACGAGAGTGGCGAAGTTCTTGCCCTGGGCCTGCAGAGCGGGTGAATCAGCGGGACAGGTCAGCTCGAAGCCGCAGTACAAACAGAGAAAGTGCAAACCTTGGCAATGGAGAGCTCCTTCTCAGTCACAGCGCGGGAGCCGTCACCGCCAGCAATGGCAGCGGCACCGTAGGCGGAACCACCGACGATCTCGGACTACGGAACGACCAGCCGTAAGCAGGGAAACTTGTTGAGAACTGCAAACAGCAGGTCTCGTATGATGGGCACTCACGTTGTCGGTGAGCTCGGGGCAGCCGAAGCCAGCGGGGACGTAGGCGATGCCGTGGTGAGCGAAGAAGGGGATGGTGGTGAGAGCTGCACAATTGGGGGGAGTTAGCGTTTCCGCCAGGACAGCGAACAGGTACTCAAGATGATGCCCTACCAGTGGTCTCCTGGCCACCGTGCCTGCAAGTGAAGGAAAGGAAGAGGGCGGTCAGTCGTTTCTTCTTTTCTCTGGATGTACTCGTTGTCGACAAGGGTTCTGGCGTCACGAAGAGATCTACTTACTGCGAGGCAGTCGAGGTGAAGACACCACCGAACTTGCCGGCGTACTTGCCAGTGAACCACTGTCCACCGGTAGTGTCCTAATGAGAAATGAAAGAGGTCAGACGAAAAGCGGAGTTGAAAGAATAAGAGGTAAACGGCGCACGAAGAAAGCGCTAACGGCGGCGGGCATGCGGCCGTAGCGAGTGGGACCACCGAGGAGGAAGCCGTCGTACTGCCCATGTAAACGCAGGAGATGAGCAGGTGCGAGTGAAGCGAAGAGAGCAGGTTCGCCGACTCACCTTCTCGAGAGCCTCGGCGGTGACGTCTGGGTGCTCGGCACGGGGAGCAGCGTGCATCTGAAGGAGTAATTGTTTCAGCGAAAAACCTGGAGACATAATCGAAAGAAAGAAAAAGTCAAAGACGAACCTTGCCGCGAACCTCCTCCGAGAGGCTGCAGATTGCCACATAGGCGTGGTAAGCGGCTGCTCGCGATACAGAAGTGGCGGGAACGGCACTTACATCTCGGGGATCTGGAAGAGGTCGACCTCAGCGCCGGTGGCCTTCGCGGCGGCAGCGACGCTCTCGGCGAGGGTGCGGACGTGGCCGTCTGCGCGGGAAAGGCGTCAGACATGGTTCAGGGACCGATGCGAGGCGAGGTCAAGCGTACAGGTGGAGTACTAGACGCGCGGAGGAAAGGTCAGCGCGCTTGTTTTGAATAAGCAAAAGAGGTCAAGTACTCACGTAGATAACGGCGATCTTGGCAGCGACCCTGTTCAGTGTGTATCAGAAGGGGCCATTGATCCAGTTGAGCCAGGCGGAGTGCGAGATGAGGAGGCGGGACGAGGTTTGCGAGGTGTTGAGGGACAAAACAAAGTTAGCAAATGCAGCGTTGCGAGACGCGCATCTGGCGACAAGGGGATCGACCTGGCTGCCAGACGCACATTGTGAATGTGATTAGCAAGTAATGTGGAAGGAAGGAACAACCACCATCGAGACCAAGGGGAGACTGATGTGAAAGTTTTTCTCGTCTACATTCTCAGCAGAGCCCAAAAAGGCATCTCATTCAGCCCGCCCAAAATTACATCAGAACAGTGCTGTCAAGCCAGTCAGACCTCGATCAACCCCGCTCTGATCTACCAAATCGCCGCTGGACCGCACAGAGTTGCTGAAGAAGCTGCTTTTCCTCGATTTGGCATATGAGTACTTTTCTTCCTCTCTCTTCTACCGTGCGTGGCGGCCGCGAGATCTTCATATCTATAGCATTTGTACAAGTGATGAGGACTGGTCCAGGCAAGTGCTTGCGCAAGGAACAGAAGAGATCGCAGGGCAACCTTGGAAAAGATGAGAAAGTCCGACCTTGCAGACTGTACGGCGTTCGACCCGCTACTCCGGGTTCCCCCCCCTTCCAGAGCCTCATTGCAGCCACACCTTGGCTCCGCGACCTACAACAGTTCCACCGTCCGGCGCGATCGCCGCGACCCTCGCCCAAAACACGCTTTCCTTCAGCCTGACCACCTCACTCCAGCAACGGTCTTCCCATCCAATGGCGGACCCGACAATGTCGCCGCCTGGTGGTCCGGTGCTGCTGCTTGCTGAGACATCGAGTCCGGTAGGGACGGCAGAGGGATGTCGCGGGGGCGGCGCTGGAGTGACTCGCCGCGGTGGTAATGAAGGGGGTGCGCCGATTCGAGGTGAAGAGGGTGGAGAAGGGTGCGTGCCGATTGCGGGAGAGGTACGAGCAGCCGAGCGAGCCGGCCGTACTGGCTTGGAAAGGGAGGTAGTGGAAGAGCTGGCTACTGAACCGAGATCGCCAGCAGGAGTGGAACGATCGGGTGTAGAAGAGGCGGAACCGGCGTGCCCGCCTTGGGTTTGCCCTTCCCTCTGCTCCTCCGCCCCTTTACCCTCACCTGTCACTTCCCCGAGATCTCCCTCCTGCGGTTCAACGATAGTCGGCGTGCCCTTCTTACCCTCGACCTCAAAGGTCTTTCCGGTAGGCGGCGTCGATCCCGGTCCATCCTCAGTATCTTCCGCCTCAAAGTCCTTTGCCTCGACGTCCGCATGCTCACCACTGCCCGAGCCTACCGGACCCAACCCAAGGCCAGCCGAAGCTTGCTCAGCCGGTGACGGAGCTGCGCCCGACCCGTGGACGAAGCTCGCCTGTCTACTGAGCGTCGGTGCGCCTCCCTCTCGCCCGCCCTGCCCAAACTTGAACCCTTCTTCGAGAAGGAGACCACGCTCAATGACCCGCACGTAGGTCCAGAACTCGCAGACGGCGCGCAGACGGGTGAGGCAGTACGAGGGACAGACTGGATATCTCTGAGAGGCGCTGTCGCTGGCGCGACAGAGATGCACTTGCAGAGAAGCATCGTGAGGGTGATGAGACGCTTTCTCGTGCGGGGCGGGGAAGGTGAAAGAGTCGGCGGAGGAGGAAGCCGAATGGTACGTCGAGGCTGAAGGTTGCGAGGTGGAGAAGGAGGTACTAGATGAAGAGTTGGAGCGGGAGAAGAGGGAAGACGGCAGCATCTTGCGCATCGTCTGGTTGACTCCTGTCGTGGGTTTACCTCGAGCTGGGTGACCAGAATTCGGAAGCCACATCTCGAGGCTGCAGCCACACAGAGCGCATTTGTCACTGGAGAGCTCGACGCCCGCGTGTAACGGTTCGATGAGGAGTGAACCATCCACGATTGCGCTACCGACTGTTCGGCGGGAGAGGAAGCCGAGTCCAGGGGCGATGTCGAGGCGAAGCGCGGGGTCCGAGTCTTCCTCGACGCAACGCTTGAGAAAAGGCTGGGAGAGATGGGTTGAGAGGAGGAGGTGCGGGGCAAGAAGCTGGGCGGGTGTGAGAAGCTGGATGGTGGAAGCGTCATTGGCGAAGCCGCGGGCGGACACGAGAGGATGTGGGTAACCGGGTCCTTCGGGCGGTCGAGATAGGGCGGTGACGCGGAGTTGTCGAAGGTACGTGATGAAGTTCAGGAATTCGTGGTATGGAAGGACGGAGGTAAGAAGTCGAGGTGCCGAGAGGTGAGAGGGAGAGGCGGATTGTCCAAGGGTTGAACGAGAGAGTGCCTTCGTGTCGAGCGGGGTGAGGTGTTCGCCGTCGGAAAACATGATCCCGCCAACATCGCCGTCTGCTGACTCCCGCCCGTCTCTGATGTCCTCCTCGACATGCTCTCCATGCGCCGCTAGTCGCTTCTTCAGCTCTATAATCTCCGCATCTCGCTTCTCCAGCTTCCCGATCGTATCCTTCAGTCCAACCTGAACCTCCTCCAGGAGAGCCTGCATCGAAACACCGGCCTCTTCCACCGAGCGAGTCTTCTCCTCTGCGCGCGCGCGCGACAGACGCTCAAAGGCGACCATCTTATTGGCTTCGGTAAAGAGATTCGACGTGAGGTTCTCGATCTCGGTTTCCAAGGCGGAATGCGCCTGAACGGCCGATTCGCGAGACTTGGTCTCTTCGACCACCTTGGTCATGAGGCGTTGCATCTCGCCTTGTACGTGGTTCTGTGACGCGCAGACTCAGTCAGAGATTATCCAGCAACGCGGACGGAAGAGGATGGACCTTTTCCACCCATCCTCCTTGCTCGATCTCCTTTTCCCAACGGTGCTTGTCAACCTCAAGCTCAGCGACCCTTCGCTTCAACCGCTGCTCGGCTTCCTCTTTGTCGTGCAGGTCGTCCTCGAGCTCTCCACGGGTCGTGTAAGACTTGACGAGTTTCGAGTTGAGACTGGTAACTTGCGAGGTGAGGTCGGTAACCTGGGAGCGGAGACTCGCGACGAGCTCATAATTGGCGATTCTCGGTGGGTCGAGTATGGGCTGAGGGTGACTGAGTGGAAGATTGAGGGAGGAAGTGGACGCGGTCGGAGCGGTGATGTCGTGGTGGGGAGGTTGCGAGTCTAACGGAGGTACGGAAGTAGCTGGTTCTTCCTTGTTTGGGCTGGTTCCCTTGGTCTCGTTCGCCCTCGCTTGACCAGCTGACTCCGATTGCTCCGTTGTCGATATTGGTGTGGTTGGTCGGGATGTGGTATCTTGGAAGTCGTCTGCAGAAATCGGGGTAGTGCTCGTAGACGGATCTTCGGGTCTTTCAGTGTCGTCCGCCATGCCTGGCGGAAGAGCGGGAGTTGCGAGGTGAGATTGACGTCGCTCTTCCAGCCTCACCCCACACCACCGATTATAATCCAAGTCAACCTTTGATCAAACCTAATGAGCGACGGCAATCCTATTCAAGCGAGCCCACCCACGCCGCTCACATTCGGATTCCATACGGACTGCTTGACAATTCTAGCCAGGCAATCATGATCATTCTCCCGTCTTGTCCTGCTCCTTCGAAGCTGAAGTGGGAGACTTGTCCTCATCGCGTTTCTGGCTTTTCCCGCTTCGTCTCCTCCTCGCCCGCTAGTCTTTGCACACGCCGAGGCAAGGCAGAAACAGTAAGCTGCTACCTCATCAGCTTGCGCGAGCGGTAGCCGTACAGCAACATGCCCATTCGCCAATCCCCATCGTCGCAAGGCGTAACGGCGGACCGACGACGGCCGCGCCCGCATCGCAGTAGCTGCACGGTCAACAAGAGCACGCACGAGCTACAACTGACGCTTCCACTTGCCCTTGCCCCATCATCAGCAGCTTCGACACTCACCCCTCACTACATTTCACCCGTCGCCTGCCAGTATGCCGAATCCCATCCTCACTCCCAGCATCCGCCGTGTCATCCAGAACATTCGTGCTGTCGGTCCTGCTCGTGAGTGCCTCCGCACACGCTTCATGTCCTTTTCTCAACGTCTGATTTCCCTTGTCCTGCTACCTTTGCTGGCCATATGTGACTGCCAGAGGCTTGGCGGGATCTGCAGTACATTGGTGACTTCAAGGCGGGCAAGTTCGTGGGCCAGGATGAGTGCGTACACCTTTACTCGTCTCCCACCCTGCCGCCCCCTGATCCTTTTTCGCGCGCTGACTTTCCTATTTCTACTGCCAGACACGGCAACCGCTACTTTGAAAACCAGGATGAGACTCTGTGGAGGCACCGTTGGGTCGACTACTCCTCCGTAAGTTTACAAACTCGGGGTCTTTGCCTTGAAACCTACCGACCTGACCTTCCCTCTCCCTCAGCACGACTACAACGCCGCGCAGGTTCCCCCTGACTGGCACGCATGGATCCAGCACATCCGCCACCTTCCTCCTCCCATTGACCCCGTCATGCAGGCAAGCAAGCAGCCGTGGCAAATCGTGCGCCTTCCATTCCTTCTCATCATACCCAGCTTCTCCAATAGTTGCTGACAGCCTCTTTCTGCTGCAGCCTCACACCGAGAACTTGACTGGTTCTCGCGGTGCTTTCAAGACTTACTCGACCACCACCCGCAAAGTCGCCACCTGGGAGCCGACCGTTGCCTCGCGATCGTAGCTAGCGGATTTCCCCTTTTCTGCCTTGTAAGATTTAGTTGCATCTACTGACAAGGCTAGTACAGAGGAGAGAGGACGGCCGCAGAAACTGCAGAAACGGCTTGCCTGATCGCGTCCTTTTCCCTCGCCTCGCCTAGCTCGAATGTAGTAACGGCCGGCTTCCTCGTCTCTCTGCGCTGTCAGCTGCCGCACAAGTCAGCTGAGTCGGCAGCAACGGCCATTCTACTCTCGCAGCTGATGCGACTTCTCGGATTGTCTTGTTATAAATTCGCCCGCTCCCTTTTCGGAGTCGTTAGCCGCGCCTCGTAGCCTGTCACTCGGGCTGGCCACCTCTCCATCCTCCCTTCCGAGCCCAGCTTCCGCCTTACGCGTAACCTTTCGGAGCGTCGCGTTGAGAGATAAAGCGGCCTGAGCCGTTGAATCTCCCTCTCCTGACACGCTGATCGAACCTCCTGAGTGGTGGCTCAGGGCTGCACTCCCAATGCACTCGGTCTGCAGTTCGCCGCCTCATCAAGACCTCCGCTTTGGCGATCTAACGCGGCGTACGTCTCTCCTTCCTTTGTCTCCTCTCTTCTCCATCGACGCTCAGTCTGCAGTACGCCCTCCGGCAGGGCGTCGTTCGTCCATCTCTGCAGTGTCCGCTCATGGTCCGTGTCGCAGCAAGCACCAGCAAGCGCAATGACAGCGTCAACCGCCGGTCGCAGGCGACTCGGTTGGACAGGCATCAACAGCAGCAACGGCAAGAAACGCTCCGGAGGACCAATACTACCACTACCATGTCTTCTTTCTGGTTCGGCACCCGTAAGGCGGCGCCCGAAGGCGTACCCGTTCCTCCACCAATGTACGAATATGTCGATGCCGCTCAGCCCGCGAGGACTGAGGAACCGAGGGCGGCGTTGCGAGCGTCGAAGCTGTTGACGGTGTCTAAGTCTACGAGGGAGGATCGTATAGCGGGATGGATGCAGTCGAAGGATGCCGAGCTGGGCGGACTCGAGAGATGGCGCAGGCAAGTTGCCGTCGAGCTAGATCGGCTACAACAAGAAGACGCAGCCAGTCAGCAAGGACAGACGGAGAATGCGGCTCCTGGTACGTTTCCTGCTCATCTCAAACTACTACTCGTGTCACTCACCCCGATCCTTGACCCTCAGCACCGCCTAACCCTAATTTGCTCCCGCCTCCTCGACCTACAACCGCTTCCTCCCATTGGACTACCGACGGCACAGTCTCCCCCGCTGTCATCACCACAGCTCGTGCGGTTTCCATCGTAGAAACCCATCCTTTTGCCGTCAATCGAGGCGTTGACCGTTCGACCGTCGTTCTCGGCTGCTCTCCCATTGAGCTCCCGCCTGTACCGAAGACACCTGCGGGCTTCATTCCTCCTGTCCCTCCTACACCAGCGGTACCTCTCATTCCAACCCCTAATCTCTGCATCGTCTACCTCGCCGAAGACGTGCCGAATGAAGCCATTTACCGCTTTCCGGCTCCGCCTTCTCTCGACAAACCCCTTCCTCCTATTCAAATCAATGTCGCCCACGCGCATTCCGCTTCTGTCGCCTCTGCCACTTCGACTGCCGAACCTGGTCCTTGGCACGGCACCCCGCCTCCTCGAATGTCTTCCCTTCCTTTCGGCAACCTCGTCCAAGCCCCTCTCGATACTCCCGCCCACTGTGCCATCCTTCCTCCGAAAGCCGCCGCCCTCCTTGGGCTCATTCCCTCCGCTTCTGCCCCACTCGGCTTACGAGGGCCTCTTCCTCCCGCGCCGCAGTCCCGAGCGACTACCTCCTCCATCGTGTCATCCTCCCGCCTCGCCACCAATCTCCCTCAGCCTTCTTCCGGTCCCCAACTCCTGCGGTACGAGTCCCGCGGCGATTCCTCGGCGGGATACACCGGCGCCCGTAAGAGCTCGACCGATTCCAACTCCATCGTCGGCTCAGCCTACACTGGCCGATCTTTCTGATCCTTCGGCGACCACGGCACTCGCAAAGATTCTCTCTCGTATCAGCCCAACAGACCCAGCTATGATCATGAGTCGAGTTTTGCGCCGACTTCGACCTCGATAACGAGTCCTTCTTCCGCCCCCGGTCATCGCTTGTTTGGGGTGGGGGGGAGCTTCTCGGCGGCGCTTACGCAGGCTCAGGCGAAGGGGATTGGTGGGAGGACAAAATCGCCTCCGCCTCAACTTTGTATAATCCGGTTGAGGAAGGAAGGGACGTCTTCCCTGCCGGACCTTTCGGCTTACCTCGCGGGCATTACGAACGAGGAACCAGCTCAGCAATTTCGCGAACAGTACGGCCCGGAGGACGACGATGAGGAGAAGGAGTCACTCGTCGATGTCTATGATTACCGTCAAGGGAACGGAAGAGCGGGCAGATTGACCTCGCTCGTCATCGCCACTTCTAGCTCACACCGACCCACTTCTCGAGGACGAGGAGGCAAGAAGGAAGGCGGCGTCGTCGGAAACCTCGTCCGCACCCTCAGCAACGGCAAAAGCCCCTTCCTTTCTCGCAAGCTCTCCCGGCGCGCCTCGAGGAAAGAGTTGCGCGAGACCGCTTCGGGCGGAGGGGGCGGCGGTGGTGGTGCAGTGCGTGGGCTTGCGCATAAGCTTTCGTTTCTGAGGCAGGAGCAGCTTGGTGCGAAAATTGAACCGGTACCAACGCCGGTGGTTGAAAAGAGGGTGAGGAGGAAGACGAGGGATGAGTAGGAGGTGGAGAGTCAGGCTTTACCGAGGAGGTTAATTGACAGATACGACGTCTGAAGCGGGAGGCAGAGGCGCGCATGTAGACTACGGACGCTCGTGGAGATATGATCCCTTTTGAAAAGACACTTCCGAGTTATTGCAACATCCGTTATTACCTAGTTTCAGCGCCTCTCTGGCCCTGACTGCTGCTAGTGTCTCAAGATTTGTTGGCGCGCGTCGAAAGAGGAAGGACGCGGCTGCACTCACGTGCGAGTGCGAGCAAGAGAGAGAGGCAACGCAGACGCGGATACTTTTCCGGCTCCTGTGGAGCCGCCCTGCACCGAAGATATCCATCACTCGGTACAGGAGAGCGTGGTGCGGGTGAATGACTCTAATCAAGGGAGGGGAGTGATAGCGTGGGTCGAGGGAGAAGGTTGATCGGCGAGGTGTGTGTGTTCGGCTTGTGGTCGAATTGCTGGACTGGGTGGGTAATTGAGCCAGGCTTTCGCTCCTAGCTAGCTGTAAAGCGGAGACCAGTTAGTGACAGATGCGTGTAAGATAAAGAAGTGGAAAAACAAACCCCTTCCGCCTGCTTACGAACGTCAGGAGGTGATCCAAACCCGCCTTCAGCTCTCTCTGACTGCTCTTTCCTTCCTATCCAATACTCCAGTAGCATTCAACAAGCCTACTCACCCACTCTTACCCAGTCTGATTCCCTGTCCCCCTTCCTCACCACCTTCACTCTCCTTACCCTCGCCGGTCTCGCCGTGGTTTTGGCCTTCCCCCTCTTTGCCTTTCTAGATGTAATCTACGCCGTCCACAGTAGGCAACAGGTGCGCTTCTCCCACCGCATCATTGAACCTGACCTTCTGACCAACCTTCTCAACCTGACCGTCCGCATCTCGATCCACCTCGTCAACGCGCTCCCTCTTACAAGCCTGAAGCTTGCGGCTAGTGAGATCACTGAGAACCACCTTTCGGACAGTGAGGACGAGAACACTCGCGACAGCGAGAACGCTTCTTGCTCCTCTTCCTCCGACTTCGGCTCCGAGTCCCACAGCGACTTCGAGAACGACGACGTCTCAGTCGTCTGTGTCGCCCAGGCCTACACCGTCAAGGTCAGGCGCGCCAGCGATTGCAACGTCCGTCTCGCTTGCGCTTCGTCGGCGGACCTCTTCGAAGAAGATCAGGACGACCTCTTCAGCGTCCATCCACTCGGTCGTTCGCGTACAGAGGCAACTCGTTGTCAAGAGCTACCATGGTTATGGCCTCGTTATCTCGGAACTCTCGCCCGCCGACGGTCTGCCAACGGTACTCAGCCAGGCCAAAGTCTTTTTCCGCGACGAAAGCGACCACCAGGCATCGGGATGGAAGACTCTCTCGAACGACGTCCACGTCGCAGGCGCCTGCAAGCCCAGATCGTACACACCAGCCACCCTCTGGGCAGAGCCCGCCGAGCCGTCCGTCCTCTGCTTCTTTGACTCGCCGTCTTCCTAGTCGTCTTCCGGCGATGTCGAACCCGTCCCCGAGCCGTTTTCTACCAACGCTGGCGCCTCCACTGCCGACAACTCGAATTCACCCATCACCACTTTCAGCTTGCCTCCCCTCAGCATGTCGCTGTTTGCCGTCTTCGGCGGAGGAAACGATTTCTGCTTTGACCCGAAGGTCGTCAGCTCTCCTCCTTCATTCTACTCTCCCACTTATTGCAGCACCGACCCTCTCATCGAGGCCCAAGACGACTACCCGGCGTTCAACCTGTCTTTCGCGGCGCTCGCCGTCGCAAAGTCGACGAGCTCCCGGGTCGCCCCTCACTTCCTGCGGACGGAGCTCTTCCCCCGCCTCGGCGAAGACTACTCTGCGCGCGTACCACCACGGACACCTTTTCATTCTCATTTTCTTTCCGTCTTGCCACCCCGATCCTCTCGCCGTACCGTCACTCTTATTCGCTTTGTCTGCGGCTGGCTACGCTCTCGACTTCGACTCAGCCCCATCTCGCCTCGTTCACGGCGCAAGGTCGCAGCGGTCCGAATTCGCCTCGTCCTTTGGGCCGCCCTCGTGGCCCGCTCGACTCGCAGCAGCTCACCATCCTCCGCCCTCTTCGACTCAAGGTCGCCCTCTGGGCGTGTTGCGGTCGCTTTCATCCCCGACAGGCTTGCCTTACCTTCGTACCGTCCTTCCGTCTTATCATGCTTCCGTCTTACTACGTAGTCTTCCATCTCATCTGTCTGGTTCCGCCAGCAAGCGCAGATCGCCTCTTTCGACGACTTACGAGTGCCTTTGCTAGCGCAACTCCTGTTGCTCCGAATCACCATCTCATATCGCACGAAAACAAGCACGACCAGCGTGGCAAAGTATCAATAAGGCGACCGACTATGAAACCCAGATCCTGTGGCTACGAAAGAATGGAACAGAGAGGAAACGAGGGAATGGGAACTGCTACACAAGAGTCCAAAGGATGGTGGTGAGCACACGAAAAAGTGCAAGAAGGGAGACACAAACGGACGGAATCGAAGAAAGAAACTGAACGAAGGGCAGGTGAAAAGGAGAAAGTGTCTGTAGTTATCCTCCCATCTGCACACAGTTGTTCCCGCCGATGTACAGAGCACGAGGCTATGCCTGAGGGTCACTCGGTTACTTGCCCAGCGCCTCTGCGTCAAGGTTGGCCGACAATGCTGCAGCAAGGGCAAACGAATCTGTCGACGCTCGAGGGTCGGCAAAGGGATTCTCCTCCTCGGCGGGAGGTGCGGACGGGGCCGGAGGTGCGGATCGCATAGGCGTAATGGTTGTGGCGGCGCTAAGGGGGGTGGCGGGGACTGCAAAAGGGATGAAGGGAAAGTCAGTTGAGAAGGTCAACGAGCCATTCTTGCAGACAGGTTAGAGAAAAGTTACGCACCGGAAGGAACCATGACTGCACCCTGCCCCAACGGACTACTCCCCGTCGGTGCTCTGACCGCCTCAACAACCCTCGCCCCCCCTACTTCACTCGCATAACTATCCCTCCTACTATCCTCCGCAACCTCCTCAATAGTAGACGGCGGGAACCTCGAATCCCTCGTCCCAGTACTAATCATACTCCCTCGATCAGAAGCTCCATCGCCGTCTTCCCCGAATCCGCTGGGGAACCCGAGCTGGAAAGGGATTTGGGAGAGACCGGACCCAAAGCCGGAACGGACCGAGATGGCTTGGGATTGGACGCGGTCTTTTCCGCTTGAGCCGGAGGGACCACCGGTGGCGGAGGATGTGGAGGTTGGACGTTGGCCGGCGAAAGGGAGGAATGGGGCGGGGAGGGGGTCTTCGTCTTTTTGTCCTAATACCGAGTGAGAGTCGTCGAAGGACGGTGCGGAGGGAGCAGGCGGAGCTGACGGATCTGGCGGGTGAGATGGAATAAGTGCTTCACCAGGAGAAGGGCTACGAGGAGGAGGAGCGGGGAAGGCGGAAACGCTAATCGAGTTGGGGCTGTTATCGAGGTTGGCGGTGACGTTGACAGGAATGCCGAGAGAAACAGAGGATGTCGAATGTCCTCCTCCGCCCGGCATAGGCGGTGCCATGAAGGGAATACCTTCCAGGAGAGAAAGGTGGCTGCCATCCGTAGTTCCGCTAGCGGTCGACGAGCGCGACATGCTCGCGCTGCCAGGTCCGCCGGTCAAGGCCCTAATCTGCGTGCCCGTGTCGTATGCTGCCGAAGAGCGTGCAGAGAGAGGACCGTCGAAAGCCGAGCTCATAGAGATCGAATGAGGGAGATGGGAGTTGCGGGAGTGCGGCAGGGGGGTGTTCGGGTTGGTGAAGGTGACTGTCTGCCCTTGGAGGAACTGGACTGCTTCCGAGCCGTCGGAAGCGAGGGAAGAGGCAGTCCAGCGGGAGGTATCGGTCGCGGTCGAAGTAGGACGTGATTCGGCACTTCTGCCGACGTCCTCCGACTCTAGGTGAGATCGTCGCTTGGCTTCCGCCACGTCGTCGAAAGGATTGTGACTGCTAGTGGGCGAGGTAGGCGAGGTAGGCGACGTGAGGGTTTCGGTCCCAGTCGCCGAGTTCGGGCTGTTGGTGCCAACCTTGACCACGGCAGCCTGACCCTTCATGAACTCGACACGGCGAATACCGTTCGCACCGACGGGCGTGATGATTTGGGGCGGGTCGAGGATATACGACATGGTGGACGTGGCGGAGCGAGACGTGATAGTGGAAAGGTGAGACTGCGCCGCACGACCTTCGCGTTCCGCAAGAACGGACATGCCACGTCCACCCGCAGAATTCGGAGGAGTGAGGAAAGCGGGAGAACCGGGGGCAGAAGCGGAGGCGGAGAAGGGGAAACCGGAGGTAGGGCGGGAGGTACTGTTGCGTTGCGAGTTCGGGGAAGCGAGGGGAGAGCTGACGGCGGGAGAGGTCTTTGGTAGCTGGAGATCGAGTCCGGGAGAGCGAGGAGGACGAATAGGGGCGCCATTGGCGGTAGCGCCATGAGGGACAGCGGGAGTGTCGGGAGTGAGGACGGGAGGAAGTGGGTTGAGCTCGATGATCTCGGCGCCCGCGAGAGCGAGGGAATCGCGGCTGGCCATGCTCGTCGGGATGGAAGCGCGAATGCCGGCAGATCGAGGGGGAGGCGGGGAAGAACCGCCTGTTTCGCCAAAGGCGCCTCTTTGCCCGTCGGCGATCGACAGCGAGGAGGAGTGCGGCGGGATGTAGGCGATCGGGATGACGTTGGTAGACTGGGAGGAGCGGAAGGAGAATTCGGAAGTGTGTAAAGAGACGGCATCGCTGAAATCGCCGATGGACGAGCGGTTCTGGTCGCCGAAAGGGTTGTCCTCCTGTGAGGTGGGAGTCAGTCGAGCCCATCATGCGAACAGGGCAAGAGAGCGCACCTCGGAGGTTCTGGACGTAAGAGCGCCTGTCGCAGGATCCGTCCTAGCCGCCACCGGACTGGTATTCCTCCTCGTGGCGCCTCCTTCCGGGCTAGCATCACCCACGTGCAGATGCACAGACGACCGCTTCGACACCCGATTGTCACCCTGTGCTCCTCCCGCCGCGGCGTTGAGCTGCGTCTTGCGCTTCTCGTTCAGCCTACTCTGCCGATGGCTCATGTGCTTCGAGTACCGCCTCTGACTCGCGGCGAGTCCCTTGGGTTTCCACCAGAGGAAATAGACGGCAGCGAGAATTGCCGCTACGCCGAGTACGCCTCCGACCGCTCCTCCCGCGGTAGCCCCCGTGTTTGAACCTCCTCCGCCGGACTTTGAGGAAGAGGTATCGTCGATGCAAATGTTTTTGGCGCAGGCGTTGCAGGAGCGGGCGGACTGTATGCATGACTGTCCGGGCGAGCAGGCGCAGGGTGCGATGGGGTCTGAGCAAGTGAGGCAGTTGCTCATGGTTGATGAATTGAGGATGGGATGCGGGAGGAGGTGTGAGAGAAGGGCGAAGATGCACCGGGCAGTCGAGTGGGAGAGTTCAGAGAAGTGTGAGTGCGATCCTGCGCGTCCTACAGCACTCTTGAATGGGTTCAATCGCAAAGTTGACGAGAGAGAGCTGTTCAAAGGAAACTGGCGGCGCATGCGGGACGCCCATCGCCGCAGCACAAGATGTCGTCCCTTTTCCTCTGCTTTCCTGCCAAACAGCCTTGCACACAAAACAAGTCACTGAGTACTTACTCAGCGCTCCGCTAGGCTTGGTTTCGTCCTGTATGCTTGCCTTTTTTTTTCTTCTTTTTTTTTCCCACCACCACGTTCGAGATTTCGCACAGCAGCGCTTTGGCAGCGCTAACTTTGCCCAGTCGCGCCTCAAGAGACAACAGTACAGATGCAGTACGAGGGATGCAGGTACGCGAAGAAGGCAACCTGGATGCGAATGGACAGAATATGCCACGGGAGAAGAGAACATGAGACGGGAGATAGTCGAGATTCGATCAGTCGGAAGATTCGTGCGGCGGAAGAGCTCCCTCCTTGAGCAGCTGACGCGGCGTGCGACACTCCGCATATCGATACCGCGGCCACAGCACGACGCTTGACACGAAGGACGAAAAGTGCAGCTCCGCGCTGAGGTAGAGCGTGTCCGCCATGAAGGTCGTGTGCCCGTAAGTGTCTTTCGCGCCTGCAACGGTTGTGAGGGTGCCGTCGACGACCAGGCCGGTGAACTCCCGGTCGACGTTGATCTGCGGTGTTATGCCAAATCTGCATCCGGACCTCAGACCCTGGCCGACCTTGCGCTGGATGTCTAGGCTTATAGCCTCAACGAGCTGAAGCATATGGTCGCCGCGCAACCTGGTGCACAGAGAAAAGGTCAGCAAGGCAAAGGGTCCGAAAGTAGGCTCAAAGACTCACGCTAGGCCGACTCCCTCGAGCCGGATCAAGAACGGCAGCTTCATCTGCGTAGGTCGAACCTCGGCCCGGTACCCGTCGGTGACAGTTTTGATCAGGACGCTCGGCAGTTCCTCCAGCGAAACAACCGAATTGGCGCCGTCAAAGATGGCTTCGAGCGATTCTCGCTGGTACGGTGGCACGAGTCGGGGTTGTGGTGCCGGAAGAGGCACCGGCTTGGGCTTGAGCCGGGAGACGAGGTCGGAGAGCTGGAAGTACTCGGCGTCCCGAAGCAGACTCTCACTTGCCGCTTCAAGGCTCATCGTGGCTGGACACGCCCCGGGGTGGAGCGGCAAGATCTCATATCCGCTGAGGTGTTCAAAGATTAAAGCAAACAGCTGAGGGTTGCGGTCGGTGCGGATGATGCGAGACGAAGCTTCGGCGAACCCTCCATCGCCGAGAAAAGCGGTGGTGAAATAGTTTGGCGCATCGGTTTCGATTTGTTCTCGTGTGAGGGTGAAAGCGGTGGAGCGGCAGACTACTGTAAAGATCTCGGCGGCATGAGAGGCTGAGTCTACGGACTTGTGAGGGTCAGCTGGAAGCGAGAGAGCCGGGAAGGTTGAGTGAAAAAGGACACGGGGAAAGTAGAAGAGACTCACCTGAGTTGTCCCTGTCTAGCTGCGCAGCCATAGCTCGGGATCCGTCTCGGGCTCTGCGCCAGTGCGTCAAGTGAGGGCGGTGAAGGAACCAAACCTTGCTCGGATTGACGGAACCGAGGAGGACGAGGTCACCTTGATCCCCTGCACACAGCTAGCCTGTCCAGACCGTGTTCGAGAAGTGCAGACTGCTCAAGAAAACTCGGCAAGCAGCCGACCCTTGCCCGCTCGATCCCCTCCATCCTCTACAGTAAGCCTTCTCCCCTCGCGCAGCTCCACCTCTCATCAATCTCCCTCAACACACCTCGACTCGCTCAGATCAGCGTACTCAGGTTATGGCACCATCTCTACGATCAATTCGCACCTCTTACCGTGCCCCTCCTACCGCCTATAAGGAACCTCCCTCTCCCACCCTCTCCGCAACCACCTCCGCTTCTCAGTTAGATCTAGGCGAGGATGGCCCAAAGATCATTGTTACACGAGCTGATGTAAGCAGGCATTCCTCTCAGCTAGCCTGTCGCGCGCTGACCCTCTACTTCGACAGCTTCGAGAATCCGTTTCCGCCTACGAACAACTCCTCTCCTCGTCAAAGAGCTATCGCAATGCCCTCATCGCCCTCTCGCAAGCCGCAACCGCCATGGCAGGAGCACTAGGGGAGTGTGCGCGGGTGAAGGGCGCAGGGGACAGTGGCGAACAGCTATTGGCCGCATCGGGGTTACATTACATGGTTGCAAACTCGGGTCAAGTGCTAGTGCGTCTTCATCCTTTCCCTTCCTCCAGTTCCACAGGTATCCTCACGCTGCTCTTGCACAGAGCGACACCCTGTACCGGTCTTTCGAGGTTCCCCTCATGACTTCTTACGACTCCTACGTCGGCGAGATCGCAAATCGACACTCCGAATACGAGGCGCTTCTAGCACAGAAGACAGCGGCTATTCGAGAGACGGAAGCGGAAAACATGCGGCAAGGACGGAAAAAGGTGTGCTACCCCCCGAACCTTGCTTTTCCTCCTGCTGTTTGGACTGACCTTCTCACGCCCGCAGAACCGAGACTTGAACCAATTTCGGATAGCGCTCGCCAAGCTCACCGAACAAGTTGCCGAAGTGGAAGTCTGCAAGAAGAGCTACTACTCGGAAGTGTTAGAGAACGAGACGGAGATGTGGGGCATGATCGGTGGAAAGGTGCGTCTTGTCTCGCTGCCTTACCTCACACTTCGAAACTTACATAACGCTCTGGCAGGTCTCCCTCTTAGTTCGCTCTACCCTCGACCTCGCCGACCGCCTTGCCTCAAAAGCCACTTCAGACCCGATCATCGAATCCATGCTCGACCAACACCCAGATCCCTTTGATTCCTATCGCCTAGAAACAGACGAAGAACGAGACGTCTTCACCATACTGCCCCCGATTAGTCTGAGTATGGCAGGCACCTCGACCACTACTTCACCGTCGACTTCGAGAAAAGCGAGCGCGGCCGCAGCGGCTGCAGCGGATAAGGAGTCGGAACGGGAAGCCGGCAAAGCCAAAGAAGGTGGAGAAGGAGAGCCAAAACCCACGCCTCGGCAGCTGAGCAAGGCACCTCTCTCGGTCTCGGATGTGCTGGGCTTGAACGACATCAGTGACGAGGAGGAGGATGCGTCGGCACAACGAGAAGAAGACGGAGTCAGGCGAGGCGCACCTACGCAAGACGCTCCCACAAGCCACTCTAGCCCTATTTCTAGCCCATGCCATTCCCGCGCGCAGTCTACCTCCCTGTCAGCTTCTCGCGACGTCGTCCCCGTATCTACTGCCGTTACTTCTTCCGCCTCGCCCTCGCCACCTCCTATACCCGCAACCGACTCCCCAGCACTCGACCATTCCTCCCTCACCTTCGACCCACCGTCTCTCACCACCGAGTCTGCGCCATTCTCGACCCTCCCACGCCCGTCGCCTCTACGTTCGACCTCCCTGACCTCTCCCACCAATGCAAGCCCTACATCCACCGTAAAGCCCAGCGGTTCACCGACGAAAGGCTCCCGACGACCTAGGGAGTTATCAAGAGTGAGCGAATCTGAGTCGGTTGATGAGATGGCAGGGGATTGGGCGGCTCCGGTTTATGGACGTCAGTTAAGTCCGGCTATGAACGGAGGCGGGGGGTATGATAGTGGAGAGGAAGAGGTGGGAGGCTGGAGAGGATGAGTATGCACACGGCTTGAGAGGGGCTTGTTGTTGTTTGTTCTTTCCTCGTTTTTTCGTCTTGTGCTGCTTCCGCCTTTTCTCCTGATCCCTGTTGTTCTCGTCTTGCAAACCAACTTTTCCTGTGCGTCTTATCGAGCATGAGCGGACGCAGCTTATCGAGGCAGAACGACTTGCAAGCTCCCGAGAGGCGAGTTCGGCTTGCTTTCGAGCATGCAGGAAGACGAAGGAAGAACCGCGTCGCTAAAGCAAGTTAGAATTACGTTAGCTCCTGAATACCAAGATGCCATAGAGATGAAAGGCGAACTAGGCTACGATCGTGCTGAGAGAAGTGCAGTGACTGAGGGCGAGGGAGAAGGGAAGAGGTGGATAGCGCGTTGCAATAGAACCGAGACGAACGAGGTCGGAGTACCAGGCAGATCGTAAGAACGAAGACGCGGAGAAGGTTGAGCGGGCAGCAGAAACGGCATGAGACGAGGCGAGGACGACGGGCAAACGACAGCCGAGAGGCGGCGACGATGCTGGGCTAGGAGCGATGCAGCCCGAATGTTCAAAAGGGCCGCTCCTCGTGAGCGAGACTGAGGGTGTGTTCGGTGGTGAGCCGGTATGAGGGTCGACACCGGGTTGGATGAGATTGAGGGAGAAAGACTGCATGGACGAGGGTCGGCTTGCGACAAGAACGTAGGGCGGATATAGGTGTCGAGAGGGGCACGCGACGGATGATTCCCAGGGGGAGGGCCGTGACGGTGAGATACTCGAGATCGAGGAGAATTGGAGAATCAGCTGGAAAGTCGGAAAGAGGGAAAGCTGCGGGACGTAGTTGTGCGGCGTCCGGGCTTGTTCCCTCGAGCACGCACCTTCCGTACCTCCGGCGATGATAGGGCTGAGACGCCTGCCGTCGAGGCGTCCGAGGGACTCGGAACTTGCTGATACCGCAAGCGAGAGTCGCGGGAAAGACCGAGTGACAAGCTTGCCAGACGCGCTCGATCCGAGCGCTCGTCGCACGGTCGTCGGACGAGCGATGGATGTGGTACCGGGACAGGGCGTCGAGGAAGGGGGAGAGGGTCTGCCCGCCAGTCGGCTGCTGGGCCACGTCGAAGGAGGACGAGGTCGAGTTGTTGGCTTGCCTCTCAAGACTGTTATTTGCGAAGTCGAGTTGCGCATTGGTGCTTAGAGTGTCGGAAAAGCCTGATCCGGGCGAGAAGCAGCTCGAAAGAGCTTTGACGGCGGCAAACCGGGTGAAGGTAGGGCAAACCATCTCCTCCTCCGCCTGTTCTTCCTCGTGCGTAAAGTCCGACATAATCTCATCGAATGTCACATGGTCGCTTGAAGCATCCTTGACGACCTCCGAGTCATCGACGAAGGCCGTCAGGAAGTCGCTGAGGAAAGAGACGCCCTCGTCATCTGCAGCGTAAGGAGGCGGACGGGCGGAAGAAGGTCGGGGTCGAGGGGAATGTCGGAGAGGCAGCGTCACCCGTCCTGGAGGCGTCGGAGTAGTCTATGTCGAGGCCGGTAGGAGGGTACGAAGGCGCGCCAGCGACGTTATACACCATCTCGAAGTGGACTCCCTGGACGACTATGGCGGCAGAGGGAGCGGGAGATCCGAAGCACCTCCGAGTCACACTCGCCTTCGACAGCATTGAAAGGCTCGTTCCCCGCGCCGTTCTCGTAAGCGGTGGAGAGGAGGGCGACGAGTTCCTCCAGGTTGAAGCAAGCTTCGGGTCGCGGTCGGTACGGTCGAGGGCAGTAGATTTCGGAGTGGTCGAGGCGAGGAGGTAATGGAAGCTCAGGATGGCAGGAGATGCCGAGGCCGACGAGGTGGGTAAAGGTGGGCTCCGGGCAGTAGCAGCAGGAGAGGGCGGAAGTTGCCGAAGAGCGGAAGAGTGGGCACGCTCTAGCTCGTCGAGGATATCGGAAGCGACGGCACTGACGCTGGAGTACGAGTGCTGGCTAAGGTCTAGCGTGTGCGGCTGCTCAACAGCGTTCCTGAGGAGGTGTTCGAGGTTGGTCGTGTCTTTGACAGTGGGTAGACCCGACGGCCACGCTTCGGGCGAACAAGGCGACGCACTCCAGTCGAGCCTGGGTGTCGAGGATCTCCAGGACGTTTGCACTGCTGAGCTGGACGTACTGCGAGCAAAATTGTATCTGTTTAGTCCAGATTGAGAAGGTCAGCACGCATCGAGGTCTGGTAGTAGAAATGGCAGCCACGTACAGGAACCGGCCTGCGGTAAAGGGTAGGCATACTGAGAGCAGTAGGTCAGAAGGGTGCCGACCACGTCGAAGCGGTACTGGAGGCACAGTGGGACATGGTGGGATGAGAGGAGGTGAGGGCAAGGTCAGATGGGTTAGATAGTTAAGAGTGCTCATATGAGAGATCGGAACCCACTGGTAGCACCGGTAAGGCAGGGGGTTGGTGGAGAGAGAGGAAGAAAAGAAGGAAACTTGGGGTTTTTTTGGACGGGGGTTGAATATAATGAAGTTGAGACTGGCGGTGATGGCGCCCTAGTCCCCCACATCGTATCAAAGAGAATGCACCGCGCGTACGTACGCACTCTCGGGTTCTATCAACCATTCTCTCCGTTCCTTCGCTCCCCTCGCACGTCCAACTTCTTCCTCCTCCTCTTCCCGTTCCTTTCTCCCTCCTCTCAAACTCTTATCAACTCGTATCGCTGCTCTTTTGCCTTACAATAGCCATGTCGTGACCGCAGAACATCAGCCGAACGGTACCCTACAATGAGAGCATCCACCGGTGCGACCCACCGTGCTCCTCATTTTCCCTGCCGTCCTCGTTCTGACTTTCTGCTCGGGAGGGAGGAGGACTCATCTCACTGCTCAACACTGTCCTAGTACGCCACAGGTACGTTCTGCTTGGCTGATTCTCCACGCGCGAGACTTGCTGACCTAGCGCGTCCATCGTACTCTCCCTCCCCCGACCGCGCTCCCGCTGGTATACCCCTCACCGCCTTCTATTCTCCCCGAGAGTCTATCAAGTAAAGCAGGGAGAACAAGTCGACGGAACGCTCTGCACAGGGCGTCTAAGCGACACTGCCGGCGCGACTCAGTTTGGCTCAACTTTGTTGGGACGGTGAGCCTGTCTCCTCCCTTTCCATTGCCCTCCCGTCGCCGTCTGAATAGCGATCCTCAGCAGCTGTTCCCAAGGCGACTCGCGGCAGTGCTGTCGCGTCGTCGCCCTGGGATGATCCCTTTTCTTCTGACATTGCAGCGTCCGCGTTCGTCGCTTTACCCGTCATGCCAATGGTCCTTCCAGATGCTTACAGCCTCAATAGGCTACTTATAGGAGGAACAGCAAGGGGACCGAGCGCTAGGGATACGGCGCCACGGCGGCACCCTCGACTGGCTGATACTCCGCGCGAGCGGCGCGTCTCGCACCGCAAACGCACACAGCTCACTTTTCAGAGCACAGCGCCATCGAGTATGTGCCTGGCGGCTGATTTACGTGAATGTCTCCCCAGCTCCAACCGTGCTACTTCTCCCTTGTTTCCTAAAACCTCACAGTCCCTTACTCAATTGCTCCTCCTCCAATTTCCATGCCAACCACTCGGGCATGAAAGCCTTCGCAAGCCACCTTCCTCCGGCTTCTCCAGCCTCGCCCGCTCCATCTCCGACCTCAGGCGCTTCCTTCCCCTCTCCGACCTTTCCGTCCTCGACCGAAACCTTCACCACAAACACTCCATCATCGGCGCCGTTTCCCTCGCCGAGATGATCCACCCTGACGGAGCCAAAGGCGAGTGCAAGAGTTGAGACGCCCGACGGCGAGACAAGCGGGAGGGAAGAACCGAGTTTTCCTGAAGCTCGCGGGCGGGAAGAGGACGAGTTGAGGAGGGTTAGGGTCGAGCCGGGAGGGGGGAGGGGGAAGAGATTGGGGTATGGGACTAGAGAGGAAGGGGAAGACGAGGGGAGGATTTCGGTGGGGATACTGCGGGAGAAGGGAGAGAATCAGCGGGACGCAGCGAAGAAGTCGATACTTGGGTACGTACTCTTCTCCTTCCCTAAAGAGCCTGAACACGACCCCTCGCTTTCTTACGATTCCCTTGTGGTGTGTCCTTGCCGTCAGCTCTTGCCCAACATAGCAACCCTTGCGGTAGTCCACCCCGTTCATGAAGTCGATATTTGCCTCGAGCGGTAAAGCGGGGAAATCGGCTGGTCCTTCAGGGATACCGTGGACGAGGCGATGAAGTTGGAAATGAGCGGGGTGGACGGGCTTGAAAAGCTCAGGTGGCGCTATGGAGGGTGAAAAGGTGAGTTAGGAAGGTCGTCGTCGACGAGGTAGAAAATGCCGCGTACGCTTCTCCCCGTCTCTTGACGCAATCCAACGATATCCCATGCCAAGCACCCTCGGGTCCAACCCCGCCTTCTGCTCTTCAAGCCATCGCTCCGCCTCTTTCACCTCTTCCGGCGTGCTCTCCTCGCCCAGATTCCGCCAAGCAGCCGTCACTTCGTTATCTGTTTCTGCTGCCTTCCCCAACTTCATCTTTGATCGGAGGACGTGTCTTTTGAAGTAGGTGCGCAGGGAGGGGGTAAAGGAGGAGGAATGCTCGAGGAGGTAAGAGGGTACGGAAGGGTCGGACGAAGAAGACGGCGGTGGAGGGTAGAGCATGACGTCGTGCATGTAGCGGCCCTGCTGACAAAGTCTCAGCGCACAACAGAAGGACACGAAACCAGAAGGGAAGTACGCACGTCTGCCTTGAGAATGTTAGCGTACAGTACCCGTTGCTTGTCGTCCTCCTTGCCCGGTTGAGCTAGCCGCCGGACGTCATTTGATACGAGACCTTGTAGGAAGTTTTGTGCGTCGGCGCCCTGTACGGATAGCAATGCTCGATCTGGTAGGGGAGTGTAGAGGTAGGGAGGGGCTGCAGGAAGGGTGGAGGACGAGAAGGCACGGCGGGAGAAAGCACAGGTGCAGGGCGGTGGACGTGCGACTCGCAGCGGTGTCAACAGCGTCATGCAAGCGGGTACTGGGTGTAGCGAGGTAGCTAAAGGGTTCCGAAAGTGAAGTTGCGGGTTGGTCATCGATAACTCTCATCGTACACCTCGGAACGCCTCGAAAGCCTGCAGAAACCTCCAGAGCATATCAAGCACCACCAACAAAACCTTGCATTGGCAGTCTCGATCCGTCGTCGCCGATCCTCTCCCACCCCGCTTCTCTTCATCAGTCTCACCTTCCCCTTGCCCCCCCGCCCACTCTAGACACGCTTAAATAAGCTGCAATGTCCTGCAAAGGTATCCGCGACGCCCTTGCCAAGTGCATCCTCAAATCAGACTGCGTCCTCCGATCCGACCCCCCAAGGTCACCTCAGGAATGCTTGAAGGATCACGTCGATGAGCTACCAGAGGAGTGCCAACTGTTGAGGAAGAGCTTCTTTGAATGTAAGAGGGGAATGGTGCGTTCGGGGTCTTTTCTTTATCTGACAGGAAGAAGGAAAGCTTTATTGACTTTTCTCTTTTTGCCTTTTCTACAGCTTGACATGCGGTTCGTTGTTTCATTCTTTGTTCTTACGTTGCCTGGCCTGGAGCTGTACTTACGTGATATACCTTGCAGGAAACGCTTCCGTGGGAATGAACCGGCGCAGTTCAAGGCGACGGGCAAAGAAGGCTTAGGCGAAGCAGTTGGTGCGAAAGATTGAGCGTCGTCCATACAACGCAAGATACCCGAGGACCATGATACCCGGCGAGGACGAACCGCAGGTGGGAGATTGGAAGCCCGCGAGCTTATCTAGGTCGGCGAGTTAGACAAAGGGTGGGGGAGGAGAAAACGGAGCACAACTGTCGCAACTAGATGAAGCATATGCTACACAGACTTCTCATTGTCACTGCACGGAAAACCGCAAGTAAGATCAAGAACAGAACAAGACTGACCCGCTATTGCTGTACACCCACTGCTTCCAGCACCAGGCTCTTCAGCACCGGCGCAACCTGTTTCCTCGTCGCCTTCGCATTGCCCTGCTGCCAAACTCTCCACCTCTCATTCCCATCTTGCCCTTCTTGCCTCGGAAAGTCCTCGTAGTCCCGCCACTCCTCCAGCTGCAGCACTTCGTCCCCCTCAATCCTCTCGAACACCCCGTCTAGCTTCCCATTCTCCGCCTTCGAGACAAGCAACAACTCCCTCCTATGCTTCCCTTCCTTCCCCGACTTCTTGATATGTGTATAGCTCGTCAATACTCCCGCCAATGCGAGTCCCCTCTCCTCCATCCATCTCCTGGTATCCTCCAACACCAACTCCCATTTCTCCGCGCCACTTTGAGCCGTAGACTTGTCGAGCCACACAGACAATGGAAGCGGTACAGTCGAGAGTCCGTAGCGAATTCCACCTTCGGAGTATTCTTTGTAATCGCGCCGGAGGAGGTCTCGACCTGAGAGGGAGCTGACGTCGTTCTTCTTTGCCGAGAGGTAGTCGTTGCGCTGTTGCAGGGCTTCGAGAGCAACGGTCGAAGAGGCAGGGAGTGAGGATTGAGCGGTAGAAGTGGCGAAGGTGGAGTAGGGGAGGAGGAAATTCACGGCGGAAAGGTCGGCTTCGGTCGCTTTGCCGCCGTCAGCGGTTGGGCGGAGGTTGGTATCGATTAAGATAGCGGAAAGCATCAGGTCGGCGAGCGGGGAAGGAATGGAGATATCGGACAGGGAAGGAGCGAAGGAAGAGGTAAAGTGCGAAGTGACGAGTGCGGCGCAGGAACCGACAGGCTGGAGAAGGCGCGGAGAGGCGGCGAGGTGCCGACCTTCGTCTGCATGATGATCGATGATGGCGTCCACCTTGCGGTCGTCGTCCTCGTCTTCCACCGTATCTGGCGCGGACCGGAAAGAGGGAAGAAGGACGTTGTGGTCGACAAGCGCAAAGGATGCGTCGAGGGTGGCTTGGCTAGATATGGGCAGGTCGTCGATGGTGAGGAGCGAGTCGTTGGTGACGCCGGCAGCTGCGAGGGCTTCCGTGTTCTCGGGCCGGAGGGCAAGATCGGAACGTGCGGTGAGGATGAGGGGGACGTAGTGCCGAGATGTGACTTCCCGTTGCGTGGCGAAGTGGGCGTAGGCAAGTGCGGATGCCAAGGAGTCGAGATCTACGTGTCGAACGGCTAACGATGAGGAGGGAGTAGGCAGACAAGGGTGAGAAAAACGCACCTCCGGCTTCGTTTCCGACAGCTACAGTCCAGTTTGCCAGGGACTTTCCGCTGTTGAGCTCGGCTAGAAAGGTCTCCTTGCGGCTCTTGAGCTGCTGAGTGAACGAGCTAACTGGCTGAGTCATGGTGTACGGTCGCAAGAGTTGCGCCGAGGTGCGGAGGAAGCGAGAGGGCAGCAGGTTGTCGTCGGCGAGTGCGTCGGTCGCGGTGAGACTGAGCAAGACGGTCGAGAGTATGACTGCGAGTAGACAGAGTAGCCTTTCCTCCAGCTTGACTGGCAATGAAGGGTTCACGTTGAAAATGGGCAGAGAGTGACCTCGATCGTTCTGTTCTTACAACCTCGCGCTCTCGCTTGAACTAGTTTCTTACCACCCCTTAACAAGTGAGTCTGGTCTATCAAACAACTGATCGCTCGTCGCTGCTCGCCCCGTGGCTGTAAAGTCGACATCGTCCTCTCCCACCTTCATCTCGTCTCGAATCCCATACCGCGCCAGCATCGCTCTTCCAGCCTTGCGAGACGTCTGGCACAGAGACTGACAGCTCTTGATCGACAGACACACCATGTCCTCCGACCAAGCCCTCGAGAACGGCCTCACCGCCGACGCCAACTCCGCTTTGGGTCGCGGCGAGACCAAGGCCAGGAAGGGTAACTCGATTCAGTCTCGAGCTCCACGCCTCTTATACTGACTTTGTCGGCTCGCAGCCCTCTCCAAGCTCGGCCTCAAGAAAATCGAGGGTGTTACCCGCGTCGTGATCCGCCGCCCGAAGAACGCATGCTAACTCTCGCTGCCGCCCTTCTACGCAATAGTGTAGGCTAACGCGCTATGCTCGTGCAGGCGCTCTTTGTCGTCTCCAACCCGGAGGTCTACAAGTCGTTCGTCTCTTTCCTTTGTTTTTTTCGTTTCTATTGTGCTCTGCTAACACCTTTTCTGCCTGCTCAACAGCCCCGCCTCGGACTGCTACATCGTCTTCGGCGAGGCCAAGCCAGAAGACCCCAACGCTGGCATGCCCCAGTTCGCTCAGCTCGCTCAGCAGGAGCAGCTCGCCCAGCAGCAGCAGGCCGCTCTTCAGGCTGCCTCGCAGGCTTCCAAGGGTGAGGAGGGAGCTGCTGAGGGTGAAGCCAGCGAAGAGGGTCTCGATGAGGCGGATAGTGAGTTACCTGTCCCAATCTTGACTATCTGTTGCCTATGTTGACGCCTTACTCTATTTTGCCTCAGTCAACGTCGTCATGCAGCAGGTACGCTATTCGAAGCTTCCCTCATCCACTTCATATTTATAAGACTGACGTTGACCTTCTTCAGGCCAACTGCTCCCGAGAACAAGGTTTGTCCCCCTTCCGTCTGGCCTTGTCGGAATTCGTGCTTACACCCTCCGCTACCTGCAGCCATCAAGGCGCTCAAGACTACCAACGGCGACATCGTCCAGGCCATCCTCGATGCCAACACCTCGTCGTAGGTTTGGGACTCGCCGTAGACGGGGATGCAATCGAAAAGCAGTCATTCTTGCTCGGGCTCGAAACTTTATACGATGCAGTTGGACAATCGCAAATACCTGCTCCGTTAAGCTCTTCCTGGAGGTACTTGCGATCGAGGACGGGTACCGCTTCCTTGCTTTCTTACTCCTGATCTGTTCTGTCTGTGTGCTCGCCCTCATAAGCAAGCCACTCGCCGCTGGCACTTCTCCCTTGAGAGTACCTCCTCGTAATCAGCTTTGTTCGAGGTTGAGAGGTCCTGCAACGCAGACCGCTTCGCTTTCACCTGCGAGACCGACCCTCGGCTTGATCAAGCTCGCCACTTGTTCTCGAAAAACTTCCGCGTGCAAGGTCAGTCGAATTACTCGTTCAATCCAGAGGGATCAGCCACTCTGTCGCAGCCTTTGTGTCGAGGAGCACCCGAGATTGGCGCCTCGAGGCTGTAATCCTCTTCTATTCAAGAACGGCTTGACAAGTCACGCTGGGGCGGTGGTACCACAGTGCAAATACAGCGCAAGAGATGTAGGTGGAGAACGGAGAGGGAAAGGGGGGCGAGGCGGCCACAGGCCTCGGATCTACACAGAGAGAGAGGGAAACAGATATGAAGTAAGCGAGTATGTAAAAGCTATTTAGTGGGGAGGGTGCCGAGAGTGGAACGGGGAACAGGCGTAGGGACGGCCGATGTACTAGACTGTAAGAGTAGAGGAGCGGGAGATGATAACTAGAGACGATATGGAAGAGAAGGGGAAGCAAAGGAAGCAAATAGTGTGAGGTATCGCGAAAGGAGAAGGATGGATAGGAGAGGGGAAAAGGGGGCAGGAAGGAGCGAGTCGCTGAAAAGAGAGAGAGGAGAGCGGTAGGGCTGGAGGATAAAACCATGCACAAGGAAAGGGAAGAAAGAGTAAGAAAAGCGTCCGTAACTGCGCCAAGAAAAAACCAGCCATTCCGCCCTCTGTCGCCTACGCTCAAAGAGCGATCGAGCAACAACCCTCCGGCAAGTAACGTAGATCTTCGCCCGCCGTCGTCTCAACGTTACAGGGTATTATCGCTCGTCTTCCCATCCATCGTCCTGGTCGTGCTGCATCCTGTCTCGCGGAGACTTTGCCGACTTGCCCGAGGAGGAGGAAGCGGAAGATTTGCGAGAGTTGGACGTTCGTTCGGGCTCGCCATCGTCGTCGGTCATTTGGAGACGGCTTAGCGAGCCGGCGGCGTTGTGAATGAGGGAGTCGCCCTCGCCAGAGAAGGTGAAGCCGCCTGCGAGCGAAGAAGTTGAGGAAGCGGAGGTCAGCAGGATCAAAAGGAAGACGCCGGTGCGAAGAAAGTGGAAGGAGAGCGGCGGCGACTCACGGAAGTTCTCTTGAACGGAGTTCGTCAACGGCGCGGCAGCAGGCCTCTCCTTCCTCTGCGACTTGATCTCCATCGGCACAGCCTTTCCATTCTCCTGCTGCACCTTAGCCAACTCACTCGCCTGGGTGAGCCAATCCTCGGACGGATCGCCCTCATCAAAGTCGACGTCGTGCGGCGCCTCGTCGAACAGGTTTGCTTCGGTAAATTCAGGGTCGAAGTTGGCGACAGACTCGTCCGAGTCGACGTAAGGCTTGAAGGGCGGAGGGATCTTGCGGGCGGCGAGAAGCTCCCAGTCGATGGAGCTAAAGAAGGCGTGTTCTTTGAGTTCGGCGGCATCTCGTTGAGCACCAAGGCGGTGCTTCGGGTTGCGGTTGAGCAGCTGTTGCAAATAAATTATGGTGAGCAAGGTCGTGGACAACGACTGCAGAAGCGACTCACCCCCTTGACAAACTGCTTGCCGTCCTCGCCGATGACCCCTCGAGGGAACTTGACCTTGCCGAAACAGCTGCACACGAAAGACCTCGTCAGCACGGCGAAGAGACCGATCGCAACAGCCCGAGCATATCGAAGAGGGGAAACGAGAAATGCCCAAGGAAAATGCAAGAAGGGAAAGATGGGTATCTTCAGCGAAAGTGGAAGATACGCACATGAGCTTGTACATTTGCTGTGTGTCCTCCGCATAAAACGGACTCCATCCACAGCACATCTCAAACAGCAAAACTCCCAAGCTCCAGAAATCGACAATCTTGTTATACCCATTATCGTCGAGAAGCACTTCGGGTGCAAGGTATTCGGTCGTGCCGCAGAAGGTGTTGGTCAGGGCATCGGAGGGAAGGTCGGGTTTCGAGAGCCCAAAGTCGCAGAGAACGATGTGGCCGGTTGCATCGAGGAGGATGTTTTCGGGTTTCAGGTCGCTTACGGGGCAAGCGCGAGGAGTGAGCATGCATTCGAGCAGTAGGGAGAGGAGGAAACGAACCGGTAGACGATATCGAATTTGTGCAAGTGCTCGAAAGCCAACACAATCTCGGCAGTGTAGAACCTCGCTCGATCTTCGGTAAACCGACCCTCCTTCTGCAAATGATGGAAGAGCTCTCCTCCGCTCTTGTAGTCCATGACGAGATAGAGATCCGCCTGGGTCTGAAACGAGAACTTGAGACCGAGGAGGAACGGCGAATCGCTCGACCGTTGAAGAATCTTGCGCTCGCCAATCGTGTGCGCCACTTCCTTCTTGGCGATGATTTCCCGCTTCGAAAGGACCTTCATGGCGTAGATGCGCCTCGTGTCCTTTTTGCGGACTTGGAAAACGCGACCGAAGGTACCCTTTCCAATCATGCGGAGGAAGTCGAAGTCGTTCGGGTGTAGACCTTGCTTGGCCTGTCAATGAGAGAAGGATCAGTCAGGACCGACGTCGGGAAGAGAGGAAAAGTTATCGCACATCAAACTTCTCATAGCGAATCTGAATGCGAATCTCGCCCGTCACGTCATGATCTTCTCCCGGTCGTGCAGCCAGCCTGACAACGAAACGACGAAGGGTATGAGCAGGTGCGCAAAGAATGCCTAAAGAATGGAAGAGCGACGAACGGGAACCATTGATCAACCGTGTGGTTGTTGGCGAGTTTTGGTCGCATCTCGCAGAAACCGAGGAACATCTCTTCCTCGATCGACCGGTCGTAGATCTGCACCTGCATGACACTCTTCTCGTTCATGACATCGCTGGAGATGGGAACGGAAAGTCAGCTCTGACGAGCGACGCACTCAAGAAAGTCAAGGAATCGGGAGAGGCTGCTTACAACTGGGCTTCGTGCTTCCAGGTCGGGTTGTACGCCATGTCATCGTCCGGTGCGCCCAGGATGCCACTTCTTGGCGCACCGGTAGGGGTTGTCGGGTCATCCGACGGGCTCCAGACGCTCGTATCGACCGGTTGCAGCGCTGGTCGCGCCGGCTTCTCCTTCGTCTCCGCAGAACCGTTCTGTTGGTACTCCTCCAGCGTTCGTCCAATCCCGCTCGACGGGCTCTTGCTCATCGGCAAGGCCATTCCGCTCGTACTGGGCGTCGCTAACCGCGCAGGTGAGTCGTCGCCATTCTTTTCTTCCGGATTAGGTCCACCACTGGGAGTCGCTGGCAAGACAGTGGGTGCCAAGCCTTCAGGCTTGCCCTGCTCTTGCAGCGCGACGAGCTGAGACGGTTTCGGTTTAGCCACGCCAACCGCATCTTCCGCCTCCTCGTGAATCGGTTCGCGCGAGACAAACTCGTTCTGGTCGAACGTGACGACGACGTACGGTCGCGAGGCGGGTGAGGGGGCTGAGAGGTGTCGAGCGGCAATGAGCTTGACGGTGAGTTTGCCTCGAGGTGCAGATTGGGTGGTTTGGCGACGCGTGAGGGCGGAAGGTTGAGTGGTGAAGGAGAAATCGGGTTCGTTGGTCGAGACGGCTACGGAGGGAGGCGATGCAGCGGAACAGGAGTAAGGAGGAGGCGAGATGGAATCGAAGGACCATTTCCGAGTGAGACCAGCCGGGACGGGAGGGCAAGTGTCGGGAGTGGTGATGGTAGTATCGGTCGAGGCGGAGGAAGAAGATGCGGGTTCGAGAGGTGGTGATTCGTTGAAGGCGGCGCGTCGACCGCGGCGCCCAATGGGTTGAGCGGCAGAGGGCGTCAGGTTGGGCATGAGTGGGGTTGTTTGTTTCGAGGGTTTCGTGAGCCCGAAAGGGGGGGAGAACGGCAGCAGGACGGCGGGCAGCGGGAGAAACGGGCGGTGGGACGAGGAGAAAAGTGGGGCACGAGGCGGAGGCGGACAGGGGTGCATAGAGTTGAATAGATGCGTCAGTCACAAGTCCACGGAGGCTTCGCAGAGCTTTTCGCAACGCTTGCCGGCGCAGTGCCGGGTCTAATCTATGACGGGTCAAGCGGTGCGGGCAGGAGAAAGGAGGGTCTGAGAGGCAGTTGACGACGCACCTGTTGTGGGTTGACTTCTAGCCCCACCCGGCGTAACTGGCGTAGAAGCGCCGGGCGTCGAAGGCTCGGTGCCAGCCCCAAAGAATCCACCTGCAGCACCTGCACTCAAGGACCCGGAGTAGGATGGCGACGGTTTCAAGGGGGGAGTGCTGGTTACAGGTTGAGGTTGAGGTTGACCATGCGAGGAAGGTACCGTGGTGGAAGTGGACGCCGACGAGTTCTTACGGGAGGGGGTGACGGCGGACAGGAAGTCAAAAGGATTGGCCCTATCTGATGCTTTGGGAGTCTCCTGGTCATCAGCCCTTCCGAAGAAACCTTTGAGCATGGTAGACGACCGCGGATGAGGTGGTGAGACGAAGGGCGAACTGGGATCAAAGTCGATTGAGGGACCTGCAGGTGATGGACTGGAGTGTACTTGGCCTGAGTGTAAGGGTCTGACTAGACTACACGACAGTCAATTCAAGCAGCAGCAGTTCTAGCGAGGGAATGACAAGATTGCTGGTTGTCATGAATTTGAATCCGGCCGACCTTGCGATTCACCTCAGCCCCTTCTCCCTCTTCCTCTTCATGAGCGCCACAGGCTTCTGCTGTAGCTCTGTAACCTGTCCCGGCCGTCCATATACGTCCCCAAGTCTGTCGAGTGCAGAGAGGTCGGGCTAAGTCTTAGTTATTGTCCGGGTGGGGCAAGGAAAAATCTACAACCGCCTGAATCCCGCTCTTCCTCAACGTCTGACGCGAGATAAGTGGCTACCGACTATGAAAGAAGCTCTCACTGTCCGCTTGAAAAGCCTCACACAGGCTGGAGTTGCTGTCGACAGCCGATGTGACAGTCTGTCTCCTCCCGTTGTCCTTCTTTCGTTCGTCACTCGCCTCGAGTACACCGAGCAAGTCACAGACCATGTCTGCGGCTACACTCAAGCAGTCGGACAACAGCAGCTATACTCCGAGAACAGCCAAGCTGGATGGGGGAAAGGTATCTCCTCCTCCTCTCTTCGTCAAACAATCTACTTCCGACTCACTCTCTTCCTTCGACAGTTGGCAGAAAGGCTCAGGACCAGTCTCAAGCGCAAGTCACCTCGATCCTTCGAACGGCCGTCCCTCAACTTTGCCAGTCTAACCCTCCGTCGCACCGCCTTCTTTTCTCGCCCTCCTTTCCCCGTAGACGCAGGCCTCAAAGTCGACGACAAGCTACCGAGCGTTCCCGACCTCGAGCGAATACGCCGACAGCAATTCCAACAACAAGCAAAGCAGCGACGGGCCGAACGACGGGCCCAATACTTCCGGGACGGAGACGATGCGGAACACACTTCGGGGAAGGGCCCCGACGACAGTTCAGGCTCCGTGCAGAGGAGCGCGTTGGATTGCGATTACGACTTCAGCGCGGAGGCAGAGCTGGATTTGCTCGCAAGGTCAGCCGCCGAACGGATGCGGACGGACCATCGGAGCAAACGACCAGCTGGTGCTCCTTCAGGTGGTGGGATCTTTGAACCGTCGGCCCAGTACCGTAACATGGCAGTCGTTCGGCCACCCACTACTGCAGAAGACATCGAGCTGCCTCAATTACGCTTCGACGATTGTTCCTCTCCTGCGTCCCTTTCCCTGTACCGCCGATCCGACTCACCGCCGGCTCCGCCTCCGCTTGCCGTACGATCAGCCATGCCTAGTGCCTTCGGCTGTGACGAATGGGACGGACCGCCGACTCCAATCTCTCCTTTTGAAGCCCAGGTGCTGAGTCGCTCCCTGCGCAAAACGATTTCGGAGCTCTTCTCTCCGTCGCAATTAGATTCGATTGCGCCAAAAAGCCCGCATGAGAGCTTGAGTGACGAACTCTGCGCCGAGCCATCGTTCTCGCCTTCCATTTCTCCCGTTCCTTCCTTACCACCGCCGCATGTCGCCTCCCCGTCCCCTTACATTGAAGGAGATGCGACAACATCGAGCGCGCGCGACCGCACGCCAACGTCTGCATCGGCGTCAGCCATCGGTACCTCGGTTCCGCCTCCCGCTTCCGCCCTCGTCCCTTTACACCTGGTTCCGCCCGGGGCGTCCTTAACCCTCCCCGCATCCTTCTCTGCTGCTTCTCTCCTCACTTCCTCCGCACAGCCTGTGCGAAGCCTCTCGCTCGGCGCTCAAGCCACCTTCACTGCTCTTCCGCCAGTCCCTCCTCTCCCGTTCGACTTCGAAATCCAAAACGTAGCCCTCACCATGCCCTACTCGCAGCAACCTGCTTCACAACCCAGTCAGCCCTTGCCCCATTCTTCTCTGAATGCGCACCTTCCACCGCTCTCTCCACCTTCCCCCTGTCGACCTGCTTCGCCAGTCCCCTTCGCCTCCCTTCCCCTCTCTCAACTCTCCCAAACGTCCACCGCCTCTTCTTCTCTCTCCACCTCTTCTTCCTCCGCGCCTCCTTCTTCCGCTGCACTCGCTCAAAGACTCGGACTAGCCTCTCAGCCTGCGACTAGATCTCGGGCCCCACTGCCGGAACTGGCGGAATGGGTCGGGTCGTCGCAGGCTACTACGGTCTCGACTGCGTCGTCGGTGAGTGGAGAGAGGGGACTGGATGTGGGGGAGAGACGAGATGGAGGGAGTAGTAGTCCTGAGGTTTGGCGGAAGACGGTCGAGGTGAGAAGGAGTGGAGAAGGGGAAAGGGAAGGGGAAGGAGAAGGGGAAGGAAAAGCTGCGAAAGAAGTGGAAAGGAGTGAACGGGGAGAGCCGAACCGACCACTAGATCAGGGGGGCCGCGTCAAGGCAGAAGAAGAAGAGGAGGAAGAACAGCAAGATCCACCGGCACCATCGTCACCTCTCACAGTTCCCATCACCGACTACGCATCTTCACCGCCGCCCCCTAGTCAAATCTGTCAACTCGAGGGGCAGCACCACCCCGAAGAGCCGGAGGGGGAGGACTCGCAGTTCAGTCAGCAGAGTCTGGGGCCGGTCAGTGAGAGTCAGTTGGACGCTGCTTTTTGAGGTAGACCGTTCTTTGTGAATTCCTTCAATTCGTTATTTCTTCAGTACATCCCTCTTCCGTTCAACCGTAGATGACCTCTTTCTATTACCTACTCGACGCAGTGCCGAGCAACGATTCCGGCATTGCAGGCGCCATGGTATCGAAAAGCTTGCGGCAATGCGAGCCGGAAAGAGATGGGTTCAAATGAGGGGTATAGACAATAAGCAAAGGAGCACTACGGTGCTTCGTGGCGAGTTTGTACAACATGACGAGACGGCGAGAGAGGAAGTTTGTGAAGGTGCACGGGAAAGTGGAAAATAGGGAGGAAAAGCCCGGCCTAAATCTGCCAAGCGCTAATCTTCTCGCCTTCCTCTTTTGGACCTTCGTCCGCCTCCAAGCTTCTCCGATCCGCATCCTTCCCAAGACGACTTGCCGGCCGACTCTGTGCCCCCGACACTTCAAGTCCTCGCATAAACACATCCGCCTCATCTCCCTCGTCCGGTCCAGCGATCCCAAGCAGCTTCTTCAATTCCTCGTTCTCCCTTCTCAGCGCTTCCACCTCCGCTTCTCGTTGCAACGCGTCATCAAGCGGTTTCAATCCGCGCTTTGCCAACTCATCCCGAGGAATTACTGGTTGACCCGCTTTCGGTGGGCTGGCGACGAGGGAGGAGGTGGACGTGGTCGGGATGTAATGTGGTTCGGTGGTTGAGATTCGGGAGATGTAGCCCCCTTCGGATTCGGTGGCTCGAGAACGGGAGGTAGAAGGGTGATGGGAGGCGAGGAGGCGGTCGAGATCGGCTTCAGAATTCGAATCCGATGGAGGAGCAGAGGGGGTGGAGAGGTTGCTGATACCTGAAAGTTGCGAGAAGGAGGAAATGGAAGAGAAGCCGGAGATGGATTCGTCGGAACCGCGTCGTCGAAGGCTGGGACCGCCTCCGGGTAGTGCGGCAAGGTGGGAAGACAGGGACTCGATTGCGCCATCTACGCTCTGGGGCTGCAGGAGTGGGCTAGTTGAGTCTTCTGGATCTTCTCCTTGTAGCGCACGAAGCGCTTTTCGGATGAGAGAGGAGAGATGCGAGAGGGAGAGCTGAAGGTGGAGAGGGTCTATTGGCGGCGCTTCGGGGTTGGAAGGATCTGAGCTGCCTTCGGAAGGTGGAGGGATAGTGACAGGCATGGTAAGGAGGAGAGATTCGTAATGCCGTGTCAGGTCGAGGTGGTGTTGCTGAGTCGCGTGCTGACGAGGGGAAGAAAACTCAGCGGCGATAAGAAAAAAACGCGTCAGGACGGTGCACTTACCGCATGTGCCCGGAACTTGCCCATTACTGCTTCCAGAGTGCCCTCGTAATCCTTCAACAGGCTCGACAGTTGTCGGTTCTCCTGCTGCAAAGCCTGATTTTCCAGAACGAGCGAGACGTTCATCTTCTCCAGCTCCGAGTCAAACTCCTCTGCGAAAATTCATATCTCGTCAGCTTACCGTTGGTCAATACCACCGAGCACGGAAAGGTCGGCTCACCCTGGCTGACGTCGAGGTTGAACCGGCGGAGGGTGAAACCAGTTTGAGTATGCACCGCCTGAGCCTGTGCAGTACGACCGTACAAAGTGAACGAATGAGCAGCTGCCAGTGCGTCAAGCTCTCGCCTCTGCTATGTAGCCGGGCACGCACCTTTAGCTCGTCCGCCCGACGGTGGAGCTCCTCCGTCTGTTGCCTGTTCTGTGACAGCTGCTGTGACAGGTCTGTGAGGAGTGTCCAGAGCCGTTCCATCTCGGTCCCCTGAGTCTGATCCATAAGCATGGTGTGTTGCAGGCTTAACGAGCTGAAATTGATGAGATTAGGGGAGGTTGACGAGAAGTGGGACGTCTCGCAGGGGTGGGGGTCGCGGTGTAGCTGACGGCAAAGCTTCCGCTGGATCTTGCGAAGCTGTAGCAGGCCGTCTCAGCGACAAGCGGTTATGGTTGAAAGAGCCAAATTGCACGTCGGTTCCCTTCTTCGCATACACTTTGCCTTCGACCAACATGCTTTCTGCATGCAGGCTGCTCATAGTGCTCACACGGCTCATTGAGCGCGCTGGACGCAGGCTACTGCGGGGATAGCTCGAGTTGCGACCTTCTTCCCAACCTTGTCCCGATCGGGTCGCTTTGCCTTCATACCGTTACAGCCGTCATGGACAGTTGTCTATGTGTTCATGCGTATCCTCAAGGCCACGGAGCAGAATTGGCGGGCCACTTTGTCATATGTACCGCCCTAAGTGGCTTGTTTTCCTGCCACGGTTTTCTTTTTCCAGCCTTTCTTCGGAGCGTCGTCAAAGCATTGGCCTCGTCAGGGTCCTGTAGCTCAACCGCAACGTCGCAATCCCTGCATTATGGCCAGCTTCTACAAGACGCGGTCGGTGCGTTCTGGCGGCGTCGCAGGTTTGTACAAACACGCTTCCCGGTTCTTGCGGTTCTGCCCGAGTGCCTTCCTAGCATCTACATCTGCTCACGAGTCGAGATGCTAGGTACTTCCTCACCATACCTTTTACCATACCAAGCGGTGAATGCTGACGGGGCCTTCGTTTGCTGCTGCGTTTTCCTGCTCTTCCTGCCGTCCTATTCAGTGAGTGCGCCTTTTCTGTCTATCTGTCCGGTACCGAGTCACAGCCGAGCATGCCGCTAAACCACGACGCCGGCTTCTTGGTTTCCTACCAATCTTGTGCGCGGGCAGACGTGCTGTCTCTCCCGATAGAAGAACCGCTTTTTCTTTCTGCCGAGACAGGTCTGCCGCTTGGAAAGGAAAGGACAAAATTTGACCGGACATGACCAAGGGTCTCGTCTGTTTGTGTGCGTCATGTCAAGCCCACTGAGCTCCGTTGCAAACGGCTGTCAGAGAAGCCAACTCCCTTTCACGGCGGAAAAGGCTGTCTTCACATCCCTGTACTTGACTTGGTTACTCCGGAGGCATGCGTCGCAGTATACTGTGGTACTGGTATGATTGCACTGTGCTACAACCCCTCCTTAGAGTATTCCGACCAGAGCAAGCGTAAGAAGGAGTATTCAGCAAGGTCGGTGAAAGAGTTAACACTAATTGAACAAGGCCAAGGGCGGTGGCACGAGGACAGATACTCTGTCGAAGGAAGAAGGAGGAGGCAGTTGTGATAGCCGAAAGGGAGGTTATCGCTTAAAGGCCTTTTTTGACAGTACATCGGATTCGAGGAGATGGGCGGGAGAGCGGCAGGAGGCGTAAAGGTAGGTGAAGCTTAGGATGAAGGTACGCAGAGCGAGTCGGCTGCCCAACCCCGAACGGTAATGCTGCGCTTCCTGAATGGAAGGTACCAGGTAGAGCTTGTCGGCAAGAAGAGGTCGCGAGGGATAGGCAGTATCTTCCACCGTCGGACTACTCGAAAGCCGCGCTGTGGAGCGCTCGTAAGGTGGAACGTACCCAGACCTCCTGGGCTGCCCAGCGGAGAAGGTAGCTTGGCGAGAAACCGAAGCACAGTAAGTACGAAGGAGGACCTCGTTGCTGTCAACGAGTATCGGGAGGTTGGCATCAGCTGACGCAATCAACGAGGTTTCGATAGTGTTGCCTGGTATATGCGACAGGGCTTTACTGATAGATGAAGCGAATCTGGCGAAAGAAGGATCGATAAGATGGATAGTATCGGCAACCGGACTGTGGGCAAAGGCATAAGCACCGAGCACGATGGTCGTCCGACCCAAGCATACCTGATCGGCACCGCCTCGGCGAGCACGACGGAAGGTAACTTGGCTTCCGAGCCTCGTCCACCATTGGGCGCAATCTCCCTGAAACGTGCCACAATGTTCGGTAACAGGTGGCTGAACTGGATCATCTCGGCGCCACCGAAGATACATCCCAAGGCTTCGTCGGGGGCAGCCCTTTGTAGCACGGTCTCGAGCTTTTCTACCAGTGAGTCGAGCTGAAAATACTCGGCGTCCTTGAGCAGGTTTTCTCCAGCGAGCTCAACACTCATACTGGGCGGGCAAGCCTCCTTGCTCAACGGCAAGATATCGTATCCGCTGAGGTGCTCAACAATGAGAGCAAAGAGTTGAGGGTTGCGGTCGGTGCGAAGGCTGCGGGAAGAAGATTCGGCAAATCCGCCGTCGAGGAAGGCAGCGGTGAAGTAGTGTGGCGGGTCTGTCAGAATTTGAGAGCGCATAAGGGTGAAGGGGGTAGAGCGGCAGATGACGGTGAAAGTGTCGCTTGAAGGGGAAGCTGTGGGGGGAGGAAGAGGTGAGCGGGAAGAGGGGAGAAAGCAGTTGGAGCGAGGTAGCATACCTGAACCCTGTTCAGTCGTTTGGCTGTTCATACTTTCTGTTTCAGTCCGTGTACTCGGTCGAGGTAGCCGTAGAAGAGTGAGTGCGACCACAGCGTCCAGCTCTCCTCGCCTCGTCCCACTCGTTACTCACATCTCGCTATGGCTGCTCAGTAGGTCTACCACACTTGACGCCTACAAGCATCGCCAGCGTCCTCCCCAGTCATCTCTCGCGAGTGGACAGTGATGAGGGCGTTGCTTCGCCCGGTCTCCTCCTTTGAATCCCTTGAGGATTTCAACACAGCGACAGAGGGGGCCAGGACGTGGACTGACCTTGTCGTGATGCTCCAGGATCGCCGTTGACTGGTCGCGCGTCTCTTCCCGCCTGGGTCTCGGCAAGGGTCAGTTGAGTCCTCTCCCTCCCCCCTCCCCCGGTCGACCGCATCTCGTTCATCTCCCTCTTCGTCTGCTCGCAGAAACCCTTGCCCAGCTCAACGCCTTCCGTGGCCGTGCCGCTGCCGCCCGTGCCGCTAACGCTGCCATCAAGGAGCAGAAGACCACCGTCGACTTCGAGCACTACCGCTCCGTCCTCAAGAACAAGGACATCGTTGGCGAGGGTGAGAAGCTTTTCAAGGGCTTCAAGGCCGTCGACTACGACCTCCAGGCTCAGCTCAAGGCTATCGCCGCTTTCGAGGCCAAGGCCGTAAGTCTGCTTCCCTCCATAACAGCGCACACCAGTCAAAATAGCCCGGCGCTGAAAGCTGAGCAGGAAGCCCGGTCCGGGAGGGCATCAAGAGGAGTAGCTTCGGCTACCCACTATGCGCGAGGGTGAATGAGACAGCGCCTATGATGCTGGGGATATGAAGGACCGGGTGCAAAAGACGGAACAGCTATGTTGGGTTCTCCTCATTGCAGCAGTTGTACTCACTTCCCCTTCTCTCGGCAGGTCTCTTCCGCCAAGGAGGCTGCTACCAGCGTCGAGTCTGAGCTCGGCAACCTCAACTCCACCCTCAAGAACATTGAGGACGCCCGCCCCTTCGACCAGCTTACCGTGCGTGACACCTCCCGTTCGAGCGGGATAGATCACGTAAAGCAGCAGCTCACTTACTCGACTCATGTTCGCAGCTCGACGACGTTGCCAAGGCGCGCCCGGAGATCACCAAGACTGTCGAGAACATGGTTTCGAAGGGCAAGTGGACCGTACCGGGATACACGGAGAGTGCGTTTTATTCCTCTCGTCTCCTCTTCCCTCATAGTCGCTATGTCCTTCTCGTGCTCTGGCGGCTTCTGCGCCACCGTCGCTGCCGAGCCAGCGGAACTGTTTTTTCTCCCTTACTGACGCTCTCCCCCTCTGCAGAGTTCGGCAACCTCTCAGCAATCTAAGGTGGGTAAAAGGGAATTTGAAAAGTAGAACGAGGGCTGTTCGCAACTATGATGTCTACAGGGTCTCCGCGATGGTATTGTTTGACGCGTCAACTTGGACGTCTTCCCTGGCAAACGTTGGCATGTTCGAGATGCAGCGAGGCGGCGATTACAAGCAGCCTGACTAGCCACAGGCAGGAGTAGTTAAAAATGCGGCGCGTTTGTCAAGTTGAGGCGGACAACGGATGCGAATCGTACTTGTGCAAACAACATCGAAGACGGCCCATGGGTTCCGTGCGAGACTGGCGGATCAGGCGGATGATTGACGGAGTGACGGAGCCGTTCAGGTCCGCCGATGGTGCTGTCTGGAGATGAGCCAATCGTCCCGCCGGGCTCCGCAAACAGCGAGACGGTTCGGTCTCGAGTTCTCGGGCACCGGGCGGTCAATGAACGGCTGGGCTTGCGTCGTCTTCTTCGCTGCTCACCCACTCTTCTGACAGAATCTCTTCAGCATCCTTCGATACTCGACAAGCACAACCGATACCGCCGGGACCGACACATCCCCGTTGCAGTCGACGACATGGACGCCTCGACAAACAAGCCCCCTTCCTCAGCTTCAGGCAGCTCGTCAGACGGCACCCGCACCGCTGAACTCACCCCACCGATGGCCGGCAAGTCACACAAGGACGCCGCGCCTCTCTCCCGCACGATCTCTTGCCAGACTCGCCACGAAGACATCAATTTCTTTTCTCCCGATGGACAGCTGCAGCGTGAAGTCTCGCGTCAGCAGACCAGCAGGACCAACCAGACGACCCACACTCAGGATCCGACTGCCGATGACTTCGACTTTGAGCAGCACTTGAAGCATTTGCTCAAGAAGGCCGGCCGGGAGAACGTCAAGATGAGGGAATTGGGAGGTGAGCACTCCTTTCCCCTGCATCGCTAATGGGAAAGATCTTTCCTGATCGCACGCTCGTCTCCAGTCACCTTCAAGAACCTCACCGTTGCCGGCCAGGGTAGTGGACTGGCCTACGGTCAATCCATCACCGCCACCTTTCAGTCGATTCCATCCCTCCCCAAGACTCTTGCCGCTGCTCGTCACCCCAAGCGCAAGGTTATCCTCGACGACTTCACTGGTTCCGTCAGACCGGGAGAGATGCTGCTCGTGCTCGGAAGGTACGTGTCATTGACCAGTAAAGCGCGAGAATCGAAACTTATGGCTTCCTGCCATTTTGCAGGCCCGGCTCCGGCTGCACTTCCTTCTTGAAGACGCTCGCCAACAACACGGACTCATTCAACTCGATCGAGGGTACCGTCTCGTTCGATGGACTCACGCCGAAGGAGATGCTCAAGCACCATCGCGGTGATGTGGCTTACCTTCCTGAAGTAAGCCTTTCCTCAATTCCTCCTCGCTTCATTCCATCGCATTCGTGGTTTTTCGCGGCCGTCCTGCCGTCATCCACTCGCCGTGCGTTCAATGCTGGAATTCCAGTGCTAACGATTTCATCCCGAGCAGGATGACCACCATCTCGCCCATCTCACCGTCGGAGAAACCCTCACATTCGCCTCCGCTACCCGCACTCCTGCTGCTGATGCCCGTGTCGGGACGAGGGAAGAGACGGTCAACCGCAAGCGCGACGTCCTTCTCTCCCTCTTTGGTCTCAAGCACACGTTCAACACCAAGGTCGGAGATGATTTCGTCCGCGGTGTTAGTGGTGGTGAGCGCAAGCGTGTCTCGATCGCTGAGCTGCTTACGACGTGCGTTTTCCCCTGCCTTTTTTTTCTGCAAGGAGACGGAGCTGACATTTCCGATCCTACCCTCAGCGGCTGCAAGATCGGGTGCCACGACAACTCGACGCGTGGTCTCGACGCCTCGACCGCTGTCGAGTACTGCAAGGCGTTGAGGATCGCTACCGACCTCGGCAGCCTTACCACCATTCTTTCCATCTACCGTATGTTCCTTCTTCGCCGTCCTTCTTCCCATCTCGTCTATCGTTAAATCTAACCTGCTCTGTTACCTACAGAGGCTGGTGAGCAGCTCTACGAGCTCTTCGACAAGGTTGCTGTCATCATGGAGGGTCAGCTCGTGAGCCCTTTTTGTCGTTCTGTACCTCCCTGGCTTTTCCAGTTCTGATCTGTCCTTTCCGCAGATCTACTACGGTCCAATGGGAGAAGCTGTCGAGTACTTCCAGAACCTCGGCTACGCGTGCGCTTCATTCCTTTCGCTGATTGTGATAACCCGCTCACGACTCTTCTTTTCAGCCCGCAAGACCGTCAAACTTCCGCCGACTTTCTCGTCGCCTGCACGGACCCCAAGGGTCGCTTCTACCGCGACGGTGTTGATCAACGCAGTGTCCCTCAATCCGCCGCCGACCTTGCTGCTGCATGGAGGAAGAGTGAACTCGGTGGAGCTGCCGAGAAGGAGGCGGAGGACCAGCTCAGCCTCTCTGGTAATGAGAAGGGTGGCGATCGCGCCGAGGCATTCAGGGAGAGTGCTCGCTCTGAGCGCGTCAAGCGTCAGAATAAGGAATCGAACTACCTCATCTCCTACCCGTATGTCACTCCTTCCTCTTATTTCTTCTTCTTCCTTCCCTTTTGGGCGCCATCCTTGTCGTTGACGCCGAGCACACTGCTTGTAGGATGATGGTCCGCCTCGCCATGCGTCGTCGTTTACAGATGCAGATGAACGACTTGCCCACTCTCTGGATCACTACCCGTGCGTTACAAGTCTTCTCTCTCGCTCTCCATCTCGTACTTCCTCCTTGACGGTCCAGCTACTGGTACATGTCCGATGAGAACTGCCTGGCTGAGATTATTGTCCGTCCCTTGACAGTCGCCGCCATATTCCAGGCTATCATCATCGGTTCTGTCTACTTCCAGATGCCCAAGAATACGTCGGGTTTCTTCTCTCGTGGCGGTGTTATCTTCTTCGCTATCCTGTCAGTCATTTCGCTCCTAAGATGGGATGGCAGTTCCGAAGCTGACTCGCCGATATTGCAGCTACAACTCCTTCACCGGTATGGCCGAGATTACCAACTCATATGCCCAGAGGCCTATTGTCGTTCGTCAACGCAGTTTTGCGATGTTACGGCCTTCAGCCGATGCTCTCGCTCTCAACATTGTCGACATTCCCTTCAAATTTGTTACAATCGCGGCCTTTGACGTTCGCTGCGTTTTCTCCCTCAAAGCCCATCGCCCTGGACTTACCCTTGCTCCCGGTAGATCGTACTCTACTTCATGGCTGGTCTCCAGTACTCTGCGTCGCAGTTCTTCGTCTTCTTACTCTTTACCTTCGTCGTCAATTTGGCCATGTATGTGTCTCCGTCCTTCTTTCTTTCTAACCTCGCTCACTCTCTCCCACATTGCAGGCTCATCTTCTTCCGCATGTTGTCTTCCGTCAACCGCGCCGAAGCCAACGCAACCATGATGGCCGGTATCGGCGTGCTTATCATTGCCATTTACGGTCCGTTTTCCTTCCTGACGGCTTTTCTACCTTTGCTGATGCTCGTACAACGTCCTGCTTGCCCTGCCTACCTAATTTCAGTCGGTTACGCCATTCCGAGGCCCAGCATGCGCGTCTGGTGGCTTTGGCTCAGTTATGCGCAGCCCGTTTCCTTCGGGTTCGAGGCCCTCTTGACGAACGAGTTCCGCACCTTGAACGTCCCTTGCGTCTCGCTCATTCCGACTGGTCCCAACTATCCGGGCATCGATATCGCCAACCAGGTCTGCAGCGGGACCAGTGGAGCGACTGCTGGTTCAGCCATCGTCAACGGTCTTGCTTACTGCGAGGCCAGTTTCGGTTACAAGGTCTGTTCCTTTTCCCGTTCGTGTGCGACCCTCCAATTGACCGTATTCTCTACTCACAGTGGTCCCACGCGTGGCGTAACGTGCGTTTTCTCCCTTGGCTGACGCAAACCTGCAACTGACAACCCCGATATTTTGGCCTGTCTCCAGTTCGGCATCGTGCGTTATTTCCTATGCTCTGGATTTAGCGTCATACTCACTCGCATCCCTGCAGATCATCGGTTACGGTATTTTCTTCATGGCCGTGAACCTGCTCGCCTACGAGTTCCAGAAGGACGAGACCGTCGCCGGCGGTGTGATGCTTTTCAAGCGTGGTGCTGCCCCTCCTGAACTTGTGGACGCTATCGAAGCACCGGGCAACAAGCGCGATGAAGAAAGCGGCTCGGGCGACAAGAACGCTCGCCCGGACGTCGTCCGGAATGTTTCGGAGAGCGAGATGGACAAGGCCGCCGACACCCTCAAGGCTGCTACGGACATCTTTACCTGGCGTAGTATGTCTATTCGTCTCAGCTGTTGTCGCACTTGGCTTATCTTGTTCCCGCACAGACGTCTCGCTCGACATCCTGATCAAGGGCGAACCGCGTCGCCTTCTCAACAATGTGTCTGGTTACGTTCGCCCCGGAGCGCTCACCTGCTGTACGCCCACTATCTCCATACACTACCTAGTAGACACGTCGGCTGACCTGATCCTCCTGCAGTGATGGGTGAATCCGGAGCTGGCAAGACCACGCTACTCAGTGCGCAGAACCCGACTTCTTCCCGCTTTGCGTGACTGAACACTTTCTTCCGCAGATACTTTGGCTCAGCGCGTCCCCACTGGTGTCGTCACTGGAGACATCGTGCGTCCAGACCGTCTCGCTTGTCGGCAATCTCAGAACTGATATCTTCGTCTTCTCAGTTCGTCAACGGCAAGCCCCTCCCGCAATCGTTCCAGCGCCAGACCGGCTACGTACAGCAACAAGACACCCACATGGTTCGTTTGTATCTACTGTCTTTCTTTCTCGCAGTTCTCGCTGACGGATACTCGTCTACAGGGGACCACTACTGTTCGCGAGGCCTTGCAGTTCTCTGCGCTCCTCCGTCAGCCCCGCACGACTCCCAAGCAGGAGAAGCTCGCTTACGTCGAAGAGGTCATCAAGCTGCTCGAGATGGAGGCTTACGCCGAAGCGCTTGTCGGAGAGGTTGGCATGGGTTTGAGCGTATGTCGAGGCCTCGCTCTCTCGCGAGCGTCTGCTGACCTTCCTTTCCGCCTACTTGTGTCCATAGGTCGAGCAACGCAAGCGCCTCACCATTGGTGTCGAACTTGCTGCGAAGCCTGCTCTTCTCATCTTCCTTGATGAGCCGACGTCGGGTACGCTATTTCCGCTGGCGATCCCGAATCGCCGACCTGCCGCTAACTTCGATCGCTCCTACAGGTCTCGACTCGCAATCTTCCTGGTCCATCATGATGCTCCTACGCAAGCTTGCCGGTAAGTGCCTTTCCTTTCTCGTTCGGTGGCGTTTTGTGCCCCGACACTGACAACTTTCCTCCTCCAGACCACGGCCAGGCCATCCTTGCTACTAGTACGCTTCGATCAGACGGCCTCAGTCCCATCTGCCGTGAAGCTGACTCCGGTCTCCCTGCAGTCCATCAACCGTCGTCCGAGCTGTTCCAGGTCTTTGACCGCCTCTTGCTCCTGAAGAAGGGCGGTGAGACTGTTTACTTCGGCGACATCGGCAAGAACTCGAAGACCCTGATCGAGTACTTCCACGCTCGTACTGACAAGCGTTGCGTAAGTCGCCATCACGTCCCGCTCGAGACAATACAGCTGACTATATGCTGGTCGATTTTCTCTCGTCCAGGAGGAGAAGGACAACCCTGCCGAATGTGCGTCTTTGTCTCCGTTGTCGATGTTCTCTCAGTCACTGACTGAACCCTCATACAGACATCCTCGACGCCATTGGTGCGGGTGCATCCGCCAAGGCTGACAAGAACTGGTCTCAACTCTGGAACGAGTCGGACAATGCGCACAAAGTACAGGATGAGATCGACCAGTACCACGAGGAGAAGCGCGATGTCGACTCTGCGGCGGACAAGTCGCCCGACTCCGGCCTCAGCTACGCAGCTCCCATCGGTCAGCAGTTCAAGGTCGTCCTTGGTCGTGTCTTCCAGCACTACAACCGTGACCCCATCTGTGCGTTCCGCTCTCTCGCTCAAAGCGGTACTCTCTTGCTTACGCCCACGCTTCCTCGCAGACATCGTTTCGAAGCTTATGCTGTAAGCTTGCTCTTCCATCCGGACTGCAAGACTCCGTGCTAAAATTCCTTTCCGCAGTAACATCGTTGCTGGAAACTTTATCGGTTCCTCCTTCTACCAGGCTCCCACTGCGCAGTCCGGTCTTCAAGACCGACTTTTCGGTGTCTGTATGGCATTCTCTTCCGATCATCTCTCCTGTTATGGTTCTAATGAACCCTTTGCATGCAGTCATGGCCGTCGTCCTTTCGGCTCCTCTTTCCCAGCAGCTCCAGCCCAAGTTCCTCGGTCTGCGCCAGCTCTACAACGCTCGCGAGAGGCCCAGTCGCATGTACTCTTGGCCAGTCTTCGTCATTACCTCCATCCTCGTCGAGATGCCATGGAACATCCTCTGCGGTACTATCTTCTGGTGCTGTTGGTACTGGCTCGTCGGATTCCCCAAGTCGACCAATCGCGCGGGTTACTCTTGGCTCATGCTCATGGCGTTCGAGATCTACTTCCCGACCTTTGCCCAGGGTAAGCCAAAACCTTCCTTCGGAAAGAGATTGTCAGCGCTGATAGACCTCCTCCGTAGCCATTGCGTCCTTCTCGCCCACCGCTATGGCGGCGTCCGTCCTTTTCTCGACCTTCTTCTCCTTCGTCGTAAGTCCACCTCGATACTCTTCCTTGCGTTTCTCACGCTGACCGCGTCATTCTCGCAGATCATCTTCAACGGTGTCGTTCAGCCTGTCTCGCAGCTCCCTTAGTACGCTGTTTCCCCTTTGACCCTGGGTGACCCCTACTGACCTCGTGCCGCTTTCTCCTATGCACTTCCTGTTCAACCTTCTGCCTGCAATCAGCTTCTGGCGCTCGTGGATGTACCGTCTCACGCCGTTCACGTACCTCAGTACGCTGCCCTCCTTATTGAGCCACCTCCTTATCCGCGCTAATTCATCTTTCTCTTCTTCTCCCACAGTCGAGGGTTTGGTTTCGAACGCTCTCGGCGGCCTCGAGCTCCACTGCGAGCAAGACGAGTTCCAGACCATCGTTCCGCCTGCCGGTCAAGAGTGCGTCTCGTGGCTTACGCCCTACACAACGACGGGCGGCGGTTACGCTCAGGTGCTGGAGAACGGTTCGTGCGGCTACTGCACGTACTCTAGCGGTGATCAGTATCTCGCCCAGCTTGGCATGAGTACGTCACCATCGGTTTCTTCTCTCGACTTGCGGCTTACCCAATTTGGCTCCCTCTACAGGCTTCTCGCACAGGTGGAGGGATTACGGCTTCATGTTCGCCTACATCCTCTTCAACATCGGCGCCGTCTTCCTCGGCTTCTACCTCTACAGCGTCTTCGACTGGTCCAAGTCAGTCCTATCTGTCCCTCCCCTTTTTTTTTTTTCGGCTTGCGGTGGTTGACGCAATTTTTGCCTGCAGGCTCACCTCGAAGAAGGCCAAGTCGAAGAAGCAGGACACGGGTGAGAAGGCGCAAACGGAAAAGCAGTAGTCCGTGGAAGACGGGACGGTGGGAAACTTGCAGAATAGGAGGAAGAGGTGGAAGGACAGGTCAGGTTTTTTCTAGAACGTACTTAGAATCGAATAATCCCTCGCCGTTTGTACTACTACTACTACTACCTTAGTCGATCCATACGTCTGCAGACTGTTCAATCTGAAATGGCAGTATCCGACATGTTCTGGCTCTTCTTCGGCAGAGGGGAGGAAGCCTGCGGGGGTTTCCGGCCGTTGTACACATCCCTCTCTGCAAAAGCAACCCAGCGGCTCAAGCATGGGCGGGGTCAACATCTTTTCTACACTGAGTAACCTGTCAAAGGAACGAGATAAACCGATAAAAGCGGGACAACAACTGGTTGCGACGGCGGCGAGTGGAGGAAGAAAGGAAGGATAGGAAGGGGAAAGCACAGCATGTGTACAAAGATCGAGGGAACCCCATTCGTCCACTCCGTTCAAACCGACAGCGACCTGATCAACGAACTCCCTGGGCCCCCATCGCCCCTAACCGTTCCCCTCCCCCTCTTCCCCTCCTCCCAACTCTGTAGTTGATGCCCAAACACCCCCTCGAAATCAATTCTCCCCCTCCTCGGATCATACACCTGTTTCTTGGGTTTCTTGAAAGTCCACCCTGCAAACGCTTGTTGTTTCCGAAGGGCGAGGAGATTTTGACCTTCGATTGGGTGGCGGAGGAGTGGGTCGCGAGTCGCGTCGGGGGCGGGAACGCCTGGGGCAATCTCGGGAGCCGGAAGTGGTTCGGGGGCGATGCTGCGAGGGGGACAAGGAGGTAGGGGATGAGTTTGGGTCAAAGAGGAAAGCCAAAGCGTAAAAGGATGAGAGAGAGAAAATGCCAACGTACTCGTCGTCGAAGTACCTCGTATCGAGCTCATCCTTCAACTGCGGCTGGAAAGGCGGTGTCTGCAAATGCAGCGTCTCCCACTCAATCCCCCTAAAGAAAGGATGTTTCTGCAGTTCATCCACTCCATCATCCGCTACACCTGCGAAGCTCGATCCCGTCGCAGAAAGGAAGCCTGAGCGACGTTGGACGATGACGGAGTTGGGGCGGTTGGCGCGAGAGCGGGATCCGAGGCGATGTTCCGGTTCGCAGATTAGGGAGGTGATGAAGTCTTGGGCTTCGCGGGAGATACGAGGTCGAGAAGGGAAGCGAAGGGCACTTCTCCAGTTCAGGATCTATCGTTCGAGAAAGGATCAGCTGATTTACGTAACCGGGTTGCAAGCCTGACTGACCTTGGATTTGGTCTCTTGCCGAGACTTGCTGACGAAGGGAGGGTAGCCGTAAAGCATCTCAAAGGCGATGACTCCGAGACTGCGTTAACGAAGGACGCGTTAGCAAGGCAGGTAGAAAAGCCAGAGGAGGAGGGATTACCGGCTCACCTCCACCAATCCGCCCCAGCAGCATACCCCGTCCCCCTCAACACCTCTACCGCCATATAGTTACTAGTCCCCACAAGCGAGTACGCCAACCTCCTCCTGTTCCGATCTCTCCACCCCAACAAACTCGGCGGTCCAGCAGCCTGCGCGTCGTCGTCGTTGTCTGGTTGAGGTGGATCAAACGGCGCTGCGCCAGCATTGCGACGGAGGGTACCTTTTTGACCGTCTTCGAGGTCGATGCCGTGCTTCAGGAGGAGCTCGCGGCGGTGTTGTTCGTAGTAGGACGAGTCCTGCGAGGTTGCAAGGGGGAAAGGGGAGCCAGTTGAGAAGGTCAGCGAGGGCGTGCGAGCGCCGCAGTACGAGAAAGGGCCTACATGATAGAACTGGAAGTCGCATGCCAGACCAAAGTCAGCGATAGCGATATGACCGCGCGAGTCAAGGAGGAAGTTGTCGGGTTTGATCTGCACAGAATAAGAAAGGTCAGCAGTCTGAACCCAGCTCGGGAGGTCGTGCAACGAAAGTACGCACGTCACGGTGAATAGCTGACAGAGTCCGGTGCACCTCAGAGATACACAGCACCATCTCGGCGATATAGAACTTGGCCATCGACTCGGGGAAAGTGTCCTTCTCGATGAGGAGGGAGAGGAGGTCTGCGACACTCGATCAATCAATATGCTGGTGGCGCAGTCCAGAGAGGCGATGACATACCACCGCCACTCATGAAGGTCATGCACAGGTAGAGATGATCTTGATCCTGGAAGGAGTACTGAAGCGGGACGGTCCAACGAGTAGAGCACGCAGCGGCGGCGAGCAAATCGCGCTCAGCTCGAATGTGACCCTGCAAGTTGCAAAACAGCGTGAGCAAGCGACGACGGCGTGTGAAAAGGGACGAGAGATAGAGGGGGAATTGTAGAAGAAAAGGGGTGCGCACCTCCTGCCCCTTCTTCAACATATCCGCCTTCCTCAACTGTTTCATAGCATAAACCTCTCCCGTCCCCCTATCCCTAACAAGACTAACCACTCCGAACGCCCCATGGCCAATCGTCTTCAACTTGACAAACGATCCCACCCCCACTCTCGCTCTCATCTCCCTGAGATACTCCGTTTCACTCAAGGCGAATGCCTCCCAGACTTTGAGGCGCTCGCGGTCGCTGATTTGGAGGCGGGCGAGTTCTTTTTCCAGGAGAGCTTTGCGCATCTCGCGTGATTTGGGTTGTTTCAAAAGGGCGTGGTAACGCGTTTCGAGGAAGATCTTTGTGGAAGCCGCACGTTCGATGGTAGAGAGGGAAGGGACGAAATTGGCAGGGAGGGAGAAGGGATCCGGGCGGTCACTGCCGGGGGAGGTGAGTGGAGGGGAAGAAAGGGGAGAGCCGAGTTGAGATGCAGGGTGAAGGGCGCCGGGGCGGTCGAACGACATGGGCGCGCCAGGACGGGTAAAGGCGCCGGGGGAGAAACGGGTCGTTCCTCCCGCGACGAAAGCTTCCAGCTGAGCGGGGTGGACTGACGGAGGACTGACAGGCGAAAGAGGCGGTGGCGTCGACAGGGGCGTGTGGAAGACGATAGAATCGGCGGAGTTGTGGCGTTCGAGGTTGGCGAAGGGCGGCGCAGGTGGAGTACGAAGGTGCTCCTCGTCTTGCTCGCCGGGGAAGACGTCCTCATCTTCGACCGCGGCGGCGGTTGCGATGCTCACATCGTGCACAGGTGGAGACTTGCGGTTGCTCGATGCGCTGCTGCCGTTGATGACCGAGTCGGGCAGCCCGTGGACAACCTTGAGACCGCTTCCATCGTCTTGAAGCTGGTCCCGAGCAAAGTGCATCTCTGCAATGCCGACAGCTCGTGTCGCAGCTCGAACGGCCTCCTTGATCGGCTGCGCCCATCCCGGCTCTGCGCGAGAGGAGATCCGTCGGACTTTGCGAGAAAGACGTGAAGGGAAGAAGCGGAAGAACGTACGGCCGACCTTGCCCTGCCTATCCAGCCCCCAGCGCATGAGGAGCGCTTCAGCTTGCTCCGCATCTGAGGCGTGTACAACATGTCTGCGAAAGCCAGCAGCGTCAGCAGGACTGACCACGCAATTGAGCTGATGAGACCTGCGACGCGTCGCGCCACGCGACAAGAATGCAAGGAGGTAAAGATGGAATCGGGACGAACTGAAACTCTTTCGGCCTGCCTATCATATCTACGCTGATCCTCTTCTTCTTCTTGGCCTGCTGAGTCGCTACCACAGTAGCGCCCACCCCTCCAGCAGCTGCCAGTCTTGCGAACGGATCCGACTCGCCGCTCCCGCTCAACGGGCTGGAAGGCGTGGGCAGCGGTCCATTGGCCACGCCAGCCGCACGGAAGCGACTCTGAGCGCCATTGAACCGAGATCCAGTCGCGGCGAGTAGGTCCCAGAAGCCGGAGTGTACCAGAATCGTCGAGGAGGCGGCAAGGGGGACTTTGGTCGCAGGCGGAGGAGGCGATGTTTGCGATGTTTGCGCAAACGCTAAAGGCTGACCTGGGAGGGGGAGAGGCTGTGCGCCAGGAGGAAGTGGATTGGCGGTGGCAGGTGGAGCGTAGGACGCGCGAGGCAGGAAGGTTGGCAGGAATGCCTGAGCGGAATTAGGAGGTCCGTCCGTTGCTCCGACCGTCATAGGCGGCATGGGCAGGGGTTGTCGAGTCCTGGTGCTGCCTGTGAGTCGCTGAGTGCCGCTGCCAGAGACGAAGAAGGTGCTGCCTCGGGTGGGCTGAGCGTACGGGATGGAAAAGGGATGAGGTGGGGAAGAGGGGGATTGACCATACAGGGCTTGGTGGGCGTTCATGGGTGGAAGCATGCGAGGAGAGGAAAGAGGTGGAAGTGCACCAGGAATGCGTTGTACAGGAGGACAAGTTGGAGGAGTTGGAAGAGGAGGACGAAGTTGAGGAGGAGTCTGCATCTGAGGGGACAGGGTCGAGTCTGAACCCTGAGATCGGTGTAGGATATCTCTGAGTTGAGTGTTCAGGGAAGGAGCGGGGGAATGAGATATAGATCTAGATATAACGTGTAATGGCCAGTCGAGTGAGGATGAGATTGAAGTGAGAGGAGCGAGAGGTGCCGGCGGAGGGACTCTGCTTAAGCCTCGAGGTGGAGTCGCTGGAGGTGTATGCTCATCCATCCTCCCCATCTTGATGGATCGTTGACAGCTGCGAGCAAACGACGACAGAAAAAGGAAAACGAGATTCGAAACTCAATCTTGCTCGTCACCGCATTCCACCCCAGTCTCGCCATGTCCGCAATCAAGTGGCTGCACCCGGTCGTCTTCAACGGTAGCCCACATTGTGTGCAGTCCAGCAGGCGGAAGAAGTGAGCTAGCCGCAATCATCCATCCGTTTTTTTCTGCACTTCCTTTTTCCCCCAATTGTTTTCTGCCCTTGCATCCCCACTCCGCCTCAACAACCGAGCTCCGACGACAGTAGGCTACAAGCAATAAGCACATCACACTCCACAACAAACCAGAAGCACAACAAGCACGCCCTTCCCTCCCCCCATCCTTTACCCAATAACCTCCATCCCCTCAACCTCCCCTCTACCTCCAGCAGCAGCACCCGCATCCGGAACAGTCTCATCTTCATAGTCGTTCAGATTCGAGTCCGGAAGCAACCCTTCCGCCTTGCGCCGTCCATGCTCCTCGTTGGCGAGTTCTTGGGCGAATTCGCGGACGTTCGAGCAGTTGCACGCGTGGTGGGACAAGCTGGGGTCTGTAAGGAGAGCGGGTCAGTATGATCAAGACTTCGCGGTCGGGACGATAACTAGTTGACAGGCGGAAGCGAAAGACAGAAAGAATACAAAGTAAGAAAAGAGGAAAATCGACGTACTCGCTTGGAGGAACCCCAACGCGGCGACACTAGCCAACTTCGTTACGTTCTTCGGATACGCACTCTCACACGTCGTGAGGATGCAGTTGTGAGCGACGACGACGGAGCAGCGAGTGAGGCGGCGGGGAATGAGTTCCCCGGTTTGAGGGTCGGTGCGGGTATCGATTAGGGGGGAAGGGTGCGAGACTGCGTGCGGTTTCACCCGCTGATTCAGCGTCGTCGACTTATGACATGGCACACCGAGAGCAAGGCAAGGGGAGAGCCGTCAACGCACCATCATCACACGCGAACGCCCTCGCCTTTTCTAACAACCTCCCAATCGCATCAACCTGAATATTCGTCGGTGTGATCCACTCGTCGATGAACGGACGAATCATGGCGTCGAAGGCCGTTTGGGCTGCGGCGGGGTCCAAGCCACTGTCGATGAAGAGGGAACCGCAGAGGGATTCGACAATGTCGGCAACGGCCTGCCGAAAACAGTCAATGGTACATCAGCTGTGACTGAGCCCTATCGGAGAGAGATTGAGAGCGATAGCTACCTTTGGCGGATCCAGCGTGAACCAGTAAGGCCTCTTTTCCCATTGCTCCAACCTATGCGCTTCAAGCTCTTTCTCCTTCGCCTTGACGATGCGCTCGCGATATAGCTGAAGGTTGATCGCCAGCTGCTCGTTATCGAAGGTGAGGAAGCGGTCGAGCTTGATTCCAGTTGCGAGGGCGGCGAGGGTTTCGTTGGAGACGCAGGCGCCTGAGGGGGAGAGGGAGAGGGTTGAGAAGGTCGAGGAAGGAGGAAAGCGAGTGAGCTTTATCATGCCAGTACGAGGAGAAGTGAAGCATGACGCACCCGTGAGCTCCGTAAGATGTCCTTCCGTGAACGCGCCTCCCCATCCTTTCCAAGCCCAACGCAAAACATGGAAGTCGAGAACCTGCAAGACGGGGTTCCGGTCAGCTCCGTCTAGGACCTGTATTATCGTGGGCGAGTCAAGTAAGCGTACCGCATCTCCCAACCACTCACTCCTCCCAAACGAACTTGATCCGATCACGCTCGGATGGGAGAACGCCTCTCGAAGAAGCGACGCATGCTTGAAGCGATACCCCAGGACCTCCTCCCACCGGCGAATACTCCGGCGGTACAGGCTCTTCAGCGCCAGGTGAATGGTACAGGCCAGCGAAGTCATCCCAGGTGGAAACGCCGTCAAGTTGCAGGTCTGGAGAATAAGCTCGTCAGCTGGTCTTGATACTACAGCGGCCACTTCGGTACGACGCAAGTAGAAACAGGTTTTAACGGACTCAAGGCCTTCGCCGCCCTCAATGCCAAGTCGAAAGCCTTGTTCAGCCCTTCCTGCTCGTACCCCGTCTCAATCGCCGCACCCAAAATCGCTTCAACAGCGTCAGCAATGGTCTTCCCACCTATCTTGGCAGAAGTAGGCCGGGGCTTTTCTTGTTCTAAGACTTGGACATTGGGCGGGAGAAAGTGGCGTGAGGTAAATGGGCGGGACATTAGATAGGACGGAATGTCGGCCTCGATGCCCTGCGAGCGGGAAGACGTCAATAACGAGAAGACCTGCCTCGTGAGCGCTGCTCACCTTCTCGCAGAGCTCGGCCTTACAGATGACCTGCAGACGAGCACGGTGGAGGGCACCTTCGTGCGTCGTGCGCTCGTTCGACACGAAGACGTAGGCGGAGTGGAGGTACTTGAGGAAGGCATCGCCCAGGAGCTCGAGGCTAGCGAGTGTAGTCGAGCTTTCTCAGCTGAGAGTTTTCCAGAAGGGGAGGGGAAGAGGAGCATGGCAGGGAGTGGGGAAAAAAGACTGCTTACCGGTCGTAATCTTGCCCAACTGAAGCCAATGGGGTCATCAGGGCGAGGTAGAGCTGCTGAGGATCAATCTTGCCGTCGAAGAGCGTGTCGTTGAGCTCTTGTACGATGAGGCGCTGGTCGAGGTCGGTCAGGATTGACGGGAGCATGTAGACCGCTACAAAGGGAGAGCGTCAGTAGTTGCGCAAAGGAGGAGGCGCGTAGAGGGACGCACTACGAAAGACTGACGCCGGTAAGGGGTGAATATGTTTGAGGCAGGGCGAAGCGGGAGAGGTGCTAGTCAGAGGCAAGAAAAATGAGTTGAGAAGGTTCAGCAAAAGAGCAGAAGAAGGGAAGCGGCGCACCTGGCGCAGCCTCTTCGGGTTGGCCGAGCGATCGTTGCGAGGGTTACGAGTGAGGAAGGTGACGGATTTGCTGAGCTGCAGGATAGACAATGTTAGAACGAGCCTTTCAGGGTAAGAAAGGGGGAGAGACCTGCTCGGCTGATCTCGAGCAAAGGCTGCTCCTTCTGACGTTAACGGCGTGGAAGAAGGGTGCGTTGAAGGGGGGGGGTAGTCGGCCATGAGGGTCTTGATGGCTGGGCCCTTAGCCGATCGACGGCCAACAGGCACGGGGTCTTCGGGGTGCAGGTCAAGATGGACAGCAACCTGGCGAAAAAAAGCCAGCAGGCGTGAGGACGGCATGAGACAGAGAGGGGAGCGACGTACAGCCAAACTTCGCTTGATCAGTGATGATGCTGTCCTTCAGATCCGCCTCCTTTACCGTACGCCAATCCAGCTTGGCCTCCTTCTCCCTCGCGGCCCTTTCATCCTTTCCCAAGCAACGTCTTCCAGATTCACAGTTCCCTCCCCAACTTTGACTTCCGGGCGGAACTCAGCGATCAAGTAAACTAATTCGGGTTCCTTCAGAGTCGCCTTTCCGTCCTTGACCTCGCGCGCAACTCGCAGCTCCTTCCCGAGTACCGCGCGCCACATCTCCAGCGAATAGGACGTGAGGAGCTTGCGCTGGGCGGAAGGAATGGAGACGGAGCCGACGGGAGTGGCGTGAACCGAGACTTCAGTTTCCCCTTCTGCGGCTTGCGCTTCTTGCCGGCGAGAACCGCGGCGGCGCTAAGAAGGTCGGAAGAAGAGGCAGGAGTAGCGACCGAGGGAAGGGCCTTGGGGAGTGAGTCGTACGGTGACGGCTTGATTCCCGGAGCTGCAATCGCTGGACACAACGGGGCAGCCGAGGTAGGCGGTGCATCGATGGCGGCTGAAGGCGACGAGCAGGTCAAAGCGAAGGTGGGTGGGATTGCTGCAGAGGCACGAGACTGCTGAGGCGGGAAGACGAACGGCTGAGGAGCGGGGAATGAGAGGTCGCCTGCAGAAGAGCGCAAGGGGTCTTAGATAGCTGATGGCCTATTAAGAGTGTCGGAGACGCTTGTGACGATTGGCTCCTCGTCCTCATCTGTCCACTCCATCTCGCCCTTATCAACTGCGAATACGGGCTGGATTTCCTCCATCCCTTCTCCCTTACTTTCCACCTCGTCCTCGTCAACCTCCATCATGAGCTGTCTCCTCATTTCCTCTGCAGCCGTCTTCTGCCGCTTGATGCGCAGCTCGCGATCTTTCTGCTCCAAGACTTCGGAAGGACGCGGGCCGAGAATAGAGTCGATGGAGTGCTGCTGGGCTTGGGAGCGGTCGCTGGTGAAGGACACATTGCTGCTGGGGTCCGTGACGGATACGTAGGGGTTCGGAGGTGGCGCGTCGTCGTTCGAGGTAGAACGAGTGCCGCAAGTAGAGGCTGTAGGCTGGGCGAGTTGGGGAGTGCGACGAGACTTTTTCCAGCCGCTGCTGAACCGCTCCCTTCCCAGTGACTCCGCTGGCAGATTTCGTCTCCGTCTTGCTGCGGGGCTTGATGATCCTCCCAGTGACCGGTGAGCCGTCGTCGAAGCCTCCCTCGTCCTGCCTTTTCTTGCGCTTCTTCTTGCGCTTCTTCTTGCGCTGCTGAGATGAGACTGGAGGTGCGCGTCCGGCTGGGTCGACTAGAGGCTGGACTTGGGGACGTTACATTCGGGTGGAGGAGCCGTGGGAAGGGAAGAGATGGGAGAAGTGACGGGGACGACATGGCTGGGAGTGGGGAGGGACATGGGAGGTTTCCTGCCCATCTCGGGTGTCGCGGCGCAGTTGCAAGGTTGTGCAGTCTGCTAGAAGACTCGAGGAAGGTGTATCTGTGCTGCTCCTGCAGCCAGAGTCACGCGCGAGGTGGGGAGAAAGGAGAAGAGAAGGAAGCTGGAAACGAGCAGCGTAGTCAGGAGTCTCATCCTTGACTTCACCTCAGAGTGTTCTGTGAGACCAGCAGGCATAATGAGAGCGCGAGCAGCAATAGCAGTGAACTATCAGAACGCAACCTGAAAGTCGAGCCAATCCAAACCGATCAACGTCGACAAGTCTGCTCAGCTGTCCCACCTTCCGTCGATCTCCATCTTACTGACTGATTTCTATGGCAAGGTACTTGAGGAACCGTCTATTCTTGACTGGCACTCACGCTGACAGCCGCATGACGACTGCGGCAGACTTCGTGCCGTTCTAATTGACCTCAGCGGAACACTGCACGTCGGCGGTGCAGCTACTCCGGGTGCTGCCCAAGCGCTGAAAAAGCTACGAAATAGCGGTGTAGTGCTGCGCTTCGTATCAAATACGAGTAAAGAGTCGCGCGAGCCCACTTTTCATCCCTTTCTCCCACTTCACCCTCCTCGATGCCCATACTAAACACGGACTCCCTCGCTCGCAGGCTCCTCGTTACTGCAAAAGATGCGGAAGATGGATCTGGATGTGCGGGAAGAGGAGGTGCGATGTCCGTGATCGCTTACGGCGCAAGTCTGTACTGACCTTCTCACGGTCGCAGCTCTTCACTGCGCTGTCAGCTGTTCGCGATCTAGTCGACAAGCGGCACTTACGGTAAGCCTCTGGTTTACATCTGGCCGTCCGTGTAGCTTAGCTGACGGATTTGTGTATTACAGACCTCTATACCTGCTCACCCCTTCAGCCCTTTCCGACTTTCCGCCTCCCGCTCCGCCCTACGATTCAGTTGCGATCGGTCTGTCGCCCAACTCCTTCGAATACTCGAAGCTGAATCAAGCGTTTCGCCTCCTTGTCGCCGAAGAAGGCGGAGGCGCAAGAGGAAAAGTCCCTCTTATCGTTACGCACAAAGCCAAGTACTTTGGGGACAAGGATGGGAAGCTGAGCTTGGGTCCTGGTGAGCATACACCTCATTCTGATTTTCCGGCCTTGCTCGCGCTAACTCACCTGTGTGGAAGGTCCGTTCATTACTGCTCTCGAAGAAGCGGCAGGATGCAGAGCGGAAGTTGGTACGGCTTTTCTCCTTCATTCGGGTACGCATCCTGGTCAGGTACTGAGTGCCACTCTCACTTCATTCAGTTGGCAAGCCAGAGAAGGCATTCTTCCAACTCGCCCTCGATTCGCTCGCTTCGCATGGTTTTTCCAATTCCGAGATTGGCATGGTGCACCTCTCACTTCCTCCTCCTCGGCCTTCCCTGCTGACCATTGTGTATCTTCTAGGTCGGCGACGACTACTTCCAGGACGTCGGACCCGCCGTCGCAGCCCTCGGGTTGACTCGTTTTCTCGTTCGGACAGGCAAATATCGCCCGGGCGACGAGGATCGACTCACTCAGGCAGAGCGAGAAGACGAGCGTGCTCCTAGGCCAGACTACGTTGTGGGAACCTTCGCAGAAGCGGTCGAAGTGATATTGGGTGAATGTGATTGATCCGGCAGTACGGACGGGAGCCTCGGCACAGTGGTGCTGCGGGTGGATTTAGATTAGATTTTGTGATTAGAGTGTTGTCCTGTCGATTACGGTTGATTAGTAAAAGTCGTTTTGACTCGTCTTCGAGAGTGTGGGCGGGCAAGCGGCAACAGCCTTCTGGTCTACCATTACAAGGCTAGATAGATACGATGAGTGCTACTGCTGGACCAAGAACGCTGTACGACAAGGTGCGCTGTCTCTCCATGCCTACGTCTAACTCCCGCATCTTGTTCTGGTCGCCTCCACCCTGCACCAACTTGCCGAACATTCTCAAAAACAAGATGAGCTGACTGGACGACTGCTTGTACAGGTCTTCGACAACCATGTCGTCCATATGGACAATTCTGGCGTCGCTATCATGTACATCGACCGGTATGTCGACTCCCTTTTCCTTGCGCCCATTCGGCTTCGGAACTGAGTGGACAGCGAGGGCGGCTAACGGGCACTGGCGGGTCGCCGAGGTTCTTCCTCAGCCACTATGGTCCTAGCTCTGTGGCGAGGATGCCGGAGGAGCGATGGACGGAAGTTAACGGCTAGCGGAATTTGAGGCGGAACTGCAGGGACTCCTCCAGCGAGGCAAGCTGGGTCGCCCCGCTCTCCATCATAGGACAGCGTGGTTACACTCGGCCACTATACACAAGCGAGCAATACCGCCACATCTCGAGACTGGACTGACCCTGCTTTCTTTTCCTGCCGCAGCCACATCGTCCACGAGGTCACGTCGCCTCAAGCCTTCGAGGGTCTCTCTAAAGCTGGTCGCAAGGTCCGCCGTCTGGACGGTACCCTCGCCACCGTTGACCATAATGTGTTTGTCCCCGTTTCCTGCTTTCTCCTTCCCGCGCGATGCTGATTCTTTTACCCCTGCAGCCCCACCTCCTCCCGATCAAACTACAAGGACTCGTCATCCTTCATCAAAGAGTGCGTTCTTTCGTTTCAGCATAATGGCAAGCCACGAAGCTGATCTTCTCTTGTTCAGATCCGACTCTCGCCTGCAAGTCGTGACCCTTGAAGAGAACGTCAAGAAGTTCGGTGTTCAGTTCTTCGGTATGACCGACAAGCGACAAGGTATCGTGCACGTGCGTGGTCCAAGCTAGTCCGTCGTCCTGTCCTCCGACTCACATTTTTCTCCCCGCAGGTCATCGGCCCCGAACAAGGCTTCACCCTCCCCGGCACCACCATCGTTTGCGGTGACTCCCACACCTCCACCCACGGCGCTTTCGGCGCCCTCGCCTTCGGTATCGGCACCTCGGAAGTAGAGCACGTCCTGGCCACCCAAACCATCTTGCAGAGCAAGTCGAAGAACATGCTCGTCAAGATTGATGGTGATCTCGCACCGGGCGTTACGTCGAAAGACGTCATGCTGCACGTGATCGGTACCATCGGTACCGCAGGAGGAACGGGATCTGTCATCGAGTTTGCCGGAACTGCTATCGAGAAGATGTCGATGGAGGCTCGGTACGTTTCTCCCTCCGTTCCCTTGCACTTGGTGTTCGTGTACCCATGCACGTCGCTTCTGCAGTATGTCCATGGCCAACATGTCTATCGAGGGTGGTGCTCGCGCTGGAATGTTCTGCCCCGACCAAATCACCTTCGACTACCTCAAGGGCAAACCTATGGCTCCCAAGGGTGACGAATGGGACAAGGCTGTCGAGTTCTGGAAGGTGCGCGATTCCCCCTTCTATTAGCAGAGCTCAAGCAGGGACTTGACTGATCATGACGTCTCCAACTCTGCAGTCGCTGAAGACGGACGAGGGCGCTCACTACGACCACGTCGTCAAGATCAACGCTGCCGATATCCCTCCTACCGTCACCTGGGGTACTTCTCCTGAAGACACCGTCTCGATCAAGGGTAGCGTCCCCGACCCCGCCTCTGCGAAGAATGAGGCTGGCAAGGCCAAGATTGAGCGCGCGCTGCAGTACATGGGTCTCCAGCCGAACGAAAAGATTGAGGAGATCAAGATCACCAATGTCTGTCACTCTCGCTTGCTCCCAGCTGTTTCGACGATCTCACCCGTTTCCTCTGTAGGTCTTCATCGGCTCTTGCACCAACTCTCGTATCGAGGATCTTCGCGCCGCCGCCAGCATCGCCAAGGGCCGCAAGGTCGCCGAGGGTGTTTACGCTATGGTCGTACCGGGTTCCGGTCTCGTCAAGGAGCAGGCGGAGCAGGAGGGTCTCGACCGCATCCTCACCGAAGCCGGCTTCGACTGGCGTGAGGCCGGTTGCTCGATGTGCCTCGGCATGAACCCCGATCAGCTCACCCCGGGACAGCGTTGCGCTTCCACCTCCAACCGCAACTTTGAGGGTCGACAAGGTCCGGGTGGTCGCACCCATCTTATGTCGCCCGCCATGGCCGCCGCCGCTGCCATCGCTGGCCGTCTCGCCGACGTCCGCGACTACGCTCCGTCTGCACATGAAGTGCCCAAGCCTGCCGTGGACATCGTTCCGGAAGACGACGCCATCATCTCGACCAAGCAGCCTGCGGATGCGGCGGACGACGGCATCTCGCAGTCTCAGGCGGCTCCCGAGGTCACCGCTCCTGTCACCATCGCCGCTGCCGGCATGCCCAAATTCGAGGTCGTCGCCGGCGTTGCTGCCCCTCTCGAGCGAGCCAACATCGACACCGACCTAATCATCCCCGCCCGTTTCCTCAAGACCATCAAGCGCACAGGGCTCGGTATCTCCGTCTTTGCCTCCCTCCGATACAACGCCGACGGTTCAGAAAACCCCGACTTCATCCTCAACAAGCCCGGCTACAGGGAATCGAAGATTCTCGTCGTCTCCGGTGGTAACTTTGGTTGCGGCTCTTCTCGAGAACACGCCCCTTGGGCTCTTCTCGACTTTGGTATCCGCACCGTGATCGCTTCCTCCTTCGCCGACATGTACGTTCCTCTTTCTTCCTCTTCTTTCAAACCCCCATCGTTTGTAGCTGACCTCGTCTTTTCACAGCTTCAACAACAACATGTACAAGAACGGTTCCCTCCCCGTCGTCCTCCCCGAAGAGCAAATCTCGATCCTAGTCGAGGACGCCAAATCCGGTCTCGACCTCGCCGTCGACCTCCCTAAACAAGTCGTCCGTCGCTCCAACGGCGAAACCTTCCCCTTCTCGGTTGATCCGTTCCGCAAACACTGCCTCGTCAATGGGTTGGATGAGATTTCGTTGACGTTGGAGAAGGAGAAGGAGATTGTCAAGTATGAGGAGAAGAGGAGTGCGGTTTGGCCTTGGTTGGATGGGGCCGCTTTCAGGGGGTCGAAGACTAAGGCTAAGGGGTCGACGGAGTGGTAGACGTCTCATCACGTACGACGCGAAGGAGCTCGGTTTTTGTGTATACATCGTCATTTGCCGCTGCAAAAAGAACCCCAAAGATCCAGATGGGACAATTTGCCTCCCTCGTTCTGCCCTTTTCCGAGTACTTGGATCTCTTGCTCGGCCGTACATCATGCAATCTTTGCGAGTCAAGATAAGGCCGGACAAGGAGCAGGAGAGTGGGAGGGCACGGCGGAGGATGAATCGTAAACGGACGATGCCGAAGTGGCTGTCGAGGTGAAGGAACGGCGCTCTTGATCAAAGAGATCGGACGCGGCGCGAGCGATTGACCCCTCGCTGTGCTTCTCGCACAGCTCGATGCAGTCTTGCTCGATCCACCACTCACAGTAAGTGTTGTACCGTTGAGCCTCTTCGAGTCGGCAGGTGTAGTTTTGTTGCGTCTCGAAAAGGACGGCGTCGATGTCCGAGGTGGCAGCCTGCTGTTGAGCCCAGGGGAAGGCCCGCTCGTGTGCCATGAGACCTCGCAGCACTGACATGCCTCGTTGTAGGTGAAAGAGCTGTGTTGCATGCGGGATAGAACCTGACCGGCCTGACCAGTCGAGATTGAGAAGGTCAGGAGTGGTCGAATGCGAGGGGAGGATGGGCGAGGACTGACCTGAGTGGCTGGATCACAGACGTAAGAGCCACCCGGAGTAGCTGAGTAGTCGATAGGGGGCGCAGGGTAGGACGGGGTGGGATAGTTGTGATTGGTAGTCGGGTGAGGGGGGTGGGTGGGGAGGTAGGTTTGTTGGATCGGCAAGGCATGGGAGGAGCTAGGTCGGAGTTTAGGCAGTGCATTTCGGGTGTGTAGAGTGTAATCGGAATGGGTATCAGGTGTCCAAGGTAGAGACGAGGGAGAGAGAGAGGAAGAGAGATTGGATCAAGTTGGTGTTCGACGTTGAGTGACTTATCAACTGACCGCACCCACTTACAGGGCTATACCCCTCACTACAGCACTCATCGAGGCCGTACTTGAGTACTCTTGGTTCCTGTAGCCTCTCTCGCCGCCCCTTCTCCCACCTCCTCATCCCGACCTCCGCCTTTGAATACGTTTCCAATCTTTTTAAGACCTCTGCTTGACCCGAGACGCTCACCAGCGCGCATTGATCACCGGCATGTGTACCAACAGCAGCTTCTCCGATCCCCAATCGCTGTCCAGAGCCCTCTAGCCGTTGCGTTCACGGTCCTCCTACCCTTGACTCCAAATCTTTCCTCGATACCCGGATGAAGCAGTTCGTACAGCTCGCAGACATACCTACTGGGATGTAGGTATAAACGACGCGCCCCGTTAGCCTGCGATTGGCTGTGCTAAACTGGTGTAAAGGTTCCCCCTCATGGCTCGCCTCTCGACCCAAACTCTCTCGCCTGCCTTTCGGACATTGCCCTTGCTACCTAGATTATTCGACACAGACGAGAATTGCTCAGAACGGCACGAGGTCGCCAACTGGGAGCGGGGATACTCCGACAGCACCGCTTCTTTCACCGAGGGAGCCCGCCCGCCTGGCCTGCAGCTGCTTCAGCTGGGCGGACGGAACGGAACACTTGCACGTCAGACTTTGGTGAAGGTACGGACCCTTCCTCGCAAACGGTGACCGTCTCGACGATAGTACCGGCTTTCACCTTTTACAGCCGACGTTACAGATTCAAAGTTTCGGTCGTACTGCATGCTTTGGCTGCTGTCGCCCTAGCTTGGAATCGACCCAACGGCGTCGTGATTTCCCCAGTACGCCCCGAAGGAGGGGAGAGAGCCTTGCTCGAAAGCACTTTGGCTCTTTCCTAGCCTCTCTACCTCGCTCTGCTCTGCCTCTCCCGCTTCACGCAAGCCAAGCATACATATGGCTTTAGGCGCGCTCTCACAGCTCAGGTCGTACACCCTCACATTCCGATCGTCACTCCCACCCACTCGCTAGCCCTCCCTGCCCGGCCCGGCCGCGAGATCCCTCCTTGGGCAGAAAGCGAGGGTCGAGACGGTCAAGACGTGCGCCGTGCTGCGAACATTGGCGGATCAGCCACATACTTAGCAGCGGTACAGAAAGGATGGAACAGAAGGAGGGAGGAACACGCACGTCGAGTCAAGCACCACTTTTTCCTCTCACTCTCCTTCCGCCTTGGCCGAAGTAAGTCAACACCCGGATCTCGCCATTCTACAATTCGATAGCCAGGCGGTTCTCTAGACCTTCAGCCGTCGAGACAAGGGTCGCTGCCGCGGAAGTAGCGGCCTCGGCGAATATAGAAGTTGCTGCGAAGGTGAAGGAGGCGGCTTCGAGTCGGCATAGGCCGAGGGCAAAGGCGCCTCAGGCTTTACCAGTAACACTACGAGCTCGACAAGAACGATCCTATACTTCAGCGAAGATGGAGGGGGAGTGAGTTGGGAAGATGCAGGGCCGACGAGGCAAGCAAGGGAAATGAGATCAAGGCTGCAAGCGAACAGTAGGGTCAAATCCTACTTCTTTGTTAGTCGGCTGCTCAATGAGGTTCGGTGAGCTAGCGAAGAAGACCAGCGCCTTCTGGCAGGGCTGCCGGGCTCGCTCGTCGTGCAATCGCAGAAGGGACAGTTGTCCCAGCCTGTCTACCACGTCCCTTACTGTCTCAAGGACCACCTGAAGGCACAAGACGCAGCAGCACGCCCTAGCAGCTGTAAAACAAGTCGATACCGGGAAGATGCAGAGGGAGAAAACCCGGAGAAAGGGACGCGGCGGCTGTTACGGAAGCGCACCGGAACAAAGAGCACTGTATCGACCATGCTAGCAGTACGAGGGGTATGTGGCCTTGCAAGATCAGCGCAAGCGAGATTGCAATGATGAGATTGCAGGAAGAGAAAAAGAAAAGAGACGACGGGAAGTACTTACTCTGCGAGGGACGCACCAGGCCAAGCTATTCCCAAGGACCGCTGAGCCCATTCTGCAAGTGGATCCACACGCAGGACACTGGAGTCCGCATGGTACTGCGGGAGAGCAACAGGACGCGGCGGGCCGCAAAAGCGAAAGCGGCGAAGGTGACGAGGAAAGGCGGTTTCGGCGGGAAGGCGTGCAGGCAGTATTGCGGGGCTTTGCGGTGTCGCAAAGTCTCGGTCAGCTGGCTGTAACGGGAAGCTGCGTCTAACCTGTTTTTCCCTCAACCTGAACACGTCCTCCTCATCTCCAACTTCTCTCATCTGCTCTTGCAACTGGTTGACCGGCTCAGGGCGACAGATCTACTTCTAACACCCCACACTTCGTTTCCCGGTCAGTCGCTAGTCCTTGTTCGCTGTTACCCTTCCCCTTCTACCTACATCCCGAAAGGCGATACTGACCTCCCACCTTCACCGCTGTTGTGACGCCTAGAATGAGCGGTCCTGGGCAGGGCTATCACCAAGGGCACTATACCCAGCAGCAGCCAGGGTCCGGCGCAGCTTCATCACCATTCGGCGCCTACGACGGACAACACGCGGCCTACAACTCGATGGATCCGAATGCGCAGCAGGGCTACCCCGGTCACGAACACGGCATGAACACGGTTTACGAGGAGGACGAATCGCAAATGTCGCCAGAGTTGGGCAGGAACGATCAACACTGGGGCGGGCAGTACGCGGGCGGAGGAGGATATGGACAGCAGCAACAGTACGACCAGCAATACGGAGGATACGACCACTCTCAGCAGCAGCAAGGGTACGAGCAGTCGGACTACGCTCATTCAGTCGGAGCTGGAGCTGGACAGCAAGATTCGGCTCAGCCGCAAGAACAGTTCGACATCCCCGTCTACCCCGGCTGGATCTACAACTCTTCCACTAACTCGTACGACCCGGATCCGAACTATCAGCCTGTGGAAGGAGGTGAGGAGACGGAGCATGGGCAGGGAGACACGGCGGCTTCGACGGCTCAGAGGGAGGCGGCTTATGCTGGGTATGAGCATGGAGGAGCTCAACAAGGATATGGAGGTTACGGCGAGCAGCACGACGAGCGGCAAAGGGAGGGAGAGTATGGTCAAGCGCCTTACCCACAGCAAAGGCAGGACGGAGGTGCAGGCGACGTCGAGGAAGATCCTTACGCCAACGACCCTTACGCCAACGATCCCTACGCCAGCGACCCGTATGCTAACACCAACTACTCACAACAAGCCTACGGCTACGACACTGCCCAAGATCCGTTTACTAAGCCCCAACCGGAAACCGCTCCGCAGCCGGCGGGACAGGACGCGCAACAAGATCCTTACGCCGCGGACTCGAATCCGTACGAGGACGAGGGCAACTACGATCCGTTCGGCGCTACCTCGCAACAGCAGGAGGACCCGTTCAGCACAGTCTCTCAGCCCGAAGAGCCCTTTCCCCCGCCTTCGGCTGCCGCTGCAACAGACCCTTACGCTCCGCCGCCTCAGCGCTCTCAGCCGCCTCCGCAGAGAAATCAGCAGCAACAAGCGTACAATACCTACGCCCCTTCATCTGCTCCTTCCGTTTCTCCACCTCCTTCCGCTCCGCAACAACTACCTCCTGCCCCTCGCAACAATGCATACTCTCCCCCTCCGCCTCAACAGCAGTACTCGTCCCTCACATCGGCCTTCACCGAACCTCCTGCCCCGCAAGCTCAGCAGCCGGCGTCTTACGATCCCTATGCCCCTTCGACTCAGTCGAGATCACGTAGCGGAACCCAGGGATCGAGCTACGACCCGTACGCGCCCGCCGCACATCGGCAACAACGCGAGCGGAGCGGGACGCAGTCGTCAGCGTACGAGCCGAGCGTTGTTTCCGAAGGCGGCTATTCATCTGCACCTCCGCAGCAGCAACCTCATGACCCTTACGCCCCTCAGCGTCAAAGCCGGTCGCAGGCACCGATGTCACCGCCGGTCCAGCACGAACCATTCGCTCGTGCACCCCAGCAGCAATACGAGGAGCTCGCGTCGCCTCCTTCCGTCCACCGAACCGCTTTCTCTCCACCGCCTCGATCAACATCCGCTGCAAGCAATGCTTCTTCTCGCCGCCCTCCGGTGCATCAACAGCCGGCTCAGACTCAGCCTCCGCCTCGTACCTCGTCCGCTGCTTCGAACCGTGAGCAACAACCAGCGGCAGTAGCGCCGCCTCCGCATAAAGCGACAGCTCCCCCTCCTCGCGTCAGTGGCGCAGCTGGCGCACCCGCTGGTCGCGTCAGTGCAGTCGCCGGTCCTCGAGCGCAACCGCCTCCGTCAAGCGGCGCAGCTTTCGACATCCCGCCGCCTCGAAAGCCTGCGGCACCGGCTCGCCGCGCTCAGCCTCCTCCGGTCGAAGAGTATGCCCCGCCGCAACCGCAGAAGCTGACGCGCCAGCCCGCTCCTTCCGCGGCTCCGGGAGTGCCGTCAGCTGCGCCTGCGGCGGCCTATGCTCCCGCTCCGGCCGCGCCGAACCGTGACTCTTTCACTGCCCCTCCTCAGCCCGATCTCCCTCCCTCGCAGCGTAAACCTGCGCCCTTCTCGAGCGGCGTCCTGCAGCCTCCCGTTCGTCGTGCACCCCACCAGCGTGGTCCTTCCGCTTTCGCCGGTGATTCACCCTACGGTGCGATGCCAAGCGGTCCGCTGACCAGCATGTACGAGGCGCCGACCGAAATCACGGAAGAAGAAGAGGAGGAGGAGCCTAACGTGAAGGAGGAGGAAGATGTGAGTTTTGAGGTCGAGAAGGAGGAGAGGCCGGAGGATGTTGTGCCCAGCTGGATGCAAGCTACCGCTGCCCCGCCGCAGAATGCACCTTCTTTCTGTACGTCTCCATTACTCTTTTCCGATTTTGCGCGAATGTAGCTCTTCTGACTGTCTTCACGGTCTTAAAGATCCGTCGAAAACGCCCGAACCTCGCCAGCAACACCCGTCGCAGCCAGTTCAGGCTCTCTCCCACGCCGCCTCACAGCCGGCGCACGATGTCGCAGACGAGCTGCAGAAATTGTCGCTTCACGAAAAGCTGCAAGAGCAGCAGTCCCCACGCCGTGCTCCTCCTCCTTCTCGCGGCGGGCAAGCGCCGCCTCGTGGTGCTCAAGCTCCTCCCCCTCGCAACGGTCGACTTCCTCCGCCTCAGAGCGGCAAAGTTCCTCCCCCTCCCGGCGGCGCAGCTCCTCCCCCTCCTGCCTCAACCCTTCGTGCTCAAGCTCCTCCTCCGCCTCGCCAGCCGCCGCTGTCTACAGGCCCCCCGCCAAGTCGTGGTGGTCCGCCTCCCCGCGCGCAACAGTCTCAAGCTCCTCCGCCGCCGCCTCAGGCACGTCCTGCTCCGCCTCAACAAGCTTCTGCTCGCCCCCAAGTCCACGTTCCTCCGACACCCGAACGAACCCGAGTCCCTCAACTTCATTTCGAAGCTCCGAGTCCGGGTACGAAGGCTCAGCCTAGCCAGAACGACTACGGATACGGGCGAAGCACTCCTCAGCCGCCTTCCATGAGCGGCATTGAGGAAACGGGAGACGAGCAGGAGGACGAAGAGGAGTACTTTGGTGGGAAGCATCAGACGCCGCAGCAGATGGAGAGCGAACAGTTCACGACGGATGGCTCGACGGCATATGGCGGCGCGGAAAGCTCACAAGGAGCGGAAGAAGGCACGGGGGCGACGACGCCCAGCTCGGCGTATGGAGGTGACTGGAAGGCGGACAGCGAGATCAACCAAGGCTACGATTACATCAACCACTCGCATCACGAACAGCAGCAGCAGCCGAAACCATTCGACCCGTATGCTCCGAATCAGCCAGCTCGCGATCCTTACGCACCTTCCTCCTCCTCGGCTGTTCCCCGCGACCCGTACGCTAACCCTTCCAGAGCACCCGGACCTCGCCAGAATCAGTATGCGCCGCCTCAGGACGTCCCTTCCCGTGAATCGACTTCTACGCCTCCTGCTCAGCAGCGACCTCCTGCAGCTTCGGGACAGCTCTATGCTTCGCCATCCCGTTTCGGAGAGCCTGGGGCCAAGCCGGCTGCTCCACCTCCGGCTTCGATGGCGAGAGCAAACTCGTACGGCGCTGCTGCACCCGCTCGGACGACCTCGACCGATTCCTACGCCGCCTACCCGCCGCAAGCCTTGCAGGGAGGACCCTGTTCGGCTCGCGCCGATGGCAACCTTACCGCACCTGCAGCGTATGGATCGTTTCCTCAATCGCAGTATGCTCCAGAGCAGCAACAGCACCACGATCAGTATACCGCCGGCGCTCATCCTGCACCGCCCACCCTTTCCCGCCAAGCGTCGTTCGTTACGAATGGAGAGGTCGCCGACCTTGGTCTCGAACGTTGCACCGCGCCCGTGGTCTCATTCGGCTTCGGTGGACGAATGGTCTTCGTTTTCCCTCGCGGCGGACAGCCTTCGTACGGCATCGACGCATCCAACCCCTACGGCGCTCAAGCCGGAACCCAAGCTCCCCCTTCTACCGTGCACATCCGCAAACTCGGTGACTACATCCCGCCCTCCTCGACGGACGGCAGTTCGTCCTTCCCCGGCCCGATTTTCCTTGACGGCGGCAAGGCGAACGCCGGGAAGAAGCGCAAGGAGGCGACGGCTTGGCTCTCCCAGCGCATCGTTGAGCTTGAGCAGGAAGTGCATTACACAAAAGGAGCTGCACAGGCGTTGACGGGAAGTCCGGGCGTGGCGCAGGACAACAGGAGGAAGGTGGAAACGCAGCTTGTGCTGTACAAGCTCGTGCTTGTGATGGTGGAGAATGAAGGCAGGCTTACTGGATCGTGCGTCTCTCCTCCGCTCCTTGTCCGACGGAATACTGACTCTGGTCGCATTCGCAGGGCCAAGGTCGACGACGCCGTTCGCGCCATCTTTTCGCCCGACTCGGCGCCGTCTGCCGAGAACGACGCTGCTTTGCCCACTGCCGATCAGCTCGCTGCCGCCGCCTCCCACCGCGAACAGCCAGCAGGATCCGATGCTCCGTTCGTCACGTACGGCGTCTCGCCCGCCAACCTCGACCAGATGTCGGCTTTCCTCCTTCGCGGCGAGCGTCGAGAAGCAGTCCGTTACGCCCTCGACAACAGGATGTGGGCTCATGCCTTCATCATCGCCAGCTGTGTCGATACCGATTGCTGGAAGGACGTGACGATTGAATTTTTGCGGTCGGAGCTGACCCAGGGAGGAGATGCTTTGAATGACGGAGCTGAAGGGAGGGAAGCGCTTCGAGTGGCTTACAGCATGTTTGCTGGGCTTGGCGCGGAGTCGAGTGCGCAGTTTTCTTTTTGCTCATAGTCGCGTTTCAGCTAACGGTCTTCTCCCCTTTAGTTCATCAATTCGTCCCGCCTCGCGCTCTCGGTCCACAAGCGTCTCCCCTACCTGCCACATCCGTCGGCAACGGCACTCCTGGCTCTGCCCCACTTTCTCGCAATGCGACTGCCTCGGACGACCAGCCTCTTTCCGATGCGACACTGGACAAGTGGCAGGATACCGTTGGCATGATCGTTGCCAACCGGACCGCTGGCGACTCGGCTGCCTTGACGGCTCTCGGAGATGCTCTTGGTGCGAATGGCTGGACGACGGCAGCGCACATCTGGTTCGTTCTCATCTCAGGCTCTTCGCGAATCTATGCTGACGCGCGCCTTTTTTCAGCTACCTTCTTTCGCCTCAAACGTCGCTCGCAACGGGTCTGGGTACTCCCGGTTCGCGCATCGTCCTCGTCGGTTCTGCGCCTTTCCAGGTTGACGGCGGCATCGACCTACAAAGCGTCAAGCTCACTGAGCTAGTCGAGTTCGCGTTCTCCCTGACGCCGACGACCAAGGGCCATGAGCCTTTCGTCGGATTCCCGCATCTCCAAGCGTTCCGACTGTACCATGCCGCTGTCTTGGCTGATGAGGGTCACATCCCGCAAGCGCTCAAGTCGGTCTTTCCCCCTCATTTCGCAAGCTGGGCGACTGACGTCTTCCCACATCGCAGGTACACCGAAGCTATCGTCTACACTCTCAAGCTGGCTACCAAGCCTTCGCCATTCTATCACCCTCGTCTCGTCGCACAGATCAAGACGCTCTCGGAACGACTCGGTTCAGCCCCTGGTCAGAAGGAGAGTGGATCCTGGATCGCTCGCAAGGTATCTCGACCGACAGTCAACTCCCTGTGGTCAACATTCGAAGGCGGCTTCAACAAGTTTGTCTCGGGTGACAGCGAGCCGACTCCTCAGCAACTTGCGGCCAAGGCTGAAGTCGCCAAGGTTACCAACGGCGCTCCCGTCGGGCCGTTCTCGCACTACAGCTCGATCTCGCCCGGCAGCACCTCCGGCACGCTCTCTCGGGCTCAATCCTCCTCCGACCTCGCCGGCTCGAACCACCTCCAACCCATCGCACCGCCAGTCCGACCGCTCTCAGCGGCAGGTCCCTCCTCTCCCCGTGGCCTAGCTCCACCTCCCGCCACAGCAGCCCCGCACCACTCGCCCGGCCCTCCTCCTGTCAAGCGCGCACCCTACAAAGGTCACCACGCTCGCTCTTCCTCCCTAGGCGCCTTCGCAGCGTACGATTACAACCCGAGCGCACCTCCTCCTTGGCAAGCTTATGCTCCGCCTGCCGCTCCAGGTGGTCCGTCCGCATCTTCCGAGACCGCTGAGAACCTTTCGACGTCGTCTCAAGCGAGCCACCACGCAGAAGCTGGCGCTCGTCGACCGCAATTTGCCGCCGTGGACGACCGAATGCAAGAGGACGAATCCGGCTTCATCTCCCCGATGGCTCAGTTCACCCCTTCCGTCTCTCCCGCGCCCGCTGCACCTCGTAACGCCCCTCAGCAGGCGCAGACGCATCGTCGGATGACTACGGCCGAAGAGCTCGCCGATCTCGGCATCGGCAATAGCAAGTCAAAGAAGCCGGCCTTCGATACGCTTGACGAGGAGCTCGAGGCTGAAGAGGGAGGTGTTACTCCGACTGGGGACTCGGCCAAAGCTCCTGCTCCTTCAGCAGCTGGGGAAGCCGGCTCGTCCGCTCCGGGAGCCGCGAAGGAAGCTGACAAGCCAGGTACAGACTTTCTTTTCTCCTTCCTCATCCACGCGATTCCTTACCCATCTCCGTTGCAGCCATCAAACCGTCAAAGAGTTGGATTGGCGGATGGTTCAAGCGCGAGGCCAGCCCTGCCAACCAAGGACCCGGTCCAATCAAGGCGAAGCTCGGCGACGAGAAAAGCCTCGTATACGACGAGAAACTCAAGCGATGGATCAACAAGAATGCCAAGGTGCGTGAGGTCTCGCTCCTCCAGCCGCATTGCGCTCACGCATTCTGTTCCCCTCAGGGCGAGGAAGATGCGCCGGCAGCTGTCGTCCCACCGCCTCGAGCAGCCACCGCATCTCCCAGCAGGAACATGCGAAATGGCCCTCCACGTTTCACCAGCGAAATGCCCCCGGTACCGCCGATGCCCCCACGTTCTGCCACGATGGGTCCACCTCCGCTTAACCGCTCGGTGACGGCCGCCGAGCTTCGCACGCACGGCGAGTATCGCCCTCCTTCTGCTGCTGGAGGTCTATCACGCCCACCTTCCGCTGCGGGTACCATGCCGCCACCTAGATCAGCTGCAGCGACGCCGGTTGAGGCCGGTGCGGCTGGTCGGGCAGCAGGTAAGAGGAAGCCCAAGTGCGTACTTCTCATACTCTTGATCATGTAGCCTAGACTGATCCCTATCGCTTTCTCTTCCAACAGACACGCTCACATCGCCATCTGAGGAAGTCAAGAACCCCTACTTCCCGTGGACCGACGTCTCCCTTCTTGTATGCCAACTATCTACAGTTCTTTTTGTCTATTTCCAGTCTAGGCAACACCCCTCGCTTTCTCAAATACACAGTAAAAAGGATTCCGCTCCATCAGTACTGGAATCGATCTGTGCGAGGAAATGCACGAGCCACGTTCTTTCCTCCGCAGGCGCCAGGCGGAAAAAGGGCATCAGCGTGATCCCAATCGTGTCGGTCTCTCTCACCGAACATTCCAATGCAGTTTCTCTGAAGGTCCCATGAGCTGCGACGCTTGCTTGTGGCCGCATTACAACGACGGCGGAGCGTTAGAGCGCGAGCAAGAGCGCGACCCTAAGGAAGAGAAAAGGCGATTCGAGAAGGTCAGGAGACACTTATGTGGTTCCAGGCGATACAAGGTAAGACAACAGGATGAACTACAGGCATATATACACAGAAAGAGACACACATAATCAGGCATTAACCACGAGAGAGAATCGGTCAAACCACAACTTCTGGTCTTTCGGAGATGCCCATGAAGAATCGGAGGATCCACCGAAGAAGCTGTGTACCATCATTCCCGAGATGCCGGCGTTCTGCGCGTTGGAAGTGGAGGTTGCCGTCTGCTTTGGGGCGAGGACAGCGCCTGAAGCTGAGTCGAGAGCCTCCGAGATGACAGGCGGTAGGTGCAGATTGAAGGGGGTGAAGACGGGCATGTCGTCCGACGTCGTGCTCGTTGGTGAATAGGGACTGGCCGTTTCGAGAATTGACGGCGACTCAGAGGCTGCGGTCGGGTCGCCCGGCAGGAGGAGAACGTTGTTGAAGCCGTTGACATCGGCCAAGCCAAGGCCGTGAAGCAAGCCTCCGATGAGGCCTTCTGCCGACGAGGTAGTAGTAGCCTTCGGGGCTTTAGAGGTGGTGCGAGTGGGCCTTGGGGTCGTGGTTGGCTTCTTTGAGGAGGGATTTTTGGTTGACGAGGCAGAGGTGGTCGAGGCCGACTTGGAGAGGTTTTTACGGAAGACAACGGCGTCGGAGGAGAGGACAAGCGCTGAGGAGCGAATTATGCGGTCAGTAACGCCTCAAAGTATGCAGAAGGAGAACAGACTCACCATCGTTGACCCAGATCTCGATGGCTCCATCGGCTACGCCAGGGGTGTTGAGCTTGAGGTTCTGGCGGACGGTAGTCCATGCGCCCCGCTGGAAAGTCCACGCGCCCCGACCGATGGACATGCCGTATGTCGTGTCACAGTCTGTATAAGAGGAAGTCATCAGTAAGCATTCTTAGTTGCAGGTGAGAACGTCGGAAGAAGCGTACAGCTGACAGGCTTTGTCTCGCACAAAGCGGGAGGCTGATCGTCCCGAGGCGCATAGAGGTACAGCTCGCCCATTCCATCCTTCCGCCACTGCAGATAACGAGGAGGTAGGTCAGTACTTGTGTCAGAAGAGAGAGCAAGACCGGACTGAGACCCACCATAGTCCTGGTGGAGAAGCAGTCTTCCGACTCAGCGCCGCCCGAACAGCCTTCGTGTCCACCGTACAGTCCCGGGAGCTTGCCGCCCTTGACAAAGTCAAAGTCGGCGGGGAAGAAGACGGAATAGGAGAAAGTGACGTTGGTTGCCTCGGAGAGATTGACTGTCGCAGAGAGAGGTAAGTTACGAGACAGATCAAAGAGAGGGGACAGTGGATGCGTACGAGGAGTCATGTAGACTCCGACTCCGCCAGTCGGAAGAGACTTGTCGCCTGGATTCATCGAATCTTTAGGGAAATCGACCTGGATGTCCCGTGGGAAAAAAGTTAGTTTCGAGGCGACATGTAAGAGACACGGTAAGCAGACGCAAGCACACCTGCATCATGGTCGAGTTGGTGAGGTCCACTCGCGGGAACACCTTGACGGCGGCTTGATTAGTTGCCCTACCCGTCGGGGCCGCAGCCGGAGTTGACGACGACATCGTGGTTGCCCATGCTGAGGCAGGAATACCCGTCACGAGAGCAACGTTGTCCTTTCCCCATGCCCACTTCTTCACTGCCAACGCAGCAGAAAAATCGCCATTGTCGTAGTTGGCCGACGGAGACCAGGCTGTGGGCGAAGGCGTAGGGGTAGGACCCGCATCGGTAGTCGACGAAGTCTCGTATGTACGGGGGCGGGTAATGGAGGCTGAGGTCGAAGAGGAAGCCGTCGCCTCGACAGTTTTCGTCACGGTGCTGATGACGGTTTCGACGTCGGTGCTGATGACGGATACGGTGTCTGTTGCCGTGGCAGTTGCGGTAATGGTGGTGTAGTCGGTGAGAGTTGACGTGGTGGGCTCAGGAGAAGGGGAAGGTGCGAGGAGGACATCGGCAGAAGAGGTCGGTAGCGGTGCGGTCACTCCGCTGTAGATTGTTAGCGGCGTCGGAATGACTGGCAGTGGGGCCGCATAGGAGAGATGGGCTAGTACCAAGCAGAGAGCAAAAAGCGGCGCGCGGACAGCGGTAGGAAGGGACATATCGTTCTCGGGCGCAGGTAAGGAAGAAAGCGAGAGAAGTGAGCATGTTGTTAAGACTATCGTCTCTGCTGGTAAGCCACTGTTAAGCCAGGCTCGAACGTTCGAAGGCGAAGACGAACAAAGCGGAAGAAGCGTTGGGAAGATGGGCGGCTTGTCGAAGAATCAGGTTTTCGACCAGGCCGATTTGAAACCAGCGGGGCGTTGTTGTACGACAAGGGAAAGGTCGATCTGCCCGTGTCCGAGATTTCGATGGCGCGGGGCTGAGTAGGAAGGCAAGCGTTGAGTACGGGAGAAGGCGAAGTGAGGAGGGCCGCAAAGAAGAGAATCGTAGACTTTCAGCTGGCTGACCTGCAGGAGCATAAGGTCTCAGTGCAATCTTGGAGACAGGAGGGAAAGGTCCCACATCGTTACAACTCACCTCGAGGGTGGCCAGGCTTGGTATAAAGGCTCGCCCTCTCGAAAATCCAGCAAAACTCGCAAGCATGTGTGCAACTTGTTCTCCCCACCCCAGGTCGCCTCCTCAAACGCACTCTTGGCGTGCCTTTGCGCCACATCGTACTTCGACATCGATCCCTCGACCTTTACCTCTAAGACCAGCTTGCCTGCCCCGCGTTGTGAAGAGCGCAAGAGCAAGCAGGCTTGCTTCGCCAATTCCGCCCATGACCAGTGGGAAGGGTTATGCTCCGCTGCGGGTGAGTCGGACGTACGGATGAGGCGGAGGTAATGGAGATTGCGGAGAAGCGGGAGATGAGCCAAGACGGGGTCAATGAAGGCATGTCGTGGAGTGTAGAGGACTTCGAGAGACGTGGCGATAGGCAGAAGTGTGTGCAGAACATGGGTATGAGGCCTCGCATCCCGTACGTCATCTGGCTGTAGGGAAAAGGAAAGAAGGGAAGGTAATACCGGAAGAATCGATTTGTGAAGGGACGGCTGTACGACGTCGGCGGAAAGTGAAATTGGGAGTAGAAGCGGCCTGTTTGAGATATGCATATGGCGTAGAGAAGAGGCTGACTGCAGGACAAGGCTTCCGAGTACAGTGACCGCGTATTGACCGCAGATGGGAACTTGTAGCGTGTGCAGTGTTCGGGGTACTGTACCCATGCTGCAGATCGGATGAGAGGTGCGTAAGATTCGCAGCCGGGTCGCCTGCGCGTGAAGTCTACATTGCAAGCGTAAATGCGGGGCCTAACCAAGGCGAAGTGCGATGAAGGGAAAAGGCGTACCCGTCGAGAAAATCGTATGGCATTCCTGCCTCGCCTCCGAAGACGATCTGTAGCTCTTCGAGGTCGTTCAGACGCCATGCAAGTGCATTCAGATCCTGTCTCTCGCGTATGGGCCGATTGACGAAAGAGACTGAGAGGAAACGCAATCGGTCGGCGACTCGAGGTGACATGAGTCGAGCGAGCTCAGTTTCATCTTGAACGACCACGCATAATCTCTTGATGGGCGTCTCGCGCTCTCGCGTCCCGATGAAGGTCTGGTCGAGCCAAATGAAGAGCTCGCCAAAGTCGTCGGCGATCGTGCGGAAGCGTTTCGAGACGGACGCGAATCTGCTCAAGTGTACCGCACGGTGATGCTCTAGAGTCGGCGTTAGGTCCCAGCGAGGTGCGTGAGGCAGAGTTGTCAGGTCGTTGAACGGGAGGACGAGGGAGACGATGAAGATGAGTAGCTCGTTCGGGAGCTTGTAGACTGGCGGACAATGCGTAGGCGTAGCTGCTAGATTATCTGCGGTACTCATGTCAAGTCGTGAAGACATGCGACGAGCTGACGGGTGAGATCAAAAAGAGGAAAGAGAAAAGAGCCGCGAGTCTGCCAGATAGAACCGTGCGAGTGAATCCAATAAGTCTTGTTTACAGCAACGAAGAAGCACAATAGACGCTACCTACTATCGGTGAACCAGAACTAAAAACGAGTGTGATGGGGAGATGAATCTATCTAGCTGTGAAAGTCGCCGGCTGCCACTTCCACCTGTCCTTCACCACCACCGGAACCCCTGCTCAGAAGCCCTTCTCGACGGGACGAGTCTCGTAACTCGAGTAGAAAGGCTGCTCGACCGGAGTCATGACGGGGCTGCTGGCGAGATGAGCTTCGCTACCGCTGTGGCTAAAGGCGGACGGACTTTGGCGGTGTGCGGGGTCGATGTCGTGCTGGTACTTGTTGCTGGGGCGGTATGCAACCCCGCCCAGTGTCGTCATCTGGTAGTCATCGCTCGTAGGAGAGTGCTTGCCTTCGACCGAAGACGGGTTTGAGAAGGTTTCCACGCCGCCCAGCGGCACTTGAACCCCTTTGAACGCTTCGTTTTCCTTGCTGCTCTTGCGCAGAGACCTCGAGGGCGAAGACGAAGTGCGGAGGAGACGGTACAGGAAGAGAAGGGAGAGAGGGAAACCGAAGGCGGAGAAGATCCAGCTGCGAAAGAGTGGTTGTCATTCTGCGGATCCAAAATAGAGGTAGCAATTGAACGTACATCGGGAGGAGAGATGCGACCTCGGAGTACACGCGCTCGTTAATGACCCTAGTACCGGCGATCGAGACGAAGGCGAAGAGGACAACGATAGCAACTGTAGGCAGACAAGATCAGTGGCAAATTTGGGTTGCGGCAGGAGACTACACTCACTGCAGGAGACAACGATAGCGAAGGTGACGTAGACGAGTCCCTTGTAGGAACGCTCGAGCATCTGCTCCTGTGCGCGAGTTTCGTCGTTCATTTGCGAGCGGTTTTGCAGCTCGTCCATGGTCTTGCGGAGCTCTTTCTGTCACGTACGCATCCGAGTCGTCAGTACCGCTCGCAGCATATGCGCCGAGGGGTGTCTGAAGGTAGGAGACGAACCAGGTGAAGGGTGGCAGAGACGACGAGAAGCAGGAGCAGCAAAATACTGAAAATGAGGTAGGCCAAGAAGCTCCAACGGAAGTAACTGTGGTGAGACCGCAGAGATAGATCAGTGAAATCTCCTCAAGACGACCAAGTCTACGGGTCGTGAGCTCACGTTCCGAACTCGTTCAAGTGGCTGGTGAAGCCTTCGGCGAGCGAGAGGCCGATACCGCTGGAGAACAGGGACTGATCGAAGGTACCGTTGCTACGAATGATAAGGGGAAAAGGTACCCAAGTTGGCATGTCAATTGCTGGGGCGGCCTGACGGTAGAAGAAACGCATACGCACTAAGTAGCCTGAAGCGCGCCAAGCGACCCGTCGATGACCTGGAAATTCTGCATAGCGCGGTGGTAGTGCTTCTGAGCAGTAGCTCCGAGAAGCGCGACCGAGATCGCGGCACCAATGGGGATAAGGAAGGCAATAGAGTTGACGAAAACTGCCGATGCGAAGAAGGTGCGCGCGGGCCTGCCGGAGGAGTCGAGGTGGAGGATGTGGGAGACCACGAGCGACCAAGCGGCGAGAAAGAAGGCGAGCCATCCAGGGTACCAGACAAGCTGTTTGCAGGCAGGTATCAGTATCAATGGGCGATCTTGACCGGGAGGCGAGAATACGTACAGTACGCCACAGCGCTGTTGTTTTGACGATGTGACCGGTACTGTATTGGCGCGTCTGCTCGATGTAACCCTCGAGGAGACCTGTAAGGGTCAGAGGTCAGCCGTTATCTTTCCGTATGATCCGTGGTATGCATTACCGAAGAAGACAATCATGAAAGTGGTGAAAGCGGACTATGAGGGGAAAGCCTAGTCAGCAGACGGGACTCCCGCGAAGAGGAGAAGATGGAAACGTACAGAGTAGTGAACAACCAGGTAAGTTCCGCCCGTGCCCCGATACGTCCTAAAGATCCAATACGTCCCTTGCCGCCACTTCACGAAAATACAAGCACACAGCACCAGGGTATTGAAACCCAAGATCGCCGCATTGGCGTAGAGCTGGTTCAAGAACCAGGGCTCCAGTTTAGGGCGGACTTGGGCCTGAAAAGCTGCACGGATGAGCTGCCATGGGTTGGCGCCTTCCGGGAGATTGCCGAGGATTCGTTGCTATCCGGGTCGGTAGAGACGAACGATAAGCATGTGTCGATAGCCGGTAAGGAGAGGGCACGGTATGGGTCGAAAGCATGGGAGAAAAGGAGTACGGCGCAATCGCGGCAAGAGCCGGAAGGTGCGGTAGGGGTCGCCAACGGCATCGAGGGACGGCGAGTGGGGTTTCGAAAGGAGGTCAGCGACCACGCTGTTCTGAGAGAGTGCGAAAGGGCGTACAACAAGCGCGGTAATCGCGTCCGACATCTTGCTGAATCGAAGATGGCTGGCGGAGCAGAATCGCACTGCTGTGTGGGCGGGATCAGTTGCCGCAGAGGTGGCGAGGGAGGAGAAGGGACGGACCGCCAAAGCCGTAAGTGTTCTTAAAGGCGGTGGGGAGGGAGACTAGCTCGATATGGCCGTCGATGGGTGAGTGGTATTCGAGGCGCAGGTGTGAGCGAGCAGCAGTAGCGGTAGGGATGGAGGGAGAAAGCCAAAGCAGTCGAGAGCGCGCTAGTGAGAGGAGAGCTCTCCGCGCTCCGTGGACCACCGTGGGTGTTCACGGACTTCTACCCGCGAGGGTTTGCCGAGCATAGTGGGACGTGCTGAGGCGCAACGCAGGCAGCTGCAGCAGCGAAGCACACACGTCGACAGCGTACAAGCGCGTTTGTAGATGATAATAGCCGATCCGACCGCGGAACAGTAGGACACTGGACAGCGAAGTTGCGAAGGCCAATTTGCTGATCTGGCGGCTCAAGTCGTGCGGCAAGCGTCCCCAGGCGCAGGTGCTCGTACAGGGCGTACAGCAGTTCTAGTGAGACTCGAAGTATGTAGAACGCAAGGTGCGGCTGCGCGAATAAAGGCAACGGACGGTTGCGAAGGCGAGTGGAAAGGAGGATTAAAAGCCGTACCAAGTCGAAGGTCGACGTCGTGTGAAGCTCTTCGAGAGCCCCGGCCGTATATTTGTCAAGGGCGACACTGAAGCAGGGGGACGAGTGACGGGACAAGGCTATTGATTCCACGGGATGCACGTCTGCGGCAGCTGGCTCGGCTGACCGTTGGAGGAGTGGGGCCTCGTATGGTTTCGAGGATCTGCTTGCAACTTTGTACCTGTGAGAGCGTAGCGGTGTTGTATTTGCAGGTCAAATCATTGGGAAGCAAGCTGCTTGGAGAGGAAAGGTGATGAAGGGAAGTGCAAGCCACCTTTTCCTCCTTCGCAATACTTCCCTTCTTCCCGCCAACGCCACCGACATGAATCGCTCTTGATAGATGAGCAGAAATACCGGTACCAAGAGTAAGGAGCAGGCAGGAGGTGAAAGAAGGAGTTCGGGAATGGAGCAGAGAACTCGGCGAAAAGGTCGAGACTCCGAGGTGGCAGGAAGCGGTTACCATTCTCGTACAATGAACCCAGGGCAAGATTGCTTCGGCTCCGGAGGCCGAGTCGGAGTCGAGTTCCACGCACTGCAGTCTAGCCAGCGTGTATCGTCGTAGAGGGTTGATGGTACTTTTGGTGTCGAATCCTGCACCACAGGCTGTTGCTCGACTGCTGCTCGCTGTGACGAGACGTAGGAGGAGGATCAGCGCCCACCCTTCTCCCCGAGATACGAGCGTCCAGACCCTCTGGGGCGACCGACCGGAGATTGAAATTTGAAACCCAATCGTCCTGCCTATACGAACCTCCACCGCCTTATTTCACCTTCACCCTCCACTGTAACCGCCTTCTGTCACCGCCATATCCATAGTAGCCGCCTTCAGCACCTCCTATCGCTGATCCGACGTCACTGGGTCTCGTCACTGGGTCCCGTCCCTGGCGAATTCGACCTTTGACCGCCAGCCTCCCCTGGCTTCCCCTGGTCAACCCCTGCCATGGCGGACTCGACAGAATGGATTGAACTCACCGCACACTATAACGGCGTATACGTCTTCCTGAGCTACCTCGTCGCCGTCGTCGGAGCATGGACAACTCTCGAGCTGCTGTTGAAGCGAACAGGAAGCAGCGGGACTTGGAACGTCATACTCTTGCTGGCAGCCGGAATTGCATTCGGGTCAACCGCAACGTTCGGCATGCACTTTGTGCGTCTAATTTTCGCCTGCTCCCCCGGAAAAGCAAGCTGACATCGAGAAATTACAGGTGGGGAATCAGGCCGTCACTCTGCGTTTTCCCGCTCCTTCCGAAGCACGAGGCATTCCCCTCTCGTACGACGCCGGCTACACCGTCCTTTCCCTCGTCGTCTCTTGCCTCTCCATGATCCTCGCCTTCTCCTTCATTGGTCTGCGACTCAACGCGGCCCCGTGGCGAGCTCGCCTCTCAGACGAAGAGGAGGGCTCCCTGCGCAGCAGTGAGCAGGCCTTTGAAGCTCGGCTACCCGAGATGCGGCGGAACGATTCCAGCGGCGACCAGAAGAGCCCCGAGATAGCCACTGGAGGTGCTTTCGACCCCGACGTCAAGGTTGACCCTTCGCACCACCAGACGAGGTTCACTTTGCCGACGGGGCACAGGCTCTCATTACCTGGGGCTTCTTTTTCTCCGTCGAAGGTCGAAGCAAGCCCTGGGAAAGAGAAGGGCCGGTTCGAGGACGACGACGAGGACGACGAGGATACCGCGGATGGCAGCGACTTTGGCGTGCATGCTGCGTCAGTATCGAGATGGGGTATTGCCAAGGTCCTCATTGCCGGCGTTATCTGTGGTGGAGGGATTGCGGCGATGCGTGCGCTTTTCTCCTCTCTCTGCTAGACTAGCCGGCGGAAGCCTTTCTCACCGTTGCGAGGACGTTTACTCCTTTGCCGTTTACTTACACTTGTCTCTTCGGCAGACTACGTTGGTCAAGTCAGCATTTCGTCGGTCCCTCGTGTCACCAATAGTTGGTACACCGTCTTTCTTTCCGTCATCATCGCCATGGCCTGCGTCTCAGCGGGCCTCTACATCCTCTTCGTCATTTTCCGACCCAAGCTCCAGCACAGCTGGTACAAGCGCATTCTCGTTGCCATGATCCTCGCGATTGGCGTGACGGTGATGCACTTCGTTGCGCTCCTCGGAACGCACTACTGGGCGCGTCGGGGCGAATCGCTTGAAGCGGGATCGGACAATGGGACAAAGCGGGCTATCAGTAAGCCTGTGGTCCATTTCGCAAGCCAGCGATTGCGCGGTTATCTTCCATCGCTTGTTACTGACTCGTTATGCCGCAGTTGCCATCATCTGCGTCGTCGCGCCCGTCTGCTGCATTGCGCTTCTCATCTTCGCCTTTATCGGCCAACAGCGTCTTCTCCGCCAACGCCTCTCTCGCCACCAGATCATCCTTTCGACCGCCATCTTCGACCAGCAAGGCCTTCTTCTCGTTCAGCCCGAGTCTGGTCTCCTTCCCTCCGCTAAGATTTACCCGTCCCAGAACAAAGAAGCCGAGCATCTCGGCCTCGCTCAGCTCTTCGGCTTTGGCAAGAATCGCCTTTCTCTGCGCACCAGTAAGCTTAAGCTCGCCAGATCCGACCCCGCCTTTATCGCCTTCCTGAAGTCGTCGTGGGCGTGGCGTTCACGACGAGCTGCTATCGCAAACGGTGACACGCCTGATACTGCCGGTGAGCAGGCCTCGTCCTACGGCGCGGCGGCGAATAAGGAGGAGGAGCACGAAGTCGGCGGGACGCGCGATCCGCGAATGCCGGAGGGTGAGCTGACGGGCTCCGAAGCGGAGATGGTGAAGCGAAGTATACTAAGCTTCGAAATGGCTAGTGAGGAGATTGCGTCGCAAATGACGGGAACGACCGATTTGAAGGCGTTGGGCGTCATGCACGACAACATACTCAAGATGTTCGTGTCTTCCCAGTCTATTCCTCTCTCCTTCGCGACTGACTCAATGCTGTGTACCCAGCGGTCACTTCCAAGTCTCGAGCAAATCTTCCGGCGACAAGTTTACCGTTACCCAGGGACAAATGCTCGTCCTCGCCCGTCGCCTCAAGAACAGCGCAGAGCGAGAAGCCCTCGTCGCCCGGGGGTTCGTCTTTGCCGACCCGAGCGCAGTTGCCAGGGTCACCTCGAACGCTTACGCTGTTCCGAACGAGCGCGTTTTCGACTATTTCCGCGACGTCTATCGCTTCACCCGCTTCGGCGTCGTCAAGCGCCTAGACCGGGGACGTCTCTACGGCGGTCTCCTACTTCTTCAAGCACTGCCCGGCGATGGGTTGCACGTCGTCGTCGATTCGAGGCAACATCACTCTCTGCCGATGGTCGAGCTGGGCTCCCTCGTCGCGCCATCTGCCGATTGTGCCCACTTTGCTTCGTATCCTCATTTCCTCTCGACTATCGAAGGCGCCATTTCTGCGGTTCAACAACTCGGCGGCCAGTCCCTTCTCGACCTCATTAATACCTCCTCTGCGCCGAGCGACCCAGCGTCCGACCTCCGGAACGCCATCGTCAACCAGCTCCGCCCGCATCTCGAGCGCGTCCTGTCGTCAGAGAACCTTTCCGTCCTTCTCTCCCGCATCCAAGTCTCGCCTCAGCTTGTGCCCCTCACCGCTCGGCACGGACCCTTGTATAGCAAGGACGGTCTCATCAAAGACTCGTACTTCATCTGCGTCAAAGCGGTCATCCCATCTTCCGTCGCCCTTCCCGGCCCGCGTCTCGATTGGCTGCCCTTCGCACTTCACCAAGCTCAGAGCGAGTGTGTTGGCAAGGCCTCGGGATCGAACGCTTCGGCCTCGGCCTCGTCGCGACCAAACACCGCCAAGTCTGCTGTCGACTCGGCCAAGTTCGCCGGTGCTTGGAGCGGATCGAGCCAGACCAGCGGCGGAAGGACAGGCCGCGGCTCGCAAGATCACTTTGAATCCGTGGACCTTCCCTACAGCACCGTCACATCTGCGCCTTCCGTCTCTTCCGCGTTTCCCTCTGCACCGTCCTCTTCCAATCCTCCTCGACCTCTCTCCTCTGTGCCCATGGGTGGCTCGGTCGGCCCTTCCGGTCAGCGCGGCTCAAGCTACTCCGGCAGCTCGAACAATGAGAAAGACGAAGAGGAAGACGACGACCTGCGGTCCCCGGCGTCGGCGAGGTCAATGGCGGGTCAGCAAGCGGTGGATTTGCCAGCGGGCGTTCCCGTCTACTCGCAAGACTGGGTCATCGATCTCGTGAGGGAGACGGTCAGGCAACCAGGACAGGACATGTGGCGATGGGACGTGCCGCATAAACCTGGAGGGAAACCCCGAAAGTCGGGACAATGAGGAAGGCCGGTCTTATGCTCGTGGAGCGCGCGCCGATGAGGTAAGTCGGCTGCTGCAGGTCGTGTCTATTCTGTAACATCCTTACATGTCTCTCGTGCTTCGTTGGTATTTCCATTGTCGTGTTGTTGCCCTGCATCCATTCTCTCACTGCCGTCTCTTCGTCATTTCCCCGTCTTGCTCACATACGTTGTGCTCTTCTGCTTATCCTGCCTCATTATATCTATGTTCATTGGCCTATGCATGAAGCTTTTGGTGCTCTAGCCGCAAAGGATAGGGAGAGCAGAAAGCGGAAGCCTCTTTTTCTCGCCTGTCGCCGGTCTATCCCGCCTCGCTTTCAAACCTAGTTTCGTTGGGGCTATCTGCTGGGCTCTGCCAGCGCGTCGACGGTTCTGCATGCTCCTCTAGAGCACAGCTGCTTACTTTCTATCCTCCAAGCTGTTCGCATCTTGAAGTCCTGCTTCATGCTCCCACGCTTGTTCCGTTCCCAAACTAAGCCATTCCAATTTCCTGCTCGCAACATGACCGTCTCTGCCGGACCCGTTCAAGGTCGCAACTTCCGCCTTGCTCTCGTACAACTCGCCCAACCCGGCACTGGCGAAGACAAAGCAGCTAACCTCGCTCATGCAAAGGACAAGATCGCTGAAGCGGTCAAGGGTGGTGCACAGATGGTCGTGCTGCCCGTACGCTACCGATTCTGCTGTTTTGCCCCCCAAATGCCCCCCACTTCCTCCGCCTCCAACTACATCCTGACTTCTCTCCTCGTCCTCGTAGGAAATCTTTAACTCGCCCTATGCGACAGGCATGTTCCGCAAGTATGCTGAGCGGATCAGATGGACTCCGGAGAAGAAGGCAGAATTCGAGGTGGAAAAGTCGGAGAGTGAAAGTGTGCGATTGCTGAGCGAAGCGGCGAAGGAGCACGGGATTTGGCTCGTTGGCGGTACGTGCATCTTGTTCCAGCCTGCCGCACGTGCAGCCGCACTGATGCAGTCGAGTTGCAGGCTCCATCCCCGAGCTGTCTCCGGACGACAAGGTCTACAACTCCTCCCCGACTTTTTCTCCGGATGGCCAGCTCGTAGCCGTGCACCGCAAGGTGCACCTTTTCGACATCGATATTCCCGGCGGTATCACTTTCAAGGAGAGCGAAACCCTGACCGGAGGGGACTGGCAGACTATCGTCGAGACCGGTTCGTTCTTCTGTCTGCGATCTCGGTGGCAGAACATGACCAAGTTTACGCTTCGAGCTAATGATCATGACGCTGCAGACTTTGGCAAGATCGGCGTCGGTATCTGCTACGATGTTCGCTTCCCTGAACTCGCTATGACCGCCGCCCGGAAAGGTAAGCCACTTCACTTGCGCCCCGCTTGCTATTTGTTCTAGCGCCTCCTTGATACTGACCGTTGACGATCTCGCTACCTCGCTACCTCGCCTATCTACAGGCTGTATCGCCATGATTTACCCCGCCGCCTTTAACCTGACCACCGGTCCTCTACACTGGGACTTGCTCCAACGAGCCCGGGCAGTAGACAACCAGATCTACGTTGCGATGTGCTCACCTGCACGAGCGACCGAGGGAGATGGCTACAAGGCTTGGGGACACTCGGGGTGCTTTGATCCCATGTGCGCTACCTTTCCTCTTTCTCCCCACCGAGCCCTTCCTGCCTTCGGCTTCACGGCCCTCCGGTTTCCTGCGAATGAGCTGTGCCTCGATAAGCGCCGGCTGACTGTATTGTGGCACACAGGGGCAAGCAGGTTGCACAGCTCGAGGAGAAGGAAGGAATCGCTTATATCGACATCGGTCCGTTCTCTTCCCCTGGCTTTTTTCCCCGGTCCTGTCGTTCTTCGCCGTGCCCGGCGCCCTTCTCGCACTCCGTGTGGGAATCAGTGCTAATTACTGTAATGCTCTTGGCAGACCTCGAAGTAATCGACAAGGCGCGGGCAGGTATCCCGGTTACTATCCAGCGGCGATTCGATGTGTACGCCGATGTGTCTAAGGTGGAGCCGTAGGCCAGTCCGTACATAAGCAGAAATAGTCAGTATTTTGGATTACAAGTAGTAATTGTGAGATTAGGTTTCTCGTCCCAAGCTCGAGTTGGCCGCTGGGCTTCCGCAACAACTCGCTCCACGTACTTGCTTTCTTGTTGAGACGACCAGAGACTATGAGCGACGCCTTCTTCACCAGCAAGAAGCGGCCATTCTCAAAGCGCAAGGGAGACGACGCCGCCGGTGCTTCCAAAGGTTCACGGCATGGAACATCAGCCCGAGGAGCCGCTCTACAACCTAGAGGGCGACCAGGAACCAGTAAGAAGACCTCAGCAACCCCAGGCGGACGCGGCGCGACTTTCAACAAGGGGAAACGACGGGCGGATCCAGATGAGGACCTCGAAGATGGGGACGGAGGGTTCGACTCGGATGATATTGGCAGTGAGGAAGCAGAGGGAGCAGACGAGATGAGTGAGGATGAGGACGATGACCTCGAAACGCCCGCGCAGAAGAGGTTGAGGCTGTCACAGATGTACTTGAAATCCCTCGAAAAGGATAAAGAAGGTGCGCACTCTCCCTGCTCTCCTTTCTAGCTTGCAGACACTGATTGAGGCATCTAGCAGAGGAGCACGGGTTTGATGCGGCAGATTTGGACAGGGATATTATCGCGGATCGGTTGCAACAGGATGTGGTACGTCTCGCTTTTGTTTTCCTTTTCTTCTTGACGCGTCACTGAACTTCCGCTTCTTCTGCAGCTTGAACATACCGGCAAGCTTCATCTCAACGTCGCCTCGACAGTAAGCCTCCTAGTTCGACCGCTGCCATATTTCGTTCGAGTCGCTCATCCCTGTATTGCTCGCAGCTGCAACTCCCCATTCCCACCACCTCCATCTTCCGTACTCCCGCAAAAGGCCATCGAGGCGCTGTGACCTCTGCTGTCGCCTCTCACGATGGCCGATGGCTGTACACCGCCAGCAAAGACGGTGCCATCCTAAAATACGATCTCTCGTCCGTCACCACCACCGCTTCCTCTACCGCTTCGTCTGCCGAACTTCCTCGTATCTCTCGCGCCGCATACTTTGCCAAGGCACCTTCAGAGTCGCAGCTTCGAAAAGCTGAGAAGCAGGGCAGGGTGCCGACCGCGGCGGACAAGGGAAAGGGAAAGGAGGAGCTGCCGCAGGGGCATACGGACGAGATTCTAGATCTTGCGATTAGCCATGATGGGAAGATCCTAGCCAGCGGAGGTCGAGATAAGGTCATCGGATGCTGGGATGTCGACGGAGATGGTGGGAAGTGGTTGCGAGCTCTGGGCGGACACAAAGACGCAGTAGCGGTGCGCCCGACTCTTTCCCTCGATCCGTCCTCATCCATACTTAGTTCTGTGTGTCGCAGTCTATCTCGTTCCGACTGGGCACCAGCCATCTCTACTCTTCTTCCTTCGACCGCACCGTCAAACTCTTCGACCTGTCCACTCTCTCGTACATCGAGACCCTTTTCGGTCATCAAGACCAAATCCAATCGATCGACGCACTACGAGGTGAACTCGCTGTCACGGCAGGAGGACGGGACAAGACCGTTCGATACTGGAAGGTGACGGAGGAGAGCCAGCTCGTCTTCCGTGGTGGAGGGGCGAGTCGGTTGCGGAATGTTCTGGAGGGTGCGATGGAGGAAGAGGGTATTGACGAGGAGGAGAAGAAGATCAGGCGGAAACGGGCTCAGGAGAAGGGTCCGATCAAATTTGTCGAAGGGAGCATTGATTGCGTGGCCATGGTCGATGATTCGACTGTTCTAAGCGGTGGAGACAGCGGGTACGCACAATCCTTCGTGGCCTTATCCATACCCCTCGCTGACTTTTCCCCTGTTTGCTTTAGCTCTATCTGCCTCTGGCAAATCACCAAGAAGAAGCCCGTCTTCGTGCAACAAATCGCCCACGGTTTGAACGAGCACCACTCGGACAGCGAAGGCGTCATCAGCACCCCCCGCTACATCACCGCCCTCACCTGCCTTCCCTACGGAGACGTCTTCGCTTCCGGCTCCTGGGATGGCGAGATCCGGCTTTGGAAAATCGACGAACGATTGAGGTCTTTCTCGGCACTTACGACGATCTCGGCATCCGGTTTCGTCAACTCTCTTCAGTTGATTGCGCCGGCCCTGAGACCGACTAAGGAGACGCAGCTTCCTCCGGGTTCGGTCAATGGGGGGAAGAAAGGACGGAAGAGCGGTGCGGCGGTCGAGGAGGAACAGAGGAAACAGGAGAAGGCGTTGGTCGTGGTTGCGGCGACGAGTAAGGAACCGAGGTTGGGGAGGTGGAAACGGATCAAGGAGGCTAAGGACGGGGCGTTGGTTGCGGTTATACCGATGCAATAGGCGCGCTTTGAACGCATGTGCAGATTGCAGTGATAATAACAGATGCGCAGATCCGATAAGCTCTACATGGGGAGACAACGACGCGATTAAGAAAGGAGAACGCTCAGAAAGTCCGTTCTACTTCGAATAGCATACGACGCTTTTCGCAAGCCTGCTTCAACGCTTTGACATCCGGATCTGTAGGGAACGGACCGACGAGCTTGACGTTTCGTAGCGCCAACGGTGACCTGCCTTCCTCGATTGTCGCGAGCAACCGCCAATCGAGGAAGAGATCTTCATACAGTTCGAGAGTGCGAAGAGAGGGAGGAAGCACGAGCGACGGTGTCGGAGAGGCGAAGCACGTCTCATCGTCGTTGTTGCCGAGCGACATGGAGGACAAGGACGGGAAGAAAGTGGGAAAGGTATTCGGGTCGAAGGGAGGTGGGGGGAAATCGGGGTCGAATTCGATGGCGTTGCGAAAGTTCCGGATGACGAGGTGCTCGAGAGTGTAGGCACAGTGTCGGGCGGTAAGCAGGGTGAACAGTTGGGGAAGGTCGAAGAGTCCATCGAACCCGACGAGCGAGAGGGAAGCAAGGCAGTTGGTACTGCCGAGTAACCACTTGATAGCCAACAGTGGCCATCCTGGCGTATCGATAATGCGACAGTTCGAGATGACCAAGCTCTGCAAGCAATATGTTGGCTGCGTACCCCAACCTCGCAGCGTTTTTGACATGTCCAGCGGATGATACGAACCTTTCCGCTCCGATGGGGCGACACGGTCGAGGGTGAGATGGGTGAGGTGGGGCCAGCTTTGGAGGAGTGGTGCGATTGGCGCGAGAGGGGTGTCGATACCACGGTAGCCGTAGGAGAAAGCGCGCAGTTGGGTTTGAGATTGAAGTGCAGTGTAAAGTTCGAAGGGAGGGTTGTGCGTGGAGAAAACCGCGGAGAGGGTAGCTGAGGTCAGACGCGTGAGGGAGAGGATGCTGATGAGGGAGGCGAGGTGACCATTGTCGTTTTCGCTTTTTGCAACAAGCGTGCGAACGAGTGAGGCGAGCGAAGGGGCGGAGTAGAGCGTTTGATGGAGGAGGAAAGTTCGGCCTGCGCTGCGGACGTTGACGACGCCGCCGTACAGCAGAGTCCGAGCGACATCGCAGAAGGTCGAGTTTACCTGCGAAAGGAACGAGTAAGACGGGCAGGCGGGAAAACTGGAAGAGAAAAAGGGGAGGGTGCGGAGCTCACGGCTGCTATCCGAGCGAGGTCAGCCTGCCGCTCTTTGTCCGTGTATACCTTGAGGTCTGCTCCGAGCAGCGAAACTATCCGGAGGAGAAGCTGCGAATAGGACGAGAAGTGAGTGGGAGAAAACGGGAGAAAACGGGAGAAAACGGGAGAAACAGGATGGGGAGAATGCTCACCCCGACCGGTAGATTCAGCAGACTGGGCGACAACTCTTCTACCTCGTCGTCCATGCTACCAAGCGGAACAAGCTGATCGACGATGTTGACTAAGGGAGAGAACTTTGCGATTCCAGCACTTCAAGCTGCCGTCCAGGTCGCTCCCGCTCGACTGTCAAAAGCTTTACCCAGGTGCGGATATGGCCGCAGACACTCCGGCGTCGCCCTCTCCACCGTCACCCCAGTCATCCCACTTCTCCTGGCTTCCCTCCATCTTTCGTCTCACCATCGGACTCGTTCTCGTTCAACGCCTTCATTGGCCCTCATTCGCCTCGCTACCTCGCATTCAACCATGCAGGTATCCCGCTGCACCCGGTCAAGAGATCGTCTATGGCTTTCGAGTCGTCTCCTCACCCGAAGCATCCACGAGATGGGCAATCGAGTTGGGAAAGATCCCCGACGATGGACTCAAGGGCAAGGTCGCCAACAGTTACATGGGATTGAGCGACAACTGGCTTTACCTACGAGTCTCGGATGGCGAAGAAACCCATTTGGTGCTGGCGAGTCTTTTCTTGGTGAGCTCTCTTCCGCTCTCCGAAGCATCCTCGTTTTGTGCTGACCGTCCTCTGTCTTGACCCTGCAGGCCAACCTGATCACCCGAGACGAAGCAGAGTCTATCCTCTCGAAAGGCCCTGCTCAGAACCTTACCCTCGCTTCCTCGCTCCACCGCATTCCGTCTCTCGCCACTCTCAGCGCAGCCTACTTCGCCGGATCAAGCATGGGCACTCGCAAGCTGCTCGGTCAAAGAGCTAGCGAAGGAGTCATTTTGCCGGCTGCAGTCGGGAGCGCAAGTGCAGCCGGCGTCGCCCTCTTCTCTAGCCGGAGCACCCGTTTCTCGGGACAGCTTTCGGCAGCGGGAGAGAGCAAGAGTTTAGCTACGCTACTCTCCTTGTATGCGGAACAGACGGTATCGGTACAAGGGATAGACCCCTTTGTGGGGCTGCTGCTGGCTGATAGGGAGGAAAAGATGGCGTGCGACCTTGCCAGAGTTGAGTCGCTGCCGGTAGAAGCTTGTCATGGTGCGATCTGACTCCCTCACTTCAACCCTCCTCACTCTACTCCTCTGCGCGCCGTTGCACTGACATTCGTGGTGCTGCGCAGAGCTGCCTGCTTTCCACCTCTCTCCTTCCGGCTCTTTCTCTGCTGCTGGCACCTCCAAACCTCGGGGAATGGAAAGGTTTGACGAGATGATACTCAAGATGCAGGGTGAGGTGTACTAAAGGCCTGAGGAGACTCGGGCCTGTTGTAATCGCTTAGTTTCTACGTTCCTTCGAAAACTTGCCGTGTCATTGCCCATACGAGGCGGCCGGTCCCGCGTGTCAGCTGGACCTCGTAGTAAAGCTGGCAGGCGTCCTACGGCAGACAAGGCTACTTTTGGCATGAAGAAGGCGGTCCGACTTCGCTCATCGCGGGCGGACAACCTCGTCTGCCTCATCTACCGACAACTTCCCTCGACAACAGCATGAAGCTATGGCTAGCTTTGATAGGGCTCGGGGTACATACGAGTAGTGCACTGGCGCAGTACAACAACACCGCACACGCCGACGCCCTCGAAGCAGCCGACAACTCGCTCCTCTTTGGAAGTTGGCGACCAGGGCTTTACTTCGGCTTGCGAGCGAAGTTGCCATCCACCTTGATGACAGGTTTAATGTGGTGGGGTGCTCAGGACTACCAGTCTTTCAATCGTGCGTCCCTTCCCTTCAGCATAAGCAGGTGGAGCTGCAAGAGCTGATCCTCCCGAAAACCACAGAGCCCCGGCATGATTGCGATCAGCGTGATGGACTGAGCTATATGTTCGTCGAGCATGACGGCCGAAGTGCAGCGAAGGAGGTCATCAAGGACCCGAAGAATAATGTCGAACTGACGGTGCGATTCTTGAAGGTGCCAGGCGAGGACAAGGGTACGTCATGCTTCGAGTCGGCGCCGAATGATTAAGATCGGCTGACTTGAACCCGCCTCCCTGCAGTGGGCAGTTGGGCTGTTCGGATCGAGGGCAAACCGCTGGACGAGCGTACGTTTCTTTCCCTTTCTTCCTTAGTCTGCCTAGCTTATCCATAGCTTCTACAGACCGCCCCTCTCGAATCACACTCCTCAACTACATCGGCAATGATGGCCCACTCAGCTACCTCGAACTGCAGAACGAAGAGAGTGCAGAGGTGCGGTTCCGGTTTCTACTCTTGACTCTCTCATCAAAGCGTACTGACGTTTGCTGGTGTACGCACAGGGGTTGGAAGGTCCTGTCACCCTCACCGGCAATACTCCTGGGCTGGGCGGCTACACCTTCCGCATTCAGGACCGTGCGTGATTTCCACCCTACTCGTCTACTCTGAAATCTACCCTAAATACTTCGCTGAGCTGCGCTTCTATAGATGATTCAAACGTCGCGGCAGAAGCCGGTCCCCACGCCTCTGACTTCGGCGAGCGAGTCCATCGCACCCAATTCGTCGGTCTTCCTGTCCCGCACGGGCATGTCTGGCAGGCCAAGAGCGCGTTCCCCTTCCCGTTGTCTGCAGAGTCATAGCTGACGCTCCTTCCGCAGACGCCTTCATGAACACCATCATGCCCGGCTCCCGAGACCTCCTCGCCTCATATGGGCAACAAAGTCCGCCTGACCCCGCCATTCTCTTTGGCCTGCCAAACGAGGTACGGACCAATGCCGGTCTTTATGGCTTTCAGAAGACGTACCAAGGTCGATGGGGCGTAGATGTCCTGTTCGACATCGATGGGTCAGCCACGAAGTTAGACTGTGAGTCGAACTTTCCGTGGGTATCAGGCTTAAAGCTGATAATGCCCATGCATGCAGCTGAATACCTCCCAGCCGCCTTTGAAGCTTCTTCTCGCGCCTATGAAGAGCGCTTCGCCGCCCTCTTCCCGCAGGTTTCTACCTTCACCCCCGCGCAACAAGCCTTCGCTCGGGCTATCACCGCAAACCTCGTCGGCGGTATCGGCTACTGGGACGGTCCGTCCATCGTCGACCGCACTTTCTCGCAAGAATGGGACGACGACGCTTTAACCAAGTCAGCCCCGAAGCCGGAACTAACCGAGCCGAAAGAGCTCTTCTCTGCGACACCAAGTCGAAGCTTTTTCCCTCGAGGGTTCTACTGGGATGAGGGGTTCCATCTTGCGCTCATCGGGGCTTGGGACAATGACCTGGCACTGGAGATCTTCAAGAGTTGGCTGAACTTGGCGGATGAGGATGGGTGGATTGGAAGGGAACAGATTCTCGGAGATGAGGCGAGGAGCCGAGTGCGTCTCCAGGGTCTTATGTCCTAGTTTGTGGTCTGAGCTGGTCGGTCCGCAGGTTCCGCAAGAGTTCCAAGCCCAATACCCGTCCTACGCCAACCCTCCCACCCTGATCATGGGTCTCACCGGTTTCATCTCCCGCCTTCGCGAAGCCGGCATGTCCCTTTCTTCCATGGACGAGCCCGAGTCCTTCTCTGCGCTTTCGTCTCCTGCTACCCTCGCCTCGCTTCACCTCAAATCCCCCGCCCTCGCGGCTTCTTATCTCAACTCTGTCTACCCGACCCTGAAGCGTCATTACGAATGGTTCCGCCGCACTCAGCGAGGACAGATTCGGGCGTTCGGAAGGAAGTCACGTAGCAGGACTGAGGCTTACCGGTGGCGAGGGCGGACGGCGGAGCAGTACGTCCCTACCTTGTGCCGTTTAGCCCCTCCTTAGCGCTGATTCCCCTTGCTTGTTCAGCGTCCTCACCTCCGGTCTTGATGACTATCCCCGCGCCATCCCTCCTCATCTCGGCGAATTGCACGTTGACCTCGCAAGCTGGATGGGGTTCTTCGCCCGCACTATGCGAGATGTCGCCGAGTTCCTGGAAGAAGAGGAGGATGCCGAAGAGTTCGAGGAGCAGTATGAGGCGATCGTCGAGAACATCGATGACTTGCATTGGAGCGAGGAGGAGGGGATGTACTGCGATGCTAGTATTGATGAAGATGGTAAGTTGTTTCCTTCTTGTCTCTATGCCTCATCCGATCTGACACTTACGATTCTCGGTCTTGCCCTGCAGACGAATCCTACCACGTCTGTCACGCAGGCTATATCTCCCTCTACCCCTTCCTCTTACAACTCCTCCCACCCTCCTCCCCTCACCTCGGACCCGTCCTCGAAATCCTAAGAGACCCAGAACAGCTCTGGTCCCCTTACGGTATCAGGTCACTGAGCAAGAGTCACCCGTTGTTTGGGAAGGGCGAGAACTACTGGAGAGGACCAATCTGGGTTCAAATGAATTATTTGGCGTTGGGAGCTTTGAAGAATGTGCGTGTGACCTTTTCCCTTGCTTCGAGGTTGGAAATTCTCGACTGATTATTGGCAGCGGACTTCTGCATCGCGGGGTGAATGTACAATGTGCAGGTGTACGCCAAAGAATCGGGACCGAACCAAATCCGAGCAGCGGAGATTTATCAAGAGCTGAGGGACAATGTCATCAACAACGTTTACAAGGTGTGTTGGCCGTCCTCATGCTTCAACTGTTGATGTCGCGTCGTAGCGAGCCACAGCTGATCCTTGAAGTGTCCCTTGTCATGCACAGGAGTACGAACGGACTGGGAGCGTGTGGGAGCAGTACGATGCGAGCACGGGGGAGGGAAAGAGGAGGTTCGTTCTTGCAGCATCCTTCCTTCCCTTCTGGCTTTCCGTGTCTGAAGAGGTACTAACATGAGCCGGTCTTCGATCGTTGTACGGTGTAGCGACCCATTCACAGGCTGGACGAGTTTGGTTACCCTCAGCACGTTGTTTCGTCTCCTCGCTCGAACTGACTGCCGAAACCTGGCCCGAGGGCTACGCTGACCTTCTGTGCCTTCCCTTCGTCAACAGTTATGGCGGAGCAGTACTACTGAGGCAAGAGACGAGGACGAACGGTGCAAAATGGCAATCTAACCCCCTGGTTTTCTGCGTGCGAAGGGTATCCAACCATCAGCTGTTCTTTACCGGATCTTTCTCCCGACGCGCTCGCTTTTTTCTACTGCGCAGCTACATGAGACACTTCCCCGTGAGCGAAGACGACGCTGGCAAGGGCATTTTCCCTTCTCTTTCATTCTCCCCCTTTCCTGCTGTGTGCCGTAAGTATCTGGATCAGCGCTAACATGCGGACTGCCCGCCGAGCTCTTTGACTCCTTGCGAGCCAACACAGTGGCCGGATAGGCCCGTTTGCACTAGCTCGAGATGTCAACGTCGCGTCTCGCAGGAGAGAGAGAGAAAAGAAAAGAAAGGGAAACGTCTACCGCTCGGTGTACAGCGCGGAGGAGTGCGACAAGCTATCAGTGGTTCTCATAGACCGCTTACCGCCCTTTCCAGCTCATACTACCACCGGGTTGCTGTGTCTCCTCTCTCTCGCTTCCGAGCCGTTGTCTTGCGCTCTCAACTGACATCGTCGAATTCAGTTAAAGTCAAGGGATGCCATCTAGCTCGTCTCAACCAGCTACAAAGAGGCAGAAGATGTCAGACGACACTCCGTCCGCTTCAACTGGAGGGAGCACCCGCTCTCAGACCCGTCGCAACTCTACTCCCAGCTCCAACCCTCCTCAACCTCAATCGGACGACGAGTTTGAGTACGAAGACTATGGCGACAATGAAGAGATCGATCCTGACATGTTTGAAATCCCTCAAGAGGGAAACCCGATGGAGGTGGATGAGGATCAACAGGGTGGTGGGGGAGGAGAAGTGGAAACTTTGGTGCTTTCGGACGACACGGACGACGACATGAATATTCATCCTCCGCCAGAACCGGTGAGCAGACCCAAAGGGAAGCTTACGGCGAGGAAGCAGTTCGCGCTTGATCTCGACGAGGTTGCGAAGAGGTATGGGGGAACCGGCGATGACCTGGTCAAGAGTGCGCCCACCCTCTCCCCCACAGTACTCCCATGCCGAAGGTCTGCTGATGACTCTTGCACTGTGCCAAACACAGACTTCAAGCGCGACGAGGGAGACGACATGATCCGTTTTTCTCTCAAGCACAAGAGCTTCCCTCGTGGGCTCAGGATCGCGCTCATGTTCCCCGAGCTGAGCGGATACCCATCCGGGCACGAGGTCATGTGCTTCTCGGAGAATGAGGACATTGGGCCGGAAGTCGAAGAGGTCATGGAGGAGGTCGCAAGGTGCCTTACTGACTTTCTGACCTCTACCTCTGCCTAAGCTACTCCCCGCGCCAGCGCTGATTCAACTGGAACTCTTCTGATCCCCGAACGCGCAGTCTTCCCGCGCATGCCGACCGCTCTCTGAACGGCATCGTCGAGTTCCTCCTTCACCGAATCGTCCGCGACGAGCCTTACCCCTACGCCGACAACGAAGGGCATACCCAGGACACGGACGAAGATCGTTACGATGATGATGACGACCTGTACGGGCTTAGCCAGAGTATCTCGAAAGATAGCGAGATGATGAAAGCTTTGAGGAGGTACGCTTGCTTCGACTCCCGAACTTTCTTTTCCTCCTTCAGGCACTGTGTAAACTGATTCTCTGCGCGATGTCACGGGCGAATAGCGACTTCAAGGACCTCATCGCCGCCGGCTACCGTCCAGGCTTTACCCGCGTCTCAGAGCTCGACCTTGTCGTCTCCGTCTCGAAAAAGGTCAATTCTCTCGGCGTTCCCGCTCGCGCCCTTCAGGCCTGGGACGCGCAGCTCATCACTGGCGAAGTTGTCTACCTCGTCCTCCTCATGAACTTCGGAAGCAAGTACCCTGTCGATCAGGACAATATGACGAGTGGGCAGGTGAGGTTCAAAGTGGGGATTTCGCGGAAGTACAAGCCGAATAAGACGGCGGTGGCAGCGGCTTTCAGGTCGCATAGCTCGAACACCTACACCAGTTCGTCTAGCTTCTCATACTCGTATTAGATGCTTTCCACTTGTTCATGATCGGCCTTTGTTCCTTACCTTGACTGACTGCGTTTGGTCATTTTCCGTCCTACCCATAGAGGGCGAATTCGAGGCGATTTCGCTCTCTGCGCCGCTCGACGCCCTTCTCAACAACAAGTTCCAGGAGATCCTCTTCACTCGTCGTTGCAACGTCCGCTGCGGGTGGGCCGCCGCTGAACAGCACTGCTTTGGTGTCGAGAGGAACGGGATGGAGGTGGACAGGAAGAAGGCGAAGCTGGCGGATAAGGAGGAGAAGGACACGGCTGAAGCACACGCTCATACAGTGCGTTAATCTGGACTGACTAGCTTCCTTGCTCTTACGCTCTAGCCTCTACTGTGTCGACTAATCCGTCTCGCTTAACAGCTCCCGACAGACCCCATGTCGAATACCAAGACCTCGTCCAACTTCCCTCTCCTCGCCTTCTCGTACCTCGTCCGACGTTTCATCATGTGTCCACGCTTCTGTTTGAATTGCTGGAGGCGTTCGGACGAGAACCTTTCTGCCCTTGTGCGTACTTTCTTTGCTGTTTGACCTTCTCAGGCTTTCACCATGCGCTCTCTCTCATATCTCCCCTACCTACCTACGTCCATTTGTTCACACTTCCCCCACTTGACTGCATGCGTCTCGCAGAAACCGTTCGTCTGTGACACACCGCTGTGTCTTTTCCAGCTCATCGCCCTTGGTCTCGGTCCGTCGCTCGAGGTGCGCGCAACCCCGTTCCGCACGATCAACCATAACATCTGATTTGCTCTTCCTGTAGCACGAGATCATCACCAATACCGCCTCAGTCGATCTTCTCGTTCAGCTATGCTACATTGCAGCAAAGGAGTACACGCTCAAGGACGAGCTTCTCCCGGACGGTCTCGAGCTGAAGGTCCCGAAGGATAAGCACGACGGTTCGTGGCAGCCTGGAGACGAGACGGTCGAGTTCGACGAGATTTCGAATGATGCGACCAAGTGTGCGGGAGTGGCGGCGCTCATTCTCGAGCTTCCGCCCATCGTGCGTTTTTGTGACCGTCCACGCTACCAGAACCGTGCTGACTCGTCTCTTTCCGCAGAGCGAAATGAAGGTCTGGCTCACCGGGGAGGACATCACCGAAGACGAACGCATGCTGAATCGCACCCGCAAGCTGGTGGAATTGCGCGGCGGCATCATCTCCACCTCTGCCTGGCGTCTCCTACGCTGGATCGTAGCGTCCAACACCTCGCACCTCGTCCAGATCGAAGACGAAGACGAGCTCATCCAGGGCATTTCGAAGGATCACAGGCAGTTCAAGCTCATCGTCGGTAGCCCGGCGAAGGAGCACCTTTTGGCGCAGAGTGTCAAGGCTGCGCAGACGAAGAACAATAACGCTCTGAGCTATCCGACACTGTTCGCCTGGCATGATAAGTCTTTCTTCCCTTCTTCGGTCCCATCTTGCATGACCCAACGCTTTCTCTCGGCCCTCTCTACGCAGCGCAGTCAAAAACTGGCACAGCATGTATGTTCTTGTCGCTTCCGACTTCCCTCGTCTCGCTGGTGACCTTCTCAAATTCGCTATGGCTGACCCTTTCAACCTGCAGTCTGCGTCAAGGTCTTCACTTCAAGACAACAGCGAACGGACGTGCGTATGGTCACGGCGTCTACTTCGCTCGTGAGGGGGAGACTTCGCTCGGGCATTACTCGCAGCCGGCATCGAACACCTGGAAGGTACGCAAGACCTCCCATTCTCGCCTCGCTAACGCCCCCACGAGCTTCGCGGTCACATGCGGAGATGCTAACCTTGTCTGGTCGGCTCAGAACGCGGAGTTCGGTGTTGCCAAGCTTGCTGCTGTCTGCGAAATCGCAAACTCGCCCAAGGAGTTTGTGTGCGCCTCCATTCACCTTTCCTCTTTCTGAGTTGCATTGCTTACTCCCTCGATGGAACAGCTCCACAAGCCCGTACTTCGTTTGCGATAAGCTCGATTGGATTCAGTGAGCCGTTCCTTACTTTCTCCCGCAGCGCGGTCTGACTCGGGTTCTTCAGATGTCGCTACCTCATTGTTCAACGTGGCACGACCTACAACCATAACGCTGCCGAAGCCGAACAGTCTTCCGCTGTTACTCCCGCCCATTCCGTCAAAACCGTCAAGCTCGACCCAACCTACCCTCTCACCCTCAATCGTGCCGCAGTTGAAATCCCCGACATCGCCGACAAACTCAAAAAGCTCGAGTTGGCACTCACCGACCAGGTCGAGGACCTCCATGACAGCGACAACGAGATCATTAGGGAGCCGACGATCGTTCTCAACACTCCTTCCTCGTCTGCGGCCGGCGGCGGAAACGGTGGTAGCAAGCTTTCCAAGATCAAGCGCGCCCTCTCTGGCGCAGTTCTCGGCGGTAACAGCAAGGGCAAGGGCAAAGCCAATGACGACGCGCCAGCCCCGCCACCCGAAAAGGTCGACAGATTCGTGCCGTGCGATGAAGAGCGTCTCAAGCTCGTCAGGTTACTCCCGCCACCGACAAACCCGAATAGGGCCGCGCTGGCGACGCTGCAGAAGGAGGTCAAGGCGATGATGAAGACGCAGGGGGAGAAAGGTCCGACTGAGTCTGGGTTCTACTTTGATCCGGTGCGTGACCTGGTCGCCCTGTCCCCTTCCAGTCGTCCGTCGGGACTGACCAGCAGGCGGATGTGCAGGAAAGAAGTGACGGTAACCTGTTTAACTGGGTCGTCGAACTTCCGAGAGAGAGCTTCGACCAGGAAATCCCCCTCGTGAAGGACATGATTGACAAAGGCGTCAAGAGTGTTCTCATGGAGATCCGTTTCGGAGACTCGTGAGTCGCTGTCTACTTCCTGCCTTGCCTGTGATCGGTTCCTCCTAGGGTGCTGATTGAGGAGGATCTGCAGATACCCCTTTTCGCCGCCCTTCTTCCGCGTCGTCCACCCGAGGTTCTTGCCGTTCATCCATGGCGGCGGTGGTCATGTCACCGGCGGCGGATCCATCTGTATGGGTACGCTGTGCTCCCTTTTGGCCGTTTTCCCTCTCTTCTTCTTCTTACGGCGTTCCTTCACGCTGACACAACTCGCATGCCGCTTTCTGTGCCTTCGCCGTCGTCACTCCTGCCCTCAGACCTTCTCACCAACGACGGCTGGTCGTCCATCTACAGCACCGAGGCGATTCTGCTCCAGATCAGGGTCGCCATGTCGAACCTCGAACCGAGGCCAGCAAGGTTAGACTCGCGCAACTGGGGTATTCCGTATGCGGTGCGTCTTGCTTTACGTCTTGCCTCATGTCTTCTCTACCCGTCTTTCGGTCAGGGCAAACCGCGATAGCGTAGCTTTGCTGTCCTTGCCTTCCTTGCCTTCTCTTTCCTTCCGATCTTCCAACCAAAGACTGACTTCGATTGGATCCGTCTGCAATACAGATGGACGAAGCTATCGCCGGCTTCAAGCGTGCGGCCGCGACGCACGGCTGGACCGTTCCAGCGGAACTCGAAAATCTCACTAGGTCCTAGATGGGCCATAAAATTGGTCAGTCTGGTACCGGCGGTGAGAAGGAATCTGCTTCTTGCTTGTAAGAATTCTGTTCCTCCCTTCTTTTCCCTTCGCTGTGCCGTCCATTTGTAGCTTTTCTCCCTTCCCTAAACCTCGCTTTTTGCTGTTGTCCGTGCCGTAGTCTCCCTTCCTCTGTTCCATTTTCTCCCCTTCCTTTGTGCCTACCTCGATGTGATCTGTGCCATTACCGCTTGCATCGCAGACGCCGCTTGAACTCGGTCTGGCAGAACGTGAAAAGCAGAAACGGCTTCTTTCGTCAGCGACAACGGAGGGCGGTTGCCTCGGTTCTTGCATGTGGATTAGGACACTCTAATCCGCCTTATGGCCAGTGACGATTTCTACAAGCGATGCGCTCGCGTGCTCTTCCTGAACGGCCGGCTGACCTTCTCAATCCAGCTTTTCCTTTCCTCTTGACGGACAAGGAGACCCTATGCTGACACGTCTTGTTCGTAGGTGTACACGCCCAAATATCGCTTCCTCTATTGTAGGTTCCCTGCCTTGGTGGCTATGCGAGAGGTGCTCCATTATCCTCTCGAGATCTCGACATCGTCTGCCGATGGCATTTTTTTTCTGTCGCCTGGTGCGTTAACTTGACAAATCAGGTGCAGAAGAACTACGATATGTTGCTGACAGGCTTCAGGGAGAGCGAGAGAGAGAGGACTGATGCAGGCGAAATGGGAGTCAGCAAGTGATGGCCTTCACTTGCGACATCCGGTTTGCACCTCGACGTTCAGCTTAACGTTCAAGGCAACCAAGATGGGCATGCGCGACTGACGCCCCGGCTCTCGGTGAAACTGATCGTACAACGACAGCGCAACAGCAGGAAAAGAATCAAAGCGGGAAGGGGAACACGTCCGGAAGAAGGATGCGGAGAAAAAGGTGGAGCACCGTACACGTCCGGCAGGGCGAGACAACCCAATTGACCCATGATTGATTGGCTCTGGTTACCTTTGACCTTGTCTGTTTATGCAACGAGCCAAGTGCAGGGAAGGCGCCGACAGTACTGTGCAGCAGCAGAGCCGCGTCAGTATAAGGTCGGTGCCGCCTTCCGCTGATCGCTTCTGTCCCTGTCCGCTCGCCGGCGTCTTCTCCGCCAATTCTCCGCGCTAGACTTGATCGTCAGGGGCGGGGGGGGATGCTCGAGACACCAGCGTGAGAAACGGTCGGCAACAAACGAGAAAAGGCAAGCCAGGCCTGCGCAAAAATCAAGGCTGAGCTTGGAGCAAGAAACAGAGAAGCAGGGGGCTCAACACAGGACGGAAGTCGATCTAAGCGAGTCAAGGAGATGGGGAAAAAGATGGTCCGGATGGAAAGAGTACACCGGGGTCGGAGGGAGCGGGTAGGAGGCGATGCAAGGTCGGAGAGGGAGAGCGACGTCTCGGAAAAGGGTGCTGTAGGAGTGGTGTAGCAGTAGCGATCGCTACCCTAGCGAGGGAACTGTAGCCAAGCGCGGAGAGAGAGCCTCGACACTTTCGACTGGCTCAGCCGGGACCGCCACTTTCTTCACGGATCCTGCTAAGAAAAGCAACACTCACGTACTATAAATGTCAGTAGTGCTCTCAGCTACCGCCTGACCCAGCTGACTCCGTTCAGCTTGACTGCCTTGTTCTCCCCGCAGCCAGCGCTCGCCTCCTCTTTCTCCCGACTCAGGTCAAACTCAGCTTCGGGTTGAAACCGCTTCATGCAGTGTCATACCACTGCAGACGACGATCACAGCTGGCAGCACTACCTCGCCGACCCACTCGACGCCCACTCGCCTCCACAACCCTCGACCAAGCAGCCTTCTCCCTTCCCTCACTCGGCGCCGACTCCAGGCGCTTCAACTGCCAGCTCCGGAGACGCTGACTCGCCGGGAGTAGCGTCAGACTCGTACTCGATTGCCCACCTCCCCGAAACTGCCGGTACCTCCCTCGCAACCTCGCCTTCAAACTCGCACTTTTCCGCCTTTCCCCCTCCGTTCATGGACCCCAATGGCCCAGGTCAACCCCTGCCAGAAGGTCTCGAGCAACTAGCTTCAAACTGGTATGCCCACCAGCAGGCCCTCGCAGCCTACTACACGCATGCAGCTGCGTTGGCGCAGAATGGGATGGGTATGCCTGCGGGAAGCGGGGTCGGAAACGTGCTGTCTGCGCCGCACAGTGGGACAACGACGCCGGCGGGCTACCCTTCTCTACCGTTCCCGACCTCGATCCCCCCGCCTTACGCCGCTGCAGGCTCCTCCATCCCTTTCCCCACCCAGCTTCCGCAGGAATGGATGACCATCGCTAAGGGCGCGACCCCTTATCCCGGCGCCCCTCCGTCTCTTCCCCCTCCCGCCGGTCTTCCAAGCTTTCCGTCCGCCTACCCGCCCTCGTCTTCCGCTTTTCCCCCACCACCCGCTCTCAACCATCTCGGCCAACCTGCGCCCTCACATCAGGGTGTGGATCCGAGCCTTCATGCCCTGCATGCTAGTCTCGAGGCGCAAGCGAGGCTCGCGGCAGCAGCGGGCTCAGGCGGAAGTAGCGGCACGGTCTTCGAGCTTCCCCACCAGATGGCGGCTCCGAGCACGTCCTCATCGACGGGCGCGCACAGCCGCAGTCACACCGGTCCTTCTGCGCCTGTAGCGAAGCGGAGTAGCTCATATCTCAAGGCAGCGCATGGGCTATCCGTGGCGGCTCACTCCCGCAGTCGGACGCAGCCCGCCCAACACAGCTCGCCTCTCGCTTCTCCCGCCCTTCTCCCCCATCACTCTCACGAGACGTACGGCTTTCCCTCCACCGCCTCTCCTGTCGCCTCTCCCACCCTTGCGACGCATCAGCGTCCTCTTCCTCCTCTCCCTCCCAGCCGGGTCGGGCCAGCATCGACGGCTCCCGGCGGACATCTCAGTGCAGCGCAATCCCCTCTCACTTCGACCTTCATTATTCCCAATGTCTATCCTACACTGTCGAACGGTGTTCCGCCTGCCGCCTCCCCGCCACCTCCTCATCCCGTTGTTGACTACGACTTCTCCTCTCTCGAGCAAGACCTCGATCGCTTTTCCTCCCTTAGCGGTTTCGCATCTGCGGCTGCTGCCGCCATGGCAAGCGTCAGTCCTGGCGCCACGCACGGTACTGCCTCGACTACGGCTAGTGCAGGCCGAGGATCGTCGCAGCGAAAGCCGTCTGACTCGTATAACGTCGGCGGCTACGGTGGTACTGGGACACCACGCCTGGCGCATGATGCCCTACCGAGTCCGAAGATCCTTGGCGACGTGTTGAGCGACCCCCTCTTTTTCTACGGAAGCCAGAAGGCCTCTCCCATAGCATCCACAGGTAGTAACGCGACTACGCCCGCCTCAGCCGCCGCAGCAAGCAGTACGGCAGGAGGCGCGAAGGGACCGACGGGCTCAAGTCCAGGTGGAAGCGCAGCGAGTCCCGCTGGATCAGCCGTGATTGACGAAGAAGGAGCAGAATTGCTCTCGCACAAGGATCCTATCGCAGCGCAGGTCTGGCGTATGTTCCACAAGGCGAAGAACACGATGCCAAACGGAGCGCGTATGGAGAACCTTGCCTGGCGTTTGATGAGTATGACCTTGAGGAAGCGGCGGGAGGACTCGGCGGGGGCAGGGCCTGCAGGTGGGCCGCCCCCTGCGCCTGGTCAAACGCCAAGTCCAGGTGGAGAGGACGCTCGCATTCAGCGAGCGCTCGAGGAGGCGATTGAAGAGCAGAGGGAAGAGAACGAAGAGCGGGACACGGTTCAGCCGCTTGGGAAAGGTGCGAAGACGGGTAGAATGCGAGGCGGCAGGGAGAGGAGCGACTCGAGTGGGGCGAGGAGCATGCCTGCACCGTCGGCGAGCTTTCAGACGCTGGCACAGCAGCAGCAGGCTCAAGGTGAGGAAGAGGCGGAGGAGGAGCGAGGTAGGCGGCGAAGGACGAAGAGCGGGACGGCGAGCAAGAGTAACAGTGCTACGCCTGAAGCCGAAGCGCCTGCGTACGTTATCGTTTCAGTATCACTCCCGCGCGCTTGAAATACTGATCTGACTTTGATCCCGCAGCGACACGATGGACTGGCGTGCGATGAGCAATTCTCGCTCGCGCTCTCGCGCACCGGACATGATGGACTGGCGCGCGGCGTCGAGGTCGCGCTCTCGAGCTCCCGACTTCCGTGTCGCGGCCGCACCTCCGGCCATCGATTCTACCCCGGCTATCGCCAACTTCTCTCGCTTCTTCAACGACTCGGGCTCACTCCCTTCGACGAATGAGATGACGCCTCCTCCGCTTCCCGCCTCAGCGGCGGCGGCCTCAGCGCCTGTCTCGGCAGCCGCACCTGCTCTTGAGGTAACGACTTCTCTTCCATCCACCGCCGTCCCGCTGCCGATGCCGTCTCTCCCGGACGACGACAATCAGGCAGCGCTCGCCGAGCTGGCCACATCCCTTGGTCTCTCGCCGCAAGATCAGGCGCAGCTGTTCGGCTCGGCGAGCGCCCGCTTCGACGGCCACAGCCTGCTTGACCTTCCTTCGCCAGGTGCAATCACCTCTCCACCTCCGCCCATCGCCTCTGTCGTTGGTTCTCCCCTCACCGTTGGTACGACCGCCCCGCCTTCTCTCTCCGCCTCGCCTCAACCCAATACCTTTTCCTTCCCTACCGGCCTCCATGGGTCAGGGCCGGATCCCAACCTCGCCGCTATCGAGAGTACGCTCAACCAGCTTATCAGCCTGCAACATCTCTCTCATCCTTCTCCTGCGTCCTCCCCTACATCCTCCTCTCACCCCCACTTCACGGAGACGCCCTCTTCCTTCGTTGCGGCAAAGAGTCCACTTTCGGCGTCTTTCACCCCTGACTCGTTTACGGCCCTCAACAAGCTGCCACGCCTTCCGTCTCTCCCGTCTACATCTGCGGCCAATCTGAGCTCGTCAGTCCCAGCATCTGGCTTGGGCTCGTCGCAGGCGCAGCAGCACCTACAGCAGTTCGCACCGGTATGCAGGCTCCCTCTCCGCTCGTCAGCAGACAGTGCTGACTCGTCCATCATTTGGCAGAACCGCAAGCCCTCGAATCTTGGCGCATCGACCTCGTCCGCCCCTGCCTCCCGCCGCGCTTCCGCTTCTTCGCCTAGTCCATACCTCAATGCCACGACACTCGCGCAGTCGAACCACCGCAATCACTACTCCTCCTTCGGGGCTGCGGCAAGTGCTGCCGCCGGCGGGACTACTCCGACTCCAGCTTCGGGGCTGAGCCTCGCTCGCCCGCCGCATCTTTCTACCGAAGTCTCGCAACCTTCGACCCCGTACAGCGAAGCCGCTCCATCTCATTTCTTCCCCTCTTCGGCGCCAGTGCAACCTGCCGTCTTCGGCTCGCCCAATCCTCCCTTATTTGGCGAAGGCACCGACACTGCCCATCTCCTCTACGACTACTTCCACTCGGCCCACAACGCTGCCCCTTTCCTTCCGTCGCCCTATGTCAACGCGCAGCAGCTCGAGACATTCGGTTCTGCCCCGAGCGGTGTTGATCCTTCTCAGCTTTTCAACAACGCGTTCGGCGGTCCATCAGCGGCGGCGTCCCCGTACGGTTCGGAAGGCTCAAGTTGGGGTATCAGCCCTCGTTCGGCGATGGAGTCGCCCGCAGCAATCGGTTCTCCAGAGGACGAGAAGACTACGACCTCCAAGGCGAAACGACCGGTTCCCATTCGAGCCAACAGTGCCGGTACCATGCCGTCTTCCGCGGTAGGCAAAGCAAAGTCCGCGCCGACCTCGAGGGCGCACTCTCGGTCGAACACCATCTCTCTTCCATCGACGATCCAGGAGGGTAAGACGCTTGACCTGGACGCTAGCAGCGATGACAAGGGCGGGCCGGAGAAGAAGGCGGCTGTGAGCGCCAGCAAGGCGCCGAAGAAGGATGCGGCGGACGGTGGGCCAACAAAGTGCTTGAACTGCCAGACTACGGTACGCTTGCTCCCCCGCTCTATTTCCAGAGTTTGGCACCTGACACTTTTTTCCGCCCGGAGAACACCCCTCTCTGGCGGCGCGACACCGAAGGACGACCTCTCTGCAACGCCTGCGGTCTCTTCCGCAACCTCCACGGTGTCGATCGTCCTGCCAACCTCAACACGGGCGTGATCAAGAAACGCAACCGCAAGTCTGGCCCGAAGGACCCGAATGCGAAGAAATCAACGGCACGGACGGCAGCGCGCAAGAATAGCATTTCGGGGCTGTCGTCGGGTGGGAGTGGGGCGGCGGCGAAGAAGGAGAGGGCGGGTGCTGGAGCACCTTACCCGAATGCGGCGGTGAGGGCGCAGCAGCAGCAGCAGGACTAGCGGCTGCTTTCTCTCGGCCCTTCTTTTCTTTGTACTGTCTCGCTCGTCTCGCGCCGTCCACTACTACCCTACACGCATAGAATCGCCGTCAACTCACGCATACCTGTACAACCTGTGCAATTTGTCCCCGTCTTCCGCCATGCCGTTAATCTCCTCCTTTAAACCCCTGCACTCCTACTTTTTATTCGCCTCCGCATGGTTGCTCGCACCGTACTCCGTACTTTTGTCTCTTCTGCTGCTGTATGTGTAGGGATTGTGGTAGACGCAGGTCGTGTTTCTCTACTTTTTCCTCCCCACACTGTAACCTTGTTGTTCTCCCCGGCATTCCTTTCGAGCGCTATCAGCGCTCGTGAGTCAGTGCGTTGATTGTCGTATGGGGTGTCTGTCTGTGTCAGCAGCGGAAGGAGAGAAAGGGATCGGAACCTGAGAGAAAGAAAAAAAGGTGGTCGATGGAAGAGGAATCGGAGGGGGTGTCTGCACGGGTTGTCCTGGTCGCTTTCAGCCCATGCGCTCGACACGCTGACGATGACTGGGTTCTTCGTGACCAGGACGCAGGTGGTGGACGAGGCAAGATCACCTTTTTTTTTCCCTTAATTCATGAGAAGGAAAGCGGTTCGTCACACTTCGTTTTCCCTGTCACTTTCAGCTAGAGACCGCCCAGCAGCATTACAGCAGGAGTGAGGTACCCGCCAGCACTTGCTCGTCCGTCCTATCCAAGATCACATCGCATTGCGACCTGCCACGCCCTTTCTGGAGCTGCAACCTCATCATCTTGAAACCCTCTCCTTATTCGCTTTTAGAGTAACTCTGGAGCCATGCTGCACAGACGGCGGCAAGATGGTGACCCAAGATCTACCACTCAACCGATTCAGCATGAACGTCAATCTCCTTCAACCTCCAACTCGATCTCTCAACTATGGTCAGGCAACTCTCCACACGATAATTCGACCAGAAGGAGAATCATCTACATCGTAGCAGGAGCCGCTTCCTTCCTCTTCCTCCTCCACCTCCTCTCCAGCCCCTCAGACTCGACTACCGGTCGTTCGGGTCGATCCTTACCAGGTTTCGGATCTCGAAGCCAATTCTCGTCGTCTAGGCGCACAGACGCCCTCGTCCGTGCAGCGAGGAAACAGAGGGCAGCTGCGTCGGTCAGTCGAGGTGGTACAGGCGGTTACGGTCCCGCCAACTTCTCTGAACCCCCGCCGTTCACCTTCTGCCCCACGTTTGGACCAGGGGATGAGCTGGGGAATGTGTACGGGCGCGAGGCGGTGCTCAAGACGAGGGCGCATGTCGGAAGCAGTGAGCGGGTGAGGAAGGTGATCAAGAGGGCCATGGCAGGTTTGCCCATCACGGTTGGAGTGTTGGGCGGATCAGTCAGTTCGTGCCATGGGTTGGATGCGACGCAGGCTCATCCGTTGGGTAACCCGGTGGGACCAAACTGCTACCCGCACAGGCTGTTCTCGTGGCTGAATGATGTCTTCCCGCATCCGGCGAACGAGTTGACCAACGGTGCTTGTGCGTTTCTCCCCCTTTTCTCCACTCCCTGCCTTGTGCCGATCGAGCTCTGGTCGTACAGTGAGGCGTACTGGTACCTCGTACTTTGGCTTCTGTTCCGAGATGCACCTTCCCGACCGCGTCGACCTCGTGATCGTCGAGTTTGACACGGAAGATCCTCAGTCCGTTCTGCCTCTGCCTCCCTATGGTACCGACACTAACTTTCCTACCTTGCAGTGACCCGACTACGCTGTCAACCACCGACCTCCTCGTCCGCTCTCTCCTCCTTCGACCGGATCAGCCAGCTGTCATCCTGCTCGGGCACTTCTCGCCGCAGATCCAGGGTGAACATGGTTTCGCAGGTCCGGAGGTGTGGCATTCGGCTGTTGCGCAGTTCTACGATGTTGTGCACTTGAGGTGCGTATCTTATCACTCCTTGCGATAAGCCGACCTAATCCTTTCGTCATTACAGCGTTAAGGGTCTGCTCTACGAGGAGTACCTCATGAACCCCCAGAAAGTTCGTCAATCCTACTTTCTCGACCCGATCCTCGCCAACAGCAAGGGTCACGAGCTCCTGGCCGACACCATCATCGCCTACCTCGAATCCGAGATCTGCCAAGTGTGGGACCAAGCCGCACTTGAAACCGACCTCGCCTTCCTAGGCGGGTCGAAGCAACCGATCTCCCCTCTCAACATCGGGGATGACTACCCCTCTCTTCTCTCTGGTAAAGGTCTTCGCAAAGCTGCCGATGCTGGTCTCGACGCCGAAGATTCCGACACGGCCCAATCCGGTCGTGCAGGCGCCAGGTCAAGCTACCTCCGTATTCCTCCGTTCCGAATCACGGACAAACCCCACACGCTCGCCCACTTCCGCGAAATCAAGCCCCACTGTGCCTCCGCCAACGACCTCATCAACCCCTTGCCTCAATCGGTCTTTGCTGGTTCAGGCTGGAACCCCGTCCAACCTCGCCCTGACGACGAGGATGAGACGCACTACTGGTACACGGACATGCCAGGGTCGTTGCTCAAGATTCCGATCAAGGTCGGAGCGGGAGACATTGCGGTTTATTACTTGAGGGGGCCGGAATCTGAAGGGTGGGGGACGCTGTCGTGCTGGGTTGATGATAATGTCGAGGGGGCGGTTGAGTTGAAGGGAAGTTGGGATAGGGAGTATGGACAGCCCACGTGCGTTCAGCTTGCGCGCCTTTTTTCATGTTTCCTTCTTGCCCTCTTTGCGCCCCCCCCCCTTTCGCTGTTCCCACTGATCCGCGGCCTTGCTGATCCGTTCGCGTGCTTGGTGCAGTGTGACCCAGATTGACCAGGGTGTCACTGCGGGTCCTCACTACGTCGTGTGCGAACTGCAAGGCCAGCCCGGAATCGACCACGCACGCGCTAAGATCTTCGGGGTGTTTGGAGTCTAAGTGGAGGGGAGTCAGAGCGGGGGAGAACACGGTTTGCAGATGTGGAAGAAGTGGTACGAGGGGAAGTCGGAGGGGAAGGAAAGGGGATTCTTGTTGGGGTTTCGTTCCTGATCTCTCTCATCTTTATTATCGGCTTGCTACGCGTCGTCATCATCTACATCGTCATGTCTCTCCTCTCTACGTCGTCGTTGTGGTCGTCGTTCTGCCGTTCTGGAAATACATTTTGATACCCCTAGTTCCGTCCTTTAGTATCAAGACTGCCAAGCAGAGCACGTCCGTGCGAGCCACGATCGAGAACGAGCTAGGTAGCGTGTAGTCCGAAAGCGAAACAAGTGAAAGAATGACAACAGAAACTGCAGAGAAAGCTGTACAGGCGACACAGTCTTGCCCTTTCCTCTCTTAAGCCTTCCCCTTCCCCTTGTCCTTCTTGGGCTTCTGTCCTCCAGCTCCCCCTGCTGTCCCCACCCCACCCGGCGCACTCCCCCCGAGCGCAACCTTGACCGGCGCCGTCCCGCCACCCACTCCCTCCGCCTCCTCGCCTTCCATCCCAGCCAACGGATCCTCAAACCCCCGTCGAGCCCGCGTAATCTCTTCTTGCATGAAGAGGAGTTCGTCGAGTCGGGCTAGTTTTTTGGGGTCCCGGCGGAGGGCGAATCGGAAGTCGTCGACTTTGATTTTGCCTCGGTTTGTCGAGATGAGGTGGGCTTGGGCGCACTGTGGCTCGTCGAGACATCAGAGGGGTTGTAGAGTGGGGTCGGAGGATGGGGAAGGGGAAGGGAGAGGGAGAGACCAAGGGTCAGCTACGAGTGCTGCGCGAAGAAAAGGGCAGGGCAGGGCAGGAAGAAAGGTGAGGTGGCGCACAATGTCGGTAATGTGCTCGATGACCAGTTCTTCCATGACGGCGATGGTATCTGGTGCAGGGTTGTCGTCCCCGAAACCGTACATCATGGGTGCGACTTGTTTGGGGCAAGAAAGGGTCAATCGGCTGCCTCTCAGAGTGGATCCGCCCTGTGTAGGACGGGGGAAAGGGCAGGACGGACGGTCTTTCGCAAAGAGTCCTTTCTTGGTGATACGTCGTGGTACGGGCTGCTGTTTGGCGGGGGGCTGTGGTTGTGCCATGGTCGGTCGGGGATGGGGAGCGGGAAGAGGGAAAGTCGGAAGGTGACCTGCGAGAAAGAGATGAGCAGGTGCGCAAGAGAGTCTCGAGGAGTGGAGGTACGTACGGGTGACCAGCTGAATCGACTCGAGACTATGAACCCGAGTTGCTGATGTAAGTTGGACGAGAGAATGACGAGAAGAGAACCCCTCGAATCGCTTGGAGCGCTTGATAGACTGAGGAAGGCGGTTATTCAAGTGTGTATGTAGGGGTTAGTCGAGCGTAATCAGCCTGCACTGGGTCGAAGTGAGCGATGCAAGCCAAACCAGAACTTGAGAATGGTTTCCTTCCACTATGGCTCCATCAACTCGCGTTAAGGCTGTCTTGACTGTTACTGGAGCATCCAGAAACAACGCACAAGACACTCGAACCTCAGATGGACTCGCTGCCTTTGCTGCTGGTCATCTCGTCGCACTCTGGAATTCAGCAGTCAGTCTCATCTTTCTCTCTCTGCACGGCCCACGAGGACTAGCTGATCGAGCCATCTGCAGGAACAACGCCGAAGTGGCATCCACCGCACCTTGGCCGGTCATCAAGGCGACGTAACCTCTCTCAAGTTCGCTCATCAAGGTGCAGGAAATGGAAACAAGTCCAGCTCTTGCTTCGTGTCCGGTGACGCCACGGGTTCGGCAAGGGTCTGGAAAGAGGACGCACAAGGCGAGGTATGCCGTCCCGTCCTGTCTCATGGGCCATTCAAGCTGATCGGGGTTTTCTCCTCAGTTCACTACTGTCGCCGTCCTCCCTGGTCATTCTGGCTCCGTCTCGGCCGTCGAGGTTCTCGAAGCACCGGAGAGATTAGAGGCGGATAAAAGCCTGCTCGTCTTGACTGGAGGGTCGGACAGTCTCGTGCAAGTATGGAAGGTGTCGTCGAGGGGAGAAGGTGAGCCTCCTGTCTTCTGGTTCAACGCCGTCTTCTGGTCCAACGCCGGCAAGGCAGATGCGCTGACGCTCGTCTACCCGCAGCTGAGCTCATACAGAAGTTGGACCTGAAAGGCAAGATCCCGCTGGAAATGGCGCTTTGCTACCTTCCGTCTTCCTCCAGTTTGTCGTGTCCCTAACCGACCTTCTCAGGCTCCTTCCGCTAACGGCATTCCTCTTCAGGCCTAGTGCTCGCCGTTGGCGCCACAGAAACTCGCATTCAGCTTTTTACGTCGCCCTCGTTTGGCAAGCCTAGTGTGCGTTCTTGCGCTTTCGATCCTTCCGCACTGCTCATACTCTTTGTCTCTGCCCGTAGTTCCGCAAATCCCTTTCTCTCGAAGGACACTCCGACTGGGTTCGTTGCCTATCTTTCGTCACTCCCCTGCCGACTACCTCCTCCCCCTCGTCGCCATCGACCTCGTCAAGTCTTACTGCTCCCTCTGCATACGACGTCGCGCCGGGCGAGGTTCTCCTCGCTTCGGGCTCGCAGGACAATTACATTCGTCTTTGGCGCTTCTCTCGCCTGCCGACCTCTTCTACCTCGGCCGCCCCTGCCGCTGCTTCGGCAGAAACCGATAAGGCGACGGGCTTCGATGCCCTCGACGAGCTGGACAAGACTTTGGCAGAAGCGGAAGCGGGCGAAGAGGAACTGCGCGTCAAGGCACATGACTTTACCGTCGTTTGCGCTCAAGATGGCGAGGCGGGTGGCGAGACCTTCTCATGCGCGAGCGAAGCCGTCTTGCTTGGTCATGACGCCTGGGTCACCGGTTTGAATTGGGCACCTTTACCTTCCACCTCTTCCGCTGCATCTTCCCGTTCTCTCCCACCGCTTCAACTTCTCTCCACCTCTGCCGATCGCTCCTTAATCCTCTGGACACCCCTCCCCTCCGATACCCCGCTCTCCGCCGGTGCCCCCTCAACTTCCTACACCAAAACCTCTCCGCATGCTTCAGCCTTCGTCTGGACCTCCATCCGGCGATTCGGCGAGTTCTCGTCGCCTACGAATCTTGGGTTCTTTGGCGCTTTGTGGGGGAAAGATGGACGGAGTGTCATGGCGAGTGGGTGGGGAGGGAGTTGGCATGTCTGGGCGCTTCCTACGCTTCAACCTGGGCAAGCTCGAGACGACGAAGGGGAGGAGGAATGGTTACCGCAAGTCTCGACTACGGGTCATCTGGGCGCGGTTAGGCAGGTGCAGTGGGAGCCGGAAGGGGAGTATCTGTTGAGTTGTGCGGCCGATATGAGTACTAGGTTGTGGGCGCCTTGGAGGAGGAGGGAGGAGGAGGGTGGAGAAGAGGTCGAGACTTGGCATGGTGCATTTGATCTCCCGCCGGATTCGGCTTTCCTCTTCTCGATAGAGAAGTGGTTACTGATACGCGAACCTCTTCCTACGTCCTACAGAACTCGCTCGCCCGCAGATCCACGGCCACCCCCTCTCCTCCCTCTCCTTTACCGCCCGCAACAACCGCCTACAATTCGTCAGCGGCGCGGACGAGAAGGTCGTCAGGGTTTTCGATGCACCTGGGGTCTTCCTCGAGAGCTTGAAGAAGATTGCCAAGGTGGATGCGGCGGAGGAGAATGGGAAGGAGAGGCCGATGGCGGCCAACATCCCGCCGTTAGGGTTGTCGAATAGGGCTGTGGCTAGTACGCTTGCCTTTCCAGTCCCTTCCGCCTTTTTGCTGAGCCTCTAGAACATGCTGTTACTGACTTTGCTTCGCAACATGCAGATTCCGCAGACGCGGCCAACATTGCTCCTGCATCGAGCGATCCGTTCGATGCCGTGCAGGCTGTCAATTACGATGTTGCAAACCACCCGCCACTCGAGGAACAGCTGCTGGGCTCGACGCTCTGGCCAGAGGTGCGTGTCTTTCGGTCTATACTCGAGCTTCCTTATTTTTCCACCTCGACCCGACTTCTTCCTCCACCGAAGCTTTATTCAGCTCACGTATCGGTTGATTCGTGCCTTGCGCAGACCGAGAAGCTGTACGGTCCACCTTTCGAACTCGTCGCCATCGCCTCAGCCCACACGTCCCCTCTCATCGCAACTGCCTGCAAAGCCACCCTTCCCGAACACGCCGTCGTCCGTCTCTTCAACACAGACACCTGGCGTACGATTGGTGACGTCCTCGCTGGTCATGCGTTGACCGTGACCAAGTTGGCGTTCAGTCCTGGTGCTGAAGGTGGGGAGACCCGGGATAGGTGGTTGTTGAGTGTCGGGAGGGATAGGACTTGGAGGGTCTTCGAAAGGGATGAGGGGAAGGGACTAGGTACGTGGTGCCTTTCACGGCTCTTATCCCTGCTTTTGGCGCAGTCGCTACGGCACGAAAAGCACTGAGTGCCTCTGGCTTCGCCTTGTACAGGCTTCTACCGACCTCTTTGCGATTCGAAGGCGCATAGTAGGATCATCTGGGATGCATGCTGGGCTGAGGATGGGAGCTTCTTTGCTACCGCATCGAGGGATAAGACGGTACGCGTTCTCCACGGGGCTCTTCTTCCTTCACTTTCAGTCGCCATTCCCTCGCCTTCTTCGGCCCGCTCTGCCTTTCCCTTGAGTGGCCTTCTGGGACATCGTCTGACGGGTGCGTGGCGATGCAGGTGAAGCTTTGGACGCCCACACCCTCGGCTCCAGCCGGCGAATCCATCTCCTTCACCTGCGCCGCTACCCTCAAGTTTGCCGAAGCGGCTACTTCCGTAGCTGCGGCCGTCATTTCTACAACTGAGGGATCAAAGCATGTTCTGGCTGTCGGACTCGAGAACGGCGAGATCAGGGTGTTCACTTCGGCCAAGGCGGAGGGAGGGTGGGAGGAAAAGGTGGTGCTTGAGTCTGCGTGCGTGTTCTTTCCCCTTATAGCCCTTCCTGCTGTTCGTTCCCTGTTTGGTGGGTTGTTGACCCGTCATTGTCCCACAGTACGGCTCACGTCTTGACCGTCTCGACTCTCGCTTTCTGTCCGAAGAAGGATCTCAAGTCCGGATCGGCCAGGTTAGCTAGTGGGAGTGAGGATCGGAGTGTGAGGGTGTACGACCTTGAGCTGTGAGAGTGCGTGTAAAGTCATGAGTATGCTCGGCTTGCGTGCAGCGGGAGAGGCAGAGCAGAGCGAGGTAGAGAGGAAAGAGCGAAAGTACTGCCGAGCGAGGCTCTCGTCCCTTCTTCAAATCGTGATGGGGGAATGTTGACGCCGTCGACTCGATACTAAGATAGGGCGACAGCAGCGGGAGCATGGAGTACGACCAGAACTCTGAACCTACAACGTGGGCTGCAAAAGGTGGATGCCGGTACTTTCGTCGAGACGGTCACCGTTTGCGAGGAAGGGTCCGTATCTTCACCAAAGTCTGAGTGTGTGGTTCAACTCCTCGGTCTTTTCAGCGGATGGATCGTGAACCCTTCTCCCCCCACCTCCCTCCTCAATCCCGACCCCGTTCAACTTCAAATCGGATTGGACTCCTGCCTCGGATCAGGCCGTGGTCGCAATTTCAGCTGTTCCCAGTCAACCGTTCTTACACGCCATTGAGATTCAGGTCAGTCCACGCGCTCTTCTCACCCGACCTCGATGAATGCTGACCTTCTCAACCAGCCGATTCGGAAGTGAAAGCATTGCTCTTCACGCTATCCACTCGCTCATATGCGCAATCCGCGCGCACAGAGTGCCCTAGCTTGATGGCCGGGCGAATCCAGAACTGGTCATGGGACCATGCAAGAATATGTGGTTCCTTCTCGTGGAACTCTTTCGCATCCATCTACTGCATATCCCTCCCATCTACCTCACCTCTCATCATCTATTCCTCTCATGCAAGCTGCTCCCCGCTCTTGACTCTCCCCCAAGCAACGACCTCCCCAACCTCCCTAATCCCTCCCAACAACCTGTCCACCGTCTCCCTCGCAATCAACCCATCATCAACCCCCAAACAAAGGGTGACCATCCCATCCCAGGTGAGAGCTTCGAGGAGCATTCCTTCGCCCCTGTGAAGGCGGGTGCCGAGGAGGAGGGCGGAGAGGCGGATTTCTCGTTTAAGGGTTGATGGAGAGGAGGGGGAGGAGGGAGGGAGGGGGAAAGTGGTCGAAAGGATGCGAGAGACGTCGCCGATCACTGTGAACAAGGACGTTAGCACGCACTTCGGAATTGCTAGTGGGTGCGAAACGAAGTGCGCACTGCTAGGGTTTAACGCAGTCTTCGGTTCCTCGTACGTGATTGGGGGTCTTCCCGCACCACTACTGCATAGATTAGCAAATCAGTCCCCAGCTCGACCTGAACAGTCTCCGAAACCCAGAGATTCCTGACGTACAATAACCTCTTCAGCACCAACGAATAAGCCTCAGCCATGAACAAACTCCTGCTCCTCGCATCCGGCGCCAGCTTCCTCGCAAACTGCTCTTTCGCCAACCTCGCTCCTCTGAACGCCGTCTGTCTGATCTTTGTCGCATCGTTCGGATTTTGCGGATCAAGCGGAAGGTTGGGCAGGTGGATTTGACCAAAGGTAATACGGATGGCGAGGTCCGAGGCGGGATCGCTGCTCGATACGGACGGTGCGGAGACGGCTTCGCGAGAAAGGAAGGGGCGGAAGGAAAAGGGGAAACCGAGGATGATGGGGTGGTAAGGTGCAGCGGGGTGTTCGGTGGCGAAAATGTTGGAGACTGAAAGGGAGATGAGCGAGTAGAGGAGCATGCCTGCGAAACGGGAAGCATAGGTCAGAGTGAGCTTGATGATCTGAGAGAGACTCTTGAGGCTCACTTGGACTGATCCCCTCTTGCTTGCACAACGCTATTAATCTCGACGAAGTCTCCCTGCTGAACCTCATTTGCGGCCATCGATTCCGCGCCTGCACCGGTGGATTCGGATAGGCGATCCTGGGGATGGCGAGCGTGCGAGGATATCGCTGATATCGGATACCGAGGAGGACGCGGTGAATGGCCCAGAACCAGCGTTTTCGGGGGATAGAGGGGTGGGAAGTGGTCGAAGGGCGGGTTTGGGGCGCGGTCGGTGGCACTTCGGTCGCGGTCGTCGGTGGTGGGAGCGATGTCGAAGGTGGGACGGGGGTAGCGGGGTAGTGCTCCTCATTTGCCAGAGGAAGGCGGGAAAGGAGGTCGTCGCTATCGGATCGTCCGATTGACCAGGCTTGTAGAATCGCCGCTGAGACCTGCCAGGGTTGCAGGCGCAGAGATATAGAGGGACACAGAAAGTCGTCGAGTAAGCGGAAAGCTGTAGGCGCAGGAGGCGTCGGTAACGAGGCGGAGGAAGCGAGAGTGAATAGCTCGTTGACAAGCTTGAACACGGACAAGCCGTCCGAAATCTGGGCGACAGATCACAGTGAGCTTGGTATGCAGTGGGAAAACGAGAGACAAGGGCGCACGACATGCGAGATGACCAGAAAGAAGCCCAATTGCAGCGGGTATTCATCGCTTCGGACGAGGACGAGGCGGGCGAGACAGCTGCCTTGGTCCAGCAGCACCCTTTCGCCGTTCAGAATACGCCGATCTTGTACCCCATCCATCGCCTCCTCCAATTCCTGCCCCTTAACACGATGCACGAGCACCGTTTCCCTCGCATTCCGAAGTGCTTCCTCGCCGCCGGGTGGAGGGGCGTAGCGGAACTCGCGCGGCTGGACACCAGGCACCGCAGAATCGCCTTCCACGTCGTGCACAGCAGCGCTCAATAACGGATGCTGTTCCCTCGCCGTTGCCCATGCGAGAACCATCCTCCCCATGTATGCCTCGATCTCCTGCTCACCCCTTTCGTTTGCTGGGCTCGGAAGGGTGACCAGTAATCGCACAAAGGTATCGGATTGTCCATGTATCTGCGTCGCCTGGTCGAATTTGCATTCGAGAAGTCCTAGACGTCGTTTGTAAACTGGGCGAGGAGCAGAGTCGATGTCGACAGATACGGTGTGCCGCGACCAGCGATCGCCAGTCAAGTATCCTGGCCACGACGAAAAGGTCATGGCGACAGTGCAGAGGTGCCTTGACGAGATCGACAACGGTGAGAAAGCCAATGAAGACCTGGCCGATTCCAACGTCGGATTGAGTCGATGACAAACGTATGCTCTGCGGTACCGCAGCAGATCACAGCTACAGCTTCGCCTTCCTCTTCCCATCCTCTCTTGGATACGTCCTTTCCAAAAACTCCCCAATCAACCTCGCCGTCTCCTCCGGTTTCTCGTGCACCACCAAATGCCCCGCCCCTTTCACCCTTGATGCCGACGCGTGCGGAACGGCAGTACCAAGAATGTAGTCGATATCCTCCTCGGGCAGGACGGAGCGGTTGGAATCCGCAAAGATGAAGTGCACGGGGAGGGACCGGGGTAGGAGGGACAGGCGGGAACATGCTCGACGGGAAGCGACTGACATGGGGTCGCAGAAGGTGAGCTACAAATCAACGAGGCGTCAGCTGAGGATGACAGGGTCAAGGGAAAGGCCAGGCGACAAGTGTATAAACAGAGTGCATGGACAGAAGTGAAGAGCGAGAGAGGAATCGTACAGCTTCATCCCTCGCCTCGCACTTCAGCTTTACCCCGTCCCCTTCGACCTCCTCCAAGCCGAACTCACAATACGCCTCCAATGCCCTTCTGTCCCAAGCCTGGAAAAACGGTTTCTTCCCAAAGCTCTCAAGCGCCTCTTCCCTGCTACTCCACCTTTCTTTCCGCACTAACGCACCGGTCGTGAGTTTCTCCATACTTCGAGTAGAGACGTGTGGAGTGGGGAGCACGGGGTCGATGAGGATGATTGAGGAGAAGAGGGAGGGCAGAGCGGATGAAGCGAAGGCCGTAGCGGCGCCGCCGAGGGAGTGGCCGATACCGACTATGAGCCGGTCGCGGTAGGTCCGAGGTGAGGGAATGGATGGCCCAGATGCAGTGGGAGAAGTGTGGTCGAGCGAGAAACGCGCGGGGGCAACATCCTTCGCTGGGGAAAGCAATGTGGGCCCCTGCGAAGGTGGGGAGGAAAGGGTAGGTGAGTCGATGAACGAGATGACAAAACTGAGCAAGTCGCGACCGTGATCTGCCCAATTGACTGCACGAAAAGCAGGTTCAGCAAGGAGATGGAACCGGAAACAGGAACAGGACAGGAAAACGCACAAACATCTCCCAGTACCTGCCTATTAAGCACCGCCGAGTCTCCCTGGTTGATACAATCGAGTGCCCAGACTTCCTCGATAGGCAGGCTCCGCCCGTCCGCTTCTATCTGCTCAAGAAGCGTTTTCAGAGTCGTTTCCCAGACCTCTGCTCGCCACCACACCGCAAAACTCTGTTAGCGTGCGCTCATCTGGTAGAGAATTGGAGACGTACCCTTGTAGAACCCATTTGCATGGGAAAAGACTAGAGTAAGCCCTTTGCCCACCACTTTCTTCTCGGGTCTATACCGATTGACCACCACCGCCAGCTGCTCCTGACCGTCCAGCTCCGTCTGGTCACCGAGCTTGACCTTGTAGCTGATCCCTTCGACTTGGGGGCCGAGTAATGCCTGATACGCCTCGTTTGGGTTGATGCGTTGACCGGGTTTTGGTGGAGTTGGAAAAGGTGAACGGGGCGAGGAAGCGGGGCGGGTGCTACCCTTGTAGGATCTCGGAAACGCGGCGGGTATAATGTGGGTCTGACTTGTCCATCCTGGGTGTATGGGTGAAGATGCAAGTCGAGGAGGAAGTGGGGGAAGTGGTCGAGTGATTGGTTGGGGAGGAAGCAGAGGGAGCAGTGGACCTGTCTCTAGCACGACGCCAGACTCCTGCACGAGTGCGCTGCTAGTCATGCCTAGTGAGGGCAGAAGGACAAGAGAGAGACCGGCTGTTTTTCTCACCTTCCGAGTTGCCGGAAAGGGTCCGGCTAACGATAGGCAGCGACTTTGCCAGGGCATTGACCAAATCTCGTAGAGAGACCACGCCTCGAGAGAGCCGCCAGGACGATGCCAGCGGAAGGGAGCAGCCGCGCTCCTCGCGGCAAGCAAAAGAAGAAAAGTGAGCAAAAAAGCTAAAAGCGTCACGAACAAGTGCGACAGCGATCTACACTGCAAGCTCTACGCCCCTTGCACTCAGCTGTCCGCCTCTATTGGTACCCCTCCAGCCCCTCTAATCCCTAAATCTGCGTTCCATCCTTCCTCTTCATCGGTTCCTCCACCCTCTCCTCCACCTTGCCCTTCCTGCCTCTCTGCCCCCCCTCAATCTGCCTCGTACTCGGCGGGTCAACCGGACCCGCACGCCAATGATGCGTTAACTCCTCGTCTTTGCGAGGTTGCAAGGCGGACCGGAGGAAGAGTTGAGATTTTCGGGCTCGGGTGAGGCGGATCCAGCCGATGGCGGTGACACCTGCAGTGCAGTGCAGGGTGGCGGGCAATGGATCGAGTCAGTGGATGGGTCCAATAACGCGCTGCGTGGAATCGTGAAAGAAGCTCGGCAGGAGGAAACGCACCGATCATCAGACTCATGGCTCCGCCCGTCGCCCAGTAGAATGCAGTGGGGTGCTCTTCAATCCCGCTGGTCAAGTTCATACCTGTCCAACGCGTTCCAGCTTGTCAGCAATAGATCCCGCGAGCATCGGAGAAGACGAAGGCGACGCAAGACGTACCGAAAAAGCCAGCGATAGTTGCGCCCGCGCCCAGTGCGAGGGTTCCGATAGCAGTCTGCGAGGATCCTCTCATCAGTTACCAGTCAACTCCGCCTCAATAGACGAGACAGTGTAAAAGACCAGCTCGGAGAAACGACCACCGCACCTGCAATTCGAGATTCTGCAACCTAACCCGAGTACTCGCCAACACGAGCGAGATGTTCGAGTCTACTTCACCGAGAAGGGTGGAGAGACGTTCACAGGATTCGGAGGTCTCGTCCAGACGACGCTCGTCTGTGCTCGCATTCGATCGAGGAGGGGGGAGCAGACAGAATGGCGGATGACGAAGGGAGGGAATCAGCGAGAACGGAAGCGTCAGCAGTGCGCTTTCGGAAGTTTCACGGGGAGGCGAGAACGAGGCGAGAGCGAAAGGGAGCCTACAATATTCGAGTAAAAGCTCGGCTTGCTGATGATCTGGGGTCTGACGAGTGTACCCTCGAACCTTGTCGCCGATGTACATATGCGCGAGGTCCTCATCTATGAATACGATGCAATCAGCGATATTACCCCTGGCATCTCAGAGGGAGCCACAGAAAAAACAGCTCGAGTAAAGTCCGCACGCACCATCCGCCAACACGCTAGCCAAAGCACTCTGCATCGCCCTTCCTCCCATCAGACAATCCTCGACTGTCCTCTTGCACTCGAGAAGGTCTCGCAACTCTGCTGGAGAAACACCAAATCGCAATTGCGGAATAGTCTTGTAGACGCGTTCTTGCAGTTCCGTCGAAATGTTCTTGAGGCCGCGGACGGTCAGGAGAAGGAGGGCTTCGAGGGCTCTGTAGGATCCGCCTTTCGAGTCAGTGGCTGCAAAGACGTGTCCAACACGAGGCCGACAGTAAGAGAGCAAGCGAAAGATGGAGATGGACGCACCGCAACTCGAACGGCGCCGTACTCTTTGGGCCCGTCGCGCTGCCCGAAATTTCAAGATACCTCATGACACTCTGCACACTCTCGGCCATCTTGCGACTTTGCTCTTCGTCGCAGATGGGGTTGTCACGGTCGGTACCGATCAGGATGATTCTTTTGTGGCGGTGACGGGTGGGAGGAAAACAAGAACAAAACGTCAGCACGCCTGAGGTAGAGGTAGAGGCACGAAATAAGAGGAGAAGAGGCGTACTGGTCGGCAGCGATGATGGCTCGCGTTATGGGAGAACAGAAAATAAGGGATTTTTCGGCGACGATCAAGGCTGGTCGGACGTCGAGGATGTGGGCGTCGAGGGAGCGAAGGTCACGAGGCTAGGGCATCGGCATTCAGTGAGTAGCTTGACCGAGGAACCGCATGAGGCCGCCGGAGGAACAGTTGACAGAGATTACGCACAAGCAATCCAAACTGCTCAATTACGGCTTGTTTATCCAGTTTGTCGTCTGGCTGCTCAATCGTTCCATCTTCTCGTAAGATAAGATCTGTACGTACCCATGCAAACAAGGAGTCAGCATATCCTTCTCGAGTTTTCGACAGGAATGGGTAGGAAAAGGGAGAAAGAAAGAAAGAAAAAGCGAAAACGAGAGCTGACAGTTTGCCTCGATCGAGTCCTTCCCCTCCCACCTGACATCGAGCGGGCTAACGTCTCTGGCAGCAGCATGCCAACTCGACACCAGTTCATGCCTCGAATACGCTATGCCATGGGAAGCGACGGTTCCCTCTGGAGAGGTAGTTGAAGCGCCTGGAGGGCCGAGGGTGACAGAAGATGAGGACGACGAGGTACGGGAGCGGGAAGCGGGGGCGTGAGGAGAAGAGTGGTGGTAGAGTTTGCGGTGGTCGAAGCTGGGCGAGGTGGAGGCGCTCAAGGTGGGGAAATGTCGAAGTGAGGAGAATGAGTCCGCTCCAGATTGTACTGCTCCCGTACGAGCGCAGGAGTGCACGCCTCTTGATGCCTGTGCAGCTGCTCCCGCTACTCCCAGTCGGTCGACGAAGTGAAGCTGCGGAGTAAATGCGAGATGAGGGAAGGCACAGCGCTTCAAGCCCAGCCGAGAGGAGATAGTCCTGCAGAGCATTGGCTAGCTCGACTTGCAGCGATCAAGGTGCTTTGTAAAAGGAAGGAGCGAGAGACGAAGCATGGTCGAAGTCCGCCCACCGTTCAAAAGAGAGCAGCGTCATTGCCGTCTCATTAGCATCACAGGAAGTATCGGATGGTCACTGTATGGCTCGCCGCCAGTTGGGCTGTGAACGAATTATGGGGTCTGTGAACAAAGACGAGCGATGTCGAGGCTAGGCTGGAGCACAAAAAAAGAGAAGGAAAAGCACGCCGAACGTTCAAGGCGTTCATGCGACTACAACAACGACATGCAACGACTTCACAAGCCGGAAGCCAGCCAGAGCGCAGTGTGAACAGCTTCGACCCGCTCCCTCGCGGACATCTGCGGGAGTGGCCAGTGTCAAGACGGGAAGCATGAGAAAAGGCATATATATAGCTGGACGAGCAGCGCGGCGCACACCGCAATCTCGAGATGGGGAGGACCGATTCGTGCATAGTCTTCGTTTCGTTTCGTGTGATGTTTGGAATCAACGCGAGTACCTGTTAAGCCGCCACTTGCACCGAGGAAAGAGGGAACAAGACGGCACGGGGAGAAAAGGGAGTGCTCTGCTAGCGAAGGCGTCCTATTTGAGGACTGCGCAGCTCGTGAGTGCAGCCCACGCGGTGTCGAGATAGGCCAGCCGTGACGAGCCTGACATGCCACCGCTAAACGAGAAGGGCGAAGCGAGGGGAGGGGTCGGGAAGAAAGCGGTCTCTTTGGCAGTCGTCCGCGTCTTTGCCTGCACGATGTTTGTGGTGCCCGCGGTGTTGCACCGTCCTGGATCTCTAGGCTAGGTATCAGGCGTGCTTGACGTGTAACGGAGTCTCGAAGAGGCGATTGTTGCGAGCGTGCTTGAGGGGGCGAGAGAAGAAGACAGAGCCCCGAGGTGAGCTGAGGCACAACGTCTACTGTAGTTCTTAGTAGTTCGTGCGCTTCTTCCCATGCCCTTCGAACGCCGGGCGAGTGTTGGTAGATTCCAACCCTGCGTCCGCTCTTCCTTTCCTCCCCGCCCTCAACTCGTAACGCGGCTTGTTCAAACAGTCAGACAACCGCACGAAAGCTCGACAGCTCTCCTGTCCCCCTCTCTCCCGACGCTAGTCCACCGCGACCGTTTCCCCCCTTCTCGTCTATTTCTCCCCTCTTCCGATGAAACGCTCTTACAACTCTTCCTCGGCCGCTCCACCTCCCAACATATCTCAACAGTCACCTTACGCAGCAGCTTACGCTCAACCAGCCGCAGCCGCTCCCCCTCTCCCTCCCGGTCCTCCCCCGCCTCAACCCGGTGCAACTCAATACGCGCCTCATTACGCTGCCTACGCCGCACCTCCTCAACCTCAAGCACAGCAGACTGCAGCACAAGCTCAGGCAATGGCAGCTCACCCTCAGTACCCGGGGTATGGGTACGGTCAGGTAAGTCTATCTCCTTTTCTCTCTCTTCGCTTCCCTCGAAATCTCACTTTGTTCCGTCATGCAGGCTGCGACTCCCGCTACTGCAGCTTCTCCCTACTCCTCCGTCGCCGTCCCCGACCCCAATGCTGCCGTCGCAGCAGCAGCCGCCCAACAAGCCCACCAGTACGCTGCCTACTACGCCGCCTATGCCGCCCAAGCCCAACAACAAGCCGCTGCAGCCGGCGCCGCTTCTCCCTACGGTGCCGCGCCAGCCCCAGGTTACCCTCCTCAACCCCCTCAACCGGCTTACGGCGCGCCTCCGCCTCCACCCTTGAGCAATCAGAGTCCGGGAGCGCCCCCGTACAAGAGAACGAGGTACGATCAACCTCCTCCGCCGGCTCATCAGCCTCCGCTCCCGCCCGGTCCACCGCCCGCTTCGATGCCACCTTCCATACTTCCACCTGTAGGGGGAAGGAGTGGGCGAGGAATGGATCGTGGAGGAGGCGGAAGGGGTGGAGGGAGAATGGGAGGGTATGATTCGTATGGACCTGGAGATCGAGACAGGGATAGGGACAGGGATAGGTACGACGATCGACCTCCACCGCCTCGGGGTGGTTCGTCTCGAGGCGGAAGAGGAGGAGGACCTCGAGGACCTGCAGGAGGTCGGGGCGTCCCGCCAGGGATGCAAGCTATGGGGATGGGAGGCGGGTATGGCGGTGGAGGTGGCGATGGATATGGGTCGGGCGCGCCGTCTGGACCTAGAGGAGGTTCGGGTCCTAGGGGCCCGAGGGGTGGAGATGACCGTCGAGGCGGGGGAGGTGGACGAGCACCGTCCGTCGCTTCGAACTCATCGGCTGGGAGGCCCATGTCGGGCCTGCCGGGCTCGTCAAAGTATGGTCCGTCAGGCGCACCGCGTGGTCCAGCGGTGCCGACTGCGCCTAAAGGTCCAAAGGGGCTCGCCGCGCCGGGTGGATCGACTCGCGGTGCAGGAGTCAATCAGCAGGCGCCCAGGAAAGAGAGGAAGTGGGGTGCCGGGTCTGGGTCGGGTGCAGGTCCCGAGTCTTCGTCTCGAGGTGGGAAGCATAGGGAGGACAAGGAGCATGAGAAGGAAGGCGCGGCGAAGAGGACTCTGACCGACTTTAGGATTGAAGGATTGAGCATTCCGGAGCTCGAGTGGGAATGGAAGGCGGAGAGGGTTGAGATGGAAATCAAGAAGGCGGCGGAAGAACTCGAGAGGTTGGTCAAGGAGAAGGAGGATGCCACGGTTGAAGGCGAAAGTGTGTTTCTCTCGCTTTTCTTTCGAAGTCTCCGTACTCATGTTACACCGGCGCGCAGACTCTACTGCCGCTGAAGCTCTTTCCGATCCGATCGCTATCAAGCATGACGAACAGCAAGAAGACGTCGACGGCGAAGAAGCCGCCGACATGTCGATCGATCAAATTCCTCCTACCGCCGCCGCTCAGCAGAACGGCCACGATGGCGACGTGTCCATCGAGGATGCCAAGCCTGAGAGCGACTCCACTCCTGCTGCTCCTGCCGAACCTACCGATTCCACCTCGACCGCTTCTCTCGCCACTCCTGCCGCTCCCGCACAACAGCCGCAGCCTTCGAAGGGCAAGCATCGCCTTGACGACGACACTGACGGCGCCTCTGACGATGAAGACGGTGACCTGATCGTTTCCGACGCGAACGCTGAACATGCGAAGGAGAAGGAAGCCAGGGAGGCGAAGAAGGTCAAGGTTGAAGAGGCGGCAACTGGTGCAGACGAAGAAGGGGAGAAAGTTTCCCTCGAGACTCTCCAGCCTTCTCAGCCTCACCCTGAGCAGGTCGAAGTCAAACCAGACGAAATCGCGTCACAGGACATTGCCGCTACCGAGTCCGAAGCAAAAGCAGCCCCAGTCGAAGACGTCCCCAGCATCCCGCCGCCACCACCTTCTGAGCCTGTTCCTCCACCTCCCGCTCCCCCCGCGCCTCGCGAGAATTCCCGCCTTCGCATCTACTTCTCCTCGCCCGTCACCGCCGCTTCCAGCTACACCGTTCCGGTCCCTCCTTCATCGGCGCCAAAGGGTCCGGCAAGTAAAGCTGGTTCGGTTCCTCCCGTCGCTCAACCGTCGGCGCAGGCAGGGACTGAATCCGTGGTGCAGGAAGGGAACGAGAAGGAGAAGGAGCAGGGCAGACAGGCAGAGTCGGCCCCTACTCCTGCGGTCATGAGCGAGACGAAGGAGGAACTGACTCAGCCGGCGCCTGCCGCTGAGGTGATGGAGAAAACTGAGGAAGAGGTCAAAGCCGAGGAGGTACAAGAGAAGGAGGAGGAGCGAGACAAAGAGCCTGCGCAGCTGAAGGAGGAGGAGCGAGACAAAGAGCCTGCGCAGCAGGAGGAAGAGGATGTCGATGGCGAGGCCATCGATGGAGAAGAGTACAACGAAGACGACGTCGATGGCGAGCCTCTCGTTGCTTCTTCCGTCGTCAACGGGGACGAGGCAGAGCCGTCTGCGGCACCGGAGCGACCTGCGCAGACTGGCGACGCCGAGGAGAATGAAGAGGACGAGGCCGACCTTGTCGTGACCAAGGTCGAAGCACCCGACTCGGCCCCTGCCGGCAACGATCCTGCACCAACCAATTCGGCTCGCGAGACATCTCTCGCTCCTTCCACTGCAACCGTTGCTCAAGCCTCGACCTCTACGACGCCACTGCTCCTTCCTCCCGAACCCGCCGGCGACCGCATCTCGATCTCGTACGCTCGGAACACCCGCCGCATGCTACTCGATGCAGATGTGGTCGAGGCGGTGAGAATCTTGAGGGGCGAAGCCAGGATCGAATTGGTGGTCAGGTGCAAGCCGGCCTTGCTAGGAGGTAAGGAGGGAGAGCAAGCGGTGGAGGACGAGTTTAGGGTTTGCAAGGGTATCTTGGTGCGTTTCTCTCCCTTTAATCTGATGTTCTGGGTTGCGGCTGACTGGTCTGTGCATCGACAGGTCGAAGCCCTTGACCCTGAAGCGGACGACTACATCGTCATGGATCGAACCGCTCTCGAACTCGCTTGGCGACCTTCGTCCGAGGAAGATCCCTCGCACTCGCCAGACGCCCTCCTCCCGCCCCTACACCGATTGCTGGTGGCCCCACCGCCGGCGACCACCGCCGATTCGACCACCGAAGCACCTGTCGCTCCCCACCCCGCCGCCCTCTCTCGCGAAACAATTACCGTCTCAGCGCAGCTAGACAAAGCCAACCCTCTGACCGAAGCTCGATGGGTCAAGACGGGTGAAGTCGAGAGTTGGATTTTGAGCTTGGGGATCTCGAATGGAGCGGATCCGAAGGATACGCAGAAATTGAGCGATTGGAGGGGCAAGATCAAGGTCGTTGATCCGGATGCGGTGCGCTACCTCTGCCTTGATGCCCCCTTCTCGGCGCTGACGAAGATGTGTCGCTGTGTTTCTCGCTGTTGTTTCGACGCAGCCTCCCACCATTCGACACGCCCTCGACGCTTGGGCGGCTACTTCGAATGTCGGCACGCTTAACGAGCGAAGAGACTTTGTCAAGAACCACATGTCCAGCATTGATAACGGTGAGCCTGAGGTTCCTTTCCTGTCTCAAATCGGCTTCGAAGGGCTTGCACATAAGCGGCGGAGAGCAGCAAGCTGACTGAAGGTCGCTCTGCTTCTTCCCCTTCCCTTCTTTCTCTGTTTTTCCTTTCGCTCTCGCTCTTTCTGTCTTCTCTCGTGCTATCGTAGTCGTCGAGATTCTCCTCCGACTCACTCGCGGCGATCGAGCCGGTCCCTCGCACTACTCTTCCTCATCCGGCTATCAACAAGCGGCCACCGTCGGCGCCCTCGCCGCCACCCTCGACGCGCCCTTCCCGGATCAACAAACTCAAGTCTCTCTAGCCGTATTGGCCATGTTTCGGTTGTCGGTCGAGCATGCTCAGAAGGCGGGGATCGCTCAGGACGAGATTGAGAAACAGGTTTCAGAGATTGTTAGGGCGTTGCCTCAGCACCTTATTGGAAAGGCTGTGGATGGGCAGTTTAGGGATTTGATGGGGAAAGGTGGGAAGGGACCGAGGGGTGGCTCGGGAGGGAAGAAGGGTAGGAGGGACTGAGCCTCACGTTCTTGTGATCGAGGCGGGAGATAGGCAGGAGGAGGAGCCTAAGCATGGTGGACGCGATGGAGGCGATGGTGTGAAGGCGTGCGGGGCAAGGTCGGAGGGGCGAGCAAGTCTTGGATTGCGAGGACGAAGCGAGGAGGATTCGGCTGATTGCGGAAACGGAGTAAGGAGGGTCCAGCCTCATCATTCGCGAAGGCAGAGCAGACGGATGGCATGGGTTAGGTGATGGAGTTCTTGCTTGCGATGAAGGTCGTCATGTACACGCACAGCGGTCGGGCTCGCGCGCTCACATCGGGTGGACCTTAGGACTCGGAGACGCGGGAGAGGCTCGGATTGGGGTGGACAAGGCGGAGCACCTCGCCCTCGATCCGCTTTCTCGGCTTGGGCGTGCTGGGTCAGGCTGGCGCTGGCGGCCGAGGGCGAAATGGGGGTTGCTTGGGAAGATGACCTTCTCAAGGGAGAGTCCGCTTCGCTTGTCTCTCTCGGGACTATGCTCAGCTTGCGCTGCGCCAGTGTACTGGACCGTGGGTATGGCAATGCCCTTTCAGACCGGATCGCTTATACTCTCGGGTGCCACTGCTGTCTCGATGGAGGTGCGTCGTCTCTTGCTCCTCGGTCTCTTCTCCATTCTGGTTGTTTGCAGCGCTTCAAGTGCAACGTCGCAACGTCTCCTTTTTCTCTCGCTGCCGTTGTCGAGACCCAGCACGCTCAGTTCGGGCGAGAAGTGCAGGCTGCAGCTTGACATCGCCTCGCTCGACCTTGCCTTGGTTTTCTTCTTTCTTTTCTGCGTTCCTTCTACTAGTGTCGCATAGTGAGGTGCGCTCTGTTGGATTTGGAACTTGTCCCCCTGGACTACCGGTGCGTGCTTCCCCCTCGCTTGCCCCTGCGCATCTGACTTTTCCCTCCGCAGGTCGAGTTCTCCGTCTTGACGATATCTTCTGGCTTACACTCTCGCTTTGCGCTTCACACATCCCAGCAAGCAGCAAGCTTCGACTATGCACATTAAGGTGCTCTCGCTTCTTCTCGTCGCCTTCGTTGCCTCGACCTTTGGAGTGAGCGATCTGATATTTTCCTTTTCGCGAACGAGCTGACCTTCCCTAGTTTACCTCGCAGCTCACGCACTGGGAGCGTGACCAGCTCGGCCCTCGTCGTCTCGACAATCACAAGAGGGTACATCGCAACTTCCCCTCTACAAGCCAACCTTCACCTCCCTAACCATTTTTCCTCACTCTAGACATCTCAACGCGTCCGTATCGGTTCAGGTCGCGCCGGCGGGCTCGGACGTGGAGGGCCGGAGCGTAACGGCGGAGGGGGAGATCCCCTTGCTGGACAAGGGGGTGCTGCTGGTCCTCCTGCGGCGGTAGGAGCTGGAGCTGGAGCGGGTGAGCTACATCTGCCTTCGTCTGCCTACATCTTCCTCCGCACCTTATGCCCGCTTACGATCGATTTCCGTAGGTGCTGCAGCTGGAGCCGGAGGCGCAGGCGCCGAGGGTGAGTCTCCGTCTCCGAATCCCTTTATTGCCCCAGATTACCATCTCTCGGATCGGATCTGACTTACTCTTCCCCGTCAGCCCTTCTTGCCAACGCTACTCAAGCTGCCGCTGCAAACACGACCCTCGCCGGAGCCGCAAACAGCGAGTCATCCAATATCCCTCTTTCCGGAAACCCGGGAGTCTGACGAGTACATTTGACGACATGCAGTGACGGCTGGAGAAGCGGTAGCAGCCGCCGGCGGTAACGCCACTGGTGCGTGACTCAACCCCTTTCGAGCCTGACGGACAGTCTACCTCACATATTTTTGCTTGCCCCTTACCGCCGCTGGTCGTCTCTTTCGCTGACTCCCCACTTTATGTATGCTAGATGACGGCGCCGGCGCCGCTACAACCGTTACCGTCACCGAAACTGTCACAGCCAGTAAGCCGGTCTTTTACCTCCTACTTCCAAGGAACCCTTCATATTCCCTGTGCTTCGGTCTGAATCGCCCTGATTGTCACACAGATGCTGCTGCTGTTGCGACAGGTCTGCTCTCCCCGTCTGTCTCTCTCAGCCCGTCGATGACCTTCCCCTGCCGTGTTCGCCTTGCCCTTCTCCTGACCAGCGGCTGTCGCCAACACGAACGATACCTTGGCTGCTGCCGACAACTCGACGGTAGCCGTCGCCACAGCCGGTGCTGGTGCCGCCGCGAACGTTACAGCTGCCGCCAGTTCCGAACAAGGTGCGCACTCCTTTCCTTCTTCACTTTTGCTTCCCTTCCCCCCGGAGTCGCCCTTACTGTATTGCTTCCCCAGCTCCCGCCGCAACCCTCACCGTCTCCCCACAAGACGCCGCCACCCTCTCCACCGCCACAAACATGGCCGACCTCCCCGCTGCACTCGCTAAAGCCCTTGAGAACGCCGGCATCAACTCGAAAGGACCGATTCAGTTTGTCAATGGCACGGTCGCGGCTCCGCCTGCGCCGGCACCGGTTGGGACGGAGGCTGCGACGGGGAACGGAGCGGGTGAGAAGGATCAATAGGGCGCTTGAGGGAGGGAGGTGGGAGGCTTTCAGGGAGGAGAGAAAAGCAGGTTTGGTGTAGCGACATCGCTTGTAGCACTCTTCGAGACGACAGTCTTCTTCTTGCTCTTTGAGGTAGTCCTTGCGTTGCGTGGCAAGCGAGAGTGAAGGTGGTGAGCGAGAGCCAAGGGGGAATCTGGGAAAAAGGGCGGAAGAGGACTTTGAAAGAAAAACCGAGACCGCGCTTCATCGTCGGAAGTCTGGTCAGCGACGAGGCATGTTCTCAAGACATGCTTGAATGGTGCAAGTCCTGTGATCAGGTGCACTGGCCGTAATCTGCAAAAGCGCTGAGCGAGGATACGTTCGCTCTTGGTGCTCAGAGAGCGTGTTGTAGCGATAGCGTCCCGGTTGGATTCGCTCGAGTCGGGAGGAGACCACTTTGAAGACTTCTCATCAGGAAATGCTGAATCAATAGGCGATGACGCGGATGTGTAGCCAGCGTAGGGGAAAGCGAGAAGTAGATGAAAGCCCGTTGGCAGAGGCTAGGCTACATGGCGGTCGACGGGAGCCGCGTAGCGCACATGGCCTCGCACGTTTGTCTGTCGTTTGACGAGAGGCGCATGTTGATAATGAAGCGAGAAAGCAAGAGATAATCTGGCGAAGTGGAGCAACCTGGAGGCGAGGATGAGGTGCTGTGTGGGATGGGTGAGGGGGAAGGCGAAGAAGAGCATATCCACATCTTGCAGCCTAGTGGCCATAACAAGGGCGTAGAGAGTGACGAGGTCAAGCGAGGTCAAGTCTAGAGTTGTACGAAGCTCGTTCTCCTTTTCTCTCCGTCTGGATTTCCAAGCCGAAAGGTGAACTATACTACTCTACCAGAGTCTACCCTCATACAACTCTATAGACTGACTCGCCTTTGCTCGCCCTTCCTCGCGCTTTTGCCACCCTCTGACTCGCCCTCACTCAAACGACTTTTATTCAATTCCCGTCTCTCTCTCTCACCTCGCCACCTGAACTGTCAACCGTACAGTCACCATGGTCAGTCACTCTCTTGAACAAGTCCGACATCAGCGTCGCAACTATAGCGCGAGCGAGTGAGGGGCGACGACTGGATCGATGGTCACGCGAGATGCCGGCGGGACCTGGTGGCAACGCCATCGCGCACGCTCAGGAAATACGTGGAAAGCACAGTGACCGTAGCAGCAGTGGCAGAGGGATGAATGCTTAGGCGAGAATGGCGGAGATGGCGCGGACACCGGTTAGCACCTTCAGTCCTTAGAACCAAGTTACTGACTACCCCGCTCGTGTGCGCTCTTCAGTCGCTCGCTGTTGACCTCCTCAACCCGTCCGCCGAGAAGACTGCCCAGACCCACAAGCTCAAGAGGCTTGTGCAGTACGTTCACCTGCCGACCTGCCCCACTTTAGCTCAGCCGTCGAGACTCATGCTCCCCTTTCTCCACCGTGCAGGTCGCCCAACTCCTACTTTATGGACGTCAAGGTATGTCTGCGCATTTGCACTTGCTCTTGACGATTTCCGTACTGAGTCCCCACTTTTCTCCCTTCCAGTGCCCGGGCTGCTTCAACATTACCACCGTCTTCTCGCACGCCCAGACCGTTGTCCTCTGCGGCTCCTGCAGCACTGTCCTTTGCCAGCCGACTGGGTGCGTCCATTTGCGCCGAACGTGCCCCCAGCGAGCTAGGCTAACTCATCTTGTCCTCCTTTCTTCACCTCTGCAGTGGCAAGGCCCGCCTCACTGAGGGTACGATTCGACGCGTAAATGTACTCTCGTTCTTCGCGTTGACGCTCTGTTCGTGCAGGCTGCTCCTTCCGCCGCAAGCAGTAAACGGTTTAGACGGACATAGCGACTCTTTTCTTCTTTCCGGCAACCAAAACCCCCTCGATACCTCACCTTTCCCCTTTCCGTCCTTATCCGTTCTCTTACCCGACTTCCGCCTTATTCGACATTATCCCTGTACACCCTTTTCTCCAAAACACTCTCGGCCTGAAACCGACTACTCGTCGCCTTGTTTCATCCTTCTCCTTTGGCGGCGCGAGGGAGGGAGAAAGTCGAGATGGAGGAGGAGTGGGAACGGTTGGATTGTGAGGAACGGTTCTAGAGCTGCGAAGGTGAAAAGAAAAAGGCGGTGTCGAGGGATACTCGCGGTACGGAGAAGGAGAAGCGAGAGATGCGCGCCGAGAGCGGGGCGCCTGACTGGCTGCTCAGGCTGGTTTCCTTTCTCTACCTCGGCTCGGCTCTGCTTGTCTCGACTGTCACGGCTCCTGAACTCTTTCTCCGCAGTTGTCTTTATACTTTTCTACGTTTCGGCCACCAGAACTCGCTCTTTTGTTTCGGTTATGTCCCTGCTTTCCCCCAGCCGACTTCCATCGCTCACACCGCCTACACAATCTGCATATTCTCGGCCGCTGCGAACAACTTGTGCAGTGATCCGCCACAATCCCAACTTGTGCAGTGATCCGCCACAATCCCGCTTGGCTCGCGCATTTCTTTGAACCCGAAGGCGGGAAATGCATACAGGGCCTTGGCCCCGTCACCCTGGTTGATTGAACAGGCCGAGCGGACAGCGCGTCCACAACGCTGTTTGGGCAGACGGATCGTCGCGGGGCAGCTTAAAAGCAGCGCTAACCTGTCCAGCGGAGATTGGTGTGTCTCTATCTCCTTAACTTGGGTCCGCTCGCCACTTCGTCGATAGCGCATACTCTCGCGGTCGCTCTATATATCCTCGCGGTTTGCCACCTACCTGACCTCGCCACGTTCGCTTTGACCTTCGCAGATTGCAGTAGTTAGCTTTTCTGAGTTAACCCCTATTCCTCTTTTCCTTCGGCTGCCCATCATGTCACCTCCTTTCGCCGCGTTGCACTACAATGCGATGCCAGCGGGCGACCAGCGGGTGCAGCGCCTTCGACTATCAAGGTCAGGCAGTGCAGCTGCCGGAGAATATCTTACGTATTGATCCTACAGTCCCTGCTTCCTGTTCACGTCGTTTCTTGCCTTCTCCATCTACCAAAAGGCTCTCAGCTCGGACAACATGTCAGCGCCGCCCTTACCCACGAGACCTATGCCCGTCGAGTCGCGCTCGCTGTCGATGAAAGAGGTGCGCGCATGGCGGAACGTTTTAGAAGCAAAGCGTGAGACCCTTCTTGTTGTTCTCTGTCGCAGTTCAGCTGACTTTGGGCCTGCGGCACTGCAGAGGCATCGCGTCAGTTCCGTCGACCTTACAACGTGCAAACCGCGTGATCCTGCAAGTAGCCTGACCTTCGGTTTCCTGCGGCAGTTCAAGAGAAGATCAGCCAAATCCCTCCGTCTGCCGGCTATGAGCTTCAGCGGATAGAATTGACGAAAGAGATCGGGCGGTACGAACGCAAGATCGGTCAGTTGCTGTGACTCGTTCAGCTCTCTGCCAGGACGTTGCGACTGATGACTGCGTGCAGAGAGGGATGGGGTATACCCCTCGCGCAGGGATCATGAAGTCCTGGCGACATACCGTGCCAAGCTCGATGTCCTGATGCAAGATGGAAAAGCGGTGCGCTTATTCCAGTGGCTAGACGAAAAGGCGGAGCTGGTGCGTTGTGCATTCCGTTTCGCAGCATCCGATTCTCCGCTGAGAACCTATGCATTCGTAGAGCCAGCTCGACGAGAAGTTGGGAAAATGTACGTTCTGTCCTTCACAACTTTTTTTGCCGTACCTGCTGTTGATGCCAGAGGTGATTCAACAAGACGCCGACCGTGAGCTTCAACTCGCTTGTGCTAGTCTGCCTCTTCTGATGCCCTGCTGCAGTCGAAGCGCAGTTACACCACCTTGATGATCGAGACAAACAGCACGCTATCAAGCGAACGGGCATCAAGGAGCAGTTGCAGAATTTGGTACGTCGAAATGCTTCAACATGCCTTCTGTCATGAACTTGCTCATCAACGAAGCGGTTTGCAGTACATCGAGATAGACGCCGAGCGGAGGCATCGCGAGAGGGGAGGCTCTCCCGGGGGCTTTTCCGACAACTCCGGTGGTTCTCCCGTACAGATGCGCAGCAACAACTCCTTCGGGCCCTTGCAGCGTCAAGGGACGAACAACAGCTGGCGGTCCACCCATTCTTCGGAAAGGCATTTCGATATGGATTCTTAGGTCTGGGCAGGTGCGAATGGTTCGGTGATGCGGCGGCGAGGTGAGCTGTGTGCATCGAGGAGCCTCTATTACAGTTTTGCCGATAACCGGGTCATTGGACTGGTATACGGTCCATCATACACATCCTGCTCGAGCATCCTCGCGTTCACCATACTCGGCACGACCTCGTTCAGCTTGGTTGCGCCCATCAAGCGAGTATTCTGCGCAAGCTCGTCACGTAGAATCGTGGCGACCTTGTTGACTCCTGCGTCGCCGAAGACTAGAGAGTACATGACTAGGGGAACGGCGGATGATCAGCATGAAGCAGACGGGTAGCAAAAGAAGAAGGCCAGGCACATACACGGTCTTCCTATGCCAACCGCCTTCGCACCGAGGCCGATGGCCTTTAGTATATCTGTCCCTCGCCTAAAGCCACCATCGCAATAAACCTCGAGCTTCTTCAGCACCCACGGTTCGAACTTGCGAATCTCGAGCAGCGTTTCGAGGCTACTCGGTGCGCCGGAGAGCTGCCTACCGCCGTGATTCGAGAGAATGATCGCTTGAGCACCGTGGTGAGCCGCAAGAGCGGCATCTTCCGCGCACTGGATGCCCTTGACGATGATTGGCAGACCACCGGAGTGTTTTCGTACCCAGGCGAGGTCTTCCCATGTCAATGCGGGGTCGACGTAACTGAATATGGCCGAAGCGATCGAGTCGGCGGACGAAGGAGAGGGACAGTGTGGCGTGAAGAAGCAGGGTAAGTCACCTTCGCTCTTGGCCCCGAAAGGAAGAACGCCGGCTCACCTGCCGAGTGACTGAGCGATACCCTGTGCCTTCTCATCTTGCGGAGCATCTGGTGTATCGGGGCCTGTGCTCGCCACAGCTTTGAGCATGTTTGGGTCGTGAGATGACTCATCGTCTAGCTTCGTCCGCTCATCCCGTTCGCGCTTGCCAGCGACAGGCGCGTCAACGGTAACGCAAATGGCCTAGTCAAAGTGTCTGAGTCAGCTGAACCGCAATGGCGCAGAAAGCAGGATGTCCAGCGCGCACCTTGTACCCGACCTTCCTAACTCGCTTGAGGATCGCTTCCGACTTGGCACGATCACGGTTGACGTATAGCTGCGGAAGAGACCAGATAAGCGGAACTGTACCGCACGCTCAGTGCACACAAGGGAAGCAAAGTGATCAGCTTACCTGGTAGAACAGAGTCTGATTACCCCCTGCTTGGCTGGCGATATCTTCAAAGCTGACCGAGGCGTTGGCCGAGATCTACTCCGCGGGAAGCATCAGTCATACGTCGTGCTCAGGTGCTGTGAGAATGGAAAGGCGCACGATATACGGGATCTGGTGGGTGGCGGCTACCCTCGCAAGGCATTTTTCGCCATCGGGATGGGCGAGCCTGCCCATGGCTGCTGGCGAGATGAAGACGGGCATGCTCGACTTGAAGCCGAGTATGCTCGTCGACAGGTCGACGGTAGTGACATCCCGAAGGACTCGAGGGCGTAAGCGGACGGCGGAGACAGAAAGGCGGTTCCAGTCATGAGCTGCAGCAGAAAATGGATCAGCTGGAGTGACACTGGGGGAGTCTCCAAAGTACTCTTTTCATCGTCAGCTGCTGAACGATAGTAGGCTGTTCTATTGCACAGTCAGCTTCGCGGTAGATAAACATATAAGAACGAGACAACCGCACCCCAGGCTTTCGGTTTCAGCAGCCGTTCAGCCGCCTTCTCGATGTCATCCAGGTTTAGACACGCTCCTAGCGTGAGAGGAGTATCGTCCGAAGCAGCTGGTTGAGGCACAGCTTCTTCGATAATCTGCTGCCCTTTTTCGAGCGTCGACATGTCCATGTCGCCGAGGTGCTTATCGGGCGAGAGTGCTTCTTCGATAGTACCAGGCGGATGGATTGGATCGTACTCCGCCGTCGCATCCTGTAAGGAAGGGCACTAGTCCACCAGAAGGAAGAAAAAGAGAAAAACGGCAGCGGCGGACCTTTCCAGCGTACTTTAACAGAATCTTCATGCCGCCGGGATGTGACGGCGCAAACTCAGTCACGTCATACACCTGTGAGAGGAGAAGAACATGTCAGCTTCTTCCACGGCGGACAGCCAACTTGTCCCGCTCAAGATCGCTTCATGCGTCGTGAAGTGGCGGTTAGAAGCCGGTGAGGAAAGCGGATGCGCACCTTACCACTGATTACCATCCATAGAGACTCTTTCGTAGTATGCTTTGCCACCTCTGCGCCGGTGAGAACCATACTCGAAGCGGGAAGTGGAAGTGGGGGAGCAAGGGTGGGGGCGTCGAGCAGGCGAGGAGATGGTGTGAATCAGTGGTTGAAGGTGAAAGTACAGCCGCCGGCTGTGCTACAGGGGCAACGGAGTCGATCGACGAGAGTTGCGAGAGACGAACCAATTTCGGCCGGATCCTTTTCACCCGCCCGCAGAATCAATATACAACAGCTACGACAAATCAGTGACACGGCCGTATCGGGACGACAATGCCGTCTATACACCATTGGCTTCGCGCTGCTTTTCTACCTCTCCTGCCTTTTTCGTCTGCTTCTTCTCCGCTACCTTTTTCCTCAATTCCCATCCGCCTGTCCAGCCTACCCATCGCGTTGTGGGGCAGTGTGGACCTCGGAGGAAGAGGACAAGTACTGTAACGGGCAATCGGTAAATCAAGGTTATGCCGGCTGCCGAAAAATAGTGGCGGAAGGAAACGCACGCATAAACCCGACTAGTCCCAAGCACAACCCGCCGGAAGCTTTGTAGCCCCATCGAAGGTACACCCTTGTCCCAGCGCTCGTACCAATGAGCTGCCCTGCAAAGATGGCCACGAGAAAGCAAGCGGAAAGGCGAGCCCGCGCGGCGGCGTTTATGGCGAAGATACGGGTTGAGTTGGCGACTTGCTGCAATTGCATGCCAATATCCAACACTATAGCCGGACAACCAAGGCGTGAGTTGAATCCGGCAACAGGGGTGGAAGGAGAAGACGAACGGAAGATAACGACGGCAAGGGCTCCGACGTTGACTCCGGCAGCGCCTGTAAAGATGACCGAAAAATACGCCGACCCAGCTGACGAGATTGTCGACGAGTCTGCCCAGAAATGGGGCGGCGACGACACCTAAAACGCCTACGAGACCGAAGAGGCCGATTTCGAGGCTGCGCGGGCAAAGAGTCAGTGATGAGCGATTCAGCACAGTCAAGAAAAACAAGCAGCAGAGATAGACAGTCAATTACCTGTTGTAACCGAAGATATCGCCAAGAAGAAAAGTCGAGGTCGTCCAGAAACAGGAGAAAACGATAGAAGCGACTCCGGAAATGAGAGCACCTTGGATCAGGACTGGCTCGGTACAGAGATACTGCTCAGGCTCATCGTCAGCGCAGCTCAGCGAAGGACAGAATGGAAGAGCTGACCGTGACCATTGACCAGAGGATCTCGAAGTAACTCAAATGCTTGTTCTTGGCGGGATAATCGGGGACCTGTCATGAGGTCGACTGAGTGAGGCACAGGCGTATCAGAGACGGAGAAAGAGCTCACCATTGCGTAGACCATCACCCAGATCAGGGCCTGTAAACATCGCACAAGTCAGCCTCGTCCGCTTTTCCGCTGCTGTGACGAAAACTTGACACACCTGCAAGCCAAAGCTCATATAGTATAAGGCTGAAACGCTTGCCTTTTCCGCGATCAGGCCCGCCAGAACTCTCGCGATGAGGATGCCCAGTAGCAGGCCCGAGAGTACGATGGACAGAGCGGAGCCACGCCGTTCTGGGGGAGCTAGGTCGCCGGAGAGAGGCAGCAGGATCTGGGGAGTGACAGAGCTTGCGTCAAGGAAGAACTGCAAGTGACAAGGTCGGCCCATCATTATCGGGACGGGCAAAGGTAAGGTTGCGGGCTGGCTTACTGAGACGGCTTGGAAAGCTGCAACACACGGAACGAGCGCGAGCACGCTACGAAGGGTTTCGCAAGGAAAGAGTTAGCAGCCTTGGACTGGGACAGAGTATAGTTGGCGACGAACAGGGAGAGTATAGCAGAACAAGCCACCAGGATTAACAGCATGGGCCGACGCCGCACAAGATCTCCACAAGGGCAGATGAAGGCCAGACCGAGCGCGTAGGCGGCCTGTAGGAAGGTCGGGATGTTCGTGACCTCGTCGTCTGCGGCACGGAGGTGATTCAGCGGCTGCAATGCGTGAAAGCGCGAGGAAGAAACCGACAGGAGACATCGAATTTCTGGCTCAGAACAATTAGAATAGGTTGAGGATAGTAGAGATTGGCTAGAAGCAGCAACCGGTCAGATCGAGACGAAGGACCGCAGAAAAAGCCCGACAACGGGCAGGAAAAGCAGGCAAGGCGAGGTCACAACGTACCGACAGCTGCATCGAGTCAGGCGTCAGCTCTGACAAACCTACACTGACGAGAAGGGAGGCGCAGGACGTACTGAAAGTCGCCGCAAACCCAAACAGCGCATTCAACAGCAAGCCAAACTTGAATGGCCTCTCCGAGTCATATTGTAACCGCTTTGGGATGGGGAGGAAGCCAAAGTCCCTTGTGCCTCCTACTACACGCTCTCCCGCGGGCTCGGCTGCTGCCTTGTCATTGCTGGTAGCATGTCGAGTTGCGGAAGTCTGCGGGGCGGAGCTGTCGACACCGTCGATCGGTTCCAGTGCAGCTGAAGAAGGGCCAGGCAGCAGCGCAGAGTCGGTAGTAAGCACGGCGGCGGTTTCCGCTAAAGATCGAGGTGGTTTGACAGCGCCATCTTGCGGTGAACGCGACCACGAAAGTCGGTCTGGCGGGGCGTTATCGGGCGGATCATCTGGCGGACCGAACAGCATCCTCGCTAGCAACGCGCTCGAAGCGAGAAACAGGCAGCAAGCTAGAACCAAAGCGGGCGAAAGCGTAGCGAAGTCGTTGGAGAACGGCTCGTCCGGCCGGCGGGGACCAGAATCGCGAAGGGCGAAGCCAGCTGGAGCTACGACGAGCTCGTCACCTCTGTCTGCCTCGAAAGCCGAGGCGTGCGAGCTGACCCAAGTACTCGCAGATTGTGCCATGCCACTGAGCGAGAAGAGCAAGGCAGGATGAAGACCAGCCAGCTGTCTGCTCCTCTCGTCATCACCACTGTTTGCGGGTGGTTGTGGTATTACAAGCGCCATGCAGCGTAGCTGGCGTCGTTTTATGCTGAACAACGATAGATGGCAGGGTCGACACAGAGCAAGAAAGGCGGGAAAAGAATCGACGACATCTATTCTTCGGCTCCTCGGACACTGCAGGAATGGGAACAAAGGGTCAAGCGGCAGCTCTGTAGGATCGACTCAATAAACGTACTGCAGGACGTTGTTGCATCTGCAGGGAAGTGGCAGGGGATCAGTGAGAGTGCGAGAAGGAAAAAGGCATAATCGACAGACCGAATGAAGACTTCGCCCAGCGAACCGACCGACTGTCCCTCCTGGTACTCCTCCGTGTTGGCAAGCTGGACGACGATACCAATACCACACGCGTACCAGAAAAGGGGAAGTCAGCTCCACCCAGGATCAGCCCGGCGGGAAAAGAAGCGACGTCGCGTACCTGCAAGTTCATGTAGTTGTCGGTAGACACGAGGTAGCCCTTGTACTCCATTCCCCACTTCAGTCGCACCATCACAGGCTTGCCGGTGAGATCAGCGAGGAAGGGTTTAGGGTTGACCTGCGAGGGGTTGCAAGGCGGTGAGCTGGGCTGTACGGCTACTCGAGTGCGCTAGTCTACCGTCTACTCACCGGCTGTACAGACATATCGAACGGCGTGTGCAAGTGGGATGCAAGTAACCCACGGCGACTTGCTACTGACAAGTCTCAACCACGTTACTCTCACTCGCTGAACTGCTGAGTCCACGCAAGCACCTCAGAGCCTTACTTGTGTCACACCCATGTCAGACGACGAAGGACCACGCGGTGGAGGAGGCGGAGACGACGATGTTTCCCTTCCCAAAGCTACCGTCGCCAAACTGATTGCAGGTCCGTTTAAGCCTTTCCCTTCCGCGCGAGCCTCCCATAATGCCACATACTGACCCGCTCCGTCATTCAGAGCTTCTGCCGCAAGGGTTCAGCGCGTCCAAGGAGGTCAAAGACTTGATTTGCGAATGTTGCAAGGGTGCGCTGTCTCTTCCTGCCTAAGAAGCCTGGCTATACTCACCACTTCATCGAGCAGAGTTCGTCCTCACCATTTCGTCCGAAGCCAACGAAATCTGCGAGAAGGAATCGAAGAAAACCATCAGCCCCGAACACATTGTCAACGCTCTCAAGGTGAGCTGCCTTTTCTTCGCTCCGGAGAGCCCTTACATGGCTAAACTGTACTGCTTCTGCAGGCGCTCGGCTTTGAAGACTTTGTCGAAGGCGTGGAGGACGTGCTCAAGGAGCACAAGGAGGTTGCCAAGGTAAGCTTCTCAAGCTCTTTCTCTGGCTCGAAGGGGTCACTTACTATGACATGTTCGAAACAGGGAGAACGCGTCGCCAAGAAGAAGAAGGCTGCTGGAAACGGTATGTCGCAAGAGGAAATGCTGGCCATGCAGGAAAAGCTCTTTGCCGCGTCTCGAGCCCGTCTCGACGCAGGGGGTGGCCCAGTACCTGACGCAGAGACTGAAGGAGTACAGCCCAAGGAAGAGGAGTAGGCGGGAAGGGGATGCGGTTCTCAATCGGAATGGCTGTGCTTGTTGTGTTTCTGTTCTAGTTTGTTGTATTTACTTTCTTCAAGAGGGTTCTAGGTACTTCGCTGTTGCAGTTCTACCAATCGTACGGCGGGAGATACCCCATTCCATAGTTCCGTGCCGTCCTCGCTCCGCTGTACTGTAGGCAGACCAAATTGCTCGATGATATAGGAGGCCTGCCGCAGGGAGAGATATGAGCTTGACACAAACAGTGAAGCAGGTGAGCAACGTACGGCAACGGAAGCGTGCTGCACCGCGGTCTTCAGGTCTCCCGGATGCAATACAAGCCCAGCCATCAATCCGCCCTGACAAGCCACGATTGGGAGTAAGGTCAGGACAAGGTGCAGTGCAGGCGAGATCGAAGAACGACGCACCAAGAAGCTGTTGCCCGCACCCGTGACATCCACCACCTTTCCAGTTGCCCGTCCATCTTCGTACGAATGGAAAGCGGGCACCCAAACCCCATTCTCCTCACCCTTCTTGACGGCATAAGCTCCGAGTGGTCCACTCCTGATAACAACTGCGCCTCCGGCCCCTTCATCGTAGAACTTCCTCGCTACTTCTTCAATGCCCTCTTTACCTCGTCGCGCGACTTCTTTCGGGCCTACACCGAATAACGCCCATGCCTCTTCGTGATTAGGGGAGAAGACTTCGATGTGCGGGAGGATCTTCCGTAGCGAGGGGAGCTCGTCTGGTGTACAGCGCTCAGGAATGGGCTCGTAGATCAGCTTTGGGCGCCAAGAGGGCGTCGAGTTGACGGGGGGCTGTAGTTGAGAGTGGATGACCAGAGCGCGGGTAGGAGAGCAGACAAAGTGCAGATATTCTGACGTGCGAAGGGGAGCAGGGAGGTCGATAGGTTCGAGACGGGTACGAGGCGTGAGATACTCGAAGTCTGCAGGAAGAGACATCAGTCTCCTACTGCCAAAGCGTCGAGAATTCGCTGGAACCGGAGAAAGAAGATTAAGGCCTACCTCGGTGTTCCCCAGTATACAAGTTCAGCGCTCGCGTAGTCAATTCATGCGGCTTCTCCCTGAATACCCACATCTCCTCGCCATACTCTCTCAGCGCTTTCTCCATTTCTTGCGGCCAGTCACTCCCTCGATCGACCAGAATACCAACCCTCGTAGGTGGCAGCCAGACCCGTGCACCAATCATGGCGTATGTCCCTCCTCCGCCGATCTGAGCTTCTAAGCGCTTGATTCCGGTGAAGGATCCGTCGGCGTTGGCGGTGCGGAAAACGAGGTCGTCAATGATGAAAAGGCCGAGAGAGGCGCATGCCACTTGCGAGGTCGTGGACATCACGATGACCGGATATAAGGGTGGGGAGGGAAGGTAGGGTGGAAAGTGCTGTGCTAGCGCCTTGAAGTAGCGAGAGTCGAGTTGCGAGAATGGCCAATAAAGGTCACTGGGCGACGTGAACTGCATTAGGACGGGCTGGGTTGATTGCACTTTGAGAAGTCGTTCTGAAGCGTCTGACGTACCTGCTACGCGTGTATAAGCTGTCGTCAAGGTCGTCGAGACGAGGTGAATAGTCGAAGGAAGGACGGCGATGAGAGCTTGCGGAACGGTAAGGCCTGGTACAAGCTCTAGCTGCAAGGCTGGTAGACTCTCGATGCGAGTTTCAAAATAGTAGGTCAAAGACGAGGTGAGCAAGAGGCAGAAAAGGCGGAGCGGCGAGTGATGCAGCCGGAAAGAAAAAACGTGTGAACGGCTTTGTGCTGGCACTGGCGAGCGATACTTTCGATGTATTCAGGTGGTGCTAGATGAAGCGAAGATCCATGGGCGAACACGGAGGGCGAACAATGAGGTTCCGAGGTACAGATTAGGCGAGGGCGACTGGATAGACTTTTCGAGCGGTGGAGAAGGCATTCGAGCTCAACAGGGCAGAGTTTGTAGACAAGCAACATGGTAGAAGGACACTACAGACGACTGGTAACGGTAAGACACATAGGGGGGACAAGCGAGAGAAAGAAACGAAACCTAAGCGACTCTCCTGTGCGAGAGCTCGGCGAGGAGCTCTTCTGCGTCTTCAAGAGTAACGAGGTCGACCTGCGAGACAACAATACATCAGCAACGGTAAACAACTCAGAAGGTAAAGGAGCCGTACACCTGGAGAAGCAGGACAGGCGGCGTGTTCTTCGGGGGTTGCGATAACGATCCAGCGGCGGCTGTCGAGAGGGTAACACTCAGTAATCTAGATATAGGGGTTGGAGGGAGGAGGGGCAAAAGCTCACATCTGAGGATATCCAACCCTCCAGACGCAAACCAGCTTCTGCAGCTCGCTTACGCCAATCGCGCAGTACTTGGCCGGACAGTTCGTCTCGAGCACACTCCATGCACTCGAACCGAGTCGAATCTGATCGTTCGGGGCGGGGAATCCCGTGAAGGACTGCGGTGAAGCATTGACAGCTGGGCCGGGGCGAACGATGGCGACGTTGTCGAGCATGAGCCGGGCATAAAGGGCGATCTTGCCGGCGCGCCTGGGGGCAATAAGTTGATCAGCAAGTTATCTCGGTACTAGGACGAAACGAAACTTGAAAGGGCGGAAGATGGAGAAGAGCTTACTTGGCGAGATCCCCCTCTTTCGGAACCGGCAGCCCATTCCCATGCGCATCGACAGGCGCCCCAAACCTGCCTCCGCGAAGCACGTACTGCATTGGAACCCACGGGAAGTTGGACCGTTGGCCCAGTCTCGGGTTGCGGACCGCGGGCTGCTTCTCGAGCAGGGCGGTCATTTGCTGAGGGTCTCTTATGATGGCGTCAGGCGTGAAGGTGATCGTTACAACTAAAAGAAGAGAAAGCGCGACTTTGTCAATCTCGCAGGTGAGCAGAAGCGGCAGGTAGAAAACACAATGCTTACCGGAAAGCCAGAACCTCTTGAAAACCCTCTTTCCCTCCACAGTCTCGCCGTACGCGAAGAACACGATGTCCTTCCCATCCTTCGGGTTTCGGAAGTGCTCAAGCTCTTCGAGCTTGCCCGGGGACCGTCCGACGTCGTCCATTTTCGAGACATGGACGAAGATGGCGGATACGCCAGCTCTGAGGCTGTCGGCCTGCTTGACGCCGTCGATGCTGGACAGCACAAGCTGGAGGGCGAAGTAGTCGGTCTGAGCGCGTTGTGCCCATCTCTCTGTACCAGCATTCGCATCGGAAGGCCGATCCGTAACCCAAGCTACCCGTGGCTTTCCAGTCCCGTCGTTCCTCATCACCGCATCGAAATCAGCGACGCCGTCTAGCGCGTTCTCGCCGAGCCTCCACACGAAGCGGACCTTCTGAGCCTCGGTAATAACCCCGGAAGGATACGAGAGGTCTTTCCGAGCTAGACGTTTGGCGATCCTTTGACTCTCCAACGCCGCCTGGTTCAGAATGGCGTAGCCGTTTTTCGACTCTAGCTTTGCGATCCCTTGGTTCCAAGGGTCGTACGCCTTGTTAGGCTTCGGGTTGGACGATCCGAGTGAGGTGGCGGGAGAAGCACGACTGGCCGAGGGCGGCATCGCAGCGGTGCTGGCAGAGACGACTGTCTCTGACATCTTGCGGATGGGAGGGCCCAGGCACGTCTCGATCGGCTTGAGGGCCGGCTTCCGAAGGAGCGTCGTGTTGTCGGCCTCTCCGTCTTCATCAGCCGACTCCGCGACAAGTTTCTTCTTCTTCTTCTTAGGCGGGACGCTGTAACGATCTGCTTGTACCTGAACCGGTGCTGGTTTAGGCGGAGCTCGCTTTGAAGCGCTAGTCGAGGCAGAAGGGACGACCTTGATCGAAATGGGCTTTTTCTGAGGAGGCAGAAGGGCGGTCCGCTGTGCTTGCTGTGGTTTCTTCTCCGCTCCTCGCTTACCAACCTCCTCGCACCTTTTACCGAGCTCCGCCGCCATTCTGCGAGATTGCTGCTCCGCCGCCGCCTTCGGATTTTCCTTTGCGACGTCGACCTTTTTGCGCATCTTCGGCAAGACCTCCGGCGAGGAGGACGCGTCGTCTGACGACATCGCAGGCGATGCCTGCACTGGCGTACGAGAGAGAGGAAGCTGCGAGGATTGGCGAGAGGCTGGACGAGAGGATGTCTGGGCGTGCGAGGATGGACGGGCAGAAGGTTGAGGTGGCTGTTGCGGCGCAGAAGGAGCAGATGCCGGTTGGGCTGGGGATGCGCCATCTGAGTCTTCGGAGTCGCTTCCGCCAGCGAAACCGTCGGGGACGCCGCTGACCGGGACCTTCCTAACGAGAGGCTTCACCTCCTCCTCTTCCTCCTCCTCCTCTTCTTCTTCATCCTCACTGCCTGCGAAACCCTTGGTTCCATGTCCTGGAGCGTTCATATCGACGTCTCCACCCGCTCCCGGCTGCACATCGGGTTCTGGCGACTCGCTCCCGGCGAATCCGCCTTGCGGGGCAAGGGAGACGCCTTCTACACCGGTGCTGACATCCGCCATCTGCGCATCTTCCTCATCATCATCGGAACCTGCGAAGCCCGCCGCAGTGTGCTTGAGTCGTTCCGCTTCGGCAGCAGCATCGGCGGCGGCACCGGTCACAGAGATTGATTCGTGGTTGAAAGATTGGTCGGCCAAAGAACCGGAAAAGGAAGGGCGCGAGTCGTGCGCGTCCTCCTCGTCGTCGCTGCCCGCGAACATCCCAGAGGCTTGAGCGGCCCCTCCGGCAGAAGTCGACGGGTTGTCGAACATCGGCTCGTCCATGCCCCCGCCATAACCTTGTCCGCCGCCGAGAGCTGCTCCGGGCGCCTCGACTTCATCGTCCGAGCCTGCGAAGCCCTCGGTCGGCATAGGCCGCGACTCGCCCGCCGTCATGAGAGGAAGACCACCCTGTCCGCCGTAACCTAGCTCTGCTGTTCTCCCCGCTGCGCCTGGCGAGTCGTCCTCGTCTTCTTCATCGCCAGCGCAAGGAGCATGACCAGTGATCTGAGACGTAGAGGCCAGAGGTTGAGGTTGAGCGAGGGGGTTAGAAATGGCGGGAAGTGGTTTTTGGTCGAGTTCAGGGCTGACGCTGCTTGCATCGTCGTTGGAGGAGACGATGATGTTGCCCTGCGGATCCCGTTTCGGTGGTGGTGTACGGCGGAGTGGCTTGAGGTCTGGAGGGAGATTGCCGTGGCGAGCCATGTCCTCGAGAAATTCTGGAGTGTAGAGGTACTCTTCTCCATTGCGTTCGCGGGAGGCGCGGCTCTTGCGAGAGGAAGCGATGTGGGCGGGGATACGAGGCGAGGTTGAAGACGAGGGAGCAGAGGCGCTCGTTGTGAAGGAGTAATCCTGTAGCGAACAGGCTGGTGTCAGCCGAGTCACGCCAAGCGAACGCGAAAAGAAGCAGGAGCGCAACTGACCTTGACGCGATTCTTCCCTTTCTTCGGCCCTCGCAAAACTGCTGATCCAGTGAGTCGCTTCGCCTCCTTCTTCGCCTCTTCCTTCTGCTGCTTCACCCATTGGGTGTTCCTCCTCTCCGCGTCTTCCTCAAGCTGCTGAACCGTCTTTTCCTTGCGTCGGGCCAGCGTCTCCAGAGTCTTGTCATACTCGTCATGCCAGCGGGTGAAGTTTCGTCTGGGTTCCCAGGTGTTACTGCGCGAGCAAGCGATATACGGAGGAGATAAGAGAAAAGAGCGATCAGTCCCGTATGCGGGTGGATGACAATGTCGACGCGACTTACTCCTCGGGCGAGTCGTATCCATGCCATTTGACGTAGTAGCGCACCTGTGAATTCGGGCCAGGTCATGCTCAACACGCAGGATTCTTTCGGAGGAAAGGACGAGAGTAAAAAGCCGGGCGCACCTCCCATCGCAGTCCCTGCTTCTCCCATTCTTCCCTCGGTCTCCCCCAAATCTGATTGTCGACCAGCTTATAGTTGAGAATGCGCTCTGCGTAGTGAGCCGAGGAGGACAAGGAGACGGAGGGGCGAGATTAGCACAGCCTACTAAGCCTCATCCCATGGCAAGACGGACAGGGCGGAGCGCTTACGTACCTACAGCGAACTCATCCTCTGCGTATGGATCCTCCGGCTCTGCCTCTGCTTCAGGTTGTTCTGGCGCGTTTCGGCTTCCGCTTGTCGAAGCAGCCTTCTCCAACAGCAGGCGCGGATCGATAGACATGCTGATAGGGGCTGTGCGCTGTTCCGATACCGCATACAGAAGAGCTAGGCACGAAAGAGTGAAGCGACGGAAACGACGAAACAAGAAACAAGAAACAAGAAACAACTCGGAGCATTCTCGAACGGCGAGCAGACCACGACAAGGTCTCGGCAAGCGAGTTCGTGTAGAGTAAGAAATGTTGACAGTCCACGCTGGGCAACGCGGGAGTACAAGCCCAGGAGCGACAGCACAGTGGCTGTGGCGCTCTTTTCTAAGCCCCACTAGTCTACGCCCATCGTGCTAACAGTGCCATCAGACCTGCGCCGAGCAGTACGAAGAAGACAGCGAAGGCGACTTGACCGTTCGATGCTTCGGCCACTGTAATGGGAAAAGGGCGGATTGGCAAGGAGAGAGGGAAGAATGGTCAGCGCCGCCTTCGACGGGTTGAGGAGGAGCTGCAAGACTTACTTTGTCGGTCAAAGACAAAATCATGCGCCAAGCACTCTACGAGACCTGCCCAGAGTAGGATACCGGCAGATGTCGCATCGAGAACACCGCTGGTGATGCTGGCGGCGGCTGACTCAGGGTTGTAGCTGCGTGGAAGAATATTTACAGGCGGTCATCATACAGTCGAAAAGCTCCTGCTGCGGCAGATGCAGCGAAATGCGAGGAAGGAGGGTTAGCTCACGTTTTCCGAATACCAAGCCCGACAGCGATACCTAGAGGCGTCGTGCAAGCGTAGATGATGGCGGCGAAGAAGGGGACTGTACGAAGGCGACGCGTCAGTGTGCATGCTGGAACGCTCACGAGCGGCGACAAGGCTCAAACGTACCAAGATGGTATTTTCGGGGTAGAGGGAGAACCGATAACCGACTTCCGAGACCGATGCCCTGTGAAGGACTTCCAAGTCAGTATTCTGCCTTTGGCGGGAAGTCGACATGGAAGGGCTTACCTCGAACGTTTGATGGAAGGTCAAGACTGCGAGAAGCGGGCCTAGCTGCTCGGAAACCGCCAGCGTGAGGCCGATGACGAAGGACTGCGAGAAGCGGTAGGGTACGGCGACAGGAATGAGACGGGTGAAAGTATTTGGCGGACATCGTAGCGGGGCAGGGGAACGCCGAGGTCAGTCAGGATGGACGAGGGAGAACCGGACAAAAAGAAAAGAAAGCGCACATGAAACAGAACACCAAATTCAAGTATCGCCACTCCCAAGATCTGTGCCATCGCACTCTCATTGATCATGTCGTCGTCGTCCGTCGAGCCATGGACATGCCCATGAGCATGTCCGCCCGCACCATGCCTATGTCGTTCTGGTCCCTCCAAAGGCTTCGCCGCATCGGCTCCTCCCGCTTCGAGGTCATCTGCAACCTTCGGCGCCTCCGCGACCTCGACCATCGTCCGTCCTGTCGATGGCGGAGTCACCGTAATTTCCTCAATCCCACTCGCGGTGGCTGTTGTTGCCGGAGTGGGGCGATTGGCATGTGTGCCATGCCCCGTGTGGCCGACCTCGTTCCCTCTCGCATGATGCGGGTCGTGTGACGGCAGTCCTCGTTTTCGAAGGAAGTTGGCGCCCGCTCGAGTTGCGACCAGTTCGACGAGGAAGATGCCGAAGACGCTCGACATGGCGATAGCGGGAGCCCAGTCGTACTCTGTCCACGTGCCAGTGAGGCACTCCGACCCGAGAGCTTCGAAAGCGGGAGCCTGCAGAGAGAAGAACCCGTTGGTTAAGGATGAGGCCGATGATAAAAGATGAGCTGGAGCTTACCAGTAGGTGCATGAACGCCGTGGCGATGATAACGCCGCTGTAGTGATGACAGGCGGAAGAGAACAGGTGGAAGACGGGTATGCGACACGGAGAGTCGGGACGATAGGGAGAAAAAGGAGAAACGGAATGATGGCGGAACGGCAGAGTCAGTCTCGTGTCGTGCCTCCTGCATGCATTAGAGCAAGCCGGCGTACCTTCCGAAGTACTTGAAAGCCTGGTAGGTCGCCTCGGGTATCCGTAGTTGGGTTCTTCGGCAGATGATCTGGCGAAGCACGCGTTCGTCAGCCTTCACTCTCTTTTGCATAACGGCGAAGAGCATCGTAGCGCACGGGCAGTAGTGTCCCTGCTGCGCTGGAAGCCTGTAGCAAGTGTTAGGCCGAGGGGAAGATCAGCTACTTCTCCGGCGGGCAGGAGAGGAAGGGAGAACGCACCAGAATGATGAAGATAGCCCCTACTCGCAATCCTATCCGCCCATCGTAGGTAGATCCAGAACCGCAAGAACTTTCCTCAGCCTAGTCGAGCCAGGTCGAAGCCAAGAATTCCGAAGTCGAGAAAGGGGAGAGAGAGAAGGCGAGCAGGTTGCGTCAGTGAGGGTGCTCCTGGACGGTCCTCTAGTTGAGATGCTCACCATGTGACTCCGACAGGCAGTCCGAGCGAGTACTGAGAGCGGGGGACGTCACTTCAGCCTTGTTGCCTTGGGCGAGGCATACCAAACTGGAGGGGTCCTCAAAGTCTCAAATTTACTCATGTAGCCTACCGAAAACACAAGGGACAACGTTACAGTGCACAAGATGAACGTCGACTACACGAGACAAGATACGCAGGGAAGTACGCGAGAATGGAAAGGCGAAAATGGAAGTGGGGAAAAGTTGGAGAAAAGGATGCGAGGAAGAGCAAGAGAGGGAAATGCGCTGCAAGGATAGAATTCTGCAGACACAGAGCCTGGTCAGCATTTCCGACCACTGTTCCAACACAGAAGTGCAGCTCTCACGCCCGCAAAGATACGTGCCACGAGAGGGAGGCGCAGGCGGAAAAACAGGGCTGCGAGGGCTTACTTCAACACGAACGACGGGACGGAGGCATAATCACTGACGCAACGAGTCACTCGAGGATGCCGAGTCCTCGCCAAGCCTGCAGAAAAGTCATGGTCAGTCTCAAGACATAGATGCAGCGGAAATATGAGAGCGATATGTGGTCGATAGAGAGACACAGTGGCTCACGTCCATCAGGTCGCCAATGACGAATGGCCATCCCTCCTTGGGTGCTCGGCACTCCTTCGCCTCAAGTAGATCAAACTCCCTTCCAAACGTCAAGAAATGCGCAAACAGCGAGTTCAGGTGACCCTCCATACTGAGGTGGAGGTAAATTTCGTAGTGTGCGTGGTAGAGATGCGCAAAGATTCGGAGGAGCTGAGTGTAGATGTGGCGCGCGATAGAAGGGAAGGTGCCGGAGAACTCGCGACCGGCTTTGGTAGGGAAGACGGCTTCGTCTTTGGTGAGGCCTTCGACCCAGGTGAGGACGTAGTCGATGTATTGCGGGGCGGGAAGCTTGACTCGCTTGCGGCTTGCGTCGATCCACGTGTAGTCCATGCTGTTTGAGACGGCATCGCCAAAGTCAGCACAGAGAGAGCACTTGAGGTACGGGACGCTGCGCACCCCGGTCCAGCCGACATGGTAGGGTTGTTTTCCGCTGTGCAGAACTCGGTAATGACAGAGTAGAAGTGGTTGAGGTTATTGAAAAGGTCGACCACTGTTGGAAGAAAGAGAAAAAGAAGGCAAGGGAGAGAAGGGATAATTGAGCATTTAAGGACATGTCAGTGTCGATCGTATCCAGGTGGCAAGCCCCTTTTATACCGACTGGTCTAACATCCAAAACGGGCGTGAAGTAGAAAGGCGTACGGTTGACTGCTACCCACTCATCCACGCTTGCGTCTGAAAAGGTGAAAAGGTCAGGCCTTTTCTCCTGCAGACATCGACGGCCGGCTATCTATACAACAGCGACTCACACTTCGGAAGGGCGACAATAGTCTTGAAGTTGCCCTTGACGAGTGCAGCCTTGACGAACGGCAAACACAGGTAAAGCTGTTTTGTAGCTTCTTGGCCCGGGGTCGCTTTGCCGCTGACACCTCTCGGCAATGGCGCATTGCTATATCCCGATCCAGGCTGCTGATGAGGCCTGTCCATAGACTGTTGAGAGTGTGCTGAGGAGGAAGTGGAGCCGGGTACGGGTGGTCGAGAGGGGGAACGACCCTGGCTAGACTTGGCGCCGATACCCATGCTGGATAAGAAGGAGGACCTGCAGAAGGTGGTACTGGCTCAGCTGCACTGCTCTCGGGCAGGTGGAAGAGAGGGAAGGGTCGTGCGGAGGTGGGTGATGAAGATGAGGAAGAGAGACGCACATGGGTTGAGGTAGAGAGTTGCGGCCTGCGCTGTACGTGTGATTGTGTCTCTCGAGAGTGACGGGAGGTAGCTTCAGGCGGTTCACAGTCAGAGTCGCAACACAGATCCTTCTCCTCCACGCGTTGTTCGCGTCCTCGCGCTGCGGGGAAGAAAAGGGTTGTTCACCTTGATTTTGCGCACAGCTGAACAATGGCTGTCCGAGTACTCTCGGCTGAGCATGTCGCCTCTCTCACTAGCGCTATTCCTGCCGCCGCTTTCGTCCGTTCTCTCCTGATTTTTCCTTATCGTCCTTCGCTGAACTTCGGCTCGCTTCTCAAGCACAGATGACCATGCTAGCGAGTACGATGAGCGCAATCTCAGCACATGATGGGCAGAGTATGGGACCGGCACCAATACAAAACCCTCTCGTGCGTCGACCTACACTTTCTCTTTTTCTTCCTTGTCTACTGGCCTGCCAGAGCCGCTGATGCTCTCTCTGTCTAGCGCATCGCAACCGAATCCAATCTGCACAAGACGCTGTACATGCCGTCCAGGTTGACTACGGACGAGGTGCGTTGAGGTGCTTTGTATCTTTTCCTGCGGTCTGTCTTTTGCTCAAGGCTTTGCCGTTCCATCCCCACAGGGCCCAGCAACAGCTATCAAGGTTGTCGCCGTCCCCAAGCCCGACTGCAGGCTACCCGGGCTTCCCGCCACCACGCTACTCTTCGACGAATCGACCGGTTTGACCAGAGCGGTCGTCAACGCCGCAGAGTTGACAGGTATCCGTACTGCGTGTGTTGCTTCTTGTGTCACCGCTTCCTTCCAATGATCAAGCCGCTGAACGCTCCATGTCACAGTGCTGCTTCCGCTCTGGCAACCCAGATTCTCGCCAACCCCTCGTCCACAAACTTAGCCATCTTTGGCTCTGGTACGCAGGCTTACTACCATGCACGTCAGTCCCAGCTTGCACGCTACTGGCTCACATGACATGTGACGCTACTCGGACCACCTGACACGCCATGCACCCAGGCCTGATCCTCGACGTCTTTCCCTCCCTTAAATCTGCGACTTTCGTCGTGCGACAAACCACTTCACGGTCTTCCGCGCTCGTGAAGCGCCTACAAACCGAGTATTCCCGAGTAGCGGTTGAAGCTATTCCTTCAGAAGAAGCGGTGGAGATCGTCAGAAAGGCCGACATCATTTGCACGTGAGTCGCTTTTCTCTCGCTTACTTGCGCAATCGCACCGGTCCTAACCAGCAATTGCTGCGCCTAGCTGCGTACCTTCGACTGAACCCGTGTTCAGGGAAGAAGATCTCAGGGACAATGTCCACATCAACGCCAGTAAGCCGCGCTTCCTTCGCCATGCCAGAAAAGGCCTGCTCACTTTGCTGACCGCCGCTGACCTTCGCTTCGGCCTGGTTCATTCAGTTGGCTCATACACTCCAGTCATGTTCGAGTTCCCTCCCACCTTGATCGCGCCTTCATCCGATAGCGGCCCTCTCATTCCCACCATTCTCGTCGACTCCCGCTCAGCCTGCCTCTCTGAATCCGGCGAGCTCATCGCAGCTCAGATTCCGCCAACGTCGATCACCGAGATTGGTTCGCTGTTTAACGGCAACGGGGTGATCAAACAGGATAAGGAGACGCAGGATAAGCTGAAGCAGCTGAGGGCAAAGGGGAGGAGCCTGTTCAAGTGCGTCGGGGTTGGCGGGATGGACGTCGCTATCACGAGGCTGATGGTAGAAGAGGCGGAGAAAAGGGGCGTGGGGACGGTCGTGGACTTTTGAAAGGAGAGTTATGACCTCGAGGAAAGGGGGAAGAAAACCCGAGTCGAACATCTTGCACTTTTTCGTCTTCTAGCAATCTTCTAGCCCCCGACAAACTATGGCATGCTCTGTAGGGTCTGTATGAGTGGCTGGAAGCCCGGACTGCCAGCAGTCACAGCAGGCCATGCCTCAGTCATGCTTTGCCGAACGACTTCGGTGCGAGAAACCTGAATTTAGGGCAGAAAATCGCGTCTCTGCTTTGCTCTCGACTGCAGCCGCTCGAAGGGTCACCGAATAAGCTTGTTTGTGCCCAGAGAGCACTGCAGAGCGAACAAAGTGAAGGCAGTCGATGATTTCGCCACCGACGCGTCGCGGGCACGGTCTGTTTTTCCGCACAGGCGCGGTCAGCGTGTCCTCACTACGCTCTTTCGCTTTGCCTCTTACTCCATACTGGCTACAAGTCGACCATGACTACCAAGCGCACTCCTACCCGCTTCGCCAACGACCGTACCAACCTCCCTTCCTCCTCCTCATCCTCGTCGACCACCTCAACCACCCGAACCAAGTCTGCACCTTCTTCTTGGCGCCAGACATCCCTCGCAGATGCATTCAGACGCCCGTCACCACCCGCCAGCAACGCCCCGTCCACCCCGGCTGCTTCGACCAGCGCGAGTAGCGCGTTGTTTACCCCCGTCGCCGGCGCGTCGAGTAGCTTGGGCACGAGCCCTCCACGCGTCAGTGAGGTAGAGGACGTGGACATGGGCGATGAGAACCTGTTCGACGGTGACATGGACGCGCTGGAGCGAGATGGCAGCAGGAAACGCCGCCGAGTGCAGTTTGAGGACGAGGTCGACGAGGAAGACGAGCCGATAGCGCTTTTCTATCCGCTTAAGGGGGATGCGAAAGGGAAGGCAAAAATGCCCGACACATACAATGCCCCGGGAAGGCAGATGAGCGCTTTTGAGGCGATGAAGAGACGGGAACTGGGCGGCAGGGCAGGTCTGGCGCAGCGTATGTCATTTCCCCCGCTTCCTTCCACGCGCTGCCTCGCTTACGACGACTCTGCGAACAGTCTCCATGCGCCCTCACCTCCGCACTGTCGTTAGCAGTAACGAGGAGGATGTGACGAGGATCCCGTCATTGCGGTCCAACCGAAACTTTGCACCACCTTTCGCCTTGGCCTTCGCCAATGGTGCGTCCCTGGTCTCTGAGCGATATTTTTGACGTAGACTGACCTTCAGACTCGTTTGGCAGCTTCGAAAGCGGGGGGTAGAAAGGTGGCTGCGGTCGCAGATGAAGAAGGCATGGTCAGTTTCTTGCGTGCGGATACAGAGCGATGGACTCGAGGTATGCCTCGCCTTGTTCCCACTAGCTGAGTCGGTTTTATCTGACTCCTTGACTTCGCTAGGACCGACGCGGCACTCCTTCCAAGCCCACGACAATGCAGTCTTCGATTTGTCCTGGAGCGAAGACGATCACTTTCTCGTACGTGGTTCACTCCCTGCGACGCTTCGACAGTACTTTGAGGCTCACGTCGCTGTTCTCTCTCATGCAGGCAACCGCGAGTGGTGACCAAACTGTCCGGCTGTGGGATGTCCGCACCCAGTCTTGCGTCGGCGTCCTGACCGGCCACACCTGTACCATCAAGAATGTTACCTGGGATCCTTCCCATCCTCGTACGTCTTGCCATACCCCACTTTCCTGCAGTCTTGACACAGCAACTTACCTACTCCTTCCCGGGCTGGCTAGATATGCTATCTACCGCTTCTCGCGATGGCTCGATCCGCGTCTGGGATCGGAGGGTACAGGCCAAGTACGGCTGTGGATCGGAGGAAGGGGAGCTGGGCGTGGCTACGGTGAATCAGATCAAGAATGCGCATGGAATGAAGGGGAAGGGGGCAAAGGGGGTGCGTCCTTTCCCCAAGCCCACCTTGTCTCGTTTGTAGCGGTCCGCTGATAGTCCCATTACGCTTTCTCTGCAGCGCTCGGCAACTCGAAGCGTCACCGGCGTGGCCTACCTCAAGCACCAGCCAAACCTCCTAGCCTCTTCCGGCTCTTCTGACAGGTCCGCTTCTTCGCGTCTTTCGGGTACTTTCGAAGCTAAAATTCCGGTTTATCGCAGTACCGTCAAGATCTGGGACCTTCGGCGTTCTCACTCTCGCCGCGTGAACCCGCAAAGCTACGAGACGAACGAAGACGCCGCTTCCAGCCTGTGCACCTCGTCCTCCTCTGCCCGTCCGCATGGTATCGCAAGCATGTCGCTCGCCCCTGACGGTCGACGCATCTACGCTCTCTCGACTGACTCGCAGTGCGTTCACGCTCTTCCACCGCGACCGACTCATAGCCCAGTCGCTGACCTTCTCGATCCGGCCTTTTCTTTTTCCTTCATCGCCAGAATCTACGCCTTCAACCCCCTCGACCTCACCCTGCCCGCTCCTGTCTCAACCTACTCATCACTGCAAGCCCGCTTCTCCTCGTTTTACGTCCGATGTGCCGTTTCTCCCTGCTCTCGCTACCTCGCCAGCGGGTCAAGCGACGGCGGTGTATTGCTTTGGGATGTCGAAGGCAACGGGAAAGATGCGGTCCAGGTCGTAGGGCACGAAAAGGAGGTCAGCGGGATCGACTGGGCTAGCGGCGATTCTGTGCGTTATCCCTTGCCTGGCTTGTCTTCCGCGCCTTTTACATGGCTGACAAGTCGCTTGCGGTCTTTGCAGCTCGCCACCTGCTCAGACGACCTTCTCGTACGGTACTGGCGACCCGAACACCGCATTTCGCAGCTCAGACAGCGAGCAACGGCCGAAGACGACTATGATTCTCTTCGTGCGAAGGAGAGGTGGAGCGGGGAGGTTCTGGAGGCTTAGCCGCAGGACGCGAAGTCGCCGAGGTGTCGGCTGAACAAGTACATGTAGCCAAAGACATTTAGCATTTACTTCCACGTTTCACCTTGCATCACCAATATCATGAATTTTGCCGCCTCTTTTCGGAGCAATCGTGTCCTCTGCAGGTCTATCCATTACGACAATTCTCTCCATCTCAAGGCTAAGAAGCGGCAGCGGCAGCGGTGACTGCAAATAGTGATCTGGCTCAGAGTACAGCTATGTAAGCCCATTTTCCCACTTTCAGTACCCGTATGCCTGTTCACACTGGGCAAGACAGCCAGACAGCATCAGCCAGCTGGCGTTGCCACACTCACTTAGTTTCGTTAGCCACAAGGACTTGAAACCCAGGTTCATAGTCTGAGAGGGGAGGAAAGGGATGGAATGTGAGGGAGGGAGGAGCGATACACAGGATACATGATGAGGCAAAAGAGAGAAGAAAAAGAAATTCACGCCAAGAAGAGAAATTGTCCGTTTTGGGTACCGATACCAGCTCACTTCCTGCCCCTTGAGCAGAAACGGGCAGCTCGGAACACCCATTCCCCAATGAGGTACTGTGAGTAGCAGAGGAAGAAGAGTTAGTCTCGAGTGATTGCAAGTTGAACATTGCCAGTGGACGCCAGTGAGGAAAGGCGGAGGAAGGACTGAAGAAACTTGCCCAAATCATGCCCGCCAAGCGCACCACACTGAGACCAAAAGTTGTCCATAGGATGCCCTGGAAGCTGCAGACAGGACACAGGTAAGCGATTGAGAAATAAGAACCAGAAATAAGTACAACGGAAGGTGCGGCCGGTGCGGTGGCGGTTTTGCTGACAGGTACAGTCAAGGCTGGAAAGGGTGTTATGTTTCGACAGACTTACTAGCGGGAGCGTGCTTGCGAGCCGAGGCGGGTGATTGCGAGGGCCACTGGCAGTCAAAACAAAGTTGTCAGCACGATGCACAAGAACGAATGGGAGGATGCACACGCACGAATGGCGTTCATCAGCAGCCACAGGCAGATGAAGCGAGTACGGAAGGTCTTGTTCGTGTCCTCAGAGGTCGGGGTGTTGATTTCCTCCTCCTCCTCGAATGGCTCGACCGCGCGGAGCACCGTCGCCTTGAAAGTGTAGTCAATGTCTGCAAGCAGGGGACAGTGATGTCTGTAAGCCTAGCCGGCAGGGCAAAGCAGAGGGAAGAAAGGCAGCCGACGCACCCTCTTGCATCTTCTCATGAGTTTCGACAACCTTTTCTTCTCCGTCCGACTTCGACTTGGCCGACGGCAGCGCCTCGACCTTGTCGCTTCCCTTGGTACCCCACGAGACGTCGTGTAGGTTGCAGAAGGCGTAGACGTTCTGCAGCGAATAGAAGATCAGGATTAGACGTATAGCAGAAGGACCTAAATGACGTACGAGGATGTTGGTGAACGAGGGTGCGATGAGGAGATACTGCGGCATCGAGTGGAGGAGGTGCCAGGGCTCAAGGTATAGCAGGGCGGAAAGGATGTAGACACCTGCCCCTCCACAAAAATGCTGAGCGAGCGGACGGTAACGAGGAAGACGGAACAAACTTACCAAAAGTACCAGCGAGACCAGCAAAGATGGGACCATACGTCGAGCCGAGGAAGATAGAGATGCTGGAACCATCCGACTTGGCGATTAACGCCGAGACAGGCTGTCACATGCAAGGGACAAGCGTCAGTCTTTTCCGCGAACTGGTAGCCGAACCAGCGAGATTTGGGACACACGCAGAACGCCTTGATGGTAAGAATGACGGTGTTGAAGATGAGGTAGAGCGAGAAGAAAGCGAAGACGGCGATCGAGATGGTGTAAGTGAGCTTTTCAGCTTTCGGCCTGTTTCCGAGCGCGAGGATAACTTGAAGGGCGAGGAAGACGAGGTCTACGCATCACAGACGAGATCAGTAGACGACAGGGTAGACGCACGAGAGGGAAGAGGCGCACAAATAACCTTGAAAAGCCAGTTGACCAGCTCAACGTAGTTAAACGAAGAGTCGTCGTCATCCTGCAGGAAGCTACCGCTCCAGCAGCGGATCGTTTCCGGGTCTCCGCCAGCGATATCATTCGGGCTGCGAAGCGAGTCACCGACAATAGAAATGATGATGCTGAAAGTGAGGTAGAAATTGGCAACAGCTATAGGAGAATTGGTCAGCGGCCGTGCCGTTCCCGCGTCAATCAGACGAGAAAGATCGATATGCGCGACGAGGCGACGTGAAGACTGTACGTACCGAACCAACTCATGATCAAGTTGACCGTGTTGTAGATCGCCTGAATATGGAGGAAGAACAACCGAAGAATACCGTGGTTACTCTTGTAGTACCTCCCAAAGTGGACCAAGGCGTAAACACCGGCAGCAAAAGAACCGTTAAGCCAACGCCTGCGTTGACCGATAAGTTCCGCCGCCGATTCGGGAACGTCTGTTTCTCCCTTGGCGGGTTTGACGTAGCCGAGCACCCAGCGCTCGTTCGCCTTTGCGACGAGCTCAAAGCAGAGAATACGATCTTCGGCCAAGAACATGTCTGCACGAGGTCGAAAGGCGTCAGATTCACGTTCTTGCTGAGAAAGGCAGGAAACTGGGGGATCGAGCAAAAAGAGCGCACTCTTCGTCCAAATGCTCATTCCGTCTGTACCCTTCGACCCGAGCCTGGCTGCGAGGGTCCCGTCACCGTGAAAGTACTGGTTGAGAGGGCGACCCTGGATGGCGGCGAAGCGGTAGGCGGAGAAGGCACCGGGGAGGACAGCGACGTAACCGAAAGCGGATTCGGTTGGCTTGTCGAGGACGTTTGAAACCTTGTACTCGAAATTTTGGGCCGCAACCAAAGGACTGTGGTAAAGAAAGTAGAAGATTAGATGGACGAGGTAAGAGAGGTCAACGAGAACCAGCTGCAGAAAAGACTAATGATGGACGAACTTGAGAAGCTTGACACCACCCTTGCCCAACATGGCGTGGATCTCACCAGCTGCACCACCGAGGTGCGGGTCGTGGTGGAACGCCTCCCACAAGTAGTAGATACTCCTCTTACCCGGCTTCGTACCGGCGTCCAACAAGCACACGACGTCCGGGTTGAGATGCCTACCGATCGAGTTGAAGAGCCAACGGTGCGAGTTGATCTTCTTGGCATTCTTCTGTTTCAGGCAGAAAATCATTTGAACCGGGACGAGGTTGTTCGGGTCATTTGGGTGCGGTTCAACGAGGGCGGGTTTCGGCGATACTGAGAGCTGAGAGGTATACTCGAAAATGTGCGCTGTAGGTCCCGAGACTGTAAGTCGCGAGCGCCTGGAAAAAGAGGAGCCAGAAAAGGCGACCTACCGACGGTCTCTTTCCCGTCGACGGACTTCTGCATGATACCGTCCTGGTATACACCGATAGTCGCAAGCACGCTGTTTCGGGTCGTCAGGTGTCAGCCTGGAACGTGACAAAGCGAGAGGCAGTAACGCACTCAAGAGTCGCCTTATCCGCCGGCTCAATTCCGTCGAAAACCAAGCAAACCACGATCCTCTTCCACGCTTCTCCTTGCCGACCTCCTTCCATGCCACCGCGCTCGGCCTTCTTGCGGAACTCACTCCACTTGCCCTTGCACATGTCACGGATGTTGAGCATGAGACCGTGAAGGGTACGAGCGAGGAGGATCTTGTGTTCGTTATAGGCAGTCTGCGAGCAGGAGACTGTCAGAAAGAGGTGATGGGATGAGGCTTGGAGGAAGACGCACGATGCAAACACAGAGGTCGGTCTCGCGACCGTATGAGGAAGCGCGAAGACTGTATCCATTCTCGAGGGTGAAGTCGTTCGGGTCGCATGTCGCAGCAGTGTAACGCAGGTGAGAGAACTCAGTTGGACCACCACCTGCAGCAGGAAAAGGTCAGAAGAACGGGGCGGAAGAATCGAGGAAACTGGACGAACGAGGGTTGCTCGACAGGTTGGCGTTGCGGATAGCGGTAGGGACGGGGTGCTCGACGATGTAGTTGCCTATAGCGGAAGGAAGTCAGAGGAAGCAGCTACAAGGCGTCGTGAAAGGGAGGCGAACCTTGAGTAAGCTTGACTTTCTTCGTCTGAGCCCTGTTCGGGTTGATTCTCTGACGCTGCTTCCAGGCCTGCCGGTATGGTCGCGTCAGCTCCGTCTTTCGAGTGTAGAGTGGGCACTGAGCGCACCTCAGCGTTGGTCTGTTTCCTCGTCAGCGACTTCGACCCCTGAGGCCCTCCTCTTCCCGGACCCTGGCTGTAACTCGAGTAACTGCCGGTCGGTTGGGGCGTGTACTGCCCAGACTGGTACCTGTGATGGAATAAACAGGGGGAACCTCAGTCTCGTTACTGCGGTCGCGAGCCGAACTCGTCCTAGGAGTTTCCGCTCCACTTTCCGTAAACCAAATGTGGGAGGGGAATACGCACAAGGGCTGGTCGTACTGCTGAGCAAGGGCGCCTGGAGCAAAGTCGCTGCGTAGGGGAGTCTTTGACTCTAGTTCATCGTCGATGTAACTGTCGTCGCCATGCCACTTCTCATCTTGTGCACCGCCTTGAGCCAGCGAGTACGAGCTGCCAGTGGGGAGAGTCGACTGGGAGGCGTAAGACCCTTGGTCATTCAGTCCATAACCACCAGGGCGGAGAGTGCCTTGACCGGCAGAGTTGGCGTGCGCCTGTTGATTGTAGGGAGACTGGGGACGAGGAGACGCGCCCAAGGGGGAGTCGTTAAAGGGGTCTGCTTGGTTGTAACCTTGTGGAGGGTTGGGAGGGTAACTCATAGCTGTCTCTAGTGACTCTTGAGATGAGGTACACAGAGTGCGAGGGAGAAGAGCAAAGTGAGAGCTGGTTGGAACTCGAACAGGAGGTTGAACGGTCCGAGGAGGTCGGGAGGGGTTGGATGACGGACTTCTCCAAGATCGTGGCAGCGCTGGCTGAAGGAAGCCACGTCGAGGTACACTGGAAAAGCAGTCTACTCGCAGTCGACCAGCCAGGGGAACAACGAGGCGAGGCGGACGTTCTCCTCTTTTTCCTGTTGCCGAAAACCGTTCGGAAAGGGGCATTGTACATCGAGTCATATACACGCAGGCTTTGAGAGGACGGCTTTGTATTACCTCAGGGCAATAGTACTGGGGGGCAGAGACAAGCAAGACGAGGGCACAACAAGGAAAAGAAAACGCTACATGATGAAAAACAAGACGAGGGAGCATGAGCAGAATCGAAAGACGAGCGCAGTTACCATATATCCAAGACTGGCATGCACATCCGCAAGAATGACCGAGAGCCTGCCGCCACCTACCCGTTCGTCCCCAGCTGGAAACACCGACTGGCAGAGCCTGCTTAGTCCCGGGCAGATTGACGACGACCTCGACGATCCACCTTCCGCGGCGGTAGCTGAGCCGCTTTGGACACGGGCATCCAAGCGTTGGCGCCAACCGAAGACGAGGCAGAAGCCCCAAGGCTCGGAAGCGACCCCTCGAGTTCCTTCCTCACCTTCTTGAGCCTGACCGCCCACCAACCCCTCTCTTCCCTCTCGAGTTGAGCGGGGTCAGGCTCTTCGGTCCCTTGCACGGCGACGCTTCGGAGCGCCTTTTCCAGCACCTGCTCGGAGGGAGACTTGGGGATGATGCCGGCTGAGATGTAGGACGCCGTGCTCATTCTGTCGATCGTGCTGGGAGAGGTAAAGGTGTCCATCAGGTGAGACGGGAAAGAGAGGGAGCGGAGGGCGAAGAGGTAAGAACGCTCGAAGGCTTGAAGCCAGCGGAGGCGCTCGTTGAAATGCGCTGCGCCGGGGCTGGGCGAAGAGATGAGCGTGGAGCGTGATGGAGACGGACTCGGTATGGTGAAGTACAGCGAGGTCGCAGAAGCGGTGTCGGAAAGGGAGAGAGGAGTAAAGTGGGCTTGGCCCTTGGAGATAGGAAGAAGATCGACCTCGATGAGGTGTTCGTGCTCTGCGACGTCGAGGAAGGTCAGCTCTGCTGGACACTACGATAGGGAGGAGCTGTACACACCTGTCTTGCCACTCAAATCCGAAACGCCCAACACCCTTGCCACGCCCACGCCTTCGAGGACCCGATAGACTGAAGCGCTCCTTTCCTCCTTCTCCCGTTCCTTCGCTTCCCGATCTCCGCCTTTCCTAGCCGCCCCTGCCTTGGCTGCCGCCGCGGCGTTCTTGATAATCCTAGTCGGGTCCGAGTGCTTCGTTGCGAGGACTATCAAGTCGGAAAAGACAAAGACATGAACGCTCGACTCTTTCGCTTTGGTCTTGATCAGGCGCTGCTGGTTCGAGGCAGACGGACCGGCGTAGTCGTCGCTGTACGTCGAGGATGCGTTTGAGATCAGCGAGTCGGGGCGGAGATGGGGAAAACCACCACCCATGCCGGCGGAATGGGGAAGAGCAGAGGCAGGCGGCATGAGCGGCAACTCGGGCGAAGCGCTCGAGGGTGCGGATGAGTAGGTGAGCGAGCTCGAGCCCGAGGTGGACTTGGTCGACTCGGGGCGCGAGAGACTCGGTGATCCTCCTGCCCCTCGAGGCGGAGGAGTCGGAATCGACAAGGTTGGTAGGGTGGATGCACCGGATCGAAGAGCATCTCCCCTCCGTCCCGCTCTAGCCATAGCGTCCATCTCGAGGACGCCCCGATCGCGATCATTTATGTGTACTCGACGGAGGACGCCGTGCGCAACGAGTCGACGATCGCGTGCGGCAAGCTGGAACCCGTCGGGAAGACCTCGCATGCGAGACTGGAGCACTTTCGCTTCTTCGTATTCGTCCTCGCGGATTTTGACCTCCTGCATCACGCGGATGGCGAAGTCCGTCGAGTGAAGGAGGCTGAGAGTGCTGAAGTGATCGGGATGAGTTGAGGGTGTGAGGTCGCAAAGTTGCTGCAGAAGCGAACGAGGTTAGCGTGCGTGGTAGCGAAGCCAGACGAGAAAGATGCGCACCTTGAAGAACAGTGGATACTTCATCAACCGCTGCACCGGCTTGAGCAGGAAACTCGAGAGGGAGAGGGAACCGCACTCAGGCAGACTGCTCTGCATCCGGACAAACTCCCCGAAGTCGCTGCTCAAGTCGGCAGTCATCTCGTCGATGCTTCTAGTGACCGCCTCAAATCGCACGAGGTACGGCTGGTGGACCTCGAGGCGCTGAACGAAGGGGAAGAAAGCCTCAGCGAGCTTGAGCACGATGGGAAACTGCGCGGCGCGGGCGGCGTCGAGAGCCGCGCTGATCTGGGAGTGGAGATAGACGATATCGTCGAGCCAGTCGAGGAGGCGAGAGACGGGCACGGGGACACCCTGGATCCAGGCGCCGGATCGCGTTCGCAGAGGAAGAGTGAAGACCTGAATGACGCCCCGCAGACCGTTCACGAAAGACCGCTCCGTCTCACACAACTCCCAAATCACCTCTTGGCGTCGCATTTCGAGTGGACCGTACGTGAGCGAGAGCTGTGCGTATTCGGCGTCGTTGAGAGTCGAGCGCCAGGTACGGCCAGTCAGAGGCGATTGCGAGAGAGTAGGAGCGGGCGAGGGAGGTGGAGGGTGCTCGGTGGCGGGGGCAGAGCTGGAGAGGGGAAGAGGACGAGGCGAAGAGGAGCGACGCGTACGCAGGGCGGACGACGATGGTGCTGGACCGGGAGAAGAAGGCCGGCGGACGAGAGGCGGAGGAGGAAAGGGTGCGGAGGGACGACGTGCCGAACCAGACGCAGTGGGCCCGCCAGTAGCGGCCTGTGCGGGAGAGGAAGGGCGGCGAATGAGGGGTGGTGGAGGGAAAGGGGCCGAAGGACGCCGTGCAGCAAGGGCAGGGGGAATGGAATGGCCGGGAGCGATCGGAGCGGCTGAGGAAGTGCGTCGAACCGGCTGTGCTAGTGAAGTCGATTGTGCGGGTACAGAAGGACGACGTGCCAGAATAGAGCTCGATATGAGCCCTTCAGTCTTGCTGCGTCTCCGTGTCATTTGCGGGACCTCTCGCCCCGTCTGCCCGACGGAACCTTCTTGCGAGTTGTGCGAGCTCGTGCGCTCCCGGACCATGTTGATTCCGCTACCAATCAGCGCCGAAAGATGCTTCGCCGACTTGGACGACCCGAGGGTAGACCGCCGTCGACTGAGCTTGCTGTCAGTCGAGCTTCGGCGGTCGAGCTGAGGATGGTCAGAGAAGGACGGTGAGGTACTGAAGGAATGCTTGCGGGTCGACGGCGAAGGGGAGCTCGCGTTGGGGAGCGTAGGCGAAAGCGGAGGTTCGGCGTCAATGAAGTCCAGAAGGGAGAGATCGAATCCAAGCCCGTCGCCGTCCAAAGGCTTAACGGACAAGCGCTCTCCTGCGCCTTGACTAGCCATCTCTGTCGCCTGGGAGAACCGCCAAGACCGCCTAACGAGCTGCGCGATTGAGCCTGCCGGCCCTTCGACATCCACGTCTGCCTCAGCGCCGGCGTCGACCTCTTCATCGACTACTCCTCCGCAGGCGAAACCGAAAGATACCTCTGGGGAGACGGCTCGAGGCGGCTGGAGGACGTCCGAAATTCCGGCTGCCGAGCCGCTCGGTACGAGAGGGGAGGTGTCGATGACGGTGGTAAGACGGGTGGTAGAGGATTTCTCAACCTGCCTCATCGCCGCGGTGGGTCCGATGGGCGAGCTGAAAGGTATGGGCTTTGAAGCCCTCCTTGCGAGCCACGAGTGCTCTTCCCCCTCCGCGCTCTCAAAGTAGTTGTCGCCAGGCGGGCTGGCGGATCCCTCCTCCTGGATAAAGCGCGGCCCAGGCTCGAGCCACATCGAGGGCGAGGGAAGCCCTGCTGTGATGTAGGAGCGAGTGGACTCGGACGACGGTAGAGGAAACTTTTGCCGCTTCTCCTGCGCCGTTGCTGCCGACCCAGTTCGTTTCGTTTTGACTTCCCGGTCTTGCTCCTCGTCCTGCATCCGCAGCGCGCCACCGCCTGCGAGCGAGAGCGAAGCCGATCCAATCACCATACCCAATCCCGAGAGAATCATCGACAGCCTGCGCTGACGAGCCCACTCTTCTGGATCGACAGCCGACTCAGTCGCTTCGCTCTCGGAGCCTCCGTTGCGGCCGCCATCAGAGTTGACTGGGCTTGTTGCGGCCGACATGGAGCTCTGCGCCCACGAGCTCGGAAGAGCGGCCGCAAGCTCGCTGGTCAGGTGGTTGACTTGCTCCTGCGTGAGGCTGTCCCGAGCGGCCAGGTAGGATTCAGGAAAAGCGTGCGGCCGTTCGAGTCGGAAGACGGAGTCTTCCGCTGTTTTAGCAGGACGGGGAGGAGAGCGTCGAAGGGCGGGAAAGACGAAGGCGGACATGTTCGAAAGGGCTAATCGAGGCGGGGATTTGGGCGGGGTTGGAAGAGACGGAACCGGTTCGAACATCTCGAACTGGGTACCCTGGACGGTGGCGACGGTTGCAGAGCGACGGCGACCGGCAGTAGGATTGGGTGAAGGTCCGACAAGCGATTCCGGCCGTCGTGAAGATGAATCTCGGAATGGTGAACGACTCGGACGGGGCGGAGGCGGGGTGACTGGCTGGGCAGACCGGGCGGAGACAAAGCTGCTTGGGGAGTCGTTTGGGGAGAGGGTAGGTTTGGGTCGCCGTGGGGCTGGAGCAGGCGACGAGTCCTGTACCATCGCCGGGCCGGAGGGTGTCAGGGGTTTTCCCGCGGATCTGTCTCGTCCATCTTGTGTCTTGCCGGTCGAAGCGCTTGCGAAGCGATTAGGGGGTGTCGACGAAGGTGTCGGTAGATACGGGAACGAGGTCGAGGTTGAGGTGGCGGGCTGCGGCGGGGAGGAGGCGGCTGTCTGGGCATGGGCGAAAGCGGGAAATGGGCGCGAGTACGGGGTGAGGATGGGGCGGCGTGCAGGCTGTCCGAGGTGCGATCAGCGTGTTTCACGGGAGTGTGAGTGAGAGAGACAGCGAGAGCCCGTCGTGAGACTCACTTTGTCTCCCCCGTTCATGGCCGGCGAGCGATCCGGCAGATGATACGACCCAGACGAGATGGCGGACATGGTGTAGACGTGTGTTGACGGTGCTACTAGAGGCAACAACGAACCGCTTTAGCCCACAGAACGAGGGGATGAAGTGGACTCGCGAGAGCGCTGGAAGACTGGCGACCATCGGAAACTGACTGGACGAGGAACCGCTCGAGGGCCAGATCGCGCAAACAGTTCACAGGGTGAATGTTTGTACGCGTCGGTGACCGTGTCTGTCAACCCGCGCATGTCCGATTCCTGCCCAGTTCGATTCCAACTCTCTGATCATGCAGTGTCCTGCAGGAAGGCACCTCACCCTGTCCGTCAAACACTGGTATGTGAACAGGCTTCTACGCACCTGGTTGTCTACTTGCTGGTCTTACACCGCGCACTCCTCCGACTCGACTGAGTGACCGCCTCCCGTCCACCACTTCAGCTCCACCTTCTCTGGGAACGACCAGCCTCCGGCAGCAGCACCGCCCTTGCATGGCGTGAGTCGCAGAGGGCCAGGGTCAGCCGTAGTATGTCGGTGAGCACGGTACAGCAAGCCTATGAGACGGTCGACGGGCGGGTTTCAACCTTGTTCGTGATAGAAGTGAGGGCGTGATGGTCCGTCCTCTTTTCTCCCTTCAGGTGCAAACGGTGTATTCGTAGGTGGCCGGCCTGATGAACTACAACAGCAGGTCGGCCTCGCAAGCCCTGACCGCGCGACCATCCGAAGAGCACTCATCAAATGAAACCACTTTACTCTCGACTCTCTGGGAGACCTTCTTTTATTTCCTGATCCACCGTGTCCATGTTCACAACGCCCTCGCATACCCAAACCTGAGCTCTTGTCGGGCATGCCTCGGAGCAATAGTCCAGGGTCCCCGAGAACACCGGCCGCAAGCCACCTGATGCAGGCAAGCTAGCGGTCGAGGTGGGGGGCGGTCAAGATCTCGTGAGTGTGTGCTATACCTGTTATGAAGCACAGGCGAAGGCGAACCGAGTCGACGCTTGCCTAGCTATTTCGGATCCGCTCGGCAAGCCATTCAAGGATAATGGCCAGGATTAGCCGAATGTAGCGCACCCAGTGCGCTGAGGACTGTCACGCGTCAGTAGAAAATGGGGTAGTCTGGCTCGGCGTCACACTGCAAGCTCGTCCGCTAGGCGTGTATCCTGCAACTTGCGGAGAACAGGTGTGAGGTGAGGTGAGGAAGAAAGTCAGTAGAAGGGCTTCTGCAGTCAGCGTCGGGCAGTTGCCTGCGTTGTATCAGAGCCTCGCAGCGCGCAGATTGCGATGGAAACAGGGTTATTACAACGCTTCTGCACTAGAAGGGTAGGGTGGATGACAAGCGAGGAATGACTGCGTCGTCGCTCGCATCTGTAGATTGATCGTCTAGCAACTGGTCTGAAGGAGCGACGATATGGAGGGGTAGGTAGGCGACGGGGCCGATGGCCGAGAACTGGAAGAAACTGTGGAACGAGGAGGAACAGCTGGTCGAGCAGCAGAGCGGCTATCGTGCTTCGAATTGAACCTGCGGTCGTAAGCACATTAGTATCCCGCGAGCGTCAGTAACAAGCGAAAGGGAGAGGAACGCACCACTACATGTGAATTCACCGTGAAAGACACAGAAAGCAAGACGAGGGGCGATCAGTTTCGACCCAGACACGCGCAGGATGCTGAACGGGGACGTACTGCGCTTGATCCGCTTCTTGTACATGACCCTACATCCACATTCCCTGCATCGAATGGGCTCACGAGCCTTGATCTCGTTTGAAGCGGCGCAGTCTGGGACGGTCGGAGTCGGACAACGAGTCGGGTCGGAGGCGGCGGTGAGGACGAAAAGAATCACAGAGAGGCCGGTCGTACAGTCGGAGTAGCGCAGCAACGCAGGTTGAAACGCAGGAGAGTGGAAATGAGATGAAGGAGGTCAGCTCACATCCCGAACTGGGCGAGGAGAGAGACGTACCGGCGCAGAGATACTCTACTCCAGCTGCTTGCGGCTGTCCTGGCCTGAACTGCTGAGCTCCGTTCATCGTGGCGGTGAGCGGGGAGGAACCAATTTCAGTTCTCACTTCCGCCATTTAACGTTGACAAGGCGTACTTTCAGGTTCTGCTGTGCTTGTATTCGCTCGTACTTTCCAAGCGCTCTCCCCTCTTCTCGTACCACGCGCGTACAACTTGCCTGATGCTCAACGGCTGGGTTCTGCTTTCTCAGCAAGTCCCCATCCCTTCCGGTGTCTGTGGCTGTCTGCTCACCTTCTTCGGTTGTCTTCGATCGTTCAGAGCGCTTGGATGGACCTACACTGCAGCGTGGTCCCTCTCGTAGGCCTATCGCCGTGGCTTCACCCTCTCTTTCGAACTTTTACTCACTTGGTCTTCTTTCTCCGCCAGCTTTTGGCCGCAATTCGTGCTCAATTGGCGTAGAAAGTCGGTAACTGGACTTAGTATCGTATGTTGACTCACTTGCGAGCCAGCGCGTCGACGATGTTGTCTAGCACCATTTCACACTGAACGTTTCTCCCGTTTCTGACAGGACTTCCTCACTCTCAATCCGTTCGGCTTCGCTTGCTACAGCGTAACTTTGGTGAATGTTACTCCAAGACTGCTGGGGCTTACTCCTCTTGCTCCAGGTCTTCAACGTGGCCCTCTTCTCGTCATCGACGGTTCGGCGACAATACGCAGACCGACACGACGGTCACCTTCCGCAAGTGCAGTGGAACGACCTCGCATTCGCCCTCCACGCGCTCGTCGTGTCATCCATCATACTGCTACAAAGCTTCGTCTACAAGGTACGGCCGGGCATTGCTGTCTATCGCGCTTTTTGCTCAGTTTCCTCCTCACCCCGTAGCGAGATGCCCGACAACGCCTATCTAGCTTCAATCGGGTCATCGTCTTTGTCGTCACTCTATCCATACTAATCCTAAGCTTTCTCTCCGCCACTACCGATATCCTGGCGTGGCTCGACCTCATCCTCCTTCTCTCGTACATCAAATTGTACATCTCGTTCGCCAAATACGTGCCCCAGGCGGTGATCAACTACAGAAGGAAGAGCACTGAGGGCTGGAGCATTTCGAACATCTTACTGGATGCTACTGGCGGCACGCTCAGCTTGTGCGCTTTTTTCTCAATCCTCCTCGCGTCGCTCCGATCTTGACATTCTGCCCATCCAACAGAACTCAGCTCATGCTAGACTCTTGGCTCGACAACGACTGGCGAGGCATTACTGGCAATCCGGGCAAGCTGTACGGACCCTTTCCTCATTGCGTCGCCTGCGTCAGCCTCACGTTATAGCTCATCTCATCACACTTTGCAGTGGTCTATCCTTCCTCTCTCTCGCCTTCGACCTCGTTTTCATTGTCCAGCACTTCGTTCTTTACCGTCAGCCAGCAAGCAAACCGACGCAAGAGGGCGACGGGGGCGAGCGGGAGAGGCTGCTTGCCAGGAGGGATAGCGCTCCGGTCTGACCGCTGGTTGTCGCAACTTGCGGGCGTACTGTACGTTGATGTGCATTGCTGTGTATTTGAATCCGTGACCGTGCTATTCTCCGTTTCACAGCGGCGCCAGATGAGAGGACGCCGAGCTTGGTGAAGGCTGAGGCAGTCCGCCTTTGCAGCTCAAACTTGCCGTTGGGCTTCTGGCAGACGGACTTCTCGCTGACCGAAGTCTTTTACTGTTAGCTATTGCACGACGGGTCGTGGTGACTACAAAGCCAAATTCGAAGCAGCCTTCTCAACTTGCAAAAACAGCTTTATCTCCGAGTTGACTGCTTCGTATACCACACGCTAGCGACACCGGGGCAGAATGGCGTGAGCTACACATGCTGGCGGGCGGACCGCAGTCTCAGGAGTCCCAACGAAGCACTGTCCTTCTTCCCGTCCTGCTTCTTCTGTTCACGAGCTCAGCCGCGCCTGGCTTTTACCCCTCGAGCGGAGCGCAGCGCGGGTGCATCGGCGATACAATGCTGCCAACTCACGGCCCTCGAGCCTCGTCTATGCAGCAAGCCCCGCTTGGCCAGCGCGCTCAGGACTTTTCTTCCTCCCCCTCTTTGCTGGTCGGGAGTCAGATCGCGCGGCTTGCGGGCCGCACTGCACGCTGCAAGGCCCTTTATCGGCTCTGATGCAGCCGCTTCACTGCCCGTACACACCGCAGACCTCGTAGTGCCCGCAAGAAGCCGGCTGTTCAGCCTCTTTTCTTTTTTCTCCTCATCTTCTGCGCGAACCTGGCGCGGGCTTGGTCCCGCCGACCGTCCGCCTTGGCGTGAGATGCTCGGGCGAAGGCCGTGCAAGGCCCTCGCCTCGCACCTGCAGCGGAAGGAGGCAGGTTGGAGGCAGGAAGGAGGCGAGAAAAGGGGTGCCCAAACGAGATTTGCCTGTGATGCTTGTCGCAGAGGAGAGCAATGCGGGCATGGTCGATCTGATGCTGGTTCTTGGTTCCTTTGACCTGCACTCGCATCCATACCCTCCAGCTGATACCCTCTAGGCTAGACCTACATCGCTGTGTGAGTCGACTTTCGCAACAAACAGACCAGGCGAAGAAGGTTGTTTGGATTTGGAAACGGTCGCGCCCAGACGCGGGCGCTCCTTTTGGGAATGTCCTGCCGCTGAACGTTCTCGTCTCTCTCTTCTTTGACCTCACAGCTCTCCCGCTGCACATACCCAGTACCCAGTAAGTACCCTCCCGCTGCTTACTCCTACCCAGCTGTCTCCGGGGTTACCGGTTCAGTCGAGGTGTACCTCATCTTCCACGACACCGACCGCTTACTCTCTTCCTCTTTCCTCTTCTTTGATCCACCTTCACAGTCCCCACCGTCCTTACTACCCTTACAACCAAGTCGACATGCCAGGAGACCTCAAGGCCCTTATCCTCGTTGGCGGTAAGTTCGCCGTTCCCGCTCTAACCTCGTCCTCCAACTTCACGCGCGTCCCCGCCGTCTTCGCGCCGGTATGAGCCTGCGTGACGTGGTGCATAACCAACAGCTGTACTGTGGTGCACAGTTGAGCCTCTTGCTGACTTCTCCGGTGCTGCCGTTGGTCTCCACCAGGTTTCGGTACGCGCCTGCGTCCTTTGACCCTCACCTACCCCAAGCCTCTCGTTCCCTTTGCGAACAAGGCCATCATTCTCCACCTTGTTGAGAACCTCGTCAAGGTACGCCCGCTTTCGCTTCCCCATTTCCTTCAACTTTCCTCGATTCGAGGGTGGGCTCCTCGTTGCGGGGTCAAGTTCATGCTGTTAGTCTTCAGACGCTGATCGAGCACCATCTGCACTGTTCGTCGCGTTCAGGCTGGCGTCAAGCACATTGTCCTCGCGGTTAACTAGTAAGGCTTTCGCTCCTTGACGGTTGGAGGAGGAGCGGAACGACTAGATCGGGAGAGAGAGGAGCGGGGTAGTCGGCTCCTCGCGCCCCACCCGCTCGCGCCTTTCTGAAGTATGTCAGGACCATCGACTGACACAGACGCCTCAACAGCCGCCCGGAGGTCATGATTGCGGTCTTGAAGCAGTACGAGGAGAAGTACAACGTGAGTCTTTCTGCTTTCCTTGTCTACTCCTCGTGCGCAACTCACCCATCTCCCTACAGATTACCATCACCTTCTCCGTTGAGACTGAGCCGCTCGGCACTGGTGCGCTCGCTTTCCTCCAGGAAAAAAAGAGACGCAAGCTAATGCCTTTTCCGCCGTCTTAGCTGGTCCTCTCGCTCTCGCCCGTGAGGTCCTTGGCAAGGACGACGCACCCTTCTTCGTCCTCAACTCCGATGTAACTTGCTCGTACCCCTTTGGAGAGCTCCGCGACTTCCACGTTGCTCACGGTGGAGAGGGTACCATTATGGTCCATTTTCCTCCCCTCTCTCTTCGTCTACCGCTCACTGATGAATGATCTCGCTTTACACAGGTCACCAAGGTCGACGAGCCCTCCAAGTACGGTGTCGTCCTCACCCACCCCGGCACGTCCGCTATCGACCGTTTCGTCGAGAAGCCCCAGGAATACGTCGGCAACCGTATCAACGCCGGTATCTACATCTTCAACCCCTCCATCCTCAACCGCATCGAGGTCAAGCCGACTTCCATCGAGTCCGAGATCTTCCCCGCCATGGCGAAGGACCGCCAGCTACACTCGATGGATCTCGAGGGCTTCTGGATGGACATCGGTCAGCCCAAGGGTACGCCAGTCTCCTCTCCTCCTCACACTAGAGCTGTACTGATCCTGCTGTACCCGCAGACTACCTCACCGGAACCTGCCTCTACCTCTCCTACCTCACTTCGCAGAAGTCCGCTGAGCTCGCCGACCCCTCCAACCCCGCTGTCGCGTACGGCAACGTCGTCATCCACCCTACCGCTACTGTCGACCCTACCGCTGTCATCGGCCCGAACGTCGTCGTTGGCCCGAACTGCACTGTCGGAAAAGGTGTCCGTCTGCAACGCTGTGTCCTCCTTGATGGCTCGAGGGTCAAGGACCACGCGTTCGTTCAGTCGTCCATCATTGGCTGGTCCTCGAGCGTCGGCAAATGGGTGCGTCAACCTTTCCGAACCTGCGACTTCTTCAATTGACGCCAATTCTGACCTTTCCGCTTTTCACCTTCTTCCCTACTTCTTCCTCCTTCCCTCATTCGCCCACGCACTCTCTGCTACGTCTTTACACCCCAAAGGCTCGCGTGGAAGGTATCACTGTGCTCGGAGACGACGTCAACGTCAAGGACGAAATCTACATTAACGGCGCTTCTGTACTTCCCCATAAATCAGTGGGATCCTCTATCCTTGAGCCTGTACGTCTCTCTTCTGCTCTATCACCGTCTTCGTGTGCTGATCTGGTGTCTGGGGGTTGCAGGCCATCGTCATGTAAAAGCGTTTTTTTGCATCAGCTTGTCACCCGCCTTTTCGCCTTTCCTGTCGCTGCTTCCCCTCCTACCCTTCGTCGTTCTCATTGTGCAACCTACGCCGTACTCGGCGTCTGCAGCAGTACCTCATCCTCGTCCCCTCGTAGACTAAACAATTCCCTTTCAGTGCCGGCGTCCCGAGTTTTTCCCCTTATACACACGCACGCCTCTCGTTGCTTCTCCTGTGGTCTCTCTCTCCTTTTTCTCGTACACGTAGTCGGGCTGGTTGCATTCGGACACTGGTCTCTTTCGCTCTTCTCCTACCTCTTGACTGGTTGACTCGCGAGGACTGCAGAGAGAAGGAAGGCCGGCACTGAGCCACGCCGTGCAACGGTGGAGACCGGTGGAGCCAGGCAAACGCACGTCGAGCGGAAGAGAGAAGATCGACCCGAGCCGGAGAATGGCCGACGACGTCAGCAGAAGTGCCGCTCTTTCACATTTCCACTCATTCTCGCCAAGTGCTTGATCTATACTTGCTATATACTATCAACGCATGGCTGTAAACACTTACACACACGAGTTCAGCTGGTACGCCCCGTCTCTGGTACTTGCTCTCTTGACAAGCCCCGCTCATCCTCGTCTCGTTCACTCTGTAGGAAGGGACACGGCTCAACGGTGGTGGTGCGTTCAGCCTCTCCTTCGACGTCGGTTCTGCCATATAGGGCAGCTTGCTTCAGCGATGAAGATCGTCAGCTAATTTCGGATTGTTTGGTCGCTTGGTGGGAGTAGGCTACCGGCAGTTTCGACAACGTACGCATGACTTCCCCCTTTTTTGTGTAATCCTACGAGAGCCCGAGTACTCACGCTCTCAACCTTCGGCACCCCCCCCCCCCCCCCCCCCCCCCCAATAGTGGCAGTCGTGCGTTTCCTTCCCTTTCTCTTCCCAATTCTCGTGTTCAAGCTACTGGTCACTCATGGCCCTTCGCTTCTTCCTGCTACCTCGACCCGTTCTCCTTGGAACAGATCTCTTCCGCCACTGACCAAGCAGCCGGACGGAACCTTCGCTAGCAAGATCCCGCTTAAGTTGGGCGAGAAGGTCACCTACAAGGTGAGGCTCTTCTTCCTCTACTGCTTACTGTCCCATGCTTACAGTGCTTGTCCTCGTATTGTGTGCAGTATGTTGTCGACGGCCAATGGCTTACTAGCCCGGATGAAGCCACTGAGACGGACCACAGCGGAAACGTCAACAATGTCTTCTATGGCGAGTTCCGCCCCCGCTTCCTCCTTGCCTACTGAAGTCTGACTGACGTATCGACCTTGTAGTCCCCTCACAAGTTGTCGCCGAAGCAGAAGTCGCCACCGATGCGATTCTCCCAGTCCCTCAATCCGTTGGTACCGTCCAGGGCAATGTTTCCTCCGTCGGTCCCGCTACCACCTCGACTCGCGCTCACTCGACCACAGAACCTACGGCTGTAGAACAGGCCAAGGAGGCTGCTGCCCTTGTGACGGAACAAGCCAAGGGTGTCGCTGGTCAGGCGCAAGAGACGGCTGCGGGATTGGCGGCGCAGGCGCAGGAGAAGGTGCAGGAGGTTACCCCGCAGGTCAAGGAGGCTGCTCAGCAAGTACAGGAGACCGTCGGTCCAGCGGGCATGTCAATGTCCTCTCCAATCTCCTGTTCGTTCTTTGTTGACTTTTCTTCTCCGCAGCCGCCTCCATCGGCGCTGCCGTCGTTGCGACCGCCTCTGCCGCCGCAGCGGGTCTTTCCAGCTTCGCCTCTTCCGCCCAGAAGACCACCAAGGACATTGTCGACCAAGCTCCCGCCATCGCTCAGGATGTTTCTGCTCAAGTCAAGACTACCGCCGCTGACTTGTCTGCTAAGGCACAAGAAACGACCGCCCCGGTAGCTCAACAGGCGCAGGGACTCGCCGTCGAGGCCTCGGCCAAGGTTGACCAGGCTGTCTCGTCGAGCACCGCCAGTGCACCGGAGATCGCTCGTCGTCCTTCTCAACAGCTCAACCCCGCCGCCTCTCCTTTCGTCCCCGAAGCGCCGCGCGACCCCGCTCCTACCCCCTCCGTCTCCACTCCTTCTGTCGAGCTCGACCCCAAGCCGACCGTTCCTTCCCCCGAGCTCATCGCCAGCAAGGTCCCCGCCAAAGACCTTGACACCAGTACCGCCGTTGTCGCCAAGGACAGCGATGCTCAGTCGACTGGAGTCGCGCCCAAGTATGATGAACACACCGCTGTCGCACCGAAGGAGCCGGCGCCGGAAGCCGTATACACCCCGATTGGCGCCGCTCCGCCCAGCTCGTCGGATGAAGCGAAGTCCACTGCGGTCGTCGCGAGGGAGCCCGAAACTACCGCAGTCGTTGCGAAGGAGCCTGCGCCTGCAACCGTAGGTACCGCTATGGGCGCAGCGCCTTCGAGCGAGACGAGGGAGGATGAGCACGTCCCGGTCGGAGGCTACATCGCACCGAAGGACAAGCCGGAGGACGCCCCGGCTATCGCTGCCGGTGTCGCTGCTGTCGGCGCAGCCGTCGCTGGTGTACAGCTGCTCGGGGAGAAGGCCGTCGGCGCTATCCACCCTCACGCTTCTAACGCCGCCGAAACTTCTCACCACGCCCTTCAGGACGCGGCTCACACCGCTGAAGAGTACCTCGAGAAGGCCCGTCATGATGCTGAAGAGCTTAGCAAGCATGCCTGGGAGGAGGCTGAACGTCGCAAGGCAGAGGCGGAGAAGTTGGCGCACGATGCATACGTTCAAGCGCAGGAGGCTGCAGCAGCGGCGCAGAACAAGGTCCTCGGCATGTTCGGCTTCGGCAAGGAGAAGGCGCAAGAAGCCGTGAAGAGTGCTTCCGACGTCGTCGCCACCAAGGCCGTCCCCGAATCTACCATTCCCGACAAGGAGATTACCTCTCTTCCCGCATCCGAGGCTCCGGAAGGTCCTACCATCCCCGACCAGGTCCTGACCGCCCTGCCCGTCGCTGAGGCACCCGTCGCCAGCGACAAGCCTGACCCACACTCTCCCATCTCGAAGGAAGTCGTGCCCTCCGTTCCAGCTGAAGGGCCTACCGTTCCCGGTGCGGAGATCACCACTCTTCCCCCTTCGGAAGCGCCTCAAGCAATGGACTCGCACGCCGCCCCTAGCCATAAAACCGCCGTTGTCCCCGCCCCTTCCGAGCCTAGCACGCCTCAGCCCGCTTCGACTATCAAGGGTGTGCTGAGTGACCCGGCCGCCGCCGCTGCTCCCGCCGCTGACGTTGGCAACACTCCTTCGAGCGCCAGTTTCGCAACTCCGGCCGCCGTCAACTACCCGATCACCAATGCGGCTGCTCGATCGCCTGCCGCTGTAGCTGCACCCGACCTTGCCAAACTTCCCTCCGTCGTGAAGCGTGCTGAGCCCGTCGTAGAGCCTGCGTCGTTCATCTCCGACGTGCCCGTCGCCACTGCCTCGCCGAATGTCGCCAGCCTTTCTCCCGCCACCGACCGCGCCGTCATTGCGGCAAAGCAGCCAGTTGCTGTCTCGCGAGCGTCAGGAATCGAGACTGGCGCTCCGATGCTCGCCCCGCCTGTTGCGGCCGTCGAACATCCCTCTGTCTCCGACTCTGCCATTCCTGCCGGCCCCACCGCCGACATTCCGTCGTCGGCCCCTCTTGCATCTTCTCCTCCTGCGGCACCGTCGGCTGCGCCGTCTCCTGTTGCGCCCTCCTCTGCCGCGCCCTCTGCATCTGCGCCCTCTCCTCCCGCTTCTTCGCCTTCTCCCCCCAAGACTGTCGAAGAACCCCCCGCCACCCCCAAGAAGGATTACACCACCGCCCCGTCCACTCCGGCCTCGACCGTCGGCAAGAAGGGCGGACAGGCGGCCCTTGGCGTGCAAGGTCACGAGCCGGCGAGTCCGGCGCCGAGCACGGCTGGTAGCACGAAGGATAAGAGGAAGAGTGGTTTCTTTGGGCGGTTGTTCAGTAGTGGGAAGAAGTAAATGAGGGAGTCGGCGTGTGAGTGGGTAAAATAACGATACCGGATACTCCTTCTCTTCTTTTCTTTCCGTGTCTTCGTGCTGTGGGTTTCTCCTCTTTTCCCTGTTTACACTTCTTTGCCTTCTCTCCTTTATGTTCTTCAACCTCATCGTGCCTGCTTATATGTGCACTAATTCGTATACATCAATTTCTCGGCTTTCTCCCCTTGTCCCGCGCACCTCGAGCACAGGAAAAAGGTGAACTAGGATTTGCTCCAGAAGAAAACTGAGTTACGAGGACCGGTGGTCTGTATCGGCGAGGGTTGTCGCAAGCTCGAGGGACCGCTGCAAGAAAGCCCCCGGCGCTTAGGAGACGAGCGGAACGGCCAGACTGTCAAACGGTTGAACACGGACAGCAGGAAAGAAAATTGGCGGCCTCGACGCCTTCGCCAGGGCCGACTCATACACGAGCGAGACCGTGGGCCGCAACGAGCCCCAACGCTTGCGAGTGAGCAACAGGGCAGCAAAAGAAGCTACCAAGCCAGGAATAAGAAACCGCGCAAAGGACAAGAAAAAGATTGCCACCGAGCAGTTGTTGCAACAACAGCAGTCAAAAAGAACCCGTTTACTGGTCCTTCATCTCGACATCTTCCCTCTTGCCACCCTTGCGGCTGCACGCGTGCAAGATAGAGTCAGTACCGGGGAAAATTCGAAGAAGATTGGACGAAAAACGCACGCGATGATGTTCTTGCGGTCACCGTCGAGCTTAAGAGCGATGATCTGCACCTTCGAGGGACGGATCTTGATGGGGCTGGAGATAGGAAGCAACGTAGGGAAGGTAAGTCAGTAGGGACCCAAAAAAAAAAAGGCGAAGTAAGGAAACCCCTACACAGCGGCACCCGAGCCCTTCTCGCGGACGCGGTCAACCTGGATGGACCAGGCTTTGCGGGAGACTGAACAGTGTGTGTGGTGAAGGGTGAAGGAGAAAAGGGCAAGTCATCAGTCGAGTGGGCTTTCCATGTCGATATTGGCGCTGTTGATGTAGATTTCGTCCTTGACGTTGACGTCGTCTCCGAGCACCGTGATACCTTCCACGCGAGCCTTAGGGTGTAGGGACGTAGTGCAGAGCGCGTGGGCTGATTCGGGAAGGAGGGAGAAGAAAGGAAAGAAGGGGAAACAGCGGAAAGGTCAGATCTGGTCAGACTCCATGAGAACCGAAAAAGTCGCAATTTCGAAAGGATGTCGCACCCATTTGCCGACACTCGAGGACCAGCCAATGATGGATGACTGAACAAACACGTGGTCCTTGACCCTCGAGCCATCAAGGAGAACACAGCGTTGGAGCCGAGCACCCATTCCAACCGTGCAGTTCGGGCCAATGACGACGTTCGTGCGACTTGAAACGTGGCGAGCGAACGTGTGCAGCCGATCATAGCGCAGCCGTGGTGCCATGAATGCCATAAAGGAGAGGGCAGACGGCAAAGGCGAAAAAGCTGCAGGGACGATTGCGCGAGCGTTTGAAGAATAGAAAAAGGCAGAGCGACGCTCGTCCATGGAGCGAGTGAGGCCAGGCGCTTGATGTGACGTGGTCCAGCTGTAGTCTCTCCGGTTCAGCCGAGCAAAGCATCGCCCTTGACTAGTTACCCGCATAGTCGTTCTGAAGGTGTAACGGCGCACTGTGCTGCGAGTGCCGCGACGGCGGTCTGCAGCTGTTTTGAGCTAGTCTTGGGAGCCTGTCTCGGCGTACGTGACACAGCATCATCGCTTAACGTGGGTAGTGTCGTGGCTTGTTCGGGCGCCGTGGATGAGGAGGACGAGGTGTCTTGACGGCAGTTGACTGGACACCGAGTTCTGACAGGATGGCAGGATAATGGTAGGGATCTGTGATGCCGTAGTCTCTGTAGCTAGCAACCATTGGGCGCAGCAGCAGGTGCCATAGCGGGGGCGAATCTTGAAAGTGATCTCCGCTTCGAGCTTCCGCCTTCTCTTCTTTCCCCCGTCAGTTCCAACGTATGTCTACCCTACCCTATACTTGCAAGCCTCTAGCATCTTGCTAACCTTCCTTACCGTACTGCAGAACAGCAGAAATGGCCGCCGGTGGTGAGCTCGCCGTTCTTCACCACTTTTTATCGTCCACCTTTGCAGCACCCCGACAGCGACCAATGGTCAGAGCGGACAGCGGAGTCGGTCAAGTATAGCAGTCGGACATGGATGCAGGACTCGTTGAGCGTCTCGTCCGTGAAAGGGAGCAGTGGGAAGCCAGCAAGTCAATCGGGAGGCAGGTTGGAGATAACCCGGCAGCCAGCTCTACGAAAGTTCGGGGCAATGCAGAAGAGGACAAGGCCACGGGGCGCAGCAGGCTAGACACGGCAGGATCGAGGCAGCGCGTTGACGCTTCCCTTCTCTCCCTTCCCTCGTCTTCTCTTCTTCCGCCTTCGACTCCCTCACCCCGACCGCCAATCGCCGCCAATCCTTTTCTCTCCGTCACATGGCCTGTCTTCTCCTACTCGCTCTCTCGCCTCCGTGCTCCTCGGCCGCCGTTTCCTTCCGTTCAATGCAGACGCTTCTATCTCCCGCCGCAAGGCTCACAAGGCCCACTTCGGTGCCCCTTCCTCGGAGCGCCGCAAGATCATGTCGGCCCCGCTCTCGAAGGAGCTCAGGGAGAAGCACAACGCCCGCTCGATCCCCATCCGCAAGGATGACGAGGTCAAGGTTCGTACCCGCTCTTTCTTTTGCCCTTCTGCGCCTTCTGCCCTTGCATTTCGGGCAAACGATCACCTTTCGCTGACGCTCTTCCTGCACAGATTGTCCGCGGTACCTACAAGGGCCGTGAGGGCAAGGTCACTCAGGGTATGCTTTGCTTCGCGCATTGCCTCGTCGACATGGAAAGCCCACTCGACTGATGACTTGCCCTTTTCTCCTTCACCCTTCACCACACACACTGTTCAGTCTCCCGCAAGGCCTGGTCCATCCAGGTTGACCGCGTCGAGCGCGAGAAGGGCTCGGGTGCCGCTGTGTAGGGGTTTCCTTACTTCGCCCTTTTTGTTTTGTTTTGGATCCCTAGTGACTTACCTTTCCTACGTTGCTTCCTATCTCCAGCCCCATCAAGATCCACCCCTCGAAGGTGCAGATCATCGCTCTTAAGCTCGACGGTGACCGCAAGAACATCATCGCGTGCGTTTTTCGTCCAATCTTCTTCGAATTTTCCCCTGTACTTACTCTATCTTGCACGTGTGCAGCCGCAAGGGTGGCAAGAAGGAGGACGTCGAGATGAAGGACCAGTAAACAGGTTCTTTTTGACTGCTGTTGTTGCAACAACTGCTCGGTGGCCATCTTCTCCCTCTTGTCTCCCGCAGAGCGTCCCAGTTTCTCTGGCTGAGTCGCTTCTGCTGGTCTGTCGCTTTCTGGAAAAGAGTAGGGTATGCAGCACTCAGTGGCCTCGCCCGTGTGCTCGCGCAGGGCCTGGCGAAGGCGTCGAGGCCGCCTATTTTCTTTTCTTTGTGACCTTTAGTCTACCCATTCCTCACTCTCTCCGTCCTGTCTTGGCGACGCTTATGGTACGTGCTGCCTGTAGACTGCGCTGTGTTCTGCAGGCAATGCTAGCATGTCGAAACTCGTATAAAGGCCCTTCTTCTGCTCTTACCTGCTGTAGCTGTTCTCGCTATTCTCGCTTCTTCCTGGCCAGCGCGTCAAGCGTCTGGCAGCAAGCATGTCAAGGCAACCGCCCACCTTCGACCAGTACTACGCTGCCTCCCCTTCGCCGTTCTCTCGCCGTTCATCGACCTTCTCTCCCTTACTTCCCTCGTCAAGGCGCGTCTCGATTCGCACACCTTCACTTACACATACTCCCTCTGGACTGCCAGGCTTTCTTCGCGGTCGTGGACGATGGCGCAAAGGTGCCGCTTTGGCGGGGCTCATCTTGGTGGTTGGTACCGTTATGTGGGTACATTCGTCGGTCAGGAGCGGAGGACGGTTCGCCCAGGTCGGCGGCTTCGGATTGGATTACATGGGTCGAGACGAGCCGCAACGGGCCAAGCGACTACCGCCAATAGAGGTTGAAGGCGGCGTCTCGAAGCTGTGCATCCTCTTTCCCTGGCGGTCAGAGTGCGAGCAGGAACGGGCGAAGCTACGAGATCCTTTCGAGGGACTGCGGTTCAAGGAGGAGGGAGGAAGGCTCTACTATCCGGCGACTCGGGCCCCACCTCTTCCCCCTAAACTTGGACGAAGACCTTCGACGCCAGAAGACAAGCCGCCAGATCCAGCATTACAGCCTCATCCGATTCATCACCTCGTTCGACAAGGGAAGAGGGAATGGAAGGCGAAGGTGGAGAGGCAAAGCAAGAACTTGAAGGCGGCGGTTCAGGAATACGAGGAGCGGTATGGGCGGCGACCACCGAAGGGCTTCGCAGACTGGTCCGTCTTGTCCTTCGTCACCGTACATCTGAAGCATACTCACCTCTTGCTCCTCCAGGTATTTCTTCGCAAAAGCGAACGACTTCGTGATGGGTTTGCTCTTTTCCCTCGACCTTCTCATCCTCCATCTCGAATCTGCTTCGCCCTCGGGATTCTTGCTGAGTTGCCACCCATTCTCCTTGATTGCAGTGGATGAATTCGACCTTATGATGCGCCAAATCGAACCCTTCCTCGCCGTCAAGCCCTCAACACTGGTCAAACGGCACGAAAAGATGCAATTCGACGAGGAGTTCTGGATTCAGGACAAAACTTTCACCGTCGAGCTAAAACAGCATGGCGGAGTTATCCAGGCGCATGGGCCCATGAAAGGCATAAACGAGCGGACGGATCAGATGCTGAGGCTGCTTGGCGGAGTTGCGAAGCACTTGCCTGACATGAATGTCACCTTCACTGGGCATGACGTCCCATGGGTGTGTGCAACCTACCTCTCTGCTCTTTCTCCTTGTGCTTACCGCCTCTGTTGCACAGGTCGTTCTCAGCGGAGAAAACCGCGACCTTCACACGCGACGAGCGCGAACAGGCCAATGTACGCTCCTCCGGGGTGCCCTCTTCCTGCATAAAGCTCAAGCCTTTCTGTCACACAGTGCTCTCTGACGAAGAAGCGGAAGACCCGAAAGACAATTGGGAATATGACGGTTGGGCGCAAAGCTGCCCGCCTGATTCGCCGATAAGACGGGTACCTTCTTTCGACGAGCGAATGAAGCGCAAGATCTACTCACCACCAACGCAACGGAGCTTCATCAAGGAGCACCAGCCGGGAATGGATCTATGCTCACATCCGGAATCGCAACTCATCCACGGCTTTACTGCTTGGTACTGCGCTTCCCTCGACATTCGCGCTCGCCCTAGGGATGTTGTTCGTACGATGACTGACAGCCTTTGTCCTCAGGCCTGGCCCTCGCTCCGGCCTCCTTTACCCTCTCTTCACCTCGACCACAACCTCCATGCACTCCGATCTCCTCATCCCTCCAATCGACCAATACGACCGACCTCAAGGTAACGACCCCGCTTGGGAAAACAAAAAGTATAACATGGCCGTTTGGAGAGGTACGACAACCGGGGCCGATCTGAATCTCGAGCACATGAGGAAATGGAGTCAGAGGCCGCGATTATGTCGATGTACGTCCGTCTCTTGTGTGCACACGTGTGTCATCGCAGTTGCTTCGTATTGTCACGGGCTCCGACTGACGTCTGCTTGTGAGGTCGTTTTCTCGCTTTTCTCCCCTACAGTACCGTTCGAATCAGGCACACTCTCCCTGCCCTATGCACCCGAAGACAACGCTACCTCTCTCGCTCCTGTCGGAACTATCAACGCCCGCTCGCAAGCTCTTGCACAGAAGTACTTCGACTTCAAATTCCTCGGCACGGCGAAGCAATGCGATGATCCCGAAGTTTGTGCGGCGTTTGCGAAGGACTTCTTGTGGGACGAGTGGATGGTACTTCACTGACTCTACACTCGGTGATGCAAACGAGGATCGGTGCTGAAGAACTCCCATCATTGAACAGCCGGAGGACGAACAGAACGAGTATAAGTACATGGTCGATATTGACGGTAATGGGTTCGCAGTTGTCTCCTTAGCCGTCTAGTGTCAATGCGCTGACCCGGCCTCGATTACAGCTGGAGCGGCAGATTCCATCGGTATGATGTTTCCCCTCCTCGTGCAGATCGGAGCAAAGATAGCTGATGATGACATCGCAGCCTCATAAGCACGAACTCGCTCGTCTTGAAGCAAACCATCTTTCCCGAGTGGTACTCGGACATGATTCAGCCTTGGGTTCAGTGTGTTCTCTTCCCCTACAATATCTGAATGCCAGAAGCTGATCGACGGTACCTACCCATCGAACAGCTACGTCCCCATCTCGACCGACTTCTCCGACCTGTGGACCGCCATGGCGTTCTTCATTGGTGACGAGAATGGGAAGGGAGGACATGATGAAATCGCGAAGGAAATCGCCATGCAGGGGAAGAAGTGGGCGGAAACTCACTGGTAAGTTCTCGCTGCCTCGCCAACCAGCTTGTGAAGATCCTTGACATCGTAATTGTTGGCAGGCGATACGTCGACATCGAGGTCTACATGTACCGCTTGCTGCTCGAGGTGCGTTTGCCATTCTCTGTTCCTGCGTGCATGTAGTCTCCCATCAGTCGCAGGTCTTCGTCGCTGATACCCTCGCTCCACGCGACAGTACGCTCGCGTCATTGGCCGCGATGACCACAACTTGCGCTCGATGGATATGTGAGAAAAGGGAAACGAAGGGGAAAGGGACGCATAGGATCTGCAGCATCCTCACCGATCGTTGTCACCGGTGGCTTCTCTGTTGTAAACAGTGCATTCTGAGTACTTGGTACGAGTCGCTTGTCCGCAAAGAGCAGAAGAAAGCGGAGTTTGACTTTTTGGGCCGACCTGGTTCCTCCTCGCTGAGAGAGTCGAATTCTGCCTCACTCGCTCACGATGGCTGCTCCTCAGTTCTCTGCTCCGTTCCCTACAGCGGTCTCTACTGAGCCAACTTACACCTCCTACCTCCCCTCCTTCCTCTCTCCTCTGGGTCATGCCCTCGATTCTCTCGCCGCCGCCCGTGACCGCCTCAACCTCCCTGAACCAGGCAAGTTCGAAGATCTGGGTCGCGAGGTCAAAGGTTAGTCTTTCTGACTTGCCCTGAAATCTCTTCAGCCAGCAGAGACGACGAGAACTGACAACCCCGACCTTGTTTATTGCCGGTTCATCGCTACACTCAATCTCGCCATAATGGGATGCATGCGATCATTCAGCGACCCACTTGACCAACTACACCTTCGATGGCGCCCGCGCGGACCTATCCAAGACTCTCTCACAACTTCCCGCTTTCCAGGTCACCCACTCGTTCTCTGCGGGAAGTCAGGGTGGACCCATGGGCGGAGTTAGCCCGGGTGCTTACGAGTTTCGTGCCGTGTATGCGACGAGCAAGGTGTGCCGATGTCCCTTGCTGCCTAGCTTCGGAGAAGAAAAGGCGAGATTCACTTTTCTTGCCCGCAGACTTTCTTGCAAGGTATGATCGACAACGAGGGCTCGATCAACGGTCGCTGCAACTACGGATGGACCCCAAACGACACCACCAAGCTCTCCATGCAGCTTGCCGCCTCCTCCCAGACCCCGTCAATGCTCGCCGTCGAGCACGACCGCGTCGGAAAGGACTACACCTTCTCCCTCAAGTCGTACAACCCCTCCCCCGCCGACTTGACCGGCTCCTACGTCGCCGCCTACCTCCAGTCCATCACCCCTCACTTTGCTCTCGGTGTTGAGACGATGTACCAACGCCCGGCACCGGGAATGGAAGACTGCTCAGTGGGCTACATGGCCAAGTGGCACAACGTGCAGAAGGACGAGATGGGCTCGCCGCTCAAGGACTCGTGGATCGCCACGGCTCAGGTCATGAGTCAGGGGATCTGGCAGGCGACCTACTGGAAGAAGCTTGCCGAGCGCATCGACGCCGGTGTCGACCTCGTTTGCATCCCGGCTCTCAGCCCCCGCGAGCGCAAGGCCGTGGCCACCGCAGGTGTCAAGTACGACTTCCGCATGTCGACTTACCGCGGTCAGGTCGACTCGACGGGCAAGGTCTCGATGCTCCTCGAGCAGCGATTGAGCCCGATGTTCGCCGTTCTCTTCGCTGGTGAAATCGACCACGTCAAGGTGCGTCTGCAACCACTCCACTTTCTCTCGCGAACTATGCTAATCCCCTGGCGACTCGCAGAGCACTTCCAAGTGGGGCTTCGGTGTGCAGGTTTGTCTTTTCCTCTTTATGTGGTGCTCTGAGTAATCATCATGCTCACTCGTTTTTCCTTACAGGTCGAGTCTGCATCCGAGGACGCTATGGCCGCTGCCCAGAACGCTCCGCCCCAGGCTCCTCCCCCCCTGTAAATCCCTTCACCCTAATCGACCGTCCCTCCACCCTGCACCGTACCTTCTTTCATTCCCCGACTACACTCCATGCCCCTCCGCCCTTCAGCCTCATACCCTATCCCCGGCTGCTCTCGCCGCATCCTCCTCCTTCTCCGGCCTAGCTCTCCGACACCACCTCGCAGACCCTGCTGTAGGACCTTACCCCCCTATCTCTGCTGCCTCCCTCGTTTACGTGTTTTCCTACCTTTCCCCTGTCTCCCCGCTCTCGACTCTTCCCCTGTGTTCCCCGTATCTAGGCTACCGAGAAATAGAACAAAATCGCACAGGCGCTTTCGTCACATTGCTCTTTTCTGTTGCTTCTCTCGAGTGCTTGGTGGGTCCGTACCATCTGGATCGTGCTCCGAAAGCTTACATGGCAACGCTAGTGACTACGCATCTAGCTACTTCTTGTCGGTTCGCAGCCTGCCTCTCTTCCTTTCTCACCTATCTCGCCTGCAACACTCGCTCGTTCTACCCTGCCTGCACTCTTCCAGCATTATAAGACCGTACTCGCTGCGTCCGCCGACTCCTGACTCGTGCAACGCCTTACCGGCTTCTCCCCAAACCATTCCCCTCGAATGTTACAACCTGTCCTCGTCAAGTCACGACAGCTGTGCGCAAGAGCAGGCTACGTCCCAGCGTTACAACTACCCATATGCACTACCTCGGCTCCTCGGACTGCTCGACCATTCAGTTCGACGTCTTGCAGAAAAGGTCGAGCCGGAGGTCCCATCAAAGTCCTGCCCGACTTTACTTGGAGGAGACCGTACAAAGGAAGAGAGGTACCCGAGGTCTTGATAGCGGAAACGGCGGAGGATGGCGATATCATGCTCGAGACCCTCAACTCCAAGTAAGCCCAACCTCTTGTTTTCTTTCCTTTCTTTCGTTAATCCCTGTCGGCCCTCTGTATCGTTCTGATCGACCTGGTCGCAGTCGCATCTCCATCGACGCAGAGTCTGGCCAGTACTCCAATGTATCGCTCGCGAGCCGGAGAGCCATGGCGCAGACAGCGCGCTCTCCCTTGAAGCACTCTTCACCAAGCCAAGGGGTAGTCACCTTGGCTGATGATTGCGGTATGATCGGTATGTCTTCTCGATGTACCTGTCGAGCACTTGTTATCCGCATCTGACGTCAAGAACACCGTCGGCAGTGTTGCACCTCGCGAAAATGCCTAGTGGGCGCCTTTCTCTGCCACTTTAAGGAGTATTGCCTGCTGATGAGTACACCTCGCCGCTCAGAGCCTCCACGACTACTGAAGAAACTCCTGGAGAACCCTGACATCGAGAAGCAGGCGTTTGGAGCGTCGTGTAAGCTGTTTTTCCTCGTCGCTTTTTCGACTTTTTTTCCCCCCTCAACCTGACTCAGCACACTGAGCAGACATCCAGCGCGAAATCCTCACCGATGCGGCATACTTCGACCATGCTCGACCCGCCAACGTCGTCTGCATGCGGATCATGGCCGAGAAGGCGTACCCTAAACTGGACGATCCGGCACTGGAGCGTCAAACACACAATGTGTTCGCAATGGCTCTCGCTCAGGAACTCGGAGTTAGGTACACTACGCATGACGCTGGACGGAACGACTACCACGTGACGAGGTTACAAGGCGCTCCTCTAGACCGTCCATCGACTTTCCCGCTCTTTCCTGCTTCACCCCGAATCTGACTAGCTTCGAGCATAACGCAGTCCTCCTCAACCAGACCTGGTTCCTTCACTGCGTCTCCCCCGACATCCGCGCCAAGCTCGTCGCCCGCATTGACAAGAAACTCGATTCGAAACTACCCAACTTGCCGGGAATTGGGGAGTGGCTCAGGAGGAAAGGGCACGAGAAGGTGTTTGAGGCGTTTAGGCTGGATGCGGAGGATGTAGAAGCACGTATGAAGAGGGAAGGGGGCTTGCGATGACAGCTTAGCTCAGCCTTAACCTCTTTTCTTTCCGTTCGAAGGCAGCATGGGGAAAGGCGTCAAGGAAGAAAGGCAAGCAATCAAATGCAGCCAACAGCGATACTCTACGACGAGGGGGTGAGCTCTATAAGGTACGTGAACCGTCATGGGGCGGAGGAGACGCAGCAAGAATGCTGGGCGGGACGGCAAGGCTGGGAGGAAAAGGCTGAGGGAGAAGAACGTCAACGCGGACAAACACGACAAACAAGTCCGCACGCTGAGGGATGTGGCGCACCTGCTTCCGGCTCTCGTGGAGCACAGCCACGTCCCAGTGTGAGGCGGTTCCGACCCTTCACGCCGCGCCAAACGCCATTGAGAGGTCGTCGAGAGACTGTGCAAGTGGATCGCCTGCTCGAGCAAGCTCCGTCGGGACTTCCTTCTTCTTCACCAGGGGCTTCTGAGTACCGAGGACCGAGAGAACACGTCAGCTAAGCCTCCCGTCGAACCAGCCGAGCAGGAAACGCACCTTGTCCTGCGAGTGCAGCGCCTCCCTCAACTCCATTCCTCCCTTGTCGAGTCTCTCGCGCGCATCTGCGTCCCTAGCCTTGTGGGAGCTCTTCTTTGACTTGGTCTGTTGCTGTTTCAGGCCGAGGAGAGAAGGCTTGAGGGTTCGAGAGGATGAGGAGGATTTAGATTTCGAGATCGTGGCGGGAGCTCGCTGTGCAAGCAGGCTTCAGCAAAGGCATACCGGGATCGTGAGCCTGGACGTACCTTCCCAGGCATTGTGTTCGTCGTGTAGGAGGAGCGAGAGTGTATGATTCCTCATCGCTTCGTTGTCTCTACACGGAGAACTAGTCACTATGGTAGGCCTATCATAGTCGCCTAGTCAGGCCTGGGCTAGATTCCTTTGCCTAGTCCTGTATCAATTTCTGCAGGTTCACGCAGGCTAGTCCTAGGCTGGTTATAACTACGCTAGGCCTATCCCGGTCCCCTAACCCAGCCCTAGGCAGTCACCTTGGCCAGCCAGGTTTTTCTCATCGACCTCGCCCGCTCGTTCTTTGCTGATCCGCGGCGGATGCTCGGCTCGCCTCTGTCCCATGATGTTGAGCACAACTGGGAATCCGTGGTACAGGTAGGATGCAGAAATCGAACAGCCTTTACACCCTCCTCGCCCCCTCCTCTCCCACTCCTCGCACTCGCCCGACCTCTCCTCCGGCTCTCACATCACCAGATTGTTGGGTACAGATACAGAGAAACGTGCTGTGAAAATACGACGATGTATCAGCCTTAAAGACGCCAGGGAAATCCGTACCAACCGCTCGTGTACCTTCTTCATTGTTGTACATTTTCTGCAATAAACCCCAGGAGAGAGCCCTTTGTCAGTCTTACTACCTAGAGCCCACTCGTATCTTAAGCAGTCAGGCAAAGACAGGCAGGAAACATACCTCACAAGCTGCACAAGTCAAAGTAGGTGGTTTTAGCGATCAGCCTTCATTTGACCACTCTGCCCCCACCCGCAGCAGCTTGCGCTTCCCAGCGAATACCGGGGCATGTCAAACTTTTGTCGCGACCGGCATACCCTCAGCTCGACCCCGGTACGCCCAAGGATGGTCCAAAAAAAAGATGGAATGGATGAGAAGCGCACCTGCAGATCACCCCAATTCCTTTTGCTCACGCTGACCTCTCACCGTGTGATGCCTCTTCCTCGCTCTCGCTTTCGCTCTCGTCCTCGCTGTCGAGCACATCCTGTGTGAGCGAGGGAGAGGCGCCAGTTCATCAGTTCACTTTTGACCTTCGCAAGTCAAGAAGAATTACGATACTCACCTCCATATTGAAATGCCCAAACCCTTGAAGAGAGTCCGAAAGTGTGCCTCGACGTCACCAAGGTCCTTACGCTGGACGGCATGTGGCGCTTTGTAGTTTTTGTCCTTCGCGTACTTTGTCCAAGCCGCGCTGCCAAAACTATCTCAGTCAACCGCATAAAGTTGTGCAGCGAAGGGAATCACGCACTTGACCACCGTTTCCATGTCCGCTTCAGCCTTCGCAAAACCTTTGCGATCCTGACGAATCTCCTCAGCCACGACTTCGAAGAACCTTCCCGAGGCCAACGCTTTTTGACCCTTCTTTGTACGGAAGATTGTGAGCTGCGGTTAGCAGCAGCGTCAGTGAGAAGGGATGTGGTAGAAGAGTCATGAAATGTACTGACGATCATGGACAGCATGGTGATGTCCCACTGCGCGAGTTTCCAGCTGCCTCCGCCAGCAAACATCGACGCCGCTTCAATCAGCTCAGGCATCAAGAGCTTAGTTGGATCGTCTTTGTGTTGTTTGAGCTAGAGTATATGAAGGAGGGCATCAGCACAGATAGACTTCGCAGAGACAGCTGAAAAAATTATTCTCACCTTGTCGATCCAAACTGCTCTTGCGGTCTGCAAGCCAACTTTGATCTGGCCCTCAATTACGCTGCGAGCTGTACCCTCGCCCAAGCTCGCTGGCAGGTCGTCTTGATCGTACTTCTCGAGATAAGCCTGTGCAGAAAAAGGTAGAGAAGGGGTAAAAGGGAAGGGGATGTAGGGAAAAGGCTTCTGTCAGCGAGTGTCCTTGCGCTAGTGAACCGAGACGATGCAGAGTTGTTGCCCCATCCGTTGACCAGCCCACCAAGCGCGCAATCAAGGGCATCTTCAACGGGGAAAGACGATACAGACCTTGCCGCTATCAGGTAGACCTGCTCGGCAACAGAATAGACTGGCGTACCATGACTAGCGCGGCTTTAGCAGAGTAGAAGTTCGTTGTCGGTCCTACGAGAAGGGACTGACGGCAGCGCAGGTTGATCTTTTTCTGCAGGCGAGAACAGGCCAGGTCAGTACAGACCAGCAGCAGGACTCTTGTCGACGTTGCCCGACATGTAGAGAGGGACACGTACCTTGAGTGCGGACGGCAGCTTGTAGTTGACAATCTTGGCTTCATACAACGATTTTACCAGCGAGCGAGTTTGTAGCAAGGTGTGCATCTGCATGAACCCTTTGGTGGCTGGGTCCGACTGTCACGAGATATACGTTAGCGTGCAGAGAGCCAGCGTCACAAGGGCAACAAGCTACCTTGTCATACGCTTCCAGCGTGCTCAACTCCTCTCCCTCAAGCGGCTCAAGTCCAAGCAGCTCGACCTTCTCGCGGGTGTCCACCTCGTCGACGTCCTCGCCAGCGAACGGATTCTGTACAAGGTACTATAGAGCATCAGCCACGATGTTGGAGGCAGCCAGCAAGCGCACCTTTTCTTTCTGCCCCCTGAAAACTGCTTCCTGCGAAGGTCAAGCAAAGGCTCATCAGCGGCTGTCGCATTAGAACGCTCCTTTACGAGGCGAACCAAGTCGCCACCTTCATCCTCCTCGCCTTGGGCGGCTTCTTGCGAGGCGTTGACCGCTTCGCCATCCCTCCCATTCTCGGAACCCTCTGCTTGTCCCTGACCTCCAGCGGCGGCTTTTGCGGCAGCTTGCGCAGCCTTCTTACTATCCTCCATTATCTGCATGACATCTCCCAGCTCCTCATCGCCGTCCTCGTTGTTGTCTTCTTCGAGTCGAGCTCGCTTCTTCGCGTTGCTTTTTGCCGTCTTGTGGGACCCTTGGCGCTTCTTCTTGCCCTTGCCCTTGTTCGTCGTCTGTTTGATGCCCTTAGCCATGTCTGTATCAGCTGTGGTCTGGGAATGAGGTGAAATGGAAGAGGGAGAGATGTTGACTTCACCTCTTCGAAGGAACAAGTGCATCTTGTTGCTCAGTTTAGTTCCGGATTCCACGATTACACCCGCCCATGTGATTATCACGCGCTCTGACTACACCCTCGCCTTCGCCTTGACTACATTTCAGCTTGCACGGCCCGAAACTGAATTTTCTGCCAGGGAAAACTGTCTCTGCACGGACGAAACGTGTTCTGAAGTTCGAGGTGAGCAGTGCAAGGTTACACCTGGTCCGTGCGGCAGAATACAGGCCTCTACAGCCCAGCCGGCAACGGAGAACTTCACCAGCCAGCGCCGAGCGACTCTCCCAGCTTTGCACTGGCCTTGACAGCTCGCTTCCCTTGCGCACGCGGTCGAAGTACTCCCGCGGCGCCCTTGACAGCTCCGGGTCGACGAGAGAAGGAGGCCGACGGCGGAGCAGGAGGGTCGAAGGGAGAGGCATCGTCTTCGTCGGAAGGTGCTTCCTCATCGGTGGAGAAGTCGCCATTTCGCCGATTCTGCATCAAGAAAGGGAGAAGTGAGTTGAGAGGCGCAGTGGAAGGGGATGTAGGACGCACTATCAGCTGCTCCCGCGCCCTGTGAATGAATGAGAGTGTCTCCCTGTCGGAATCAAAGCGCTCGTCCTGCTGGGCGCAATGTTGAAACGGCTAGCAACCAGATATTGACGTTCTTCAAAGCGTACCTCCATATCAACGGAAGGTTGATAGAGTTCATCCTGTGTGTGCGGCGGAACTGCGTCAGTCGTCGCCACGTGACCTTCCTAAACTGAGTCTCCCCAAGGAAACAAGCCGCGTACTCACCTCGTCCTCTTCCTCCTCGCTTTGCGATCCAGCTACCTCTGACCCTTGCTGCTCTTCATCATCACTCAACAACCTAGCGTCCCTGGTTTTCCCCTTTCGCCCATTCCCTGCGTTACCTTTTCCCTTCTTCCGTCCACCTGGCTTGGCAGCCCCGTCGTCTGGCGAGTCCTCTGCGATCGCAGCTAGGACGTCGTCAAAGTTGTCGAGGCTGGGTGCAGACGGGCGAAGGGGATCCACGGTATGAAAAGAGCGGAGCATAGCAGTGTTGAGGAGGATGTGCTGGTCGGGATCGGGTCCGTGGTCGGTAACAGTGGTGAAGAAGGTGGTGGTCATGCGCTCTTCAAGGATCGGCTTCTGTACAGTACCGGCACAGTCATCACGCAGGCAGTCGTGGACCGTATGTACCGCGGCCAAAATCGCCTGCAGTCGTGGTGCGTGATCAAGGCCAAGCCCAACAAAGATGGGAATTTGACGCACCTCGCCATCGCTCAGCTCCCATTCTTCCGCACTGTCCCGCTCATATCGCACCAAGCCACTTTCTTCGACCTCGCCGACCTTGCGATACATAGAGAAAGCGACGATGACGTCGGACAAGGTCGCGTTGTTGGCATTGTCTGGCGCAAGCGCTTCGTTGTACTGAGCGAGAGAAGGCTGTAGAGAGGGAAACTCGTAAGTCAGAGATGCCGCTGAGGGAAGGGTGAAAAAAGGAATGAACCTCGGATCCTGTTTCCAATAGCACGAAATCTCCGGGTGAGACAATGTCCCCGTTTGCTGCTCGCAGGGTCGCGACTAAGCGGTGTGGCGTTTCACTGGCGGTAAAGAGCTGTTCGAGGGCGACTTCGCCCAGAAGACTGCCGATAGTCGTATCGAGGGCATCAACGGAGGAGGAGAACGCATGATGCGCAGCCGCAAAGGTGAAGGGGGCTGGTCAAGATGTATGTCAATTTGAGCACATCGTAAGGGAATAGTGAGTAAGGACGGTAAGGACGTACGAGGATCTGCCTCAAGGCGCAACATGAGGAAGTCGCGCAAGACACGACCTACTTGTGGGTGGTCGAGTTCCAGCTGCGGGAGCCTAGGGAGATGCTAGTCAGTACGCCTCAAAGGAGGAGGAGATACGGGAGAAGCATACTTTGCAACTTGATGTGTTTGCGCCTGCACCTCAAACCGACCGCCACAGAGTAGGTAACGCAGGCGGAGGAGAATCCCGAAGGAGCGCGTCGCGTCTCTACTAGTTGCCTGCTGATTACTATTGATAATGCGAGCGCGCCAGAACTTGTTGAGGGCTTCTGACCCTTCTGCGCTGGTCTCAGGAAGCGGACCAAAGCGCCGAATCGAGCTTGGCAGATGACAAAGATCATGGTACTTGACCTTGAGAACGGTGAAATCCAGGTCATGCTCGAAAGAAGATAAGATAAACTGCTTGATGAGGGTGTCAAGGCGATCCTGAAAGCAGAAGGAGATTCAGCTTCTGTACCGGACGAAGGTAGATAGAACGCACAAGGTGCGGATCGAGGTCGTAGATGACTGAAGTAAGTAAGGGTGGAAGTAGACGGCCTAACGAAAACCAGCAACGAGCGAGAGATTCGGGGATGATGCCTTCCTTCGAGAGGACGAGAGCCAGAAAAGGCGCAAGCTGCGCAACAACCTTCAGGTCTTTGCCGACCATGCTCCCCGGTGTCTTTGTCCACAAGCTGAGATTGAAGCGAGACTCCGAGATATGGCGGTGCGAGAGGGATGCCATCAAAGCAGCAAGGCTGCCAAGCTCGTTGCGAGACTTGACTTCGTTGACCAACTCACGCCAGAGGTACTTGACGACGCCGAGCAAGATGACGTGCAGAGGTTCAGGCGGAAGATCAGTGTGAGGATTGAAACCTGCGAGGGTACCCAAGAATGAGACTTGGAACCGAGAAAGAGCAGACCATACACTAGCCGACGTACCAGAAAAACCTTCAAACAATGCATTGAGTCCACCAGAGCTATCGAGTAGCGAGTCAAGTAGTTCCTTGAGCTCGTCTCGCTTGCGGAAAACAGCTTCGTCTTTGACAAGGGCACGCTCTTGCGTTCGCAGCTTCTGATGAGCAGCATACTCAGGAGTTCTCTTGACTGTAGCTGATGGGCGAGGCCGATAGATAGCGAAGGCTGAGTCTTGATGTAGGTTGGACTGAAGTTGCATCGCGATGTCACCACCGACGAGATCAACGGTTCCAGTTTGCAAGATAACATCAGTCAGCCGCTTCTTTGGCGCGAGAGGGTCGGCAGCGGCAGCGAGATAGTCTTGAGCATTGCGGCGCGTCTGTGCTGGCGTACGGGCTGATGATCCCTGTCAAGACAACAATGTGAGAGAGCCAAGGCAGAATAAGAAGGATGGGACGAACTTGATAGAAGCCTTTCAAGCCTGGGAGTGTCTTCTTCCAAGCCTGAAATCCGCCCCAGTTGCACTCACTGCAGGGATGTGCAGCAATGCCCGAAGTTGTCGTCGAGCTCATGATAGAGCGCATGGGGCCGTCGTGCACACCATGGTGAAGCGAGAAAGAGACAAGGGTGTCGCGACCGGTGAGACAATCTCGCACAGCAACAGGATTGCCATTGTCCGGAAGCGTCGAGCTGGGAATGGAAGACACAATCAGCAAAGCCGAAGGAAAGCCGCAACCAAAAACCTACTCAAGCTCTGTCTGCAGCACTTGTATTATCTCAAGGGGAGAAGCATTCTTCGAGACGGTGAACGGGTAGAACGAAGAGAGAGAGCGACGTTCGGAAGCTGGGAAGTTGGCGATCTGAAGAGAAGCCTGCAACGACCGGAAACACTGAGCGAAAGGTGCTGTGTATCCGTTGCGGGGAAGAGTGACATACAGCGAGATGCGGGTTCGACCGCTTACTCCCTGTACCACTGAGGTCATCGGCGAAACCCACAATTCGGACCATAGCCCAGTCGCGCCCGTTGGCAAATTGGCGTAAGCTGCTGACAGCAGGGTGTGTAGTCCGAAGGTAGTGGTCGTCTGACGGGGCTACAACGATGAAGTCGTGGTTAGAGAGGTAGAAGGGTAGATGGACTGAGGAGAGAAAAGAACGAACCGATGGTTGCGGTGTCAAGGCGATGGACTTTGAGGATGATGGGCGCGTTCCGCAGGAGTGACCGGACTTCATAGGCCTGCGAGAGGGCCGAGTAGACAAACTGGTCGTCCTTGCGCTCAACGGAGAAGGCGGTGACCATTTCGATGGAATTGATGGTATAGAAGTTGTCGAGCAAGACGAAGCGATGGTCGATAGTCTCGGCGAGCTCATCTATGAAGAACGTCTGAGCGCCGTGCCGTACCATAGGCGAGCGAGAATTGCGAGGCGGCCTTAGGGCTTTCTCTCCTTGCATGCTGGAAGTGAAGGAGGTGGTCGGCTGCTCAGCGAGGAAGGAGAACTTGGCACGGAACTGTGAGGTTCGAAAGATCTGTCAAGGCGGTACCAGGTCAGCTAAACAAGCTCAAGGAAAGGGGTAAAGTCCGATGCACAAGGAAAGCGAGATCTTGAGGAGGCAGAATATGGAATTTGCGACCTGAGGTAGCGGTGGCCAGTCGCGGGGTAAAGTACGGGACGATGGTGGAAAGAGCCATATGGAAATTCTGAAGCTGATAAAGCGAGGGGACGGCACGAGGGGTGACCTCTTTCATGATTGAGAGAATGTTGTGTAGTTGTGCTTTCGAGATCCGAGCTGAAGCAGCATGGACAAGCAGATCCACGAGATAGTACTGTAGCCGGTCGACTTAGTGAAAGGAAGGGGAGGGACACCAAGAGGTGGAGGACTCAAACGTACTTCGCGAGAAGGCCAGGGATACCACGGCGAGTCGGGATCGGGAATGGCGGAGGAGAGTCGCGGAGGTGGGACATCTGATGCAGCAATATTAAGTAATATTAGTCTCGGAGGTAGACAAGCAGTATGGAAATGTGTCTCAGAAAATGGAGTACGCCTCAGCGGCGGGGGATTCCCCCGAGCTGGAGGCGCACTCATCATTTTCGGAACGGTACTCCAAGCACTTTCCAGAGGTCACATAAAGAACCCTGTATGGAGCAGAGAGAGCTACGGAGGTATATAAAATAGACTTACTGTATGATAGAGCAACAGCGCGAGGAGGAGAGGGTGAGCGTGAAGAGGCCATGGCATCGTCGAAATGAAAGGCTTCATCCATGCCACCGCCATAAGCGCTTTTCTCAGCTTGAGGAGGAATAGCATCCTGTGTAGGATCACGGTACTGTACTTCAGGGAGGTCGTCGGGGTCGAAAGGTGCGGCCAAGGATCGGAGCGTCGCAGCCGAGCCGTGGTTCAGCTGCGGGAGGAGAGAATCAGCAAGTCTTCACTCTCTCTTGACGGATCTGGGAGAGCAGCTGGTATGTCAGAAAACACAGGGACGTACGGTTTTAGCTCTTTTCCGAGGTCCATCGTTCAAGCTCTCCTCCCCTTCGATCTCTTTTCCCGCCTCAATTAGAGTGCCAATGAGCTTGCGTTTTGCTTGGAACTGGGTGAAATGCTTATGAGTCTTGACATGGGCGAGGAACTTGGACCTTGAGGAGGGAGGAAAGTCGAAACAAGAGGCTCGACAGCGATATTGCATCGCGCCACCTCGCTTCTTGTCAGCAGCCTCGCCATCTACAAAATAGGCATTGCTCAGCTACTCCTCTCAATCGCTAGAGGCAGGGAAAGACTGACGAGTGAGGATGAGCTCCACATCCGAGATACCCTCCCAAGGTGGTGGAGGCTTGGCTGGCTTGATCATTAGCACGCAGCTGAGTTGAGAGTGATCTAGCGGTGCAGGTAGCGTAGCAAGTAAGGTTCAAAGGTGAGGGTTCGGTGAGAATGCGAAGGCGACGAGCTGATGAGACGAAGGTGAGATCAACATCGCGCAATGACAGCGCGGTGGCTGTAGACGGTGGGTGGCAGCACCAACAGAGCATCTGGAGTGCAGCGGAAGGTCGAAAGACTGCGGAAAGCGAATGACGCGGGATAGCGGAGGGGTAGCATGAACGGCTGTGCGGAGGAGGAGGTCCGGGACATGAGGTAGGGCGCGGATGGCTGCGGCCAGCCTAGTCCTACCTGCAGCAATGGAGCAGGGCTACCCAAGACAGAGTTGAACAGGCCTGGACTAGGACTACGCATAGGACCAAGCCATTTAGACAGACTAGGACTGGAACAGTCGACCTTTCCGAGGCCTTTCCTCTCCACTACCTGTCCGTGTAGATCTTCGACCAACGCTGCCCTCCGAAGCTCCCTTGTGGTCTCCCGTGCGACTCCTGACGATGCACATTACAAGGCAAGACGCCGTATGAGCGGCGTGCCCGGCTGGCAGTATTCATTTCTCGATTCTATGCCGCCGTCACCAGCGTCTCAACCTTGAGCCCGACAGACGGACGGTAATGGCCACTAGCAACCGTTCGCTTGTCGTCTTGCGGAGACCCGATTCGACCGGAGAGGCAAACGCATCTCCTGAACCTTTTCTCTTCCTTCAAGTTCTTCTCGCTTTAATCGAAGTCAAAGATGCCCGCTAAACGCCGTCGCTATAAGCCTCAGAAGGCAGAAAAGCCCGTCTCCTTTGGTCCAGAGCGTCCTCCTCCGCCAGAACAGCCAGCTCAGCCCGCCGAATCTACACCTTCTCTTCTCCCAAGCAGCCTCAAGAAAATCCCGCTCCCTCGACTACTCAAGTCGAACTCGACGCAGGGTGGGAGAGAAGGAGGTACTTTTCAGATCTGTGGAGGGGGTAGGCGTAGGAGGAAGATGCTTCCCAGGAAGAAATGGGAAAAGGAGAGCAAAGGAGGGTGGGAAAAGGACACGGAGCTGGCACCGCACGTACAGGACGAGGGACGTTAAGATCCGTGAGTCGTGACCATTCACTCTGCTGGCTGTGGCAGCGAGGCTCAAGCTGACAAGCTCACGTTCGGCAGCGAACTTCCGTGGGTTCTTCGCCTTCTTCGCTGTAGTGGCGCACTTAGGAGCCTTCGCTCATTCGTCGATTATGCGCCGGACTCTCCTTCATCTTCTGACCCTGCTTAGATGCTACGATGGCCCGTAAAGGGCCGCACTGACCTTCTCATGCTAATCTCTTTCTCCTTTGTTCACCCCGCAACAGACGACATCCGGGTCAACTACAGAAGCGTCTTGCACTACTTCCAAGCCGATATCGTCGATCTTCGCAACGAGTTCGGCGCACAACCGCTTCGCGGGTATGACCCAGAAAAGGACGACAACGAGGACGAGTCTGATGACGAGGACGACCCGCTGCAAGACATCATGATGGGAGAGCTTTCAGAGAAGGGCGAAGAGGAGTGAACCAGCGTGGTCTTCAACTTGGGCAGGATGGCGAAGTCCTGCGATAATCGCTCTTGCCACGGGCAAGTCCTCCACTATCGGTAACCTCTTCACGCTTGTGCTGATTTTGTCCCCCGCCGCCGCAGATACCAGCCCACTCTTACCCTCGCGCCCATCGTCATGACAAGCTTTCTCAAGTTCCAGCTCGCCCGTAACGTCTTTCCCTCCCATGAAGCGAAAAGCAAGGAGTGTCTCGAGATTGGCGAAGTAGCGAAGCAGCAGCGTGCGATCCTTGTCTCCTTCTGTTCCTCTCTTGAAGCCACCTGACCGCCTCTCCGCAATTCTCCCCGCCCGCCATCTCTTCAGGCAGCTCGTCAATCACTCTACCCTGTCTCGCGCCCTCGCGGCTGTCTTCCCTGACTCGCATTTATCCCTCGCTCTTTCGCTCTGCGACAGCCCTTCGAATCAAGGCCAGCTGCTGAGAGAAGTTGTCGCAGCGGTCGAAGCCGACTTTGAGCAGGTTGTCGTTGACGCCGCTCCGGTGGCAGCGAAGCAGGGCAGTGCTGGGGCACAAGCGAGGAGACACGAGGGCAAGGGCAAGACGGCGCTCAAGCATTCCTTGGGCAACACCAGCGAGGATCTGGCTGACGGCGTTCGAGGCGCTTCGGGCGAAGCAGTCGACGGCGACCTCGCTCTTCTCGATCGCCACAAGAAGCAGAAGGAGCTCGACCGTCATCGCTCCTGGATGTCACCCCTCTCGACCGCCGAGGAGGCTGCAAAGTCCTTTGTTTTGCAGACTGAACAGCTTCAGCTCGTCAAGGACGGGGCGGAGGAGCAATGGGTCGTCGTGCAGCGCGAGCATACCGCTCGTTCGTTGCTGAGCTGGGAGCTTGTATTTGGACAGCCTGGCGAAGGTGGAAGCGGGGCTAGAGCTGCGCCGTCGACGAAGACGGCAGAAGGCGACGTGATTGAGAAGGTCGAAATGGCGCCGAAGCAGGAGCGTCTCCTCGTTAAGCTGAAGCTAGGCGTGCAGGGATACTCTTTTCTCCTCACTACCAAGCAGGAGCGCCAGACCGACACCACACTCGAAGCGATCAAGCAGTCGACCCTTCTGTCCTTCCTAGCATTCAAGCGCACGACCTTTCGTCCCCACTCGGACTAATGATCGACCTCCATCCTGCCTTCAACCTCTCTAGCCTGTCAGCCCTCACCTCTGCCCTGCTCGAAGCTGACTTCACTCAGCTCATTTTCCTGCCTTCTCCTTTCACTCCTGATGCCGCCTCCTCAGCTCCGTCAGTAGCCTCTCTCTGGCTCCTCTCCTCCATTCACCGCATTCTCCCGCCCTACTGGCGTCACATCCACCCTCAGCTTCTGCGCCAAGAGCTAGACGAGAGGGAGTACCGCGATGGGGCTGTTGAAGCGGCCCTTGAGGAGCTGAGGGCTAGATGGGACCTGGAGGCGCAGGCCAAGGCGGAAGAGTAGGAGAAGAAGCATGCTGAGGCGACGCTTCCGAGGGTGCAGGAAGTCCGGCACGAGTAATGAGGATGGCCGCGGACAGCCGTTGAAGGTAAGCTCGATGCGTAAGGAGACCGCTTGTAGCGCTTTGCGAGGGAGAGGAATCAGGACGGCTCTTTCCGCTGCGTCATTTGCACGGCTCCCGACGAATGGCTCTTACCTTGCTTTTGTTCGCTTGTTTCGAAGAACGACCAGCGACGAGGGCAGAGGTTGAAGGGAGCTATACATCAGTGAGTCTGGTTGACTATTCTAGGATAGGAGCTACAGCGTCAGCAAGACAAGGCAAAGAACGAAATGAATAGAGGGAGAACATGAAGGTGACGCAGTTGACGAAAGCAAAGTAGAATGAACGGGTGAAATCGGAGACTATGTACTGACTGAAAAGTACTGGCGGAACAGGAAGAGGGTATAGGGTATGCGCTCAGGCTGAGAAAACGAAAAAAGAGCACTGGAAGAAGCGTGCGACTCGATCAGATGCAGCTGCCGTTCCCATCCTGAGTGTGCGTCCAGCCTTTGAAGCACGAACCTAGCCATAACGCATCCACTTAGCTTTCGTAAGAGAACAGGGAGCTTGAAAGGATGTGAGCTTACCGACATGGCATTTGCTGTCCAAGCACTGCACATTGAGGGCGCCAGGGATGGCAAGGCAGTTCTGACCAGACTGGCCAAGACCGACACAACCACCGCAAGCGCTGAGGCTCGAACTCGTGTCGATGCACTCGAAGCCGCCTGTCGAGTCGAAGTAGATCGCGGACAAGCCACGAAGAAGCGGTAAGGTGCAAAAGGAGGGGAGAGGGAAAAGAGGGATCCGAGGGAAAGCAACCAGTTCGGGGAAAGTCAGCTTAAGCTCGAATAACAGCGCGATCAAGACAGGAAACGCACCCGACTGCAACGGGCAGGCAGTCTCGTTATCCGGGCAAGCGAATGCCGGAGCTCGAGACTCGGAATTCGATGGGGCGAAGACAGCTTGGCCGTGGTGCATGGGGAAAGACCGACGGTGTCGAGCCGCACGAACACGAGCTGAGGGTGTGAGAGCGCAACCGCCGGCGCCGTCGGAGATCTGCTCGGACAAGCATTTGCTGTGAGCACGAGGCCATGAGGAAAAGGAGATATAGTGTAAAGCACAGGGTGAAGGAACCGATGCTCACGTAGCCTGCTGCGCAGATGCACGTGGCGGAGGTCGAGGTCGAAGTGAGGGTGTTTGGCGCCGGGCAACGCGAGTTGGCGATGCAAGTGCCAGAGGATGTCTGTAGCGAGTGATGACCAAACGACAAAGGGGGAGTGACGGTAGCAGGTGGGAAGGACTGTCAGTACATTCCTGAAGTAGCCAGAAGTCAAGGTGGGACCTGAGGAGACCCTCGCTAACCAGGTTGCGTAACGTACCGCATAGAATCCAGAGTTGCACTGGCAAGCGCACGTCCCACTACCGCCACACACTGGCGATGCGTTAGCCGGGCACTGGATTAGATCAAGGACAGCAGAAACGAGATCAGCGACTCGGCCCAAGCGAGGACCGGGAACGGAGAAAGAATGCACCGCGGGACATGCTGAATTTCCTGAGCCGGGGCTCAGGACGTTCACGCAGGCGCACACCCTGACCAGACCTAGCAAGGACGCCCGCACTCCGACGTTGCTGGCCGGGCAAGCTGTGGGTCGAGAAGAGCGGGATAGACAAGCAAGAAAAAGAAAATAACGGGCATCTCAGTCGATCTTGCCTTCTGACGAGGTGCGGTCAGAGAGTGCCTGACAGTTCGTTCCGAGGAGGTTGCCGTAGAGGCCCACCGTGACCAAAGAGCCCTACGAGGACCCGACGGGCTGATCAGCTGAACATTTTCGATCAGAATGCTTGAGACGAGACGTACACCTTGCAACAATCCAATGTCCAGCTGGGGGATGCTGAGAAGCTGAGCCTGAATACCGACCGCGAGAAGCGAGAGGACAGACAGGAGGGACTGAAGGCGCATTGCGACGAGGAGTGGGGGAAGTGGCGAAAACGACGAAGCGAGAGTGATGAAAAAGAGCGTGGGGTGCCTCGAGTCGTCGAGTGTTGGGTCCGGCAAGGTCCTTGTTGGCGAATAAAGGTAAGCAGAGCAGGAGTTGCAAGCGATCAAGCGGAAGTAACAGGGGAGAAAAAGAGGGATGTGTAACCAGGGGTGCTTGCGTCGAGGCAAAGCTCTCGGAGAGCTGACATTGCCCCAGCTGTTGAGTCGCGAGAGCCCGGACTTGTCCGGACGTCTGGGAGAAGCAGCCGACCCGCTCTCCGCGAGCGAAGTGTCCCAAGTTCTGGAGACTTCGCCGTCTGTCTACCGTACCTGCCAAGAAGGTAAGCAGTACTAGTGCAGTACTTGTACCAAGAGCTCCGGATCCCAGTGAGCTGCGGTGCAGGCGGCCTGCTGGGTTTCCGGTCGCCGCTTCGGGAAGGTGACAGAGAGGAAGAGGTGAAGCGCATAATGAACGCGGTAGAGACGCCGAGCGGCTGCATAAACGTTCGATAATGTGGCTTAGTAGAGTCCACTCTGCTTAAGTGGCCAATCTCGGCGTTCATGGGCTTGCGAGCTCGAGTTGACGAGAAGGGAGTCAAGTTGCAGTGAGCGCGTGCGCGGATGCGCACTGTTGTGTAGAGGGTGAACAGTCAATGCCTTGACGGTACTGTCCGCGCTGGATTGGCCTACGGGCGCCTCGCCAGGCGGGAGAGCTCCTACGGTAAGTCTGATGAAATCCGAGCTGGCAGCCCCGCTTCCGTCGGACGAAGGTGGGTTTGAAGATTAGAAGCGGAGGGACATGCGCAGATAGCTCCGTGCGAGGGATGGGTTCCTTCGGACAACAGCAATATGAAGCCGAGGAAAATGAACAATTCCAACTCCCTCTCCAGGCAAGTTTGCACAGGATTACCTTCTGCCTCATTCGGCTCGAGCAGCCCTGAGCCTGATATAAGCATGGGAGCTAACAAGGGCAGGGGCGGCTAGGTAGTTCCGGACGGTGTCGGCGCGTGTCGGCATCCTTTTTCCTGCTTCATTTTTCAGTCTTCTCCTGGCCAACCTCCCCTGGGTTACGCGGGCTCCGTTCCGCTCTTGAGTAAGTGCAGGACCCCGAGAACGATGAGGTTGAAAGGCTTTTATTGCCAGAAGACAAGGCAAACGAAGTAAAAAGGGGCTAAAGCGATGCCCAAGCTATAATTATAAGTAACGACAATGACACCAGGGGTGGCGAGAAACGGGGAGAGAGATCACTGCTAAAGGGGGGGGGAACTGTAAAAACTGTACTGCTAGTTGGACGAAGGGAGATTGATAAAACAGCGCGTCCGGCGCGGGAAAATCCGAATGAGGCGACGAAATGGGCTGAAGCTAGAAGCGGGGTATGCCAAGATACTGCTGAGGGAATGCAAATGCGACGAATGTCCATGAGGAGAACCGAGAAGAGACGAGAACCGAGAAGAACCGAGAACCGAGAGAGCGCTTAGTCGCGGGCAGTGCGAATGCAGCGGCCGTTGAGGAGGCGGAAGCCAGGGAAGCACGAGGCTGTGCGGGAGAGGAGCAGTCAGCAAGAGAGGAGACACATTAGCAGAAGTGGCTACACGTACAGATCACGCATTGGGACTCAATGCAAGCGACGTTTTCGGCACCAGCCTGGGCAAGGCAGTTGACGGAAGAGCGCTCGCCGGGGCAACCGCCGCCTGTAGATGCGCAACACGTGAGTAGGCAGCACTGACTACGGAGGGGAGAAATAGACATACAGGACTCGAGCTCGTTGGAGGTGTCGATGCACTCCCAGCCACCGAAGTTGCCGATGGGGCAAGCACGCTCACCGGACGGGCACTTGAAGGCATCCTCCTCGACGACCGAGGCATCCTGGGCAGGAGAGCGAAGAGCGAGCTGCTCCTGGCTGCGAGCAAGGCGGCGGGCGCGAGCAGAGGCCGGGAGAGCGCAGCCGCCGTTGCTGGAGGCGACGAAGGGGGAAGGGCACTGGCAGGTCGAGGTGCCGTCGTCACCGCGGCGGATGTGACCACCGGTCGAGGTGCAGGTTTGGATGGGAAGGCAGCCGTGGGAAGGGTCCTGCGGAAGGGAGGCCAGGGAGGACTTGTTAGCATGAGCGGAAAAGTGGATTGAGAAGGTCAGAGGACGAATAGGGCTCACGGCGAAGTAACCAGCAGAGCACTTGCAGCCACACTGACCAGAGCCGCAGATGGCCTCAGAGTTGGCGGGGCACTTGGGGCAAGCTTTCTTGTGGGAGTCGCCGAGCTGTAAGAAGAGGACGAGCAGGAAGTCAGTAAAAGCGTGCAGGCGGAACAGTGAGGGACGATAACGCACCGAGATCACGTCGAGGCAGACGCAAAGGTGGAGAATGTTGAGGAGAGACACCTCGGCCTGAACACCAAGGACGGCGTTGCCAGTGCACTGCGCAGAAGCGAAGAAAAGCGGTGGCAGGAGAAAGAAGCTAGGAGTCAGCCTGGTCCCGGAAGAAGCAGTATCGCAGCAGTGCCACAGAGAGTGCTGCAAGACTGAAGAAAAGAATGGAAACGTACAGTAGAACCGAGAACAGCTCCAGTGATGTCGAGATCGATGAGGGCATTTTTGCCGGAAAGGATGGAGAGACCGGCGAGATCCGTAGTACCGGCGGTAACAGCAGCAGTCGCGTCGAGAAGACCCTTCTTAGTGTCGAGGACAGTCGCGTCCACATCAGCTCCCAGAACGCTGGTGCCAGTCTTGCCGTTCTTGAGGACGTCTGCGACGACGTCGGCGTTGACCAAACTCTTGCCACCGACCGTTGCGTCGGCTACGGCGTCGACCAAAGACGAGCCCTTGCCGTTGGACCCGACCACGGCGGAGGTAGCAGAGTCGACGAGCTTGCCACCCTTGACGAGGTCGAGGGTAGAGTCGAGGTCGAGAAGTGAACTTCCAGTGACGGGGTTCTTGAGGACGTTGCCAGTCAAGTCGAGGCCGAGAAGACCGCCGTCCTTCTTAGGGTGAAGGACGTCGAGGTCGAGGTTGAGGCCGAGTAGGTTGCGCTTGACGGAGGAAGGGGTCGAAGCGTCGCGAGGGATGACGACGGCTGAGGAGAGGGAGGCGGCGGCCAAAAGCGCGATGGAGGCGATGCGAAGCATGTTGATCGAGTCGACAGGGAGTGCGTGGGAGGAAGGTAGCGAGTGTAGTGGTGATGAGGTTGGGGAGAGGTGGGGTCGCGAGGAGGGGTGGATAAGCGAGTGTGGGCGGAAAAAGGAGCGAGGGAGAGACCGTGAGAGTGTAAGAGAGAGTGTGAGAGGAGTGAAGTGAGAATGAAGAGAGAGAGGAAGAAGCAGAGTCGCCGCACCTTTTCTACTCTCACCTTCTCCTGCGCAGGATCACCACCACTCGGTACCCACACTTGGCAGGAGTTGGAGACTGCTGGAATGCTAACGCAATCCTGTTCTCCGTACAGGAGGTCAAGGAGACGCGAAGATTGCAGGACGAGCAGCATGAGAGGGACCCGAGGCCCGAGGAGAAAAAGTGGGGGAATCCTGCAAATCCCTCTCGCAGGAATTGGCCAGGACCAATCGGTCTGGCCTTGCCCGTGCGGCCATCGGAAAACGCGGGGCGAAGGAATGACGGACAGCTCCATCTGTGCGCGGCAGGAAGAGGAAGGAAAATCGGAACATGCGGATCAAGAAGGCCGTTGGAGGACTCAAGACGGCGCGTCCTGCCATCATCCAACAAATGCTCCATTCTGTCCTGGCAGCACTGGGTCAGAGGGAGAGGGACGACGCACCTTTCCTCTTCCGGCGATAGGAGTCGAGCCGCGATGAAGCGAGGGAGAGCAAGGGGGAAAGGAGGAGAAAGAGCAAGTCGCGTCTAGTTTTACCCCCATCTACAGCGTAGTCTTACAGCCCGAGAACTCGAACACGACATCCAACTGTGACAATATGGCCCAGAGACGCAACTCCCACAGCTTTCACTGCGCCTGTCCAGCCTTTTTCTCCGCCCTCGCCTCCTTCGCCAAACGCTCCTTCTCCCTCTTCTCCCACGCCGACCTCTTCAGCACCATCGTCCTTTTCTGCAGACTGACCGGCCAGACAAGATCCACGAGCCCCGACTCACTTCTTCCAGCCGCCGACGAAAGCTGCACCTCCAACTCACTTCCCTGAGGTACGATGTCCCATCCCGCCTTCTCGAACGTCTTCTTGAGGCTCTTCTGCACGCCTGGGCGAAGGGTAAAGACGACCTGTTCCGCAGCTGGCGGTGCAGTAGTGCTTGATTCGCCGGAAGAGCTGAGAGGAGTAGAGGAGAAGGCTTGTTCTGCGACGAAGGCGAGGAGGTCGTCCTCGATACCGGCGGAGCGGAAGGAGAGGGAGGTGTGAAACTGGCGGAGGTGGAGGGTCCCTTCAGGGAGAGCGCTCGACGACGAGAAGGCGTAAGAGGTAGAAGGGCTACCGTTGACGGGGGTAGGCGGGGTGATGGACAGGGAGGGCGCAGGTAGCTTGCGCGAATGGGCGGAGCCGGTAGTCTCAGTAGCAGTCGTCGTGGCTGATTCGGCGGTTTCCGAGGAAGGCGGCGCTTCGGCTTTCTTGTTGCTAGATTCCCTCGCTTTGATATGGTCGACAACCGAATCGAGCGCCTGACCGGGCTTCCTGCCATCGAGTGCGATAGCTCCGATTAGACGTCCATCGTACTCGAGTACCCAGAAGCCCTTGCGCTGCACCCGCCCGTCAGGTGTCTTCTCCGTCTCCCCCTCGCTCGCCTGATCAACCCCATAGTACCCAACGATGTCGCGCACATCCGCGTCCCCAATCGTACGCCTCATCTCATTCTCGAACAAGCCGCGATGCCTCATCTCGAAGAGGGCGAGCAGCGCAATAAACGGCGCAATCATTAGCGGGATGAGCATGACCCCGTCCGTAATGGTCTGCAGGATTTTCGCATCGGGATTGAGGGCTTTCGGAGAGGAAGGGAAGAGGAGATTGTGCAAGACGGCGGGGTAGCCGGAGGTGAAGCGGACGACGAGGAGGTGCGAGGTGGCGAGGCAGAGAAGGAAAGAAAGGGGACGGAAGATGGCCACCTGATTGGCGAGAGAGGACCTGCGACAGTGCGTAGTACCGCCGTAAGTGTTCTTGCGCTCTCTTTCGCGTCTATTCAGAGCGGTCCCGACTCCCGCCTCAACAGAGGCCACCTTCGATAAGCCCCCACCTCGTCTTCCCTGCGGCAAGAAGAGCTCGACGTACGGTTCCATGACCCCACTCCCAATGAGATACCTCACCAACGGTAGATCCTGCTTCCTAAACGGCCTAATTAGTGCGGGGGGCGGTGTGTTCTTGACCTTCTCTGCTTGCTGTTTCTTCCAATCTGAAGTCGCGAACGCCTCGAACGGGTCCATAGTAGGCGCTTCAAACCTGTTGGGTAGGACTTGCATCGTGCGAGTCGAGTGGTCGGGTGCGAGCAGGAATGCAGCAGCACAGAGTCGTGTGAAATCCGAAAGACGGCCGCCCCGAGCGGCAAAAGCGGAACGTGGTCGAAAATTTTTCACCCTGATTTAGCCTACGATACCATGGTCGACAAGAGCGCCGCTGTAGGTCGGAACAACGCAGGAGTACAAAACAGAATTGCCTTGCAAGCACTTAACCTCGACGATCCAAGTGGCATGTCCGCGCGCGCAGAAAGTAAAAACAACCAGACCGATAAATCCTGTACCCTCCTCGTTCACAAGCACGGCGGCCAAAAGACCCAGATCAGAACAAGGGGGGAGGAGAATACTAACCGCAAATCCTAACTGAAGAAAGGAAGGAAGGAAGGAAGAAGAGAGAGAAAAAAACGAAATCTGACTATGTACCCTGTCTCCCTCCCTCCCGTCTTTGTACATTCCCAGCGCCCCACCCTACCCCTCCAGTGCAGCTCCAGCCAACTTACCCTCAACCTCGGCCAATCCCATCCCAGCGACCGCCTCACGTCTAGTCTGCTGACTGCCCCCACTAACCGTCCTACTCCCCGCCTCTCTCATGCCCACCCCTAAGCCTCCCGGTCCTTCCCCAAGCCCGCTCCCCATAGCTTCACCTTTGAGTTCCTGAATCCGTTCTTCGTTGATTAGGTCGGCGTAGCTGTAGAAGCTGAGACGACGGGGGTGGGGTTGAGCGAGTTGCGAGCTGGCTGCTCCACCTGCGATAGTGGAGGACGGAGAAGGAGCCGCGAAGGGGTTGGCGTGTTCGTAGGAAGGGGAGTGGAGCGGAGAGGCCGAGCTTGAGGCGGGGGAGAAGGAGGAGAAGGGGTCGTCGAGGGGTCCGGAGGCGGCGGGAGTGCCAGACGGGAAGGGAAGGAGGAGGGAAGGCTTGAGTGGGGTGTAGGTGGCCGTTTTCGCAGCCGCACTGCGAGAAACACCGGGCGACGATGCGGCCGAACGGGAGGGCTCGACGGCGTCCGGAGAGGTATCGCGCTTGGCCACGGGAAGGCTAGAACTACCCTGAGGGGCGGCGGGTTTGTTTGCTTCGTTCTCGAGGGCTTCGGTTAGACGTTGCCCGAACGGACCGAGCGAGAGAGCCGGAGGAGGGCTGCCGCTCTTTGGCATCATCGGAGGCGGGCTCCCTCCGCTGTTGGACGTTGGAGGCGTACCGACAGAGAACGTGGTCGACGAGTCTGGAGAAAGCGAACGGGCACCTCCTACGCCGCCCCTTCCGGTCGAATCGGGCGAGAAGCTCCTCATGCCGCTACCGCGGACCGGCGAGCGCGAAGCGTTCGCATGCGAGTGGTGGTGGAGAGGCGACGTGACGTGCGGCTGGTGGAGCGCGAGTTGAGGCGGCACGACGGGCGAAGACCAGCCTGAACCGGCTTGGGCTTCCTGCTCGGCGTCATGGACGAGTGCCGCGAGGTCTTGCTGCTGGGCGAGCAGGTCACTCGAAGAGAGGAGGGACGGCAATGTCGTCAGGGCGACAGCAGCTTCCGTGAGAACAGGAGGGACCGCCACGTCGACTGTTTATAAACCGCGACTACGTCAGCAGTGCAGCAAAGAAAGAAGGCCAGGGAAGAACTCACCAGCTTCCGATGGGTTGAGCAGGTGCGACGGCGCGAACTCGACGTCTGTGTGTAGATCATCAGGTTACGAGCATGTGCCCCGTTCCCGCATCTAGCGGCGAAAATAGAAGAGATAGGCGAGCCTGAGAGAACCAACGCACCTCTCTCGAAGATATGGCTCAAGTCAACCTGACTGCCGCTCCTGCTGAACCCGCTGGCCTCGCTCTTGCCCTCCCTGCCTCCGCTGCCCTCAATGCTCGAGATCAAGAGCCCGCCACCTCCGCTGGCGGTCCTAGTCCTCGTCGGACTTGAAGGTTGCGGGCTGGTCGGCCGACTAAAGCTCGGAGTGGGTGGTACACTCGGTGAGGGCGGTACGACAGGTGAAGGTCTGATGGCGGACCCAGCGAGGAGAGGAGGAGCTAGAGGGGTTGAGGAGGGAGAGGCGGAAGCGGGAGGGGGAGGAGGTTTGGGTGGGGAGAGGGGCATGCTTCCTCTAGCTTCCAGGGCCGAGCTAGTTGAGGAAGGCGGAGGTGGGTGTCCCAGTGCTGACAGGGAATGCGAGGCAGCTGCAGGAGACAAGGGGCGGTTGCGGGAAGACTGGGAGGCAGTGCGAAGAGGGGTGGAGGGGGATTGTGCCCGCTTCGTCGAGGATTTGCGCGGAGGACTGGCAAGGTGCGTGGTAGCTGACTCGGAGTGAGTATAAGCAGTCGGGGAAGGAGTGGTAGAGACTGCAATGGAAGGAGGAGCGGGAGATGAAGTCGAGGAAGCGTTGACGGGTGAAGCTGTGCACACAACGGAACGGTGAACGCATGGTCAGAGAGCTACATAGAGGGTGTGCTCACCCATTGTTATGAGTGTCTAGTCAGGCGTATCACTGTGTGAGGAAGGAGAGGAGAGAGCACCCTTTCTTCGTGTTCCTTCAACCCGAGGTCGAGATCCGCAGTCGACGACGCGTGAACCGACGCCCTGTTTTTCTTTTCCTTCTACATGCACACACGCTCAGCTAAAACACCCTCTTCATCACTCTCGCAGCTACCTCACGCTTTCTGCGCGTCTGCGGGCGGGTGAGAACAGACTCGCCATGACGAAAAAAGGCTGCTGGCTGCGCCGGTCTCAAGTTACAGAGTCCTCTCAGTTTGCTCTCTATCGCCGCTTGTAGATACACGGCCCCAACAGCTTCTCCGCCTTCTTCGTATTCTCACTCACCTTGGCCGGGGCCTCTCCCTCTCCGCCAGTCTTGGTGAAGTCGAGTAGGAGGAAATGCGTGTTCGAGTCGTCCTGCGAGTGCGGTTGCAACCGTCAGACGACGAGAATGTGTCAGCATATACCGAGGCTGACTCGTATAGGATGTATTTCACGCACCTTGTGCGACAGAGAGAATCCGAGACTGCCGAGCAACTTGACGAAATCGTCGACAGAGGTGAACCGGCTGGTGACTTCGGCAATCTTGAGAACGCCGCTGCAGATTAAGACTCCGAAGTCAGCATGAGTCGACGTCAATAAGTCGCGAGCGAGAAAGACAGCGAAACAGACGGGATGTAACGGGAGGACCTGCGGCTCACCCTTCCCTCAAGACTCGCCTAGCCTCCCTAATCATCCTGATCCAATCCGTCCCCATCAAGCTCAAGCAGCAGACCACCGAGTCTACCACCTCTCCACCTGCCGTACCACCCGGCAGAGGGACCGAAGAGCACTCCGCTTCCACAACATACGACGACTGCGAAACCAGATCAAAGGAGAGGACTTTGAGGCGCTTCTCCTTCAGGGTTTTCTGGTTGAGCTTGAGGGAGGGGATCGGCGGGAGAGCGGAAGAGGAGGAAGGAGAAGAGGATGGGACGAGGGTGCGCGCAAGGGCGGCATCGCCACAGCCAAAGTCGGCGATGAGGGAGTTGGGTGCGAGGGAAGAGAGGAGAGATTGGGCGATCAAGGCGAGAGGGTGCACAGGCCACGTTGCGGCCTGGGAGCGGAAGCCGGTGTGATACTGTGAAAGATAGATGCATAAGCTACTGCGCAAACGTACAGAACAATACAACGCACATCGTCAAACGCGCCCTCCTCCTGCATGATGCCATACGCTGCCCCTCCCGACGTGGTGTACAGCTGCTCGTTGAGCATTCTGAACTTGCCGCCAGCCAGCTGCGCCCTCAGCTTATCCTGTACCGAACCGCCTTTCTTGCCAGCCTGCACCGTCGACGCCGCCGAGGGAGAGGGGAAGGATTGAATGGGTGCAGCAAAGCGATGTAGAACCATGCCCGGGGTGAGAGTGACAGCTTCAACCGCGGAAGGAGAGGCGGCAGGCGAGGTGGACCGTTCCTTCCCGCGTTCAAGGTGAGCAGCCTTGTTGGCGGACTTTTTCGCTCGTTTACCCAGCTTCTTTCCTCCTTCCGGTTGATCGGCCTGACCCTTTCCTTGCGACCTTGCGCCCCACCCTGCGTCGGGCTGCTGGTCCTGCTGCTTGGCGGGTTGCTTGCTGTTGTCCTTCTTCTGCTTCTTTGCCTTACCCTGTCCCCCACCTCCACCTTGCTTAGCCTGCCCTCCGTTCGGCGCAGAGCCGCCCTTGTCACCCTTGTTTATCTGCTTGAGGAGCTTGTCTACGTCCACGGTGGGCTGGGATGGTATCGAGGTGGGTTTGCTGGTTGAAGTCGAGCTTGCGCGGGGGCGTTTCTTGCTGCTGCAGGCAGAAGGCGAGGCGGCAGCTGAAGGTGTAGTGCTGCTCAGGTTGAGCAAGGGGGTGTCAAACAGCATGGTGTGGTAGGAAGCGAAGTAAGCCAAGCGGAGGCCAGAGGAGAAAAAAGTCAATAACTCGTTACGGCCTCAATCTATTCTGTAGAAGCCGAGCAGGGTGTACGATCGCATAAAGTACAGTCTCCTGGAGAACATGTAGATACAAATGGAGTGATCGCTATTCATAATTCTCTGAATCCCCCTTCCCCATTCCCCCCCGGCCACTTATCATTCTCTCCATTCCCTTCTCATTCGTCTACAAGCTTACCACTGATACCTGTAAACCATGTCCGGTAACGCGGATCCCGCCCCAGCTCCCGCTTCCCTCGCTCCCCCTCGTGTCATTCCCGGTCTCTCTTCCGCCTCAGCTCCTCCCACCGCAAAGCCCAAGGCTCGCAAGCGCTCCTCCAAGAAGGCCGTTCCTACCACTAGCACTGCTGCGCCTACAGAGGGTCCCGCCCTCACCGGAACGATAGAGGAAGAGAAGGGGGGTGAGGTGACGCAGCTTCCAGAGGTGGACAAGGAAGAGATCCTCGAGGTTGAGGAGAAGAAGACTAGCGCTGTCGAGGTCGTCATGAAGAGGGTCAGGGCCGCTACCAAGAAGATCGTGCGTTTCTCTCCTTCGTTCTGCCTTGCAAGGTCAATGTCGTATGAGGTGGGGGAGGAATTGCACTCGTTACAAGGGACAGAAGCCCTTATGAGCCCGAGAAGATCGCCAGTGGGCTGCTTGGAATGGATCTGCTGGATCAGGCAGCTGTAGTCAGATTTTCCCGCTGACCGCTGTCCGGCTCATTTCGCTGCAGCAACGTATCGAAGGTTACGAGAGCTCCAAGACCCCACTTAACGCCGACCAACAACGTGCCGTCGCTGGTAAGCCTGTCCTTGAGGCCGTCATCCGCGAGCTCAACGAGGTGCTCCCCATTCTCAAGGTGCGCTTGCGCTTTTCTTTTCGGCTTTCACTGCTGTCCTTTCGGCTTGATTAGCTGATAGTCATCTCGGCATACGCACTCAGGCCGAGGAGCAGGAAGACGAGGCTCGCAACGGCCGCAACGCTGTCGTTGAGGAGAAGAAGCAGGCCAAGGCGATCGAAGCGGCTCTCAAGGCTTCCAAGGTGCGTTCCGCGTGCCAGTTGATTCTTCGCTCCGAGCTGACATAGTACTGCCTGCTGCACAGGCCGACAGCCAGTCCAACCTCGTCCTCCTCTTCCAATTCCTCCATCTCCACTCCCTCTTCAACCCTTCCCAAGCCTCGTTTGCTCCGCCTGTCTTGCCGCCGGTGATCGCTTCCGCGACCGGTCAGGACGCCGCGGCTGTCCGCATGCTTTTCGACATGTTTGCCAATGGGCCTTTGCTCGGAGGGAACGACGACGCGCTTGAGAAGCTCGAGAAGGTGAAGGGCGCGCACGAGGAGGAGTTGCTCCCGGGGGTTTCCTGTACGATATACTGCATTCCGATTGTCTGTGCTAGAGGCTGACACACTCATGCTTACAGTCGCCCGTGTTCAGCAACTCATCCACGGCCTTACCGCCCCTGCCGAGGATGTTTCTCTCGACAACGCCGTCACCAAGTCGCAAGAGCCCGCCAGGGCCTCGGACTCGGTTATCGCCCTCGTCGACGGCGAGGCGGAGCATAGCACCATCGCTTCTCCCACGGTCGCCACTGCCGGCGCCGGCGGTTTCTCCTTCCTCCAGCCTTCGGAAGTCGACCAACCCCCTTCTGCCCCTTCGGGCCCGCAAGAAAGCCCGGCAGAGGTCCACCACAACCAAACGGAGGTCGAGTCCCTCCCCACCCAGCCTGCAGAGGAGAAGGTCCAGTCCTGGGCGGACGACATTGCTGAAGAGGCATCGGTACCGCCTCCCTCTGGACCTGCCACCCCGGCTCTCGAGTCGGACATTGGCGCAATTGGTACCCCGAACGGTCCGAGTGCTGCGACACCTTCGACTGAAGTCCCTCCTCCTGCTCTCGCTTCCGCGGCTCCGGCTAAACTCGACTGGGCAGCAGATGACGAGGACGAGGGTTTGCCGCATTTGCCGGAACTGGCGCCCGCGGTACCGACTGTGGCGCCTACTGCGCCCGCAGCGCAGACTTCTCAGCAACCTCGGCAGCCGCAGCAACCCCAGCAGCAGCAGGATGGGTTCCAGCCCGCCCGTCCCTCGCGTCGCGGTTCTTTCCCTCACGGCGGTCAAGGTCGCGGATCTTACCACAACAACAACGGTCCTCGTGGTGGAGGGAATGGGCCTCGCGGATCGTTCCGCGGTGGGCCTGGAGGTGGCGGCAGGGGAGGTCGTGGAGGATTCTACGGCAATAACAACCAGAACGGGGGTGAGGGGAGGTCGCAGTTTGATAGGGGTGAGAGTAACGCGAGTCAGCAGGGTGGAGGTGAGGGTGGCTTTAAGGGGGGTTACCAGAGTAGGGCGAGGGGTGGAGGCAGGGGCGGCAGGGGCAGGGGTGCGTCTCAATTCTGATCTTTTCTTCTCCTTCCTGGTCAGCATGATAGGAAGGCGCTGATCGTCCTCTTCGCCGGTGTGCACAGGTGGCTTTGCTGGTCAGGTGACTGCCGCGCCCGTCGCCGGACCTACCGCCTAATCAATACCCGTCTCCCGATCTCTCTCTTCGCCTTTTCTTTTCCTTCTCTTCGTATTCCCTGTGCCGTTCCTTTCTCTCAATGTTCCTCGCTGTTCGTTCTCTCTCGTCTCGCCTCGCATTACCCCCCGTATGTTAACGACAAAAAACCGCCTCGAAATCCAAAGAGGCGGCGCATTTTCGGCTTGGGTCTCGGAAACACGATCGGGAATGGACGCGGTGGAGTGTATAGCAACAAAAAGATGCAAAGTCGCAGTTCCGAAGTACCATCTGTGCATACTCGAGCGGGGTCTGGAGAGCGCAGGACAAAAAGGCTCGTCTTCTTTCCAGTACATACTGCAAGATCGACTACTACCTCTGGGCGACTTCGACTCTATGCTTGGCGCCCACCTTCTCATCCCCTTGCTCATCCTCTTGCGACAACAACCCCCCATCCTCCTTCTCCAACACGCCCAACTCAGTCGTCCGGCTCACCCTCGGTTTCTTCTTCTTCTCCTTGCTACTGCCGCTACTCCCTGACTCATCCTTGCCTTTGCCCTTCCTGTCAGCTGCAAGTGCAGCACGACGAGAAGCTCGAGAAGCACGGGAGAAGTGCGAGTCGCGCCAGGTTGAGAGAGTGCCCGAGGGGGAGTTTGGGCAGGGGGTGGTGAAAGAACCGTCGGCGTTTGAGCGGGACCAGCCTGGCGTTTTTCGTGACAGTGATGGTCAGTGAGGGTGTGGATATGGAGAGAGGAGATGTGAGGCTCACCGGAACCTGAAGGAGCGTCGAGGCCGAACCAGCCGGAGAGGTATTGCCTGAAGAGGAGGGAAAAGAAAGAAAGGGAAGGAAAGGGATTGTCAGCAGGCTCGTTCCTGCGACTCCTCCTCCTTGAACGGGTCTGGACTCACTTCGTGCCCCCCGGTCCAGCTTCCGCCACCGGAGTAACCCCATAAGCCCCTCCAAACCACCTCACCCTCCCTCCATCCGTAGGCAACTCGACTTGCGTGACCTCATAGTTCGGATCGACCGGAATAGCTCGACCTCGCTTGTGTTTACGGTAGGCGAAGCGGAAGAAGGCGAGAGAGAGGAGGAGGAGGATGGTACCGAAGATGGGGAGGAGGGTTGCGAGAAGGAGGGTGGATTCTTGCATCGCGCACGGGGGAGGGGGCGGCCCGAGGTTGTATTGCGCCGAAAGTGGAAGGTTGCGCAGGCGGCAGAGTGGAGCAAGCCGTGAAACGACGCTGTGGAAGCGGCAGAGTGTTAAACGGAGCAGGTCCGCGGAGCAGGAACAGCGCATCGCTGCTTTCAGCGAGCAGGTCCTGCTGCCGAGCAATGCTCGCCATAGCACAGAAAGGGCGGAAAGGAGACGTAGCGATGCGTTGAGGGTCCGGGCTGGCCAAGAAGCGTCAGCCGCTCATGCGAGAAGGCTTGAAAAGTCGCAGGCAGCTAACTCCTACTTTTTCTGATCATTACATTTGCTTAATTACTCCGGCTTGTGTCGAGTCTAGCTGGCAGCCATGGAGAATTGAGAGTGTACGAAGGCAATGACAGCTGCACTTGCTCCGTGCTGTCGCATGAGATGTGCTTGGGTGAAGTCGCTCAAAGGTGAGAAGCTATATACGGTTGCCCTATCCGCCTGTAAAACTTCCGCTCCCGCCATACATCGAGGAACTCGTCCATCGTCTCTTTCTGCCGTCCTTCCAAGTCGCCATGATTCAGCTCGAAGTACTGTTGAAGCTGCTCCAGTGACTTTATCGCCGGTAGATCGCATGTTGTGATCGTGCTCTTTGCCATCCTATTGCCAGGCCTTGAGCGGTTCTGGCTGTTTTTGCCCCTCTCGAAGCGCTTCTCAGGGCCTGAACAATCTTGCAAGGCCGGAAGACGACAGCAGAGAGTATGCGACTTGCGTTCCTTTGTTGCGTCTGCTACAAGATATGGCGATGCGAAGAGAGATGCAGAGGGCTGTAGAGAGGAGAGAAAACAGAAGCGATTACAAGCGAACGCCACCGCTCCTACCCAGCGTCCGGCCCCAGCCATAGGCCGACACTCAGCCCTCAATCTTAACCCTCGTCAGATGACTCAGTTCCATCAAGCACAACTCGCTCCGGCTGGCGAAAGCGGTGTGAACGACTTTGCTGCGACCGAGGGCGGGAATTCGTTGCGTCTTGAGGGGCGATAAGAACTGGTCGGTGCCGACTTTGCGGAGGTCCCACAGCCTATAGAGAGAATCGGGCGTGAGTAAAGTGGTTTTGGAGTCATTCTGATTAGATTGCGGTGCGGGAAGAAGAGTCAAATGGTAGCTTACTTGACGCCCAGTTCGTGGTCAGGAAAGGCGTAAACCGTGTCGCAGAGATCACCTCGCAGGTAACGGCCGAGGTTAGAGGCGACAGACGCTCCACGAGCGTTCGTATGGGCTGCGAGTAGACATGCTCGGTCAGGTAAAGTCGGATGGGGAGGCGGGAGCTGGTATTGCAGACTCAGGGATATACATCGGAGAACAAGGAGCGTACGCGGGAGATCATAACCGAAGGAGATCACAGGAGGCAGAGTTGCAGGGCGTCGGAGGTCATAAACGCAGAATTGATTCGAGGGTGCGCCCATCCGGGCGAGGACGACGCAGGGATTGATAGAGGGACTGCGAGGAGGGATTTGTCAATACGGAGAGGGGAGGAGTGCCAGAGTGTAGTCACGTACACGGGAGTGACGCCGAATACAGGATGGGTCAGGAGGGCTTGCCAGACAGATGCTTCGTTTGCAAGGTCGTGATTGATGAGCTGCGGACGAGACAATGAGTCAGGCTGGTGTAGCACGTGGAGGAAGCGCGACAAAACGCGGAGAGAAAGAGGGAAAGCTTACCCTTTTATCCTTTGCCACCGAAACAAGGTGATTGTCCTGGGGAAGGTAGCTCAAGCCAGTGATAGTAGACGTGTGATCTGTCCCAATATCGATCGTAGACAGCTCCTGCGACTCCCTCGAGCGGGTCCACAGCTTGATCCTGCAAACGCCGAGGGAAGGCGCCGAGTTGAGAAGGCCAAAATCGTCAGGCTCTGCTGATTCTGCCTCTAGACGTGTACGCACTTCTTGTCCTCGCCGCCAGTGACAAAGCGCAAGCGTTTCGTGCTGGGAAGGGCCGCAACGGCGGTTACCCCACCATTGCCGTGCGGTTTGTGCGTGACAGGAGAGGCTACTAGTCGCTGCGTCCCGTCCTGCGAGTATACAGCACAAGGCGGAGTGAGCCACGTAATGTGAGCAGTACGGGGAGGAAGGGAGCGTACCGCATATTTGTGATGCTTGTACAGAACGACCTGATTTGGCGGATTGATCCATTCCCTCCCTTCCTTATATCCCAAGAACCCCATAACAAGCGTCTCCTTTTCCTCCGACCACGCAAACTCATCCACTTTGAATTTGTCGTTACTCGCAGCAGACGTGACGAGCTGTGTCTTTTTGGAAATGAAGAGGTCGGAAGGGAGGCCGAATTCGACAATGTCGCCTACGAAGGAGGCGGCGAGGAATGAAGAGGGAGAGGTGCGGATCATATGACGCAGCTTGTTGGATTTGCCGTCGAAGCCTACCCGTGCAAATGGGTTATCAGCCAGACTTCGAAATAGTCAGGAAGGGGAGCGCAAAACGCACCATGCAAGTCAGACTGCACCTTGGAAGCCCTTACGATCCTTCCATCGTCCCTTCCCAAACTCGTCCCCAGCTCAGGCTCCGGTTCCCCCTCGACCACCCCTTTACTCTTCCTCTTCCCCTTCCCGCTTTTTTCCTTATCCTTCTTCCTCTCTCCCTCCTTCTCCGCCTCCTTCCCTTTCGACACTCTCCCCTGTACCCTCTCTGCATCTAATCCCACCCCACTCACCCCAGCGCCCAACTGCCTTTTCAAAGCAGCCTGTACCTCCCTCTGAACAATCCTCGCAATCTCATCCCTCGAAAGCCGTTCCGCTTCATCCGCTTGGGCTTGATTCTGGTTCTGAATCTGGTTCTGCGCGACCGTAAAGCTGGTATCGGTTCGAGGTCGGTGCGCGGCGCGGTGCGAGTTTTGACCCGTTGAAGTAAGGCCACCGCCGCCGAGGGAGGAGGAAGATGACACATCGGGGTCATCGACCGCCCTACGCTTGCCAAGTGATTTGGAGGAGGATGAGTTCTGCGCCACAAGCTGAGGAGTCGCAGTGGGAGCAGAAGGGATAGGCCGACGAGCTAGTTCAGGCGATCTTGAGACGGAGGAGGATGAAGAAGAAGTAGAGTTGCCTCGCTGCTCGTCTATTGGAGGTGGGAGGGACTCAAGGCCGAGGGAGTCGAGGTCCGAGTCTGAGAGGATAAGCTCGTCGACTGGCCGGGGTGAAGGGAGGCGAGGGCGGGTAGGACGCGGCGGGCGAGACGTAGAATCTGAAGTGGAAGCTGAAGTGTGTGTGGGCAAGGCGGTAGCGGCGGCGATAGGGGCGCGGCTGGAAGAAGACGCGACAGGGTGGTCGGGTTGCGGCTGCGGTGCTTGTTGCTGTAAACGGGAGGTGGACGCCAAGGGTGCACGAGGGCCCGCGGGCTGCGGCGTCCCCGCATAAGCGCTCCCAGACGCCGCCGGTGAAGGATTCGCACTCCTAGAAGGCGTAAACAACCTCTTCATAGTAGGTAACAACTTCGGTTCCCCTTCAACCTTATGCAAAACCGTCAACTGATCATTCGCGATCCAATACTCTGGTCCACCTGTTCCGGTCGCCCTCGTCGACTTAGGGACAAGAATAAAAGTTCTTGAGAACCGTCGAACGATCTTTTCCGGGAATTCTTCGAATTCTCCGAGAATATGGAGCATGATGGGAGGGTGAGCAGACGAGCGTTTATCCTTCTTCCCGTTCAACACGCCGAAGCCACCGTAGATCTCGGGAACAGCCCGAGTAGCGAAGACGAGTTTGTCGAGGTCGGTTGAGCCGGCGGGGAGGTGACGAATCTGGTTGGTGATGGGAGTGGGAGTCGTGGCGACGCCTTTCGAGGCGACATGGTGCCAGGCTTTGGCAAACGGGACGAGGGGAGAACGGGCTCGCGCGGGAATCTCGGTGCACAATTTGAGGGAGAAGAGGGCGTTCGAGTCGTACAAGGCTTCGAGGGAGGCTCGGGCAGAGTCGAATCGGCGGAAATACCTGCAGTAAGTACATCGATGAACACCTGTGCCGCGTCAAAGAGGTGGACGAGGGACATACTCCTGAATGAACCCCGTGGCCACCAGACTCGTATCCTTTCTATCCGCCCTACTCTGCCTTTCAATAGCCAGCGGGAACCTAACCACCTCCTCTGGCGTTCCCCTCCTCTCAACCTCATCAATCTGCATCCTTGCCTGGAACGATCCACTCTGTCGAGCAGGAGAAGGCGGAATTATCGGCTTGACGTCTTCCATCGCGATGTCCTGTCCCGCCGTCGCCGTTGCTGTTGCAGGAGCGGAGGGGGGAGCGGGAGATGCCACGTGTAACTCCGCGAGACGTTGTTGAGCGGAAGAGGTGGTCGTAGAGCGGGAAAGGGGCCGAGGTGCGGGGTGAGGTGGAAGGGGAGCGGGTGAAGCAGAGGAAGAGAAAGAAGACGCGGGCGTAATTTGCTGTGCCGGTGTACCGGCGAAGGACGGGGCGAGAGGGCCTTCCACGTCGTCGAGTTGGTAGGCGAGCATGAGGTAGTCGCCTTCGATGCTGCAGAGACGGTCTCAATGTCAAGAGTGAAGAAGCGCCGGCGCAACTAAAAGGAGGGAGCGTACTTGTTACTCAGCACCCACTTCCCCTCCTTCGCCAGCCGCTTCGTATTGCTGAGTAAGAGCTTCATCCTCCGCCCGGTCGTTCCAGCATCTTCTCCTATACAGTCCGGCGGAAGCAGCACGCCCTCAATCTGCATACCGTCATCTTCTCGGAAGACGAGCGTCGAGGCGGGGCGGGGAGGGTGAGGGCGCTGAGAGGCACCCGGGAAGGGGGTTTCGGCAGAGAAGGGAGAAGCGGCGGGAGAGGCGAAGGCGGAACTTGAAGTCGAAGTCGAGACTGCGGCGAAAGCGGACGTAGATGCAGGAGGGAAGGCAGAGGTGGATGCGGCAGGGAAAGCGGTGGTCGACGCAGGCGCAAAGGCAGAGGTCGAGGCGAAGAGTATCGATGTAGAGAGGACCGACGAGGGCACTGTGTTGGCAGCGGGCATCGGCGTCAAAGCGGATCGAGCCGCCTCTTGACCATTCTGACCCTCGTCCTCTTCCAGCTGATCGACTTCATCCTCCTCTTCCTCACCCTCGTCTTCGTCTATTCTAGCTCCATTACTGCCCATCCCACCTCTCACCAATCCATCTTCCGACTGCCTGCCCCTCTTTTTCTTACGCCTATTCTTCCGCTTGGGCGCAGCCGGGACAGACGACGCTGCTTTAGCAGGGCTCGCCTCTGGCTCCGCCTTGACACCCTGACCCGCAGGCGCGGGCGTGTCTCTCGCCCTGAACAAGCCAGTCTCTGCGTCACTTCCACTGCCAACCGATGCCGACAAGGAAGCTTTCTTCGGCGCCTGAGGGTCTGCGTACTGGACATCGAGCAGAGGCGGATCATTGGAAGGTGCTGATGAAGTTGAGGCGGTAGGAGTGGACGATCGGGACTCGAGGAAGGGTTTGTTGTGTAGAGCGGTGAGGGCGGCAGTGGCATGCACTGTGGAGTCGTAGACGACGTGTGCGAAGGTGCGATTCGGCTTAGGGTGGTTGATCGAAATACGTTCGCTACAGAGAGAAGGGATTAAGGTCCTGCCAAGGTGAGAAGAGGAAACCGAAAGTTTGCGCACATCGGTCCAAAGGCCATGAACAATCTCCGCACTGCGGTTTCCTCCGTCCCTGGAGGCAGTCCCCTGACGAAGAGCGTCGCCCTCGGATTCTGCGGTACCGCAATCGGAGTCGCTCTGGGTTGCTGCTCCGGCTTCTTCTGCGAGGCGAGAAAAGGGGCATAACCTCCTCCTGCTAGTGGTACTCCTTGCTCCATCTCCTTGCCTTTCCCGTTTCCCATGGCGGCTGAAGATGGCCCTGCAGGTAGACCTTGAGGCGGAGCGTCTGCCCAAGAACCCGCGACAGAGCTCTTGCCTCGATTCAAGCGAGGAGGGCGAATGAAGGGCAACGGTGCGCCTCTTCCCCTGGCCGGTGGTGCTCCCCCTCTCTGCAGTGGTCCGGATCCGCCTCTCCCTCTTGGTCCAGTGGGTGCAGCAGCCCAAGCCCCGGCTCTGGCGTAGGCTTCTCTCGTCGAGGCCTCCCTGATTTCTGCCTGGGCAGCAGCTTGTTGCTGAATTTGACCGAGGGGGAAGAGCTCTGGAGGTGCTGTGGGTCTTCTGGTGGCGGTGATAGCTTCGCTGGGCTGCTGGTCTTCTGCCCTGTGGTGAGAATGAGGCTGCTGAGGATGATGAGGAAAGGAAGTCGAGGAGCGGCGGTAGGATGAGGATGAGTTGTGCAGAGGGTAGGGGTAGCTCATACGCTTGTTCCAATCTGCTTGTGCTCGATTTGATGCACTACGAGCTGGGCGAGAGCTGTGTCAAGATGGAGAAAGTCGCAATGAAAGTGAGCGCGCTTCTTCGCCTCATTGACATTGCTATAACTCGCCAGCTACCCCTTGAACACGTCTACAGGCATCTCATAGCAATGGTGCGCGCTCTATTGACCCTTGCGAGCTCCGTCGGTGATGTTGACCTGCTCCCCCTCATCCACATCACCACCATCCACAACTATCTCACCTCGCTCGCTGCCACCTCAACTGGCCTACTCGGGGAACCGATCGACGCAGAACCTTCACCTGAACCAGATCACCGCCGTCCTCCTGATTGACAACGACTCAAATCGCATCCTCGCCAAATACTATCAACCTCCCCACCCCGACCCTAAATCACCAACTTCCTTCAAGCACCCTTTCCAGTCACTCAAGGATCAGCGCGCGTTTGAAGCTCAGGTGTGGGAAAAGACCAGGAAGCAGAATGGTAGGGCAACCTCAACATCAAAAGCCAATGCAAAGCAGAGGGTTGGCGACGCGCGTACAGCGTAGCCATACGAGGGCCAGGCGCAGGGGACGACAGATTCGGACAAGGTGGGGTCGAGGTGTCGTTGCAGCCAGGACGACATTGGGGTGCGGCACTTCGATGAAACTAGGCGGGGCGACAGAAGGCGAACATGGTCGAACTCGACGCCAGGAGGAAACAGCCGGCACAGTGCGACGAAGAAGTTCAGCACATGATAACACTATGAGGCTATATAGCGCTCCTCGGCTACTCCCAAGACTGACTCTGTCTGCTTATCCTTTCTTTTCCTTTTCCTGTCACAGGCGACATCCTCCTCCTCGACAACCACCTCGTCCTGTACAAGCAGTCTCTCGACCTCACCTTCTTCGTCATCGGTCCCGCAGCCGAGAACGAACTCATGCTCCACACCGCCTTAATCGCCTTCTACGACGCCGTCGCCCTCCTCCTCAGGCATCAGGTTGAAAAGCGGAGTATTCTCGAGAACCTGGATTTGGTTGTGTTGGCATTGGACGAAACAGTGGATGATGGGTGCGCTGTCTCTTCGTCCGTCGTTTTCCGTGCTTGGACTGATCTCGTTTGCGTTCGACTGTGGCAGAATCGTCCTTGAAACCGATCCGATCGCTATCGCCTCTCGCGTTTCTCGACCGCGTCCCGACGCAGCAGTCAACCTGGCCGATATCCAACTGAACGAGCAGAGTATCATGCAGGTATGTCATTCTTTGCTACTTTTCCTCATCTTTCGCTTTGCGAAGAAAGTCAGCTCGATGAAGTCTCCGGACATTTACCCCATATACCCTTTGCGCAGGCATTCACCACGGTACGAAACAAGCTCGGTCAACACATCTTGCAAGGATAGGAGTAGACGCCTTCACCTTCGTTCCGCCTGTTTCTTCATCATCGTCTTCCTTTCCGTTTCGTGTAACAGCGGTCTATGTCTGTGGTTGTACACACTTTCTTCATCTTGCCCTACTGGTCTGACAATGGCCCATGAGCTCCAGACTCATCCTATACAGGCAGGGCTCGCGACTCAGTCCATTCTACGCTCGTCTCGCTGCTTCCTCTTATCTTACCCCTACGCCGTTGTCGCAGCATGGCTGACATGAATCTCGCACCACCCATCTCCTGAAGTCTCGGTCGTATCTTTTGTATGGACGCACGAAGCCTTTCCTCCCCATTCATTCAAGTCCAAGCCGCTCGGGTCCCCTTTCTTCTTTTTTCCGGCGTCGAAGGGGTTGACTCCCATCTGCCTCCTCGCGCGCTCACGCAGCCTCAAGGACGCCGCTGCGCTAGCTGCTGCTTCTACCAACTGTTTGTGGCGGTACCAACTTGCATGCCCTGATACGCGAGTAAGGAGGCAACCTCTGGGTTCTCCTGACTTCCTTCAGACACCTTGTTCCTACACCTCGTGCTTGCCCACTTTCACCTTTGACTCAGTCAACCGTACTTCACTGTGCCGCTGCTCCCGTACTGACCTTTTCAGCACGTCTACCCCAGCCGACATCCTATTAGGTCAAGACCTCGCAAGGGCTCCAGCGGCCGCAGCGATCGATTCGCCCGTCTCCATCGGCGAATAGTACGCTGACCACCGTCCTCTTCTACCTCGTCTAACTCAAGTTGACCATGCCGTGACTCCGTAGCTTCCTGCAGGCCTACCTAAACAACATACTCGCGTCTCGCAAGGCCCTCTTCAAGGTTCTCACGGGGTTGTGGGAGACTTACCCTGCTTGAGGAGCGTCCGGAACATTCATTAGGGTGCTAATGTCACGCTCGATGGAGAGTTGAGTATGGTACATCTAGAGTACAGGATGTCTTTCGCAGAGTAGAGCAGATCTTCTGACCTCCCCTTCTCTTCCCTCTTCCCCCTGTCGTGCAGATAGACCACTGGTCATACACCAGCCTCATCGCCGACGGCGTCGTCTCCAAGGGAGACACGAGAAGTGCACGAGGCTGAAAAGCTTTCCAAGTCGTGTAACACCTATCCCATTTTTAGGATTTCTCCCTCAATTGGCCCTTGCGGCCTTTGTGGCGTGGGATACCTAGGCCTTTGTAAGCACGTCTGCTTGTTCGTGCTGCAGACTTGTACTACCGCTGCCTTGAGAGTCAAGGCACAATGCGGAAAGATCAGAAGCGCTTGAACCAGAGAAGCACATGGCCAGTGTGTCGTCGCCTTTGGGCTCCCGCGGCGAGTATGACTTGGGCCGCGATATCTCTCCCAAGCGCAGCATGTGGAACGGTCAAACCGGCAGAACCCGACGTCAGCAGGCTTTACAATACGGCTTGGGCCAGGATCTAGTCGATCCAGTCACGAGAATCCCCCTCTTCGGTACTATTCTGCGCGACGTGGTATACCTTGCTTCTGCCCAAAGATACAGGCGCAGCTGGCTCCCGGTTGCCCCTGTGTCGGGGAGCGATACTTTCCGGTCGTGCTCCTGAAAAAACCCACCGCCGAGCTTGTCTTTCGCAGCATTGTGGCAAGGCAAGCACCTGGACCTCTACACTGTAGCAAAGAATGATGCTGGTCGAGAGCTGGCCGGACAGGAATCTGTCTGTCGAGCGGAACGAGGGAAAGCCAAAGCCAGTTGAGAAGGTCGCCGCTTGTGTTACTCTTTGATTCTGATCAGTAAGCCTGAACCTGGTCCGTACGCTCTGAGACGCGCGAAAGGGAGACGTGGCCGACCGCCAATAAGGACGAGTGTCGGGGGCTCTCACAATGGGCATCAGCCGCGCAAATTTTGAGTCGAAGCGCTACATCGGACCAACACAAGCAGCAAGAGCGAAGGTCGTGCGTCCGGAGCACACGGCAGACTATAGGCGCAAGGAGGGGAACGCAAGGCAAGCAGAATGTGCAGCAGCGGCGGATAATCAGAGAGCAGGACATAACGGCGCCGCGTGCTGGAAAAAAGGCCATAAGTTGCACAGAACATACCCAAAAACACCATAAACGAGTGTGACCAAGATACCGATAGTAACCTAGTACGGACGAACCAGGGCCTGGTAAAGACAAGACCAGACGAGAGTTGCGGCTTCGCTCGCTCAGACATCAAACCCTATGGCACGATGACCTCGTTTCCCGTACCCCGACGTCGCATCCGACTTCTCCTCCAAATCATTAGCATCATCAAACGCGATCTCAGTCTGATGTTCTACCCTGACTCCCAGAGTCGCCGTATGGTGATGAGGCATAGTCTGCAGAGCGATCCCTCCTCGACCGGCAGGTCCGGTAGGACTGAAGGCTCCGACGCCTTTGGATGGGGAACGGGAACCGGTGTGACCGTTCATGTGGGCGGCGATTTGACGATGACCGCCGGCGGAGAAGGTGAAGAGGGCGATTCCGTGGAGGGCGGAGGCGGGGGTCCAGAATCTGAAATCAGAAGAAAAGAGGGTGTAAGCGCGTCCTATTCAACGTCGGGAGGCAACTCTGCTAGCCGAGCACGAGGAGGGCGAGAAAATAGAAAGCCACTCACGCAAGATCAATATCGGTGTAGCGCAAATCTCCATCAGACCAAATGGACGCGGCGATAGCGCCAAGGAACGACAGAAGAGAGGTGTACGAGGCCGTCTTGATACCGATGTAGATGAGCTTGCGGAGAAGCGAGTCGGTTTCCTGCTCGAGAGTGCGGAAGGCGGTCAATTGTGCGCAACGAGGTGGTACGGTGCGGAAGTCAAGGGGAGGCCGGGAGACAACGTACCTCGCTGAATCCAGTGATTTTCTGCCTGAGGTTGTAAGCGAGAGCAACAGAGATGGAGATATCGGCGAGCGCAGAAGACCAGAGCCAGATTGCCGTTCCAGTGTTCAAGGCGATCTTGAGGTCTAAAAGGCAGGAAGGAGACATGAGCAGGTAGGCGGGGAGAGCATGGTCAGCATCGTGCGCACCTTGAGGGTTCGCGCCTAGGGTATACAGGACACTATCGGCAAACACGACGGAGCCGCCGAGTAGGACCATGGCGATGAGAATCGACATGATGGAACTGAAGGCAATCTTGAGATGGCGGTTGGTGAAGAGCTGCGAGATTCAACGAACCACAGCAGGTCAGGACGGCGACTAGGGAGTATGACGGATATACGCAGGATCGGGCAGAAAGTAAGAACATACCCTAGCGGCCCGCATTGTCAAGAACGCCTGTGAAGTGGCGGAAATAATGGCCGAAATCAAAGGCATAGCGGCCTTCCAACCGTGGCCGTTATAGAAGTCGTCCAGAGTCCGGTGCTGACTGACTGCACACCATCAGGAGTGTCAGGAGATTTGACAGCGAGTCCGTGAGGAAAAGACCACTTACCACCGCCAATAATGCCACCAGCAAACGCGAAGCCAGTGTAGGTAGTGTTGAGTAAGAGGGATACCCACAGTACGACCCGGTTGAATCGGGTGTGTTCCCGCAACTCACCACTCGCAGCATAGCTGGTGGAGGTACGAGGTCAGCCGAATCGTGAGGCTTGGGAAGGCCGAAAGAGGGGACTGCTATACCTGGTAAACTGCTGCAAGAAGACTCCGAAGAGAAGGAGTTGCAGCATATAGCCCACCATCGCTGTACGCGTGAGGAGGCAATCAGCGGAGGCGCGGCGGACGAGACTCGAGCGGGATATGATAACACACCTGGTCCTCGCAGTGATGAGGCGACCCACTGTGGGGCTTGCAAGGCAGGGATATCGCTGGGATCCGACATTCCGGGGGGGGGGGTTAGAAAAGTGGGAACGAAGGACGAAGAGAAAGAAGCGGAGAAAGTGGCAGGAAAAGCGAAGGGAACAGCCTGGATATGATGGCGAGAGCTTTGTTACCTGTCAGGGGTGTCAGCGCCTCGTCCTTGGCGGCGGAACACCAGCGTAGAGTAGAGGACCATGCGCTTAAACGCCGCTCGACCGGTAATCACCATTCAGCTCAGCCATCGAGAACCCAGCGCACGGGGATCAGGAAAAATGAAGGACGTTGACAGGGGTGGTGCGTCGAGTTTGACCCGGCAGAGACGCAGCACGGGCCGAGCACGAGCATCGCTGAGGGGTTGACGAAGCCGTTGGAAAGGAGCACACGCCTCGGAGCGAGTCGAGAGCGGGTGTTGGCGGGAGTCGAGCGGGAACTGACTTAAGCGAAAGTGTTGGACATTCCGGGTTGAAGCATCCTATTGTCGGCACGAGTCCACAATGGCGCACGGCTGCAAGCGACGAGCGAAGTGCGGCGAGGCGCTGCCAGAGTCCTTCAAGTTCGCGCCGGACGAGGTTTGGAGGTGTGGTGGTCGGCGTCGCGCTCTGCCAAGTGGCGAATGGGTCGTGAGGGGCGTATAGCTTGGGCGTATGCTGTCTGTACTGCTATTCGGCTAGACTTGGTGTTAAAGCTGTTGTCGTTCAAACACGCGCCGTCCCACGCTGTCCGTCGCAAAGTCTCCCTTTACAACCGCTGTCTGCTGCTGTAAAGTCTGCCAAGCTGGACTCTTTATTCAGCCGTACACGGCGCGGTCGCGCTGGTCAATCCCATCCCTCATCCGCTTCCTCTTCCTCAGCGCGCGATCCCCCTCTGAACCTCGACTTGGATTCACTCGACCACACTGCGATTCCTTATGACAAGTTACCCACCAGTTCACCCACAAAGGCATCAAACAGAGCATCCGCTTTCCCTTACTCGTCTGCCTTTCCTCGTCCAGGAGAGGACTACGACTCAACTCCAGCGGCTCCACCTCCTCGCTTCCAATCCACTTTCAGCAATGACGACCACCAGCAGAGGCTCTCGCAGGCCCTAGGCAATATCCCCTCACCGACAGCCTCTCCATCACCTTATCAGCCTCCACCTCAACCGCGAACAGGGGCAACAGCAGGAGCTGCAGCGACCGCCTACCCGTTCCCTTACAGCAGCTCAAGCGGCAGGAGAAGCGCCGCCAGTGGGACATACGGAAACGGCGACAGCCAGGAGGAGCTGGGCAATGCGGTCGCGAGCACGAGCAGCGGAAGGACCCGACAAGCGCCGTCCACCTCGTCCCTTCGGCGCCCTCATTCGCCTGAAAAGGAGCGTGATGGCGACGCTCTCTCAATCCGCTCCGTCGCCTCCAGCTCTCGAAGTGCTGTAGGAGGCGAAGGCGCAAGAGGGCGAGTAGACGTAGGGGACGACACGCGGCGGGAGCGGGTCGACAGCATGGGAGCCATGAGCAGCGATTCACACGCCGCTGTCGTCGGGGGTGTACCGCCCAGTGCGTCCCGAAATAGCCATGCTGGGAGCGTCTACTCGCACAACGGCGACACTGCCAAGCCCCTTCCGCTGTCCCCCCAACGGAAGAACACCATCGGCGGCAGTTACGGACGAGGCCGAACGTCCATATCGAGCGACGCCGCTTCCGTCCTGAGTGGTGGAGAAGTGCCGTCGAGATCTAGCACAAGTACCTCACGACACCATACCCTCTCCAGCAAGGCGTCGTTCCGGTCAACCGATTCTTCCCGACCATTCAGCAGCAGTACCGTCGGCTCTTCTCGTTCCGGAAACAAGAGCGAACAACTCCACATCTCCACTGCCACCAACTCTTCCGCTCTTCCCTTCGTAGGGCGCCGCACCTCGACCGTCTCGCAAGCCTCGTCGCGCCCACCGTCCTCGTTTCCCGCCCATCCTTCCCATACCTCCTACGCTCCTTCCGTCTCCTCTGTCACGTCCTCCGATACCTCGTACTCACCCTCTTCGCGCCACGCCGTGCCCGGTACCAAGATTCCCCGCCCCGCCGACCCAGCAGAGATCGAACGCCTCTTCGAGGAAGAGGTCGTTCATCGAATGAGCGGCGCGGCTGCCGATGCAGCGAGGAAAATGGATACAGATCGAAAGTGGCAGCTGGTGTATAGCGCGGCCCTTCAGCGACAGACTGCGGAGACGGTGCACGGGGGATCGAGGTATCGGAGCGGGTTCAGCGAAGGTAGCGCGCCGTCGATCGCTTCTTCCGCGGGTCGAACAGCCGCGAGCTCGAGCGTGAGGGACAGCGTGGCGGAGAGTTTGAGGAGTCCGAAGTTGGGGGGACCGACTGGGCCGGGGAAGGGATTGACAGTTAGGGCAAGTAAGCCTGCTCGGGCGACTCAGGAGAGTCCGGAGTGGTACATTCGCAAGTTCGTGGATGGGACCATCACGCAGCAACAGGTGGCGAGCTTGAGCGTCTGCTTGAGGACGTATGAGTTGCAGTGCGTTTCCCCTTTTCATCCTTCTTCATCCCTACAGATCCCGCCTGACCTTTCTCTCCCTTAGATGGCTTCAACGATTCGTCAAGGACTCGGGACAAGCAGTTCTCGCCAACGCTCTGCACAAAATTAACCGAGCCGACGCTCCCATGGCTCGCAAGCCTGACCCCGGCATGGAATTCGAACTACTCAAGTGCCTCCGAACCCTCATAAACTACACCGACGGTGCCACCGACGCCCTCGAAAACAACCGCTCCGTTGATGCCCTGGCCGCATCTCTCGGTAGCGACGAAATTCCTACTCGAAAATCGGCCGCCGAAGTCCTCACCTTCTTGATTGGCCGAGATCGGGTTCGCGGGTTTCAACTCGTCATGAAGGGACTCGATAGCTTTTCGGCGTCTCTCGGACTCAAGGGTAGGTTTGACGGCTGGTTCAAGTTTTGGGAGGAAACCATCGACGGACGAGGTAAATTTGGAAGTAGGGTCGGGGCGAGCGATACGGTTCTTAGCTTGAGAGGCTCGACTGCCAAGGAGTTTGCGCAGGGGTTGGCGAACAGTGGATCGGATATCAAGGATCAGTCGTTGGCGGACTATGCCGTGCGTTCTTTCTCTCCTTCGTCGCCTGTCTTCCGAAGAAAACCCAGCTCTGACGATTCTTTCCCATGTGTACTAGATGTCGAACATGCATCTCCTGCAAGACATCATGAACATCGCGACCGTCGCCGACCTCAAGGCCCGAATGTACTTACGAAAGTCAATGGAACTCTCCGGCCTGACTTCCATCCTCGAAAAGCACCGGGTCCTCCGATACGATCCCCTTCAAGCTCAAATCGACGAATGGTTCGTTAAGCAAGAGAATGATCGCGTCGAACTCGTCGACTCGATGAAGGAGGAAACCCGCCTGACTTTCACCGACCCGTTTGCGATGCTCAAAGCTCTCCTCGACAACACTGAAGAACCGGCGCAAAAACTCCTAGTCGCCACACTCAATGATCTTCTTCTCCTCCCGACTGGACAAGAAGAGCGCTTGCGCATGTGTCAGCTCGTCAATCGACTCGTCGGCGCTATCGTGATTGATCAGAAAGGCCTTGCCGACGATTTCACCCATCTCATCGGAACGTCGGTGGCCCAACTCGGATCCGTCTTCGCTCGACAAGATCAACTCGACGACGCCCTCGAGAACGTCCAGGACCTTCGCGCCCAGAATTCGAGTCTCAAGCGCCAGCGGCAGCAGCTCGAGGATGAACTCGCACAGGGCGCAGCGGGGAACGTCGGGAAACTTCAGGCTGAGAACGATCGACTCGAACGAGCGCTAAAGACTTCTCGAGCTGCAACGGATACTACCAAGGCGGACCTCGCTAAGAAGGAACACGACTACCTTCGTCGCATTGCGGCGCTCAGGCTCGACAACAAGGAGTTGTATGAGCGGCTTAAGAAGGCTGGGTTGTTGGATGATGTCGACGAGGACTTGAAGGAGCGGATGGAGAAGCAGCTGCAGAGGAGTAAAACGGTTCAGATCCTGGAGGGCGGGGGCGATGGGCTGGAACCGCTGCCGCCGATTCCGGGTCAGACCTTGTTGGGGATGGCGAGTGCACGGACGAGGTTGCAAATTGGAATTGAGGCGGATAGGCTGGAGACGGAAGGCAAACTGTCGCAAGTGAGGGAGGAAGAGGTGCGTTTTCCCCTTTGACCTTCCCAGGTTCTCAAGAAACGAGATTGACCTTTTTTGGCCTGGCAGGTTTCTACATGGTCACCTTCGCCCTCTCCCCCCTCCCAGAAGACGCCAGTACGCCGCGCTGCTGTCGCAGCTGGGGCGTTCCTCGGTACTCCCGATAGCGACATCGATACGACCCCTCAAGCTGTTCGCCACTCAGCTACGATGCCTTCTTCCGCCTATTCAACTCCCTCTCCCTCTGCTACCCGCACTTCTCACGCTCGCGGTCCAGTTGCTCACCAGCGCCGACCGACCCTCGCGGAACAGATCCGGGACGTTGCCATCAAGATGGGCTCGAGTCCGAGCCGCGACTCTGTCGACCAGGAGAGCTTGCGAACCGACTCACAGCACAGTCAATTCACCTTTTCGAGCACGAGCACGGCGCCGACGAGTGCGGCATCAAGCGAGGTCGAGGCAGCACCGCCGCGAACGGTCGTCGAGGCGCCAGAAGACGAACCGCGCGACGAAGGTCAGGGTTCTCCCTCGCTACGTAGACAGGTCAAATCGCGTCTGCAAGCAGCAACAGAAGGAAGCGAAGACGACGGTGTTCCCTCCGACTTTGCCCAGCCCTTTGACCGACTTCTGCCTCAGATTGGCTTCGACCCTTCTCGGGGCCGCCCAGACACTGTCATGCTCGTCGGACCTTATCGTACGGCCCCTTCGACCCCACTCATCGATGGGGAAGAGGAGTCGCTCAGGCTTTCTCTCGTCGACGATGCCAAGTTCTCCGCCCCAGAGTCGGACGTGCGAAAACCGCTGGAGCCGTCGACAACTGTGCCGAGAACCCCTTCTGTTGAAGCTCCGACGCCTGCGTCCAGTCGTCCGGCGAGCCCATCCACGCAGACAGAGGCCGACCAGATCACGCCCACAGTTTCTTCCATCTCAGCTCCGCTGCCCCCACCTCCCCCTCCCCCACCTCCGCCTCCGCCGCCTCCTCCTCCCCCTCCGCCACCACCTCCACCAATTGCGACCTCTTCCTCAGCTTTTCCGCCACCGCCACCGCCGCCACCCCCTCCCCCTCCTACTGCGGGCACTCTGCCCGGTTCGTCCATACCACCGCCTCCCCCTCCTCCCCCGCCGCCACCACGGCTACCAGGATCAAGTGCTCCACCACCACCCCCGCCGCCCCCTCCACCTCCCGGTCGATTCGGTGCGCCTGCCGGAACTCGACCTTCCTTCAACGAGCTTCTCAATGGCCGAGCCAATCTTCGCAAAAACACGGGCGACCGCTCTCCTTCTTCTCCTCACGCGCCTACACCCCCCGGAGGTCCCCCGCCTCCGCCTCCTCCCGGTGCACCTCGATTTCCCCTCAACCGCGCTCCCGTTGATGCTGTCGGTCGCAAGCTCAAGACCTTTCAGTGGGACAAGGTCTCGCCGCACGGGTTGGCTAGTACCGTCTGGGCGCGTGGAGCGACTGCGGCGGACGAAGATGCCAAGGCGATCGCGGACAGGTTGCGGAGAGGGGGTATCTTCGACTTAATGGAAGAGGACTTTAGGGCCAAGCAGACTGTCAAGATGGAGAGGAAGACGGAAAAGAAGGAGGTGACGAGCTACCTTGGTAGGCAGCTTGGGCAGAACATCGGTGCGCTACCTCGCTCTTACCTTTTCGACAGAACGATGCTAATCCTTGTTCCTGCGACCGCAGAGATTACTGTGCTCAAGAAGGCTGGGGCTGCGACGGACGACACGCTCGTCAAGGTCAAGAACGCTGTTGGCCGCATTCTTCGATACGACAACGACCTCAATGAAGCCTATCTCACGGAGTTGCTGGCTTTGCTTCCTTCACCCGATCAGGTCCGTCAGGCGCACCTACTCTAGACCGAGTCACGTTCACTGACCATAGTCCGTACGAGCAGGAGGCACAGCTCAACGTCCACAAGAGCACGCCACAAGAAGAGCTCGAATTCCTCGCCCCCGCCGACCGTTTCCTCGTTGAGCTGCTCAAGCTCTACCGCCTCAAGCCTCGTCTCAAGAGCATGATCTACCGTGAAAAGTTTCGTGAGACGATTGCGCAACTTGAGGAGGAGGCGCAGAAGATCTTTGACGCGTCCAAGTCACTGCTTGATGCGCCGCATTTCTCCGAATTGCTCAAGGTTTGTCCTAATCCCCCATCGTTGCCTTTGCCCGTAAGACTGACACAGCGTTTATACTGCAGCTCATCCTCATGCTCGGTAACTTCCTCAACGCATCCGGCCACAAAGGTAACGCTCAGGGATTCAAGGTCACCTCGATTAACAAGCTGGTCGATACCAAGTCATCTCAGTCCAGCAACCGCACCTTGCTGCACTTTACTGTAAAAACCGTTACGCAAACGATGCCGGAAGCCGAGGAGTTCATCGAGGAGTTGGCGAAACCTGCGGACGCTTTCAAGGGTGCGCCATATTCGTTCTTTCGGTCCCGTCGCGGCTCTCCCGCTAACCCACTGATTTCCCTACAGCCGACCTCGCTCACGTCCGTACCGCTCTCACCGAGTTCCGCACTCAGCAAGCCGCGCTTGAAGCCCTCCTCCAAGAGCACTTCGAAAACACGGACGATCTCGACCCGCAAGACGGCTTTCCCCAGACCATGTTCCGCTTTGCCAAGGAGGCTCGGGAACGTATCCTCGCGCTCACCGATCTCGTTACTCTCGCTGGATCGACGTATAATGAGGCGCTTACGTTCTATGGCGAAGACCAGAAGAGCATCAGTAGCACTGATGAGTTCTTTGGGGTCTTCAAGACGTTTGTGACCTCGTACAAGGTGAGCACTCTACATACCGCATACCTGCTCAAGCTGACAGGGACTATGTGTCGCAGCGCGCCCGAGAAGACAATCGCCGAATGGACGAGGCTCAAGCGAAAGCCGCCCAGGTAGCCGTAGGTCTTCACGTCTCGCAATCCCCCCTAATACGAAGGCTGACGACTTGTACCATATACAGGCTCGCAAGGCTGAAGCCGCAGCAGCTGCTGCCGCCGCCTTGCAGTCCGGCGACTCGCTCGTTGAAGAGTATATGAAATCCCTTCGCGAGCAGTCCCTCAGCACGCCTCGCTCCGTCCGTCGAACGCGGCGCAAAGACCTCGCCAACGTCGGTGGAAGCGGATGGGAAACCACGACCTTGCTTTCTCCGACCACTGCGGCAGCGATCGCAGCTGGAGAAGGACCGACGAGTCCCACCTCGCCCGAGGGAGACTCACCCACCCCGCTGCCCAGAGGAGCGAGTGGTAGTGGTCTGAGCGACCTGCTGGCAAGCGGGCAAGAGCTGATGGCGAGGCTGACCGGCGAAGGGGTGCGTTCTCATTCTTCCGAGGCTGAACTCCGTCCATTGGAGCGCTTTGAAGCTAACCTTCCTCTTCCTGCCTGTTGCCAGTTCACCGCCGCCGCGTCCCCGAACCCCTCGTCTTCTTCCTCTCTGACCTCTCGCCGCCGACGAGCCCGCACAGGCGTATCGACATCGATCGAGTCAGGCACTCCAGAACTGAATACCTCTTCTTCCGCCTCGCTCGCACCCGCACTAGCCGATGGCAGTCAAACCCCGACAACGCCGACAACGCCTACGAGACCAGATGTCCTCGATGTCGAACTACCAGATGTCGGCTCAGGTCTTGACCTGGGAGACTTTGGATCGGAGGACGGGCGCCCTGACGAGTCCAACATTCCGGCGGCCCTTCCGCCTCCGTCTTCGTCTCCGTCGATCTCAACGAAGCTACTAGAGCGCGTGAGAGAAGACGCTGCTGCCGAGGATGCAGCAGAGGCCGTCGGACGTGAGGAAGATGACGAAGAAGAGGAGCCGACCATCCGGTTCGTGGACTCGTAGGCCTTCGAACCGCTCACTCTGCCGCTGCCGGCACCACCGTATCCTTCTCCTTGCTCGGTTTCCCCTTCTACACTCAGATCCCCGCGCACTGGCCTCGCAAACACGATACTCAACCCTAGACACCTCCAGAACCCTTCGCCCAGTTCTCTCTTACAGACTTTTCGCCTTTCTCGCTCGTTGTTGATACCTTTCCCTCGACCATCTTCGACCTTTTCGCGCTGTGCGGTAGATTTCTCTTAGTCCCGTTTTTCGTCTTTTTTGTCTTTCTCTTCCGGGCTGGATCTGGGTTGTAGTAGGGCAACACTAGCTGGTTCTCTCGAGCACCTCTGGGTACCGGAAGGAAGCAAGAAGGAAACAGGCGAGCAACTCCCGTCGCTCAAGGTAGGGGAACGGCAAAGCAAGGCAATACAAATCGATCTTGACTGAACGCAATTCAAAGCGAGCAAGTAAAGCGCCCCCCCGCCATCTGCTGTTCTGCCTCCTTCTCATTCCTTCTCATTCCTCCTCTGCATCCTCCTCTTCGTCGCTACCCATCGTGACCGGCTTCGCCATCTTTCCCTTTTTTTTTCTCCTTCTTCTTCTTCAACTTGGAAGGATGGGTCAATTCGGCAGCCCTCCTCCTAAACGCCGCATCTTGATCACTACTGTCATAACTGTCGCTCTCGCTCGAGTCAGAGTCGGAATCGGAGCTGTCGGAGGAGGAGTCGGAGGAGTCGGAGGCGGAAGAGGAAGCGGCGGGAATGGGCATGGATCCGCCCTTTACGGAAGGCACCGACGGCGCAGCCGAACGACGAGCGCGAGAGGGATCTGCTCCTCTCCCTGTGCTGCCAGTGGGACGACCACGGGCATTGGATGTCGAGGCTGAGGTTGAGGCGGTGGCGGTAGACGAGAAGTATTTGGAGGGACGAAGAGGGGAAGGGTTCGAGGCTGATGGAGCGCTACCGTTACTGCTAGTGCTTGATCCGTTGTCGCTGCGCTCCTCTACCTTGCGCTCCTCGACATCGTCTGAGTCGTCCGAGTCGAGGAAGATGACGCGTCGTTTCCTGCCCCCCTGCTCCTTCTTGCCCTTCTTCTTCTTGTGACCAACTTCTTCTTCCGCAGAGGAGGGAGATGCATCCGAAGAATCAGAGGGATCCGACGACTCGGACGACAAGTCGGATTCTGCCTCTGCGATCCTCCTCCTCGACCTCGCCTGTCTCTGCGCGCGCCTCTTCCTCATAGCCCGTAGACGTGCCTCTGCCGCCTCAAGCTCCTCTTCACCTTCCTCGTTACCCCCGTCCCCTTCCTCCTCGTCTTCTTCTTCACCATCATCTTCTTCAGCAGAAGCGACAATAAAGCCATCCTCCATATCATACTCGTCCCCACTCGTCCCGTCGCCTCCTCTTCCCGTCCCATCATCATCATGGATGAGGCCTAATTCTCGATCTTCCTCTTCCGTAGAGTTACCAGACAAGTCAACGTCATCGTGCCTCCTTCCGAGTCGGTGACGCTGTCGTCGGCTGTCGCTCCTTCCGGCATTGAGGAGACCGAGGGGGATGGGACCAACGTCGGCTATGGAGGAGGAGGAGGCGGAGGATTCAGAGTCGGAATTGGAAGAAGATTCAGAAGGTTCCCATTCGCGGCCGCTGCGACAGATCGATCGCAAAACAGGAAAGACGCGAGATAAGATTTGAAAACAAGAGGGGGATGTCAGCCGATCTGAACCAGGACTGCGTAGATCACTTGATAGAAGGAAGCAAGAGGAGGCCGAAAGAAAAAGCGCACCACCCCTCGCACGCCCCGTTTCTCTCATCAATCTCCCACCCACACTCTCCACATCTCCTCACTCCATCCTCCCTATCCCTGACCACTCTAGCCAACCTACTTCTCCTCTCTGCACCACTCTCTCTACCTCCCACAGCGGGCCAGAGACCGGACCAAGTTGGGTCAGATTCGTCGCTTTGTTTGGGTTCTTCTGTATTAGCAGTCGAGGTCAAGGTCGAGGATTGCGCCGTAGCAGCAGGGCCAGGAGAAGTAGGACGATGGAGAGACCCATCCTCCCCAACCCCATGGCGCCTTACGACTCCGACTAGCTCATCCAGCTGGAAAACCCTCCCTGGCGCGCGTTCGGAACAGGGCGTGCGGCATTGCGGACAGACCAGGTTCTGCCTACGGTGTAAGCCGACGGGGAGGCGGAGGGGGGCTTGAACCGGGGTTTGAAGCGGAGGAGAGGAGGGACAACGACGACGAGGTGCGGCTGCTGAGGCGGAGGCGGAGGCGAAAGCGAGAGGGACCTCGGAGGACGTGGTCGTTGTGGGAGGAAAATGAGGTGACCTTGCGTCGCTTGAGCCGGTAGCGACCTGACCGAACCGGGCGAGACGAGCGCGTCGAAGGGCGTCGGGGGAGAGTTGTTGCTCTTCCGTCTCTCGACCTGCTGTTGTCTCTTCTTCTTCCTCCTCCTCCTCCTCTACCTCAGCGGGTGCGATGCTCCCCACAACCGCTCCAGCCGGCCCTCCTACCCTCCCCCCGCTCCGAGCCGCTCGACTGCGCTCAAGAAACTCAAACATGCCCGCTTCAGCGGTCTCGAACATGCCTCTCACCTGGGCATCGCTAGCATCTCTCACCCGAAACTCTTGACCGTTGAGGTGTCCGCCGACGTAGGAGGATCCGGTGGAGGAGTCAGAGTCAGAGTCGGAGGAGGAATCAGCATCGGGGTCGGGGCGGAAGAACCAGCTTTGAAGGCATTTGCGACAGCTATCATGAGTGTATCGGGTAGGACGAGGGAGAAGAAGCAGGGTCAGTTACCTCGAAGTAGCGCAGCAAAAGACAGCAGGATATGGGATACGCACAAGACGTGACCGCAGGCAAGAGCATGAGGTCTGTCGAGCACCTCGAGGCAGACGGTGCAGGTCGCGGCCGTGTGGAGCGAGGCGAGGATGGCCAGTTGTTCCGAGATGAGCTGCGCGTTCCAAAAGCCAACTGCATAAGCCACTTTTCTTTTCTCCGTTGTATTGACTGGAAAGAAAGGCAGCATGCGGTACGAAATCAACGCACCTCGTTCTTGGACGCCAGTTCCTTCTTGATTCTGTCCAGCTCTTCATTCTGGCCGCCTCCGCCCTTCCCGAGGTTTTTCACCTTCTTCTTCTTCTCCTCCCCCTCCGCTTCAAGCTCCTCGGCCGTCGCTTTCCCCTTACCTTTTGCTTTCCTGCGTTCTTCCGGGCTCATAGCATCGAGCTTGCTCTCCTGCTGCTGCTTCTCTTCTCCCGCATGGTGCTCTGTAACGTCTTGCATGTCGTCATCTCGATCACCGTCGTGCTCGTCGTTCCTGTCGTCTGGCGCTATCAGTGTCGCGCTCGACGCGGCCGAAGCCTGCGAGTCGTCTTCCGCCGTTCCCTCCTGAGCGGGCTGCTCAGCTGCCCCACTTTGTGTCCCGGCAGTCTCCTTGTCAGCGTCGAGGTTTTGAGCGTCGTTAAGCGTGCCCATGTTCCTCTTGGCTCTCTTACTTCTCCTCACGGTTCCCTCGTCCGCTGCGATTGCCTCAGCGAGGCGAGACGCGTCCTGAGGTGGGTTCGCGGAGGTTGAAGTCGAGGCTGAGCGGGATCGCTTGCGGGAGGTTGAGATTGTGGGGGTGGGTGTAGGTTGCTCTGGTTGGTCGGGCTTGGGACGAGTCCGTCTGGGTCGAGCCATTTTCCGAGTGAGAAAGGAAAAGGATGAGCGAGTGAAAGGGAGAAATCAAGTCACGTGCAAGAATTGCACTGAGAGCAACGAGAGACCCTGTGAAGGTATAGTACAGCTGTTTGAGCTCTCAGGACAGTGTATCAGGCGTGTTGAGGTTAATGGTTTTAGAGTTTTCGTTCCCCCTTCTCCTCGTCTCAAACTGATTCCAATTCAAAGTCACTCTCTCAACTCCTCTAGACTCCGTACACCCCCTTCGAATCCTCAGTACAGCCATTATGCAAGTCTGTGTCACTCTCTACACCCCGTACAGGCCTCTCACCCTCTTGCTCCCCAACTCTCAGGTCCGCCCTCCCTCAAGAAGACCTCATCGGTAACTAGACACCTTGTAACCCTTGTACACCCTCATACCAAGTCCCCTTTCTACCACAGACTACGAGGAGGATGTCATTGAACCCTCCGTTCCCGCCACCACCTCGGCGGGTCAGGACAACAACAACGATGCCGATGCCGCTGCTGCTCCCTCCGAGGCAAAGGACCAGAAGGGCTCGTACGTCGGTGTGCACTCGACTGGCTTCAGGGACTTCCTCCTGAAGCCCGAGTTGCTCCGTGCCATCTCCGACTTGGGTTTCGAGCATCCCTCCGAGGGTGAGTTGCCGTCTTTCTCTCTGGCAGACTCTAGACACACGATTGACGCTCGTTCGTATCGCAATCGGAATCTGCAGTCCAGCAGGAGTGCATTCCCCAGGCCATCCTCGGCATGGACGTTCTCTGCCAGGCCAAGTCTGGTATGGGTGAGTCGACGCTTGCTTCCGTTCTCACGCTTCGCGCTAGCCATGATCAGCGACATAGGCTGACTAGACCGACGCGTTCGACTCACAGGTAAGACCGCCGTCTTCGTCACCGCGACTCTCCAGCAGATCGAGCCCGTCGATGGCGAGGTCTCGGTGATCGTCCTCTGCCACACCCGCGAGCTCGCCTACCAGATCAAGAACGAGTATGCCCGCTTCAGCAAGTACATGCCCGACGTCCGCACCGGTGTCTTCTACGGTGGCACGTCGGTCAAGGTGGACCAGGACCTCCTCAAGAACAAGGAAAAGTGCCCTCACATCGTGGTCGGTACTCCCGGTCGCCTCAACGCCCTCGTTCGCGACAAGAGCCTCAAGGCCGGTTCGGTTCGCCACTTTGTTCTCGACGAGTGCGACAAGATGCTCGACAGTGTCGGTTAGTCTTCGCCCCCTACTTTTGCGCCATGCCTTCTTTTCTCTCTAGTCTTTCCCTCTCTTCTCTGTCTTTCGACTCGCGCGACGAGACCACCGGAGGTTTCGACCCGTCGTCATCGTCATGGCGGTCACGCTCGTCGGCTGCGGTCGTCAGCTCCTACGCCTCACGAGGCGTTCTGGGGACCAAAGCGGGCGAGGCAGCGAAATAAGGAAAGGAATGGGGGAATGAGGTCGTCAGGCCAAATTCTCAGCGGTTGTTGGTCAAGGTCATAGTTGCGCCGGTATCGCCTCATTGAACGCCATATCCGACATTCACCATAAGACCGCCATCCTAGCCGATCTTGCCAGTCGTCACAAGCTCCTCCTTCAGCCGTTCGCCTCGCCGCCATGTTCGGTCATATTCGACGTCCGTTTAACCGGGCTGGTCGCACTACTTGTTCTCGACCTCGACCTCGCCCAGCAATGCTCGTCTTCTCCGACTTTCGCCCTTCCTCGTTGCCGTTCAACCTGTCCGCCATATTCTCGATTACAATTCGAGTTCGACCTCCGTCCGCAACGTACAAATGCTCACCTACACGATCAACCCGCTAGCCCGACGCCGTCCGCCGAGGCCCCTCCGACTTGAATCGACAGAAAACCGACCGGCGCGACCCGAAGACCCTTGACCTGCCTTTCTTTTGCCCTTCCGCTTCCATACCCTGAGGCGGCGTGACTACGACGGCGGTGCCGGCGCCTCGGACTCGCGACAGCCTTCGCACACAACATACCAAACCGCTCGTAAAACTTGGACAAGATTAGCTTACTCTCTCTTCATCCTCCCTTCTTGCCTTGTCCATCCCCACCTGGTCACGCCTTTGCTCTTGGACCCCTCTCCGACTACTCCGACCTGCGTGTCGCCTACCGAAACTGCGCCACTATACGCAACCCTTCCCGCTTTTCGCCAAACCGTCAAACCCGACTTGCTTCTCACCGAACGAACGTCTCTGCATTGTCCGAACCACGCCCAACCTCTCTCAGACATGCGCCGTGACGTCCAGGAGATCTTCAAGGCTACGCCTCACCACAAGCAGGTCATGATGTTCTCGGCCACCCTCGCCAAAGAGATCCGCGTCACTTGCAAGAAGTTCATGCAGAGCGTACGTGTCGTCCCTTCTTTCCCCCTTCCTGTCTCTCTCTGCCTATACCCGTTTGCTGACTTTGTTTTGCGTCCTCACACGCAGCCTCTGGAGATTTACGTCGACGACGAGAAGAAGCTCACGCTGCACGGATTGCAGCAGCACTTTGTTCGCTTGGAGGAGGCGGCCAAGAACCGCAAGCTCAACGACTTGCTCGACTCGCTAGAGTTCAACCAGGTCCGTCTTCTTCTTCCTGCCTCTACACTGATATGCGATGATGGCTGATCTCTCGAGTGCACACGCGTGCGCAGGTCTGCATCTTTGTCAAATCCGTTTCTCGCGCGACCGAATTGGACCGTCTTCTCCGCGAATGCAACTTCCCCTCGATCGCGATCCACTCTGGATTGCAACAGGAGGAACGAATTCGTCGGTACCAGCAGTTCAAGGCGTTCGAGAAGAGGGTCCTCGTTGCGACCGACATCTTTGGAAGGGGAATTGATGTTGAGCGGGTCAACATTGTGATTAACTATGATACGCCGGGAGAGGCGGATTCGTATCTGCACCGTGTCGGGTGCGTTTTTCGACATCTTCCCCCCTCTGATCTCTTCTTCTCTTCCCTCTGCATCCCGCCCCGTCTGCCTTCTGCTCCTCTAGCCTTCCTAACCCACTGACTGATTCGACCCACGTACCCTATCGCAAACAACCACAGTCGCGCCGGTCGATTCGGTACCAAAGGTCTGGCCATCACGTTTGTCTCGAACGACGACAATGAAGAGGTGCTCAAGGCGATTCAGAGTCGGTTCGAGTTTGAAATGACCGAGTTGCCCGAGACGATTGAGCCGAGCAGCTACAGTACGTTCTTCTTCCCTGGACTTGGGGGTAAACGGTGAAAGCGTGGAGCTGACTCGGGACTGGTCTGATGATCGCAGTGAACGCCTAAAACCCTCCTCTCTGATTCCCCTTCCCCTGGTCTTTCTCCATGCCCCTCCTTCTCCTCCTCCTCCTCCTCCTCCTACGTTGTCCTTCCGTGTCGTTCTCCGTGTACTCCCCTTTCCTCCATCTTTGCTCGACCGCTTTGCTCGTGTGCAATCCCAAGCTGAAAAAATGGCCCGTTTTCCTTCTGCGGTGTATCGACATTTGCTTTCCGTTCCGTCGAGTTCAGGATCGCATGCGTCCCAGAGGGAGGTATTTCTGTTTGTCCACTGAAGGGCAAAGAAACCGACAGTGGAAACTAGCCGAGTCAGACCTGCGTGGGGAACGCCTTGTGAAGAGCTAGCAGAGTCTCTCTCTCTCTCTCTCTCTCTCTCTCCCCCCCTCTCTCTCTCTCTCGCGGCGGAATCTGATGAACGAGTGCGGAACGGTCGGAACCTGCGAATGGCGAAGACCAACGGGACGAGCGAGAGAGGAACGCTAACGGTGACGGCACACGTGCACGGACGCGCACGCGCTGTGGAAGGGCAAGGCAACAGCAAGAAGAGCTCGAGCTCGATCGAGCCCGAGAGGGGTTGCGGACGGGAAGAAAGAAAGAAAAAAACAACAGTCACGAGACTACGAAAGAGGGGAGATTCAGAGGGGAAAGTGAGGGACGAGTTTCGTGGCTCCGTAGTGGTGGTGGGTCAAGGGAGACGTCGAGGCGAGGAGTCGGGTAAGAAGGGGTCTAGAAAATGACTGCGGGCAAGAGTTGGAGAGAAGGTAGTTCAGCAAATTGGCATTCGAACGAAAAAGAAGTGAAGGTGGCCCAATGATCCGCCCGGATTGGAGGGCGGGAGAGACGGAGAGTGAGGAGCCCATCAGAGGAGACCGAGACGCACCATCCTCATCCTTCTCCTGCAGCAAATTGGCCGTCCCCTCAGTAACGCCCATCCCTCCCGTCCTACTCGGTTCACCCGCTTCTTCTTCCGCCGCTCGTTTGGCCGCCTCGTCAGCTTCTCGAGCGGCCGTGTCGCGTTTCTTCTTGGATTGGATCTTTTTCAAGCGGAAGAACTCTTCGCGGTCCATTTCGTCCAGTCTGCGCAAAAAGAGCATCAGGATCGTAGAACCAGCACGAGACGCGAAAACACAGCTCAGAGAGGAGGAAACAGAGAGGAGAAAAGGGAAGCAAGCAGGGCAAGGGTAAAAAGGAGGAGGACGACGCACTCAGAGTTGATGTAACCGATCGTATTCTCCAGCCTCGGAATGACGACGTGTTCCAGCGCGTTGACACGACGATTGGTCATTTTGATGACTTCGTCGAGGATGACGAAGGCGGTCTACGCATGGAAGAACGGGGTGCAAGAAGAGGGAAGATAAGGCGGAGATGGAGAAGAAGAAAAATGGTTCAGCGCGAGTCTCTTGGGTGAGAAGCGGCGATTGAGTCGCCTCAATACCAGCTACAGACAGCACGGAGCGGACACACGCCACACGCGAAAGAGACTTGGCGCACCTGCAAGGAAGCGAGTTCGACCAAGGTCTCCACCGCCTTGGCGAAAGTTTCGCGGCATCGAGTGATCTGTTGACCACCTCGTCCGAGACCGGTGAGACCGAAACCTGTATAGAGTGAAGCGTTTTGTCAGTCGGCATTGGCCCTCAGTACTGCCAGTCGGGGCGATTGCAAAGGGACCCGAACAAGATCAAGGCGAAGAAAAGGAGAACAAAGCAAGAGTAAGGGATAACGCACTGCCATTGCCTCCATTCTCTGCCGGAGCCCGGCTACCTTCAAACGCCGGCAAGATGGTGCCCGATACATTCTCCTGCTTCGCCTTGACCTTGAAGGTGGCCTCTCCCACGCTTTCCTGAATTTGATAGGCGATGTCGCCGGTTGCATAGGTGACTTCAGCGAGCGAAAAGGCGGCGAGTTGCATGACGCGACCCATTTTTAGCTTGGCTTCTGAGATGCGGTGGAGGATGGTGCGGAAGCGCTGGTAGGTGGGAAGGCGGAGGCGAGGGAAGAGAGAAAGGAAAACAGCGTGAGTGAAACGCAAAGGCTGAGAGCTGCACCGTTACGCCGTGCGGCGGGAGGTGGCGACGAGTCAACGGATAAGACTGACCTTGTTGAGCGCATCACTCTTCTTCTTGAGCAGCGAGTGTCCTGACGAACGGAAAAGCGGCAGTCTTGTCAGTTTTCCTCGCTGCGAACGAACGCTCCAACGTCAGCGCACCAGTCTGAGCGCCCTTGAGCCTCGTCTTTGTGACGGTCAGGTTCATTCGAGTAGGGACTGTGGGCGAATGTAGTGACTGACAATCAGCGAGGGTCTTTGCGGAAAGGGAGGCGAGGGGTCGGACGTACAGACATTCTCGCGAGGTCCCGTTCCAGACATGGCTGTTCGCGGCTAGTGAGCTGATTGGATGTGTGGTACTGTGGCAGGTGTTCGGAGTCAGTGAAGCGGTATTCTCGCAAGAGAGCAGAAGCAGCAGATGATGATGGGTGTGGGGGAAGGAGCAACATACTGAGTCAAGGTGGAACGGAGCTAGATCCGGCGAGATAGCGGTGAAGCGTATAGCAGCTGTATAGCGGTCTCGAGGCCTGGAGAGCGTGTACTAGTTACACGAGACGAGGCAGCCTGAGAGGAGTTGACGTTGATGGGAAGGTTGTTAATGACCCCGACCGCATTCGCTTACGCTCGAGCTGACCGTCTTACAGGCTACAACACTACCCAACCCGCGGACGCACGCCCTGCCCTTCACTTCCGGGTCAACGGGCGCCTCCTTCTCCTCTCGGGGATGTCTCGCGACCCCCCCTCAGCTCACTCCAGCAAAGCCGGTGCGCTGCTACACGACTGCTACAGGCTATGTCACTGGTCAGCTGCTCGGGGCGAGCTGCTCCCTTTGCGCCTGCGCCGACTCGTCCCTGCGGTACGTACAGTTTTCCTCCTTTTTTCTCTTCCTCGGACACATACGCGTCTCACAAGCCTCTATAGGCATTCCTTTCCGCTCACAGTTAGCTACCATCCGGATCTCTAGTCGAACACGCTGCAGGGCGCTCGCGACTCGATTTATCTCTTTCTTCTCCATAGAGTAGCCGCTGTGTGCTCTCGTCCCTTGACAGCGAGTCGCATATGGCTGTTTCGGCAACGCTCGTTCGTGGCATTGCGACCGCGCGGCTAGTAGAGATGTGCTTGGCTCGTCTGGCCCTGGACCGTATGCTGGAAGAAAACGAGAAACGAGCAAACCTGCATAGCCTACTCGATCCGCTTGGTATCTATCCGCCTCGGGCTCGGCAGACTGGATTCTAGTAAGAGTAGCTCACGACTGCACCGGAAAGGAAAGGCAAAGGAGCGAGTTGATGTTGACCGTCTCCTCATCGTCCTGGATTCGATCTCCCCTGTTTGTCTCTCCACCTCGCACACCATGTCAGTCAATCCAGCTACCTGACCTCTCGGCATGCACTCACGTCTGACTGCTGTACCAGGTCATCCTTCTTCTCCGGGATTTGGAACGCCATCTTTGACGTCCTCGCGTCCTTTGGTACGCACTTGTGGTTGTCCCCGCCCGGCACAGCTGAGACTGACATTCTGTGTCCACAGGACTGGTCAACAAGGTCCGCTTGCACACACCGCTTCCACCGCTGACACCCTGGCGTTCTCGCACTCTGCCGATCAAACACCCGCTGACGCTTCCCCTCATCCTGTTCGACTCTCTGGCGTTCCAATCCTACTGCCCTATGGCCGACCGGGTCACGCCGAGTAGAATGCCAAGATCCTCTTCCTCGGTCTGGATAACGCAGGAAAAACGGTCCGTCCCCTACCTTTTCGCTCTTCCTTCTCCCGCATGCGGTTCAAGGCGCCGTCCGTTCGGAACGCCCATCTCAAACCGCTCAAGGTGTACGACAAGGGCGCGACACTGACTCGCGGCTTCCGACAGACCCTCCTGCACATGTTGAAGAACGACCGCCTCGCGACTCTCCAGCCGACTCTGCATCCCAGTTCGTCCTGCTCTCCTGCCATTTTCAGGACCCGCCACTCGCACCCGCCCTGCTACTACGCTTGGCCGGCCCTAAAGTGATGCGCCTTGCGATGGCCAGAAATTGACAGATGATCCCCTTTCCTCGCGAGCAGCATCGGAAGAGTTAGCAATCGGAAACGTCAAGTTCACGACGTACGATCTGGGAGGTCACCAGCAGGGTGGGTCGCTTCCTTTCGTCTTTGTCACATTCGTTTGCTCACCTGCTTGTTGTCTCCTTTTCCAATCTTGTCTTGTTCGACTTTTTTCTCCAACCCTGCCGCTCTGTCATTGCCGCGCTTCTCGCCGCCTGCACCCCCGTCTTACGACCGTTCTAACCCACACCCCTGGCCCTCGCGCCTTACTCCGGCATGCGGACCCCCAGCCCGCCGCCTCTGGAAAGACTACTTTCCCGAAGTAGACGGCATCGTCTTCCTCGTCGACTCTCAAGACACGGAACGTTTCCACGAATCGAAAGCCGAACTCGACGCCCTCCTCGCCATTGAACAGTTGAACAAGGTTCCCTTCCTGGTCCTTGGAAACAAGATTGATGCCCCCGGTGCGGTCAGTGAGGAGGAGTTGAGGTATGCCTTGGGAATGCACGCTACGACGGGCAAGGTGCGTTCCGACCTGGACCTGGCATTGTACCTGCTTCAACTGACTGGCCTGCCCACGATTCTGTTTTTTTGCCATCGTGTCGTCCGCAGGGTAAGGTCCCCTTGACCGACATTCGCCCGGTCGAAGTCTTCATGTGCTCGGTGGTTATGCGTCAAGGCTACGGGGAAGGTTTGTCCTGCGTTCCTCTTACGAAACTCGACCGACCTTCTCGCTCCTTTTTCTGTTTTCCCTTTCTTTTCTCTACATTGTCTCGCAGGCATCCAGCCGCGTGCGAGGCGCATCTGTCCGGGCAGCATTGAGCTGACACTGCCTCTCTTGTTCTCTTCTTCTTTCTTGGTCTCTCACGCTGCAGGCTTCCGCTGGATCGCGCAATACGTCTGAGCGGACAATAAGACTCGTTCTGGATCTGGTTGGTTCGGAGGGAGGGGTTTAGTGAGGTACCGGCAGTTTGCAGGCGGGTAGACGGCGAGTCAGCAGCGGAAGGGGCGGAAACGCAACGACGTACACAACGACTTTCGAACGACAACGAAACAATCACTACCTAGTTCTCGTTTTTTTTTCTCTCTCCCTTTTTACTCCGTAGCTCTATAGTACTTTTTTTCAGTTCCTTCTATGCCTTTCCTCGCTCCCTACCCTACTCTACTCCACCTCTCACTCCTTCCTCCGTGCCCCTCTTTCTCCTTGATGTTGATCTTCTTCGCCCTCCGTTGTTCCCTCTACTCTCTCTTCCACGTTCATCTGTCTCGCCGTTCCTTTCGTTTTCGTTTCCCAAGGGCTCTCTCTGAAAAAGGCATTTCTTTCGTTTGCGTTTGGTTTGCGTCGCCTTTACGCACGGGATTGCGCAGACCGTGTCTGCGAAAGACGGGGCGCGCGACCGATAGCGAGATTAAGCGGCGTTGCAAAACGCCCAGTACGACAGATATCCTAGCTAGTCCGGAGTGCAACAAGATGTAAATAGCGATACAACACGCCAGCCCATGCATACTCAACAACAAGTACCATACTTCGTTGCCTTCTTGCGGGGTCCCTCTCATCACCTCCTCCCACTCCTTCCCCACGCCGCCACGGCCGCCACTGCCAACGCTGCCCCCGCCGCACTTCCCAAAGTGAACAACGCGCTCAGTTTCCCTTCACTCAGAATGGCCGTTTCGGTTCCTGCTGCAGGTCCATCTTGGGTAGTCGAGGAGGAGGAGGAAGATGTTGAAGAGGGAGAGGAATAGAGAGACCACCAGGGTCGTTTGTCGCCCGTCTTTGCAGTCGAGGAGGAAGAAGCGGGAGGGAATGGCAAGAACCTGGACGAAGTCGGAGAGACCAACGCTTCGAGCGTTGAGAGTCGAGTCGTTAAAGCTCGCAGTTGGGTCAAGAGGGCGTGGAGGTCGCTTCCGGAGGTCGTCGTGCTGCCGGTGCTTCTTGTCGCTGCTGATGTTGCTACCGTGGATGGGGACAACGAAGAGGCCGGCGTGACGTCGTCGTCGTCTTCTTCTTCGTCACTGCTCAAGTCACCTTCTTCGTCCGTATCCACGAGCGAGGCGAGATCGCTCCCTCTTACCGATCCGCCTGCCGCCGAGCCTTCCTCGTCAACGAGAGTATGCGCAGGCGAAAATGGTGGTACAGTAGGAGGAGGAGGAGGAGGAGGTGCAGCCCAGGATCCGAGAACAGGCGGTGGGTATTCGACGGTTCCGTCGTATCCTCCGGCGGCAGCTTCGGCAGCGGCGGCTCCGAGTTTGATGAGGGATTTTGGGAGCATGGTCGTCGTGATTGTGCGCATGATGGCCGAGGGGATCCAGGCTGATTCGCGGTATGGGGTACGTATGTCAGCTCGAGGCGCCGAGTTGAAGAGCCTTGTCGGAAAGGAGCATGAAAAAGCAACGTACAGCCCAGCCCGCTCAAATCCGTGATTTGCACGATTCGACTACCTTTGCCACCATTCACCTCTTCGATGACGAAGCCAGAGACATCGAGCTGCATCCTGTTGAACTCGTTCGTGATTGGCGCTCGTAGGTGGGAGACGGAGGTAGTGGCGGCGAAAAGCTTGAGATGGGATGCGACGGGCTTTGTCGAGTCTGATATAGGAGCTTCGGCATCGGGAATTGACGGAGCCGTGGATAAGGTGGGGAAAGTGCCGGGAATGGAGAGAAGCACAAGGTCCTGCGAGGAGAAAAACTCGGATGTCAGGAAGGCAAGTAGACAAGAGTTTGTCAGGACGCACCTTGGCCTTGACCATCGCCATCCCCTTCATCTTCATCCACATAACGTTCGCCCGCCTTCCACCTTCGACCTCAAATCGCTCCAGTTCTTCCCCGCTCGCCGTCATCGAATCCCAGGTCCCCCTCGCTCCAACATTCTGCAGCACCTCGTACAGCGACCTCAACGGTACCTCGGGGTATGTCGCACATATCCCAAAAAGACTCTTGAATGTAGGATGTTGCAGGACTTGGATGTCTGCGGCTGAGTAGGTTGATGTCCAGGAGGAAAGCGGAGCGGGAGGAATGGAGGTAGTTGGTTTGACGGAAGAAGGGAGATAGGAAAGGAAAGCTGGGTCTGTGATAGAGAGAAAGTTCGCGACTGTCTCGTCGAGCTTTTCGACGGAGAAGGGGGGCAGAGGCTTTGGTGAGGGAGGCGGAGGAGGAACTGGGCGCAGGCGGGGAGTTTTCGTCCTGGCTTTGGCTGCATCGTGCTTTGTTTTCCGCTTCTTTGACGCTTCGACCGGCGCTACTTGTGCGACAGGCGGAGATGGAGAGGCTTTGCGTTCTACCATGATGGCGGGAGGCGGAGAGGCGGAACGACGTCGGGTGGTTGCCTGTTTGACCTTTGAAGGAATCATGTCGAGGCCTGCCCGGAGGACTACCAGCAGGAGCACTTGGAGCAAGCCTACATGGAGCTTGTCAAGTCCGAGCGAGTCTTTGCGAGGTGACTTGAGTCAGCCGGTAATGGCCAAGTGAACGGAAAGAAGGGAGGGGAAGAGGCAGGACGTACTCCGGGCTGATATAAGAAAGTAGAGGGGACTGAGAGAGAGCACCAGCGACAGGAAGCTCTTGCTCGCATCTGGTAACGCCACCGCTTGGCTCGAGGCGGACATGAGGGGATCGGACGAGGCAAGTTGAGGGAGGATCGCGGGTAGCTGGAATGGCGGAGTTGCCGCCCAATGGTCGTAACTACTGTCTGGAAGCTCTTGGTAGTACTGCTGGGGTTATCTGAGCGAATCGAGGTGAGTTGCTTGGGGGACAGAGAATCGCATCGCACGACTCTTGCATTCAGTTCTCGACTAAGCTGAATCCAAGAATAGATGTTCAGAGCCATATGCAATGCAGAATCAGACAAGCGATACTGTGGGGGGATACTCTATACAACAACGCGCAGGGGAAAGTAGCAAAAACGACCTTTTTCTTCGTCCGCCTTCTCAACACTCCATACGCCCCAGTCTCCCGCTCACTTCACTAACCTGCTACCGGTCGGACGACACCTACATCCATACAAGCAAGAGTCAGCGGCGGCTGTAAGGCATAGAGAAAAAGAGGCACAACGCACCCTCTCAAAGAACTGCCTCAACGTCGCGCTCAATACCTCCGGCAACGCCTCAACATCCCTCAACACGACAAAATACTCGAACGGGAACGAATCCAAGTATCGATCCATCTTGAGCTCGAGCCTGCCCGTCTGACTGTTGGTCACGTACGACACCGACTTCATCGCCAGGATCGAGTGCTGGTTGGCTTCCTTGGCCGCGGCCGTGGCGGCGGCGTCCTCAGTCCGTCGGTGAAGTGAGTCGATGACGACAAAGACGAACATGACCTTCTGCTCGGCAGCCTTGCGCAGGAGTGCTCGAAGACGATCGTGGTCTTGGCACATTCCGTCCGAGATGATGACCTGAAGTTGCCAGAGGTCGCCGGCGGAAAGACTGCTCTTTCCGCTGGCGGCAGACTCTTTGGCGGCGGCGAGGTGGGCGAGAGAACGCTCGACGAGGAGGCGTACGTCGGTCGTGGTTTGCTGGAAGGTAAATTTGGAGAGGAGGGAAGCACCGGCTTCATCCGACACGACGCCGGATTCGAAGGGATGGAGCACGTCCATCTGCTCACCGAAGCGACAGATCGACACGCCACCCACCTCGAGGCGGGTGAGGGCGCGCGAGATGAGGGCGAGAGATTGGAAGGCGAGGTGGACGGAGTGCGAGTCGGCCATGGACTTTGAGTCGTCGATGGCAATGAGGACCTGGTATTCACGCTGCGACGGGCGAGTGCGACGAAGCCAGATCTTGTCCTTCGTGAACTCGGAAGCGATGTAGGGGATGATCTTCTTCATGTTGAGGCGCTTGCCGGATCGGTAGTCGCCCTGGAGACGGGTGGCGAGGGTGGGTTCGAGGATGAGGCGGAGTTGCTCGGTGAGAGCAAAGGACAGGTCGCGAGTGAGGGATTCGTACAGACGCCAGACACCCTCCGAGGTCATGGAAGGGTCGTCACCGGAGCGCCATTTCAGCATGGCCTGCTCGACTGCCTTGTCCTCCTGAGGGTCGATGGGAGGAGCGAAAGTGGTCGAAGGGTGCTCCTCGTCCTCGGCGCGTACCTCGTCCTCCATCTCCCCGTCCTGCCCTGCTGCAGAACGGTCTTGTCGAAGTTCGGTAGCGGGAACGGCCTTAGCGTCTGACTCCGTCAACGACGACCCATTTAGCTGTACCGTCTGGGGTTGTTGCTGCTGGGCAGTCGGCGCCTCGGGCTCGGCATCCATCTCGAGGTCTTGCGGGAAGTCTTCAGGAGGGGCGACTTCCTCACCGAGGTGGAGTTGCTCAAGCTTCTTGACCTGCTCCTCGCTGGCGGGACCGAGGGCCTGTTCGTCCACTTCCTGTTCGTCACCTTCCTTCACGTACTCGACGGCACCGTCCTGTTGGGGCTCCGGAGCGGCGCCATCCGCCTCGTTCTCGTCCACCTGAGCCAAATCGCCAATGGCTTCGAGGCGTCGTCGCCAGTTCTGCAGAGCGTCGCCCAGGCTACGCTGCGGTTCGGCAGGAGACTGGTCTTGCTGTGACTGGGGCTGTGCGTTGGGATCGGCAGAAGGGTCGGCGGCTGCTCGTTGCTTCGAAGGGCCAGAGCCGGAAGCAGAAGGGGCGGAAGGGGCGGGAGCATCGTTCTCGTCTTGCATTTCGGCGTCGGCGTCGTCCGCAGCTCCATCGCGCTGAGCGTCGGGCTGCTGTGACTCCTGTGCGGTAGACTGGGCGCCGGCTTGGCGAGAGGTGTCGGCGGAAGAAGCGGCGTCGGGCTTGGAAGCGGCGGCGTCTTGTTCGCCCTCGCCGCCTGTTTCGCCTTGGTCGGCGCCGCCAAGAGATTGGTCGAGAGCTTCGTCGGCTTGCTTGTCTTCCATTTCGCCTTCGGGTTGGGCGGAAGTATCGTTGCCGGCGAGCGGGTTCTCTTCGTCCTCTTCCGCACCGTCCTCTTTCGAGTCGCCCATCTCTTCGAGTTGATCTGGTCGCTCATCGTTCTCGCCCTCGCCTCCATCTGCGATGACCAAGGAATAGCAGTCAGCTCCACGCAGGGGCAGAGGAGCCCCTATGGAATAATGCGGCGAGGCGAGAGCAGTGTCAGGAGAGTGCAGAAATACTCACCTTCAGGCATGTCCCCAATTTCATCGTCCAAGTCGAGGTCCTCGTCTCCATCCTTGTCCTTCTCCTCGCCGTCGAGGTTCATGTCGTCCGGCAATTCGAGGTTGTCAGCCTCTGGCATTTGGCTGTCGAGCTGCTCGCCGCTTTGCGGCTGCTGCTGATCGCCTTCCTCTCCCGTCTCTTGCTCCTCTTCCGCACCTTCTCCTCCGGTCTCCTCCTCTCCTGCTTCGCCATCTTGCTCCTCTCCTTCCGGCTTGTCTCCGCCCTTCTCATCTTCTCCAGCCTGCGGGTTCTCCTCTTCCTCCTTCCCATCCTTCCCCTCCTCACCCTTGGCTTGGGGCGCCGGCTGCTGATCCTCCTTCGCAGTCATCTCCGCCTCACCAGCAGACTTGGCCGTCTCCTGGTTGACCTCATCCGTCTTCCCACCCTTGTCCTCCTGCGGCGGCTCGTCGTCGCCCCAGAACTTTTCGTCGACGGAAGACGGGTCAAGCGGGTCGACGTCGGCGACCTGCTCTTCCGGTTCAGGCTGATCGTCATCCTCCTCTTCATCACTCTCCCCATCCTCCTTTTCGTCCTTGGCACCATCTCCTCGGTCCTCCAGCTCACCATCGAAATCTTGCTGCATCTCGACAGCATCATCATCCCCATTGTCCTCCTGCTCGTCTTCCCGCTTCTCCTGCGGCACATCGCTCTGCAACCCTTCGAGCTGAGACTCGTCCTCAATCTCATTCGAGACGTTCTTGGCGCCCGTTCCTTCGGCCATGCCGGTTCCTTCGGTGGTTTTGCCGTCGGAAGTATCGTCGGCGCCGTTCTTGCCGTCGCCTTCGGGTGGTCGGCAGAAACCTTCGGTGGCCAGTTCCTTGAGGATAGAGGCGAGGACATGGTTGAGTTTGAGTGATGACTTGTGCCAGTCGAAGAAGGAAGAGAGATGGCGAGAAAGAAGATCGGAGTAAAGGCGCAGGAAGGGGGAGACACGGGCCACGAGGATTGAGGCGGCAGTGTTCTGCTGAGAGAGTCCCGAAAGTCAGAATCTTCCATCAGCTGGAAGGAAAAAACCGCAGCTTACTTGTGCGAGGGAGAGGTGAGCTTGACGAGTGAAGGCGTCGACCTTCTCGACCATCTCCTCCAGACGGAGAGTCTTGAGTACGGCGCGGTACGACCGACCCGTGGTTCCGACAGCTTGGTCGGCGAGTTCACCATCTTCGGACACCTTGACGCCCTCGTCGGCGAGCTTCTTGAGCTCCTGCGCGACGATGAGGACAGCGCTGATGAGGCTGTCGTGGCTGGACTTGAGGCCAGCGACGTCTGGGGTGGGGGTAGGGGAAGAGGCGAGGGAAGGAAGTTCGAGGGAAGAGAAGTAGGTGACGAGGGGCTGCAGGATGTAGCGGAGAGATGGGGGCATGTGGAGGTTCTCGAAAGCCGAGACAGTTTCGGCGAGGTGCTGGCGGGTCCCCGTCGCCAGGGTCAGCTCATCCTGAGTGCACAGGACGGCGTCGAAGGAAGCCATAGAGCTTATAGCTTCCCGAAGGCGGTCATGATCGCGGCTCAAGGTTGCCAAAGACTGGTTGACGATCTCGGCAGCGACAGTTGCGTCGGGGTTGGACGGATCTTGCGACGCGATGCGGAAGTTGTTGATCTCATCACTCGCTTCGTTGAGCGCCTGAAGCATGCTGGAAGTTGAGCGAAGAAGGGCCTCGTACAACTGTCGGCAGGTCAGGGCGGGTTGCGCGATGGGTGGGCTGTCAAGTCGCTTGACGAGGAGATCGAGGTGCACTTGAGTCGCGGTGGCGGCAACGAGGTGAGATCGCTGTTCGAAGGCAAAGTTGACCCCGCTCTGAATGTGCCCGAGAGCCCTCTGTACGTCTGGCGTACGGACATCGGCATTGTGCGCAGCCGGGTAGCTCTTGAGAGTCGGCAGCTCGCTGAGTAGTCGGTAGTGATACGAGTCAGCCTTGAGAAGGCGCTGACGAGCGTCGCCTCCGAGGACCAGGTCGTCAAGGGCGAGGAGCGGCGAAGAAGGCGGAAGGGAGTAGACGGAGCCGACGTCTTCGAGACGCGCGACGACCTTCGGAGAAGGAGAAGGCGAGATACCGACACGCTTGAGCTCGTTGAGCAAGTCGCGCCAAGCCCTCCTCTTCCGCTCGATGAGGTTCTTCACCCTCTGCTCCCGTCCTTCCTCCTCGCCCGAGGGTTCGTCCTTGAGCTGCTTCGCGGACGTGATGATCTCCACTGCGAACTCTTCGACGTGGACGCCGTGGCTCGCACCGACGAAGTCTCCAACGGCGGAGTTGGCTATCTTGCTGAGTCGGCTAAAGGTCTGGTCCAGCTTGACGAGATGAGGAGCGTCCGTGCTGGCATCGAGGTCGGCAGGCAGGAGAGGCAAGTCCGCAGAAATGGAAAATGGCGGGAGAGACGTACTGCGAGGCGAGAATACGGATTAGCTCGAGAAGGAAGGAAGGCTAGGAGAAGGGCTTGGATGTACGAGGTCATGGCATAAGACACCTTCTCGACATCGACGGCTGAGAAGAGGTCGCTGGCCGGCTTTTGAAGAAGGGTTCGCAGCTTGCGAACACACTTGTAGAGCTGATGGTGGCTCCGGACGGCGCTCGCTCGAAGGGCGAAAACGTTGATATCCTTCCAGCTTGCAAGCTTAATGACGTTCTGTACCTCCTTCTCGACTCGAGCGCGCTCGGCTACGAGGTGGGTGGAGATGCGCCCGCTGAATTGGTTGTAGAATGCGTGTACATTGTGAAGAAGGTCACCGACGCGTTGAAGCGATGCGGCGCCATCGCCGAGTTCCTGTAGGGGACACTCCGATTAGCTGAGGCCCATCAATACAGATATGAAGCTGCGAAAAAGAGCACGCACCCGAATCGCATCGCGACGACCGCCGAGCTTGGCGGCGTAGTTGGCGAAGGAGAGGACGAGGTCAAGTCGCGCAGCGTACTGACCGATGGAGCATGAGGTGAAGAACGAGTCGAGAAGGGTGATGAGGTCGCGGTAGAAATCTTCCGGATCTTTGCCGTCCGTTTCGGCCTCCTGGTCGACGCCCGGCGCGCCTCGAATTGCAGTCTCGTAAAAGCGGAACCACCAGTCTGCGACTGAGTCGCCGAACTTGTCCTGAACCGTTGTGAGCAGTCGGGACCAGCAGGTGAGTTCGAAGCGGCGCCATTCGACGATGAGCGCGATGAGGGCGTTGCGGTTGACGCCGATTGAATGCTCGCGGTCGGCGAATTTCTCCCAGTCCTCGCTCTGCTGGAGGAGCTGTTCTAGGTTGGTGAGGACGAGTGCGATGGACGCGTCGGCGGTAAGGGTGAGGATAGAGTGGCAGCGGTCGCGTAAGCTCTGCAATACCACCTGATCCGGCCACTTGACGATGAGCTCCGCGAGGCGATCGACGAAGGTGAGCAGGACGGGAACAACCTTAGCGGTTTCGCGCACGTTGGCCTCCGAATAGAAGTCGTGGTGCGGCGCCTCAACTTGCTCGGGCGGGTTGGCGGCCTGACTGAGCTCGACGAGAGCTCGGACCCGGTAGGCGGCACTCGCACGATCCAGGTGCTCGTCGAGGGAATCGTAGAGGCGGGGAAGGAGAGTCAGCACGCCGGCTTGTCGTAGGCGGTTCAGCGTTGCGGCCGAAGTCGAGGCGAAGCCGCTTGGCTGGACCCCGAAGAGCCCAACATGGAGCTTCGAGAGAAGGTGTTGATCCGATACCTGTACGAGACGAGTTTTGCTTGACGTGGCTGTTGGAGCAGGCAAGCCGTCGCCCTTCTCTGCCTCGTCCTCGAAAGTCGGGAATAGCTTGGCGAACTCGGCGGCCTCGATCTCTTCGTCCGTCGCGACTTGCTGAACATCGACCTTGGCCTTGTAAAGCGAGGCCGCCTCCTCGGCCTCTTCCTCCGCATGCCGGCGATCCATCGCCCAGAGGTAGTGTAGACGTTCGTAGAGCTGGGTGAGGCGAACCACCGCTGCATCAACGGTGACGGCCTCTTCGGTGACGCTCGAAGTAAGGGCTGCGAGCTGTAGAAGGGTTGCTTGTGCCGGATGAAGCGGGGCTTCGCCAGCTTTGATGCTGAGGGGAAGCTCGTCCTCATGGACGGCGGAAAGATGGGCGACGGAAGGGAAGGCGGTGAGGCGGCTCGTGAGGGTGCGGAAAGGGACTTCGCTGGAAGGGGCAGCGTCGGCTTGGGAGACATGCGCGAGAAGCGCGAATCCGATCTTGAAGGTGGCGAGGGCGAGGCGGATAGGACTGACGATATCGCTGCTCTCTCCGTAGGCGTGGTCGAGACGGCGCAGAAGGGTGTCGATGGATCGCTGGAGATTGCCTTCCCGGCTCGCAGCGACCGGTGACCAAGGCCTCTCGAGCTCCTTGAGAAGGCTGTCGACTTGATTATCGCCAACGATTTGCTCCTGGAAGGACTTGAGCTCGGCGAACAGAGCAGAAAGAAGCGCTGGGTTGCCCTCGCGCGTGACGGGGGCCACTCCCGCCCTCTCGAGGTCGTGGCGAAGGATGTTGAGCTCCTGCTGAACCCTGATCAACTTGGCGTTGCTGTCGTTTCCGGTGACGGCGAGCTCGTCGAGCTTGACCGCGGCGAGGACGTCTGACATGGCGGTGAGCTGGCGCGTCAGGAAGCCGGAGTGTGCTCGAAGGCCGACGGCCGGGTCAATCGGCAGGTTGGGGACGTAGAGGTGCCAAAGGAAGCGAGCGAAGGCAACAAATCCGCTTGCAACGCCGGGAAGGCGTACTTCGGCGCCCTGCAGCGACGGCAAAGTGCTAGAGAGGTACCGGTCGTGTGCCTCGGAAAGGGCGGTGGAGCCCGAAACGTGCTCGCTGACGACCTCAACGATTGTGCTCGGCGTGATCTGCGCAGTTTCCCGTTCATCTGACGAGACGACCTGTAAAGGGAGAGAAGTCAGCGCGGGGAGCAGAGCCTGAAAGTGCAAAAAAAACGCACCAGACCGATCAAGGCGAAAAGGGCGGCGCGCAGAGACTCGATGCGCGAAGACGAGTCGGAAGCGGTGGTAGTGAGCTGGAGCTTCGCTGCGGACGCGAGCGCACTAGACTGGGTCACGAGATTGCCCAAAGTGGGTGTTTCGCCGGAGCTAGGGTAATCAGAGGAAGTCAGTCTAGCCTGGAGGAGCGGAAATGGTTAATCGCAACGTACCGCAGCTCAATGACCTTCCGCAGGAGGTACGGGCGCGCGATTTCGGCAGGAGAAGCCGTTACAGAAGACTGACAGGATCAAAGTGTCAGCAGGGACCAGATCAAGAAAGGCGCAGGCGTGTCACCTTGTCAAGGCCTCGAGCCAGATGCTCACTCCAGTGGAGTAAGGTGGCGAAGACGGCGGCAGATTTGGCTGCACCGGGACGGGAGATCAGGAGGAATCCAAGCGTTATGAAGAGCTCAACGCACCCTCAGGGCTTCCCGTTGGCCAAGATGCGAGCTGGTGAACCGCGACGGCGTCGGAAAGCGGAATGGCCCCGCTGCCCTGTACAACTTTCACGAGAACTCCGGCGGCGAGAGTCTAGAAAAATGGAACGTGAGCCAAGAACGCCGGACAAGAACGGGAAGACCTACCGAAGGACGGCCGAGCAATACAGTCGAGACGGCGGCGAGCTCCGCTACTTGCAAGCTAGCAGCGTTGGAAGCATCGGCGAGGTCGAGAACAGGGTCGTCCGAGCGGTCTTGCGTAGGCGCAGCCGGAATGCGCTGCGAGATCGGGGAAAGTCAGCGGAGGCACGGAATTTGGGTGAAGGAGCTGGAAGCGCTCACCTTGAGTAGGTTTTCAATAATCTCGACAGCACTATGCTGATACTGCAGTTGCTTGTGATCTTGTGGCACACCGAGAGCGACGCTGATCTCGAGGAAAAGGGCGGAAAGGGCTGCAAAGGAGAGGAGAGTAAGGGATTCAAGCCTAGGCCATGCTTTCCGTGAAGACGGCTCACCCTTGTCCCATACTTCGCCCGTGCTACTCGTACCACGCGCCATCAAGCGAGAGTAGGCCTCGGCAAGCGCCGGACTAGCCGGCTTATAAGGCAACGAAGCCTTCCAGATTTGCTCCATTGCTTTACCGCTCGTAAGCGTGAGCGACGTCCGAAGAGGCACGAGACGCTCGATGGCTTCTGCGGCGAGTGATTGGAGCGAAGCCGGCAGTTGTTGAAGGGCCGTCTCGATCCAAGCGACGACATGCTGAACGGTCGAAAAGTCAAGCTCGAGCGAGTTGGAGACCGCTTCGAGCTCGGTAGTGAGGGCTTGGAGCGACTTGGCCGACTGACTAAGAGCCTGCAGATGCCATGGATCATCAGTAAAGGGCAACTCTGGTTCAAATCAGTAAGGAACGTACCAAGCGCTCTTCCTCGGTGAGTTCTTTGAGGTTCAAAGCGGCGAGACGAGCCACGAGACCTCCTAGCGCGGCATATAGAGGGAACAGGGAGGCGATGGTATCGTCGGCTTCCTCCAACTTGATCTTGCCATGGCTGGCGAGGAGCGACTTGTCCCAAACGGCGAGAAGGCGAGCGGGTTTCGCGGCGGCGCGACGAAGACCTTGCGGGCGAGATGCTGGAGAGAGGAGGAGGAAGACAAGGGACTCGAGGAGGGACGACAGAAGGTTCGGCAGCGGGACCGGAGAACTACTTTCGAGCGCGACTGGCAGCGGAATGAGGGAGGAATCGACGGGCTGCATTGCAAAATGACAAACATGTACAACCATGACTCAGCAATCTTCCTTCTTCGACACCTGGACATAACCCGAGGGGGAAGAAAGGTGGATCAGCACGGACCTGGAGGGCAAAAAGATTGAATGGCACTTCCCGCGATACCGCCAACGCTTGCTTTGCTGCTGTAGCCTGCTGGACAAGGGCGTGCTGCGAAAGTTGACGCACGACAAACTCGCATGCGGTTGAGTCTGCGAACGAAAACGTCCGAAGTGCACGAAGAGCAAGCGGGTGATGCGCGGGAGACAGTGTTGAGGCGAGCTGTTGAGCAAGCGCTGCTGAAGAGACTGTTCCGTTCGACGATTTGACGACACTAGCAAGGCGAGAAAGTGGATCCAGAGCCGGCTCTCGGAAGTTGTCGGAGTCGAAAGAAGAGTCTGCTGCGGTCGAGGGAGGCTGGGGAGATGACGGAAGAACAGCAATCTCGATACCGCGATTGCGCATGGCACGAGAAAGCTCGCCGTTGCGAGGGTCGAGAGTCATGACGAGGCGGAAGTCGGGATGAGGCGCGATAATCTGAATCTCGCCGTTGACGGGGCCGCGTTCTGCGAGCTGTAGGCGGCCTCCTGTCTCGAACAGTGAGTTGAGGCGATCGAGAACAGAAGGGCTGCAGAGGTTAGCGTCTTCAACAAGAAGCCAGTCGCCGTTCTTCATGGCCTGCACAAGAGGACCGTCAACCCATTCAAAGCGAGCAGCGCCAGTAGTTGCAGCGGCAGTGTCGATAGCGGTGTCGATCTTGGTGGAGAGGTGCTCGAGGCGAGAAGTGCTGACGGCCGGAAGATCGGCGAAGACCTCCCGGATAGCCTGCCCAACCGCAGAGGCTTCGAGGTTGGCAGCTTCGGCGATAATCTGCGCGCGAAGCTGACGGATGCGAGCCATCGCCCGGTGTACCCCTGAGGCACCGTCTGCTCGGAGCTGCGCCGTCGCGGTCTCCTGCAACAGTGAAGATGCCTCTGCGGCGAGACCATCGAATTCCCGGAACCGATCCGCCTGCTCGAACGACCCGAGAAGCTCGAGCGTATCGACTTCGGCGTTCATCGTGAACTCGCGCAGACGGCGACCTTCGAGAGCGGCAACCTGCCGAACGAGCGCCGTCTTGCCCGTGCCGCGTGTGCCGGTAAGAATCGCGAGCCAACCCATGTTGAGGCACTTGGCCAAGGCTTCGAGGGTGGGGAGGGAACGGCGGCGGAAGGGGAGAGTGGAGGAAGCCCGCTCGGCGTGGAGAGACTGGTCGCGGCGGGGGAGGAAGGAGTGGCCGAACTGAGCGTTGACGGTAGCGATGAAAGGCCACGGTCGCTCGAGAGGGTTGACCATCTCACCGAACGCTTCATCGAAGAGCCGGGCGACGTGCTGGCGGTCGGAGAGGTTGCGGAATCGCTGAAGGTAGAGAAGACGGGTGTATTCGACTGCCTCGTTTCGCCGCTTGTCAAGACCGGAGGAGGAACGGATCAAGGAGAGCCAGCGGAGGACGTCTCGCAGGTTGAATTCCCAAGGGGATCCCTCCATGCCAAACGCGCGAGCCTCCATCGTCTGGCGATGCACAGTAGTGTTGAAAGCGATCATCTTGCCGAGGATGGTAGGGTCGATATCGGGATAGAGAGCAGCGGCAATGGCGTTGAGGTCGGTGCTGTTGAGCTCCTCCATGTGGACGAGACTGAAGCGATCGAGGAAAGACTTGGGCAAGCCCTTGCGCCCACCACCTTGGCCGAGCGGGTTCTGAGCGGCGAAGATGCGGAAGTCGGGATGGCGGTTGAAGGTGCGATCGAGCTCGGGGATGTAGACGGCACCACGGTGGTCGAGGCACGAGTTGAGACCCTCGAGAACGGACTGTGAAGCGAGATTCATCTCGTCAAGCAGTACCCATTCACCCTTCTGCATGGCGGCCAAGAAAGGCGCATCCTTCCACGCGAACTCGCCACTCTTCCCACCCTCAACAGGCAAGTCACTGCCGAGGAGGTCCATGAGGTCGGTCTGGTCGGAAAGATTAATACGGACGAGGGAGTGGCCGGTTGCAGCGCTCAAGGCGGTGACGAGACTGGTCTTGCCGACACCAGGACTACCTTCGAGGAGGACGGGCTTGGACAGCTGAAGCGCTCGAAGAAGGCGCATGGCGTTGAGGCGGGTCGTTGGGGCGAGGAGAGTGTAGTCGACTTTGGCGGGAGGAAGTTCGCCCTTCTTGACAGAGAAGGGACCGATAGAGAACAGCCCTTCGACTTCGACAACGTCAAGGGGCATCGATTCGGGAGGCATCGTCGCCGGAACGAGCTGTTCGAGGAAGCGCCAGCAGGCCGCGCGAAGCTTGTCGAGTCCGTCCTTCGAGAGACCCGAGGTTGTCGGCAACGCGCCAAGTCCGTCGACCACGGTCATAAGTGCACCTTGACAAAAGGCGTCGGCCATGCTGAGCGTACTAAGAATATTGGGAGAGAGCGTCATTAAATGCGAATCATAAGAGGTAGAAAGAGAGACCTCTGAACGCACCTCGTGCCTTGCCGCCTCGCGGCAACGTTCAAAAAGTCCACCCAACCCAAAATGTCCCGCAACCCAATCCCCAATCCCTCACTCTGGCCAATCTGCCCCGCCAACCATTTCGCAAACTCGAGAATCTTCTCCCCAAACGGCTCGAGCACCTCGCGCTGTGCCTTCGCCCACCGGCTGCCAATGATGAACAGCAAATCCTGCGGGTCATCGACGGCGGGGACCCAAATCTCGGTGAAGCGATTCCGAAGCGCCGGGGAGAGTTCCTTCTTGCCAAAGTCACCTCCCGGGTTCATCGTCGCGAGAATTTGGAACCCCTCCTGACCTACCACACGAATGTCATCGAGGTCATGACCGCCCTTCTCAGCGAGGACGAGCGTGCGCGAAGGTTCGAGGACCGAGTTGAGGCGTTCAAGGACGGAATCGTCCGCGAGGGAGATTTCGTCGAGGAGGATTAGGTCGCCACCTCGCATGGCTTGAACGAGGGGCCCGTCGTGCCATTCGAAGAGCGCCGTCGTTGCGCGCATTCGGGTCGCCAGCGTCTTCGCTGGCCCATCCTTCGTTTCGTTCGCAGCAGACTCGACGAAGGCGAGGACGTCCTCGAAGTCGACCTCGTCGTCTGCGGGCAGGGGTCTGCCCGCCTGCTCGAGCAGCTCAACAGCCTCCTTGCGAAGACCAGCCTGCAGCGCCGCTCGGTTCCGAAGAGGTCGCTGACCACCGAGCAGATCTGCCGTCTCGGTATTCTGGTGGCAGCCGACGATGTGAAGTTGGCGACTGAGAGCGAGGGCAAGAGCCTGGCAAACAGACGTCTTTCCGGCGCCGGTCTCGCCGACGAGGAGGACGGGTTCGTTGCGCTCGAGGGAAGCGGCGATGAGGAAGTAGAGGCGGCGCATGGCCGAAGTCCAAACGAGTCCAGCGTCCTGAGGCTGGAGACGATAAAGTCAGATAAGTCAGCAATGTTGGCCAGACTGCAGTCGAGAGAGTGAGGGGGAGCAACGTACTGGAACCGGTAAATCCATTTGCGGCAATCTCCCAAAGTTATACAAACTCTTCTCATCCAACTTGACCCTAAGCACCTCCTCCAGCACATCCTTGACCACCTGCTTATCGTCCACCCTCCTAGCTCTCTCCGCTAGAAGCATATACCCATCTTCAGCGAGTTGCTGAATCGTCTCAACCGGCCCTCGACCGCCCCATCGGAACAAATCACGAAGCGTAGCGAACGCCTGCTTCTGCTCAAAGACTCGACCAGCTTGTCGACGACGCTGGAGTTCGAGGAAGACATTGACGGTCTTTTCGGCGTGGGAAGGGGCGATTCGGCAACGTCGCTCCAGAATGGTCTTGAGCTCGTCCTTGGGCACGTCGCCGAAGTGCATCTCGAGGAAACGGTTGCGGAAGGCGCGGGAGAGGACTTTGCGACCGCCGTAGAGACCCGGAGGGTTCTGCGTGGCGAAGAGCATAAAATGGGGGTGGGGGCGAACGACTTCGCCCGTTTCGGGGATGACGAGCTCGCGATTGTCGTCGAGGAGACGGTTGAGGGCTTCGAGAACGTCGGTGGGCGCGAGGTTGAGTTCGTCGAGAACGATCCAGTCGCCCCGGCGGAGGGCTCGGACGAGAACACCCTCCTGGAAGACGAGTTTGCCGGAATGCGGGTCGGAAACATAGGTGCCGACGTACTCTTGAATGTCGGTATGTTCGTGGTTGTTGATCCGAACGAAGCGGTGACCAGTCCGCTTAGCGAGGTACTCAACCACCGACGTCTTACCCGCCGAAGTCGGACCTTGAATGAGAACGGGCACCTTGCGAGTGAGGACGGCTCGAGCCAAATCGCACACCTTGGCCTGCACCGACGACGTGAGAATGTAATCCTCGGGTTCTTCCGGCTCCTGAGGACCTTCTTCGAGCCAGTAATGGTGAATGCGAATAGCTCGCTCGAGACCAGCAGGAAGGGCCGGCACGCGCTCCATCAACGACTTGGGGTTCTTGGCCGGTTGGACGATATGCTTGTCGATAAGGGTGCGGACGACGGCCTGAGAACGCTCGTCGAGAAGCATCGTAAAGGCCATGATGAACCCTTCGTACAACGCCCTTCGAAGTCCAAACATCGGTGCAAACTCGGCGGCAAAGCTGAGCGCGCGGGCAAGGGTACGCATCGAGAAGTGCGGCGGGAGGTTCTGACCGTCGGCGAGTTGAGCGCGTAGGGCGAGGTTCTTGACCACGGCGTAAAGCTCAGCCACGTCGTCGACGACTTTTCGATCCGAGACGGCCACGCGACCAATGTAACCTTCGACGATGATGCGAAGAGCGTCGCGGTCCTCGTCGGGAGGCGGGACCCAGATTTCGGAGAACTTGGCCCGAAGTCCGGTGGGAAGGTCACGCTTGCCGACATCGGTGGCGGGGTTCATGCAGGCGAGGAGACGGAACTCGGGATGACGGGGAATGGGCTCGAGGTCGCCCTGCTCAGTGAGAACGAGGGACGAGTCGGGGGCTTGCAGGAGGGTCGAGAGGGACTCGAGGGTTTCGGAAGAGGCGAGATTGACCTCGTCGAGCAACACCCAATCGCCGTTCCGGATGGCTTGCGCCAAAGGTCCTTCGACGAACGAGAAGACGAACTTGGCCTTGCCCTTTCCGCCGGCGTGAACGTGACGATGCTCGAAGTCCCCGACAACGGTTGTGAAGTCCTTCCATCGTTCCGCCAACGCCGCCTTGGCCGAATCGACCTTGCGTCGTTTCCGCTGAGCCTGCTCGTCGCCGCCTGCAGGAGGTGCGTCGGGACTGACTCGACTGGACGCCATTCTCGTCGCTTCCCGCCAAAGCCCCACGAGGCGAGGGTAGCGCTTCTTGTCGAACGCCTTGCGAACATGCGTGACAAAGTCGGCGTTCTTGGAGAGGCTGAAGGTCGCCCCAAAAAGCTCGACGAAGCGGTTGACGAGCTCAGATGCGGATCCTGCATCAGCAGGACAAAAAAGAACCCGTCAGTCACAGCCGATGTCACCGAGCAAGGGGAAAAAGGACGCACTCCTAGCCTCCTCCGCCTCATCAATTGGCCTAAACCCACCCACCAAATCTCCCGCCTCAGTCTGGTTACTCAAATTCAGGGCCGTCAACCGTTTCCCCATCAACTCCGCCAAATAGCCCACCGCAGCCGTCTTACCCGTTCCCGTCTCACCAACGAGCAAGACGGGTTCCGAGAGCGAGAGACAGACGGCGAGTTTCTCGAGCACCACGAGGGAAGGCTTGGTCAAAGCGTAAGGGCGAGACTCGCTCGAGCGCTTCGAAGGCGCGAGGTAGGGTAGCGAGACTCGACCGACTTTAACCGCCAAGTCGGCTTGCTCAGCTGCGGTAAGGGCCACGCCAGAAGAAGTGTCGATCGTGGGAAGGACAAGTTCGGGTACTCGACGGCGAAGGCACCACTCGGCGCGCTCGGTGCTCAAGCCGAGGGAAGTGGCGAGAGAACGGGCGAGAGTCGAGAAGCGGTCTCTGGGCCTCGAGTGCGCCGAGAGCGCAGCGGCGGCTTCTTCGGGCGTGACGGCGGCGGGATTGGGCGCAGTGGCGGCAGGAGGGAGGACCATCGAGCCGAGGAATACGTCGCGAGCTTCGACAAAGACTTCTTCTTGGAGTGTCGGATTTGAAGCGAGAGAAGAGAGGGAGAGTGCAGAAGGCAACAGATGGGCGACTCGGCGGCACCACCTATGTCCAGGCAAAGTGGCATCAGACAAGACAAAAACGGGGAAAGGCGCGAAAGAACGGACCTGAGCAGATCCCTCACTCCGACATCCCTCTTACTCCCACCCTGTCCACCATCCTTTGCCAACGTCGCCAATTCCCCAACCCTCTCCCAACTCTCCACGAGCAATTCCGCCAACCCACCAACCCGATCCAACTGCGGCCCATACCGCCCCTTGACAATCTGCGCGACTTCGGCGCTGTCGAGAGGGCGAAGGACGACGTCTTCGAAAAAGTGCGAGGCGAAGAAGGTCGCCATGGGAGAAGGGGCGGAAGCGTCGGTGGAAAGTGACGAGGCGGGGACCGACCGCGTCGCAAAGAGCATGAACCCTTCCCCCGCTCGCACCCACCTTCCCTCTCCACCTCCAACTCTTATCCCTACTCCGCCATCCGCTTCTTCAGCTCCAATCCCGCCGTAAACCTTTCCTACCTTGGCTTGCTCAGCAGAGGTGAACATGCGCTCCGCGACGACCTTGACGACGGAAAGCAGTTCAGGCGCGGCTTGATCAATGTTGAGAAGTAGAAGCCAACGTCCTTGACGAACTGCTCGAGTGAGGGGACCTTCGACGAAAGTAAAGTTTCCGGCTCCAGCGGCAGAAGCCGAGGAGGAAGACGAGGTCGGAGCCGAAGAGAGGGACCCGAGGAGGGATTTGCTGTCCAGAGACCGATCGGCCAGATTGATGACGACGAGACCGCGACGCTTTGCTTCCTTGGTCGGGCTAGAGGAAGAAGGGGAGGAATGGACTAGGTTCCAGAGATGGGTGATGGAGCTCTGTTTGCCCGAACTGGGAGAGCCGGTGACGAGCGTAGGAACTCGACAGCCAACATTGCTGACGAGCTGAGAAAGGAGAAGGTCGTGGGCTGAGGTTTCAACAAAGGTTTCGGGCTGCGGGCCCGTCGAAGAGGGTGCAGTCGCGTGGGTGGCCGAAATGGAAGCGACCGGGGAGGGAGCTGAGGTGAGGCTGGTAGCGCTAGCGAGGGAGGGAATCAGGCCCTCGCGAAAAGCGAGAGCGCCTGAAACCACGACCACCGTCTTTCCCAGTTCCTCCTGGGTAAGCGATTCGACAGCTTCTTGCGCGCCTCCATCGAGTTCGAATGAGGTACCGAGCGCCTGTCTGCGCTCCTCGCCAGCCCTGGCACCTTCGAGCATCGGCAAAACCCAGGGATCAACACCTTGCCTCCTGACCAGCACTTCGAGCCCGCCCTCCACCAGCCGACTGCTACCCTCAGCTGACTCAAGCTCTTCCCCAAACCCTTCAGGCAAGATATCCTCCGCATCCTTGACGGCAGCAGGATCCGCTCCAAACATCGCCGTATACTCGTCCGCATATTCCTCCTCGTACGGTACAGCCGGCGCAAGGGGCTCGACCTCGTGTCCCGTCGAAGCGGGGAGGCGCCACACCCACTGACGCTTGAGTTCTTCGCCTGTTCCGGCATACAGGCCGAGCCAAGCGCGCACGATGCGCCAGGCGACGAGTCGAGTACCGCGGTGCGGGTGAGATTTCATGAGTTGCTCGACGGCCGGAGGGAGGGACCACCCCGAGATAGAGGGAAGGGAGGGGAGGTGGTGAATCGCCGAGTGCAGGGCGAGGAGAGATGGCAGGAATGCGGCGGAGGAAGGGTCCGCGAGGGGTGGCGAAGCGAGAAGAGGGTGGCGGAGTAAGAGTCGGAAGTAACTGCGACTTCCAGCGTCAAGATATGGTTTGCGCGACAAGAGTAAGACGAGTGCAACGTACGGCATAGCTATATTGCCCAGTAATGGCAAACTCCTGACGAGGGCCGTCCAAACCTTTTCGACAGCGTCCTTTTCTCCCGAGGCTTGTTCGACTCCGGGTTCTCCAGCTCGCCAAGTTCCTTCGTCGCTGAGGCCTAGGAGCTCGACCCATTGTCCGACGAGGGCGGCTGCAACCGGGCGGAAGGTGGACAGAACTGGGATGGTGAGGCTGGGTTCGAGGGCGAGGCGTGCGAGAGTGTCGAGGAGTTGCTTGCGGGTCGCCAAACCGAGTTGCGAAGTAGGGACGGCGAAGGGGAGGTTGTCGGGTAGTTGGTTCGATGGGAGGACGGAGAGAAGGAGGACGAGGTCGGGGAGGGGAATGAGGGGAATCCAATGCTGAGTCGAGTAGGCATCTTTGCGAATCAAGCCGGTCTGAGTCTGGGGGGTAGCAGGCAATACTGCGAGTTGTTGTAGTAGTCTAGCGGTGCGAGTTGCGAGGTTGCTATCGAGAGGGGATGTGTAATGAGGGGTGAGGATCCCCTGCTGGGGCGGAGGTGTATCTACCTCCATAGGAGCTCACTGTCAGATAGACAGAACAAGCTAGCGATAGCAATAAAGGAGACGAGAGGAGGGGAACGCAAGGCGGCGAGGCGAAGAGCGGAGCGGAGCTTGGTCGAGCTCGACGGAATTGCAACCTCGACACGCAACTCGATCTCAGTTGATCAAGCCATACCTAGTCTAGCACGCGTAGAAACACACCAATCAAGCCTATCACCCAGTCTCCTTCCCAGCTGAGACGCTATCAATATCCTCACCTCGACCTTGAGCTCGACTCGGACATTCCCCCCACACAGCCGCCCGACATGTTCACCCTTAGCTTGACCCACACCCTACGCGCTGCACCTTTCCTCGCACGCCGACATGCTTCAACTGATGCTGTCCACCCACTCGTCGCCAGCCTGAGAACCGCCCTCAAAGCCTCAATGCTCGCACGAACTCCGGCAAAGACTCAGGTCATTAAAGTAAGCTCCTCCCCTTGCCCCCGTGTCCGCCCTGCCCTGTTGATTCGTCCTCTGCTTGCTACACAGTCCATCCTCGCCGACATTCAAACCGCCTCCCACTCCGCCGGTTCCTCCCCCTCTCCCCTGAAAACCCTCAATTCAGCCATCTCAAAACGGCTCGACGCCGCCCGAACCTTCCGCTCTGCCACTCCCCCTCGAACAGACCTCGCAGAGCAGTACGAGCAAGAAGCTGAGCAGTTGAAGGAGTTCATGCCCAAAAAGGCGGCGGCGCTGAGCAAGGAACAGTTGGAACAGGTCGTCGAGGAGGTGCTGAGGGAGAACGACATCAAAAGGGCAGTGGGAAAGGACCTTGGACGCATTATCTCGTTGGTCAGGGAGCGCGTAGGGGAGCGCGCAGAAGGGAAAGATGTGTCGGACGCGGTGAGGAGCTTTGAGTTGCCGTGATGAGCTGAAGGCCAGCGATTTGCACGGGACGAGGCTAGCCATGGTCATAGATGAACGGAAAAGCAGTACGCACCGCTCTCCTCTACAGTACCCTTCTCTGTTTCATCTATCCAGAGTCTGCTGTTCTTGCGAGTAGGCCTGCACTACTGCCTTTGTCGGCAGCTCCCGCAATCTTCAGGGCTAGCTTGCCTGACCGGCTTCTTGCGCTCCTTTGTCTTGAGCAGTACAGCTACCCGGATGCCGTCGCTGTGTATGGCATCAGCTTTTTGGCGCCGACATTGATTTGCTGGCCCCTGATGGCTCGTACAACTCACACGGACCTCTCCTGTCGACCCGGGCAGAGTGGCCAAACCCGCCCTCGAGCGTCTCCAGCGACAACGGCAACAAATGGCCTTTGAGAAGGTCCACCTCATTCCTCTTGCCACTGCCTAGCCGGCTCTGAGGCCGGCGAGTCTGGGCGAGTGGCAGTAGCGACGCTGGCACAAGCTATCCATGGGGCGAACAATGCGGCAACCGTGGTGGAGCTGCAAATCCCGCCGCCACATTCACAAGAGACGGAAGGGAAGAAAAGTCCCGCCTCGCACCCCACTTTTTTTCACCCCCACGCTCCATTGGTCCGCACTCACAAAGCTTGTCAATTTTCGCTTGTGCTCTGGTCGATCTCATCCAATCACTCTACAAACACAACGCGAACGATGGTGAGCTCTCCATCCAGATATTGGGCCCGCTCTATGTCGCGCACTCGCTGATGCTGACCTCGTTGTCCGGAACTTGGTCGTCCTTGACTTTCCTCGACTTTCTAGCCCAACGTACAGTATAGCAAGCTCTCTCGAGCCAAGGGGGACACGAGTAAAGCGGAAGGTAGGCCAGACAAGATTGACCGACCGAGCTGGTACGCGCTCTATCGCCTTTTCCTGTCCTTTCCTTGCCTTCCTCCTCTTTTCTCCCCTCGAAAAGAGTCGCCGAGCGTGAGCGCTCATATGCCTCCCGCGCTCGGTAGGTTCGGCTCCTCGCTCGACCCTGCACTAGCTATCTCGACCGAACCCCTCGAAGGACAAGAATTCAAACCCGCGGTAGGAACGGTCAAAACTGAAAAACGAGCTGTGACTTACCCTCCTGGAATGGGAAAGGAGGTTTTTGAACGGGCTATTGCTGATTTGAGGAAGAGATTGGGAGGGAAGGAGGAGTGGGTTGTGGTGAATGATGTGCCCTTGAATGATGGGAATTATTGTTGGTCTCCGGTTTTTCTTTTCTCTTCTAGTCCTATATCTGTTCTCTCTTGCTGACAACATGAGGTTGGGTTGCGCGCAGATCACCCCTCTCTCTCGCACGACTCCTATGCCGTCGTCGCCGAGGATTACTTTGTCCCCTCGGCGGTCGCCTACCCCGGCTCGACGGAGGATGTACAAACGATTGTTCGATGGGCCAATGACTACAAGTTCCCCTTGTGGCCTGTGTCGATTGGACGCAACTTGGGTGAGTTGATGCCGCTCAGGGTTCGCTGACGCCCGATAGAAACAGTAGCTGACAGGCTTTATATGCGATTGACAGGTTATGGTGGTGCCGCTCCTCGTGTACCCGTATGTTGTCTCTCACATACCGAGGCCTGTCTGAGCCTTATGTCCAGCAGCCTCCTGATTGCGATCTTGCATGGGACTTACAGGGTTCCCTCCTGATCAACCTCGGCGCCCGAATGAACAGAGTCCTCAACGTGGACCCCAAAGCCGCCAACTGTCTTCTCGAACCCGGAGTCACCTACATCGACCTGTACGAAGAGTTGAAACGTCGAGGGCTGGGCGATCAGCTGTGGATTGATGTGCCGGATTTGGGTGGGGGCAGTGTCCTTGGAAACGCGTTGGAGAGGGGAGTAGGGTATACGCCTTGTGAGTTTTCTTGTCCGCTTCCTCGTCGCTCTTAATCAGCACTGAGACTTCAATTTGTTCTATGTCCCTTAGATGGCGACCACTGGGCCCAGCATTGCGGTATGGAAGTCGTCCTACCGAATGGCGAAGTTGTCCTGCTCGGCATGGACTCGATGCCAAACAGCAAAACCGGTCAATGCTTCCAGTACGGGTTCGGACCTTACCTCGATGGCATGTTTACGCAGTCCAACCTAGGAATCGTCACGGTTAGTCTGGGTTCTCTGGTCTCGAGATGCCGTTCGTCTTCGTACTCACTCGTTCGATTGTTACAATGCGCAGAAAATGGGCATGTTCTTGATGCCAAACCCGGGAGGTATCTTGCCTTTCATGATGTGCGTTCCTTTGTGCAATAAGCCGGAGGGTATACAGAACGAGTCGCAGGACAGCATACTTACGAACCTTGCGATGTCTCTCTCCTGCTGTGATGGATCTCGCAGTTCCTTCATGCACAAAGACGACCTCGAAGCGGCTGTCGACACTCTTCAGCCGATGATGGCTAGCCGTCTACTCGGCAACATCCCTTCCCTGCGTCTCGGTCAGTGACCTGTCGTCTCCCTCGGCCTGTATTTGCTGCTAACTCGGAGCTGCTGCCACACTCAGGTGTCTGGGACGCTGCTACATACGCCTCGAAAGACGAGTACTGGCCTGACAACAAGGGCAGGGTTCTCACCGACGAAGTCGAGCAGGCGATTCTCAAGAAGACTGACCTCGGGTACTGGGTAGGCCAACGTCCTTCCAGTTTTGCTTGACTACACTCGAGCTGGTCCGGCGCGCTTACTCGCTACAACGTCCTCAGGTCTTCTACGGCGCTCTCTACGGTCCAGATGAGATCACCAAGCCCCAATGGGAGACGGTCAAGAGCAAATTCTCCCATATCAAGGACGTCCGCTTCCAGCTGAGGGAAGACGTGCCCGAGAACTCCTAGTACGCATACGTTATCGCTTCGATCGTCCTTTCCCACGACTGACCAGCGCTGTATCGCCCAGTCTACACGACCGAGCCGCCGTCTTTGCCGGCGTTCCGACTTTCCGCGAATTGGCCTGGCACCAGTGGATCCCCAATGCCGGCGAGCTCTTCTTTGCTCCCATCTCGGGCGTCAGCGGTAGCGACGCCGTGGCCCAAGTCAAGCTGTGCAAGGAGATCACCAAGAAGCATGGGTTTGATTACCTCGGCACGTTCTATATCGCTCAAAGGGAGTCGCATCATATCGTTACGGTGCGTTGTGCTCGTGTTCCGGTCTGTTCCCGGGATGAGGCAGACATTGAGGGAGGAGGCCTGACCTTCTCAACTCCGCCTTCCTCTCCTCGCAGATCCTCTTCGACCGCGCCAAGCCTGACGAGCGAGTCCGCGCCGAGAAGTGCATCCGCGAGGTACGTCTGCTACCCCGCTCCCGAATGCGCAGACTGAGCTGACTACTCGTGCCCCCCGATCGCGAAAAAAAAAACCCCGGCAGCTCATCTCCACTCATGCCAAGATTGGCTATGGGGAGTATCGCTCCCACATTGCTACGGCTGATCAGATCCTATCCACGTATGGGGCCAACAACGATGCGTTTCGCCGTTTGAACGAGACGATCAAGGTGCGTTTTTCTCCTTCTTCCTGTTCTCCCAACTCCTTTCCTCCTCCCTGCATCTCCACGTTGAGATGCCCCTCGCCAGTGGTCTCGCCTTCTCCAATCAAGACTTCATGCTCACCTTACGCATACGAACTTGACAGGACGCCCTCGACCCGAACGGGATCTTACAGCCTGGCCGTTCCGGGATCTGGCCCCGTGCGTACCGAGGGAAAGGGTGGGAGATTGACGGAGTCAGTCCATTGAAGCAGGTCAGGCCAGAGGCTGGTAAACTCTGAGCAGTATCAGGGCCTGAGGGAGCTTGTGCGATGAGGGTTGACAAGGGTTTTCTTGCTGTGTCATGTTGTCCGGCTTAGTACCGCCTGGGCGTATTGTGTTTAGGCAGTCAGTTCGGGATCAATTACCGTGACAACGAGCTGACTTGGGAGAGACAGAGGTCGCGGTGAAAGCAAAAAGCGACCCAACCCAGAAGAAAACGCACAGGAGGCGATGAGGAATCCTGCGTCGTCTTGCGCTCTCCATTTCCGCCTTTTCGCTGTCACCGCTGTTCGTTTCTTTGGCACACTGACCTTTCTTGCTGCAGCTTCTGCAAGTCAACAAAGACGGAAGCGTCTTCCTTGCAGTCCTACCAGGAACGTCCGACTCGCGGTGCGTTCTCTCATTCTAGCCTTTAAGTCATCTCTTGACTCATCTTTTGTCTCGGTCTGTCAGTACGAATCCCGCATCTTACCTGATTCGCCTCGATCCACCCAGCCCGAGATCTCCACCTTGTCGAAGAGCGAGGAAAGGGACCCTGAAGGGGCGAGAGAGCTTGCAAAGGACGAGGAAGCGAGGCCGAGGTGGGTGGAGAAGGTGAAGGAGATGGCCAGAAAGACGGGAGAAGAGGAGTTGGAGAGTGAGAATGAGAGTGAAGGGGATGGGAGTGAGGAGGGGGAAGGGAAAGGGGGTCACGGCAAGGGCGAAGAATGATAGCAGCGCGAGCAGTAAAGGAAACGCTTGAGCCATCGAAGTGCACTCTGAGGACGGTGAGCGGACCCGAAGCGACGGGAAAAGCTGAATCGGCTACTGCATCGTCATTGTCGTAGACAGGGATTGCATTGAACAACAACGGTCCGCGCGGGTAAATGTGCACATTGTAGGGTATACGAGAGGACGACGTCCAGTCGGTTCTAGCCCAGCAGAATCCGGAAGCCCATGATGACGCAGGCGAGGGCGACGTAGGGTGATAACCGTTCGCCTGGATGAAAAAAAAGGTCAGAGGCTCTTCAGCTTAAGCGCTGCATCTTGTGGCTGGGGTTGAACAGGTGGACAGGCTCAAGAGAACAGCGACAACGCACCGATGCGTGCAAATTGGAAGAAGATGCCCAAGAACCTGCAGACGAGAGAAGGGAGGGAAAGTCAGCGGTACGGTTCCGTAAATCTCTGAGTGGACGAGGGAGAGCTTTGTTGCTAGTATGGCACTAGGGCATCAGGTCGGCAGTCAGTCGCAAAGCTGTGCACCTTGACCTCCGCGGAGGCGGAATCGCTTCTCGCCTGCTCACGTTCCCGCTCACCTGGCTCGCGTGCAGCACACTTGCGGACTGCTGAGACCTCTGTGAGTACCTCCGCCTATCCTCCCTTGCGAGCGCAACTGACATTCGTTTATTCCCCCTCTATCAACGCCTCCTCTCGCTTTACCCGGCACCTCCGCCGTCGCTGCCATCGCACCACTGATCATACACGCTTGCGCCGCTGCCGCGAGGTTCAACAGCACCCGACATGTCCACGTTCAAGCCTGATCAAGTCCGGACACGGCATTGCTGCTTTTGCATTCCCGCCAAAGCGGCAGTCATGATCCTTTCTCTCATTACCGCCACATTCGCAGCTATGCACGGCATCAATGCCGTGATTCGTCTGTTCTGTAAGTCCGTATCCCGCTCATTCTGTCCCGTCCAGGGTATACCTCCGGAATTCATGTTTTTCTGGTTTCCTTCCCTTCCCTTTTTCCTCGTCGGGTCTTGGATGCGAATCTCGCAGCTGGAGATTCCGTCGACGGGTGGTCCATTTGGCTTTGTATGGCTCAGATAGTGCTGTGGTTCTCGCTGGTGGTCATCGCGTTGTATGGTACGTCCTGACCAGTCTCCCATATCGCCCGGACCGCGACGCTGACTAGGTTCCCTTCTGCATGAAGGCTGGTCCGGGTGCATCATGCAGAAGAGGGAATGGGTGGACTGGTTCTACGAGCTCGTATGGGTACGTCGTGTCTCGCCTCGAGCTCTGCCTTACCAAGTCGTTTCTGCCGATCTCACCCATTTACCTTCGCCTGGCTGGCCCGGCCTGGTCATGTCTCCTTCGTACTCCCTCACGTTTAGTGGCACCTGTGGCTCAACGTCATTTTCGGATTACAAGCCCTCGTCCTTCTCAACCTTCCTTCAGCAAAACAAGTCGCCACCGCTATCTGGTTCGTCCCGTTCCCTCACTGTTTTTCGATTGCCAGCATCTCCAAGAACATAGCTTGCTGACGCTTATGCACCGACCGCGATGTACAGCCTTCGCACAACGCTCCAAGCCCAGGGGTGGGCGGAAAACCTCGGAGACCCCGAACCCGCCCTCGGCGCCCTCGCCTTTGCCAGTGAAGCCTGTTTCTCGCAGATCAAGTATGCGCTGCTGATGCTCGACTTCGTAAGTCCCCAGCCTTCTTCCCCTTCTCCCTCTTCGACCCACAACGCCCCGCTTTTTCTTTTCCGCCGCTGACAAACCTGTTCTCGCTCGTTGTACCTGCGTCTTTTTCTTCCGATTCGACGCAGGCCTGGGTCATTGCCATCCTCGTGGAGCTCTACCTCGTCCTCGTCATTGGTCACTACCTCGACCAACTCGCCGACTACGAGGCCGCTGTCGATTTCGGCGTCGACATCGAGTCTGCGAACCCTCCGTTCCGATTCTCAGAAGTCGAGCAGAACCCGCTGATCCAAGCTCAGTTGCGGAAGTCGAGTAAGCGGTACTAAGTGGTATTGCTGAGCAGTCAGGATTGGCGCTTTAAACTGAGAAGGCTAGCCATTTCGAGGTTTTCTCTTTCTCCGTTATCTAGCATCACCGTATTGAGCTGTAGTGGACACGTTCTCTCTCAGGATATGGAGAGGCCGAGTTGGCATCTCCGGCGAAGAGCAAACAGCGGTACCTATATATCGACAACACATGCAAGAGTCCGAAATTGTTGGCGAAGGAAGAAAGGGTATGAGGGATCCCGCCAATGTCCCGACAGAGCCAAGCCGGAAGAGAGGCAGAGGTATACACATCGTGATTGAAGTCAAGAAGAGGGGGGGGGAGGGCTTGTCAAGAAAAGGGGTGTTGGGAGTTCCTCATCGATCACCTTCCGCCGCACTCGCAACCTTGGCTATGGCTGCCTTACTCCTATACACCCCTGCGACCGGATCCCATCCTCCGCAAGCCCCGCGCGCCGCATCCCCATAAACGATATCCTCGAGTTTTGTCCCGTCCATCGGGAAAGACTTGCGGGTCGATCGACCGCCGCCGGTCGGTACAGCAGGAGGTGCAGAAGCCGAGGCGGTCCGATGGCGTGTGGATCCGGTCGATAGGGAGTTCGATGCGGAATCGCCCATTGCTGGCGAAGCCGCCTTTGCGGCTTTTGCTGCGGAGACGTACCTCCCCAGCTTTGGATCCCATCCTCCAGCAGCGCTACGCGCAGCCTCTCCATAGACGAGGTCGGCGATGGTACCAGAGAGCGGGAAGGACTGGCGAGTCGAGCGACTGCTAGAAGGGGCCGATGCGCTGCCACTACCGCTCGCGCTGGCGACGGGCGCGGCCGGTGACGAGACGCGTCTGCTAGCGGTAGAGGCGGAGGCTGAGCGTTTGGCGAGAGGAAGAGGATGAGGTGGGCCACCGGAAGAAGACGCCGAAGAAGCGTTCGAGGCAGAGACGTCTGAATGCGAAAAAAAGTCAGTCGGGCCTGCGAGACGCAAGGAAAAGATCGCACGCACAAGCCTTCTTAACTGGGTCATACCCACCACTCGCGGCCAGGATCTCAGGAGAGTAGATCAAGTCGCGAAGAGGCTGAGCAATCGGGAACGACTTACGGGTGGACCGCACGCCTTCAGGCAGAGCGACACGGGCGGCGCTGGGACTTGGAGACGCGGTGGCGGGAGGCGCTGAGGAGCGGGCAGGGAACGCGGCTTTGGACGACGATGTCATGGGGGTGGTTGCGGGAGAATGGGAGAGTCGGCTGCGCTTCGTCGGGACAGAGCCCTTGTGTCGTGCTGAAGTGAGGGGCTTGACGGATGGTGGTAGCTGGGGTGTCGCCACCGGAGAAGCAGGAGGCGTAGGTCGCGGGGGAGGCCGTGGGTCGTTCGAAGGCGCACGCAGCGCTTCGAGCTTCGAGATGTCTGGACAAGGAGAACAATCAGAACCTTCTGGAAGAGTAGACGCATACGAATGTGCTCACATCGACCTTTCGCGAAGTCGAATCCTCCCGTTGCGGCCAACGCCTCGGGAGCGTAGAGAACGTCTTCGAGCTTTCCCGGTAAAGGCTGTGAGCGAGTTCTTCGCATCTCAGGTTGGGGTGAGCCCGGGCCAGTCGAAGTCGTACTACCGGCAGCAGAGCGGGCAGCAACAGCGTTGCGCGTGCGAGGCGCGCTCGCAGAGGCGACATTCGAAGATGTCGCCTCGACAGGCGCCGCCGAGGTGCGCGCCTTCTTGCTCGCCGGCTTGGAAGATGACAGTGCTACCACCACTGCCGGAAGAGGAGAAGGAAGCTTCGGTTGACGACGAGTCGAACGGGGGTTAAGCGAAGGTGGTGGACTAGGTTGCGAAGCCTCTGAGATGCGTTTCCGCTTACCTCTTTTGATCGAGTCTTCGCTGCTGGACAGCGCGCCAACGGGGATGGACGAGTCTGTGCTATTTGATGTGACGGAGGACTCATCGCGAGGTGCGCTTGGAGCTGGGGAGGTAGAGGTTGAGGTGAGGGCAGGCGTGAGGGCGGGAGTGAGGGAGATTCTGCTTCGATGTATGAAGTATCAGCCGAGTAGACGGAAGACCAAGTAAGAAGTTACGAACGGGCCAGAGAGCAGCATCAACAGAGCCGCAGCCACATCTTCCGGATCGGTCGCGGCGGCATGCTCCTCCTCAGCAAGCGCCGCGTCGACTTTTCCCGCCTTCTCATCCAGCTTCAGCTTCTCTTGCTCTTCCTCCAAGTCCATCTTATCGACCGGCAACCGTTTTCGCCTTTCTCCGTCCCGTTCGTCCTCCCCGCCGCCATCCCCGCCACCACCACTACCACCTCCTCCTCCTCCACTACTACCACCTCCCGAACCGCCTGCGCCTCCCGATTCGACTGTTGAATCGTTCGTTTCACCCCCTTCTCCGCTGGAAGGGGCTATCCGAAATCCTGCTGTCCCGCAGCCGAAGAGGCGCTTCCTTCTCCTCCTCCTCCTTCTGCCGCGTTCGATCCTGATCCCGACCCAGATGCCTCGCCCGCGGATGCAGCAGCTGCAGAATAGAAGCTAGGCGTAGCGATAGATCGATGAGGACTGCGTCGTGTGGGCGTCGGAGCCGTATCATCAGCATCAGCACCGTCGGTTTTTTCACCCTCACGTGAAGCGCGTCGGACCGGGACCAGGACGATCGAGTCTTCCACTTCTTCCGGATCTTTACAGCTGGCGTCGACGGTCAGTTTAGGAGAAAGGGGCGGTTCGGCGGGCGTCGAGGTCGAGTTTCCTACTTCGGCTGTACAGGCTGAGACTGAACGGGATGAGCGAGGAGGCCGGGCATAGGAGGTAGAGGTGAGGGCGACGCTCGCAGTCGGTGCGCTGGAAGACAGAGGGTGAAGACCTGGCATACTGAAAGGAAGGGCGTCTTCAACCACGGACAGGCGAGAGGAAGATCGTGCGGGGGAAGCGTTTCGTGGCGAGGCGTTTCGGGGTGAAAGAAGTGCTGCCACCTCAGCGGCTTCTTCCGCACTATCCTCCTCACTAGCCTCGGTCAACTCGCTCTCCGGAATCGGGGCTTCGACTAGCTCCGTCTCTTCGCTTTCCTCGAGCGAGCTGAGATCCGAGTCGTCCCCGGCTTCTTTCTCGCCCATGGCCTGACGGAGCTTGGCGAACGTGCGATCCCGCGCACTGGCACTGCCTCCAGCGACCCGTTTCGAGCTCCGTTCGCCCAGGCGAACCGTCTTGAGCTGCACCAAGCTCTGGCGAGGTCTCTTCGGCTTAGGCGGACCAGGCTCGCTCACCTTCGCCTTGCCCTTCCCCTTGGGCTGAGGAGAATCCGTCACGCTACGCTTGCGTTTCAGGCTGACGGTCGAAGGAGCCGACGCAGAACGGCTCAAGCTCGCCGCTGGTTTCGGCTTGGGTTCCTCCTCTTCGCAATCTATCGGGCCGACGTAAGTCGCCTTTCTCCTCCTGTAGTCCCAGTCGTACTGATCCAAGTAACCGGGAGGCGGCTTGAGCTTCGGCTGAATAACTGTTCGAGGTTGACCGCGCAAGGCGTCGATGGGGGATACTCGAGATGGGGCGACACGGGAGGGCGTGGTGCGAGATGAAGCGCGACGGGGGGAGCTCGAAGAGGACGAGGCGTCGGTGGACAAGGAGGAAAGGGAGGAAGAGCGCGAAAGGCCGGTTCGCAGTGAACGCTGGGCGGTCAAAGAGTGCCCGCTGCCCGAGGCCACCGGTAGGGCTTGACCATTCTCGTTGTAGTTGATAGCGAGAGTAGCGCGGGAAGAGCGGCGAGAAGGAGGTGGCGGAGGAGAAGAGGCGCGTCGAGCTGATGTTTTGGTAGGTTTGGGCGGAGGCGGGGCGAAGGCGCCTTTCTCGAGTCTGCAGAGGCTCCGGTCAGTATACGCGGTGATAAAAGCGGGACAAAGGAGGACGAACTGCTCGCAAGTCGCGCAGAGGCAGGCCGCATTGTCGTGATCAAAGTAATGCTCGCCTGCCAGGCATGAAAGCATGAGTGGAAGCGAGTCTAGTGCAGTAGCAGAGGGCGCTTACCGTAGTGAGTGAATAGCTCCTCATCCGCCGCAATGTCCTCGAGAACTTTGAACGACATATTCGCCCCAACAAGCTGGAACTCGACGTTGTTCCGACAGTCGTGGTTGGTGAAGCGGGCCGGTCCCAGCAAGAGGCAGAAGCACTGCTTGCGCTGACTCCACAGCACCGAGAACTCGCTGCGCCCGTTCTCGCCCCGAAGCTCGTCGTCCTGTTCATCCGTCAAATCCGCAACTCCACCTCGGAGGTTGACCACTTCGCCCTTCCTGAATGACCTAGTCGCAAAAACTCCGACCTCGATAAAAGACGAAGGATCCTTCTTGCTCGACGCGGCAATCTCACCCGCTTTCCGGTTCCTCCGCTGCGCCCCTTTGAATTTGCCCGTCGCGAACGGGTTCTTGTACCGATCCGTTTCGTGAAAGGCGATGCCAGAGTCGGGTCGGAGGGCCATGATGTAGCGCTTGGCGTGGTTGGAGAAGAGGGGTTCGTCGTCCCACTTCTTGTTGAAAGCGCGGACGGAGGGGAACTGAAGGAGCGTGTCGAGAGCGGTGTGAACGGGTAGGGATCCTTCGCGGAGCTGCCAGGGAGGGTTGTTGAAAAAGGTCAGCATGATAAGACTGTGTTAGAGGATGAAGGTGAGCTGGAAACGTCAGCTCAAGGGGTCGATTCGGTCCCCACGCCGGCGCCTCCCCAAACCAGCCTCCCCTTTCTCGCCCGCCGAAGTCACCGATGACCTCGCAGGCTACCCAACAATTATCACGATGGCCTAGGGAGCGAGAGACGCGCTTAGCTCACCTCTTGCACCAGATCCCGAGCATCCTCAACCTCTTTATCCTCAAACCTTGTCAATCGGGTGTAGAGGTTGATCTTGCCCGTACTTCTCCCGTCCAGCTTGGGTTGCTCAAAGATTGCATAATCGAGAAGGAGGCGTCTGTAGGTGCATACAATCAGCTCTGGCTTTGTAACAAGCAGGAAAAGGGACAAGTACTGACGTGAGGAGGTCGTCCGCCGAGCTCAAGAACTCCATGGAGGCTTGGGCGTTGGTGAAGTTGGATGTCGACATGGTATTGACTCGCCTGAGCGGACAATGTCGCTTCCAAGAGAAGTGCAAGAGGTGGAAATCAGAAAGTTGGTCGAAAACACGAAGGGTCGAAGTCGAGTCGAGATCAAGACTGGGAACGAGAGAGGAGAGGGCAAGGAGAGGGGAACCGAGTCCCCAGAGGAGAAGATCAAGGTGTACGCGATCGCCGCAAGCGCTGGTGAGGGTTGAGTAGAATTTGCAGGAATACGAATGAGCAAGAAATCCAATTGACCGAATCGGCGAGCCTCACCCTATAGACTTAGTACCTCTGCTCTATGTACCTCAGCACCCCTTGTGTGATCATAGATGAGGAATTGCAGGGAGATATCAACAAGCAGGCTGCACAACCACAACAAGCATCTCGACAACATGTTTTCTTTTTTCCCTTCCCTCTTCCTTTCCCTTTCCCTCCAGCACCATACAGGCGACTCCTTTCTCAGTCTTTCAGATTCGGCAACAGCTTCGTAACGACGCCCAAGGCCTGCCAGCGAACGACGGAAGTGTCAGAGCTGGAAGGGGAAGAGAGGGAAGGATGACGAAGCTGAAAACCTCACCTTTGTCCTTCCCTCCCTGAACAAGAACCGATCTCCAACATGCACATACTCACTCCCTTTCACAAACTTGAACCTCATCACCGCCCGGTCCCCCGTCCTGACCGCTTGCTTTTCGAGGATCTCCTCAATCTGGACGGTTTGTCGGACCGAACCGATGTGTAGCATGGCTTGGTAGCGAGTTGTGATGGTTCTGCGAAAACCCCGCCGTCAGAGCTACAGATTTTGTGAAAGACAAGGAAGGAAGTCAAAGGGGAAAACGCACGTATTGTGGTATAAGATCAGACATTGCCCCTCGAACCTCCTCGTTGCCTGGGGCGGCACCTCCCCTCGTTCTACCAGTACCATGCCCTTTCTGACTTGTACTCGCTTGATACGCTTGAGCGCAATGGTCACGGCTTGACCGGCTTCGGCGTACTCGACGTCGGCTCGCTTGCGTTGTATTGACTTGACGGCCACGGGGATAAAGGCGTTGACGGAGTCGGGACCGAGGAGGACGGTATCGTTGGCACGGACGGAGCCAGACCTAGCAGCACAGCAAAGTCAGGACGGGACGTGCGAGAGATAGACGAGAAAGCACACATGATCACACCGGAAAGAACGGTTCCGACCTGCCAGGAGAAAAGGGTCAGCGTCAGATCACGGATAGGCAGGTGTATGAAGCAACAACGTACGAAGGGAACCGAGTAAACTTCACTGCAAGCGAACTCGAAAGGTGCATGGACAGGGTACTCGTCCGCGTTGGGTAGAGGCCTGACCACGTTGAGGAAAGTCTTGAGCAATCCTAATCCTTCGCCGGTCAGATTGGAGACGCGGAAGATGGGGCAAGCCTTCTCGGCTGCGAAAGAGGTGGCGAGCTCGCAGGCCATGCCAGAGTCGTTGACAAAGACGGGCTTCTTTCGACAGCCGGGAGAACGAAGAATCTTGACGAGCTGCTTGATCGTCTGCTCGTACACTGGGGCTGGTGTCATATCGACCTTCGAGTCGGAAACATCGCGTCAGCGTGCTTTCGCCCTCGCTCGGGCTGGCATACAGACGAGGCCGAGGAAACAGGACGCAAGGAGTAAAGCTGACCTTGGTTACGACCACAACTACCGGCAGCGAGAGGGCGAGGGCAACGGACAGATGTTCCTGCAAGTGGTCAGGTCAGCGGCGATGCGCAGAGAGTTACACCATGCCGAGGAGGAGTCGCACCTTGGACATGCCAATCAGACCAGCGTTTGCACCAACGATGAGCATGACGAGGTCAGGCTGCGTGCCAGTCAAGCCGGCGAGAGTGGTCTTGAGGTAGCCTGTCCGCGCATCGCCGTCAGCAACGACAGCAAGTGATGGAGCGATGAGACTACGCACGCTCGTGACCTGCTAGATCCGTGAAAGACACCACCTTTGCCGCCTTGGCCGCAATCGCCTCCCACGCCGCCGCTTGCTTCTGATGTTCTTCCGGCATGATCGCCTCACCCGCTGGCGTGAACCCCAAAATTTCGTTGCCAGCGGACGATGTCCTGCCAGTCTCGACTTCGTGCTTGTGGCGGAAGAGCGAAACGCGCGCCTTACCACGACCATCGTCGAGGTGTCCGCGTGTGAGGACACCGAGAAGCGAAGACTTGCCGGCGTCGACGTTTCCGACGACAGCTACTCGGGTTTCAAGGAGTTGTTCCGCTCCGTCTGGTTTTCTGCGCACGAGGAATCGGAGTCCTCGAGCTCGCCACCTCTGGTCCGTCTCAACATCGTTCACTGCGCTTGCAGTCTGGGTAAGCTTGACGCTGTCATCCTGCTTAAGGCGACCTTCGGTGTCGAAAGGGTTTTGTAGGAGCGTGACCTCCGCGTTCAGGCTCGAGGCGGTTTGGCGGAAAGTGGTGAGGATCGCCTCGACTTGTGACAGACTGAGGACAGTCTCCTCGCTCGAGAGGGGGAGCTTCGCATCAGGAGCGTCGAATAGGGCATTTAGAGTGGCGCTGTGGAGGTTGGAGGAAAAGAGCTGAACTACGAGCTCGCCATGTCGCCGTTCGAGAGCGCGGTCGAGTAGAGTCGATATTGTCCGAACATCCTTGTCGGTAGGGTTCGATAGTCGCTCCTGTGAATATTGACCTCGGTAAGCGCCAGCACCTCAAACAGCCGGGAGGGAGAAAACGCACGAGGATAGTCCGACCATCGTCCTGTCCCGCTCCGTCTTCTACCGCGAGGCCCTCGACTCCTTCCTCTAGCTCAGCCGTTCCATCTCCCGCGAGGACTCTTCGCCCTTCAGCATGCTTCCTTGCGACCTCGTCTTGGAAGCTTCGGAGTGAAGGCCTATCTGCCTCATCCCGTGATGGATGTCCGAGAGCACGCTTGTCGAACCGATCAGTCGCCATGGCTCGAGTCTGGTAAGCGACCTTGTGGAGCTATGCGCGAGGCTGAGTCGGCTAGTGGCGGACAGATGGGGAGGACCTCGTGTGTGGGGGAGAACAGCGAATGCGGCTCGTAGGATGACGATAGCTGTGGGATCAACTTGCTGTGATTCAGTGATCCTCTCTGACGGTAGTCGATAGCTGTCCAGATGAGAGAGCCGTGTGAAGACGCTTGAGAAGGTCGACGAGCGAGGTCGAGTCGATTCGGGGTCGTTTTTTGACTCCAGTACATCTCCTGTTGATGCCTGACTCGCTTGAGTAGGACCACTCATTGCCCCCAAGCCCCTAGCAGCCCCTGTTCGCCTGCGCTTCGAACCGCCGACGTTCCCGCCTGCTCCGGCCACCCTCCTCGATCCCGGCCGTAAAATTCCGCACCGCTTCTTGCTTCCTTCCTTCCTTCCTTCCTTCCTTCCTTCCCTTGTTGTCGGATTACTGCTAGCTTGCCACTGTTACCCAAGCGTCGTATCATACTTTGCTTCGTATCACCTTGAACCTCCTTCGCCCCGCTTTTGGCTTACTTAGCCCTTCATGGCTACTCTGCCCACCCCAACCGCTCCGCTTCCCTCCCTTCTCAGCCTCAAGGACTTTGAGCTATCAGCCGAAGAGACGTTGAAGCCCAAGGTCCGTCTACCCTCCTTCCTGTCCCTTTGTTCTCCCTTTCCCATTAACGCTTTTTCTCCTCCTCAGACTTGGGCCTACTATTCCTCCGTAGCCGACGATGGTCAAACCGCCCGAGAAGGTCTCGAACTGTGGGACGAAGTGCGATTCCGACCTCGAGTGCTGAGGGATGTCAGTGGGGAGGTTGACCTCGAAACGGAGGTTGCTGGATGCCAAATGGATATGCCGGTCATGATCTCGCCGGCTGCCATGGGTAGTGAGCTGGTCTTCGCCTACTCTGCGTAACTGTGCTGATGCTTTGTTCGTGCAGAGCTGGCTCACAAAGATGGCGAACTTTGCCTCGTCAAAGGCGCGGGAAAAACGGGCATCATCTACTGCGTGCGCACGCTCGCCCTCTCTCGGATATCTACCCGTCGCGTACTTACCTCTCCTGTGACTGCCTCCAGCCCTCGAACCACGCCTCGGTCTCGCACCGGGACCTATCAGCCGCTGCCCTTCCCTCTCAAACGCTCTTCTTCCAACTGTATGTCCATCGAGAGCGGTGGCGTTCCGAAAAGCAACTCGCAGACGCGAAACAGCTGGGATACAAGGCCGTCGTCGTCACCGTGGACGTGCCTGTACCGGGTAATCGAGAATTAGATCTGAGGACGGGGTTGGATGCGAATGCGGTAGAGTTGCAGGGGCCCGGGTTGGAGGTGGGAGAGAAGGCATTGGCCGTGGCGGCTACTTCTGCGTGCGTCTGGTTATCTTTCCTGTCGCTTTTCCAAGCCGTCTTGCGTTTTGTCTGCGTGGCCCTCTTCTTTCTTTTCTCATCCCGTCTTCCCACACTGCTCACCATCTCCTTCCTGCGCACCACATCCCTGTCCTCTCCATCGCCTGCATCACACAGAACGATTGACGCCTCTCTGAGCTGGAAGGACCTAGACTGGATAAAGAGAGCCTCAGGCGGCCTTCCCATATTACTCAAGGGCATACATACCTACGAAGATGCTCTCCTAGCTTATGAGCATGGCATGGCGGGGATCTATGTCTCCAATCACGGTGGGAGGTGAGTGCTTTTCCGTTTTCTGTCCGAGTCTTGCGGGAACTGAAAGTCCTCAACGCTTCTCGCCGGTGGTGGGTTTCTCTCTCTTTACAGGCAGGTCAACACGTGCGTCTGCTCTACCCTTTTCGTCCAGAAAGCCGTCTTGACCGCTTTCAAAGCGCGAGCCGCATTTCAGAGGCGAAATTCCAAAAGTACTGACCTTCCCAATCCATCGTCCCCTTGCCCCCTGCACTTCCTCTGACTCGCAGCGCCCCCACTCCTCTCGAGATCCTCCTCTCACTCTCCCAGCACGCCCCACTCCTCCTCCACAACCCAACCTTCGCCATCATCCTCGATGGATCCATCCGTCGCGGTGCCGACCTCTTGAAAGCTCTGTGCCTCGGAGCCACAGCTGTCAGCCTCGGGAGACCTTTCATGTACTCGTTGACTTATGGCGAAGAGGGGGTCGAGAGAGTGGCGAGGATTTTGGAGGATGAGGTGAGAAGGGGATGTAGGTTGTTGGGCGTGAGGAGCGTAAAAGAGCTTAGAAGAGAGATGGTTAATACGAGGAGGGTCGAGAGGCGGATTTGGGGTGGGGGGAGCATGTTGTAGCGTCGAGGTTTGGGAAGGCGGCGCCTGGATCAGGTCTTCTGTCGGCCAGGAGAATTTCACGTATGGGTCGGGAGGTCCGCAACGATAGCTCCAGGAGAAAGGTTCGAGAACCAACTGCCGAGTGTCGATGTCGTGCACAAGAGAAGGTGGGGGCTCGTCGGGGTCAAACGCGAAACCCCCGGAGGAAACGGCCCCCAGAACCGCAATGAGAATTCGGTAGCAAAGCCTCAGCTAAGGACGACGGGCGCAGCCGCCAGAGCCAAGTAGCCTGCCCAAGCCTGAGAGAATCTGCAATGCAAAGCGCAAATTTCATGGTCAGTCCAGGTCACTCGGTAGTGTCACGGGCTGTAGAGCGAGGGAGCCAGAAGTCCACGCACTCTATTCCGCTCGACGCAATCCCGCTCCAAGCTTTTGTGCCTACCGCTGCGGTCTGCAGGTTGAGGGTATTGTACACTGTGCGGGACGGTAGGAACGTTAGTAAGTGTGACCGACGCGATCAAAGGATGAAAAAAGGAAGACGAGGTGAGAAGTAACGTGCGCGCGAAAAGCCCCTCGGCAGACACCTTGACCCTCTCCCACCTCAGCTTCCCAAGCTCTTCCCGATACCCCTGCATATGTTTCCGTTCTCGCCGAACCTCTTCTCGCAACCTTTTCTCCTCCGTCATCCTGTCCTCGTCTCCTCTTATCACCTTGTCCACGTCCTGATTGCTCTTGATACCCTCCCAAAACTCCAGCTCCTCCAATCTTTGATCCGCCTCGACCGCTCTCCTCCTCGCTCCCCTTCCCAATTCAAAGAGCTCCCGTCTGCGCTTCGCTACCTGCCCTATCCCCGCAGCAGCTGAGCACAGCGCCGCCAAGTCGGACAGTCGATCCATTCTTTTGGCCGTGCGTGGGGACAAGGGAAGGAGTCGGAGACGGGTGAAGAGGTAAGTGCTGTCGAGGAGGGTCGAGACGGTGTCGAGCAGAGAGCGGAGGAGGCTGAAGGAGCGATCAGGCGGAAGCGATTGATCAACGTGTTGTTCTACACCAGCGCGATTAAGCATTCGCCAAGGCGTATAGGTCCTCAGTCGATCAAGCAGGGAGTAGAGAGCGAGAGCGCGCCGGATGGCAGCGAGGGAAGAAACGATGGCGAGGAGACGGATAGCCAGGTTTGACGGTAGCGTTCTCTGGCGGATATAGACTGCGAGACGGAGTGTGTACTGGAGCAGTTTCTGCGGGAAGAGCGTCGTGGAGTGAGCGGGCTGGGGGTAGACAGGAAGACAGAAAAGCCGACTCGGAATCAACAAGCGTACGAGAGTGGCGTCTCTACCTCGTTCTGACCGCAGGAACCGGGACACCAGTCGTCGGCTAGATGGAAGGGGGCAAGGCGGGGCGTGGACATACTGCTCACACGTCAAAGACGGGACGATGAGCGTTATACATGGGATGTATAAAGTGGGGAGAAGCGAGACTGACGCGTGTGACTTGGGACAATGTGCCAGGGGTACTCAGAGTGCCTGCGCTCATTCCAAACGAGTCGCTAAGTGACTAGCTAGAGTTGGAGGGTTGCAGTCGCTTCTTGAACTTACACCGGCGGTGGATTCTGGGTTTTCCCTCTGGACGCTCGACTCGCTTGAATGCTCAACAATCAAGGCTGGATAGACTCACTTGAAGCATCAGACACAACCCCTCGCACCCGGTATCACCCGCTGCCATCGTCTCCCGTTCGTATCTTCCTTGTACATCCCCTCATCGAATCAAACTCAATCTCATGAGCGCGGCTTTACAGTGCATCTCGAGACCTCTACCATCCACCTTAGAACTTGGGAAAATCGCCGCAAGAGCTGCCAATGACGCTCGACGGTCAGCCGTACTCCGCGAAGCCCTCGAAACCGAGTTGACCATCCCAGCAAACGCCAATCCAACCCCGCAACAAGACAAACCCAAATCCTCCTTCTTCGACGCTTTGTCCTTCTCCTCGACCACCAAGAAAGGCAGCGCCATCGGCTTGAACAAGCAGGGAAGGTTTGAGCCTTTCCAAGTCTTGCAGGCAATCGAAAACAAGGACATCATGGCCCTGGCCGACATCAAGGCGAGGCAGTTCGACTTGCTGGTGACTGGTCAACCGCTGCCCTTGGTGTACGCGATGAGGTTGGGCAAGACTCGCACGCCGCTCTTTTCGCCTTTCCACCTTTTTCTCGATTCTGACCTCTGGACGTTTCACAGACGCCGAAGTCTCCATCATTCTCGTCGGTGCCATGTCGCGCAAAGTAAACGACACGACCGACGATGAACTGGCTATGATGCAGCCTGAAACCAAGGCAACTCTGTTTGTCCATTTCCTCCTCTCCCCTTTGCCCCTCTTTCCCCTTATCCTGCCAACTCCGCTAACTTGCTTCTTCTGCAGTCGCGCCCTCCGAGCTAACTTGAAGATCGCCATCCAAGCCTCCCTGTCCCCCTCAAGTACCGACACCTCCCTCCTTTCCTCCTTCCTCCAAGTCCTCCTCATGCTCGAAGGGACTCGTTTCCTCCAATCCTCGTCACAAACCCTTTCGCTGGCATTACGCTCCCCGCCTACGATCGGTAAACCCGTTGCAACGGCTCAAGGACTGCTCCATCAATGGGTTTCAAAAGAGTTGAAGGAGAGACAGGTTGCGAGTGTGGAAGATTACCTTGCGAATGCGACGGGAGATTTGGTTCTATTGGGCATTTGGGGGGTCGTTTTGGATCAATTACCGGTTGGCAAGGTGGAACCGGTTCCGTTGTATTACTTTGCGCGAGATGATCGGATACACAAGGTCAGTCGTCTGCGAGCACGCACATCGCTTACCTTCTCATCAATCCTTTGGTATCTCGTCCCACTGATCGAAATCCGATGCTTCTTTCCACATGTCACTCGCACAGGCGATCGAGGAACGTCTCTCGCTTCTTCACCAACAGCATCTCTTCAAGAAACTGTCCCCGTCCATTCGAAAACAACTCGATACGACGCTCGATATCCTCGATCGACGAAATCTCAGCGGACCTCAGAGGGTTGAGATGCTAAAGAAAGCTCTGGATTTGGGAGAGCAAGTGGAGAGGAGTAAGGTTCGCTGAGGGAAGAGGAGGAGCAGAATCTCGGTTTGTTGACTGTACATAGCTTGAGGTTCCGTCTCTGTTGTTTCTATCTCATGCATTGCAATGCCTCACTTCGCACGCTCTCAGTATCCTTGGAAATCAGACGAACACAAGACTGCAAGATCCCGAATTGGACAAAAAAGAATACACCTAGTTTGTCTACATAACATATGTATATGTACTGGTTCATCTGATCCCGACAACGAGAGACAGTGTAACTGATAAAATCAGGAAGAAGAACATTGAGAAGGGGTCGTGGCAAGACTTACAAGCGAACAACCTATGGTCATCAAAAAAGACGAAGCCGCACAACCGCCCTCGCGCACAAACAAGTCTACCACTCCAACTTCCCCTGCCCTCCACAAGTCTTATCCGCTTCACCGCATTCGGCTCCTGCGGCCTTCTTCTCAGGTTCGACTTCGCCCGTGGGACCGACGATTTCGATGGCGGTAGCTGGGGCACGACCGTAGGCGTCGGCGGTGGCTTTCTTGACCATCCATTTCGAGGATCTGTGCGAGCGATGACGGGGGGGGGTCTTAGCACATTTAGAGGCTAGGGGACTCGGGATCGAGGGAAAAGGTAGGGCGCAGACGGTCGATAGACAAGGGAAGCGAAGAGGGGAGGGGAATAAGAGGGGAGAGAGGGTCGAAAGACTGTGTGAGCGTACCCAATGAGAGCATCCAACTCATCCGGGGGTGGCAACTGTACCAAGATATTCCCATTCTCCTCCTTGACATCAAACGCCAAAATCTTGTATTCCTCATCGTTCAAACAATCTCCGTTATCCAATCGATAGTTCCTTTTGTGAAGGGGGCAGGAAACGTAAAGTCGACCGTTCTCGTCGTCACCGATGATACCGTGTTCGAGGACGTAGGCACGCTTGTGAGGGCACATTTGTTGAGTGCAGAAGTACCCCTTGCCGGGGACATGGAACACTGCCAGCTGGGTATCTTCGCCGTAGCGAGCAGCGCAGGAGGTCGTGTTCTCTTCGGTTGGGCTCAGGTCGTCCACCGTGGCGAGCTTGACGTAGCGCCATTCGGAACGAGGGGTGGCGATTTGCGAGTCGGAGAAGCGTTGGCCGGGGAAGTTTTTGGGCCAGTCGGCAGGGCGTTGCTGACCACGTTCGACTATGAGCTCGGAGCCGAGGCGACGCTCCTCCTGTGCACGGCGAGGAACCCCAAACAAAGGCAGAGAAGGAAGGGAAGAACGGCCAAGTCGGCGGTCAGCGAGGTTCACTTGCGGGCGAAACAGCGCGCGACCTACGGTGTTGGCGAACTGCTTGAAGCTCTTGCGGATTTGCGGGTCTTGGATGGCGACGGCCCATTCGTCCTTGTACGTTCTGCGGAAGGCGAATACGAGGAGGGAGAGGAAGAAAAGCGATTAGCCCTCGGTTATGAGAGTGGATAGGAATCGCTGCTGCGACTCACCCGATAAGGTTGTCCATCTCCGCCTCAAGGTCGGCGCAGATACCCAAGGAGTCGTCGATGAGAATACTTCGAAGCTTGTCAATACTGCCTTCGAAGGATTCGACCCAAGGGGCGGTACGCTGAAGCTTGTCGGCGGTGCGGATGTAGAACATGAGCTGTTGAATCGAATGGCGTCGGAGAGAGGTAGGATGGAGAGCGGGGGAAGGGGGAGCATGGAGGCGAAAAGTCAGTTTAGGAAGGTCAAGCGGAGGCAAAGTTGAAAGACAGCCTACGTAGCGGTCAACGAGGCGGACAACCTTGGACGGAGGGACATCCTTGGCGAACAAGATAGCATGACGAGGGTTCGCACCACCGTTACCGCCTACGAAGAGGTTCCATCCCTTGTCCTGCGAGAATGGCAGAAAGATGAACCGCTGCTCAATGACGAGACGCGAGAACAGCGACGTACGGTAGCAATCAACCCAAAGTCCTTGCTCTGTGCCTCAGCACACTCCCGTACGCAACCCGAAACACCGCCCTTGAACTTGTGAGGGGAGCGAACACCACGGTAACGGTTCTCGAGGTCGATGGCGAGGCCAACGGAATCGCCTACACCGTAGCGGCACCAAGTCGAGCCGACACAGGACTTGACGGTACGGAGACTCTTGCCGTACGCGTGTCCTGACTCGAAGCCGGCAGCCTGCGAGAGGGAGTAGGAGCAGGGTCAACAAGGCAAAAACAGGAGCGAGGGACAAGGTAACGGTATATACGCACGATCAACTCTTCCCAGATCGCTGGCAGGTCAGCCTTTTGGGCGCCAAACATGTCCACCCTCTGTCCACCGGTGATTTTGGTGTACAAGCCGTACTTCTTGCCGACTTGACCGATCGCGATGAGGCCTTCTGGGGTGACTTCACCACCAGCGATGCGAGGAACGACGGAGAAGGTACCTATATAGAATATCAAGGGTCAGTGATGTGACTTCAGCGAGGGATCGAGTGAGGGCCGAGGGGTGGTAAGTCGACATACCGTTACGCTGGATGTTTGCGAGGTAGCGGTCGTTCGTCTCTTGCAGACCGTGGTGGCGGGGCCTCATAACGAACTCGTTGTACTGAAACAGACAGAGACAAATCAGCATGAGTCTGCGTAGGGAGCGCAGGCGAGATTACACGCACCAACGAGGCAAGAACAGAAGCCATAGCGGGTTTGCACAGCTCGCACCCAATCGCCTCAGGGTTGGTACCGGCGGTACGCATGATAGACCGAGCGTCTCGAAGGCGCTTGACTTTGACGACCTGGAAGAGGTCGGCTCGTGACATTTTGAAGTGCGAGCAGATGTTGTTCGAGACGGTGTTGCCAGCTTTCTTCATCTCGGACTTGAAGATGCCGGTGATGAGGGGGACGCAACCCTGAGAAAAGACGAACGAAGTCTCGAGTCAGTCCGGGAGACTGAAAGGGGATGAGGGGGAAAAGCAGAACGTACTCCGCAACCCGTACCCGCCTTGGTGCACTGCTTGACGGCGTTGAGATCCGTAATCCCGTCCTTCACGCACTGCGCAATGGCACCCTTGGTCGTGGCATGGCACGAGCAGACGACGGTGTCATCGTCAAGGTCATCGCCGTTGTCTTCCTCTCCCTTCTTCGTACCGAGTCCGATGAGCTCTGAAGGAGAGACTTCGAGCTTCTTCTTCTTCTTGACAAGCGCGACCATCTTTACGAAGGGTGAAGTGTCGCCGATCATAACTGTGAGCCAGGACGTCGTCATAAGCGTAATGATCGAGGAAGAAGACAAGGAGAAGAACGTACTGCCGCCAAGAAGATGGGATCCATCAGCCGTGAAGAGGTACTTGCGGTAAGTTGCAGAGAAGGGGTCGAGGTAGGTGAGGCACTTGACGGGGTCGTTGCGGGTGCTACGAGGACGTTTCCGGCTCGGCTTGACGGTAGAGATTGAAACGCCCGACTGGTCCGTATCCTTGTTCGCTGCTTCGGCCTCCTCGAGCTCTTTGTGCATTCGCTCGTCCGCGAAGTAGTCGCCGAAGCTGGCAACGTCACAGCCCATAAGCTTGAGCTTCGTGGAAAGGTCGGGGGTGTTCATGGTGCGAGGAGCGTGGCCGGCAGTCTGAGTGAGGTTGAAGGCGAGGATGCCCGCCTGCTCCACACCGGGTCCAATGAGACCGTAGGTCTGTGGCGCAGAATTGGGTTAGGTGAAGCGAAAGCATCGGAGCAAAGTGGGACGGAGAGTGGAAAGGGACAAAGTTAAAGAAACACCGTCAGCGCTGGCATCTGGCGAGGTATAGGTCGGAGACTCACGTTACCCTGCCAGCTCGCGCACTCTCCAATTGCATATACGTCCTGAGCGGAAGTCATGAGGAAATCGTCCACCTCGATACCGCCGCGCCTCGCGACCTTGATGCCCGAGGATGCAGCGAGTTCGTCTCGGGGACTGATGCCAATACCGAAAATGACCTGTGAGGGAAAGAAGAATGTAAGCGAAATCGTGCGATAGAAGATGTCTGGACAGTAGCTTACAAGATCTGTCTCGAGTTTTTCCCCATCTGCCAGCTCGAAGCCGGTGAGTATCCGCTCGCCGTTCTCGCCCTCTCTGGTCGTGATCTTCTTAGGCGCGCATGCCGTGAGAACCTGCACGCCCATATCCTCGATCTTGTGCAGCAAAACTTCACCGGCGGCGGCGTCGAGCTGACGGTTGAGAGGGTAGTTCTGGCGGATGAGGATGTTGACGTCGGGGATGCTGGGGAGATCGTATACCGCTTTCGCCGCTTCGAGACCGAGGAGCTGCAGGTGGAGGCAGATTCAGCGCCATCTGATCGCCGGATCTTCGAGAAGGCAGAGGCGGAAGAGCCAGGGGGAAAACGCACCCCGCCTCCGACGACAGACGCGCGAGTCACTTCGGGCTTGTCGCCGTAATCCATCTATTGTCGCGTGGAGAGACCAATAGAGCCAGGAAGCGCGAGGACGTCCAGAGAGTGGGCAGAGAAGGAGACGGCAGAAGGGAAGCAGTCAGCACTTAGCGATCCGAGGTAGCTACGGTGAGGGGATTCAGACTTACGATGCTTAGCAGATCAGAAATATTCCTGTAGACGAATACACCCTTCGTCTTCTGAGCATCTTCAGCGGTAATGTAGGGAGGGAGGGCGCCGTTTGAGCCAGTTGCTAAGACGAGGAGGTCGTATTGGTAGGTGTTGCCCTTCGACGTGTGTACGTTCTTGTTGACGTGGTCGATTTCGACGACCTGTGCAGCATTTTCTGGGATCAGCTGTCATATGAGCGGACGGATGGAGGCGGAAACTCACCTTCTCGCCGATCGAAAAGGAGAAGCGTTCGGGAAGCTGCTCAGCATACCAGCTGGGCGCGTTAAGGTAAAGGTCTTCGACGTTTCGGTGCTGCGATGAAGCAAGAAATGGGTGGGTGGGGCGGCTTGAAGAGGAAGAGTAGACCGCAGACATACCTCGAAGAACTCGGTCAAGCCAACTCGGTTGTAGGCCAGCCAGTCTTCCTCTCCGCACGTCCTGATGAAGTAGTTTCCGGCGTTCTTGTCCAGGTCGAGCAACTTCTCAATGAAGGCCATTCCAACCATTCCTAATCCCACAACGAAGACGGTTTGCCTGCCGCTAGTTCCGGATGGTGCGGCGGGCAGGGTCGAAGTCGAGGCGACGGGAGCCATGCTTATAGTACAGGCTGCTGAAGGCGAGTAGGTCTCGGCGGGAACGACAGCAGTGAAGTGAGGAAGTCGAGGTGCGGGAAGGGTAAAGTTGAAGAACCTTGCTGAAGTGGGATCGGGCGGGTGAGGCTGTTGAGTCGAGTATAACGGGATGCAAGACTGAGCTGGTACAGCTATGCGTCTGACTCGAAGCACGGTAGATGAGGCCAACTGTAAAGTCGAGGTCGATAGCCAACCGCGTCGTTCCAATCTCTTATCGCTCTCCGACCCGGCCCCGATTCGGACTTCTTGAGAAAACTTACTTGAGTCTCGCCCTTCTCGGGCAAATATGGTCAATTCCTTCTAAATTCCTTCCCTATTGTCCGCTTCGCATCATACTGCCTCTATCCGTGAGAAGGCTCCGACCGGCTCTCGCCCAACATGATCCGTAGTCCGCTGTCGTCGATACAAACCGACTGCCGGTCCCCGTTATCGCAGATTTCTGTTTGGCTCGAGACTGCTTTCACGACAACCACATAGCTCACTGGGACACCTTACATCGCACAGCACAAGCAGATATGAGCAACTCGTCATCTGCAGCCTCCTCCGTCACCAGCTCCCCTCCTTCTACCAATCCGTCAACTCCTCCTCTGTCCCCTAAACTCGACGTCTCCTACGGCCTACCTTCCCCCTTTTACCCTCCAACGCTCGCTCGGAACGAAGGGCTGTTTGGGGCCTACGAGGCGGAAGCTTTGCCGGAGGAATACCCGTCGCTGCCCTCTTCGGAAAATATCCCAAAAGAAGCGGATGCTCAGACTAAAGGGTGCGTCTTGCCCTTCCTTCGCATTCTAACCAGTCAGCTGAAGACGACCAATCTGCTTGCAGAACGCCCGACGAGTGGATCCCGCGAGACGCAGCCTTGGTTCGACTGACTGGGAAATGGCCTTTCAACGTCGAAGCGCCTCTTCCCGACCTCTGGCAAGCCGGCTTCCTCACTCCTACCCGCCTCTTCTACGTCCGCAACCACGGCGTCGTGCCCCGTGTCACCCGAGAAGAGGCTGCGGCATGGACCTTCGAGATCTCCGGCCTTGTCAAACGCCCCTGCGTCCTCAGCTTGGCCGACCTCATCGACCCGGACAAGTTCCAGACGGTCACTCTGCCGGTTACGCTCGTATGCGCTGGCAACCGGAGGAAGGAGCAGAACGTCGTTGCGAAGAGCTTGGGCTTTTCCTGGGGACCGGCCGGGCTCTCGACCGCACTCTTCACCGGTGTCTACCTCGCCGACGTTCTCGACTACGTGCAGCCGGCGAACCAAGGATTTTTCGGCCAGCCTGGCTTCCGCAAGCCCGAGCACGTCATCTTCGAAGGCGCGGAAGACCTGCCGAACGGCAAGTACGGAACGAGCCAGCGATTGCAGTGGGCGAGGCAGAAGGAGAAGGGCATGTTGCTCGCTTGGGCGATGAACGGAGAGGCGCTCGAGCCGGACCACGGGTTCCCTCTTCGTCTTGTCGTGCCCGGTCAGATCGGAGGTGCGCAGGTTTCCCTTGTTTCCTATTTCGTCCTCTTCTAACATTGCCAACTTCGCCTCGCAGGTCGTAGTGTCAAATGGCTTAAGAAGATTGAGATCAGTGACAAGGAATCTCAGCACCACCTTCACTTCTGGGTGCGCCTGAACCTTTGGCCTCCCGCTCGCCGAGTGCGAACTGACTCATCTGCTCGACAGGACAACAAAGTTCTGCCGATGACCCTGACTGCCGAGCAAGCCCGTCAAGAGCGAGACTGGTGGTGCGTACCACCCCTAGCTTGTCCGATCCCTGAGTGCATCGCGAGCTGACCCCTACGTACTTTTGCAGGTATGATCCGAAGTGAGCCTCTCCGTCTGTTGTTTCGCCTATACACTGGTCGCATACCCGCCCTTCGCCATGCTGACCTGTCTCGCCTTTCACCAGGTACATCATCAACGACCTCAATACCAACTCAGCTGTCGCTCGACCAGCGCACGACGAGCAACTCGTCGTTTCCCCGGACACCCCCGCGACCTATACCGTACAGGGCTACGCCTATGCCGGCGGAGGTCGCCGCGTTACTCGAGTCGAAGTCACCCTCGACGACGGCAAGAGCTGGCAGCTCTGTTCGATCCAGTACCCCGAAGACCAGTACCGCCAAGTACCGTTCGAAGGTCAGGTTTGGGGCAAGGTCGACATGATCGACCGTGACGAATGCTTCTGTTGGGCGTTTTGGAGTATCGAGCTGCCGGTGGATGCGCTCAAGGAGAGCGGCTGTCTGGCCGTCAGGGGGATGGACGAGAGTCTTCACTGTGCGTTCTTTCTTCTTTCGTTCCTTCTCGCTCATACTGACTATAACACCTACCGCAGTGCAAGGCAAGACTATGTATTGGAAGTGCGTTTACCTTCTGCTTCTTCGCGTTCGATCTGGATAAAACTTCGAGGCTGACTTTCGACCTTCTCAAACCCGCCTGTTCACCTTGCGCCTCTTGAACAGCCCAACCGGTATGATGAAGTGAGTGCAACTTTCCTTTATATTAAGAGCCTACTGTGCTGCGAGCCTCCGCTTCGTGCTCAAGGGCTACAAGCTAATCATCTCCCTTTCCCTGCCGTCAACAGCAACTGGTGGTTCCGAGTAGCTATCCATCGTTCGACCGACTCGACCGGCAAGGACGTCCTGCGCTTCGAGCACCCTACCATGCCAGGTATGCAGTCCGGCGGCTGGATGGAGCGCTTGAAGGAGGCCGGTGAAGATCCCGCCAACCCTTCTTTCGTCAAGGTATCCGACGAGGAACAACTCGCCAAGCGCGCCAAGTCGGAAGTCGCTGAGAAGAAGCCTACGATCGTCATGACCAAGCCCGGTGTCGACCGCGTCATCACTCAGGAAGAACTCGAGGCGCACAACAAGGAGGAAGAGCCTTGGTTCGTTGTCGACGGTGAAGTTTACGACGGCTCTGGTTTCCTGGCCGATCACCCGGGCGGTTCCGAGTCGATTACTCTCGTCGCCGGTGAGGACTGCAGCGATGACTTTCTCGCCATTCACTCGCCAGCTGCAAAGGCTCGCCTGGCCGAGTTCCACATTGGTCGTCTCGCTTCATCCACGTCGTCAACCTCGACTGCCCCTGCGGCATCTGAGCCGAGTACTCCTGACCCGATCTTCCTTGACAAAAAGCGTTGGAAGGGCGCCGAGCTCGTCAACATCGGTGCGTTCCCTCCATATGCCTTCTTCTTTCTTCCGATACTCGGTGACTTACCTACCTCTCCCGGTAGAAACCCTCAACCACGATTCTCGCATCTACCGCTTTGCCCTCGAGCACGAAGATCAGCCCCTTGGTCTTCCTGTCGGCCAGCACGTCTATGCTCGCCTGCGAAGGAAGGTTAAGAAGGACGGCGCTGAGTCGTCCGAGCCGCTGGTCGAGGGAGAGCTCGTACAGCGCGCTTACACTCCTGTGTCCAAGGGTGGAGCTAAGGGATTCTTGGACCTTCTTATCAAGGTGCGTTGGCCAGCTCCTCTTCGCGTTCGCACGGTCTCTTGAGTAAGATCCCTTGGCTGACCTGCCTTCGTGATCAGGTTTACTTCCGCACGCCCGCCTTCCCCGAGGGTGGCAAGATGACGCTTGGCTTCGAAGAGCTGCAAGTCGGTGATATCGTCGAGTTCAAGGGCCCGCTCGGCTCCTTCGAGTGGCTCGGCGCTGGCGCGTGTCGCTGGAAGGGAGTCGAGAAGAAGGTCAAGCATATCGGTATGGTGTGCGGTGGTTCCGGTGCGTCTCGTCCTTCTGTCCCTCGTACTGCCTCGATGGCCTCACCGTATGCATCTCGGTCGGACTCAATCGAGAGCTCGCCGCTAATTGCTCTCGTTCTATCCGGAAGGCATCACTCCGATTCTCCAAGTCTTGCGCGGCGTCCTGCACGATGCGGCAGACTCGGACACAAAGCTCTACGTCCTCAACGCCAATAAAACCGAAGCCGACATCCTCTGCCGACAAGAGCTCGACGAGATGCTTCAACTCGCCGGCGAAGGACGATACCGTCAACACCTCGTCCTCTCTCAAGGTCCGGAGGACTGGCCCTTCTCCAAGGGGAGGATCAGCAAGACCCACTTGGCCGACCACCTTCCTCCACCTTCGAAGGACAGCCTCGTCCTCTTTTGTGGACCGGATCCTATGCTCGAACAGGTCGTCAAGCCTGGATTGGCCGAACTGGGATGGGATGTTCCGTCGCAATTGGTCATTTTCTAGTCTCTCTCTCTCTTTCCCGTTACTCGAATTTCCTCCGTGTACAGTCTAGATTGGTAGATCTCGTCCCAGTTGTTGAAACATCAGTATCAGTCTACGCACACTGCCACGCTCGCTCGAGAGTCGAAAGCGCTTGCGCTGAGGCGCAAACGCAGAGGCGGCGAAAAAAAGTTCAACGGAAACAGAGGACTTCCGACTTTCCTGCTGTCCGTTGGAGGGCGCACCTTCCGGAGACGAAAAGATGCCTCTCGAAGTAACGAGACGTGGAAGTCGGCAAAGACAGAAGACTTGCAGCGTCGACGACCGACTGAACCCAAAATACGACAGAGGACAGAAGAAGAAAGCTCTAGATAGTGAGTGAGAAAGGGACTGCTACGACACACGAGGAAGAGGAAAAGAGGAGTAGGTCACAGGAGGAAGACGAAAGAGGCGGTTTCTACTGAAGGAAGTGACGTATAGAATGTACGGAAAGGGAAGAGGGTTCTATTTCCTCGGGGTCGGAAGGAATGCACAAAACGCATTGAGGGCGGCGGAGAAAATTCCCGAGATAATCCAAGCAGTGGAGTACGCCTTGTCCACGTGGTAGCGGAACTGATGTACGAGGTGAGTGGTCAGTACAAGAAGGAAGACAAAGGCCGAGGAGGAAAACCGCGTACCATCAGAGCGAAGAAGATGCCACCAAGGTTACCCAAGCCTCCGACCAGACCGGCTACGGTTCCGGCGTTGTTGGGGGCACAGTCTACGGGTACAACATGAATGAGTAATTGTGCTGAAGAGCAAATACGCAGGAGAGACGTACGAGGAACAAGGGAAAAGTTGGTGCCGTTGGCAACCTCGCAGAAAATGGCCATGAGGGCGACAATGCCCATCTGAGTGTTGAGATCGGGCTTGAGACCGGCGTTATGCTTGGTGAGGGAGTAGAGGCCGAAAGCGAGAGCCATCATGCCCTGCAAGAAGCCGAGAATAACGGTGGCGAACTTCTTGGCGCCGATGCCGTAGCGAGCGTAAAGACGATCGGCCATGAAGCCACCGAAGGGACGGGTTACAAAGTTGAGGAAACCGAACATGGATGCGTCTACGGGGGGGCGAAAGAGCGGGTAAGTAGGGAGTTAGGCTGACTGAAACGGAGAGAGAACGCACAGTATCCTGCTTGGAGCTGGGTAAATGACGCGCTCTTGTGGTCAGCGAAGAACACGCTGGCCAAGTTGGCGTCAACAGCGAGCTCTGCGGAGACAAGAAGGTCAGAATCCCTGCGAGAGACGCGCAGAACGGAAGGTAGTGAACGTACCGAAGCCGAAAGTGGTCATGTACATGAGGGCAGGAAGCCAGGTGTAGGGCTTGGAGATGATGTCGAGGAAGCCTTTCCAGGTGAGCTTCTCGGCGACGGCCGTGTCAAGGGGGATCTCGGCAAGGTCCTGCACTTCTTCGTCGTCGGCGGCCTGAACGCGTCCCGAGCCGGCAGCCTTCTCGCGCATCTTGCGCTCGACAACCTCGCGCTCGGCGGCGTCGAGATTGGCAAGGTGGCCCTGGCGGGCGGCGATGGCGGTGGCGGGAAGAGTGTGGCGAGCAGACCATTTGCCTATTTTGAGATGTCATTTAAAAGCTGTTCCGATGCAGCAGCGAAAGATATAACATGAAACGCACCGGCCGGGTGGTCGGAGCCGAAGATTAGGGTGAGCGCCGCGGTGACGAGGAGGATGGGAACGGGCACGATGGCGAAAGCGGCCCTCCAGGCAGAGTGGCCGGACATGCCACCGTCGACGAGGCGCTGGAAGAGGGCGACCTGGACGACGAAAGTAACACCTCCGCCTGTGGGTAGGGAAGTACACGGTCAGCGTCGCTGATCCAGCAGGAAGAAGGGGTCGTGCCGAGACACGAGGCGAGAGCGGCAGAGAAAAGACGAGAGGCTTACCCAAGTTACCCCATCCACCCACCTGTCATATGAGGGAGAATTTGTCAGTGGCAGGTACCAAGGCAGGAAGCGAGAAAGGCAGCGAGAAAGTCAGCTAGAAGGGAGACGTACGAAAGAGTTGGCAGTTCCGACAATCGACTTGTCGAAGAACGTAGTCGTCCAGGCGAGACAAGGGACGAAAGTGGCACCGAGGATACCGATGAAGAAACGAATCGCGTAGAGACCGCCTGCGTTGGAGATGGTGCCAGCGAGGCCGGAGGGAATGGCACCGAGGACGAGGATGGCGGCCATAGTCAATCGAGGCCCGAAACGGTCGACGAGCGGACCGAAGAGGAAGCGGCAGACGAGGGTAGCGAGAACTGTCGGGGTGGAGAGAGACGAGTGAGTGCCCTGCCAAGTCAAAACAAAAGAAGATCAAATGTACGAGCGATTACGTTGGAGTTACCGATCTGCTCAGTCGTCAGCTTGAGGTCCGTCTTGATGGCCTCAGGGATGAGCGGCGGGAAGGCGAACCAAGAAAGGAAAGCGACGAAGAAACCGAGCCAGGCAAGGTGGAAGTTGCGACCGTACTGATCCCTGAGGTTGAACATGGGGAGAGTGTAGGATTTTCTGTGAACACAAAGCAAGAGGTGAGCATGCTGGTACGGGCCACGAACTAGGCCGCAAGCAGAAGACGGCGAAGCAGGCGGCACGGAGTAGACAGGGAAGGGAAAGGGGGATAAAAGAAAAAAAACGCACCCGTTCAGAGGATTGATCTGAGCCGGTTCCCACAACGAGGCCCACCTGAACGGCGGCGGACCGCCATGAAGAGCTCGCTTAGCTTCTCCCGAAAGCTGAGCTTCCTCGATGTCGACGGGAGAAGGTGCGACGGCGATTTCGTCGCTCGAAGGTCGCTTTTCGATGCTCATGATGCTGAGACTGTGGTGCCGGAGGGGGCTGGACGAGTCGAACTACGGTGAAGGAAGAGAGGAGATGCGCTGGAGGCAAGGGACGAAGGCAGAGAACTGGCGATAGAGGATAGGAAGAAAGGAAGAGGTCGAGATGCAAGTCGACGAGCGTATCATACAGACCCGGACCTGCAGAGCCGAGACTGGACTTGATCGAGTAGATATAGGCAGGTTGGCGCGAAACGGACAAGAGAAGAAAAGGTTGGCAAAGGTCGAGTCAAAACCTGCCGAATTTCGTCTCCGAGTCGGACTACCGGGTCGGACATGATATGCATGATAAGCTGCAGCAATCGGACGTTCTTTGGTTGGTTATCTCCGCTTTTCCCACCAGTCCATGGAGTACCACTGACCTCACTGTGTCCGTCAGCCGCAACACTGGGGCCTTGGCTATGACCAGCCACTTCCTTCTCAGAGCCTCCCGAGTTCTTGCGATTTCTCCCGTCTCCCTTGATCGCCGCCCACTTCAACTGCACATCCTTACACGAGCCTCGATGCAAACTGCTCGCCGTCGACCGCGGGGCGCGAACGGGAAGGGATCGAAGCTGGAGCGGGATGCGTAGAACAAGAATCGTCAGCAGCTCGAGGTAGGTAGTCTTTCTTCTCGTTTCGATGAGTTGCGTTTAGAAGCTGCGAGAGACACGATGAGGCACAGGACGAGAAAGCGTTGGGTTACAGAGTGTATTTGTACCTCGGAGTGAAAGAGGAGAAGGAAAAAAAGAAGACAACGTTAAAACAGACGATTTCGGGAAACAACGACGCAGGCCTTTACTGCGTCGTCATGCTTTCTGCTGATGTCGCAGAAGGTACACTAGCTTATTGCTCGAGGTATCTGTGTGAAGCAGACAGGTCAGAATAGGAATCTAAAGAAGGGGACCAGCGCAAAACGTACTGGTAGGAGAACTTGAAGTCGCCTTTTCGGCGCTGGCACCACGAGCCTTCCCAGTCAAAGTAGAGGTAGACGCCCTGCTCGTACGTGTCGGTGATGGTCGCCGGCTCGTTTGCCCTCTGGAACCAGGTCAAGTACTGCTTGTGGAACCTCCACGATTGCTTCTTGAGCTCAGCAGCAGCAAGGTACCTGTTTACCGGAACTAGTCAGCTTGCGCGGGTCAGATACGGAGGGAACCAAGGAGACGCACTGCAGGTATGTCCCTGGGCAGTAGTAGAAGATGTAGAAGAGAGTGTCGACGTCAAGCTTGGAGAAGAGCGCGGGCGAGGCAAATTGGCTTGACGGTTCTTGCGGGTAGTAAGTCGGGGTCGCGTACGGGTTGCGGGGAACGTATTGTTTCGGCCTGACGACAACGGACCGGGTGCAAGGAAAGGAGGGAGAGGTCAGGGAGAGCGAAGGAAAGAGCAATGGATAAGAACGTACTTCTCGGCGTCCAGCGGCTGAGGAACATTGGAAAAACCCGCTTCCAGGATCTGGTTGATTGCGCCCAGGTCCTGCTCGCGGCGCATCGCTATCAGGGTGAAACGAGGTCAGTATTCCGCCTTCTGCCAGGAGAGAGTGGATAGAAGGGTGGAAAGGAGACGAAGGAAGAGGGGGACGCACTCTTCTGCTTCGCACTCTCAAAGCTCGTTACCAAATCGGCCAAGCTACTCGGCAACTTCTGATCCGCCTTGGACTGCTGCTGCGACTGACCCACTGACGGCTGCGACTGGCTTTGGTGGCTACTGGCGGCTTGAGATGGTACTTCTGAAGGCGCCGGTGCCGGAGACGCAGCATCGGCGGAGGAGCCTGGTGCGGGGGTCGCGGGAGCTTGCGAGGGAGCCTGCGGGGTGGGGAAAGGTAAGCCCTCTATGGGAATGACGGTAAGACTGGGAAACCGACGAACGGTACTTGGTTCGGGACTCCGAGATGAGGCAAGACCAGGTGACGGCGCGGCGGAAGAAGCGTGGCTTGCAGGTTCTGGCGGCACAGACTTTGTCGATTCTTGCGGAGTTACGACCGGTGCAGGGGCTGGTGATGGTGCCGAAAGACCTGGTGGGGGCGCGGGTGCAGCAGGAGAGGGAACAGCAGGTGCAGTTGATGGCGAAGAGACGTTGGCTGCAGCGGCAGCGGCGGCATAGCGAATGGGCGGTAGAGGTGGTGCGGGCGTTGCTCGAGGTGCAGGTGCAGAGGCGCCAGAAACCGAACGGGAAGGAGTCGTTGTGGGAGCGACAGATGGCCGAGAGGGTGTTGCGTCAAGGCTCGGCTTCTTCGTTGGTGACGGTGCGGGAACAGCCTTGATTTTCGGCTTCTCTTCTTCCTTCTTCGGTTCGGGCTTCGCGGGCGTTCTGGGTATGGGTGGAACGGGAGGAGCGGGTTCGTCGGCAACAGAGACGGAATCATGGGAGGATTGGTGGTCTTCCTGGCCCATCTGGAAGGTGTCTTCCTCGTCTTCCAGGTTGAGCTCGTCGTAGATGCCTTCGTCTTCTTCGAAGTCTTCCTCCTGTGTACACGATGGGTCAGCTGTCTCGATACTCAAAAGACTCTGTGCAGAGACAAGGGCGCACCGTATTGCTCTCGACAAAGTACGCAATGTCGTCCTTGACACTAGCCACCGAGTCTGTTGGCAGATTGCCATTCTCCAATAAACGCAGAATGAGCTCCAATCGGTTGATATGCCACGATCGACGCTCATTCAGCCGTTCCAGCTCTTCCAACCTCGCCTCCCGCTCGTAGTCCTTCTTTTTCCGCACGCTCTGAATCGTCTCGATTTCTGCCTCGGCCTGCTCGACTTGTCGAGAGAGCTCCTCGACCATTGTTCCAAGCCAGTTGCCCATCTCGAGTTTCTGTTGTTCCTTCGGGTCGAGCTTGGCGGCGGCTGAGAGACCCTCTTTCGAGAAGGCTTTGGTTTTCATCTCCTTCTCGCATGCCTTGAAGCGCTCCATTTGCTGTGGTGGGAGAAGAAAGCGGATCAATAAGGCTGCCGAGGCCGAGCCGTCCATCTGAACAGGCGCAAGCCGAGGGAGCAGGAGAACGCACTGTTTCGATCAATTTCCGGTTGTCCACCAGCGGCTGCTTGTCCTTGATGTCATTGCTAGCCATCCATGTCTTGATCTGGTCACGTAACCGTTGAAGCTTCTTGATCTGCGTCTTCAAATCCGACTCGAGCTTCTCCTTCTGCGTTTGATTTGTTGACGTCTGGATCTTGTCGAAGATCTGCAGAACCAGGCTGATCAGGCTCGTAAGTTGACCTGAAATTGAGGGACGAACGTACGCTTTCGAAGACCTCGACCTGGATGCATCGAAGGTAGCAGGAAGGAGGTCAGGTCAGCATGTCAAACGGCGAGATGGACGAAAGGAAAAGGACGTACACCTTCGGCCACCTTCTTGAGCGTCTTGTCAATCTCGGCTGTACCACGCCGAAGCCAAGCGAGTTGCGAGTCAGCTAGGTTTGGCTTACCACCCCCATTTCTTCAGTCAAGTGCGCTGTCCCTGCCACAGCTTCTCCTGCTTTCATACCACTCAGCGCTTATGCCCCTATGCCCTGTGACCCCTAATGTGCCGCCCTTGTAGTGGCGCGTTGATGTGTTGTCGAGATATAGGCGGTTAAGCAGCGAAGCGGGGATGGGAGAAGGGGAGGGATCTCACTCTGTAGTTTCCGCGCTGCCATGGTCGATAGTTGGACTGAGAGCTTAGCTCTACTGGTCTGACAGACTTGAGCGAGTAGTGAGCAGCGAGTGATGGAAGTCGCCAAACCAGGAGAACTCCCGGGAGAACCACGAGAACAAGGTTGACCTCGACTCTCGCTTACATCGTCGACAAGTTTGGGTTATAAAGTCACCGAGAGACTCGCTAGCTAGTATTTGAGCTACGAGCCTGACTTCGAACGCGCCCTGCAGGATCGCCGCCGAGCTCTTCTCCTCGTTTTTCGCTTCCTCCTCGACTTCGTCCTCTCGAGTAGACCACTCCACAGCACCGCCGGTTCATATTATGCCACACTGCACCAAGCTACAGCCCACAGCGCTACACACCTTGACAACTCCAACACGCGCACGGACTACGAACAAAGGAAAAGGGAAAAAGCACATCAGGATACACGAAAAAAGCGCGTTCCTTCAGATCCTCCTCAACCACTCAGCCCACCCACTCTCGTCCCAGCTCGTGGCACCGCTCAACTCTGCCTGCTTCAACCCGCATTCGTTTCCGCCGCCGCTCTGCATCAAGCTGCCTTTCCCCTCGTCGAGGAAACCGCCGTTCTGGGCCACCGCTGGCTGAGTCGAAAGCGAGGGGCTTTGAGTCGCTGGGAGGGAGAAGTTGAAGTCGAACGATACAGGAGGGATGACGGAGGAGAACGCGTTCGTCGCGAGGGTGGCGGAAGAGGTTGTCGAGGTGGGAAAAGCATCGGGATCGAGGTGGAAACTCCATTCGCCTGGAGCACTGCGCCAGGTAGGCGTTGGGATACTGTCGAATGACTGTGGCTCGAAGGCGAAAGTAGGCTGAGCCGCAGGAGTGGGGTAAGCAAAGGCAGGTGAGGAGGAATCGCCGGTCGCCGAGGTCGGAGGGGGCGGAGGAGGGGCACAAGCCATGTCGAAGCTGAAGAGGGAAGAGTTGCCGTCGAGTCCGAGCAAGGCGGGAAAGTCGCCCGAGGCGATCTGTTCGGCAGCAGAGCGCATCGTGCTTGTGCTGGCGCAACGAGCGACCGAGGGTGAGGCGAAATCGCCCGCAGCCGGACGCGAGTTTCCCATCCGGAGAGGCTTGGCGGGCGCAGCGTTTGTGAAGAGTCCACCGGCCGTCCCTAAGCAGCTACCGCCGTTGCGAGCCCCGGTGAGGTCGCGAGGCATTTTGCGCCTCTGCTCTTCTTCCGGCCCGAAAGGATTGCCGCCGGGCGGGAACGACGCAGTCACGTCCGAGGGTGGGCGCAGAGTGCCGGGAGCGGTGCGGGTACGCTTGAGCAAAGGGGCTTTGTCCTCGTTCGGCCTGAACGAGCGGCTAGCGGCGTCAATTTTGCCCATGAGGAAGCGGAGGAGCGTTGAACCGCGGCGGGAGAGAGTCTGTGTTAGGAAAAAGAGTCTGTCAGCGAGAGTCTCAAGGTGTAAAGGGGGGAAAGGCCGTACGGAAACGCTCGTGTGCTGCTCAAGGCGTTCGATCGTTTTGCAAACGAGGTACTTGTGCAGCTCCGCCTGATCCGAATTGCTCTGGTCGTACATGAGATCGATGCAGAGGACTACTGCCGCGGTGATGCCTTTGTAGAGGATGCCTGCAGCGCAAGAAATGCACAAGACAAGGGAGAGTCAGCCTGCCGGCCGTCTCAACTTGGTTGGAAAGGGTCGGAAATCAACGTACACGCCCAAACGGCTTGCAGGAGAGGCGAGCGTTGCAGCTCCAGTATTTCACGAGCGGTCTTGACGCACATGGCGCGAGAATAGGCGTACTTGTCATCAACGAAAGAGCGAGCCAGGTAGGGTCGGTGGAGGCGGAGGATTTCTTGACGAAGAGCGAGCTGCGGAAACGCGAAGGGTCAGCTGCGTGGTGACAGGATCTTGTAGACTGTGGGGCTTACATCGATGATCAGGGATTTGCTGGCAAGCAGCCCGCTCGTTTGCGGAGTTAGCGAGTCAAGCCGGTAAAATGGCGGGACCTCTGCTTCAAGCTCGCGGATCTGGCGGTCGAACTCGAGGATGCGACTGTAAGAAACGGGATGGATGCCGAAAACCTCGTCCGTCTGGCAAGCGTAAGGAGTACATCAGCAGGGCAGCTGGTGGCCACAAAGGGGACAGACGACGCACAATCTGCTCAGTCAGCTTGGCGAATTTCATTCGCACCACTAGTGCTGTCATAATGGTCTCGTGCCCGGAAGGTTGAGGATTGGGCTCGTTCAGCTGGTAATCGTCAAGGTCGCGAGGAAGCTTGGCATCGCAGTCGCGAACATGGAGCAGCGTAAAGCGACGGCCCACTGCGTCGAGAGTGCAGAGTAGATATAGTCTCAGCAGAAGAGTGAGAGAGAGCAAAGACGCACTGACGGAGCCAATCTCAACGTCCTTGACAAAAACGACCCAGAAGAGGCGACGACGGTCTTCGGCCTCGGCGAGCGTGAGAATGTTCGGGCGCCTATCGGGGTCGCAATGAAGGTCAAGCTTTGGAGGAGGGACCAAAATCAGCTCGCATGCGGGAAAGGCATTAGGGAAGCACGATCGGGAAGGTTGGCGCACCTGTAAGCAAGCTTGAACGGCGAGCGCCATCAATCCGATACCCGCGCCGCCGTCGTCTCCAGGGGCCAAGACAGCATAGTGAGTCGCAAGAAGAATAACGGCGCGGATGGCGTCGAGGGAGGGCTCCTCCAAGAAGCGGCCGATGGCGAGGGCATTCCTCGAAAGCTCGACCAGCGTGACGGCGAGATCCGCTTTGCTGTACTTTGCATAGGGCGGCTCAGGCGTGCTTCCAAAGAGCCCGAGGGCCCACACGGCGAAGCAGATGGCGAGCGACAAGACTGGCGCCGGCGCGTTCGCTTCCTTGGCGGCGAAAACGATCGCCTCGTGCTCGTCGTATTGCTGACGGGTAATAGGGTGAACGTACCAGGCGATGGTGTGGAAGTAACTAGCGGTCGCGCGTTCGACGAGGTGCTTGGGCGGGACACGGGCGACGAGCTCCTGTGTGCTAGTGGGCGTAGAAGACGTCGGGAAGAGCGAGAGGGCAACGCTGGCGGTTGCAGCGCGCTGCGTTGTAGCATCGACACCTTTGCGCTGGGCTTGAACTTCGAGAAGACGCTGGGCCTGCAGAACGAGGCAGCGTGGCAAAACGGAGTTAGGAAGGCCGAACAGCAAAAACGAAGCGAGAATGGAGCGCGTACCTCTGCTACGAGTGAGTCACCGTGTGTGTTGGGAATAGTCGCATCGCCAAGCTGGAACGTCTTGATTGTGAGCTCGCTCAGCCTGCGAACGACATCGTGCGCTTCGAGGTCGGCTTCCTCCGCTTCCTCCGATGGTTCGAGCGGTTGAAGAGCAGGGGAGAGGCCCGGAGCCGGTGTGATAGTTTGGGGAGAGTCTTGGCAGTTGCTGATGGGGTAAGGAGGCGGCGGGATAACCGGCGCTGGCTGAAGACCGAACGAGTTCGAAGTGAGGTCGTCTGCGCAGGGATTCGCCGATACGAGGGTATCGACGAGACTTTGGAGGCGTTCCACTGCTCTCGGGCAGGAAGACGTCAGCAGCAGCTGCAAGGAAGATAGGGAGCGCAACGCACCTTCGCTCTTCAACCTCTTGGTCTCATTCGCCTCCCTTCTTTCGTACAGCGGGGCCAAGGAGGTCGAATCCCAGATGCATCCAGTCTCGTCTTTCCTTCCAACACACGCGGAGCCTGTACCACCGACAGAAGTATCAGTTTGCCCGTTGCATTCTTTTCTTCCATTGTCGAGTAGAATAGAAGCAGTACGTACAAGGTTTAACTCTGTCGCAACGAATCCTCCTGACTCTGCAAGGGTTACCTGTGGTGCACACAGTCAGTTTGGAAAGGGAATCAAAGAAAGAAGGAAAAGTCGTACAAGAAGCAACTTTGCGATTCCTCTTCTTTGCTTTGGAACCGCCACCATCGCTGTTGCTGTTGGAAGAGGTGCTCATTGTGGCTTCCAGGCGTGTATGCTGAAAGTCAAGAGTTCGAGGGAGGAAAGGGCGGACGACGAGGCGGCGAGCCCCACTTGCAACCACTTCGGAATTTCGTCGGGCGAGTCAGCACCGCCGTTCTAGCTCCTGTCCTTACTAAGGCAGTGCTTCACTCAGCACCGTCTATGTCGTTCAACTCCGGTGATACACTTGGGCTATACACATGTACCGGCCGAAGGGATCAAGGTTTGAACGACGAGGAAAGGAGGGCGTTGGAGAAAGAGCCCCCCTTTGGCCTTGTCCCGGCAGCGCACGCGTAAGAAGGAGCTTCTAGCTCAAGTCGTGGGTATCAGGAGTGCAGCGGCATACTTCGGACTGGTCAATACCAAGAGAACACCCACGCCCTCGGGGTGCTGGGCAGCCGGTTTCCCCTGACCTATAGCAGGCTGCGTCTTTCGAACAGCCGTTCAATGCATGGTCACGGTACCGACTATGTACACGCCCGACTCGCGACGAAGGGACCCTGCCAAGACTCTGCGTCGCGCGGCCACAACGTGGGAGGACAAGGGCAAAGGGATGAAGTGGAAGGCAGCCAATTTCGCAGCGGCAGATCCTCGCCAAGTGGTGTTATATCTGGGCCAGTCGGACACAGATTCAGATATGGTGGCGAGACGAAAGAGTATAGTGCGGGCAGAAGTGCGGCGGGGATTCCGAAGGAGAGGAGTTCCGGAAAGAAGAGAAAGAGCTGCAGATCAACGTCGCTGCGCCCACACGGAACCGCCGGGTCATCCCGTCCAGTACCACACATAACGAAATAACGAACGAGCGCACCATCTTGCCCTGGCCGCTGGATCACAACCCCCCTTCCCTCACCTGCTCGTTCTCCTGCTGATCATTCTTGCCTTCGTACACTGTCCGATGCTCGCGATCCTACTGATGGGATTCACTGCTCGTGGCTGCTGATCACGGAAGCGGAGTCGGTAAATGAACAGCTTCTGGTCCAGCAAAAGTCGAGAGAACGCCGGAAGTTCGCAGACGAGTTTGCAAGTCCGCGCGATGGCCTTATCATGCTGAGCCGCCGTGTCTCCGTATCTGCTGGCCGGAGCGACACCACACTGCGGCGGGCGTTGCGGCGAACATGACGACAGCGTAGAGTAGTACGATGGGAAAGGCTTGGGAAAGGCGGCGTCAAGGCGAACCGACCCGGGTACGCAGCGCCATGATTCCGTAAGTATTTTTGGTTCCCATATGCCCCCAACGCTGTCTCGAGGCCTCGCGGACGGCGGGCAGCGGACCTCGGGTAGCTGTTGTGACGGCGGGGTCGAGTTGTTGTCGAATGCTGATTGACGCAGAGCTGATGTGCCCATGTCGATACGCTGACAGGTTGCGAAAGGAACAACCCGATTTACAGCGCGCACAGGTAGAGCGACAAGAGGGAACCGGAATCGCGACTCAATTGTTCCTTCAACTCGAAGAAATCCATGCTATGAGCCGTACATCGGATCGATCAACCAGCAGACACCTGAAGGCATGTTTATCTACGTCAATTGACCGACCAGCACGACCTAGTCGGCCCTGGTGGAAGTTAAGGCGACCTGAACGGGATGTGGTGGTCGCGGCAATCGTCCTCAAGTTACTTCTCTTCCCGGCCTAGTAAGCATGACTTGTTCCGACCAGATCACCCAGCAGCTGATCAAATATGCCCTCGCAGCCACTCGACAGACTTTGAGGTGCATAGAAACTGGTCAGCCCGCTTTTCATGTCGGCGAAGGTGGGGGTTGGGTTGGTTGGCAAATCTGATCAGTACGGCATATGGGCAGGCTAGCGATCACTCACTCGCTACCGTTGTCAAAGTGGTACTACGACGTGCGCACTCCCTCATCCCTTGACCCGCCGGAAGAGCTCACTGACCTTTTCGTCGCAGACCACCTCCGAGTGGACCCTCGACTATCCACCATTCTTCGCGTTCTTTGAGCGCTTCCTGGCGTTCTTCGCCTACATCGTCAATCCTAGGATCGTTCAACTCGGCAATCTCGGGTATGCGGCAGCGAGCGCCGTCAGCTTTCAGCGGTCAACTGTGATTTTGTCCGAGATGGTGCTTGTCTTTGCCTTGTTCCGGTATGCAGAACCTGCTCTTGCTCCAGAATGCGGTCTATCAACTCATCAGAGTGACCTGCTCGCTTACGCAGATGGGCGAGAACGTCGATCAAGCCCGACTATCCGACCGCTTTCCTCCTCGCCTCTTCTGTGGTCTTCCACCCCGGCCTCATCATCGTCGACCACATACACTTCCAATACAACGGCTTCCTGCTAGGCATCTTGCTGCTAAGCTTGATCGCTGCTCGCGACGTGCGCGCCCTCCCTCCTTCCTTCCGTTGTAGCCCATGTTGACATGTCGATTTTGCGCAGAACAACCTTTATGCTTGCGCTGCTCTCTTCGCTACGCTGCTCAATTTCAAGCACATCTTCATCTACCTCGCCCTGCCATACTTTGTGTTCTTACTACGTCGCCACTGCTTCCCTCCCGGCGGCCGTGCGTCCTTGTCGCCCGTTAATTATCTTCCACATCATTGACCCAGATCTCCGGCAGGGCTACAACTCGACCGCGTTATCGAGCTTGGTCTCATCGTCATCGGTATATGTGCTTTCTCCTTCGGCCCCTTTGTCCTCGCTGGCGGACCTTCCCAACTCTCCCAAATCTTCTCCCGCCTCTTCCCCTTCCAGCGCGGGCTCAACCACGCATACTGGGCTGGGAACGTATGGGCGATTATCAGCGCGGTTGATCGCGTACTGGTCAAATGTGCGTTCTTTTCGTGACTGTCGACTTTTCCTTCCTGAAGGGCTGAAGGTCGCTCTCGCAGACCTCGTCTGGATAGGCGTGCCCATCTCAGAAGAAGCTCTCGTATCATCCTCGCGCGGCCTTATCGGCTCGACCACCTTCGGCGTTCTCCCCAATATCACCCCACGCACGACCTTCGTCCTAACCTTTTCCTTCACGGCCGTCTTCCTCATCAAACTCTGGACGGACCCTACCTTCAAGCGATTCCTTGATTCAGTCGTACTGGCGGCGATGACGAGTTTCTTGTTTGGGTGGCATGTGCACGAGAAGGCGGCGTTGCTGTTCTTGGTTCCCTTGACGTGAGCGAAACTTTCCTTTCCCCCCCCCCGTTGACTTCAGCGCGGTATTGACATTGTTCTCGATAGCTTGACGGCCGCGGACGACGACAATCATTGTCGCTCTTTTGTGATCGCTACGACCGCAGGCGTGTTCGGCTTGTTCCCTTTGCTGATCAAGCCAGCGGGCGAGTCTCGCACCATATTTTCCAACATGAGCCGTCGCTGACTTGGGTTTGCCGAATAGAGACTCCCATCAAGCTCATTGTATCTCTCCTCTGGGCTGCTTTCGTTTTTCCTCAATTGAGACGTGTCGTCTATCGGTGCGTATGCCTCTTGCTGCGCCATCTTTTCGGCTCCCACGAAGCAAGCTGACTGGTGCTGGTGCACCCTGCAGGCCCCTGCCGAGCCTCTCAAGCGTCCTCATCTCGCACCTCGAAACACTCTACATCGCCGGCTTCTTTTTCCTCCAGCTCTGTATGTTCATCTTTCCTTCCTTGGCCTTCATGAGCTGCGAGAACTGAACTGCTGCTGGCTACAGATGTCTCCATCCTTCATCCTCTGTTCTTCCCCTCCCACCCAGCTGCTTCCTCCGTCCCGTCCATCATCCACTGCGATTCCACCACCGGAATCTGCGCCGAACCGGCTGCTCATGCTCAAGCGATCCAAGTCGGCGAGACGAGCATGGAGTTCTTGCCGTTGATGATGACGAGTGTGTATTGTGCTGTAGGGATCGTGTGGAGTTGGTTGCGGTTGAGTTGCGGGTTTTTGCTGAGTTAGCAGCTGGTTAGCAGGATAGACAGAAAAAAACGCAATGCAATGTACTGCCCGTCTCCCGTAGCTTCTCTCGCCTTGATGAAATCTCTCAGTAGAGCGGCACTGACTTCTGTACTGCACTCACCGGATGGAGACGGGAGCCGCCATGTCTGCCAGCAGAGCGACTATCTGAGGACAAAACGACGTAGTCCGCTTTTGCTTCGTACAATTACGCTACACCTCCCCCTTCACTGCCTTTTCCCTCAACGCCCTCTTGAATGCCCCTCTCCAAACAAGCGGCATGCCCTTCTCTACCACCCCGTCCCGTTCGTGGCCGTCCCTCCCCAACTCCCTCATCAACTCGTGCAACTCCTCCTCACCTTTCGCAACAAACAACAACTGCTCCGGCGTCTCGATATCGATAGCCGATCTTCGGAAGAGAGGTCGGTACTTTTCGAAACGGAAATGTGGCACGAGGTTTGAAAGGAAATCTGAAAGGGGATCTCCGTTGTCTTTGACGATGGGGGGATCGGGGGTCGTGCCCCCGGGTGCTGCGGGGAGGATCGCTGCAGGGCGCAGAGGCCTGATCGCTCCTTCTGAGCCTCCAAGAAGAGAGGATTCTGCTTTCGGAGCTAGAGAGGGCGAAGGCGAAGCTGCACGGTTCCTTCGAGGGGAGGTATCCGATCCGAGGCAAGCGTTCTGATTCTCGGCTTCTATGGAGGATGGGACGCGAAGCTAAAGGCGAACAGTGTCAGTTGACTGCCAGAGCCTGCACGGTAAGAAGGATGAAGACGCACCTCGTAGTCGTCTTCGTCCTCAAGATCTTCCACCTCTTCTTTTTCTTCTGCCTCATCGTCCTGAGTATCATCGCCGTCGTCCTCCGGCCCATTCTCGACGAGCACTTCACGCCAAAGCTCGTCCAGCCCAGACGGCTGTCGACTATTTCCCTTGTCGCTTTCCCTCGCCAACCTCGCCGATAGGGCTACCGCGTTTGAGCCTTCTTGCTCTTCGTGGGCCGGCTCCCGGGTGCCTTCTCGCGCCTTCCCTTTCACCTCATCAACCCGTTTCGCCTGCGCGGCGAGCGGCGATCTATGATGCTCCACCCGCCGCCGTTTCGAAGAAGGTGTGATAGGAGGAGTGGGGAGGAAATGCCTGATGGAGGTACTCAGCACGGCGGAGCGGCTGTCTTGCGCTACCGAAGCCGAATCCGAAGCATAGCATGGGACGGCATGTCGCGAAGGTGTCCCGGGCACGGGAACAGCGGAGCGTCCGCGCGAAGCGGATAAGGGTGTTCTCCGTTGACCTGAGGTGGAGGTTGAGGCGGAAGTAGTAGCTCGGGCGGAAGTCGACGCAGCTGGAGTCGCTACGTTTAGAGAGATCGGCGACGGCGGGTAGCAGCGGGGTATGATCTTGACAGCCCGCCGAGACGTAGCAGGTGAAGCTGAAGCAGCATATCGTGGCGCCTTCAGAGCGGATGCACTTGCTCGCATGCGCTTTCCGCCGGTCTTCGAAGGTGTCGTAGAGCTCCCAAACTGCGGTGGTGAGAAGCCCCCTTGCGATAGCCTGCAAGCAGGGTCGGTGAGCCGGAATTGGAAACAGTGAAGCTACGATGGCTTACTTCTCGCAAGTCGAACAGAGGCAGGAGCGAGAGAGGTCATTCTTGTAGTATTCGTTGTCTACAATAGGGCATATGCGAGTAAGTCACACATCACTCAAGGAATACAGGCCGTTGTGAGGAAGAACGAACTCACTGTAGTTGACGAACAATTCCTCGTTTTCCACGATATCCGTCGTGACCCGCAGTCGCACCTGAGCCCCAATGATCTCATACTCAACATTACTCCTACAGTCGTTCGGGCAATCGTGTTTGACGGATCGCACCGGACCCAGAACCGTCATCGGGAAGGTCGAATGTTCAGCCCAGAGGATAGGCGGGCCGCTTCTGCCTTCTTCCTTGCTCAGTCGTGCTTCTTGCTCTTCGTCGAGATCGACCAGACTGCCTTGCAGTTGGAGGACGGTCCCTTCTCGCAGCGGCTTGACGGCAAAGATGCCTACCTCGAGGATTCGGTCGGGGTCGGCGTAACGTTCGGTAGCTCGATACTCGGTTTTTGAGCTTGAGGTTCGGAGAGAAGCGAGGCACCGCTTTGCGTGGGCGGCAAAGAGGCTCCCATCGTGCCATTTGCGGTTAAAGGCTTTGCACGATGGCAAGTCGAGTACGCGCCTGAGAGCCGCATCGAGCGGGAGAGGACTTCGCTTTTCTTGTAGCTGTCAAAGCATGGTAAAATTGGTGCTGGACAACACGGAGAGAAAGACGGAATGATGACGGACTTCTGAAAGCAGATCACGAACGGCTTGTTCCTCCTGCTCGTCTGGTCTTGGTCCGCCAGGTCCCTCAGCAAGAGAGTAAATAGAACGCCGCGCCTCGTTGGGAAAGATGGAACAGTCGAGGAAGAGCCACCTGTGTCCAGAAAGGAGGTGAAGTAAGACTGGGAGCTGCCAGACCGACTGAAGCAAGGGAAGAAGCGCACGCCAATAGATCGTCCGCCTCTGACAGGAATTCATAAGACGCCTGTGCGATAGATGTGCCCGCAGGCATGTCGAAACCGGCGAAGATTGCTTACGGTGACGATGCAGACGACGACGGTACGTCAGGCGCGCGACAGGCCGTGAGCGGTGCGGAGGCAGGTGTCCACTGTGTATGTCCACTGGCGAGTGGTTTGGAGCCTCCTGGGTGCGATCGAGCGAAATGAGCGGGAACCAAGGAGTGAGAACCCAGGACAACTTGAAGCTCCGGATGGCTCGAGCGGTACGACGCTAGAAAGAGCATCACGTTGCAGTCGCGAAGCAGACAATAGAGAAGGCCGGCGAACGCCCTCGGAAGACAGGTGGGCGAGAGGAGGCACAGACTCTCATCGAGTCGAGGGAGAAAAGCAGGACCGTGTTCATATTTCCTTGTTTCCAGCTGTCCCGTTCGACGGCCTGAGTCCATGATAATCTATTCTACTGCACAACGTAACTCGTCTACCGGTCTACGCCTTCCACCGCCCGCTTAAGCCTGTGAGCGCAGTGAAGAAGCAGCAGAGAGAAGGTTAGTAACCGTCGCTCGTCATCATCTTCGCTCACCCACCCAAAGAATACTCGAGCGTAGGAAAAAGACTCACTCGTACAACATGACATCCGCCCAAATCCAACTCCCCGGTACCGGTAACGGATGCAACAAGTCTCTGAACAAATGCTCCTGCCCCAGCATCAACCTACCGCTCTCGTCGATCCGTAATCGGTGAGAGAGACCGAGGTCTTCGATTTCTTCGGGTTCGGCTAGGTTTGAAAGGGGGGCGGAGGGTCCAGAGAGGGACGAAGGCGAAGAGGAGGAAGAGAGGGCTTGGGAGGAGCGCAGATCGGAGATGACTTTGCGGGAGAGGGAGTCAAGGGCGAAGACACGCTATACCAAGCAGCTTGTCAGCCTGCGTTCGAGCCGAACGGTAACAAGCAGAGGAGGAGGAGCGCACCGGGAACGGAGCGTAATTGTGCCTCGGCGGGTGATGCAGACTCCTCCACAAAATCGTCGGACCGTTCTTAGCCCGCCCATCTCTGCCCCGGAACGTTCTCGCCGCGTGCTTGATCGCTTTCCTCGCTTCTCGTTCCCAGATCTTTTCACGAGCAGGCGACAGATTAGTGTAAGGAATAGGGGAATCTTCGGGATAGGGGCGTGTGAGGAAACCGGCAGCGACAAAGTCCTCTGCGAGAGGTCCATATGTGAATCAGTGGAGCTGAAGGGGGGACGCTGCGACGGAGATCCTCACCTTCGGTATATTTTCGTAAGTCCCAATAGCCCGAATTTAGGATAACAAGGTCTGGACGAGCGATTTGCGGGCGGTCGAAATGCTTGGCAAGGCCCGAAAGGAGTGGCGCAGTTATGTGATCCATTCGGTCTGTCCAAGTAGCTGGCAAGGTGAATTGGGAAGGTCAGCTTCGGCTCGCTCCGAGCAGAGCAGAGTTGCAGGCTCACCTGGAGGATAGTACCACCTTTCCATCTCGAAGAACTCCTCTGCGCCTTGCAAGCCCCAGGTGAACACGTTGACCAGCGTCGTCCCATACTCTGGGATACTGCACACCCACGGATTCGTCAACTCCCATCCCTCGCTCGGTCGTTTCTCCCATGCTTCCTCCATCTTCCGTCTGTTCTCGTCGGCGTTCGGATCCTTCCACATAGGTGGGCATGCTGGATGCTCTGGAGTAATCAACTCGAGCTGACCTCCGACAAGTTCGCAGAAATCCTTTAGGTGGAACCGGTCGATCGAGTCGCCGTGAAGCAGGACGGTGCGGTTCATGAACCAGGGAAGGAAAGCCCGCCCATTCTTGTTACTGGCGAGGGACTTGGGCGGGATCATTGGGGAAGAGTCGCCTGGAGGGCGGTACAGGGCCGTCATGTAATTCGATGGTTTACAGCGAGAATCGAAGGGCGTCCAGACGTTGCCGGTCGGATCCTGCGTGTTGACGACGAGCCTCCCATTCGAGTCGAAAGAGTTGCATGCCCATTCGCTGTCGATTACTTTGGCTGGCGGAGCGCGTCCGTACGAGTTTTGCCAGCTCGAGAGGCGGTCGAGCGAGTCGTGCAGCTTGCTTTGCACATATGTACTCGTTTCGCCGCTGTTGCTCGTTGCGCTGGTACTGTTTCGCGACAGGGTAACGACGAAGAGGGTGACGAGGGCGAAGGCGGGGACGTAGTAGGCTGGTCGTCGAAAGCGATTTGACCAAGAGGAAAGTTTGTGAGGTGTTCGAGGATGGGTTGAAGCGTTGTCGCCGAGGCGAGTATAGGCTGGTAAAGTCAGCCCTGCTATTGAGTCTCTGCTTCCCATCCTGAGCGAGATGTGATCTTGAGTCGGGAGGGAGGTGGACGAGGTGGGGCGGCGAGCGTGCAGAGCCACGGTGGGCGTGATGGCGAGGAGAAGTGGCAGCGAGGAGCCAGTTGCGTGTGCTGCGCTGTTTGTCAGGCTCGAGCAAGAGGAGCAGAGCGAGAAATGACCCGAAAATCGAAAGTTGGCGGGACGGGCAATGGGACAAGTTTATTCATCCACACACACGATTGCCAGAGTTGAAGTTTGTAATGTTGATTACAACTGCCCCTCCAATTTCCCTCATCAGTGTGTTTAGCCCATCTCACCACTCTAGCCTTACTAGCACACCATGGCCGTACGTACATCTGCTCTACCAGACTCGTGCCGCACCCGCTGACCCCTCCCTCTGTGATAAACAGGCTCGTCTCTCTCTCCGCACCGTCTCCCGCCTGGCTGCTCCTTCTCGGTACGCTGCGGCTGGGTTACTCATAGCACAGCTAGCATGTCGTACTGATGCAGTATCTTTTTATCCAGACGCGCCTTCTCCATTTCCGCCTCCCGCTTCGCTGAGCCTACACCGGAAGCTTCCTCTTCAACTCCCCCTCCACCCGCCAACCTCTCCCCCAAGATCGCTGGAATCGTAGACCAGATCTCTGGATTGACCTTGTTGGAAGCGGCGGACCTCGTCGATGCCCTCAAGGTGAGTGTTCATCTTTACTCTCTCCGACCTTCCTAGACTTGCTTCGGCTCTTCGCCGCCAAGCGGCTCTTTAAAGCGAAGGCGAGGGAGTACTCGTAAGAGACCTCGCTGACACTGTCTCTTCGGCAGTCCCGGCTCAACATCGTCGACATTGCCCTCCCCGCCGCCTCTGCCGCTCCCGCCGCCGCCGCAGCAGCGCCAGCAGCTGAAGAACCCGCCGCACCGAAGGAGAAGACTGTCTTCAATGTCAACCTGACCAGGATCGATGCGGCGCAGAAGGCAAAGGCGATCAGGGAGGTCAAGGCTATCATGCCCGGGATGAACTTGGTGGAGGTGCGTTTTCCCTTCACTTTCCGCCCTGCTTCCGCTTTCTATAGACATGCTCCTCGCTCTGTCTCGTCGTCGAGAAGAGAAAAACGTGGGGTTAGTCGAGAATGGCGCAGGTAGCGCATGTCCTGACTATTCTTCCTCTGACTTCCCGCAGGCTAAGAAGTTTGTCGAGTCTTTGCCCAAGACCCTCAAGGAGGGCGCAACGAAGGACGAAGCCGAGAAGCTCCAGGGACTGTTCAAGGCTATCGGAGCAGAGGTTGCTCTGGATTAGATTGTAACGGAGTAGACCCTTTTTCCCCTTCCTAGTCCTCTCGCATTGTGCAAGTGTATTTCCCCTTCCTTACCTCGCTTACGCATGTAATTTCGATAAGGCGTTTGCGCTCACCGAGTCAGGCTCGTCTGTTCCTCCACCTATACAGTCACCTTTTCGCGTTTGCCTCTCTGCCTTTCCTCGGTCGTCGAAACGTTGCTTGCGCTGTCGCAGCCGGGCACCTCCCTTCATTTCCGTGTCGACCCCTCTCGCCTCCACACTCTTGCGGCAGGTACGTGCAGCACCTGCAGCGACATCAAACAGTGTCCTGCCCAGATGACGAAACCCGTCGCACCTTCTATTCTGCGTCGCTGAACCTCGGCTCGCGAGAGAAGCCAGGGCAGCTCGACATCGTGACCTTTTGTCGTCAGGCTTGGTCTCGCAGAAACAGTCGACGCAGCTCGGCGCTTGGAAAAGGTGCGGTCACGGTTCCCCTCGTTTCCGTCACATCCCTACCTTTCGCGCTTCCTCCGCTCGCCACCACACGTAAGTCCGTTCCGTCCCTTCCAGACCAACTGCGCCTGCCCGATAGCATGTGCCGAGATGACCCTATGTGCGCTGCACTTCCCATCCTCGGCCCGGCGGGCGGAAGAATCCCTACACGCTCCCGCTCCCATAGTGTCCGCAGGTGCGATTTTGCGCCTCACTGGCTCTTCGCTGGTCAACTTGCTCCTTCCACCGAAGTCAAAGACACTCGAAGAGGTGCAACGGAAAACCGGCGTCCGCCTTCTCACGGAAAAAATGGCTGCTTGCTTGGATTCGGACTCGCTTCCCCGGGTCAGGCCTAGCACTAGCTTCAGTATCTTACAAAGAGATGAGCGTGCGCCAGCGGGGCGCAAGCCACAAAGGTCTCGAGGAGGGAACGTCCCGCTCCCCTTGCGGAATTTACTCAGAGTGCTCCGAATAGGCTTTTGCACTTCTTCCCTTGGCTGCTGCTGCCGCCTACTTTCCCCTCCATTCTGCATGGCTCACGCCTCCCACGCAACCCTCCGTCGAATGAACCTCGCTCGGCGCAGTGATACGGGATCTGTCCAAGTGAGTCAGCCGCCTTGGACTGGCAGTTTCGGCTGTACCATCACGCACTCTACGACAGTTCGGAGTGTGACCGGAAGTCGTCGTGGGTACGCTCTGCACGTACATAGCCAGCGGAACACAGCCAAAAGGAAATCGCGAGTCCCCGATGACCTTCTCAAACGCGCTTTTTCCTGTCTTGCTGTCGCTTGCGCACGCTCCATTCGCCAGGTTTTATGAAAGCAAGAAGCAGACGGCTTATTCATCCCGGCGTGGGCCCTGTTGGAACCAAGCCTGTACATCATTTCTGACAGTCTTTCCTGCCCTGCCTCTTCCATTTTCTGTTCTTAGGCACTGCCCTTTCTTTCCCTGTTAGCCGCTTCCCCGTCTCTCTCCAGTGGCTACTTACACCGAATACCGCTCACTAATCGATTCCCCGAAGAATTAGATTTGCCAAACCTACTCAAGAGTCCACAAAACACATACTGTACTAGGAATGGGAAGGAAGGAAAAGGCCAGCTTTGTCCTCCCTAACCGGCACCGTAAACAAAGGTAGAGACGACTGTCAAAGGAGGTTCGGCTGGAGATAAGGTGTGGGGGGGAGAGAGGGTAGGTGCGAGCCCGTAAGAGGAAAAGGGAGGGAAGGGAGGAATACAAGAGGCGGTATGTACGAGCGTTGGGAGGGGAAAAGGTGGGGCAGACGCACAGGAGGCAGAGGAAGAACGAGATCGGGAAGCGAACAACGAATATAGCACAACGTCAAGGCAGTCGAGAAGAACGAAACCAGAAGGGAACGCGAGAGAGAAAGACGAGAGAAAGAAGGGAGGCATGCAAAGTTCGGGAGAGTTGCTTGTTGGTGGTACAGAGCTGTTAGACCGGGGAAATAGAAGGCAGAGGAATAGAGAGAACTGGATTCGCTCGCTCGATCTATGAGGCGAGGTAAGGGCGGGGTATCGAGTCAATGTGAGGGGATCGAGGCGTCAGTCGTGAGTAATAGAAGATCAGGGGTGGCTGGGCATAAGAGCGAGGAGATATAGTGGCGGTTGTAGGCATGTTATGGTCGTGCGAGAGGCGTCCATCCATGAAGAGTGAGAAAGGCGGATGGAAGAAGATTCGGGTTCTGGGGGGAAGGGGAGAGAGGCGACGGGAGAGGCAGAAGGCGAAGTGAGGCAGCAAGCCCACGCTCAGCAGGCGCACCACCCCGCCTGAGTCGTGTCGATCTCATCTTCCGCCTTAATGATGATTGAGTCGCGACTCCTCAAGATGCGAGCTTGGTGTATCTCCTCCCTGCGGCGGAGGAGCTGCGTGGCGATGCAATCGAAGACGTAGTCGACGCCTGCGCGAGGTGACCAGCCGTTTTGAGCCATGAGAGTGCCAGGGAGGGCAAGGAAAGGGGGAAAAAAAAACGCACCTTCATTCTCCTTCGAACTAACCTCGATAACCTCCACCTCACACCTATCCACAATTTCTCTAATCCTCTCCTCCTCCCTCTCCGCCTCCTCCGCCAACTTTCTCAACTCATCCTCCCGGTCCTTCCTCCATTTCTCCTCCGGCGTCAGGCGCTTCCCCCCACCCGCGACCGAAGCAAGGGAAGAAAGGGCCATAAATCCCCGAGCGAGTGCGGGGGAGGTGGGCGAATGGACCATGCCCCTAGAAGTGGGCGAATCCGCCGATGAGGCACGCGCCATGCCAACACTGGCGGCAGCGAGGGTGTTGATCGCGAGGGAAGATGACGAGAGGGGGAGCTGAGAGGCGAGGTTGAGGCTCGCGAGCGTGTAGCTGGACAAGTCAGGCATGGTGAAGCTAGGTGTCAGGCCCGGAGGAGGACGGGGCGGAGGAGGAGGTGCAGGCGGTGGTGGCTGGACTACACCCGAGTAAGGGAGTCGCTCGGAAATCTTCCGAAGCCGGGTCGAGAAGGAGTCGGAGGGCGGGGCAGTGGGAGGCGCAGAGGGTGGAGAGGGAGAAGGGCGGGCGAAGGAGGTGGTGATGGGCGGTGGAGCGCCAGACCGCGGAATGGAGGCGTTGGCCTGAGGCGTACTGAGAGTGCGAGAACGGGGTTGACCAGGCCGCCGCACCGAAGACGGCGGAGGGCCGGTTGGCTGGACGGTGAGAGGTGAAGGGGCGTTGTGCTGGGCGTCGAGCTCGTGCAACCACAAGGCGACTTTTCGCCGAGCCGTCTCGAGAGGGACGGTAGGATACGAGCCGGCGAGGTCGGACTTGGCGCCGACGATCAGGATGACCATCTCGTGAGTGATCTGCTCGCGCAGTTCTGCAAGGGGAGGAAGGTGAGGACAGGCAGTTTGATGTCGACAACAATCAAGACGACGTACCTCGAAGCCAGTGCAGGATGTCATCCAGACTTTTCTCGTCCGTCACATCGTACATCAGGACAGCGGCGAGAGCATCCCGATAGTAAAGTCCGGCCAAGCTCCTGAACTTGTCCTGCCCGAGGGGATCCCAAATCTGGAACATCACCCTCGACCCGTTGATGTTCAGCTTTTTGCCGTGAAAGCTCGTCCCGAGCGAGGCGCGAACGTCTCGATTGAAGACACCGTAGCAGGTACGATTGATCAAGCTCGTCTTGCCGACGCCCTGACTGCCAACTATTGAGGTTTTCCCCCGAGACGAATAGAAGAGAATTAGCGAGAGCAACGATCAGAAAGAGTCAAGTAGCACTCACGCAGGACCACTTTGGCCTCGAGAGACGCGCCCGTTTCCACCGAGGAGAACTGCGTCCGTGTTGCCGTTCGCCCCGGCACACGCAGAGTTTGCGAGGTAGTGCTGGGTGCGGTCGACTGCCGAGTAGGCCGTGGCGGGCGCCGCGTAGGGACAGTCGCCGTGCGTTGTAATCGAACGCTGTGGACTGGTGACGATGCCCTCGCTTCCTCAACGTGCGGGAATGGAAATGCAGCTATTGTCGCGCTGCTCGTACTGGCGGAAAGGCGGGGCGAGTCGGCGTTTGGGACAAAGGCTTGCTCGGTCGAAGAGAAGGAGAGTGTCCGAGTGCGCGTCGACGAGTTGGACGAAGTGGAAGAGGCAGCTCGAACGGTGGCTTCGCGACCGATATCGGATACTCGGTGCGTCCGTCTTTTCAGCGCCGGTGCCAGGAAAGCGTCGCCTCGTCCGTTCTGGGCTTGAGACGCTGCGGTCACTGAGCCGACATGGCTCATCGACAGAGCGACGCGGTGGCCCGGTCGGCGGGGGACGGTTCTTGCGGATGCGGCGGACGCTGAAGACGAAGACGAAGGTATCGCGTGAAGCGAGACCCTGGTCGCCTGAACGGCGGGGGTCTTGTTCGCCTCGTCTTTAAGCGAGGTGTAGGTGGGGAACGGTGGGGAAGCCGGGTTGGGAATGGTGGTTTCGCTGGTTTCGGAGGGAGTTTGGGTTGAAGAGGTGGAAGAAAGCGAGCCAGGAGAAGAAGGAATCGGTGGCGAGGGAGGAGGCGAGACGACGGAGGTCATCGACAAGAGGAGGGTGAAGAAGACCGGGGAGGCGGGGGAACCGGAGATCGGAGGAGGAGAGGCGAAAAAAGAGGAGAGACGGGGCGGAAATTGGAAGGCTTGTGCACCGCTGAGTGAAAAGCCAACTGACTAAGGACGGGGCGCAACGGGCGATGCTGTTGAGGTTGAGTAGCAAGTCAGCTGAACTGTGTACTAGACGGTCAGGGCTGCTCCATAGCTTACTATTACTAGCTAGGGTTGTGAGTTCGGAACGGGCGAGAGGAGAAGGCGCCAAAGTTGAGCGAGGATGGACGGGCGTACAAGGGCGTGGGCGGGGCTGTAAAGCGGTGCGAGGGTCTAGTTCAAGGTGTAGAGTAAGATGGAGCCCCTGTTGGGCTGCACCGCGCCCTGTGTGGGCCGACAAACGACGAGGGAGAGAGCGAGAAGAGAAGACAACGCGTTCGTTTCCAAACTCTCTCTTCCTCCTTCACGCTACATTTGCACTGGCTTTGTATTGCAATACACATGCCTACGCTCAGCTATGGCTTACCGAGCACCTTGTCCGTCCCGTAACTCGCTTCATCTTGTCACCGTCACCCTCTCCGAGTCGAGTCGTCCGGCTCCTCCGCGTCCACTTCATTCAACTTCCGATCTCGTCAACTCGCACCGGGCTCGGCAGACTCAGCACCACCCTAACCACGCTCTTGCAGCTAATCAGCACGACCTTGAACCGCATCCAACGACGCACAGACACCCTCGTACTCGCTTCCTCTCCCCCGCACGCGCAGCTCTCCTCTCACGGACTTTCCGCTTCGCCCTCGAACTGCGCCAGGATACTCGCCTCGCAAAGCTACAGTACTCGGCATATGACACGTCCGGCAGCACTCGATCGGACTGTACACGTATTCTCAGCCCTCCGTCGTCTCGAGACTCGACGAGCAGATCTCTCGGACAATTCGGCAACCGGATACTCGCGCCAGGTCGGATCTCGCCTGCACTTCGCGCAAGAAGGGCTCGAGGAGTCAAGTTGTATCAAAGCGTACACAGGAGACTGCAACTGACTCGCAACTCTGCGCATGCACCACGAAGCAGTCTCTTTTCGGCCTCGTCGCTGTTCATGCTCATGCTCATGCCGCTGAACACAGATCGAACTCAATCAGGTCGGCTATGGTGTGTATACCTCCCGTCCGCAATACATCGCAAAGAGAAAAAGAAAAGCAATCTCTTCCTGTTCAGCAGGGTTTGCCCTCGGCAGTGAGTCTCGCGCGCTGAAGATCGCCCGCACGCCCCTGTTTGTTTGTGAGCCGAGCCGCATGCCTCTCTACACGCGCAATGCGGCTGGCCATCTGGCTGACTCTCCCTCCGCTGGCGTTGCGAGGAGGCGAGAGAAAGAAAAACTATGTTGGCGGTGCTTCCCTAGGACCTTCTCAATCCGCCTTCTACCTTGTCCTCGTTGAATACGGCACCGTTCATCACGAGCCTCAGCTCTCGTGCTTGATCGCTAGGACCAGAGAAGCCGAAGGCCGAGGGGAGAGCAAGATGATTCCAGTTGCATTGGGCTCCCCCTTTCAATATCAAGCACAACAAGATGGCAAATCGAATAACGACGATGACGACAACGAGCGCAGAATGGAGAGGGGACGCACGGTACTACTGTACTAGACCAGGATCAAGGAATTACGGCGAGGAACGTGAGACGAGACACGACGGGGTGAAACGAGGGCCAGCAGGGGAAGGGCGAAGAGAAGGGGAAAAGGTGATGATGATGCGGTGGTTGAGTGTCGATGTGTAATGAGTGAGGATTCAGATGCAGGAAGGGGAGACAGACGTAGTAATGCGTGAACTCGCGGATATATAAGCGCCGTCATCGGAGTAAATAAAGCCGGGCCGGTCCGGAGAGAGCGAAGAGCCACCTGTACTGTTTCCCTGGTATCCTCCTGATGACCACAGTCGCAGTGGGAACTGAGCCGCTCATCGAGAGCACGGGGCAGGCGGTGGCGCCCATCCCGAACTCATCGGCCTGACCGGCGCGGGATGGTGCAACACGGGCGGAGGCGCCGCTCCCGCTACCGCGAGTTCTCCCTCGTTCCCGAAAGGGAGAGGTTGTGGGATCGCCTGAGAGAGAGGCTGAAGTTGAGGTTGGAATTGGGGGGCGGCGCTGGGTTGCGGACGCTGTATGTGCGAGAGGGAGTGAGCGAGGAGTGGGGGCGGGGCTTGCGAGAGGTACGGCGAAGACTCTGTCGGCGACGGGTGGAAGGAGTGCGAGAGATGCGATGGGGCCGTCGAGATTGTCGAGTAGTTCGAGACAGACCGCCGCCGACCGTCGGATACGTACGGAGAGGAGAAATGGGCGAGGTCGGCGGGCATAGTGGAACCGGGATCGCCATCGCTCGAGTAGGTTGGAGAAGGTACAGCCTCATACTGATGCTGCGAGGCCTGACGGTGATGGAACTGTTGCATGGGAGAAGGAGCTACCGGGTGGTGGACTGCGGTAGGTGGAGCCGGGAAGGTGGGATGTGAGACGGGAAACGGTGCCGCTTGGCCTGAGATGCTGCCGCGCGGGTTGTACATCGGCAAGCCCGTCGCCCGGTACGAAGAGGAGGAAGGCGAAGCTTGCTCTTCCGTCTGAGAAAAACGCGGTTCGTCGATAGTTGCGGGGCGACTGATGTAGGTCGGGGTAGGAAAAGATGGATGATACTCGCTGCCACCGGTGTCTTCTCTGATGTGCACCGCATCTGGGGGACCGTAAGACGAGACCGTCGGGTGATAACCGGGCGCAGCGGCGACAGCCGGCAGGTCGTCGGGCTTTGACCGGGGTGAAAGCCGTCGATGCGCAACTTGTTGCGTCGCGGTGGGGTAGGTTCCGTACGCCGTGCCGGAGGAAGGGGACGCCCCGGGTGCAGGGAAGCCGTACTCGGATGGGTACAGCGAAGTTGGAGATGGGTGCGGCTGTGGCCAGGCGGAAGTCGGATAAGATCGCCATGGCCCATACTGGTCGGGAGAAGGAAGAGAAGGGGGTGAATAATGAGGAGGTAAAGCAGGTGGATAGGAAGAGAAAGGGTTGGTGCTGGCGAAAGAAAGGACGGATGGAGGATGCGCATATTCCGGCCAGACTGGGGGAGGCCCACCCTCCTCCGCTGATCCCGTCGACACCGCACTCGGTCGTCTCTCCTTCTCCGGCCGATTTCGAGTTTTCCGCGTGATACCCTCCAGCTTGCTCGCATCACCACGGACGAAGAAACCGGTGGGATGGCTGCGGGAGGGGAAAAACTGAGCGTGTTAACCTGTTCGAACTATAAAGGAGACGTACGTAAAGACAATGTACCCGCTTTGTGCAGCTTTCCGCTCCGTTGAGCGTCTTCGGTCGCTTAGTCGCCTGCAGAACGAAGACAAAAAAGCTTAGTTCGTCTTCCTTACGTTACACGCCATCCGGCTTAGCTTACTTGAAATTGTAGTAGCTGTGTGGAGAGGGATGTGTCAGGTCGACAGACTAGCAAGCAGGAGCCAGGGGAGCACACCTCAACTGCCGAATGAAACTGCTTAACCTATTTTCTCGGGCCACGAGCTCGACTGTCAGCTGCATTCCGCATCTGCACGAGTTCGGAGAAAGACGCACGAGCGAAAGTCAAACTTGGGAGACAGCGCCTGCCTCGCATTCGACTCGTTTGACGTGACCTCAAAAGAGTCATCGCTCGCCCATCGCAAAGAGTCGGCGTCGAGAGGGTTCTCCAGCAGACTGCGACCGGTAACCTGCGTCAGCCTTCTCTTCCCTTCCCAACCGTCTCCGCCCTACAGGAAACATGCACTCACTCGTGCAGCTTTTCGATGAATTGGGAGCGCCTTGACTTGGCGAGTTGAGGTTCGTATGCAGAGGCGGAAGTCGACGCTGTCGGGGCGCTTGCCATACTTCCTTCCAGGTGATCGAGGGCAACGACGCTCGAGTCCACTGACTATGTACAAAACCGCGGAAGGGGCGGTGGCTGGTAAGGCGGGGCTGGCAGAGGAAGCTGTAAAGGGGGAAAGAGGGGGTCGAAGCTGTTGCGAGAGATGAGCGGCAGAACCACTTCTTTGGTACGATCAGGGCGCGGACAAGCACGATGTGAGGCTGCAAAGGTGGACGTACCTCTAGGAGATGTCAGTCCTGCAGAGCGAGACCTCGGCGCGAAGTGGCAGCGGGTGTGAGAGAAGGTGCAGTTGAGCTGGCTGGAACAGTAGGCTGGATTCGACGCCGAACGAACAGTTGGTTTCGGGGATGTAGCTGGGACCGGGGGTGCGAGAAGGCGATGGAGGAAGCAAGCCGGGAGAGATGGGAGCGAAGATTGCGGATTCACCGAAATTGGGCACAAGAACCGCCGCCAATGGTTGCGCCGCTAGTGTCGTTGCTGCGTGTTGCCGTGGTGCTGACGAGCTGTTGACTGGGTTGCCTGACGGACGACGAACCTCTGGGAGCGAAAAGAAAAATAAGAAGGTACCTCACGCGATTGCTTGTTCCTAGGATTCTAAGACTACTCTATTTACCGCCGCCCTGAATCTCACAGGATTCTTCTCTGATGCAGTCTTGTTGTGCAAGGTCACTGCGAGCCTTCGACTACTAGGCGGCCTACTGCAATACTAGGCGCCTGAGCAGCGTAAGGGGACAACGCCTTTTGCCCAGCTGAGCAGCCCATGAAGCTGTGGCGCCAGAACTCATAACGTTTGACGTGGGAATGTCCGAGGGAAGATAGACACTGATTTGAATTCGTGTGTGGAGGGAAATCAGCTGACGAGGACCGCTGCTACGAGCCGGCTAAGACGGCAGTTGAGTGCACCAGCACAGACAAGAATATCGGTCGCTACGCATGGCAGCGGGGGAGACCGTAGAAGACGACTCTCAAGCGGAAGAACCGAGGCAAGGAGGTCGGTAAGAAGCCAGGCGAACGTACATATGATCGGAAAGCTACATTACATGTCTGCCCTTTGGACCCTTCGCACTGATCCGTAAAACCGGTTCTTCTTGGCGCGAATCCGGTGCCTCTACAGAATGCTTCGTCATGGGACCGCTCTTGGCTGCAATTCCATGTCACAGTACTGTAAAGGACACGAATCGAATTTCTACTTACAAATGTAGAGCTGTTCTTCGGTTCTGCTTGCTGTACCGCCGCCTTGATCAGTATGTTGTATTGGTCGCGCTGATCAGAGGTGATGCACAGCGTGCGAGATATTGTGCCACGCAGTGCATGTCGGCTACGCAAGAGGGAACAGCTGGAGGGAAAAGACGCAGGACGGACGTCATCGCTGTTCTACGCGCAGTCTGATGATAGCGGCGTCGAGCAGCTGCTCTGGAAAGGTTCCGCAAGGCGTCGGTCTTGGTCAGCTTTGACCGAAGGGGCTTCGAAGCGATGAGAACAGAAGGGTGTAAACAGGCTGACGAGGGTGGCTGGCAAGCGTGCACGCTCTGATGGTACGTAGGCAGGTACGTGAATCTGCAGTGAATGGCTCAGGTAGGATCGCAGCCGTCAGGCAGCGCGATACAGGCGGAAAGGAAGGAAGGGAAGCGTACCGCATGCTGAGGAGAAAAGGCGGCGGAAGCGGCAAAGGATCCGCAAACAAGCGCCGCTTCGTCGCGACTTCGACAGGTGGCTGCACAAAGAAAGCTGGAAGATCAACCTCGGCGGCGGCGCTCGGAACTCCAGCCGCGCCTCACGAAGCGCTCGCTCTTCGCTGATGAGGCGTGGTGAGGCGAATAGGAGAAAGGAAAGTTTGACAGGGAAGCGAACTTGCAGTACGACGAGGGTGGATCGACACATGCACGAGCACTCGTTACGACAGCGACTGTGTGACTTCCAACGGTAGCAATCATGGAGGGTAGAAACAAGAAGGACGACGGACGTTGAGGACAACGGGGCGCGGCGGCGCTTCGACAGCTCAAATAGCCTCAGAAAAGACTATCGATCTTTACAGATTCCAAAATCAAAGCCTACATCCGCCGACTCGCCCGCAAAGACGACGCGTCGTCGTTATCTCCATCCTCAACTTTCTCATCACAACTTCGCTCCTGACTCACCCGCGATGTCAGCCGATCCACGCCTGAGAGCTCGAGAAGCTTACGCAAGTCGTAACAACTCACCGTACCAAGGCGGCGGTCCATCAGGTCCTTCCCCACCTCTTCATCAGCAGCAGCACCAACAACCACCTTATGGCGCTCCCTCGTCTTCCGCCCCGCCTTCGCATAATGGAGGGCCAGGCTCGTATGGCGCGCCACCTCCACCACCGTCGCAAGGAACGATCAACGGCTACCCCTCTTACGCCCCCGCTCCGCCTCATTTCCGCCAATCTTCCCACAACTCGACTGGAATCGCACCCGTCAACCCTCCGACAAACGTAACACCCATGGCAACACCACCACCGCAGGCGCTGACTACAGCCGCCGCGATCAATGAGGCGGACCGGCAGGGTGGAGGAAAACGCATGACGTTCTGCGTTGTTTGTGCAAGTAACCAAAACAGGTCGATGGAAGGGCACAATGTACTTTCGTGCGTCTTCCTCCTTTCCTCCGCAATGTCGATCTGTACACTGAACAAGTTTTCTGGGTGCAGGAAAGCCAACTTCAAGGTCATCTCTGCCGGAACTGGCTCTGCTGTCCGTCTTCCTGGAACCGCGATCGACCGCCCCAACATCTACGCCTTCGGCACGCCCTACGAACACATGTACCAAGACCTCAAGTCGAAGGACGAGCGGCTGTGCGTACTTCTCCCTCGCCTTCTCCTGGATGCTCACCTGATCAGAGCGTTTCCCGCCCGAATCCACTTTCTACAGGTATACCGCGAACGGCCTCCTCGGTATGCTCGACCGAAATCGTAAGCTCAAGCGAGCCCCAGAACGGTGGCAAGAAAGTCAAAGCGTGGCGGACATAGTGATCACGTGCGAAGAGCGATGCTATGATGCCGTTATTGACGGTTCGTCCTCGTTGATTCTCTCCCTCTGCCCGCTAAGTGGTGCGTGCTGACGCATGGTGGAATCAGATCTGCTCACTCGAGGGAGCGAACTAAATCGGCCAGTGCACGTCATCAACGTCGAGATTAAGGATAATCACGAAGAAGCGCTGATCGCGGGCAAGGCTCTACTTGAACTCTGCGCAGCGGTTCGTCTTCTCCTCAAATTTCCGGACTTGTCTGACGTCTCGGACTGACTCTGCGCTTGTTCACCCGCAGATCGAAGCAGCCAAAGATCTGGACACGGAAATGGATGACATCCTCACTCGACAGCAAGACCGGCACCCTCATCAGCTCTTGCATACTATAGCTTTCTATTGAGCGTCCATCCTAGCTTACTGCTTTTCTGCAATCGCTCTCTAGCATCATACTTTCTGTGGGGCTCCCGTGAGGAGAATAATCGCGTTGCAAAATTTGGCAAACAAAGCAGATGGGAGGTACTGTACGGCAAGAAGCAACGAATAAGGGTATACAAAGACTATGCGAATAGACGCGAGAGGCGAGAGAGTGAACTAGGACATGGAGAAGAGGAACACTAGGTGAAGCGGGCCTCGGACCTTAACATGCCAAGAGTGGACTTCTTGGCCCCAAGCTCCGTTCGCTTCCTCTTGTCAGATACAGCGGCCGAAGTACCCGTCTTGCCAGCGCCACCCCGCGAGGAGAAGCCAGTTCTGCGATAAGTGAGAATGGGGTTGAGAAGGTCAGCTTTGGCGGATATCGAAGGCATGAAGAACAACGGACACTGTGCTGCGCCCGTTCGCCACCGTTGCCGACGTCGAGTCGGCGCGCGAGTCGCTGACGGCGTACTGGATCTCCGAATGATGCGACTTGCGAAGCGTGAGAGAGTTTTGCGACTAGAGGGGCGAGAACGAAAAAAAGTCAGGCTTGATTGGGTGCAGAGGATGAAAGGCAGGGCAGCGCACATCGATGGCATCATACTCGTCGACCTGCGTGTTCGAGACCCTTGTCGTGGTTGTAGTGCGGTTGTTCAGCTTGAGAGGGACGACGGGCGAGCTGGATCCTCTGAGTTGAGGGTCGGCGAGATAGCCATTGTCGCTCTTTTCTCCCTCACTGGCCATGGCTTCGTCGTCCTCCTCCTCGTCTCGTCGCTTCTGACGCTGGAGGGCAATTTTCTGTGCTTCTCGGAAGGTCGGGTTCCGGCTGCCGAAAGGGTCCTGGTAGGCTGCGTCGTCTGACATGGCAGCGTCGTCGTCCTCGTCGCAAACGGATGGCTCTCGGAGGAAGTCCAGGGCACTCTGCTTGCTGGTCGGATCGCAAGCTTCGCGGAGAACGGCAGCGAAGGGTTGGGTCTCCTCCTTTGCCGCTGTTAGATAGCAGCGTGTCAGCACAGCGTGCAATGGGCAGATCAGAGGAGGAGGCTCACCAAGACCGGCTGTGGTGGTGTCATCTACCCGCGGCCGCTTCTTGGGCAGGTTTTTGTTGCCGACGAAGTCATCGTACCAATCGTCATCGGAGAGATCGCCTCCACGACGCTTGTTGCGCTCTTTACCGGCCGCGATGCCTTCCGCCCTCTTGAGTGCGGCTTCGTCCCGCTTCTCCATTTCGGCGCTGTCAGAGGGCAAGGGAAGAGAGCTTCAGCTTCGCACATTGTATAGAAGAAAAGAATGCAACGTACGCATGGAGCTCGTCGGCCAAGGCGTCCTGCTCTGCCCTGACCTCTTCATGAACCTCCTCATTGTCCACAAGCGACTCGAGCTCGTCGTCGTGACCCTCCTCGTCTTCGTCGGTTGAAACACCGCCCAAGCCGCCTCCTTCATCCTCATCGTCCATGCCTGCCTGGTCATTGATGAAGGCACTCTTCGCTGGTCGCTTGGGCGCAGCAGCGGGAGCCGGCGCCGGAGCGTTGGCCTGGGTGGCTCCCGCACGGAGAGCATCAAAAGCGTTCTTCGACGCGAGGGTCTGGCGTTCCGCCGCACTCGGCATCGCCTCTTGCGTCTCCTCCTCCTGCGTTTCTGCCAAGTCTCCGTTCGGTTGCGTGACAGCGGCTGTGCCTGATACAGCCTGCATTTCGGTTGTCGCTAGCGCGCTGAAGCTGGTCAACGCACCCTGCCGGCGAAGCTTCGTCGGGTTCTTGGAGGTCTGCGTCGGCGTCTGCATCTGCGTGTCGCCGGCAAGTTGCGTTTCGGAGGCTCGGGTGGAGAGAGATTGACGGAAGGAGAAGGAAGCGGGAGAATCGGACGGAGAGTCGGCGAAGAGATTGGCGGGGCGGGTTTGAGTGAGAAGGCTGGTGTAGAAGCAGATTGTCAGCCGATAGGGTGCTGAAGGGGCCAAGCTCAGAACATACCCTTGATCGTTGATATACTGGCGAGCAGCAGGGGCTTCGCGAGGTGTTTCGGGTTCGAAGTTGTTGAAACCGCCTCGAGCCTCTAGCCGTGCTGCATCCGCTGCTCGCTCTGCGGTGCTGATGAGAGGTTGAGCGGCGAACATGGTTGCAGCGGGAGCAGCGAAGTCGTCCTGAGCGGGTCGAAGGAAACCGTCCGCCTGAAGATGAGAGAAAGACGGATTAGTGAAAGCCAGAAAGGATGGCTATCGGGAACTAGCGACTTACCTGAGCGCCGTCCCCAGCAGCATCTTGACTGAACTGCGAGTCGAAGAACTGGGAAAAGCCCCCATCGCCGCCAGTATCGAGGCCGCCAAAGAGGCCGCCGAGGGTGACCTTGCCGGCACCTTCTACAGGCAACGTCGGAGGAGCAGCGAGCGCGCTGGCGACAATCTCAGTCGGTGCGGGAGCGGAGGTCGAGGCAGAAGTAGTCGCCTGCGAATCCTCATCTTCCTCTTCGTCGAAGATGAGCCGTTTCTTCTTGCCCTTCGTTGCTGGCGGCGGCATCTGCGAAGGCGTCTCGTCCTCCTCCTCTCCATCGCCTAGCATCGCTCCGCCGTGACGATCCGAGTTCTGAGACGACGGCGGCATGCGAAGCTCGCCATCGCTGTCCAACTCGCCTTCATCGTCCTCCCCTCCTTCCCCGCCAATCTTACTTGCTCGGACCCCACCGTCGACAGTCTGAGAGCTGCTTTCAAGCGCAAACGTTCCGTCGTCCGAGCCCGAGCCTTCCCCGCTCGCCATCTCGTCGTTCTCGTCGTCGTCCTGATAATCACCGTCCGTATCTTCCTCCTCGGCGTCCTCCTCCTGCGCTTGTTGCTTCTTCTTCGCCAAAAGTTCTTCGACGTTGACGCCTTCGAGCTCAACCTGGTTGCCAGCGGAAGCTGCGTCTTGTTCTTTGCGATGCCGGGTCTGCTTCTTGAGGCGAGTTGCGTGGGCTTGCTCGTGAGCTCTAGTCATAAGACTGGCGCCGAGAGCCTCGCGAGTGATACTGAGAATGGAAGCGCCTGCTGGGCGGCGCGAGGACCCTTTCTTCGTTGGACGCGCTGGAGACGGGACGTGGTGTTGCTTCGGGACGAGGTTCCTGCCGAACTCCCTGCCCGCCGCCTCGAATTGGCTTTCGGTCGGTTCTTCTTCTTCCGCGGCGTGGGCCGTGTCGACGTGGGCGTACTGCCGCAAGACCTTGTTGAGGTGCGAGTTACGTCGAGGGCCTCCAGCCTTGACGAGGTCGAATGCGTCCGCCTGCTTCGTCGAGCTCGAAGGAGGTTTCCCGCCCGGCGCACCTTCGATTTCGATATCCGAGTCCGAGTCCGCCGCCTTCGCCTTGGCCGCCTTGGCCGTCTTGGTCGCCCGAACAGCTGCAAGCTTTTGCTCCTGAAGCAGTTTCTTCTTCGCCGCTTTCGCCTGAGCCACCCTCGCCAAAGCGTCCTTCTTCTTTTGCTGTTCCGCCATCTGATCCAGCGACAATAGCTCATCGTCGTCCTCCTCCTCGGCTGGTTCCTCCTGCTTCTTCTCGACGCGCTTATTCACGTAGCCGGGCGGGGGTCGGGGAACGCGAGTGCGGACGGGAACGGGAGTAGCGGCGAGGTCGTTGATTGGGGAAGAATCGCGTTGTGTCAGGTGCGTCTTGCCTATCAGAAATTGCTGTGTGCCGGCAGGAACGGGGGAGGTTGTGACAATAGTATCGGAGGAAGAAGACAAAGTAACGGCGCCGATAGGATGTTGGTTGGGGTTGGTGACAGGCGGGGTCGGCAAGTAGGCGCTAACAAAAGGTACAGTCCATCAGCAGGTGGAAAGGCTTGGATGAGGGGTTGAAGGACAGAAGCGCACGGATTCTTCTGATTCTTCAAAACATCGGTGACTGAGAACGCAGACTTGCGAGTAGGCTCAAGACGGGCGGCGGCAGCTACGGTGCGAAGAGAAAGCGTCAGTCGTGCGAAAACAGGGATGCAAAAAAAGACTCACTCCGTGCGAAAGCGGCGGTCTGACGGTTCATCTCTTCTTCGGCTTTCTTCGAGAGGCCCTGCAAGCAAGACGGAATCTTAGTACTCTGGGAGGGAGGAACGGGAGGGAAGCAAAGGAGAACATATCCGAACCTTGGATTTTCGTGGCGCCTTCTTCCCGCCGCGCCGCTTGCTCCCGCCGGCTTCATCGTCTCCCTCAATCATGTCATCCGTGTCCTCGAATATTGGCTGGCGCTTTTGGTCCACAGCTGGCATACCCTTGCGCTTCTTCAAAGCCAAAGCCGCTAGCTTTTCCTTCCTCGACGCAGCGGTAGGAGGTGCTGTGATCGGGGCGAAAGCGCAGCCAGGAGGCATCATGGTGTCGCCTTCGTCGTCTTCCTCGCGATCAGACGAATCGGGCACTGCCCGCTGTTTGCCTTTTCGCGAAGGTTGGGGAGCAGGTTCCGTCGCGTCCTCGTCTTCGGAATCGGCAATGCGCCCGACCGTTTTCTTTGAGCGGTATGTCGGAGCCGCGTCGTCGGTCGCCGAGCCCGAAGCAACGGGAGGAAGGAAGGCCTCAATGTCTTCGAGGATAGAGCCGGAGGATGGAGAGGCGGGGCGGTAGGCTGAGTGACGGTGACTGGCGAGAGGGGTGGCCTGAGAGGAGGAGGAAGCGGCGGAGGTGGTGAGATGTGGGAGGGAAGACGAAGAGGCGGTATCGGCCAGAGCTGGCGCGGCGGAGGATACGGTAGGACGAGTAGCTGCGGGGGTTGGAAGAGGGTCGTCGACGCGCTCGTCAAAGTCCCGGTCGACGTCGGCCAAGAGGTCTTTGGCCCCACGCTTCATGAAAGCGGCAAACTTGTCGTCCCCGTCCTCCGATGCGCTGCTGTCCTCGTCTTTTTTCCGCCCTGCCTCCTCCTCATCTTCGGAGGTCGGATCCGTAGAGTGGACGAGTTGTCGGGTTGGTGAGGAAGAGGCAACGATGGGGTTCCTCCTGTCGACTATGTCATCCTCGCTAGACAGCGTTGTCCCGTTCGGCGCGTCGGGGTCGGTTTCTGGCACGATCGTGGTTGATTGCCGTTTCAAGGTCTTTGTCGCCGGCTCGGCCTGCTCGAGCACCGTTTCGTCCACCTCAACCTTCCGCCCGTAGGTCCTCCTGACCTTTGCGCGGGGGACTGGGGCGGTGGTATCTGCTGAGCGATCTAAGGAGGTCGAACCGAGGGCGGCGGAAGGGGACGTGGATAGCGAGGTCGGGTGCATCAGGGGCGACCTTGAATCTTTGTGCACCTCCTGCGAGGTCATGTTTAGGCTAGAGTGGCGGTCGACAGGTGTGAAGACGCGAAGCGGACAGCGCGTCGAGGTGGATGAAGGATAGTGAGTGCAGAGTGCGTAGAGGGTTCGGTAGGGCGGGATGCGTGAGTCGGCGGTCAAAGCAAGGGCTAGCAAAGGCTAGCAAAAGGCAACGAAGCCAAGGCAGTGATGTGAAGCTGAGAAACAAGAGAGCGGCGACTTTCACCAAAGGCGCGTCGCGCACGCGTCGACAAAGTCGAGTCGGAACCGCGCCGCGAAGAAAGAATCAAGCGAGCGCGGCAGGCGCACGGCCTCAGTGGGTCGTACCTACCGGTGCTCACGAGTATCATCGCCGCGTGAAAGATAGTATCGAGCTATAGTGCGGCGGTGCACTCGTTGGACCTTTTCCTTTTTTTCCCTTTAGTCCCGTGCTAACTCGGCTCATGAAATGTCGCTTGCGGTCGTTTGTGAAGCTGCAAGCCCTTGGGAAGCACGGACGGCAGCTGCCCAAAGCAGTAGACACTGTGAAGAAGCAGACACAGGTTGGGACAGCGGGACCTTCTCAACAAACCATCAACTTGCGGCTTTTTGCACGCTTTGTGATATACCAAGCTAACCGGTCCCGTGCCTCCCCCTTCAAACATCGCGTCCAAAGCCAATGAGGACCCTCTTGGCGTCCTCGAGACGCTGGCGACGAAGGTTGAGCTCCTGGCGCTCGCTGGCGACGTCTTCCTCTTCGGCCAAGAGACGCTTGACGGAAGCCTCGTCACCCGTGAGACGCGCGAGTAGCTCATTTTGGATGACTGCGCCGAGAGGGCGAATGACAGTATAGTCGAGGACTCGAGGAATGTTGTCGATGATCCTCTGTACAAGAAAGGGTGTTAGTCTCCGAAAACATGCCTAGAGATACGTAGTGGAGCTGACCTTGTAGGCCACCTAAGATACAACATGTAAGGTGCCGAAGAGTCAGTGCCCACGTTCCAGGCGGGGAAAGGAAAAGAGCTGAAATGGAAAAGAAAGCACACGCACCGTCCAGTAAGCCACCGTCTGCGCCATGGCATCGAGCTCTTCCTCAAAATTGTCGGACTTCTGCAGCTTCGAAAGGTCTTCGGCCTCAACACCGACAATACCAGCCTCCGTGAGCGCCGCAAGAACCTTGACGACGGCTTCAGAGGACGGGTCGATGAGCTTGACTTGGCGAGCTTCCTTGTAGTCGGCGAGGACGCCATCGCGGCAAGAAGCGAAGTACGGCTCGTTGAGGGTGAAGGGAGAACCTTCGAGCTCGAGGATATCGTCGAGACGGAGTTGGGCTTTCTCGGAGATCTTGGCCAGAACATCCGAGATTGCCATGCTGAAGATACAAAGAATGAAGAGTCAGCTGTGGCGCATGAGCGATGAGGCGTGTAGACGTCTCGAGGATTCGAACGCAAGGAACAGCCTTGAGAAGAATGTGTAGAGGTAGAGGAAGCCGAAAGGACGCTCAGGAGGGAGAGGGAAAGTGACGTACGCGGTCTTGCTGCGCAGCTCTGCATTGCTCGCTTCACCGAAGTATTGCTTGACGATTCCCTCGACAGCACGAGTGACGGGACGGCGAAGGCGCTCGAGCGCCTCGGTCGTGATGGCAGGCCAGGCGGTAATCGCGAGTTCCATTAGCTTGGTGAGCGAACCGTACGGTACATTGTAGGGCAGCTCGCGACCCTTGTGACTATATAAGGCGAGCAATCAGCGAGGTCTTCAGCATAGCGACAACGGAGGTGAGCCAGAGGAGGAGCGTGGGCGAGAGCAAGGAAGAACTCACAGTTGAATGTGCATGCGAACCTCGTCAAGCGTCCTCTTGAGCACGAAAGGGTCTTGCAGGTTGCCTTTATGAACAAGAGCAGGGCCTTCAACCCAAGACGGGTGATCCTGTTTCCATTTCCTGATCTTTTGCGGTTCGCTTGCCTCGAAGGGAACAAGCTCTGGGCGGGTAGACTTGATAGCCTCAACGAAGGCCGCGTCGTTGAGCTTCTTCTGCTGCAGGAGGTCGAGCTTGCCGTCGCGACCAGCTGAGAGGGCGTCGAGCGAGATGGTAAGGTGTCCGATACGGGCAAGAAGCTCGCCAGTCGGGTCGGCGGAGGGAGCAGGCGGGAGAGCCTTGAGGGCGTCGAGTACACTTTGGAGAGATGCGCTGAGGTCATTCTGAATGGTCGGGAGCCTGCGCAGAGGGTCAGTCTCGGGGAAAGAACGGCAAGAAGGGGGAAACAGAAGAGCGCACTTTTCTTCGATGAACTTGCCGAGTCTGTCAGACAGGAACTCGGTGAGCTTTCCGACGCCAAGACGCTTCTTCGCATCGTGTTCGAGGGTGTTCCAGGGAGCTTCGGCCTTGAAGAAATCCCTCTCGAGGGCACGAGCATCGGCGAACGACAAGTTCTGCTTGAGCTGTTCGGGCGACGGCTGCTTGGTGCAGAAGTAACCATTGGTGAGACGGTGTTTGTGGCCGGTGAGCAGCTCGATCCACGAATCGTGCTCGCCGGCTTGAACTGTGTCGGCCTTAGTGAGCACGCCTGCGAAAGAATCCGAAACAGGTTAGACTGAACGCATCATCTATGGTTGGCAGGGCTGGAAGCGAGAGAGTTCGCAGCCCCGGTCGATGCGAGCCAAAGATGGAGTGAAAAAGGGAGGAGGCGGAACCCGAGGAAGCGGGAAAGAGCGCACCGATGATTCGCTTTCCTTGCGGATCAGCTTCCTTCGCCATGAGTACCGCCTTCTGGTTCTGGTAGTCGTCTGCATGTCATGGCAGCATATCAGCATTGACGTTGACGAGGCGGGGCAGAAGAAGAAAAGGAAGGGGCAGCTGGGCAGAGAGAAGAACGAAACTTACCGCGCATCGTGATGGTCAAAAGGATCTACATCACGCAACAGGGAGGGAGTCAGTATGTAGCTCGATGCCGAGACATGAGAGGTGGTCTAACCAAGCAGTTCCCAGTGATGCTCCTGCGAACCATGTTCTCAATAAGGGCGATATCGCCTGGTTGCTCCGAGTTGGAAATGATACCCTACATGTGCAACAGCGCCATACGAGGCAGAGTGGGTGAGCAAGGAAATTTCAGGAGATAGTAGAAGCGGAAGAGAGATTCAAGGGAGATAGCGGGACGCACGGGCAAGTCGAGGAAAGCCAGATTGGTGATGGACGGACCCGAGATGTCGAGACAGACGAGGTTCTCCGAAAAGGAAAGCTGCTCCGAAGTAGCGCCCGGCACGCGATATTCGTCCGTCCCATCCTTGGCACGGAGGACGTCGGCGTCGGAAAGCTTCAAGAAAACGCTCGAGTCGCGGACGCTCGGGTTGAGGATAGCCAATTGAGCACGACGGAGGATGCCTTCGACTTCGTCTGGGCTCGTCAAGGCTTCGCCAAACGGTTGCTCGCGGATGACCTCGACCGGCTGGTCGTACATGTCGGTTTCGAAGCGGAGGAAGACCTTGCAGGTCCACTTGGTCGACGCACTCTTGAGGCGTACTTCCATCGGGCACCTCGTACAAGTTCCAGCGTCGCGCGGAACTTTGATCTATGGCAGCATCGGAAGAGAAAGGTCAGTACAGGCGGAAGCTGGCAAAAAAGACGAAGGAAGCATGGGGCGATGTGAGAAATAGCATGCACCCCGCTGATGGCTTCAACCAACGAACTCTTGCCGGCACTCTGGTTGCCGATGACCGCAATGCGAGGCAAGTCGATCTCGGAGCTCGCGCCATAGCTGCGAAGTTGATCGATAAGGGAAACCAACTCGCGACGCTTGCGGGCGTAGTCGCTGTCCGCGATGCCTTCTTTGGCGGCGGGCTTGCCGATACCGTTAGCAGTAAACGTGTCGCCGTTGGTGAGTACGGCTTTCGTGACACTGATACCGTTCGTCGTTACATCGCCGTTTTCCTTGGTCGCGGGGTGGGTTTTCTCGTGGTGCTTCTTGTTGCCTCCCATGATGTCTGGCAACGAGAGGAAAGGTAGTATACGCGAGGTAATGGTGAAGGTCGGTGATTGAAAGAGGTACAAAGCTGACAGACAGAGGGCGGGAGACGGCGGATAGGGTGGAAGAAAAATTGAATAGAAGGATCGTTGGGAGAGCAACGTTTAGGATCGGCGGCGTTACCGAGCCCGCTGCGTGCAAAGGATCCAGATAAGCTGCAGGGTAGGAATAAATATGGAGCCGTTGATAAATCAGGCTGTGCGGAAAAGAGGTCATAGCTTCATCCCGGCCTTTGCGTGGGTGGCCAGTAGTTCGTGAGGGTGCTCGGGAGTTCAAGTATTCGGCAATCGCGTTGAAAGGGCCTTGGAACAAGGCAGGTTGTCTAACAGAGCGAGGTAGGCCCCGCGCCTTGACCTTCTCAACACGGGCTCTCCTGCTTGTGTAACGCTCATTGTGCCCAAAGGTGAACTTGTTAGGACGCGAAGTGAGAGATAGCACGTTACAAGCGACCGCATACGCCCCTGCCTCATCCCTCAATCGAAATCCAGCATCTCCTCGTCCTCCCCCCTTTTCTCCCGATCGACATCCTGCGACGCCCACACAAAGCCCTGACCCTGAGCATACGACTCCTGGCTAGCAGATCGCTCGATGCGAGAGGTCCCATCGGTGTTGGTACTGTTCGTTGCCTCCCGGTCCCTCTGTGGGCTGTCATCGTCCGCGCCATTTGTGCCCTCGAAGCCCTCGTCGACCGCCTCCTGCGTCGAAGGCCTGGGGGCAGGCATTGTTTCAGCGAGCATCTGCACCGTCTCTTCCTGTAGCTGTTTCATGATGCCGAGGAGAGTATCGGCATCGGTGATGCGAGATGTAGAAAGTTCGACGAGAGTGGTTTTGAGCTGCGCAAGTAGGAGGGGGACGTATGAGAGCGGAAGCGAGTAAGGCAGGAATCCAAGGGCGGTGTGAATCGTAGGTGAGAGGAAGGAAGAGATGAAGGGGTCAAAAGGGGAAGTCCGTTGTAAAATCCCGAGGAAAGAGTGACAATGCGCACCCCCAACAATTCCCTCCTCCTCCTTGCCACCTTGCTCGACACGCTCCTATCCATTTCGTCCTGCGCTAGTGATTCCAGAGTAGCAGAGACGAGATGCGCCTTGGAGAGAACGGCGGAAGGAAGTTTAGCGACTTTGGCGAGTTCGAGACCTGCGACAACGAAGGAGGGTCAGCGGAACGCCACTGCGAGTGGAGGCCACATAGATCACAGACGCAGGCTCCCGATTGGGACCAAGATGGAAGGACTGTGTAAGGGAGAACGTACCGTAATGGGTCAAAGGTGTCGTCCCATCGACGAGGCGATGATGAAACGTCATGCTATAGTCGGGTTGAGAGCGATCAATCTGCATCCCGTCAAAGGATCAGCCCGACGCGTATATAAGGGTTTTAAGGGGGCAACGCACCTCCGTCTCGAGGTGAAGCGGAACGACGTTCGGATAGCGATCGAGCGAGGTCGAGAGCTCCTGTAGCAGATAGCACAAGACATAGAGTCAGCGCACGCAAAGAGTGTATGCAGAGTAGAGGCGACGTAAGGTACCTTGAAGTGAGTCGCGAAGAAACAAAAAGCCTGTCGCCAGGGGAAAAGCAAGACAATGTAAGAAGCTGCATTCTACATAGCAAGCGATGATTCGCAGGCGTACCTTGCTCTTGATAATCACCTCCGCCACAGCATGCGCAATCCCGACCCCCTCCTCCGGACTCGTCCCCCTCCCCAGTTCATCAACCAGGACCAAGCAAGGCCTTTCCTCCTGCGCTTCAAGGTGTGCGAGGATCATGCTCATGGTTGTCATCTCGCTCGCAAAGGTCGAGAGGGCCGACTCGATATTGTCGTCATTGCTGAGGCGGGTTAGGAGGGCGGATATGGGGCGGAAGGAGGCGTAGAGGGCGGGGACGAAACAGCCGATCTAGGGCAAGAGACGGGTCGGCTCGCTTTTTCGCCTGAGAAAGACGGGAAAAGAAAGACGGGAGAAGAAGGCGCACCTGACCCATGATGTGCAAGAGCGCCGTCTGACGGAGGAGCGTAGATTTGCCGCTCATGTTTGGCCCAAAGACAAGTTGGAAAGAAGCCGCATCGCTAGCGTAGGTATCGCTGCGAACGACTCGCTGATGAAAATGACGCCCAAAGGAGCATGAGGATGAGTGAAACGAGCGCACTTGGGTACGAAGGACCCGTCGGCCATGCGAAACTGCTCGTGAAGAGGGTGGCGGCCGGCTTTGATGGCGAGCGTGTCGGTCCATTCCGGGCGCACTGCCATATCGGCGACAGGCGATCGCGTCAGGCAGGCTCTACATGGAGCTGGGGAGTAGAAGGACGGACCATACTCATTCTTCCCAGCAATATCGGCAAATCTGCTCGTTCGGGTACATCACCTTCGATCTGGCAGGAGTAGGTTATCACGCTGGAGAAACGTACGCCGTGAGCATGTCCAGCATCGCCAACGCCTCAGAGCAGCGGTAAAGGCATGCAATACTCCCTCTGATTTCGTCGAACATCTCGTCAAGGATCTCGTCGCTGCAAAGCAATATTAGCTTTAATCCGCGGCAAGGTGGAAAAGTCGGAGCTAGAAGGCGCACCTCATGAGAAGGATCTCTTGCTCGCTCTCCAGGATACGAGCGTTGCGTTTCTTCAGGTCAAGGGTGCTCATCTCCATTTTCTTGTTCTTCTTGGTCTGCACTCCTCCACCTATTCCAGCCCTGTCTCCAGAGGGCGAGGAGAAAGACGACGCACGATGTTGATGAAAGCCCTCGCCACACCCTCTTCTTTCTTCTCTTCCCATTCCTCGGCCGTACACTGGAGAACAAACCCGCTTGCAGCGGTCTGAACGAGCTGAAGCGCCTCAATCCCGTGTTTCTCCTTGAGCACATCCAGCAGCTCGTAGGCATCGTTGAGGTTCTCACGGTAGGTTTCGCGAGCGACGTCAAGCCTGAGAGGAATCAAGGAGGTCAACCGGTGGAAGCGGCAGAAAACAAAAAAAGACCGCAAGACGTACAAGCGCTTCCTCTCCGCCTTGATAGCGAACAACCTCGCATGCCTCGTCGCTATCCCACCAGACCCCGCCGCACCTTTCCCTTTCTTCCCCGGCCCTCGGCCTCCTTGTTGAGCGTCCGCGCCCCAGATATCCTTATTCACATTCCGCTTCATGACCTCGTTGACATCCTCGAGCCTGTCATCCTCGAAGATACGTTGAATCTGCTGTAATAGGGTTGAATCGGCGTGCTCGACGCTGGAGCGGAGAGATGGAAGGGCGGACAGGAAGGTACGGAGGCTGAGGAGGTAAGCGACTTTTTGCGAAATGCGCGTGGAGGGGTCGGTGGACGTGCTAGCGCTTGGGAATAGAGAGGAGCTAGAGGTGCCACGAGCACCGGTGGAGGTCGCGAAGCCTTTTGTTGAGGATGTCGAGGAGAGAAGGCGAGAGACCACTTTATCGAGATCGAGGGATTTGAGGCTGCGGGCGAGAAGCATCAGTACTTCGCCCACTCTTGACATCAGAAGGGAGTGCCGTACGGCTCAAGCGCTTTGCGAACTGCACGAAGGCGTTCCTCGGAATTGACGAGTTCCTCAACCTGTTCCGTCGGGACCAGGTCGTGAAAAAAGGCAGGACAAGATGAGCCAGAGCGAGAGTGGACGTACCGTATCGAGGCGAGTCTCAATGACCGTAGGGTCAGTCAAGGGACCCAAGATGTTTGAGCGAAGCTGCAAAGACGAAGGGGAATCAGGCCGGCGTTTTGACCTTCGCAATCGAAAGAAATCGACTGACCAGCCTCACGCCCATCGGCGTATAGCACTTGTTCAACATGCCTAAGAGGTGTTGCTTCGAATTCTTGTTCAGCAGCTGGAGCGAGGAATAGCCAGCAGGATCAGTGCGTTTGACGATCTGAAGAGACGGAAAGCTTACATTGGCGACGAGCTCGAGGTTCTTCGCAGACTCGGCATCGATCAGACACGTCCCCTCGAGTGGTGCGTAGCGTATCTTGAGGCTCTTTGGCGGAAAGACCATTGCATGCTGACTATCGAGGTATTTGAAGAGGGCGCAAGCGGCGGAGAGGGCGTAGTACCTAGCTTTGCAAGCCGTTAAGACGCCAGTACGGTCGGCGTCATGGACTATGAGTTGAGTAAGGAACTCGAAGCCTAGCAGCCAGGATGGAATGTGAGCGAGGGAAGCCGAAAGCGGCCTGAGAAGGTTTCCTGACCAGCCTGCTCAAGATCACGAGAACCCGTCAGTCCTGCTTCCTAGGGAGCGACTGGAAGCGTACCTGTTCGTTCCAGTACTTCCTGATTACACCGACGAGCGGCACCTCGGGAAAGGTCTCCCTCAAACTCCTGACCAACAAGCTGGCCTCGCTGCTGCCTCCCGAAGCGCCCGCTTCCTCCTCGTCTTCTGCTGGAGTCGAAAGACCACGCCTAGCGTTTCTGGCGCTTTCCAGTGCGGTTTGCGGGACCAGGAGGATAGAAGGAGGTTTGGTCTTGCAGAGATGGAGTGTTTTGACGAAAGTACTCGAGTCGGTGTACTGCTCGCTTGATTCGTCAGCCTCTGCCGCTAGGAGGTGTTATGGAAGAATACCTGAGTGACTATGATATGCCCTAGCTCCTTATCGAGTGCGACTACACCCACATCTCTTGCAGTACCGCGAGAGGGGAGAATGGCAATCAGCCAGTCGCCGTCGTCGCCCGTCGTCGAGTTTGCGGTGGTAGTACGGGCTGTAGTAGGACGCGAGTGTGCTGCTGAAGCGAACGAGCGAGTCGGTGGACGAGAGGGCATTGCTTGAAGAGGAATAGCCAGGGGTAGAAGCAGGAAAGAAAGCAGAAGGAGACGAGGAAAACGCTTACTCAAGGTTGGCGTACGAAGCGGACAGACCGTGAAACCCGGACAAGACTGTACTCAAGACTGTACTAAAACTATGCGGTAGCCCTTTTAGCCTACAAAGCCGTTGTCGCCCCACTGTCCTCCTGCTCCGGGATGTCAACAACGACTCGCGCTCCGTTCCCCGACACCCGCACCTTATATCGCAACCTCAAGCCATACTCACTGATATAGTCCTTAGCGCCCTAGCTAGTCGAAAGCCACTGTCGTTGACTTGTGTCGTGTCCGAAGCTGAACCGGGAGGTCGGAATGAGACGGCAACGGCTCCGGGAGGTAGGCGGCAAGTGCTGCTGATCTTGTAAGATCGACTAGTCTGCAGCAGAATGGAACCTGATCCAGCCGGTGGAGCACAAGAAGCAGCGGAGGTTGGAATCAAAGATCGGCAGTCAAGCGGAGCTCCCTCCGCCCGCAAGAGAAAAAGTCAATTCACCGTTCCTCTATTGCTTGGTAGTGCTTCAAGTCGAATAGATAGCTTCGAGCACCCTCAGCAGTCCCCTCCGACCGTGCGTCTATGGCCTCAATCCACCCCATCGCCATCTCCTCCTCTTCCTCCTCCTCTTCTCTTCCTCCCGCCTCGTCCACCTCGCTCCCCTCGTCCCTCAAGCAGCTCCTACATCTGCGAACACAGGCCAACTCGGCTCTCGCCTCGCCCACCCTCGCACACGAGCTCGCACGAGGAGAAGCAGGTCCCGCGGGACAACAAGCCCGCAAAACACTCGAGGCGGTCCTCGACGCTGCAGGGACTTGGCGAACACAGGCAGGAGCCAAGGTCAATGCAGAGCACGAGGCGAGGGGCGAGTTTTGCCACGCCTGGGCGTTGAGCCGGTTAGGCGAGGTGGAGCAGAGCGGAAAACTCTCGGACAGGCTGGAGGAAGCGTTGGACCGGTACAGCAAGGCTGCCGCGCTTCTTCGACTACCGGAACCACCTCAGCTTGATTCGGTGCCGTCGGTAACGCGGCCGCAGTGCTCGACACGCCAGGCGGGAGCGGTCGACCTTGCGGAAGTACCGGCATGGGCTGGAGAGATGCTGGCAGAGTATGCACGGGCGCAGACTACACTGGCGTATTCTCGACTGCTAGCCGAGGATGGTGATTTGGCCGCCGACGAGGAGAAGCTGGCAGAGCTGCTGGACTTGGCCTGCCGCAGGAACGTACAAGGTACTTCTGGACGCTTCGCTTCTTCCGTGTGGTCTGTCTCGCTCATCACTCTTGCGTGCAGCCCTATTCACGCCCGTTGACCCTCTCTCATCTGCCGAAGATGTCTCCTCCTCTGAAGCCCCCACCGTCCTTGGTAACGCCCGCCTAATCCGGGACATGGCCTCCCTCTTCCCCTTCTCCTCCTTGCCCTCTCTCTGGTCCCGCCGCCTCTCCTGGGCCACCCACGTCGCCGACGTCCGTTTCGTCACCGCCTCCCTCTCCGCCAACCAGCTCGTTGACTCCGCAGCCACCCACGCTCAAGCTCTGCAAAACCCCAAGATTAGCAAACAAGAGAGGAATGAAGTCAAGGGGGTGTTGGAGAAACTTAGTCGGAAGATTGGACCGTATGAGAGGACGCAGGGGAATGTGTTGCTTTGGCTTGGACGGGTTATGCTCGATGCGGTTGGTGCGGTATATCTCGGAAGAAAGGAAGGGTTTCAGGCGGAGAGGCGGATGCGGGACGGGGAGCTCGTATCTGAAGAAGAGGAGGAAGAACCGTCGGCGGGCAAGAAGGCAGAAGTGCCGGAGAATGACCTTGTACGAGAAACGAGGCAGGTTCTCATTCGAGGTGAGCTTCTTTCGCTTGCTATGTCGGTGTCTTCGAGGAGAACTATTCCTCGAGTCGAAACCGTCGATAGGAAGCTTACACAACCTTTTTTGCCCTGCTGCAGCCGCGGCCCTGTTCGAAAATGCTTACGCCTCAATCCTTCGCGCTCCGGCCTCTTCTCGACGACAAAGAACAGAGTTGCGACTGCTCAGACGGGTACGTCAGCTCCTCCCGCACCTTTCTCTTTCGCAAGACTGGAACTGATTCAAGCCGTGCATGTTACCCCTCCCTGCGATGTACCGCTACTCCCGTTACTCCCGCCTCGATCCGCATAACTGCGCCTGCGCCCCTCACTTCACTTCATAGCTCGAAGCCACCTACCTCGACCTAGAACTCCTCGACAACACCACTCCCGAAGTCGTAGAACTCCGTCAACAACGCATCGAGCGAGCACTGTTTATCAATTCCCGCCTCGTCGCGCTTGGAGATGGGGAAGAGGACGATATGGAGGAGAGCGATCATGAGGCGGCTGCGGAGGATGAGGAGGATGAGGAGGGGGAGGGGAATAGTGATGGTGATGAGGAGGAGGAGCAGGAGGTGACAGGCGGAGAAAAGGGGGAAGAGGGCATTGCGAGCAGGTTGGGAAGGACGAGGATCGCTTAGTGTAGGTGGGCTTGCTTTGCCTGACTTTTCTCCTTATCTTATTTGGGTTCATTCTCGGTGGTGGGGTTTTATCGGTACCTTTCCTTTCATTCTTCCGCATCTGTGCCCTCGTAGTATCGCAAACTTGCAGCCTGATTTGCGTTGTGTTCCGAGGCCTGTCTCTCGTTTGGCAAACACATGCGAAGAGAATGCCTGCAAAACCCACTATGCCTCCGCTACCTCCTCCACAACCTTCTCCAACCCCTCCTTCCCACCCGCCCGCTTCTTATCCCGATGATTCTCCAAATCCCCCAGCAGATCCATCTTGGCCCCTCGTGGATCCGTGAGAGCTGACAGAGGGGTAACGATAGCCAGGGCGAGGTGGACTACTGATTCGACGCGGCGTTGAAGGGGGGTGTAGTCGGAAGTGACGGTCTGCGAGTACCAGAGCCCGAATGCTCAGCTTTGACTTACAGCCATATTCGTTGCGTTATGCCCGAGGAAGAGAGGAACGGGAAGGGAACAACAGGAGAGAAGGAACAGCGTACCAAATCCTCCACCCTGACATCCGCCCAATGCTCATCCAACTTGACCCGGATTACCGGCGCCTTTGGCTGATCCTCCTCTTCCTTGAGCTGCTCAACTTTCTTCTCTTCCGCTTCCTGTACCGCTTCAGCAGCCTTATCTTCGACTTTCTCGGCCGGCTCAGTCGGGGCGACGTCCACTTGCATCTCCGGCGCAGAGATAGACTCGGGTTCTGCTGCGCTCTCGCTTGTGGGTTTTTCGGACCTAGAGGAGGAGGCAGTAGGAGTCGCGGCATGTTCTGGTCGTAACAGCTCGACTTGTCCGAAATAAGAGTTAAGGAAGGCGATGAGGCGGTCGAGACGTGAGGGGAGGGCGTCGGTTTCGGTGGCTGAAGAGGAGGAAGGTTCGTCGGAGAGTTCGGGTTTGATCAGGGGTGCGGCGGAAGAGGGGGGAGGTGAGGGAGGCTCAGCGTAAGGGTGCGGTCGGTGGTGATGGTGGTGGTCATGTGGGTGGTCAGAGGTGGTCTCTGCGCAGGCAAACGTTGAGGGCATAGACGGGATCGGATAAAGACCAGAGACGCACTCTTGACACTCGCTGGACTCCCTTCAATGCCAAGCACCACAGCCAGTACCGAATCGGCAATCATATCATTCGTAACTCCCCCAACCCACTCAATCGCCAACTCGTGCTTGTCCCTCATCTTGACATCAACCGTCTCCATGACCCTCATAGTTGGCACGCCTTCCCCATCCTTTCCTTCCACGATCTTGCCGTACATCCCCTGGAGATGCCAACGGACTAGGTCCCACGACACGGAAAGAGCGAGGCGTTGTCGTTGAAGGATGATAGAGGTGGAGAGACCGGTAAACTCGCGCAGGTCAGCGGGGGACAGGAGGGTGTAGGAGAAGTCTTTCGAGACGAGAAGGCCGGAAAGAGGGGTAGAGGCGACAGGGTTGGTGAGGGCGAGAGAGCCGAGGGCCTGGGATTGTACAACACTTGAATGAGCTCTACTTTCCTGACCAGACTGTCGGCACCGAAGAAGGAGGCATGTATGCCGTACCTTAGCCATCCTCTCTCCTCGGAATTTGAGCTTGACGGTCTCGACGTTCCTCGGCGTGTAAATCTGCACGTCGTTCTTCCTCTCTGCGAACTTCGTCTTCAAGGCGGACCGCAGGCGCGACATGTTGTTGACCTCGCCATGAACAAGGATAAGGTGCGAGGGCATCACCTGCAGTTGATAGGACTGAGGTGAGAAGAGGACAAAAGTCCTGGAAGACGAACACAACGCACCTCGTCGATGAACTTCGAGTTTTGGGTGTAGTCAACATGTGCGGAGAATGAGATGTAGTCGACAGATCTGCAGAAAGCAGCGGATTAGACGAGAATCGAGGCGACGGGGAAAAAGTACGTGCAACCGCCTCGCGATCTTGGCGCCACCGTTCAGGGCAGGAATCTCCGTAGGTTCGTTCATGATTGTCTGCAGCAAAATAGGTCAAGAGCCACACTTACGAGAAAGGGGAAAGAGAGGAAGATCGACGCACCCTAGCCATGACTCCTTCAACCGAATAACCAGTAATGATCAGCCCATTCCTAGGATCCGGCGCCCATCGCTCCAGCAGCTCCCGACTAACACCGCTGGTCAAAAAGCCAGGCGAAGCCATCACTACGCAAGGGTTCTTGTCGTTTAGCTTGGAGATACCGCGATCGAGAGGACGGATGAAAGAGTCTTTGCGCTTGAAGTCAAAGGGGTTGATGCCGCGGGCGAATTTCGAGCGCACGTTGGGAGACATGGTGTGAATGTACCTTCACATAGATACGAGTGGGCGTTAGTGCGCATCATGCTATCATGCCTTGCCTGCTCAGATTTTCAAGGGGAGGGTAGCATTAGAACGGCATTGAATACGCACTGTCGGTAGACATCCATACACTTGATAGCGAGATTGGAGATATAGTAGATCGGAATGTGCTGCAGCTCGGGATGTTCCGCCCAATACTCGTCGAGGATGAGCAAAATTTCCTGAGCGCGACCGAGTGCGAAGACGGGAAGCAGGACGCGGCCACCGCGTTTGACGATGTTCTGGACGAGAGCTGTGACACGAGGTGTTAGAGGAAGAGGAAGAGACGGTGGTAAGACTCAGGACGCACTCGTGAACTGCGCTTCTTTCTCCAGCCGAGGTTCGTGCGATTGCACACTACGATGTAGAAGCATGAGTAAATGCCCCTGGAGGTGTATGCATGGAAGAGGGAGGCGCACCCGTAAGTCGACTCGCAAATCATGACATCTGGTTTCCTCTCCCAGTTCGGCACCTTGGCCGGTACGAGATGCCGATCTTCCTCAGTCGAGTAGTCCCCCGTGTACAACACCCTCGCACCAGCGATCTCGATCAAGAACATGCATGCGCCAAGGACATGTCCCGCTGCGAAGGAGGTGAATCGAACCGAGGCGGACGAGCCTTCTGAAGGAGGGAGGAGGATTTCTTGCTCAAAGTCGAAGGATTGGATCTGATTGAAGGAAGCGATCATTTCGGCTTCGGTGAAGAGATTGTCGTCGCTTCCGGCCGTGCTGCGGACATTGATTGAAGATTAGGACCGCTTCATAGGAGCGAAGGATAGAGATGGGAATGTACGATACACGGACAAAGTCACTCATAAGATACCGGTAGACCGCCTTGGTTGGATGTGACATGTAAACGACTCCGTTGCCTTCCTTGAAGTTGGTCTGTGGAAGTCATGTCAGCAAGGTCAGGTAGAAAAGTCAGTCGGTACAGCGGTCCAAGGACGAGTGTGCTCGCCTTTTCCATGACATATGTCAGACTCGCAGCATGATCTAAGTGGAAGTGAGTAATGAGGATAGCGTCGACGGTGGACCAGTCGAGCTCGTCGAGGAAAGGCAAGGCGGCCATGCCAGAGAATGCAGGATGAACTCCGGCATCGCAAACGATGGTGCGGCCTTTGTACTTGATGACGCAGCATGATCGACCGACCTGTACGCGCAGAAGAATGGAGGCAAGGGTGGCTTGGTCAGCATCCGAGGAATGGGAGAAAAGGGAGGAGAGGAAAAGAAGACGCACCTCTTGGCCGGCACCGAGCAATTGGACTTCCATTTCATCGTCAAGTCCTGTTATACCCTGTGGACTGATGCTAGCGACTCCAGCCATGTCTCCAGGACCTTTTCGCTTTGTCGGCGCCATGCTGACTTGAGGGGGAGGAGAACGAGGAGAACGAGCTAGGAGAAGATCGGAATGGGTTGGTGGGGTGGTTAGAGTTGATTAGTACTCAGTCAGAGCCAGCTGAGCCCTTGAAAGTAGCGGTTGATGATTGATCGAGTTCAAGTTGTTATATATATTGTTGTGAACTTGTTTGAATCTCTAGTCTCGCTCCTTCACCTCCGAATGGCTTACAACTCAGATAGCAAGGTTCAGATGGAGCTAGATGACCCACCTACCGCGTCTACCTCGAGACTACCAGCTCAATCTCCCTCGAACGGCGTCAAAGTGGAGGACCATGTCAAGGTGAGCCTCTCCTCGTCTGCCACAAGCCATACAAGCGAAATGACCGGTCATCTCTACAGTCTGACGCAAGTCCCGCCCCTACGCCCGACCGCAAAGGCAAGCGCAAAGCAGAAGACTCGGACGATGACACCGCCCCTTCCTCCAGAAAACTAAAGCACGAGCAAGACGTCGAGCAGGAATCAGAGGAGACACGAGATCCAGAGGAGGAGATCATGCTCGCCAGTGTACCAAAGGCAAACCTCGTAGGGCTGAAGTATGCCGGCGGAATCAGGTCGCGTGCGTTTTCTTTCCGATCTTTCCCCGTCTCCGAGTTGGACCAAAGCTCACCTGCGTTCTACTGGCAGTCAAGCAAGGAATGAAGCTCGAACTTCGGCGCGTAAGTCTGCGGCCCCTCGCAGCCCCTCCCGACCCGCTTACTCACCTTTGCCTTCCACCGCAGGATCCGCAAAACATCAGCGACAGGAACGCGATCGAAGTCCGACACCCGCGCGGACAGCGCATTGGGTATATGTCCAAGGGTCTCGCAGGCAACTTGGCGCCCATGGTCAAAGAGCGCAAGATCAGGCTGGAGGGTACCGCCGGCGAAGGTGCGCTTCTCCTCCCCATTGGAGTCTCGACAATGTCTCTCTCTCCGAAGGTGGATGCCCTGCGTCCCAGTGACTAATGCCTGTACTTGCAGTACCCGCCGCCACTGTCGGCCTCCTGTCCATCTCCATGTCAGTCGAGATCTGGGGTAAACGGAAATACAAGTCCGACCCTCGACTTGACTGGCTCTTCAATGCAAGGAGAGAGGCAAAGGTCAAAGAGGAAAAGGAGGCCAAGGATCGAAAAGCGGCTGAAGCGAAAGCGGATGAGGACGAGCAAAAGTTTCAGGAGAAGATGAAGAAAGCTGGCACCGCTGGACTGGCTGGCTTGCCAAATGTGCGTGTTCCCGCTTCTCTTCCCTCCTCGGTTCGATCGCCTCATCTGCCTCCCGACAGCCCAAGGATCCACTGATGTATCAAGCTCTTCAATCGGAGAAGAAGGAATACAAAAGAGCGGACGTCTTCGGGCAACTTTACCAGAAAGGAGCGAACGACCCTGCCCTCCTCCCCACCCACCCTAGTCCACCCGGAAAGAGTGACGGCAGCATGCGGGTGAACTTGCTCGAGTTCCAAGTGCGTCTCGTCTTTCTCTTTCTGCTTTACCTTCTCAACCTGGATTTGACGGGTCGGCCTGACCCCTCGTGTGTGTAGAAACAAGGGCTTGCGTGGATGATCCGTATGGAGCACCCCCAGCTCCCCAAGAAGGTTGGTGATGCACCGGTACAGATGTGGAGGGTGCTCAAGGACGACGAGGTGCGTTGTCTCCTTTCGAGTGCATGCCGTGATTTGTCGGCCTGGCTGATTCGGTCTGCTCTTGGCGAACGTGCTTGTCGCACAGGGCAAGAAATTTTACCACCATCTTGGCACGGATGTTCAGTCGCGTAAAAAGCCCGCCCTCGAACGAGGCGGTATTTTGGCAGACGAGATGGGTGCGCCGCTCGTTCACCCGTTACATTCGTCCGCTGAGCCTACTGAACCCGTCTCCCTGCTGTAGGTCTCGGCAAGACGATGCAGACGATCGCGCTCATCTGCACTGACGACACTGGCGAAGACGTCCTAGACGAGCCAGAAGACCCGAGCGAAGAGTTTGACGACATGACCCTGATTGGTGCGCTTCTTGCGCGTTCTACTTGAAAGTACTCGCTGATCATTGGCGCTGTCTCTAGTCTGTCCTCTATCCGTCGCATCAAATTGGACTGATCAGTTTCACCAGCATGTCGGGAAGAAGCGAATGAGTTGGCATCTCTACCATGGCGAAGGCAAGGACATAAGTAAGAAGGACCTGAAGAAGTTTGATGTCGTCATCACTACCTAGTAGGTCGTCCTCTGTTGCGTGTTCAGTTTCACAAGCTGACTCTCATGTTCGTTTCCTAGCCAAGCTCTTACCGATACTCTCGATGCTGCGCAAGGATCCGAAACCACCGATTCCTCCTCATCTTCGAAAAAGAAGAAAGCGTCGTCTAAACAAGCCGACGAAGACAACGAGGTACCCCTCCCACAACACGGCGAAAAGAGGGTCAAACCGAAGAAAGACCTCCTACGCCAAATTAGCTGGCGGCGGATCGTTCTTGATGAAGGGCATTTGATCAAGAACCCCAAGGCGAAAATGAGTCGAGCTTGTGCCGAACTCATTGCGGAACGTCGGTGGATCTTGACGGGAACGCCGATTGTCAATGCGGCCCAGGATCGTACGTTCTTGCTTCTCCGCCCTTTTCTTTTCCCCTAGGTGAGACACTGATCGAGCTGGTCTTGAGAGCGCAGTTGGCGCAATGGTACACTTTCTCAAGATGTGCCAGCCGCTCGATGATCGGCAAGTCTGGAAGCAGGTCGTAGGGGTGCCAGGAAAGGAAGATCCCGAAATCCTTAGTGTGCGTGCTTCTCGCTCACCCACCTTCAAGTCATTGGCTGAGCCTATTTCGTGCACAGGCTGTCATCACTTCCACCACGCTTCGACGGTCCGTTGACCACCCTACCTTCAATCTGGGTTTCCCCACTCATGATTTTCTCGCGCCTGCAGAACCAAAGACATGGTCGACGCCAGCGGCAAACCGCTCATCCGACTTCCCGAAGTCGCTTTCTACCGACACAAAGTCCAGCTCAAACCTGCTGTTCGAGAACTCTATACGGAAGTGGAGAATGAGGTCAAAAAGATTGTCGAGGCTGCGAATGGGTCGGACAACGAGGAGAAGGTCAATTCGACGATGTTGCGTGAGCTCCGGCTACTTCTCTCTGTGCTGACGGGGAATCGCAGTGATGAGGCTGACCTCTTCTCTGCTTCTTAGTGGCCTTACTCATGCGGCTCCGGCAACTCGCTTGCGACCCGACTCTCTGCCCCGCTGACTTTGTCGAAGAGTACGCTGCACCACCCCTTACTGTGTCTCCGTTCGGTCGTTAATGCCTTCTCACGTCCGCAGCATCCGAGAACGCAAACTCGCCTCCCGCATCCAAGTTGAGCACGACAAAGCCGCCGGTCGCGGCAGCGGGAGTGATCAGCTGTCGTACCTCCGTGGCATGCTCCGAGATGCGGAGGACGAGGATTGCATGGCTTGTGGAAATTTGATGGTTGAACCCAGGATCACCATCTGCCAGCATGTGTTTTGCGCGAGTTGGTGCGTCAGGTCTATTTCCCTGTACTTCTGTACTTGTCGAGGAGTTTCGCTACGCAGATAGTGTACTGACGAGTACTTTTCGGGTTCTCTGTACAGCATCGACGCCGTAGTCGACGCCTCCCTCCCCTGTCCTCAATGCGGTTGGGCCCTCAAACCCGACGAAATAGTCGAGCCAGCCGCCTCTGACACAGGCAGTTACTCTCGTTCAAGCAGCGTCGCGAGTAGTCGACATGGGAGTGTCTCTTTGGCGGAAAGGACGGCCAAGACTGAGGCGTTGATTGGGTTGTTGAAGGCTACGCCGAAGGGGGTAAAGAGTTTGGTTTTTTCTCAGGTGCATATCCCTCTTTGTTTCGTTCTGGTCTCGCTCCGTGCGAGGAGAGCGGAGCTGACCTGAGTTTGACGCCGTAGTGGACCGGTCACCTTGACCGCATCGAAGCGGCCTTGCATGAAGAAGGCATTGCTACATGTCGGTTCGTCCGCCCTATTTCTTGGACCCCTAACTGAGCCGTGACTGACACTCTTGATTACCGCCGGCAGGTTCGACGGCTCGATGCGTCAATCCAAGCGTGAAGAAGTGATCAAGCTCTTTACTGCGTCAAATAAGGCAGCCGTGGCGGGAGAAAAGGCGGATAAGAAGAACCCGATGGTTATGCTTCTTTCGCTCAAGGTGCGTGGCTTGTCCTTCCTTTCACTTGGCTGAAGGACATGGCTCGATACGCCCACTTGAAACAGGCTGGTGCCCTAGGGCTCAACTTGACTGTTGCAAGTCAGGTATTCTTGATGGACCCGTACGCTATTCTCTCGTTTTAGCGGTACCGCGAATCAGCTGATTCTCCTTATCGGTTTATGTGAAGGTGGTGGCAACCAGCTATCGAGCAGCAGGCTATCGATCGTGTCAACCGCATTGGTCAGACGAAGGAGTGCGTTCTCTTCCTCTCTGTCTCTCTCTCATATGCCGTTCCTCAGCTCCCTTTGCGCGCCGGCGTTTGTCCCCTGTCTTTCTCAACGAGCTGGCGCTGATGCCGCGTCGGCGATTGCAGCGTCCGCGTGTTCCAGATCGTGGCTGAAGATACAGTTGAAGCTCGAGTACTTGATATTCAGGTGAAGAAGGAGGCTCTCATCGCAGAGGTGCGCCGCATTTTTCCCTTGGCCGTCTGATCTCGCTTCTCCTAACTAGACGTTGCTGTCCTGCAGGCCTTCTCTGGCAGCAAGAACACTACCAAGGCGAAAGAAAAACTCGGTGCGTCTTTCAGTTTTTCCTTCTCTTGTACGCGGTTTTCGAGCTGAGCGAACGGTTGCTCGCGTGCAGAATCGAAGCTCGACGACTTGGCAGCTATCTTTGGACTATGAGCTCGAACGGGGCTAAGCGTGAACGTGAAAAGCTTTTTATTCTAGTCCTGACTTGCATGTTGCGTTCGACAGTGCAGCCTTTTCTGACCTTTACGCGAGAGAGCTCTGGAGGATCGCGAGACAGAGGGTCGGTTGTCACTGGAAAAGGAATGTGAAGAAAATGTGTCGGTCAGCTGCACACGTTGCTGTCGTCACTGACGCCGAGAAACGTGGTTGATATAGGTTTGTTGAATAGGATTGATTAGGTCTGAGCAAATGTAAGGGTGAGTTTTGCATCGACCTCTCCCTCCGATGGGTGAGTTGGAACTTGTTGTTCGTCAGGTTTAAAAGGTCACTTAACGGTTTCCTTCTGCCCGCTACCCTCCAGGCCTTCTAGCACTTTCTCTGTGCTACTAGCCACCTCGTTCAGCCCTTCCCAGCTCTTCCCTGTCTCCAACAGGCGAATCCGCTCGATCCCCCTTCCCTCGAGCCAACTCAGCCTTTGTGTGCCACTCCTCCCAGTCAAGTAGGTGTAGCACCAAATCAGTAGAGCTACAGAGCAGCAGGTCAGCTAGGTCAGCTAGGTCAAGCACTCCCCAGTTCATCGCCAGTCGCTTCAGAGGTGTGTTTCTCTCCCTCTCTCCCTCTTTCCCTCTTCCTCGCTTGACTAAGCTCACCTCTCCGTGCGCAGCTTCGCACGAAGTCATCTGATTCAGATACAGCGTAACGGGAAGCAAAGAGGTATCAGAAGAGTCCATAGGTCCGTTCCGCTTTCCCGCCTGTGCCCCGGCTCGACTCGCACGCGCCCGGAAGCGCATAGACTGACTGACTCGATCACCTACCTCCGCCTGTACCACCTCTTCTCGCCGCTGTAATCACGTCTATGCAGACTTTCTCCGTCGCCCAACCGCCCTATACAACTCCGCTTCTTCCTCCGTTCTCAGCGTCCGTAGTCAGCAGGTCTTAATTGGCTTTCGTTTTCTCCTTCGCATCGTACGCTCCTTTTTCTTGGCTCCGTCTTTCTCTGCCTTCACTGACCTTTCCTTTCGGTCATGATTCTACAGCTTCATTCGTCCCGTTAATTCGATCGACGTCCTCGTCCCCAAAAAAAACCCCGAACAAACTTCCGTTCAACAATTTCCTCCCCCTCAGTCGACTACCGACATCGTAGTCCGCTCGCGCTTGACAGTACAAGCGCATCTCCGGGTTTTCGAGAAGCAATTACTTCTCGTTTTCCCTTTCTACCCTCTATGAACGCCAACTTCCCGTACCCGTCCTACGACGGATCCAACAATCAGTGGACGATGGTGGCCCCGCAGGCTTACTACGGCGCTCAATACGACTCTCTCCACGCATACCACCACCAGGCCTCGCTCCTGCAGACCTCGCAGACTCAGCACTCAGGTCCCGCCCCTCCGGCTTACGGCGCCCACGCTGGGTACGGCGCTCCCGCTTTCGCCCACGGTCAAGCCGCTTCGTACTACCCGGCCGCGCAACCTCAGTACGTCGCGTCGGGTCCGGCGGTCGAGCCAACGCGCAGTCGCTTCGCCTTCGCGCACGCTCCCGGCCACTACGAGCAGCGGTTCAACCTTCCGCCCCCGGCGATGCACGCCTACGGCACGGACGAGTACATGCGTCCGGTCGAGACTGCGCCCTACGTCCATGCCGAGTCGGCTGCCCGCGCGACGCTTGAGAGTGAGCATCTGCAGTTCTTGCTCGGCCGTTTGGCTCAGAGCGCTGACCCTTCCTCTCTAGACGACTACGACCACCCGTCCCACTGCCGTCCGCCTCACCGCGCAGAGCACTCGAGGAAGGATGGGCTGCACCAACTGCAGGATCCGATCACCTACGATCTCATCCCCAACGTGTCGCCTGTTCCTCCCCCTCCTTCCATCGAGCGCTCGGCTGTCCCTCTCGCCGACCTCGCGACGGAGATGATCTGGGAGGCCGTTCGTCGCGGGTACCTTCACGCCGAGGAGGCCAAAACGGAGGCCGTTGCGCCCGTCAATGCCGGTGTTATCGGTCAGCCGTCTCGCAATGGTCCCCGTCGCAGTGGCGGAGCGGAGCAGTTCGGCGTGATTGGCAGCGGTCGCAGCCGTCAAGCCTCGCGGGACCGCTCCTCGATGTCGTCCTCGAGTCCGGCTAGCTCGATGCCCGGAACCCCGATGGGTGTCGAAGCCGTCGAGGATGCCATCGCTCGTCGGCAACGTCTTGCCGATCTCGGTCTCGCTTCGTACGACGACTCGAGCAAGGCCGGCCCGTACGACGCTTTCCGCCCTCGCCACGCCGTTTCGCCCTTCCCGGTCGAGCCGTCGCTTGCTTTCCGCCAATTCGTCAAGCAGATCCTCACCGCCACGCTCGTCACCCCCGAGGACCTCATCTACGCCATCGGCCTCGTCTCCTCTGTCCCCCTCGACAAGGTTATTCCCCCGACTCCCGCCGAGCCCGGTCAGGACGCCCAGACGACCTCGTTCAAGGCAGCGCCCTTCAAGGTGTTCCTTGGCGCGCTCATGCTCGCCAACAAGCAGCTCCAGGACAACTCGTACCGCAACGCCTCGTGGGCCTCGGTTTCCGCCATCCCTCTCCCGGATGTCAACGCGCTCGAGGCTCACGTCCTCCTCGCTCTTCGCTTCGACGTTGCCGTCAACGAGGAGACGTGGGCGAAGTGGCTCGTTGGGGCGGTCGAGCGATCTCGCTCCGGCCGTGGTCAAATTGGCGACTACTTTGCCGTCCAGGACACCCTCGAGCGTCTCGTGCGTGCGGCAGCTCGCAACGCTCCTTCGGTCGCCCCTTCGTCGCCCGTCGTCCCGAGTACTCCCGCCTCATTCACGGAGTGCCCGTCGACTCCGCTCTCGTCGTCTGTCTCCTCCCTCAACAGCATGGACCTCAACAGCATGGAAGACGACCTCGATGCGTTTGGCCCGCTCGAGTCTGCTCGCCGCATCAGCGCTACCTCGGCTGCTGCCGCCGCCGCCCCTCGTCCGGCTCTGCAGCGCCCCGCCCTCGGCTTCCCCCGGTCGTCGCAGGACTCCCCTCTTGTCGGTCGCTCGCGCTCGTGCCGCCGTGCTTCCGACTTCCCCCTCTTCCAGCCCATGATCGGCGCCACTGGCAGCCGTTCCTTCGGGCAGGAAGCCTACCGCCCGATCTGTTAGACGGGCGCAGCTAGGCCCGAGCACAGAGCAGTAGCCGATGTCGTGGAGAGAGGTGGGAAGGCGGAGCGAGTCAATCGAGCGGCACGCGGCGCGTGTATGTTTGTTTTTACGGCGGTAGGAGCGGATCAGCCTTTTAGTAGGTGTTGGGTCTCGCGCCAGCCAATTCCCTCTCGACATTCTCTCGACCGCCAGCCTTTTTTTTCCAACCTTACCCTCTTTCGACTTCGACTCCGCCTCGACTAGCTCGCTGGCTGCACTCCCCTCCTCTCTTCCACTTTCGTCCTCGTTATCCCAATCTACTTCACCATTTCGTTCCATCTTTCGCCCGCCCTTCTCAGGAGGACTCGAACGATACCCTGACTCGTTATCATTTTTCCCCCTCGCGTCCCTCCCACCTTTTGTTCCCTTCCGGTTAGTCTCCCCTGTGCCTCGTTCTCCCCAATCCCGTTATATTTACCATTTCCTCGCTAGTTTCTTCCTATTTCATCACTTTTTTCCCGGATCTCCACGAATCCTACTCCCCTCTCTCGTCTCGATCTCTAGTTCTTCAACCCCTACCCAACAGGGAAGAAAACAAGCTCATCGGTTTCTTCTTTCGCTTCGTTCCCAATACACTTAGCAAACACCACAAAACCTCAAAAACACCCAACTCTTCCCCTTATCCTTTCCTTTCTCGTTTCGTTTCGACGTACACTCCACCTTCTTCCCCTCCCACTCATCTCGCGAGCGTGCACCATTCCTCTCCGTTGCTTTTTTGCCCGTTTTTCAGGTTTTTCCGACGGGAGGATGGTGCTCCAGTGTGCAGCAATTACAGTTGCCGTTGGCCGCTCTATCGTTCCGCGTCAAGTGTCGCGATAGATGAAAGAGGAGAGACATAGACACAGGCAGTAGGTTTTGCAGCCAGGACGCTACCGTGCAGCCTTGAACAGATCAGAATCGTTCCTGCCCCCCTTGACTTCAAGCGAAAGCAAGCTCTCCCAGGGCAAGCGCGAACGCCGAGGAGAAGAGTGCAACCCGGACTGTATGTAAGGTTGACCATTTGCCCCGGATGAGGGAGTCAGCTTGCGCGAGCGTCAGGGAGGTATCGTTGGCGGAAGAGGTCGTAGGGGAGGATGAGGTGGCTGAGGTGGCTGCAGTTGCGATAGGAGAGTTCAGTAGTCAGCGAACAAACTCTGTCGTACGAATCTGCACTCGAGAGGCACCGGGCTATTATCAAAGACCAGACACAGTGGTGGTGAAGAGGGAGAAAAGAAAGGAATGGAAGAAGGAAAAAACAAGGAAACGAACGCTTTTCGTTGTCCAGTTTGAACTCGACCGCTTTCAGCTTCCAGTTGAGCTTTTCCATTGCCAGGACTGTGAAGGGGATGACGGAGAGAGTGAGAGTGGCTGCGAGGGCGAGGATGCTCTGCGGGGCAGCAAGGTTTTGTCAAATAAGTGAAAGGCAAAGAGCCAAGCAGCAGAGGCGCACTTTGCGGTGTCTGCCGATGAAGTTGGAAGGAAGGTACGAGATAGGTTTGTTTGCGGCGTAAGCGGAGTAGGCGAGCAGGGTCGTCACGGAGGGGATGAGGACGAGTTGAGTTTGACGGCCGACGTCGTAGATGCGGGACCAGAAGCGCTGCGAATGGTGCTGTGAGGGTTGGTTTCTCTGAAGGGTGATCGGTGGGAAAAGGCCTCACGAGGCGCTGTTCCGCGTTCAAGCCACTGGCGGGATGATAGAGCGACGGAGTTGTCCATACGGGCTGTGAGGAGATATGGTGAATACTGCTCGACGAGGGAGGTGTTGAGACGTACAAGAGAGCTCGTCAGACCGAAGCCCCAACCCAGGCCAGCCACAGCGGCGGTACGTGTCAAGGTGAGGAAAAGCGAATCGGAGGAAGACTGCGAGCGAGGCAGGAGCATTTGAACCCGAGGCGAGCAGGGAGGAAATGGATTCATAGTACCATCCTGGAGTGTCGTGCGGCTAATGGACACCAAAGAGAAACAGAAGAAAGCCGGGAAGTGACACGAAGGAAGCAAAGAGAGATCGGGGATCGGCACGAATAGAAACACCGGCTCTGACGGCGGTCTCACGGATTCAAAGAAAAGCCAGGTGCGTGCAAAGCGTATCGTCACATAAGAAACACTACAGAGGTAAGTCACTAAGCACAGAGAAGCTCAAGAATCGTCAGCAAGAAAGCCGAGCCGGCGAGGAAGACGGTGCCCAGCTGGATCCTGCTCAGCTCGCGTATGAGGGCGTCGGCTGCTCAAAGACAGACCGTCAGTATGTAGTCGATTGTGGCAACTGCACGAAACTCACTGTCGACCTTGCACCTCTTCCCGTTCAGCGATCCATCCTCCGCCTCCGTCTCGTCAGACCCGTTGTCTTCAGCATCGGTCTCGTGACCAGCGTGACTTCCAGCAGGAGACGCGCCTCTCCACTGCCCTTTGGCTAGTCCCAGCGCTGCGAGCGACCCCGGGTCGCGCTGAAGCAGCAAACGCCGCTCTTCATTCTTGAGCAGCTCGACGCGGGGGGCCAGGAGGCCAAACGAGTAAGGGCGGAGGGCGAGGATGAAGACGGCGGCGATGGTGAAGAGGGACTGCCGACAAACAGACAGGAGGTGGAAGGCATTGTCAGCTGCATGTCGAGGAGAAAGTGGGGGACAAGGAGGGGGATGTGCACACCTTGCGGTTAGAGGCTATGAGTGTAGTGAGAACCGGCTGCAAGGCGTCGGCCTCTCCGTATGAGCGGGCGAGGAGGGCGCAGCCAGCGAGGCAGGCGGTTAGGAGAGGGAGCAAGAGGGAGGAAAAGGTGGTAGTTTCTTGGTGAAGGCGGGACCAGAAATGCTGTAGCGCATGCAGGCCAAGTAGAAGAGAGATCAGTTCTGCGGCTGAATGCGACGCCAAGGAGAGGGTTGCAACTCACGAGACGAGAACGGCTTGATAACCCTGGCGAGGTGAAGAGGGCGGGAAGGGCTAGGAGAGGCTGCAGGACTGCGTAGGTAAGCTTCAAATGTGTTGTTGAGTGCCCCACAGAGTCACTAACCCCGCTCGTGGCCAATCCCAACGTTACACCACCGAGGAAAGCAGTTAAGACGCGAAGGCCGATGAGCGGCGGCGAGTCACCATGCGAAGCCTGCGCACCCATTGGGGTCAGCGTATGAGGTAAACAGTACGTCTCTGAGCTTACCATGATGGTGCTGGAGTCTGCACGAGTGAGTCGAAGAGAGAGAAACGGAGAAACCGGACGCGGCGATTGTTGAACGTGAAAGTGATGTCCCGCTGGCGACGCACCGCGTGACTCGTCTGCCGTCTATAGCAGACAGAAGTGCTGTGAGGCTGCTGTACGGCGGCTCGAACCTTACGAACAGCATTGAAGACAAGGCCCACGGTTGTCAGCAGGTTTTCCTCTCCTGCACATCAAGCACCTCAGCGAGACCGGCGTAATTAGCGCCACGATCTTGCCGCGACTTCTATACCTTGTACTTGGAATGTCAACCTGGATGTCAAATTTGCGTCGGAGGTTGGACTTGTCGTTGCTCCGTCTTGGAGTGAAGAGCGAGGTGAAGGAGTAGAGTGCGAACTCTCGACTGACTGCCTGGCTGAGATCCCTGGGCGAAGGGAAGGAGGGATCGCGGCCGAGGGAGTGAAGCTGTGGAGGCCAACCGGGGAGGAGGGCGCGAAGCGGAAACTAATCTGAGCTCTCAAAAACCCGTCAGTGAGGAGAAAAGAAGAGTCGAGCGACCTCTTCTGATTGGACGCGTCTCTTTAGCTGGACTGAAGGCTCGCGAGGCTGTAGCATAGGTGCCACGCTCTCATAGAGACTACTCACTCCGATTCCCCTTGCGCTGCTCGGCTTCGCTCGTTGCGCAGTCCGACCTCTCTCGCCGTGCTGACGCTCGTTTCTTGGCTTCCTACGCTTTACTTTGCTCGCTCTTCATCATGGTGAGTGCTGGAGCTACCTGACTAGCACACTACTGACGCTTCATGTGACCATCAGCCTTTCTCGTTCGATCTTGCGCGAGCGCTGGCCTTGTCGGCTATGGGAAGCAGCGTTGGTTTGATGTCTTTCGTCGTACGTGCTTCTCCCTTCATACCTTTCTATCTTTAACCCCTGTTTTGCGCACAGACTTTCTTCTTCGTTCCCGCTCTCGTCAAAGGCACCATGCCGACAGATGCTCGAGTCGTGAGCTGTGTCTTTCTGTTTTTTCTCTTCTTTGCACTCAAGTCTGGGTCTCTGACGGACCCATCGCAGAGGACCTTTCTCACCGCGTACGATGCGTACTCGGTTCCAATGATCCCACTTGTCTGGGCGGGGACGCTCCCGGCAGCTTGGGTTGCCTGGAGAGCGGAACCGAAGGTTTGGTGGGAAGGTGCGACTTGGGTAGGCGAAAACCGCAAGGTACACCCCTTTCGCTTCGAAGTAGCAAGCGCTGCATCCTCGCGATGCTGCCTCCGACCTAAAGGCCAAACATCTTCGTTCACGTCCGTTGCCTCTATGCACCGGGCCTCTGTCGAAGTCTTTGGCCCGACTTCTGTACAACCCTATACTAATATCGGCCCTACACTGTGAATGACAGGTCATTCTAGGCCTTGCCGCTGGCTTCAACTTTGCGATTGCGCCTTACACCGGCATCTTCGTCGACCCTACCACAAAGCGCCTGCGGTCTATGGTCGACGCCGGGGCCGGAAAGCGTGCGTCTCTTTTCCTTCCTGATCCCAATGCTTACTTTGTCCTGACTGAAGCTGCTTTCGGCCTATAGAGACCCGTGATCGAGGCAAGGACGACATCGAGCTGCTCCAGCAATGGCAGAAGTTATATGTGCCGAACGTCCTCCTCGGTCTGGTATCCATGGCGCTGCTGGTCGTCGAGATGGTGCTGGCGTAGCTCGAATGCTCAATATTACTATGTGTTCTCGTCCGGAAAGTAAGGGGCAGAACGATCAGAAGAATGACGAGAAAGATTCACAGGACTGCAGACTTTACCGGTTCCTTATCATGACTAGGACGCTTCTCCTATATTCCAGAACGTAGAAGACTGCCAGCTTCAAGAGACTTGTCCCTCGAGACAAGCATGCGTTTGTTCGGCCGTCGAGAGCGGGCCAACGGGATTGGAAGTCAGAACTCGGATCCCTCTCCTTCCCTCTCTCCCTCGCCCGCTCGTGTGCTAGCTCGGATGGTCAGCAGACCCAGCTCGAGATCAGCTTCCAGAAACCTACTGATCCCCTCTGCCTTCTCAGTCCGCCCCCGTTGTCGACCACCCGTCTCTCAGAGTTGCTCGCGCCACGGCGGTGGCGGCCCTCGGATTCGGCGCTGGAGTGATGGCCACGGTCGTAAGCCCTTCATAACACCCTAAGGCACCTGTCCACGATCTCATTTGTCTGTCAAACACGCAGCCGACTCTTGTCCTTCCCGCGCTTTTCTCCTCAACCCTTTCGGCGGACCAGCGTCTCGTAAGTTTACCTTCCTATCTCCTGCCATGCTCAAGTCTCCTCCCATGTTAAGATCTGACAACATACTCGTTAGATCACTTGGTCCCGCTATTACGACCGCCTTTCCGGGTTCCTCAGGCCCTTCATCCTCGTCGTCTCGGCGATCCTTGCTGGAAGCGCTTGGAACGTCACCGAGCCGCTGGTGCCGAAGAACTTCTGGTGCAAGAGCCGCAAGGTGAGCGGATCCCTTCTCCCCTGGTGCCGTTATATCATCCAGAATCGGCTTGGCTTGCTGAGTTTTGAAAAGAGAATTAACCATACAGGCTATACTCACCCTCGCTGCCGCTCTCAACTTCGCTATCGCCCCTTACACGGCTGTTTTTGTCAATCCCTGGACGTATGGCAAGCTCAAGAGGATCGAGCTCGAGTTGAGCAAGCGTGTGTCTTCCTTTCCTCCCCACTCCCTTTTCACCCTCTCGCCCATCTGGCGATTCAGCCCGTCATCCACCTCTGACTGCTGGCTTGGCTGGCCATGTTCGCTCCTAACAGAGGAAGGCGACGACTCCCGCGCCGCGACCGCTCACGAAGCCGACGTCCTTCTCAAGAAACGCTGGGCTCGCGCCTACATTGGCAAGATTATCCTCGGCCTGGCGGCGCTCGCTCTAGCCGCCGGGGAGCTTGCGAATCCTTGAAGTCGGAGGAGCAGGGGCCGGAGATGCAAGGCGCTTGGGGAAGGATGGCTTGCTTGGCGAAGGCGGAAGAAGGAAGAAAGGAAGGTTCGGGCGTGCGGGGTTGCAGGTTCTGTACACTAGGTCAGCTGGGTTAGCGTACCGGAAGCGGGTCTATCGTTTTGATCTTGCCGCTTGCACCCGGGCCCGCGTGCGTCAACTAGGCGAGCTAGATGTGAGCGAGCCTTGCCCGGTTGACCTTCTCAAACTCGCCAAGCTCGCCCAGGAAAGAGAGGAGAGCAAGGAATGGTAAGAACGACTGCAAGTGAGCAATGCAAGGTGAAGTCGGGGTGACAAGACAGAAGGACTGAAGGAAGCAAGTACGGAAGAACAGCGCGGATACGAAAGAGTCGAAAAGCCGAAAAGAGGTGAGATAGAGATAGGAACGAGGCGGTGAAGGCGACTACCAGTCCTTGGCGAGCTTGAACGACCATTCGAAGTCGACTGTGAATAGGCGCGTCAGTTGCTACACAGGGGAAGGCGACGGCGAGTGTATAGGGCGACGCCGAGGTGCGGACGCAACAACAGAAGGGGGGACGACGCACTGTAGACGTTCTTGTCATCGTCAATGACGCGTGAGCGAACCGAGTAAGACCCCGATCGAGCGAGCATGCCAGACGGTCTGTGGTGAACTATGACTCAGCAGCTTCCTCGAGGCCAAGACAGAAGAGAACGACACTCACGCTTCCTCGGTCACGAACTTCTTGACCACCGGGTCGGCAGTAGGACCATATGATCCGAGCATCGTCTCGAGCTTGTCGACTGAAGAAAGAAATCGGGTCAGTGCGGACAACGGAGGGGCAAGCAGAGGAATGGACTTCGGACGCACCCGTCAAACCCGCTCGCCTTACCGCCTGAATGTACTTGAGCCCGCTCGTTAAGTTGTTGACTTTGAACTTGAGCTCGACGTTGTACTCTGCTCCTTCCTGCTCAGAAATCGAATGGTGTCAGCCGAAGTATAGTATACAGCTTGGCTAACGCAGAACGGCGCGCCTTGATAATTACAGCTGCATATCGAAGGCGAGGCTGTCAGCACAAGGCATTGTGCATAAGAAGGCGTCAAGCCTGAGAGAAGCGGTAAATCCTTACGCTCTTTCTTCAGCGAACTCAACGCTGACGGGTTGGTCAGGTCAAACTCGATAGGCGTGGGTCGTGACGGTGCAGTGAGGGATAGGACGAGGCAATGAATGTTCGGACCCTCGACTGGAGATAAACAGGGTGAGCAGGACCAGACAAGAATAGCGCACAGTGAGGACAATATAGGGAACGCGGCGTACCCTTGCCGCCCGCTCCACCTCCGCCCAATCCAAGAGAAGCTTTCCACTTGTTCAGCGACTCGTCTTCCGCGTCCAGCTGCAGAGTTAAGGCGTCTGGTGAGCATGAGACTCCCATCTCGCCTTTTCACGCGGCGAATCGTGCCAGTCTTCGTGCACCCCCGTCTCCTCGTTCTCAACACGCCACCCACAGCGCCTCAGCACACGCTGACGTGCCATCCCGCCCAATCATACGTCTGAGCGAAAGACCCACGCACCTTGTTGTACTCATCCAAAGTCTTAGCGGCAGTGACCTTGTATCCAGCCGTCTGCGTCGGGGCGAGGTCGCTGCGCACACCGAGAGTATCAGCGAACTAGTCCTTGCCACGAGAACTACTGCTCATAGGTCTGGACGAGGGTGTGCATGGGACAGGTTGAGGTGGAGCTCATAAAGGGGAACCGAGCGAGACTCACTCTTCGGGAACGGTCGAGGGTTCTTGGGCGTGGCCACTGCGAGTACAGAAGATCAGTCCAAGCTCACTCAGCGAGTGTGCGTACTCACGACATGGTGTAACGTGGTGTAGCGCTGAGAGACGTTGGAGAGACGGGGAGCCAGAGAAGGAGGGGAAGAGAAGCGATTCGGGACAGGGGGCTCTCATCCCCTTACAATGGAAACAGCCAGCAATACCATGGGAGACTGAGTCAGAAGCAGCATTGGGTCACACATGTCGGCTGCATGAGCGCGTGCACAAGCTCGAGCAAGAACGAGATGCTAAGTAACGTCGCAGGAAAAAAATGTTTTGTCTTCCCTTTGCAGCGGTGCTTGGTAGCGGCGCCAAGCTCTGCTCGAAGCCATCAAGACCTGAAGCTGCGGCGAGCAGTCTCCGGCTGCGACCTCGTCAGGGATAAGGTCACAAGAGGTTACGGCGACGTGAGGGGAGCATGAGGAAGATTGTAAACTCAGTACAGCATCACAGAGCGCAGTCGAAGAACGCGAACGCGTAGAGCGACGCAACCGAGGACTTGTATTGATGAGCATGGAGCAGTCGTACGTGCACGCACGATGTGGAGGGCCAGCCGAATGCCAGACTCGGAAAAGACGATGCGGCCGCGCGGGAAAGGGCAGATGGCTCGATGCGCCGGCGTCCGGAAGGTCGGGAGGACGTGCTGAGGCAATCTCAGTAGTGAAGGTCACGAAGCGCATCTTGCGACCGCAGAACAGCAAGACGGACGATGGCAAGGAGGGGTAGAGGTATAGCACGATTCTCGACGAACCAATGAAACGCCGACTGAAGCAATTCTGAGTGTCGCAGCGCGGCGGCGCGACACTTTTATCCTATGTCTTCTTTTGCAGGCAGCCGCCCCCTTGCCCACGCCATACTCGCCGCTCCACATCCTCATCAACAAAGGCCGTCATTGAGGTGTCGCAGGCGCGCAGGCGGCAGCGGGCGTGTATCGGTTCACGCGGGGGTAGTAGTTGACAGTGCTGTTTTTATTGTGAGCGAGTAGCATAGCCTGTAGAGCGATGGAGCGGTAGCGGCGGTCGCTCAACGTTCAACCTTTCTCCGCCTCGCTCTTCCTCTTCTCACCGCCTCACATACCACTTGCTGCCTTCGCTGTTCTGCGAACACCTCACTATGCACTTTTCATACCCGCTACTGCTACTCGCTGTTGTCGCCACAGCCCAGCGATCGGGTTCGTCCGCCACATTCTCGCTTCCCTCTTTCCCCGCTATCGGCTCACCTTGTCTCGTTCTCACAGATGGGGATAACCTCGAAACTTTCCCTACCATCATAGACGACCTCCCCTCCAGTACCTCCATCTCGTCCTCGGCTTCTTCGTCTAATGCAGGCGTCTTCAATCCTTCGACCTACCTCAGCGCCCCCGGTCCTGCTGTTCCTCCCTCCTCTCTCTCCTCCGCCTTAGCCACCTCCACCCTCTCCTCCACCACGGCAAGTCAAATCCCGTCAACAGCCTCGCGAACCACCCTCGTCTCAGCTTCCTCCGGCGTCAATCCCTTGTCGGCAGCGTCGAATAGTCTTGGAGCGGAAGAGAGTGTCGTGACCAGTACTGTGGACGGAAGCGTCACGACTGTCACTGTAACGAACACGGCAGAAGGGTCGACGGCAAGTGGGGGGAGCGGGGGAGGGTCAAATTATGCTGGGACAACTGCTGGGGGAGGAACGTGGCTCTGGGCAGGGGCGTTGGGAAGCGCGGCAGTGCTTGCTGGACTGGTATGAGATATGTCAGTGAAGGGCGTAATCTGGTCTTCGGAGCCATCTACCGGTTTGGAGCCGTGAGTCTTCACTTTCCCGCACCCCGTTCTCTTTCTTGGTATGGGGTCGACCTGTGTTGCCGCGCTGAACCTTCCTCTTCAGCAGGCGGGAGCTCTTCTGCACATTCACCATATCCTTATTCGCCTCGTATCTCAGTAAACCGAATCTTGTTGTACAACCACGCCAAATGATTTCCTCTTCATTCGGAATATACTTCTCCTGGACATAGCTGCTGGGATATATTCCGCTATCGACATAGCTGTTGCATTCTCGCAGAAGCATCGAGAGCGCGATATTCGCCTCTGCCTGGGGGGGAAAGGTCAGGTAGTCAGGCAAAACAACCCGGACCTTCTCAAGTCCCGTTTCTCTCACTCCCTTTAGCCCTTGTTTCGCAGAACGAGCATTAACCATTAGCGCGCACCACACACTTGAGCTAGACGAGCAAGAAGGCCCTCTTACGTATGCAGCAAACTTCAGCCTCGATCGTGAAGCGAGCGGAGTCATGTCATCAAGCACCTCGAGACTGACGGCCTCATCAAGCCCATCAGACACTCCTGTGCCCAGCTCGTCTACACTAGTGCGACTGCCGAAGAGGCCTAACCACGTGCGCTCCGACCGATCCTCACCTCCGCCGTCGACGCCGCTGACGTGCTGCTATTTTTCTTCTTTTTTCCCCTTCGCTCCATAGCTCCCTCGTCTTCGTAGTTCGCGGTGCGCTGCAACCTGTTTGTCGAGGCCAATCACTGAGGACAGAGAACTTTGCTTGTACGACGCTAGGCCTTAGAGATCCTGCCCATCCGAAAGAAACCTACGAAAGTGGCTACCGGAGGCCGGAACGCAGGTCTGGTGCAGTGCTCAGCCGTCTCTCCGGTCGCCAGATAAAGTGAGGTATAAGCCTCAGCGACGGTCGGTGAAGTACGAGAGCGGAGAGGACCGTGGATGAGACGAGAAGGGGGCCGTTCGACGCTGCAGAGCAAGGACGGCGGGATCTGGTTTCGACAAGGAGACTCGGTAGCATTCGGACCTCGCCGGACCACTAAGTCCCCGCGCAAGATCCACTGTCGAGTAACGTAAGCTGTTCGGAGCCAGAGCCTCCCATGGCGCCGCCATCGAAGAAGGAACAGCTGCATTTCGCCTTGACTGACAGGGGTCGCGCCGCCGGTGATAGAGCGGTATTCACCTGCATTACGTGCCGTACACCTACTGCTATACAAGCACTTTTAGCCTACACTCCTGGCTCGCCACTCGCCTCCCGACTCGACCTTCAAAGAAAGTCGGACGAAGGAGCCGAGGCGGACTTGGCGGAGGCTTAGGCGGACGAAGCCATTGGACCGACTTTGCGTTCGAGTAACCACGCGTCGCGAGGGGTGATTTTGCGGTAGTAGTCCCTGACGGTTTCCTGTGCGGTGATTCAGTAGAAGTGAGCGAACGGCTCAGCCTGACGAGTTCTCATAGGATCACCCTAGCGAACGACCGGTATAGAATAGAGGGTAAAAAAGGGGTAGAGTATGAGGACTCGAGGCGAGCATTTGGACAAGAGGTGGGACGGAAAAGGGGAAGATCAGCAAAAAGCCGCACCTTGACCTCGAACCCCCACTTCTCCCAGAACTGCCTCGCCTCATCATTCCCAACCTGCACATGTAGGTAAATGCTCTCGATCCTCGGCCTTGCCGGCTCAACCTCTTCCTCCTTTTCCTTCTTCGCATCGGACTTGTCGCTGTCCTTTTTGCCGTTCACAGCAGGAGGGGCGGGGGGCTTCTTAGACTTCTTCGAAGAGGAAGAGGGTGTAGGAGTGGGGGTTGTGGAGGCGACGGAGGAAGGTGGAGAAACGTGGGTGGAAGAGGCAGAGGTCAGAAGGTGGTGGATCAGCTTCGAGGCGAGACCTTGACGGCGGTAAGGCCTGTATGCGTGCGAACTGTCAACAAGATGCACTACGAGTCGATGAAGACCAGTTTCTGCCAGGTCGGAGAAAGGGAGGCGAGGCAGCACGAGAAAGAAGAAAAAAGAACAGGTCAACGCACGCAAGAACTCCCAACGTCATCACGTAGAGCTTGTACCCCTCTCCTTCCTTCACCTCATCCTTCTGCTCCTCCTGCACTCCAGTCGAGTTGCTCCCACCTGCAACGGGTGGCCTTTTCTCCCCTGCTCCTGCCGCATCCGCCAGCGTTGCATGACTGGGTTTGTCGACCGGCTCGAGGCGGGTGACGAGCACCCCTACAGGCAGATCCTGATAGTACGCGAGTTGATTGTATTCTTCAGGGGAGAGGGAACGGTCGAGGACCGAGGCGAAAAAGTGAGGAGAGTAGGAGACGGGGAAGAGGCAGTTGTGTAGTTTGCGGACGGTGCCTAGGTTGTTGGGTGTACTGTTGTCACGCCAGGCGGTTGCGCGCAGCAATATACCGCCATAATCAGCTCTCGAGAATAGCGAGTTCGAAGAGGAGATAGGAAACGCACAGCTCTCCCAAGTTGACACGAGGCTTGACGCGGATGGATTTGCCATTGATACTAGTCGCAGGCTCCACGAGGGCAGGCAGTTCAGGCAGAGCAGCAACGACAGACATGATATTGATCGACTTGAGGAATCGAAGAGCGGGCAGACAAAGCGCCTCTCCTACCGCCACCACACTCGCAGAACAGCTGGGCAAGTGTCCATTGCGGCTGACAAGCTATTGACAGGAAATCGTCGAGGCCGTACACGCTACCTCCGCCTGGTTCCACCTTCATGCCCTCGTCGCCGCATCCGACTGCACGACGTTTCTCGTCCCTTCACCTCCCTCAGCATGTAGGCGACAGAGCGGGTGACACCGCCGTTGAGGGATCTGTGCTCAAGGTGCTCAGCCGGCGATCGCTCGTCCGCCACCGCAGGACCTGTGGAAAGCGCAATGTGAGTTGTGGGGCGCAGGAGAACATACTCAGAACGCACCCTGGTGGGCCTTGATGGCACAGTCGCGCAGCGGCTGCTCTGGGATTGAGTGGTCGTCATGGGCTACGCAGCGGGATGCTCTGCGGGGTGGGCGGATGCGAAGGTAGACATCTAAAACGGTAAGAGAGCGTGGAAGCTCTGGAGAGGCGGCCGGAGGGGAAGTAGGCTACTGCCAGCAATAGCATGTTCCACACTGGGATAATCACGTCTTACGGAGTCGCCAGGTGCTACCGACTTTGCTCCGAGGGCACCAGATCAGCACTACCTGCGCCTACGGTCCCATCCTTGCTCGCGACCCACAACCTCCCGCTTCTCTTCCGCTCCGAGCCTCTCCCCCTCTTGGTACCACTGGGCAAAGCAGCACCTGTCCTGTAGGCAACCTACCCAGCGTTCCACAACTCAGGTTGTTTGGGAAGGTCGAGTCAGCCGCCGGTATGGAACATCTACTCAGCGCGGTTCGGCAAGTCCACGTTTCGATGTCTCGTCCCATCGTCGCGAGTGGTGTGATTGACGATGCTGCATTGGCGAAGACTGTCCCGGGCAACAACGCAAAGCCGGTGAGCCTATGAACAACTATGAATCGCGAGCATTCTTTTCTTCTTCCGACTAGCTCTTTGCGGGCACAGCTGTACTGCAGTCCCGCTCGGGGCTCGAAGAAGACTTCATAACGGCCACCCGCGGGTCCTCAGCGAAGTGTCTTACGCACTTTGATGCCTACAAGAGCAGTCTCCGGACAAGGTCCTGTTTTTCGTGATCTCACAATCAAGGTAGCAGCCCACCTCGTTGACACTCCTGTTGCACTGAGCGTCTTTGATGCCTGCGACTTGCTTCATCTGGCTATGGTATGCCAGGGACCTGCATCCCTTTTCCTGAGGCTGGCACTGTGATGGTAATCTCTCGGATGGGTAGCGTGTTTTCGATATAGCTCTGACACAGGACAATTATCACTGTCCTCTGCGATAGGCCTCGACAACAGCTTGGAGTGCACCGGGAACTACGAAAGGACGAAGTGGCTGTAAAACCAAAAAAAAAAACCCTTGGTGAGCTCATAGTCCCCCGACGGCGAGGTGGAAAACGGGATGGAGCGCACAGTGTTTATGCCTCGTCAGCCGAAGTACGGGTGTAGACAAGCTGGGCACGGGAGTGGATGATGGGCTTGATGAGGCCCTCAGTCTCGAGGTGCTTGATGGCGACGCGGGCGAGGGAACCGTTGATCTTCATGCGCTCGATGAGGACCGACTGGCTGATCATTTTGAAGGTGGGGACCTCCTTCATGATGCGGTCAAAGGTAGCCTTGTCGCAGACGACGGCGTTGTTGGCCTTGTCCTTGACCTTTCCCTTGCTCCACTTCTTCTTCTTGGCAGAGCCCTTGGAGGTGGATTGTGCTCCCGCAGCGGCCGCTTTCGCCCTGTTGTATTTGAAAGAGCGGGGTAGATAGGATCATGGGGTATAGGAATCGGCGGGTGGAAGCGGTAGAAGTGGGGCGAAGAGGGTGAGGACGACGGAGAGAGGGTGCAAGCGAACGGGGCGAGTGATTGATACGCAGGGCGTAAGCGAAGTGTGAGTCGAGGGAATGTGCGGGATAGTCGACGGATGGGGGTGAACGTCAAGTCGAAAGAAGGCAAGTGCGAGGGCGAGGGGTGAGGGACGAATACAAGTCAGCGATTAGGTCTCGAAAGGGTGAACATGGCATAGCTGATGTGAACTGATCCGCGCCTGCGCGACTCGGCGGAGCTGGTGATGAATGGCGCGGGGGCGGGTGTCGGATCTCAAGGTGAGGTCGAGGTCGATTAAGGGATGTGTAGAGTCGAGGTCCGCCCGCGCTATTGGTGCTGCCGCCAGTACCGCGTACCACTGCCCTTCATGGCCACCCTCGTTGCCCGCTCAGCTCGCTACGCCGCCTGCAGCCTCTCCCCCGAGATCCCCTCCAAGTTTGCTCCGCCTGTCTCGACCCGTCTTCGTCGGCCGTTTGGCGGGTTGGCGATGGTCGGCAAGGCGGTTCACAGCAGATGCATAGCGAGATAGTAGACTTGCATTATGATTGATGGGTCGAGGACGGAGAAAAAGAGCCAAAAAAGAGAGCGAGCTCTCGATTTTGTACCTCCGCTCACAGCACAGTTCAGCTCCCTCTTCTTGCCACATGGGGTCCTGAATAGGCTACCAGACAGCTCGTGATACAGTCATAGGATTTTCTGCAATGCTTACTCCGTGCCATTCGGCTTGTCACTAGTCTCTTCGTGTTTTTCTCTTTTCACCGGAAGCTGGATCCTCCGTTCTCCACGGCTCACTGTAGGCCGTGCCATGACAGAGGTGGGTTGCAGGGTTCACTGTCCCTCGAGGCCTATTCAGCAACCTTACCATCCCAAGAAGGAAAGAATCCAGCCTCCTCATCGCTGTGGTTCCGCTTTACGCCAGCCTCGCTCATCTGGCTTCGTCCTTTAATCGCTTGCTGCTCGCTGTCGCCGTCGCATACACAGTCAGCAGTGCCGTGGCACCACTCAAGAGTGAGCAGCTCGCCCTTGGCACTCGCTACCAGGTTCCAACTGATTGTTCTCCCGCCTCGTCCGCTAGACCACTTACACCCGATCCACCTCGCCTGCTGGTCAGTCAAACGTTCAGGAGACTCGACACACCGTCTTGTACAAGGTGAGCCCTGCCTCTGCCGTCCTTGCTCGTGTTCGCTCGATGTGCTCACTTTCCCCCACTTGCGTCGACGCATTCACGTTTAGCTCAACTGTCCTCGACTCTAGCCGGTACGACCGCCACGTATCTCCCCAGATCTTTCTTATCTCATCCCAGTCGTTTCGTTCAACTGCAGCACTTTCCCCCTCATCTTGCTCAGGACCATGTCCCTTCCCTCAAGCTACTCCGCCATTCTCAGCGACCTGAACCGCGAAGTCCTCCGCGCCCAGCCGTCCGACCCTCTGCAGTTCTGCGCCAATTGGTTCTCGCAGCGACTTGAGCAGGAGCGTGTTGCCTCTCGCGCCGCCTCCCCTTCCGCCGCCAGCCATGCCCGACAAGGTAGCGTGCCCGGAGACGACTCGAGCATGCGGGATCAGACCCCGCCTCTGTCCGCCAAGTCTCTCACGGGAGAAACGCCGGGTATTCGCTCCGCCTCTCCTGCCGCCTCCAGCTCGAAGCAGCCGGGCAAGGCGAAGCCGACTGGCCTTCCCTTCAACTCGGGCTACGCTTTCGGGGCTGCTCCCGGTGGTTCCCGCACCGCCAAGGTCGACGACCAGTCTTCCGCCTTCTCCGAGTACCAGCCCCACGAGCCTGCATCGCCTTTCTCCCGCGTTGCTCAGCAACCGGAGCGAGGCGGGCCTCCTTCCTCTTCTGCCCGTGGCGTCGATGCCGGCCCTCTTTCCTCCGCACCTTCCTCCAACCGAAAGAGCGGCTCGACCACGCCTCCCGACGGCGGCAGCCCTACCTCCGCCACGAACCGCCTCGCTCGCGGTCCTCCCCCCGTTACTGGCGCACCCCGCGCTGTAGCGAACCACGACGACTCTGACTCGGAAGTCGAAGACCCTCGCGACGACCCGAACTACCACCCTGGGAAGGCCCCTGGCGGTCCTTTTGGCAACTTTGGCGGCACCGGGGGCAGCAGCGGCCCGAACGGCGGTGCTCCTTCGTCCATTCCGGCAGCCTACAACCTCGGTCGTCGAACTTCCGTCTCCGCCGAATCTCTCGATCCGTCAGCCAACGCTGCACTCCCGAAGACTGTTATCCCGAAATCGACTTCGCAACGTGGGCGTATCGAGAAGGCCATTGCCAACAACCTGCTCTTCCGCAACCTCGACGAGGATCAGCACAACGACGTTCTCAATGCTATGAAGGAGGTGACCGTGCAGGCCGGTACCGAAGTCATCGTCCAAGGCGCCGTGGGTGACTTTTTCTACGTCGTGGAGGAGGGTACTTTTGAGGTTTGGGTCCGCGCTCCGCCTACGCACACCTACGCCGGTCCTGGTCAGTCTATCACACACCCCGGCGAGGAGAAGAAGGTCGCGACTTACGGCCCGGGCGGTTCGTTCGGCGAACTCGCACTCATGTACAACGCCCCTCGCGCCGCTACCGTCGTCGCCACCAGCCGGGCTACGATGTGGGCTCTCGACCGTGTCACTTTCCGCTCCATCCTCGTTGAGCACACGTCGAGGAAGAGGAAGATGTATGAGGCATTCCTCAGCGAAGTTAGCATCTTGCAGGAGTTGAACGCGAAGGAGCGGGCCAAGATTGCCGACGCGCTTGAGGAGAAGGTGTATGAGGAGGGCGAAGCGGTCGTCGTTGAGGGGGAAGTTGGCAAGAACTTCTACATTATCGAGAGTGGAAAGGCGGAGGTCACCAAGAGGAAGCGCAACTCGCAGGGTGTTGACGATGAGGTTCTTGGTACTCTCGGCAAGGGAGACTACTTCGGAGGTGCGCTCACCCTCTTACCAGTCTGCGCGTCGTTCTTCCCTGTCGCTTGCCGTTCCCTCTTGACCCGATTCAACCCCGCGCTCGCTTTCCTCCCTCTTGGCTTCCTGGCCTTCCGACTGTCTGCGGCCTTATGACTACTACTTGCTGTACGACGATACTGACACTCGCATTCTCACACAGAGCTCGCTCTCATCAACTCGGCTCCTCGCGCCGCCACCGTCCGCGCCAAACCCGGAGAAGGCCGTCTTCGCGTCGCCACCCTCGGCGAAAAGGCCTTTACTCGTCTCCTTGGTCCTATCATCGACATCCTCGCCCGCAAGGCCGAGCGGTCTTATGGTCCGGGATCGGCCGTCAACAATGGCAGGACTGGCGCGGGACCGGAGTCGAGGCGGGGAATCAGTCAAGGACCCGGTGGTGAGCTCTAAGAGCCTTTCACATCAGTCAGCTAGCTGCGGTACATTGCTGTCTTCCCCTTGGCATCCTCTAATCTCTTTCTCGTACTTTTTTTTTCGCATGCCTCTTTCCATCCGTCATCCCCAAATAAGCCGTTCGGTAGCTGCAGTTTGTATACTCGGTCTGCTCTTGCTTCCCCCCGAGCCACGTAGATCATAAGACCGCCCACAATCGAGAGGGGAAGGGAGGCTCCTGGGAAAGAAAAAAGCAGAAAACGCTGTGATCGGATCACCAGTCACCCGCGACAGGCAAGCTTCGAATAGCCAGAGACTGTGAGTGACAGACTTGATCACCTCGCAGAGCGGCTACTCGGCACTGAGATTGAAAAACCGGCACAAACCTCGCTTTCTCTTTCGCTTTCTCCCGCTCAACTCGATGCAATCTGCTACGCTCGATATGACTACACAAGACAAGGGAGACTGCTAGGTGTGCGGTAAGGAGACTACTCAGCGCAGTTCCGCCTGCGCAAAGTATGACTTCAACTCGGCAGTCATGTGGCAATTGCGCAAATCTATATAGTTGCTGTCGATTGTAGTTGGACACTCAGCAGCTTTCTGTGCAATGGCGTCTGCGGGGCTTGACCTTCGTTGAGGTTGTGCTTGATGTCATCCTTGTCTGGCCCGCGCAAAACACTACGAAGCGAATACTTGCTTCCAACGACTTTGCAGCCCGTCTTGATGTCACAGGGCAAGACTACGATACTATGCACGTCGGCTGAATGGTCTGTCTGGAGTCGGGACCCAAGGCATACCGATCCAGCGTGTCGAGAGCATGCTTTGCCTCGTCCGGTGCCCTGAACATGACCGCCTTATTGATATATCGCTTGACCTCCTCGAACGCATACTTGTGATACGCGAGCAACTCGGACTGATGCGGCGCTTCGAGGGAGAGCATGCCTAGCGCCGTGGCGACGAGGATACGATGCATGAGGATGGAACGCCAAGGGGGAATGGGTTCGGCAACGGGACCTTTGGCGTAGAAGGAGGTAGAGGTGATTAGGCTGCAGAGTTGGAGAGGGTAGTGGAGGTAGGAGGGAGGTCGTTCGGCGGGGATGGGGTTGAGGAGGACGGTACGGAGGCTTTCGCTGGCTCGGATGTTGGCGAGCATCTCTTGGTAGTATGGTAACGAGATGTCGGGTTCGGGCCGGAAAGGACCCACTGCCTCGATGCGCTCCTATCCATGGCGAGGGTGAACCCGAGTCAATAGCAGTGGGCAGCTAGACAGGCTGCAATGCCGCTCATCAGACGGAGAAGATAAGCGAGACGCACCGACATCTCGGCAAGCGGCATGCCAGGGTAGAGACTGCCAAGCCGCATCATGAGGTTGGTTTGCGCGTACGGCCCATTGCCATAAGACGTTTGTATATGCTTCTGGGCTTCTTCTACTTCTGCCGAAGATAAAGGTGGGAAGAGGAAGGGCATGCAGTTGTCTCCGCAGACGGCTTTGTGTACAGGCCAGACCTGAACAGATTTACAGTCAGCGTGGTAATGAAATGGTCACGGCAAGGTGGAGGCGGAATAATGGCGGCGTACCAACTTCTGGTGATCTCGACTGCAAAAAGCGATCTCCAAGTCCCAATCATTACAATCTGGGCACCGCAACGCTGCTTCGAGCCCGCACACCCAGCAGGATCGTGCCGTATTTGTGGTGGTGGCCTTCATGTATCAGATGAGGCTAGTGAGGAGATCCGGACGGAGGGCGAGAGGACGAGACAAGGGTGTAACGGCGATGTCGGCTCGAGGAGAGGGAGAAGAGGCTGCGGCGAGCTAGTGACTACCTCTGGAGACGTGGCAGTGCTGCGATAGTCGCTGGTGCGGTTGACGAGGCAGCATGAGTAGTATAAGATGAAAAGGAGACGAGAGCGAAACGCACCGCGACGAGCTTGCGGCGGATACGACGCGGTATGTGTAGGTACTCAAAGTTGTGTTACGTCCGCGAGACTGTCGCCTGGCGTCCTATGGGGTTGTCGAGGGGTGTGACAGGGGAGACAACCCTTTTTTCGTCGCTTTCTCCACTGAAATAAGGTGAAAGTGGACATTCCGTCCAAAAACAGACGTCCGCGACGCAAAGCAAGCCGAGGTGTGCCTCGAGAAGGGCGGCATTGCAGGGAGCAGTATAGGCCAGAAAAGGAAGAGGTGTCCCGTTGTACAAAGTGGAAGAAGAACCGAACTTGCCATGTACAGCTGTAACGAAAAGACGAAGAAAGGTACTGCACAACATACCTAACTAGTACTGATCAACCGATCGAGGTAAGTGGACGAACGGCAATCTTGACCGAAAGACTCAACAAAACGGAGGGCACGAAGGTACTGAAGCGGATAGAGCGAATGACGAGTGATGGCAGTGATACCCAAGATGGATAACTGGAACGATCGTGGGAGGATGATATCGACAAAGTCATGAGAGGAAGAAGATGAAGATGGAAATGCAGAAAGCAGGGGACGCAGAGAAAGTGGGCCAAGAGGAAAATCAGGGAAGAAACATCGCCGACTCAAGCGACAACCCCCGCCAGCGTACGCTGACTCCACCACCTCTCCCACCCTTTCAACTCATCCCTGATAGCCTTGACCCTCTCTTCGTCAACCGGGTGACTTCTAAGAAGCCCGTCGAGGACTTGTTCATTACCCTTCTCAGCGGGGAAAGAGGGCGAGTGCGGGTGGATGTGTGCGTGGGAGTGGGAGTGGAAGGTTGGCGGAGGTGTCGTAGATGGGGAAGAGGAGGAAAGGGTGGAAGAGGTGAGGCGGTCTTCCCAGAACGTGAGGGCGAAATGCGGGTCGATGCCGGAAGAAGCGAGCAGCCTGCATGGGTAACATCAAACAATCAGTACCGCACTTTGAACTTTGCTACCTTCAAGAAGAGAGGCGTTTGCAGTATAAGGTGGGAAAGACCCCCATCATCGCCCGTTGTGTAAGCGCAACGCACCTCAAAGCCACCCTATCCGCCTCACCCTCGAGCTTGCGGCTTTCACAGCTATTGACTGCCTTCCCGAGGACACCAAAGCCGCCAAGTGCGCCTTCGTTGAGTGAGCGGCCGAGGGCGTCGTTGAGGAAGGGACCCAGGGAGAAAGTGATGGGATAGAGGACGGTGCGGAGAACTGCGTGACGGCGTAAGCAGTAAGCACGGTGGGGCAGAGTAGCGAGTGACATGTGCTTTGAGATGGAGGGAAGAAGAGGAGGGGAGAAAAGGGAAGAAGAGGGACAGAGTAGCAAAGGCAGAACAGAAAGATCAAGACGTACCATCACTTCCCAACCTCGCCAGATGGGGCACCAACAATCCACTACTCGCATGACTCTCCAATGTATGATCCAACACAAGATGCGCCAGCTCATGGCTCAAGAGCACCGCGAGGGCTTTGGTTTGAGCCTGAGTGGGAAGGACGGGAGGGACCAGGTTGGCTTCGATCGAGTTGGGCGATGGAACTGATTTTGAGTCGGAGGAGGATGAGGAGTGAGAGAAGAGCGAGCGGGGACTTTGAGGTGGCGAAGGGGGTGGAGTTGGCGGAAGCGAGACGGAAGAAGGGGAGGAAGAGAGGATCTCATCGATGAACCCAGTGTAAACCACGATTACTCCTCGTCTTGCCTTCTCGCCTTCCCGTCCTCCAGGCTGGACGACGTCCGGACCGAAACCAAAGCTGAAGGCATTGGCGTCAGGGCGGTCAATGACAAGGAGGTCGTACTCAACCCTGAGCTTCGGCGGGTACTCCGCCGTTCCTTCTGCCGCACCTGCACCAGCGGCAGCAGCCTGAGCAAGATGCTTAGCGAGCATAAGCTCATCCGTCCATTCTCCCTCGCGCTCCTCCCTCGGTCTCAAGGGGAACTCGGTCGGCGGAGGACTGAGAACGCCGTCGACCCCTTCCGTCCTGGCGGCAGAGGCGACCAGCGCACCCTCTCCACCTTGCTCAAGCGCTCTCAGCACCGCCTCGGCCCATCTCACCCTCCAATCCCTCTGATCGAGCACTTCGCCTCCGAGCAGAATCCTCCTACCAGTACTTTCCGAGATGCCTTCGTTAGGAAGGGTGAGGACGCGACGGAGGATCGAGACCCAGTCCCTCGACGTACCTTCCTGGACCGGAACCGACGGAGCAGGAGAAAGGATCCCGCCGACGAGTTCGGCCTCTTCAGCCGGGGAAAGCATGACGACCCTCCACCTACCCGTCACCGGCGTACGTTCAAGACTCGCGATCGCGACGATGGCGAGCATGAACACGGGTGCGAGGAGGAGGAGGGGTAATCCGGCGGCGGCGTTGACGCGGCTGAGGAGGCCAGGGGCGGAAGCGAGGTTGTGCCCGCAACGGTCGATGCAGGCGCGACCGATGACGGTACTGGTAACAGAGGAAGGGTCGGCGGCGTACTTCCTTTGGAGGGTGTTGAAGAGTTTGCCGCGCAGGGAGAGAGGGAGGAGAGTAAGGGAAAGGCGGGTAAGGATGGTGAGAACGTTCAAGGCGGCGGAGGATTTGAGCACGGCGGTGAGAGGGACGAGGAAGGGGAGGGCAAGCTCGAGGGGGCAGAGTCCGGTACCGCCCGGGATCGAGGCAGAAGCGGCAGCGTTGACGAGAGGAGAAACGCGGCGGGGTGCGGATGTGGAGAAGGCGCGGGCAGCAGAGTGTGAAGGAAGGAGGGCGTGCGAGCGTGCAAGGAAAAGGAGCCGAGGAGTAGACAGCCGGGCGGCGGAAGCGGTAGCTAGGCGAGCGGTGAGTTCGTTGCGGTAAAGGTAGCAAGGGTTGACTGCGCCGGCATTCGGCGCTTCGGGGGAAGCAGGCGCCTTCCCAAGGTAGATTGCCTTTCCTCCGTGCATACCCTCCTTAATAGCCCCGAGGTTCGCATTCGGTGTCTGCTTCCCCTCGAAGTATGACAGCCCCTTGTTCGCCGCCTTGGCCTCCGCCCTTTCCCTCCTCGCCTTCCTCCTCGGGCACTCCTCGCCAAACCATCGACGTCCACCACCCATCAAGCGCGACCGCTTCTGCATCTTCCCAAACGAGCACGCATAACGATCCGCGAAGAAGGCTGCCCCACACTTGAGCCTCCTGCGCTTGTCGACCTCTCGTACCCATTCCTGTGGCTTGACCTCTCGGTAACGAGGTTGGAACGTCCCCCTCGAGGCAGCGATGCGCTGATCCCTCAACGGATGCATGCGAGAGAACCAGAGCGATTCGCGGAATGCATCGTAGTTGAACGGGCCAGACCGACCACCTGTGCCGCCTGGGCCTGACGCGCCCGAAGCAGCTCCAGACCTGGCCGCAGCCGCGCGGAATTGGAGGACTCGACCCATCCTACCCGCAACGACCTTCCTCTCCAATTTCTGCAACTCCTCCCTCGCCTTGCGCCCTCTCCTCCCCTTCCCGATCCGATGCCCGCCCTTGAAGCAACCCCAGGCTCCTTCATCCGTGCCAGGCCCAACTCGATGAACATGTCCATGTCCCTGCGGGTTCGAGCAGACGACGTCGAGGTTCCGCATAACTCGCTGGACATGTCGTTTTCGACCTGGATCTCGACGTCGACGCTCGTTGGCAACGAGGTACCAGAACCACGAGGCAGTTCTTTCGGGAGGGTCCCCGTCGGGCGGAGGGGAGTGCGAGGAGGAATGGTTGGAAGAGGAAAAGTCGGCGTGGGAGGAAGGATTCTCCGTACTCGCTGATGACGACGAGCAGGACTGGCGAGTGTGGGAGCAGTGGGGATGCGAGTTGAAAGGAGCGCTAGGATGGTGGTCGGGAGTAGTGTGGTGTTTCTCACCGGAACCGTACGAATGGCTGTTTCCGCTCGTAACGTGTATACAAGACCCCGGGCCTTTCTTCCCGACCCATTCTCCTGCAGGTCTCTGAGGTACACGGAAAGCCTTGGAAGACGACATGGGCGCGGCTTGCCATGGTCCGCAGTCGGTGTACTGGAATAGATGGTCGGCATCGGTCTCGGAGCGATAGTTGCGGTGAGAGCCGTGACGAGAAGAGGAAGGAGGCGAAGCGGGAGGAGCCGACTCGTGGAACTAGTAGCGTAAGGAAGAGCAGACGTCAGCAGACGGAAGGGAGACAACCCAGAGTAGGCTGAAGTCGCACCTCGTTTTCAGCAAAGGGACTCTTCCCATTCTGCCACCCGTACCCTTTCATACCTGGACCGCCCCTATCCCCATTCGGTACCTTGAACCCAAACATCGCCCTTCTCAACCTTCCTCCGAGCCCATTTCCCTCCCCAGCCGCCTGCTCCTCCCTTGCCGGCTTTCTCCCCTCAGCCGTCTGTTTCGCGTGCGGGTCTTCGCTCGCCCAACTCCGCCCGTCTGTGTCCCGCCTGTACTCGTCCATGAAGCGGTCTACCTCTCTCTTGCTGTGCCATCCCCACGGTTCTGCGAAGTGTTGTTCCTCCGCGGCGATTCTAGCCCTGACCCTCGTACTCGTCGCAAACGGTCTGGCATTGAGCGCATGCTCCAGGACATTGCCGGTAGGGGTTGAAGAACCAGCATAGGCGGTGAAGGCGGGACGAGGATGATTATGCGCGAAGGCTCCTGCAACTAGGCGAGAAGGAGCAGTGGGTCGAGAGTGAACTAAGGCATGTTTGAGTGCGCCTAGCACTTCTGGCATGGTTCCTCAGCCCTCTGCGGTCGGATGATGTTGAGTAGGGGTGTGAGCTGACAAGACGGGAAGAGATCGAGGAGGAAAACTACTACTGGAAGCGAGTCAGAGGTTACGGGCGGATCGGGTAACACGGGAGCAGCAGGGATTCTTACGGAGGGCGTGTACAGTCTGCTCGACACTCGACACGCTCCAATCTGGGCTGGCGTTGATAGACGGGATCGAGGGGAGGATGCGCGACAGGAGAAGCCTTGAAAGGGGAAAAAACACGAAGACACCCTTCCTTGCTGGCTCTCGATACACTAGCCGAGGTGTACATAAATCCTAAAGTAGCTTAGTATACCTATACATGCTATTTGTACTTCACAACGAGGGACGAGACGAGAGTTGGTTTTCATCATTCGGCTCTCTGATTCCCTCCACATCTTGTTCTCAAACTACACTCAACCATGGAAGGTGAGTCAGTCCCGCAGTACATCCAATAAGCTCTACTCACCCAGTCCTGCTTGAACCGCAGTCTCATTCGGTATCACGGGCAAAGACTACGTCCTCTTCGCCAGCGACATGAACGCCGCCCGCTCAATCGTAAAGATGAAGGCAACTGAAGACAAGCAAAAGGAACTCGGAAAGCATCTGGTCATGGCCTGTAGGTCCTTCGCCCGTCTTCCCACTCCCTCACCCCCACCGCTTCTGCCGCCGCGTCACCTATCTTCCATACACGGGCCGATATGACCTGACCTTGCATTGACTCTCGACAGACTCGGGTGAACCGGGAGACACGGTCCAGTTCGCGGAATACGTCGAACGGAATCTGAGGCTGTACCAGATCCGGTTCGCCTTTTCCCCTTAACCCTTTTTCCTTCCCACGTCTCTATCTTTTAGCTGACCATCTGCATGCTTTATCCTTCTGTACTCACTCTGCTCTATGGCAAACCTCCGGCTCACGCTCTCCTGCCTGTGCCAACCGTACACAGCAACCACATCCCGCTCCGCCCTCCTTCTGCCGCCTCGTGGGTGCGCACCCAAATCGCCGAATCCCTCCGTTCGCGCAAACCCTACTCTGTCAACCTCCTCCTCGGCGGCTTTGACCCGACCTCGTCCACCCCTTCGCTGTACTGGATTGACTACCTCGGCACCCTCGGTACCGTCCCTTACGCCGCACATGGATACGGAGCCTACTTTGCGCTGAGTACGATGGACAGGTGGCATAACCCTGAGGGGACGTTGGAGGAGGGGTTGGAGCTGTTGAGGAAATGCATCAACGAGTTGGAGGTTAGGTTTATCGTCAACTTTAGCGGGTGGACTATTCGCGGTGGGTCTGCCTCTCCTTTCCTCTCGTCTCCGTTTCGTCCATTTTTCTCCTTGACTCGCGCTTACTCTCATCCTCGGATGCGCAGTCGCCGACAAAGACGGAGTCCGACGCATCAACCTCGACGGTTCCCTGTTTGACCCCGCCTCGCTCGACCCAGCGTCGTCGGTTCAACCTCAAGCGCCGGCACCAGCAGCGGGACCGGGTATCGTAGCAGCTGGAGCAGAAGTGGCGGCTGCGGCGTAGAGTGTCTTGCCCCACATAGTTCGACAAGCTGAAGCTGAAAGAAGTGCTTTATACAAGTTGGCTTCTCCTCGAACGAGAGGTCGACATTGTTGAGTCGCGTCTAAGCTCTCGTTGCAGGGTGAGGGATGTTTCCTGCTGGTGCTATTTCGAGTTCGTTCTCGTGGTGATTCTGCAAGTCGAGACTGAGTCTCCTTGTGTCTTTCTCCGTCGACCTTCATCATCCTTTCCTGCTCGGTTCTTCCTCTCTCTGATTAGGCGGTCGGTCTCGCAATCAGGGTGGCTTACTTTGAGCGCTCCCACTCACCTGCACCCTGATTCGATTTACCCGCTTGGTCCCTCAAAAGATAATCAACTCTCGCTCGACTCTCACCTTGTACCAGCTCATCACCTCGATAGAATACCTTGAACACCTCGCATACCCTTACATTAGACTCCAATACACCCACCCAGGGCGCGACCCAAGCCATGCGAGCCACTCTCGCCTACCTCACTCTCGCTCTCCTCTCTTGCGCCGGTTCAGCTTCAGCAGCGTTCGCAGACCGTCAGTCCAGACGGGATAGTCGGAATACAGCGGGACAGGTGTATCGAGGCCAGAGGATCGTACCCGGCAAATTCATGATCGAGGTTGAACAGGACGATCAAGAGTTGGTCAAGAGAAGTGGGGGAGTGGTTCAAGTAAGTCGTCCTTCTCGCTGTGTCGTTTCCTTTGCTACCAAGGAGTACTGATAGGCTACTGACCCCTGTGCCCCGCTTATAGCTTCTCGACTCCATCCTCACTCACCTCGCATCTCCTCCATCCTCATCCTCTCCTGCTTCTTCTCGCTCCTCATCCTCTCCCGTGCCCTTTGACCTCGCCCTGACCCTCTCCCTCCCCTCTCTCACTGCTCAAAGAACTTTCTCTACCAACCCGAAAATGTTCACAGGCGCGGTAGTCAGTGTGCAGGACGAGGGGATCCTGAAGAGTCTGGTCAATGGTGGGAGGGAGGCTACGGAAGGAATCGTCAGGGGTTTGGAGGGCGTCAAGGGGATCAAGGTACGCCTCATGACCGAGGAACGGCGCGTGTAGGCGCAGCGAGAGGCGGTTATGCTCGGAGCAGGGTCTACTCACACTGACCTTCTCAACCGTTCTGTCCACCATCGCCCACCCCTCGCTTCTGGCCATTGGCACCCGATGACGAATTTCTTTGCAACCCGGTCTCTGGCTCGTTCAGCGCGCTTGGCCCCTCCGCCTCATCCCCGCACCTCGCCCAGTCACTCCCGAAAACCTCCCCGTTGCCTCCGGCTCTCTCTCCTCCTCCGCCCTTGCAGCCTCTCTGACCCGCCGCGCCTCGAGCGGTCACAGCTATTCGAATGACACGTTTGGTCCGCACCTCATGACCGGGGTCGAGAAGTTACATGCACAGGGCATCCTGGGCGCCGGGGTCAAGGTTGGGGTTATCGACACTGGGGTGGATTACCTTGTCCGCTGCCCTTCCCCGTTGTGCTCACCAGGTGCGTACTGACAGCCTCTGATCGAGCAGAACCCCCTCCTCGGCGGCTGCTTCGGTTCCGGCTGTCCCATCTCTTTCGGAGCGTCTTTCGTCACTTCCTCCGGTGATCCCTCGAGCGGCTCGACGCCCGTTTCGGGAGACCCGTATACCAACTGTACGGAGCACGGTACCCACGTCACCGGTATCCTTACTTCTCGCGCTTCTTCGCTCGGCTTTTCAGGCGTCGCGCCTGAAGCTACCGTGGGACACTACCGGGTCTTTGATTGCACCGAATCGACCTCGGAGGACTTGGTCGTCGCTGCCTTGTTACAAGCCAGTCAAGACGACTGCGACGTCATCTCCATGTCCCTTGGGTCGAATATTGGATGGCTAGGTGCTAGTCCGAGTCAGGTTGTTGTGGAGAGATTGGTCAAGAAGGAGGGGAGAGTTGTGGTCATTAGTGCGGGGAATGATAGAGCTGAGGGACTGTTCTTTGGGAGTGGACCTGCGAGTACCGAAGGGGGGATTAGCGTAGGGTCGGTGTGCGTCTCCTTTTTCCTGCCTTTCTTCGTGACTTCCTGCTTTGTTCGCCCCGCATGAGGTGTTCGCGGCCTTTGTAGACTGTGTGCTGACGTCTCGTGTAACCCACAGCGACGTCGCCACCCTACCAGCCTACCCCCTCACCTCCGTCTCCCCCCCTTTCACCCTCCCTTACCTTTCAGCCTCCCCTCTCGGCCTCTCCAACCTACCCTTCACCTACCCCAAAACCGGTCTTCGTCTCTACTTCACCAGTACCGACCCGTCCATCGAGGACGACGCGTGCGAGGCGTTGCCTGAAGGGTTGGATTTGAGTAAGAGAGTGACGGTTATCAAGAGGGGGACTTGTACTTTTGATCAGAAGGTGGCGAATGCGATGAATCGTGGAGCGTGAGTGCTACAGCCTCTCTCGTCACCCCAATCTGTCTCTCTCGTTCTAACCTAAGCGCAAGGCTGACTTTTTTCTTCTCTCTTCTCTGCAATCATACCCGTCCACGCCTTCCTTGATGCGACTAGTCAAATCATCCTAATCTATAATTCTCCATCAAGCGGTAATCAGATCCCTTACTTAACCGCCTCAACCTACCCCGGTCTCGTCGGTCTCGCCTCGTTGCGCTACGAAGAAGGCGATAAACTTCTCGAGGCCTATCTGAAGAGGCCGAGAGGGGTGTTCGTCAGCTTTCCTCAGGACACGGGGATGGTGGTCGGGGTGGTGGATAATGAGGGTGGGGGGGTCGTTTCGTGCGTTTATACCCCCACATGGCTTCTTGCTTCATCCGCATCCCTCCATCTGCGAGCGCGAATACTAACGAGCTGTCGTACCTCGCACTCACCAAAGCTACTACTCCGAGTATGGACCTACTTTTGAGCTGCTCGGCCAACCTTCGCTCACTGCGCCGGGAGGTAACATCCTTTCCACCTTTCCGCTATCAATGGGAGGAGTCGGCGTCATCAGCGGGACGAGCATGTCGTGTCCATTCGTCTGTACGTCCATCCCCTCTTTCCTTCGGTCGTTATCCGCAGGCTGACGCTTCTGGAACAGCTGGAGCTGTCGCCCTCCTTCTTAGCCAGAGGAAAGGGCTGAGTCCTACGGATGTCAGGGCTTTGCTTGCTACCACGGCGAAGAAGACTTACACGACTGTCAACTCGACGACGGCTGACTCCGTTCTGTCGCAAGGTGGAGGTGAGTAGCTCGGGAGGCTTTTGTTCCCTTCTTCCCTGCTCTTCATGCTGGAGCTGAGGTGATCGATGTTGCCTTCCTGTTTGCCTCGCAGGACTTTTACAAGTCGACAAAGCCCTCGCGACTGGGACCATACTTACGCCCTTCGAACTCACCCTAAACGATACCACCTACTTCACCCCTTCCCATACCCTGACTATCAGAAATACCAACTCCTACCCCATGTCGTATACCTTTTCCTCCTCCTCCGCTGAAGGGATCACAACCTACACCACCTCCGCAGCCGACGATATAATCCCGGCCCCGAATCCTCGAATCCTCTCCGTGCCCTCCGCCGCTCGAATCAGCTTCTCCACGCGCGTTCTGCTCGTCCTACCCGGGATGACTGGAACGGTCACCGTCTCGATCACTCCACCTCGACTGGCCAGGAGCCAGATGACTCGGTTCCCGTTTTATAGCGGGTTTGTGGAGGTGACTGGCATAGCGGTCACTCTCGGCGGGATGAGAGAGAGCTTGAGTGTCCCTTACTTTGGGTTGGCGGCTAAGATGAGTGATATGCCTGGTGCGTAGGAGTTCTTTCCAGTCCTCTGATCCTTCTTTTTTCATGTCTGTGTGAGCGGAAGGGACTGACGAGGTTGCCGACTTCGTCATCGTGACGCACAGTCTTTGACACCTCGGCAACCATCTACGGGGACGTCAAGTACCCTTTTATCGCTTCTGGGTCGGACTACCAGATCAAGGCCAACTCGTATGGGTATACTACTGGATTCGACATCTATACGAGGTTGGCAGGTACGCGAGCGACAGACATTCCCGAGCTGTGCAAATGGACAACGAAGCTGACCAAAACCGCCGCCATTGCACAGCCGGAACTCGCTTCCTTTCCATCGACCTCATTGCTGCGAACACGTCTTTCCCTGCGACTATCCCTTCGGAACGCACTGTCTCTTCTACATCCTCCTACTCCACGGACGACTCTACCTCTGCCCGTATGGCCAAACTGCGTAAACGTGATCCAGTCCCTTTCGCTCTCTCCGCCCCACACCCTCACCCTCGCCCGCACCCTCGTCTCCACGCTCTCTCGCTCGATCTTTCTCTTGGCACCTCAGCAGACTCAGGCTCCCTCCTTTCTCACCTCAGCCTCAAGACCTCACTCTCCCTCTCCTCCCCCTCGCTTTCCAACCAATTCCAATCCTCCCCTGCCCCTTCCAACCCAAAAGGACACCCCCGACTCTACTCCGATACCCGCATCCTCGGTATCATCTTCCATTCCACACTCGTAGCGAGAGACTACTTGGTGAACTCCCCGCCACATGGGTACAGTGAGATCGTTACAAGTTTTGTGCCAAGTGAGGTCGAGTTTGGAGAGAGGTTGAAGGGTGGTGGGGAGTATAGGGTGTTGATTCGGTGCGTTCCCTTCCGCTCCTTTCTCGTTGCTTGTCTCGCTGTTGTCCATTCGCGGCTTGCTGCGACCCGACGCAGATGCAGAGTCACCGAGAGTTCTGGGCTGACCTTCTCAACCCACCCTGGCTCATTCCCTCCTTCGCAGAGCGCTGAGAACCACCGCCGATCCCGCACTCGAGTCGAGCTACGAGTCTTACGTTTCTTATCCTTTCAAGCTTACAGAGTAGAAGGTTGTTGGGTTCTGTTTCGGGTCTGTATCATGTCGTCTTTTTCTGCTTAGATAGGGGCTCTTTTTTGCAAGAAGATCAGTTCTTACTCGCTCTGTTGCGTACCCTCAGACTTTGCTTTCTTGATCGCTTTCCTGCAGCATCAATTCGCGGACGCCAAAATGGTATCGAATTAGGGGAGACTAAGGTTGTATACGAGGGCCAGGATGGAGGATACGGTCTTGAAGGCGTTTGAGGAGGATATGCCAGGGCAGGAGACGGAGAGTTGGATCGAGAATCTCATGAATCCGGGAGGAGGAATGTCGAGTATGAAGTAGAAGATCAGGCACTGCTCACGCAACGGAGGTCACATAGACAGCAGAGCAGCTGCACGGCGGAGAGAGAAGACAGATCTAGTCGATACAGGTAGAATGCAAAAAGCTACACAAGCAATCTACTCACTGAGATACGCGTCCCTCCCTGTGAACACCCTAATATTGAGCACGAGCAAGTCGGCAAAAATGACGGCTGCGAGGAAGACCACCACGAGGTGGACGAGGAGTTTCTTGCGCCGCTGTTCAGCCCTGGTCGGTGCCTTCTCAATCCGCCGATCATCCGCCATCCCCTGCTCGAAAGATCCACCCTTCTCGGGATCTCGACTGCTACTCGTCGCGATGGTTTCGGTGCCGGTACGAGACCTCAAGCTGCGAGACCGCGTCGGAGCAGCAGCGAAAGAAGCCGGGGGACGAGAACCACCGCCGGTGCCCACAACGACCGAGTGCGGCGCAGTCCCCTCCCAAGGGCACAAGTATAGGCGCTTGAGCTTATCGGCTTCAGTCTCGCGTCGGCCTCCGGGGCCGGCACCGACAACTTCGCGGTTGCGAGTAGAGGCGGGGACGTAGGAAGGGGCGCGGTGCGAGATGTAGTCCGGGAGCGACGTGGGTTGGCGAGCCGGTGGGGCGGCGTGAGAAGCTAGGGTCAGGCGAGAGTCGGCGAGTGAAGGTGCGAGACGGGGCGAAGAGGGCGAAGCGGTCGAGTGTGCGAAGGATGAAGAAGAAAGGCTACGACGAGAGTGGCAGTGAGAAGGGTCGGAAGAGAGGGCTTCGACCGCATTGGTAGCAGAGAGGCTGCGGTCGCCAGGGGTGGTGATGGTGAGATCTTCGAGACTGACGGTGCGAGGGAGTTGGGCGAGAGTGAGGGAGGAAGCGCCGGTGAGGTCGGGGCGGAGGTAGAGCGACCCCGGGTCGTTACTATCGATGCCAGCGGACGAAGTGACAGAGTAGATGGAAGCTACGCGGCGGGATTGCTTGACGGCGCGGTTGTCGGGCGATTCGGCTGAACGGGAATGGCGACGAGTAGAGGGAGAAGGAGTGGCTGAGACTGGAAGGGAGGAGGGGTCCGGGGTGGGTGGTTGCACGCCAACGGAGATGGGTATAAGGTGAGATCTGAGGTTGTCGTCTGACCCAACACCCGAGGTCGAAGGGTGAACGAGAAGACGAGACGGGGCTCTTGAGCCAACCTGAGCCATCGCGACCGCGGCGCCTTCTAGCTGGGTGAAGCAGTTGGAATCCGGCGAGCCACGGGGACAGCCGCATTTTTCCCTCGTCGGCGAGTCCTGCGAGACCTTCGTGCGATGGAAGCGGTGCGAGTAGGTCGAGATACCGAAGGCAGGCGCTGAGGCGTTGCGAGTGTGATGTCCGATGGGCTTGCCGGGGATACGGACAGTGAGGCAGGGTGGAGTGCGCCGAGGAGACATGGCGAGAGGGTTGGTAGGCGGGTAAGGGAGTGGGACTATGGTGTGAAAAGGCAGGTCAGGCGGTTTGTCGAGAGAAGAAAAACCTGAGTGGCGCACCTGGTGTAGGAAGAACAGAAGTGACGCCGGGTCTAAAGTCTTGACGCGCGGTATAAAAGGCGGAAAAGGGACTCGACCAGCGAGAACTAGAGAAAGGTAGAAAAGCAGACGAGGAGAAGGGAAGACAAGAACGGGAAAACGCAGCAGGAGGACATGAGCAGCACTTGCACAAGCGTTAGCTGGCCTAGCCCATCGCTTGCGCGCAGTTGTACACGAGGACAAGCGGGCGCCGGCTGCTGTCAGAACAAGGCAGCAGAGATCAAAGAGGGCCGAGCGGGGCCTTGTCCTCAAGGTCGGTAAGTAGGTGAGAGCCTGCGGAGATGGACTGAGCCAGCGCAAGAAGCCCTTCACGGGTGTTCTCGTGGTCAGTCTGCTTCGCCGAGCCTAAGCTGCGTTCAGGGTGAGGAATGAGAAGAGATGGGGAAGGGGTTGCATCCTTGATCAGCTTCATATCGCCATGTCAGGCTACAAGTGAGCTAGTCCAGAAGGCCAGGGTGAGCAGAACAAGGATCTGACCCTTCTACCCGTTACAGCGACCCTTACAGACACCCTCGCGAAGAACGAAGAGATCGCAACTTTGACGACCGCTCTCACTTTCAGCGCGACGAACGCGGTGGCAGAGGAGGCAGGGGAGGCTATGGCGGTGGCTATGGAGGTAGAAACGAACGGGATTTCGGCGACGACCGCGGCGGAGGCGGCTATGGCGGTGCGAGGGGGCGACCTCATTGGGAAGACGACGACAGGGAGCCAAAGCGAGGGCGCTACGAGGTCAGCCTGTCCCGCTCCTTCGCAAGATATAGACCTGATGTGTTCCATGCGCAGGACTACGATCGCTCGCGAGCAGACAATCATTCGCCATACGATCCCTACTCTCCCTCTGCGCCTTCTCACCAGCATCACCAGGGTTACCCGCAGCAAACGGGCCATCCGCCGTATGGTCAACCAGCCTATCTTTCCCAGCCGCAGCAGTCCACCGCTCAAGATACAGGAGCGGCTCCCTCTACTGGCAGGAAGCCTGTTCAACCCGAAGCTCCCTCGAATTCCGTCATTCTCCTTGGACTTCCACCGCATGTTGCCGATGTGCAACTGCGCCAGTTCCTCGAGGACATGGGCGCTTCGATCGACTCGACTACCGTAATCATGGACCGTGCAACGGGTCTTTCCAAGCGATACGGCTTCGCCAGCTTCAGCTCCGTCGAACACGCTCGCGCTTTCATCGAGCCCAACTTCCCCAGCATCCCGTGGAAGACTAGGAACGGTCCTGGTCCCGACGATGGCATGCGGATCAAGATCAACTACAGCCAAAAGACCGGAGGCTGGAGGGAAGATCAAGGTGCGCAGGCGAGGTTGACTGAAGACCAACGTCGATCGGAAGGTACACCTACTCCTTTTATACCCTTCCGCTCGGCCTAACGAGATACGTCTTGCAGGAGGCGGCAGTCAGTCATTCTATCTTAACGATGGTACCCGCGACATCGGTTCTACGCCTTCGCATATTCTTCTCTTCCGTGGGCTCGACCCGCTTACGAACGAGGACGACATCGTCTCCGGATTGTATCGTGTCGGCGGACGGGCGAGTCACGAGATTACCAGAGGTGGCATCAAGAAGGTCTATGTCGCGAAGGATCGCGCATCGAGGAGTAGCTGGGGTTTTGCTTTTGTCGAGTTCAGCAACACCCGTGTACGTCCTGCCTGTTTGCTCGTGGTCTCCGCTGCGGCTAAGGATCTAGTATCCGCAGCTCGCCAGCGAGACCCTCGCTTCCATCTTCAACCCGCAGCTTCACCCCACCGGTTTCCGCATCCGCAATTCCGTTGCTGCCGTCTCGTTCAAGCACGAGAACTCTTTCACTCCGGTTTATGCAGCTTCGCCATGGGCCTTCAGCAGCAACAGCGGACAACAACTCGCCTATTGGGACGACAAAAGCTACGTTCAACCGTGGACGCCGCCGCCTCCGCCGAATCAAGCTGAGCTCATGAAGAATGTGCCCAAGGCGCCAAGGGCTGTCGAAGAGGCCAAGGCTGATGCCGACATGGAGGCATTCTTCGACAGCATCAAGGACGACATGCCTCCTGAAGAGGCGCGAGCAGTCGCAGCTGCAACAGCCCTTCCCGCTGCCGCCGTCATCGCCGCACCTCCTGCCCCGGCCTCCGCCGACAACCCGTTACCTCAGTCTGCACCTTCGACTATGCCTAGCGAGCTTCCTGCAGCAGGGTCGATCGCGCCTATCACCATCAAGCCTATTGCTGCTGCTTCTCCCGCCAAAGCTGAAGCCCTTGTCAAACTGGGCCCAACGCCTGTGACACCGGCACCCGCTTCTTCCGTTGTCCCTGCTCCCGCTACGGCTGCTCCCCTTGGAGGTGCGTACTTTCATGTTCCCCAAGTCCATTCATACCCACTCTTCTTCCCGCAGGCAAAGAAAAGAAGGGCGACCTCATCGTCAGCCGCAAAGCCGCTGGGTCCATCGCTAAGTGGAACACAAAGGCGAAGGAGCTGCGCACCAAACCTGCTACAACCGGTGCTCCGACCGCCAATCCTGCACAAGCAGCATCCCAACCTGTACTTGCTTCGACATGCTCATATCTTGCCACTGAGACGGTCCTGACCTGCTTGCTTCTCGCCATATTCGATTTCGTCACAGCAATCGAGCAGTTCGACGGAGCCTGCGCCTGCGACAACCAGCGAACGGCCTATCCCGGCCGACGACCCCGAGTTCGAGTTCGAGCATGGCAGTCCCTTCACTTTCGTTTGCTTCCTTTGCCAGCGCCAGTTCAAGGGCATTGAGGAGCTGAAGAAACACAACAAGCTCTCGGCATTGCACAAGGCATATCCTCCTCGTACACTCTCAAGCGTTCGACCAGACTAACGTCGTGTTTTGCCTATTGTTTTCGCCGTCTCTCGCCAATTGCCGCAATGCCTATCCCGCCCTTCTCTAGACCAACCTCGCGAACCCTGAAGCAGTCGCTATCAGTGCAACCCGCAAAGCCACCGACCTGAAGAAGCAAGCCGCCGCCACAGCGACTGCTGCTGCGTCCGCCACCGCCGCTTCCAAGCCAAAGTACGTCGACCGCGCTGCGGCTCGTCGAGAAGCGCTTGGCGAGTCGGACGAGCCTGTACGCGGCAAGGGGAAGAAGAAGTTTGAGGCGCCTGAGGCGCCGAAACCGGTCGAGCAACCGAATAAGGATGGGTTGGAGGAGAGTAATAAGGGGTTGAAGATGTTGGAGAAGATGGTGAGTAGCCTTTGGCGCTCACTCCTTCCTGCTTTAAGCTGGCTTTTCCGGAGAATTTGGGTTTTACCTTTGTCGCCCAGAAATGGTCAATACGGTTCCTGATGGGTGGATCATGCCTTTCTCTGCTCGCAGGGCTGGTCGTCTGGTGCCGGTCTCGGCGCTTCGGGTGACGGTCGGGTAGCGCCTGTTCAAGCAGCGCAGTTTCAGCAGCGAGCAGGTCTGGGCGCGAGCAAGGGTACGTCTTCGTCCTCGTTTCTCTGCATTTCGCTAGTGCTGACGATCTGTGCCCTCTGTTTACAGGCGTGGCTGTTGGCCAGCAGGAAGAGAAGAAGACGTATGGCGAGACGTTGAGGGAGAAGGCGTTCCAGAGGTATAACGAGTCTTGAGGGTTTTCTTGCAAATTGGTTCTTGATTTTGTGATGCTCCGAGTGTCTGTCGATGTGAGAATTTCCGCCAGCTTACAATCAAGGGTTAAGCCTGCCGAAAATCGCTGTGAAAGATGTTCCGCCATCGTCGACGCAAGCCCCTTCTTCCTGTTGTCCCCTTTTCTGACCGTCGTACATCACTTGCGCCTATTCGACTCGCCATCTCGGACTCTTACAAGTGCTGAGCATGGCTCAGTCGCCTGTATGGCTCCGCGGGGCGTCCGAAGATGGAGAGGAGGTAGACAATAGTGAGGAGATGGATTTGACGAGATCCGTCTCTCCTGCTGAGCTGCTGGGTACTACTCGTGCGTAGGCTCCTCAGATCACTTCCTTCTGAGCCGCTGACCCGCTTGTGCGCCCTCAGTCGCTCCTCCTCCCCCTCCACAGAGACCTCCTCGTCGCGCCTCAGCCTCAAACGAGACTATGCGGCGGCCCCTGCTCAGTCGCCTCAACGGGCTCTCCAGAAGCAAGAGCGACACCTTCTCGAGCCTCGATATGTCGTGCGGCATCCGGTCGGTCTCGTTCGGGACTTTTCATGCTCCGAATTCGTTTGCGGCGGAATGGGAAAGGGAAGGGAGGGGCGTGGATAGGGCGTTGCTGGAGAAGCGGCCGACGGATGGGAAGGTTGTGATGGTCGTCAGGATGTGGGATGAGCATATCTTTGGGGGAGACAGGACAGGAGGCAGTATACGGATCAGCATCGAAGTGCGTTTTCCTTGCTCGCTTCGTAGTGCCCGTACTGACCACACCGTTTACTCCGACTTGCTTAAGGCGAATACCATCGACCGCTGCCAGACGTCGGGCCTCAACAGTACCTCCCTTTTCCTCCATTTGTCCCGACCTCCTCATCTCGAAACCTTCCCGCCGGCAGACCCTGGCGGCTTAAAACCCTTGCCTCGCCAAGTCCCCTTCCTCGACGACGCCCATGCTTTAGTCACCGGCTACTCCAGCCGCGTGCTACGCATCAAGCTCCGGAGTCGGCAGGAGTTCGATTCGTTTCTCAAACAGGCGGAGGAGTTTGGCCTTCCTCGTTTCCGCTCTGCGCCCATACAGACGGATAGTGCGGCGAGGTTCTCTCCGATAACCTTGGCGACGCTGCAGAGCTGGATGCAGACCCTCGATGTTCGCCTTGCTTTCCAGGTTGAGAAGCTGGTGCGGAACGGACTTTGCGATGCCGTGAAGGTGTTGGAAATGCGGACCAAGATCGAAGAGATGATCGCCTCTCGCGATGTTGCCTCGGTGGAGCGCGTACTGGCCCTCTTCGCCGACAGACTCGCAGCGTTCGCGCCGGATGACGTGGTTGAGGAGCGTGCCTTGTCGAGCGACGACGAGCGGGAACCAAACCCTCGACCACCAAAGCGCCCAAGACACGCCCTGTCGTCATCTTCCGTCCTCTCTAGCAGCTCCGACGCCAAAGTTGAGGCACCGGCTCTCTCGGTACCATCGCCTCTCCACCTTGCAAGGGATTCTTCCGGTCTCTCCTCGTCCGAACTCTCCGTACCAAAACTCGTTACCTTCCTCTCCCGCGCCGCCAAAGAAGCTGACGATGCGTATCACTTCCTCGCCAACGCTGATCAAAGCCGGCTGGTCCGGCAGGTAATCGTCACTCCAACTCGAATCCTCCTCTCCGGACCTTCCCTTGCCGACTCGAATTCTGTCACGCGAACCTATGGCCGGTCCGAGAACTTCATCTCAGTGTCCGTCAAGTCAGAGAATGGGTCTCGACTGCGGGACCGCGAGGACTACCTCCTCGACTTTCGTTATAAGGCGCTCTTTCGAAATGGCATCGACCTCGCCGGCCGGACGTTCCACTTCCTGGCCTACTCCTCCTCCGCGCTCAAGAGCGCGTCTGCCTTCTTCATGCTGCCCTTCGAGCGCGAGGAAGCCATGGTCACACCCGCCACGATTCATGCGGGTATCGGAAACTTTGCGGGAACTACGGTCGGTACATTCTCCCTTCCTGCCTTTTCACGCCTCCTTGACACTCTCGTCTCCACGTCCTACAGACCGCCCTCATTCCCGCCAAGTACAGCGCCCGCATCGCCCAAGCCTTTTCTTCCTCCAAGCCAACCCTACACCTTCAACCCGACCAGATCCGTCGCATTGACGACATCTCCTCCGCTTCCGGCTCGTGCTTCTCAGACGGCGTCGGTCTTATTTCGCAAGGTCTAGCGACGCAGGTTGTTGCAGCACTCGGTCTTCCACTCAAGCCTGGCCAGCGAGGTCCGACTTGCTTCCAGTTCCGTTTGGGAGGGGCCAAGGGTGCGTCCACGTGCCACGCAGCTATTTTACGTTGACATAGGTGCTGAGTATGCTTCCATCAAGGCATGCTGCAGGTGGACCCAACTCTGGAAGGGTCGAACGTGGCCCTTCGACCTTCTCAGGTCAAATTCGAGTCTCCAATGGCCGGCCTGGAGATTGCAAGCACTTTCCTCGAACCAGGCAACGCTTTTCTTAACCGCCCTTTGATCACCCTACTAGAATGGCGAGTCGTACCCATTTTACCAGAGCGCCGAGCAGAGCTGACTTTGCTTTCTTTCGCAGCTTGGGGGTCAAAGCCAAGCGGTTCCTCAAGCTCCAGTCTGAAGGCACGACCAAGACTCGCAAATCTCGCTCCACCTTGCGATCTGCCATCAAACTCGCGGGCGACTGGAGTGTCGCACCCTCGACCGGTTTCTTGCGGGCCCTGCGATTCCTCGACAAGCACGATTGCACCCGCCTGGCTGCGTTCTCCGATCCATTTGTCTCACGCTGCCTTGACGCAACGGTCGTGCATGCTCTTCGTGAGATCAAGCACGCTGGTCGCATTCCTCTTCCTGGTTGCTTCAACCTCGTCGGGGTTCTTGACGTTGACGGTGTTCTCGAAGAGAATCAGATCTACGCACGCCTACGGCGGGAAGACGGTACGGCCGAGTACATTGAAGGGACGATTGCTATTAGCCGGAGTCCGACGAATCATCCTGGCGATTGTAGGCTGGTTCAGGCGGTAGGGAGGTTGGAAAAGGGGAAAGGTAAACGGATCCGAGGGTTGACCAATTGCGTGGTGTTCTCCTCCAAGGGTGCGTTCCCATCCATGACTACTCCCAAAGTATTACGCTGACGCGAAGAACACCCTGACAGGCAAGCGATCTTTGCCTTCCATGCTTGCAGGCGGTGAGCCCTTTTCATGATTTTACTACCTTTTATTGGCCAGGCGCTGATGGGCGCCCTTCACTGCAGGCGATCTCGATGGGTAAGAACTCCGTGTGAGCTACCTTGTCGGCGCGCATCAAGTTGAAAATCTCTTTCGCAGCGATATCTACCTTCTTCTCACCGAGGCCAGCGGTCTCTTGCCTACTCGCATTGCTGAGCCTGCCGCCTACAACCCTTCACCGACGGTCAAGCTGGACAGGGAAGCGACTGTGGAAGACGTTGGCGACTTTTTCTTCGAGTACATCACTCGAGACCGGACTGGCTTGGTCGCAACAAGGTGGGCAGCCTACGCTCTATCGCTCACAGCCGACCTGACCCTCTTGTTCCGCAGGCAACTCTTACTCGCCGACGCACACGAAGACGGCCTCTTCCATCCAGACTGCCTCAAGCTAGCACAGCTACACTCCGACTGCGTCGACGCGGCCAAATCCGGTCACTTCGTTTACTCTGACGAAATCCCCAAAGTCACCGAACGAGGTTGGCCCGATTTTCTATCAGGTGACGATCCACAGTGCTACCGCTCGGGAAAGGCGCTCGGGCAACTATACCGCGCGATTGGGGAAGAACTTCTCACCCCGCCAACTCGAGGCGGACCTAGGGACGAACGAATCGACCCTTCTCGTTCCCTTACCAACGCTATGGCGTCCCTTCCCATCGCTGGGTTGAGCCATTCCCGTCTTCCTCGCCGACCGTCCGATCCTCTCCTGGTTCACTTTCGCCGCCTCGTCTCTTCCTTCTCTTCCGAATTCTCCAAGCTGGCCGCCCTCTCCTCCTTACCTCGACTCGCAAACGGTCGACCAGGAACCATCACCGAAGAAGAGCTTTTCCTTGCTGTCACCCTCGGGGCAAAGAGGCTCGACAAGGCTCAAAAGACGGAGCAGAGTAGGAGGAGGGAACAGGTGGGCGAGTTGTTTACTCTTGCGAGGCGGCTCATCCGGCAGGGGGTGACGCAGCCAGGTGGAGGGGAGCTTTCGACGATGGAAAAGGTCAAGAACGCGTGGGCGGCTTGGATGGCTGCGGTTGAGGAGGGAGAGGAGAGGGACAAGGCGAGCGGGTCAAGGGGGAAGACAACAACGGGGAGGGTAGAGATGGGACTGCACAGCTTTGCATGGGTTGCACTTGGGGCGCTGGTAGAGGAGCTGGAGGAACTAGAGTCGGAGCAGCGAGAGTGTATCGTTCTGTCGCCTTGATGTCGTTGTTGTCGTACATATCGCGTTCTGCATTTCGTCTCGCCGTACACCACGATCCGTGCGAACACTGCTGAACTGTTTCTTTTTTGAGTTCCTTGTGGCAAAAGGCGACAATAACCAAGTCTCTAGACCCTCTCTGTTTCCGCCTTCTTGATCGCCTCCCCTTCAGCAACCTTGACCTCCCCCTCACTCTCCTCCACGATCTCATACAACGACGAGTTCTGCTGCTCCCACATGCGTCGGTACACTCCATCCGGACGAGCCATCAGACTAGAGTGGGTGCCTTGCTCCGCGACCTCGCCATCTCGAAGGCAGATGATGAGATCGGCGTCGGCGACGGTTTTCAGGCTGTAGACCCAATGATCGCAGTCAGATAAGAGACAAGGGAGGCAAAAGGAGATGAGAGGAGAGGAGAACGAACCGGTGAGCGATGAAGATGCTTGTTCGAGATTTGGAAAGGAGGGTTTGGTTGATATTTCGCATGAGGTCGGCTTCAGTAGTCGAGTCAAGAGCGGAGGTCTATAGCGAGGTAGAAGGCGTAAGATACTCGGTAGGGGCATTCTTGGGGCACTAAACGGAGGCGAACGCACCGCTTCATCAAAGAAGAGGATTCTCGGATCCTTGAGCAACAACCTCGCCACTGCCAACCTCTGTTTCTCCCCACCCGAAATCATCATGCCCCTCTCTCCAACCTTGGTCTCCCACCTATCCGGCAACCCTTCAACAGTCCGTTCAATATTCGCCAACCTCGCCGCCTCCTTGACTTCTTCATCCGTGGCATCAAGTCGTCCATACCGAATATTGTGCATAATATCACTGTGAAACAAGGGAGTTTCCTGAGGAACCACTCCCATCTCTCTCCTCAACGACTCGAGTTGAATCTCCCTCAACTCCTGGTCGTCAATGAAGATCCTCCCTGAAGAGGGTTCATAAAACCGGAACAAAAGGCGGAAGACGGTGGACTTGCCGCAACCGGACGGACCGACAATGGCAACTTTCTTGCCGGCGGGAATCGTGAACGAGACGTTTTTGAAGATGGGTCGGGAGGGATGGTAGCCGAATGCGACGTTTTCGAACCGGATTTCGCCGCCTCGGGGAAGGGTTAGGGGTTTGGCGGTAGGGGAGTCCTGCGGATCAAGGAGGGTCGGCTGCAGGCTCCTAGCAGGTTAGGTGCAGGGAGTACGCACCTTGATGGCAAGGCCAACGCCTTGCAGGTTGAAAAGTGTGTCCATGTCAATGAGACTCTGGCGCAATTCCCGGTAGACCGTACCTGTGCGGGCATAAGAGCGATGTATCAGTCTGTTATACATGTGCGATAACAGATCCAGACGGGAAAAGGCTCGGGGGAACGTACCGAGGAAGTTGAGCGGCAAACTCAACTGAAACACCAACTGATTGACCATGACCAAATCCCCCACCGTCATGTTCCCATCTACAATTCCTTTAGCCGCGAGGTACATCATGCCCGTCAAGGCCGAGGAGAAGATGATGTTTTGACCAATGTTGAGCGCGGCGAGCGAGGTCGAGATTTTCACGCTCGCTTTGGTGTAGTCTTTCATGGCTCGGTCGTATTGGGCTACTTCAAAGGCTTCGTTGTTGAAGTACTGGCAATATGCAATGGCCGGAGAAGGCGGGTTGGAAGGGTATGTGGAAGGGAATCAGCGGAAGTGTTACTAGACGAGGTGTGCGAGCCGAAGGCGAGAAGCATACCTTGACGGCTTCGTAGTTGATCAGGGAGTCGACGCTCATTGTAGCAGCTCGGTTGTCCGCGGCATTGGCCTGCTTGCGAAACTTGGTTCTGCGGTTATCAACAAGCCATCCCGTCAGTCTCGGTTCCGTGTCCACGTTGAAGGCAGGCAGAGGAAAGAAAGGGACGCACCGCCAGCTGGTTGTCCGAATCGTGAACCAAGAGTAGGCACCCATGGTGACGAGAGTGAGGGCGGCAAAGTCCCAGCCGAATTTGTAGCTCTGCAGAAGGGATGGGGTCATACGGCTGTTGCGGTTTCTTTGGTGTAGCAGAGATGATCGTACAAGGATACCGCAGACCATGGAGATCTCCAAGGCTGTCGGCACTACGTGGAAGACGACCGAAGAAAGCAAGAACGAGATACCCCTGCGCGTCGACCCGATGGTCAGTCAGGCGACATAGCCTTCAAAACGAGTACACGCGTGTAGGTTCTGCAGGGTTCCTGACGTACTTTGTCCCCCGATCAATTGCCCTCGTCAGTCCACCCGTCTGTCTCTGCAGATGGAACCCGATGTCGAGGTTGAGTAGGTGGGTGAAGACGCTTTTCGCAACGCGTCGGATTGCACCCTGTGCGACGGTGGCGAAGACGGCGTTCCGAAGTTCGGAAAAGAGGGAGGCGGAAATGCGGGCAAGCCCGTCTGCGCCACGTGAGAAGATAGCGAGATGAGGTGGCAGAGGGAGGTCGAGGGAGATTAGGAAGGTCAATCACTGAAAAAGGCTGGGTACTGGGCAAGAAGAACGCACAGCCGACGACGACAGTACCAGCAATGGCGAAAACGCCTTGGCTCGTGGATGGATCAATCTCGACGTTCAGGGCATCGACGATCGATTTGAAGAAAAACGGTACTTGGACGTTGAGAAGCTGCGCGGTGCATATACATCGATATAGGGCCGAGTACAGTGGCCTCGCCGGATAGAACAGAGGGCACATGAGAAGCCACGCACCTTGCCGCCGATAAGCAGGCCTACCGCGAGCAAAACCCTCGTCTTTGTCCCCCAGTCGTTCTTCGGCCAAACATTCGGCAGCAACTTTTTGATGATGTCCCAATCCCGCCTGCTCTGTTCCTTCTCCGTGACCTTCTCTTCCTGGCTGACATCCCTGGCTCTGTCGCGGTTATGCCGTACAGCTTGTTCCTTCTGATGACCTTCTGGACCGCTGTGAGCTTGAGTGGCTTTGTGCGCGGCTTCTGACAGTTCGTGCTCGCGCTCTCGTTGCTGTGCCTCGGTTAGGGCAGCTTGGGGTTGTCGGGATTGAGGTGGGGAGGGATTTGAGGTGGAGGAAGATGGGGCATAGTGGGCGTGGGTACGGAGCAGAGCGAGGAGAGGGGTTGATGTGGGTCGCCGTCGTGCAGTAGGGACTAAATTTGTGTGTAAGAGCTGTGCAGGAGGCCGGGACTGGATGCAGGAAGGGCTGATCGGGAGCTGTTTCGGCCAGAACATGAAGTAGGCAGAGAAGGGTCAGAATGAGCCCAAGCGCTACCGGCAGTGGCAGTCGGGCATCTAGATCAGAGCTAGGCAGTGTTTGCGTACGCGGTGTCGTCTGGGCGTCGGAGAGGGAAGAGGAGGACTTACATTTGAAGTACGCGCTCCACCGGAACCTGATGCGGCTTTCACCATACCGCGCCAGGCCGAACCAGCTGCCAATCTGCCCGCCATCGTGCGTTGCTGCTTGTGGGCGTTGTAGTGAACTTGCTGAGGCTGAGCGTCGTGAGAGCGAGAGACTCGCAGAGGAAACCGAGTTCAGTTCCGACTAGAGTTGTCGCAATCTCCAGGTAATCTAATCTTACCATCAAATGAGTAAATGACTAGACGAGTAGCTTATCTACACTCTCGACAGCTACTGCATGCAGCAGATCAACTACCTGCCAACGAAGGACGCGCCAGCCTCGTACACCACCTCATTTCCGCATTCGGCTTGTTACAAGATACGAACGGCGACAACCCTCAGGATCAACAAGCCAGAGCCCGCATCGTACAGCCAAGAGAAGCAATCAAGGATGAGCTGTGTCGCTTTCACGATCCGAGATACGTGCGCTCCCTTTTCTCCCTTCTCCCCAATCTCTGCCTGCTCACAATCTCTTTTCTCCTCAGGTAGACACTCTCCTAGGTCAAGAAACCGACGCCGCCGATTCCAGCGGCTCGGAAGAATCCGACGACAGCGCGGTCTCCCCGTACGAGCCGACGTACGGCCTCTCTCGCCTGGCGTCTTCTTCAGCCCCTCCCCGAAAACGGCAGAAAACCTCGACCTCGACCTCCCTCGGCCTCCAAGACGACTGTCCCCTGTTCCCCTCCCTCGCACTTTACTCCACTCTCGTCGCCGGGGCAAGCATGACCGCCGCTCGGTTACTACGAGATGGTGAAGCGGATATTGCGATCTCGTGGACTGGTGGACGACACCATGCCAAACGAGGAGAGGCTAGCGGGTTCTGCTATGTGAACGATATCGTGCTCGCAATCATGGAGCTCAAGCACGCGCCAAGATCACCACCGCCCCCTCCATCCTCGTCAGATCATCCTTCTCCTCCGGCGTCTCCTCCATGGCCGCCTCCGCTGCCACAGACCATGGCTAAGCGTCTCTCGCGTATTCTCTACCTCGACCTGGACCTACATCACGGCGACGGGGTCGAATCCGCCTTCTTCACCACACCCTCCGTCCTAACCCTCTCAATTCACCTCCATGCCCCTCTCTTCTTCCCCGCGTCGGGCGCACTCTCTTCAACTGGTCCCACCAATACAAAAGCGCCGGGAGCATTGCATGCGCTCAACGTGGCCCTTGAACCGGGTTGCGCGGGCGTGACGCTCGAGAGGGTTTGGAAAAGTTGCGTCGAAACGGTTGTGGAGGCTTATGAGCCAGACGCTGTCGTCTTACAGTGTGGAGTGGATGGACTCGCGGGAGATCCTTGTAAGGTGCGCTGCCTTCTTGCCTCACTGATACATCTGCTTCGCTTATTCTCCTCCTGTTGAAAAGGAATGGAACCTCTCCCTCTCGGCCCTGGGCTCCTGCGTTTCCAGCGCTCTGAGCTGGAACAAACCAACGCTCCTCCTAGGTGGGGGAGGGTACGATTCCCCCAATGCAGCTCGAGCCTGGGCTTACCTCACCTCCATTGCGGCAAGTCCTCTTTTTCTTCCGTCTCCCCTCCTCCATCTCCTCCTCCTATATTTCACCTCGGGTATAGAGCACCTGCGCCGCGCCTTCCCTCTACTCGCTCACTGACGATGGCTAATCAATGCTCGTCCTGGTTTGGGAAATCAATAGCTCACCCGCCCCCTCCCCCTCTCAACCCCCATACCCGCCTCCCTCCCAAACCCCCTTTACGCCACCTTCGCCCCCTCCTTTCAACTCGACGTTCCCTCTTCTTTCAGCAGCATCGGGGACAAGAATACAGACTTGAGTCTCAGGAGGGTTGAAGCGGCTTTTGAGGGGTTTTGTGAGGGACTTTGGGGGAGGTATGAGGGGAAGAAGAAGGGGAAGAAGCAGAAGAAGAAGGAGGAGGAGGAGCAGGAGGAGCGGGGAAAGGTCCCAACGGTCGGGAGGGCGAAAAGTACTGCAGGAGTATAGCGTACGGACTGTCGCCGGCGCTAGCAAAGCAGATGCGGCAGAAGAGTGAGATGAGCAGCCTCACGCAGGCAGGCCGCAGGGAGCAGCTTTTTCTCGCGTAGCATAGCGGCGCTGCCATGTCAGAACCCCGTATCCTTTTTTGCCAGCATTGACCCGGTCAGGCATGCATGACCTTACGGAGACAAGGCTCGATTATATAGATAACTTACGACGAAGGAACCACACAGAAACAACCAGAGTCTACGTTGTTGGTCTACGTTCCCCGCTCTTCCCCCCTCCTTCTACCTCCTCCTCCTTGATGTCCCCATCCCCCCGTCTCCAGCGGACTAGCCGTCCCCGCTCCTCCAGCCGAAAGGGCGTTGATCCCTGTAACCCCAAACCGAACAAGGTCAGTTTGTGCTATACTCGATAAGCTGAGGTACAGGCAGGAAAGAAAAGGTAGGGATCGGTAGGGTATAGGATTGAAGGAAGGAGTAGGGACGGGTCAGAAGAAAGAGAAAAAGACTTTTTGACAAAACGTACAAGCCCACCCATCCCAGTCAGACTCGTCTCGATCCATCCCATTCTGATCTCTTCTTCCTTCCTTTCCACCCTCTGCATCATTTCCCGTCCCGCTTCTGAAGGGCAACTGGGACCCGGCAAACCCTTGCATGCCCATCCCCATCCCCATCTCGAACGGCGAAGGTGCGTTTCCTCGTCCTGGTTGTGATGTCGATGATTTGGTATTGGGATGATGATGGCTAAAACTTGAGGTCGTGGGCGAGGGAGAGAAAGAGGCCGATGTTGAGGAAGGGTATAGGGTACTCAACGAGTCTTGGGGTGGGGAGATTGGGTGCGGGTGCGGAAGAGGGAGAGGGAAATCACTGGGCTGTTCTCCTGCATGTGCCTGTGAACGCCCATACGAGGAGAACGAGGAAGAGGGAAAGGGTAAGCCTGCACCGGTACTTGGTGCGGTTGGATGAGACGGAGGCGGAAAAGCGGCGGTATACGCCGAGAAGGCGTCGAAGGCGGAATGCTGAGCTGGATTGCCGGCTTGTAAGGATGAGGTTGACGATGAAGGAGGTGGGAAGGCGGGAGATGTCTCGGAAGCGGTAGACGGGCGGCGGTAGCCTTCTAGAAAGGTTGGTTCACCTTGAGCCTGAGGGTGAGGTTGAGAGGCATACGAATGAGGATAGGGAGGATAGTCGCCAACGCTTGCCAGGTGTTGGTAGTAAGCCGCCATTGTAGCTCGATCCTGTAGCGAAAGCGGGAGGGACGGAGGGAGGCCAGGGTGGAAAGCTGCCGGGGAGGTTTGGGCCGTGGTCGAGGCGGAAGAAACGCTGCCGTTCTGCTGGAGAGGTAAGGGCTCGTCGAACGGTGTATATGGTTGAGCTGGCATCAGCTCCATTGGACCGGCGATGGCAGGTGTGGTAGACACTGGCGGAGCGTGAGCGGAAAGGGCACTAGTCGCAGTGAGCATCTCAGCCAGCGCGGTAGAAGGAAATGCGGCGACCGGATTGAGGTCGGCTGAAGGAGCGGGAGAAGTGTTGAAGGGAGAAGAGGGAGACGAAGATGGATTGGCGGCGGGAGAAGAGCCGTGACCGCTGCTGACGGACGTCAAGGAGGTATTGACCAATCCATTTGTCGAAGGGGTTCTCCTCTTCTGCTTGCGTTCCAATCGAGTCGGAGCGCCGAGGATAGACAGACTCGCGTCGGCGGCGTCTTCCTCGGTAGTAGAGACTGGGGAGGGTACGCCAAGCCCGAGTGGGACGGATATGGTGTTCGTGAGGGACACGTAGGCCTTCTCCCGAAGCGTCCGCAACCGCGGAACGAAGGCGGCCACTGGCGCTCCCTCTGCTCCCGCGACCTCGAAGACCTCGCAGGCCTCGTTGAGCTGCCTCCAGGCATGCGGCGCAAGCATCGACTTCGGGCTCTTGATGACGAGCGACGCCTGGGCGACCGAGGCCGATACGGAGTGAAAGTAGATGTGCCACCATCTGCTCGCGACGGGGTGAAGACGTGTCCAAGACTTCGCAAGTGCGAGGAGGAAGACGGAGGATTCGAGGACGACTGCGGCGACCGATGCGGCCCAGGGAGACTTGAGGGGTTCTTCCGGAGACAGAGAGAGCGCTTGTGCGAAGCCAGGTTTGTGGAGGTAGAAGAGTACTTGGGAAGACATCTGGAGTGGAGAGGAGACTGGTAAACCTCACGCATGGAGGAGAGGGAGAGAGCAAGAGAATAAGCGCACGGCATCTAGCGTATATTCCCGCATTCGTGTGACTAGATCCTTCTCCGGCTGATTGGGCGGAAGCGGTAATTGGGGTATGCTGGTCGGTTTTCCGATCAACGCATCTTGCGGGAGAGCGCCGGAGCGGATGGCAGGCGGGAAAGACTGGACGAGGTTGCGCAGGTCTTGATCGAGATCGAGAATAGTCTTGTAGACAGGGGTAGCGACGGAGAAAGCGCCATCGATGACTTTGCCCTGTGAACAACACAGCGTGAGTAGGGAGACCCAAAGCAGACGTCCGTTGTGATAACGTACAATGAGCAGTCCTAGCTTCCATTTCGCCGTCTGGTACGCATCCGCATCCTCCGGCATCTTCGTGTCGAAGTGGGCATTCGAGAGCGTGTATGGGCGACCAGAGATGAAGGCTGCGCTGAGAGAGATCAGGCGGATGATAACAGGCAGAGCGCCAAGAAACGAGGGACGCAACGCACCCTGCATTCGTTCGAGCGTGACCAATTCCCAAAACACCCTTCTCCTCCTATTGAGCTCTTCGCCAGCAAGGCCAAAGCTCTCGCCGTCCCGCTGCAGACCTTGAACGACAAGCATCCGCATCGCCATTCCCAAAACGGGGAAAAAGGACTCCCCGCCTTCTCGCAAGTCGTGATAGTTCAGTAGGTAATTCGCCGACAGTTGGAGAGTTTGGATAGCGGCCAGGGTCGAGTTGGCAAGAAAGCGGGAAGCGGAGAGAACGGTCTGAGAAAGGGTAAAATAGGTATGGGCCGTCGGGTTGGGCGTCGAAGGAGCGGAGGGATCGAAGACAGCGCCAAGGGACAGGATGACATAGACGCAGGCGAGCTTGGATGGATGTGGCGCATGAGGCGTATACGCAGACGGGAAGTAGTCGTTCCAAAAGTCGGCTGCGGAAACCGGTGTGAACTGAAAGGAGAGGTAGTTCCACTGCGACACCGACATGCTCAGCCACTGTACTCCTGTGCTCAAGAGAACATCGAGACATACATAGTTGTCGCTGAGCCTCTTCGCTTCCTCAGTAGGTGGCAAAAACGTCCGCAGTCGCTCGATCTCGCTCGCTTTGGGATAGAGGCTGCCGAGTTGGATGAAGGGATAACGGGCGATTTGGTCCGCAGCCAGAGGGTCTTCTTCGAGTACAGAACCTCCATCTGCGGAGGATGCAGTAGCCGGATCGTCGTCCTGTGCATGGGAACGTCAGTTCAAGCTAGTAAGGACGGCACGAAGCGCAAGAACCGTACCTCGAAAAAGTAAGCACTGCCCGCCGCTGGCCCCAAGAACCTCGTCCTGCCACTCTCTCCTATACTGAGACTTCCGACCCCGACTAGTACGCTCCTCAGGGCTTCATCATCCGGCTTGACATCTTCTTCTTCCTGCTCTCGCCCCTCGTATTCCTCCCCACTGTCCTCTTCTCTCTTCCCCTCAATCTCCCTCTCCAAGTCTTTCGTTACTGTCGTACTCCTCTTCGTCGCCTCCTCCAGGTTCAGCGCAGGCGGGATACGAGCTACCCCGCCAAGATCCCGCACGAGCGACTCGAGCTCGTCAACCCTGCGCAGTAGAGCGCCGAACTCGGCGGCCACGCGGACGGCTTTGCCTGGCGGTTTTGACACTCCGGTGGGACAGATGTCGGAGCAACCACGTTTGCGGCAGGAGGAGCAGGCTGTACATTCAAGGTAAGGTTAGTTTAGCAAGCCGATAAAAGAGGAGACAACGCGAAGAAAGAGACCTACGCCAAGTACGGTCGCATTTGAGCTTGAGTCTGCCAGCAGACAATGGTCAGGAGTGTTGGGCCACAAGGCCCGTTCGAGGCAGCCTTGCACGGGCTGCTACCGGGGAACGAACGCGGGACGGAGCGACGTGAAAAGGTTCATCACGCACCGTCGACATTCCTGACAGCTGAGCGCTTGCCTTTGTCGGCTCTTCTTGGTCGCCGCGCCGGTCTCGGGCGTCTGCCAGAAAAGAGCACCCAGTCAAGGTGTCAACGACGAGGACCACGGGAAGGGTAGCAGGTCAGCCCCGTCGGCTCGACGGCGTTGCAGAGGCGATGGCACGCACCTGAGATGTGCCCCTCGCTGAGCTGTCTGCAGCCCTCTTCGTACCGAAAGCCTTGGTCGAGTCGGGAGCCGACGAGTTGATCAAACTGGAGGAAGTGGAGGCGATGGGGGCGTATGGTTGCATCGCCTAGAGCGGGCAGGGCTGGGACCGATGTAGCACGATGGCGCTGTTATAAATACGAAAGACTAAGCAGTAAGCAGTCAAAGTGAGATCGATAGCCTCGAGAGCCAATTGTAACCAAGATGAACTCGGCGGCTTCAACGCGGGGAAGTCCGACCGGCGCAACGGGTATAATCCAGGCAAGCAGTTCGACTTGCAGCTACGACCAGCCTAGTCCGAGTCATCGGCAGTGAACACGCAGGCGCCGAACCCAGAAGGCCGAGAAGATCGCGAAAATCGCGGTTGAAAGAAGAAAAAGAAAAAGTACTGGGCACCTCCTCCTTCTCCTCTCTCCTGGCTCGTCCAGGAGAGTCTAATACTATCCAGACAACTCCTAGATGCTGTATACCTGCTTTCGTGTCATACGAGAGCGATCGGCGAAAGGTCCCCTCGAGAGTTTTCCTGCCTTTCCTTCTTGCACTCGCACAAGATTCTCTGGACTCGCTGACTCTTCGGACTCGGCATTTACCAAGATCTCAAGCATCATCATTGCTCGAGCGATTCATCAACGCAACGACTCCGACGCTACGGCCCCTTCTCCCGACTTCGCTTACGACACTCGACCTCACGCAATACGGGACAAGGTGTGTTTGGGGTTCTCGCACTGTCGCCGCGAGTATGTATCGGGATTGTGCAACCAATCTCGGAGCGGCACGGGGTGACGACGAGGCGACACCGACCGTTGCCATCAATAGCGGCTGACATGAGCGGGACTGGGTCAGCAAAGCGGGCAGAGCCACGCAACAGGCTCAAGTATCAGCAACAGACTACCTGACAGTCCTCCGCACGCTCGTCCGCTTACCCATACCACCCGCACTCGCAGACCCGTTCCCCCACTTCCCGTCCTTCCTTCCGATCTCTCAAAGATGGATTTGGTCCAGCATATCTATCACGAGAAGGTGCGTCCTCTTGCCCTCGTTGCTGCTGTGCCTTTGTGTGCCTTACTGAAGAAGCCCCATTGCAGCAAGAACGTTCGTCCTCTCCCTCTGCCTGCTCCACTCTCGAGGAATCATGCACCGCTGCCGAGTTTGCATTGCGTCCGCGCTAACAGTCTCCGATCTGCCCGCTTTTCCTTGCAGCGGGTAGCATGCTCTGCGGCCAACACGCCCTCAACAACCTCCTCCAGTCCTCCCTCTTTACGCCGCAGGATTTGGCAGACATCGCCAGGCAACTCGACGCGATGGAGGCGGCTCAGCTAGATCCCGGTACACATTTGAGAGGTGAAGGCGAGAGTCAGAATTATGACGATAGCGGGTTCTTTTCGGTTCAAGGTGCGTCCTCGCGGGCCTCAGTTTTTCCGCTGTCTTGTCCCGGAAAAGGTGCAAGAAGGCTGATCAGACCTTGGCCTCGTGCCGCGCAGTCATGGAGAAGGCCATGGAGGTTCTCGGTCTTCGCTTGGTGAGGTGGGGCAGTAAGGACATGGAAGCTGTGCACAAGTTTCCAGAGTACGCTTTTTCCGCTCGACCGATTCTCTCCTGTACTCATTGCTCGTTTCACAGACTCGTCGAGGCTTTCCTACTCAACCATCAACTCCACTGGTTCTCTATCCGCCGCTTTGGTCGCTCCCCAGACAGGTTCTACAACCTCGACTCGTGTGTGTCGCAACCTAGCTGGGTCAGCTCTATGTACCTTGGCCTTACTCTGCGGGAGGCCGAAAATCAAGGTGAGCCCTTCATGCTCACAACGGAACGAGTCTGCCGTAAATACTCACCCAAAACACGGCGTCGCACAGGTTACTCAATCTTTGCCGTTGTCCCTTCCGCCGATTCGGCTGTGGAGGGTCTCCCACCCTGCGCCGCCGACGAGAAAGCCGTCAGCCTCCCCCCTCCCGATGGCGGTGGCGCTTACAGCAATAACCCTTCCTCAGTCAACACCTCCTTCAGCGGTGAAGGCCATTCTCTCGGCTCTACTTCTTCCTCCTCCTCTACTGCGGGTCCCTCCTCCCAACCCTACCCGAACAGCTACGCGTCGACGTCCAAGCCACAGAACCCCTTTTCCTCAGCTCTCTACCCTTCTCTCTCCTTCGGCTCTTCCGCTTTCTCTTCAACCTCGGACGCGTCCTCACGGAACAAGGGTAAACGACCCGCTTCGCTTACGCTTTCAGACTCAGAGGATGATGTCCTCATCGAGGATCTTGCAACGTACGGAAACGGGAGCTTGAGTGGTAGTGAAGGGCGGAGGCAGAGGCGGAAGCTGGAGGCGCAAACGGGTGCGGGTGGACAGATGGGACTGGGAGAAGAGGCGTATGAGGAGGAGATGATGGCTAGGGCTGTGAGGGAGAGTCTGAGGGTAAGCGGGCAGGACGGGGTGGATGAGGGAGGAGGCGTGGGGGCAAGCGGGGGTGGGTCAAGGGGGGCGGAAGGAAAGGTGCGCCATTCGTCTCACTCGCCGATTCTTTCCTCTCTTCACACTCTCAGCCTCGGACGGGTTAGGTTTGAGCGGCTTTGAACAATGGGTGCAGTGACTGACCCTTGCTTCCTCTTGGTTGGTTTAGCAACAGTCTCGTGCCGCTCTCGCAGAAGAAGAAGAATTGGAACGTGCCATCCAGGCATCGCTGGCCGCGGCGGGTCCTTCAACAGAAGCTGGAGGACGTCAGGTTGTTGAAGCTAAGCCGGAAGAAGAGGACAGCCCGACTATGGAGGAATTGCGGCAGAGAAGGTTGGCGAGGTTCGGCGGCTAGACGACCGGGTTCTACCAAGATGGACGGACAGGAGTCCTGCATTCGCATAACTGTTGGTTTCTCAGGTCGCTCAGACTGCGTTGCCTCTTGTATCTTGCTTGATCTGTCGAGAAAAACATTGAACGCGTCGTCGTCGCGTCGACTCTCTCGTTCTTCCCGCTCACTCTGTCTGCCGTCGACGGCCACCCGGATGCTGGTGCTTCCTCTACACGGCTCTGATGGCTTATCCACGCCTCCGGATGACACTCTCGAAGCTCTCACCGGCGTCGGACTTTCTCTGGCGGAGGCATCTGCTGTTCATTGTGCGATTGGGGCTGGAGTTTCTACTGGGGCTGGGATACCCGTAAGTCAGTCTCAGTATGTTCCTTGAAGTGCGTTTGACTCTGTGCGGGGCATGCAGGACTTCCGAGGCAACGCCGGACTCTACGCCTCTTCCTCTTCACAAGGGAGGTCCCCCACCCCATCAACCTCGACTATCCCAAATCCTTCCCCTTGTCCCTCTTTCTCTGCCTCACAGACATCTGTATCACCGCATTCGACTCTCCCACCCATTCCTTCTCATGGCCCTCAAGCCACTCGCCGCCTGTTTTCCTATTCTTCCCTACTCAGTCCCGACTCAAGGGCGGAACATCTCAAGCTCATGGCCGCTTTGCATGATCGATCCAGGGCGATCAAGAAGGCTGGGCAGGGCGCGGCTAGTAATGGGCACGAGGGAAAGAAGGATATGGGGAAAAAGAAAGGGAAAGGGAAGGAAAAGGCAAGTGAGGGGCAAGCTCCGACCGTCTTTCACTCCCTTTGCCAAGACCTCAACCGCCGTAAACGCCTCGGAAGGGTGTGGACTCAGAATGTGGATGGGTTGGAAGGGGTCGCAGGGCTTAGGAGCGTTAAGCTGGCGGCGCAGGGGATGTCGAGCGAGGAACAGACTGTTGGGCGGGATGGCGACGAATCGGGATCGGATTGGGAGGCGAGTCGGGGAGTCAAGAAGCCCGTGAGGAAACGGAGAAGGCTCGCATCTACGGGAACACCACCGAGCTCATCGCAAGCTACGCTGCTGGCGGGGAAGAAGGGAAGGGTCGTCCCGCTTCATGGCACCTTGACCGAGGTGGTCTGCTCAGTCTGTGATTGGCGGGAGAAGTGGACAGGGAGGCATTCGAGAGCGTTTAGGCAGGGCGAGGCGGTGGATTGCCCGCGATGTGAGGAGCGAGGTGCGCCTGCTTTTCTCCGGCGCGATCTTTCGTTACGCTGAGCTTACCTTCTCGTGACTGCAGCTGCTACTCGTAAGCGCGCTTCGAAGCGTACAACGGCGACCTCTGGCTTGTCTTTCCTCCGGCCCGCCGTTCTGCTCTACGACGACCCGAGCACCTCCTCCTTCTCCTTATCCCTCGGCATCTCTAACATACTGCATGCCGACCTCACCTCGGCCGCTGCTCCCCCGGACTTTCTTCTTGTAGCCGGAACCACTCTAAAGATCCCTGGCTTCAGGGGTATTGTACGGGATTTAGCCAAGCGGGTCAGGGATGCAGGGGGATTGCGAGTGATGGTCAACAAGGAGCCTGTCGGCAGGGAGTGGGAGGGCGTCTTCGACTACTGCTGTGAGTGAACGACCTTGACTTCCCTGTGATGGGCAACGGCTGACCCGCGTCTTCCTCCTATCCGCCCGCTCGCAGTCATTGGCGACGCAGACATCTTCGCTGCGCATATGCTCGATCTCCTCACCAGCTTCAGCCCTTCTCGCTCCGCTCTACCTCCCCCCGACCAGCCTCGCGCCGTTCCACCCCTTCCGACGCCTTCCTCACCGCCTCCTTCTGCCCTGTACGCCGACTCGCCTACGCCGACAATTGCAGCGCCGTTTAGTTCCGTTCAGAAGAGTCGCTCAAAGACGCCGCTACCGACGCCCCCTCCGTCATCATCGCCAATGAAGCCCAAAAAGCGCAAGCGGCGGAAAGAAGCAGAGGGGACCTTCCCAATTCGCCAACCCGCCTCTCAGCTTTCTTGGCCCATCGCTGTTTCGCCTGTCGTTCTCGCTTCGCCTCCGCCGTCTCAACCAGTTCAGAAGCGCTCACCCCGTCCGACAGACTCAGCAGCGCCAGAGACCTCGCCAGTTGCGACCGCAGAGTCTTCTCCTCCACCGACCTTACCTCCACCGACCTTACCTCCTCCAGGTCCCCCTCCGCCCCCCGAGCAACCTCCCGCTGAGTTCGACCTCGCGTCCCTGACCTCTACTCAAAAACTCCACCTAGGTCCCATTTTCTCTCACCCGCCATCCTCGGCTTCCGGCGCCTCGCCACCTAGGAAACGCTTTCGACATGCTTTGCGTCCGGTGGATCGGCTTGGTGCGTCAGTTCTGGGTGATGGGAGTGGTGGAGGTGGGGGTGGGCTTAGTGTGGCTGAGACGCTGAGGAAGGCGGAGAGGAGGTTGGAGAGGGAGGAGAAGGTGAGGAGGGAGAGTAAGGAGCGGAGGAGAGAGGAGAGGAGGCGAAAGAAGGCGGAGAAGCTGGAGAGGGAGAGGGAGAGGAAGATGCAGCTGGTGGTCTAGCTGGCTCAAGCCTGCATCGGAATTCTTCAAGCTGTCGTGGCGAGAAAAAGTCGGGTTGACATTGTTGTCAGGACATCGCTCAGTCGAAATCAGGCGCCTGATTCTGACTGGACGCGTCAGAATGATCCTATTCTATCTGATCTGCCTTGTGACCCTTCAACATGGCCAACGGGGAAATCGAGGTGGACGCTTTGTCCCTTGTCCCTTCTTCGTTTCTCTCGTCCATCTTCGCCTTTCTTGCAGTCTCCCAGGATGCCTTCTACCACCCTACCCGTGTGTCTCTTTACTTCGACTCACTCTCCTGTGAACCCTGCCTTCATCTGCGCAGCCTGCCAAGGTGTTCTTCTCCATACCGTCGTCTCCTGCTCTACTCATAAGCACTCGGTTTGGGAGCAGGTGCGTGTTCCTCTGCTGCCCTTTGCTCTCGAGGTGCGTATTTGTTAGGGGAGAGAGAAAGAAATATGAGCAGGAACGCAAATGGCATCGGCAAGTTTCTTGCGTTCTCGCTATGAACACCGCTCGCTTCTGGCAGGACATACCAAACGGGTCGGGGCTGACGTTCACTGTATGCTATACTCCCAGCTGCCGCGTCGAATCTTGCTCAAAGCATGGCACCCTCGCCTTTTTCCGCCACCCACGAAGACGACTGCGAGCTGCGCGAAGCCCTTTGCAATGAGATTTTCCAGCTCGACCGCCAGCTCACTACGGTCCGAGGCGACCTCGTCACGAAGAACGACGACATCGCCTGCCTCGAGGAAGAACGTGGGAAGCTCTCTTCCCTCCTCGCTGATGCGGAGGATGTCGAGGCGGAACTCTCGACTCAGGTTGAGGATTTGCAGTCTATGCTGGCGGAGAAGGAGTTTGAGCTTGCGGATTCTCAGGAGGTCTTGACGGACGTTAGGGCGAAGAGCCGCTTGAAGGCTGGGAAAATTGCGGAGCTTGAGGCGCTGCTTGCGAAGGAAGAGGAGAAGAGGGCGAACGCAGATACGTCGTTCGTCGAGAAGGAGAGAGCGGATTCTAGAAGTGCGGCGAGGAGGAAGGTGAAGAAGGAGGAGGAAAAGAAGGCTGGTTCGTGTCCGCACGACATCAAGGACAACAAGTCAAAGGATGGTACGGCGCGTCCTCCTCGCGTTCTCGACTCGTGTGACGACGACGGCGCCACCACGCAAGACCTGAAGCCTTGCCTCACGATGCCGAGCGAGCAGCTTGTCGGCGAAGCCGCCGTGCGCAAACTTGTTAAAGTCGAATCTCCTCGCCGTACTATTCCGCCTCAACTTCAACCTCCACTCTCGTCTCTGATACGGCGCGTATCTCTACCCCCGCCATTCAAGCGTCGCCTTGCCGCTCCGCCCGCGAATCGTCCGGACTTGGATCGCTTCGGTGGGGCGTCAAGCCGTCGAAACGTCCTAGGACGCCAACGAGCCCAAGCGGATCGGAGAGCACGAGCAAGGAGCAGGACGTCTCGTCCGAGGAGGAGGAGAGCGAAGGTGAGGAGCCAGTGAAGAGTAACAAGAGGAGGACTCGCGGAGCAGCGAGAAGGATGTCGCTGGGAACCCATGTTTTTAATGTATACTTCCCCTTCTTCTTCTCCTCTTTGTTGCAATGCGGTCACTATCTCTATCTTCTCACCTCAGAACCGTACTCGCTTTCGTCTTTCTCGTGTTGCCGTCGTGTGCGGCCGTTTCCTGGTCAACTGAGAAGGTCAAGAAGGAGGACAGAGGCTAATTTCTCGCTGACATACGCGGCACCAACGACGTGTACAGAGCCATCAAGCGTCTGCTTTGTACACAGGAAGATGGGCGGGGAACACCGGCGCACTGCGCCAAAAGACCGGAAGGAGTCCTCGCAATCATCTGTCCGTCCTTCCGACCGTCTCTCGCTTTCCCACCTCGACCGCTTCTCCGCTCTCACTCAGGGGTCGACAAGCTACACTTACCACGGCACTCCTGACGGACGTTCTGGCGAGCGTTGTCAAGCCCCCTACTGCCGTCGGTCGACCTTTTCCTTCTTCACAACGCTTCTTTCCTTCTTCTTTTCTTCACTTCCTGCCTTCCAAAGGTGCCCAGCTTTCTGGTACGTACACATCAGCTGCCTCTCTCTGGTCAATGTGGCTGAAGCAGCGAGTTTTCCCAGTCCTTCGTGCGCTGGTCGTGCTCGCCTCGTTCCTTGCCTATATCCTTCGCCTCAAACAAGCCTTGCTGTTCCGGTCATGTTTCCCTCCATTGTCTTCACCTTGATTCTTGCCATTTCCGAGGTCGCCACTCTCGCTTCAGCTCGAGGACTCTTCGCCAGGAGCGAAGCTTCCGGTCTGAGCAGGAGGGCGGGGTGTCCGACGCTCCATATGATCGTTGCTAGGGCGTCTACAGAGGCGCCGGGACAAGGTAATTGCTCTTGAGCGACCTATAGTCAGACACCTACGGGGTGGGCTTGCTCGCTGACGGTCTTTTGTATACGGAAAAATCTCAGGTATCATTGGTGCGGTCGCCAAGGACGTGCAAGGCCAGGTTAAAGGTGCCGATAGCGTAAACGATCCTCTCTTTCTGACTGACTCCTCGACTGACTGCCTCTCGACTGACACTGCTCGTTGTCCTCGCGTTCTTCCTCCTCTTTTCTCCCGCAGGAAGCCGTCAACTACCCTGCGAGCCTCGGCAACTATGCCAGCTCTGAAGCTCAAGGCGTTTCCGACATGACCTCAAAGCTCAACGCATTCGTTGCCAAGTGCCCTGGTACTCCGGTAGTCCTGATGGGTTACTCACAAGTACGCCTATCTTTCTTCCTGCTACTTATTCCCAGGCTCTCCTCTTTTGACCTGACCAGTCTTCACCTGCAGGGCGCTCAAGTCTCTGCTGATACTATCAGCGGCGGCGCCACTGGCATCAGCGGCAGCGCTAGGAACGTCAAAGCCCTGTCGTCTGCAGCTACTCAACAAATCGCAGCCGTCATCCTCGTGCGTTTCGTCCTCCGGCTCTCCTCTTCCCGCCTTGAGCTCATCTGGCGGTACTTCGTGTGTGCTCATAGATGGGCGACCCTTCCTTCGTGCCCGGCAAGCAATTCAATGTCGGCTCGAACACAGCCAGGAACGGTGTTTTCCCGAGGAAAGACACCAGCGCCCTCGATGCCATCAGCGGTAAGGTGCAGAGCTTCTGCGACAATGGCGACACGTTTTGCGCTAGTGCGTCCTCCTTCTCCCTCCTTTTGCCCTGAAGGAAAGCTTTCTAGGTTAACCTTTCCCCTCGTCTCCCCTGGATTCCTCATTCTCGACTCTTGCCGCGCGACAGGCGGCAACTCCCTTGCCACGCACCTCGGCTACGTCACCGAGCTCGGATCGCAGGCCGCCGACTTTATCGTTAGCAAGGCAGCCTGAGCCTTTCACTCACCGTCCGCAGATTTCCCTCTTTCCGTGACGGCGCTGTCCTGATCTCTCGCCTCTCGTTATCGCCTCTGAATGTATCTTCTTCTTGGGTAGCTTGTATCCCGAGGTGAGCAGCTGTAGGCGTGCTTTGTATAGGTACAGAAGGACATCCGCTGCAAGAAATGCGTACCCCGGAGCATGATAGACGGTGGTCGGCTCGCAGGCCCCGCCTGTACCCCTTCATCGGAAGACTCTTGTTGTCGAAAGCCATGCCTGGCGCTTGTCACCAGCACGGCAGCTTACTTCGAAAAAGGACCACATGTTGTGCATTGAAAAGGGACCAACGCAGCTGAGCGAGAGCTGAACGCCGGCATAAGCCGGACGCAAGACTCAATTTGGTAGGAGGTTTAGAAGGAGGTGTTCGGTAGTATGTAGCTTGGATTATGAGATCTCGAAATAGCAAATATCAGGAGAAAACGTCAGGTGAAAACATCGACTCGCATCTCCAGTGCCACCCTTGGCCGCGACGGAAAATCCCCGTGCACTCGAAGACGGCGCTCGCCTGGGCTGACCTTAATGTGAACAGGCTACAGACCAGGAGCAGTAATGCACCAACTTTTCTCGCAGGGTTAAGAAGGTCAAGAAAAGCAAAGTCTTCGTAAACCGCTGCCACTCAGTACTCAGGCATTGCGGAACAAAAGGTTGGCAGCTTGGGGAGGCCCTGCAGCGCAGAGGCTGCTCAAGCACTTGCATCTCCGAGAATAAGCCAGAACAAAAGGCTTTCTTCAAGATCTCCCCATCGCATGCTTGTTCTGCTCTATCAGCAGAGTGGATCGGGAGACGAGATAACAAACAGCACGCATCGTATCGACGATGTACCGGCAAGGAGGCGCCGCTGCGCAGGAATCTGTCGAGAAATGAAAGACAACGGCAACCACGCGATCGGACAAATCGGAAGTAGTGCCTCGAGCACGCTGAGGTTCTTCTCCCTCCGTGTTTCCTTCCGTCCCTTCTCTTGCTCCTGCTGATGCACCACTGACCCTATACACTCTTTTCTTCACCAATTGACACCTTACCATGGCTCCCCTGAGCCTTACAGCGGTCCTTTCGGTCGTGCTCCTCATTGCAAACAGCGCGTCTGCTTTCAAGCATTCGTCGGGCTCGAACCGCCTCGACAGCCAGCACTTCGTTCCCAACAGCTATATCATCGAGGTCGACGCGTCCCGATCTACTCTGAGCAAGCGCGGCCTCACTCCCTTCGCCGTGAGCAGCTTTCTTACTTTTCGTTCAACATCAACCCACTTCGCTTGGTCTTGGCGCGCTTATCAGCTTTCTACCACAGATCCTTGACCGTACCCTGGCCGCCGTCAGGAGCAGCGGTATAACGTACAATGTCCGCCAGCGCTTCCAGGATCTTCCGGAAGTGTTTCATGGCGCGAGTATCAAGGTGAAGGAGGGAACCACGATGGAACAGCTGGCCAAGATCGACGGCGTCAAGGTGGGTGCTGCACAATACCAATGCAGTCAGGCTGCTCACACATTTGCGTGCAGAACATCTGGCCGGTCCAGCTCATGAGCAGACCGACGAACCCTTCCGTTGCCGACGCTTCTCCCTACGTCTCTTCCGGCAACTTCACCACCCTGCTCTCGTCTTCGGCAATCCCTTCTGCATCCGCTTATGAGGGTGAAACCTACTATCCACATGTACAAACCGGCGTCGCTCCGCTGCACGACTCTGGTTACCTGGGCGAAGGAGTCAAGGCGAGTTGTCTTGCGCTTGATCTCGTCAGCCTCTGCTCCTGCTGACACTGCAAACTCGCAGGTTGCTGTGCTCGACAACGGTGTCGACTACACAAACCCTCTCCTCGGCGGGTGCTTCGGCGAAGGCTGCCACATTTCGTTCGGTTATGCCTTTGTCGACGATGCCTACGATGGCTACAACGAACCCGTCGCAAGCAACGACCCTTACTCTTCCTGTGCAACGCATGGTACGCACGTCACGGGCATTATCGGCGCACTGGCGAACGAGCTAGGTTTCTCAGGCGTCGCCCCGGCAGCGACTCTCGGGCACTACCGCGTACTCGGTTGCTCTGGCTCCGTTGGCGAGGACATCCTCGTCGCTGGCATCATGCGGGCCTACAAGGACGGCGCGGATGTCATCTCAATGTCGATTGCGGGCGGTGTCGGATGGCTCGACGTCACCCCGAGTCAGATCTTGGCCGAATACCTCGGTACTCAGAACGTGCATGTTATCGCTGCTGGCGGAAACGAAAGGACTGAAGGTATGCTGGGCTGCTCTCGCATCAGCAAGCGGTTTCTTATGTCTTCGATCCGTTTTGCAGGTCTTTTCTTCACCGACACTCCGGCTGCTACCATGCAAGGAACGGTCGTCGGTGCCGTGTAAGCCCCTATGTCCACTGCACGCTTTTCCTGGGTCGCGGTCACTGACACCGAGTGCGTAGCGACCCGATCTACTACCCGGCCTACAACGCTACCCTCTCGGGTCGCGGCCCTCTCCCGTACACTTCGCCCACTCCGCTCAGCAACCTAACCGGATCTTACGGCCTCTACTTCACTTCGCCAAATACTTCGGTCAAGAACGATGCTTGCACGAAGCTTCCGGCATCGACACCCGATCTCTCCAACCGCGTGGTTGTGGTTCAGAGGGGCACTTGCGACTTCAACGTCAAGCTGGCCAACATAGCTGCTGCTGGCGGGTACGTCAGGGTTTCAATGCGTTCCTTGTCTGAGGTGGCTTCAGCCCAAGCATCACTCTGTTCCGTCGATTCACTCACGTTCTCTTTTGCCGCGTCTTGCCGCCACCAGCAAGATCGTGCTCGTCTACAACAGCGCCGGCTCTCTCGCCATTCCCCAGCTCAACACGGGGAACACCGGCCTCAGCGGTGTCGCAAGTCTGAGGTATGAGGACGGTCTGAAGGTACGGTAGTTTCCTCGCTTTTGCGGCCGCTTCCTGCTGCTGACATCCGAATCACAGCTTCTCGGATACTCTTCTAGTCAACCGGACATCAAGATTTCGTTCCCTTTCACGCCGCTCGTGCCCTACATTCCCGATACCGTCAGCGGCGGGACCGTCTCGTCAGTCACTCCTCGATGGCTCATACTGCCTGCGCTAACGCCAAACGTATTCTTTCGAACAGCTACTACTCGAATTTCGGACCCACCAACGAGCTCTACATGTACCCTACGCTTGTCACGCCCGGCACCAATATCCTTTCGACTGTTCCCGGAGGCGTGGCTCTCATGCGTGGCAGCAGCATGGCCACGCCGTATCACGGTAAGTAGCTCGCGTATAAAATGGCCTATTGCGCTGACACTGCGGTCGCCTTTAGCCGGTGCTGTCGCTTTGATTCTTAGTGCTCGCAAGGCGGACAACCTCACACCAGCTCAGGTCAAGGCCCTCTTCATGACCACCAACACGCTAGCAACTGTGGATGTTGGAGGGGCTTCGCTCGAGCCAGTCATCTCGCAAGGATCCGGTGCGTCCGCCCATTGCCGTATGCTCTGGCCTTCCTAATCTCGTGTTCTCCTTCAGGCGTGATCAATGTCAACCGTGCCCTGGCCGCCCGCACCGACTTCAGCCCCTCTCAACTTCTTCTGAACGATACGCAGTATCTCAACAACGTTCAGACGGTCACCATAACCAACCGCAACACCTTCCCTGTTCTGTACCAGTTCAGCTGGACGAACGCGCTCGGCATCGTTGCCTACCCGAACGTGCGTATCCTCTCTCTCACGTACCTTTAAAGCTCGCTGACCGCCTCTTCGTGACTTACACAGGGCGCACCCGTCGACGTGATCCCCTCTACCTCACCCGAGCCCATCAATACTAACGTCATTCGTGTCGCATTTGGCACCAGAAGCGTTACGATCCCTGCCGGATCATCTGCCGACGTCAAGGTCACTATCACACCTCCAAACCTCACTCCCGCGAACCGTGCCAAGTTCCCCATCTACTCCGGCTGGATTCAGGTCACTGCAAGTGGGCAAGGCTCTGGACGGAAGAGGGTACAGGAATTCACGAGTGAGCATCGTGCTGTCGAGACCCTTGCTTTCGTACATCTCGCTTACGCCCTTCTCCACCATAGTCCCCTTCTTCGGGTTGGCGGCTCGCATGTATGATATGCCTGGTGCGTCCTTCCCCCCCGCCCCCTCGTTCCCTGCACAGCAACTGCGAACTAACTTACATTGAGGACCTCCAGTGCTTGACACTACCGACGTCGCGCTTGGAGCCTTCTTGCCTTTCCTCGCGAAGGGTCAGGACATTCAGACGGGTCCTTCCACCTACACTTTCGCCGATCCGCCTACAGCGTACTTCCGCCTCGCAGGTACGCTCTCTTGCCCCCTCTACACCCTCTTGTACGTAACCCTTGGGCTGATCAATTGGCCCATGTGTAGCGGGAACCCGTCGCCTGAACATGGACCTCGTCGACGCCAACATCGACTTTACCGCTACCGTCAAAGCCGTTACCAACCCCGCCGCACGTTTTGTCAAGCGCTCCATGTCCCACCTCGTCGAGCGGGCGACTCCGACCCTCTACTCCGACGTTCCGGTGTACGGCCGCATCTATTCTCCGTCCGAAGCCCCCGCTCGTGACTACCTTCTCAACTTCGACCCGTACGGCGTTTCCGACTACGAGATCCCTGTCAACGGGACGTACATCACTCCGAGCGGCGCTAAAGCGACTGCTAAGACCGGTACCAACTACCGTGTTCTAGTTCGGTGCGTTTTCTTGCGTTTCTCGTTCCGTTTCCTTTCCCCGTGAATTCGTCGCTCTTGGCCTGTGCTGATCATGTTTCCTCCTGATAGCGCACTCAAGATCACCGGCAACCCGAACCTGTCTGTGGACTACGAGTCTTGGCTTAGCCCGCCGTTTTCCTTTTCTGCATAGGCCATTTCGTCGTGAACGACGCAGCACGCGCGTCCGTCGAGACCTCCCCGCCGACCACACCATGCAGGAATTTTATCATATCACAATCTCTGCGCTGTATACCCTCTCTGTCTGGATGCCCTCTTTCGTCTTTCCCAAGCCTTACATGCCCGCCACGATTTCTTTTGTTTGGGTTACCCTGGATTCTCTTAGAAGGTCTTTAACCTTATTCTCAGGACCACGCATTGTACTATATGGAGTAATCGGCAATCTCGTGCTCTTGAAGATTGCGACGAGGAGAAAATGCTGAGAATGCAAGAAATAAAGGGTAGAAGGAGTCGGCTACACATGAGTAGGCTGGGCTAGTCTAGTAAAGGGTGGTACACAGGAGGGAATCATAGCTACACATCAACAAGCGTGTCGAGTCGCCGAAAACCTCGTAACTTGGCCCTCACTGGCCATCCGTAGCCCTCTGCACTCCCCTCCACAACTCATGCAACATGATGTCCCCCCAGATATAACCCCCTGGCAACGGATCTCCATGCAATCGATCCTTCTGATGAGCTTCATGACCTTTGAGGACGTTACCCCATTCGTTGAGGCGGTATTCGGGATGAGGAACGTCGAGATCGCTTGCTTCGGATTCGGTGGTGGAGGAGGAGGAGGGAGAAGAGGAAGAGGAGGTGGAAGAGAGGGAAGGGAGGACTAGAGATCGGACGGCGGCGTCGAGTTGAGAGATGCGGGTGTGGGCGAACATGACTGGCTCGAGGTTGGCAGTGAGATTGGAAGAACGAGGGTTGATCTTGTCCTACAATCGGAAAGAGCTCCCGAGAGTCAGCTGTCTGATTCCTCCTGCCGAGTGCAAGGAAAATCGAGAGGAAAAAGTTAAGAACGCACCATGAAATAATCATATTCGGCAACCTGATCCGTAGGACAATGCAACGTCCTCCACACCTTGGCCTTGGCATTCGGAAACGCCGTCCTAACCTTATCCATGACCTGCCCAACCCTGAACCGATACTGAGTGACCCGATCCTGTCCCAAAGGTAAGGCCGTATCCTTCCCAGCCACGATATCCTGTTCCGCCCATCGAGCGAGGTCCCACATTCCACTCGAGATTTCGACGTAGTCCGGAGCGGAGGAACGGCCGTCGGCGCGGATGTGAGCGATGAGGGGTTGGATTTGGTCCGTTAGGCGGTGTTCGAATAGTCCTGGGGCGGCGTATTGAGGCATGCGAGAATCTCGCCAATAGTCTTCTTGATCGAGGCCGAAGTGGTAGACGGAGACGAGCTACAATCCGAGAAGAAAGGGAAAGAAAAGGCGGGAAAACAAGGCGAGTCAGGGCTCGCAGTCCGTTTGTTCTTGAGAGGGGAGAGGGGCGAAAGGAAGGGAGAGACATACCATCAAGTCCAATGCGGGAATGTAGCAAACCCTTGGCCGACTCGCATCCCTCACTACTCGGAACCCGCGCTGGTTGATCCGTTTCGGCCGCTCAAGGTGTTGCGCCTTCGTCGCAGCTCGTTGCGGTGAACCACTCGCCGCCCATCGGTGTCCAGGGCGGATAACCTCCGACTCTTCACCGAGGAGCTGACAGAAGTTTTCGACGTGTTCGCGAGAAATCGAATCGCCAATAAGGAGGGCTGTCTTGTTGTGCAACCATGCAAAATCGGCAAGAGAGACGGACGCAGGGGAGTAAGCGAAGGGAATGCGGTGGTGTAGCGTGAGGTCGCGTAGACGGGCGAGGAAGTTGGGCGGTTGACACCTTGCGTCGTGAGGGATCCAGCGATTTCGGTCGGCGTCGATCGAGTCGACTTGCAGGGTGCCGGGCGAAGAGTATGGTTCGCAGGTTGTCCTCGGGGTACGCATGCGGGAGATGATGGAAGTTAGCTGATAGGAGGAGCTGTAGGAGGTAGGAGAAAACGGGATTAGCTACATCAAGAGAAGAAAGAGGAAACGAAAAAGGCTGGACGCACGTTGGCGGTACGAGGTAAGAAAGCAAGAAGACAAAAGACAGAGTAACCCCACCGAGCGCCAGTGCCGTGTACCATGGTCGCGGAAGCGCAAACGGTCGTCCCTTCGGTGCCGGCCGCCATGCCACCCCCCTGGCTCCCTTGCCTTGTCCATCAATCAATCCCAGCAAGTTCTTCTCCAGCTTCTTCTCGTCCCAGCTCCGCAAAGGCGGTGAAGGAGGCAGTGCAATCTCGCCTGTTCGTTCGTTGTAGACCACGTGCGAGATGAGGGGTGAGCTGAGGGACGAGGAGATGGTAGAGTGGGAGACTGAAGATCGTCGACGGAGGTGAGGGACAATGGTGCGCGGGGCGGCGGCTGACTCGTCGATGATGTACGAAGCTGGCATAGTGTGCGTCCGGCGGATCGAAGTCGGGCGAGTAAGGAAAGCCGGAAGAAAGGGAGTGTGTGAGGCACGCGAGAGGAATGTAGCGGTTGCCGAAGCGGGAGACAAGCTGGTACCGACGACGACGACGAGGCAAATGACAGCAGCAGGAAAGACGATGAGGGCGTGACGAAGAATTGGCAGGCAAGGGGCTGCTCACAAGCTAGGTCGTGGAGCCCGGCTAAAGAACGAGCGGGCAGGCTGGGCTCGGAAGTGATCTGGCTAGGCCAGGAGGAAGACTTTGTGGTCGGGTAAGCGAGGGGAAGAAGGCGGACCGGGGCTGCGGGAAGGGGCGGGACTAGGCTGCTAGAGAGCAGGAACGGCGTATTCATATGTTATAAATAACCGGAGTAGGAAATGGCGAGGGATGAGATTGAAGCGAAACTGCCCGATGCGGATGAGGAGGCTGGTGAGGCTGGTGAGACGGAGGAGGTTGACAAGGCCGAATGCGTGCTGCGGAGTGCAAGCTATCTTATGACTCGGGTTCTCCTTAAGCCTGTACATACAGCGCTTGTCCACTTTTGGGAGTAGCCTGTATTGGGGAGCATGTTGCACGTTCCGTATCGCCGGGCAGACTGGTGAAGTGTGCTCATCGAGGAGCGACACGGGCGTACTTATCCCTGCAGCGCTAGAGCTCTGCGAGCGATCATCGTGATTATGAGCGGTCGACATCTCCGAGAAGGTCAAGGTGCGACAGCCGGAGGCGGAACACTCGGACAGGGGGAGACAGGCCTTGGGTTCCACACCTACTAGAGACAGTATCACAGATTCCGAGCGATCAGCTGCGATAACAACAGCAGCGTCAGCCTGCAACGGTCAAGGGATGCTCGTCGAAATCGCCCGCAACGGCGGCACTTTTCTTTTCTCCTTCCGGAATCCGTCTGTCCCGCTCGTCTCGCTTCAAGGGCGCTGAGGTCTCGAAGCCCGGGGCAGCTTCACGTTGAGTGACAGCTCTGTGCGTCTCCCTAGATAGCTTGAGAATGAGGAAACATGAGCGTTGCGAGGCGATCTACCGCCCAATCCTCTCCTTCCCCTTCCCCGCCTCCTTGCTCTGCGTTCCTCCCGTCTCTGCTCCGTCCTTGTCCACTGCCGCCTCCGCAACCTGTCCCATCCACTCCTTCGCAAACTCTGCAACGCTCTGTCCCTCGCTGAGCTCGACGACGTCTTTCGGGTAACGGTTGTGACTGTACCGAGGCATAGAGCGCGAGGCTTCGACTTCGGAGGTGATGAGGCGAACGTGGGGGAGCGGTGATGACGCGGAGGAAGGCGAAGAGGAAGAGGAAGAGGAGACGGAAAGGTAGAGGGAGTGAAGGTGGTCATAGGTGAAAAGGAGGGAATCGGTTGCAGGAGAGTACGGGTTGAGGTCGATCAGGAAAACGCGAGAGTTGTCGCGGGTGAGATAGATGTCGAATGCATCTGCGACAATGGTGTGTAAGCAAGCAAGCTGGCTGGCCGCTTTTCCCTGGAAACTCGGGGTGAGTGCATAAGGAAGCGGAAGACTGCCGCTGTCGGGGGTACATAGATAGACGGCACGACGTACAGTTGCGCAAAGGCGCTTTATTTTGTAGCTGCTCCTCCCAAAACGCCACGATCTTCGCCCGTAGATCTTGCTGAACCTGCGCGGGCTGCAGAAAGTTGTAAAAGGTAGTGTCGCGTTGAGAAATGCCTGCATGTCAATGTATGTCAGCTGGCGTACTCGAGCTACAGAGGCTCGGCAGGCAAGGCGAGGTGAAGCAGACGCGGAGTGCGGAAGACGAGCAGGATATGGACGAACCCAAGAAAACCCCATCTCGCACAAAACATCGCCATTCCTGACTCTTCGGCATGTCGAACCACTTCTTCAGGACCAGCTCAAACCGATACGGTCGTGTTCTCGGCTCAGGCGTCGACTCTCGCTCCTCTCCATCCGAAACAGTCAGGCGAGCGAGTTGTTCTTCGTCCATGCCCGGGGTTGGATCAGTCACTCGAGACTGTGCTGCAGGAGCGATCGGAGGAGCCGACGACGACGAGGGCGGGTAGTCGACACAGCCCTCGAAGGCATGGTCGAGGTCGTGAGAGATGAAGTCGCTGGACTTGAGGAGGAGGTAGACGTCGGCTGGGGTTTGACATTTGAGGTTCTGACCTGGTAACATCCATGCTGCGTCCTGGAGGAACGAGCGCGCGTCAACTTACTGTGTCGGTTGAACTTGTAACGACATGGAAAAGGCAGGGAGGAAAGGGTACGAGGGGAATCGGGGGCAACGAGAAAAGGGCGTACTTGAGGGGAAGACCAATTCAGTTTCGGAAACACAGCTCCGTCGTACTTGTCCAAGACGCTTCGGATCTCGGCGTCGAGATGCGGAAACGCGAACTGCTTGGCAGGTTCGTCGTCGCTGTCGCTATCCGGTTCTGACTCTTCTTCCTCGTCTTCCGAGTCGCTCAACTCGCTCACCCTGCACGACCAAGGCAAAGGCAAAGAGCTGATGTTTCAGCACCTACCCCTACACGTGACGTGTCGCCTACTCTTTTCCAGCAAACGAGCTTCTACGCACCCCATCGGACCGCTACCTTCTGGCAGAAACAGCCCATCGCTCTCGAGGTACTCCAGAAACTCCTGCTCATGCGGTATGGGTCGCAAGACAGTTGCTTTGGGTGCTACGCGTTTGTATGCTGGATACCAAGTAGAGAACTGGCAGGCGAGAACGTCGGAGGTTGTCAGAGGCGGGAAGCTGTCGTCGGCGGCTTGAGGTGGAGGTGCTGCGCTGGACGGGGCGTGCGGCGGAGGAATGGCCATGCTGCACGAGTGGGTAATCTAGGAATAGCACCGGAACAGCGAGGAGAAGAGGGAGATGAGACCTCCGAAAGTCAAACCTCTGGAGTCGCGTTATGGACACTGCTAGAGACGAGCGATCCTGTGCTTGCACTGCTGCTTGACCGGCTCGCTGATGACAAGCAGCATTCCTACACCAAGTCTGCCCATTTGCTCATCTTGCTGCAGCGCCTGAAGGGCTGTACAGTGAGCGCTCGCCGCCGGAAAAGCCTTCGGCTTAACCCCGACTGTGGAAAAAATACTTTGATCTGCCACGCAGTTCCGAGGAGAAGTCGTCCTGCTTCTAAACTTGGCTCGACGTTCTCGTTCCACTAGAACATACACCATGGACAGACCGCCACCAGCAGAGCGTACTCCGACCGCACAAACACTCCTCAAAGACCACGAGTTCGACCTTGAAGATGGACCGACGTCAACGGCGGCAACTCTCGACTTTGAAGATACTATCAAGAAACCTATCGCCCAGTCAGAACCCACGAGCTGGTATGGCAAGCTATGGCGGAAGCTCATCGTCAGCGATAGCGTAGAAACGCATGGGGTCGGGCCTCTGCCAGAATCGCAGAGGACGGATGCTACTTTCCTCGACAACTTCACGCTTTGGTGCGCCCTCCCTTACCTCTTCCCAGGCTCTGTGGAGCAACGACTGAGCGAGAATGTTCCCCGCCGCGCAGGATGACGATGAACGCCACCATTGCTTGTTTTTCCACTGGAACACTGGGTCCTTATTACTACTCTCTTTCCATGCGGGCAAGTCCCGGTTATTTCCCCACTTGCACATACCCAACTCGAGATTGCTAATGCTTGCTTGCACCAGGATTCTTTCCTCATCATCGTCTTTGCCAACATTCTCTCCTGCGGAATTCCTTCTTACCTCGCCATTTTCGGCCCAAGGTTGGGTATGAGGACGATGGGCATTGCACGCTACTCGTGCGTACTGTCCTGCTTCTGTGTACTGGGAGATACTGACCCTCTTATTCCGCAGCTACGGTTATTACCCCGTCATCCTTCCTGCTGTCCTCAACCTTATCTCCTTCGCCGGCTTCTGCGCTGTCAATGCCATCGTGGCCGGTCAGGTGCTCGTAGCCGTCAACCCTGGCGGCCTGTCAACAAATGCAGGCATCGTCATTGTTGCCGTCGTCAGCATGGTGATCTCGTTCTGCGGCTACCGCGTTTTGCATGTTGTCGAGCGCTGGGCATGTGCGTTTCCTCCTTCCTGGCTTCTGCACGGAGCCAAGGCTCATGTGTCCCAACTCTGCAGGGCTCCCCGTCGTCTTCTCTTTCATCCTCCTGGCTGGCTTTGGCGGTCGTCACCTCGGCGCCGCTACCTCCTTTGCTGTAGATGAGCCTGCCACTGCCGCCAACGTCCTCACTTTCCTCTCCATCGTTGTCGGTTTCACCATTTCGTGGTCCGGTTGCTCTGCCGACTTCAACACCTACATGCGGTGCGTTCTGCTTTTGCCTCTTGAGCCCTTCCCCGAAACTGATCTTCCGCAACCTTGACAGACCGGACGTCCCTTCGATCACAGTCTTCATCTACACCTTTTTCGGCCTGTATATACCCTGCATCTTCATCCAGATGATGGGCGCGGCCTTTGCTGCCGCTGCTCTGAGCGGTGAAGTCCCGACCTGGGAAGCTGGGTTTGGCGACGGCTCGATTGGAGGGCTTGTTGCTGTTGCCTTGGAACCGCTGCATGGCTTTGCCAAGGTCTTGCTCATCATCTTCTCTCTCGGTATGATTGGTAAGCTGGGCTCTATCTTTCCTCGTGCTCGAACTTGATCTTTTTTTCGCTTGCTGACTGTTGTTCACGGTCCCTTAGCCAACAATGCCCCGTCGCAATACGCCTTCTCCCTCTCCATTCAGATCGTCTTCCCTTTCCTCACCCGCCTCCCTCGATTCCTCTTCGCCATCGTCGGCACCGCTATCTACCTTCCCATCGCCATCGCTGCCGCCGCGCACTTTGCCGCTGCACTGTCAAATTTCTTGGGACTTCTCGGCTACTGGACCTCTATATTCGCTATCATCCTTTTGATAGAGGTACGTCGATACCTCCCTCTTCGCCCCGCATTTCCGCATAGTCGCTAATCGACTGACTTTCATCCCCACCCTCCTTGTCTGCTACAGCACTTCCTCTTCCGACAAGCCCGTTTCTCCTCCTACGACCTTCGCATCTGGGACCGCTCGGCCAAGCTTCCGCTGGGCCTGGCGGCACTTTTCGCCAGTCTCTGCGGTGCAGCTTTCTGTGTGCTTGGGATGGATCAGGTGGTGCGTCTCTCGTTCCTTGTACCATCATCTCGTTACTCGCGTAAACAGGTGTGCCCAGTATGCGAAAGAGTGACTCGCTGACTCTCTTCCTGTTCCTCCTTTTTCTCGATCTTGCTCGCAGTGGTACCGCGGTCCCTTCGCCGTCTCCATCGGTGGCCCAGACGCTACAGCCGGTGGCGACATTGGCTTCGAAACGGGTATGGCAGTTGCTGGGGCGGTATACGCCCCGGCGAGGTGGTTGGAGAAGAGGTTGACGGGACGTTAGGATGAACGTAGATCTTCCGGTTTCTTTGGCTTCTCGGGGCACGGCTGTAGACTGTTTTGGGCTTCTCTAGAAGTTGGATGTATTGCTTAGCTATCTGTTGGGTCTCATCTAGGTCCTTCACATAGGACGGCGCTTCGCCTGCTCGTCATCGCCTGCTCCGACGGGAAGGAGTAAAAATTCAATATGATAGCAACAACACTCCGACTACTCATAGGACAACTTGGAACCGCATAGCTAGTCATACGACTTCCTCCCTCGCCCTCGTCCACGGCCTCGACTACTTCCTCCTCCTCGAGACCCTCGACCTCTTCGCGATGTCGACCCCGAGGCGCCGGCATTCGTGCAAGCGTTCGAGAAATGTCCTTCTGCAAGAGGGCCGCAAGAGGTAGAGACAATGCGTTAGTAGGCTCGAAAATTCTAGCCAGGGTGAAAAGGGAGAACAGGTAGGCTGGGACGCACGTTCGCCGCACTGCAGAGCGACCAGCCAAGGTCAGCGAGACGCCACATGAGACGGAGTGCGACGTGTGACGTACCTTGAAGCAGGACAAGTTAGACCCCCCTCCACCGCTCCCTCCCCCTCCGCCCCCTCCTCTTCCACCCACGCCGCCTTGTCCCTTCTGAGGGCAAGCATTCGCAAAGTGGCCTGACTCGTGGCATATGAAGCATTCCCCCGTGGCCCCTCCGCCTCCGAAACCGCCACCGCCACCTCCTGCTCCTCCTGCGTTGGCGCGAGGTTGCGGACATTGACTCGCCCAATGACCGTCTGTACGGACAGATGACAGCGACAATCCGATGGGTCAGCCATAGATATCTGATTCAGCTCGAGAACGAGCTGCGATTATGGTGAAAGAATCGGAAAGCTTACCCTGATTGCAGTTGAAACAGGAACCTTGTCCGGAGGGGCCTCCGCCGCCGCCACCACCGCAACCACCGCCCGCTCTCGGCGCAGAAGCGCCTCCCGACTCGTCAGCCCAGGCAAAGAACCCGCATTGTGCATTCTTGGAAACATTCGGGCACTTCAGAAAGGTTCGACCTTGATTTGCGCCTGTTTGGGGATGAGGTGAGCGGCGTCGCGTGGGAGTCGGAGAGAAAGGAGCATACCTTCTTTCGAAACTGTCAGTTGTTGGGGCGTCAGATTGCATTCGCAACGCAAGGCATCGACCTCGGCAGCAGCATCCCGAGAAGCATATCGAGCAGTCTGCAGAGGAAGCGCAATGAGCTCGATGAAAGGCTTGCCAACGAGCTCATGGAAGGAACGCACATTCGAATTATGCGCGGCCGGTCGCTTCTGCGGCACAACTCTGCCTGCCGCTTCATCCGCCCACTCGAAGAAGCCACAGCTTTCTTCGCGTGGTTTAGAGCACGAGAAGAAAAGGCGGCCTTTGTTGGGTCCTTCCTTGCCAACGGTGCGCTGAACGGAAGGAGTGCCACAAGTACAGGTAGTAGAGTCGGGCGCGTCATCTTGAGAGGAGACGGAAAAAAGAGCACAAGTCAGCATTAAAGCACTGAAAGAATGCGGTAGAAAGAGCGCACCATCGTCGTCGTCCTCATCCTTCTTCTTCCGCTTCGGCACTGCAGCTCCTTTCCCCCTCCCTCTCGCTGCGCCGCCGGTTCCTGAACCAGAACCCCTCCCTCGGGCCGCACCACCTCGTCCACGCCCCGCGCCTCGTCCGCGTCCTGTGTTCCCTACGCTACCTCCGTCATCATCGTCCTCGTCATCATCGTCATCACTTCCTCCACCGCCGCCGCCATGCCCTCCTCCATTGTCATCATCGTTCCCTCCCTCGCCTTCTGGCTGTCTTTCGACGTATTCACGAACAATCTATCATATGGAGCGCGTCAGTCAGTCTCCTCGGAGAGTTCAAGGTGTTGGGCCTGGGAGAGACGATCCGACGTACCTCAACGAAAAGGGCGAGTTGCTGCCTCGTTCGATGGTAAACGTCCCGATACTCATCAAGGGTTTGCATGATGACGTCGCCTCTGAGCTTGGCTCCGTCACAAATCTGCTTCAAGCGTTCTTCGGTCTTGAGATCAATCGACGATACGAAGTAACGGAGAAAGGAGGTCAGTCTCTTTCGCCTGCGAACTATCATGCCAGAAAGCCATGGATGTTAGCGCACCTGACGACGCAGATGAGGCTTTGTCAGCGAGGTGTCGAGCCCGACTTCATCATACGCTTTGACCAGGGCGGCACCCAGCTTCGACGGGACGAGCCGATCCTTGTTCTCGCCGCGGGCCATCTTGACCACAAACTGGCGCTCGATGACTTTCGAGATATGTTCGGCGATGGTAGCGTCCGTTCCTGCTCGGATGCAGGGGTCAGGGAAGTGCAAGGAAAGGCAGTGAGGCGTCAGTGGCGGGAGAAAGACGCGCCTATCCCGTTGTTGTCCATTAGCTCAACGAGGTCAGCCTCGGTAAGCAACTTGGGCTGTGTAGTCTGGCCCTCTTTCAGCCCTAATTCGTCCGGGATGAAATGTTCGCCCGGCTGAAAGTCGGGAAGGACACGGTCGGCCCATTTGTCGTAGACGTAGACATCGAGATAATTGCGTTCCGTGACAGTCAGCCCTGCAAGTAAACATCAGCGAGATCATTGACACGACCACAGAGTGGAGAAAGTTATACCTGTAGCCTTGAACTTTTCTTCCGCAATTTCGATTTCCACCGTCTTTTCAAAACCCTTTGCAGCCTTCGAGCAGCAGGCCAAGAAGCGTCGCACGATGAAGTCGTAAACTTTCTTCTCATCGCCTGCGAGGTTGTTGACGTGGGCGGTAGGGTGAATGGGAGGATGTGCTTTGTCGTTTCGCTGTCCGTTGCGAGGGCGCTGGAAACCGCCATCATCCAGCAGGCTGCATAAACAGAATCAGTCAGAAACACGACGTAGCTTGAAGGAAGAAGAGCGTTACTGGTTTGCGAAACCTCCCCACTGGTGGTCGTTACGATGCTTCTCAATCAGCTCGTGGAAATTAAAGCCTTGGTCGAATTGATCTGTCTCCGTCCGAGGATAGCTTAAGATACCGCGCTGGTAGAGACCTTCTGCAGTCTGGAAACTGGGAACAGGTGAGTAGGTGGATGTGACAGGTATGCGGATAAGGCTGACCTCAAGAGCACGCTTCGGTGTCATGTGAAGTATGCGGCTACCGACCTTCTGCAGCTCGACGGTGGTGAGGGGAAGCGGCTTCCTGCACGCTTGGACGCGTCAGCGGATTTTGCATAGCGGGCGGAAAAAGCTGAACCGGGCGCACCACCTGTTTTTCGGTTTCGTCGTTTGACTGAGCACTGTCGCTTCCGGTTCCGCCTCGCAGATGGAGTACAGCGCTTCGACGACATCGTAGTCGAAGAGCCGTCCTCTTCGCCATGTGAACGACGTGTTTAAGCCATTCCGACCGACAGCCACGTGGATGTACCAGAAAGTCTCCGCAACGAAGGACATGTGTCGCTCGTACTGGTCGACGACGAAGCCAAGCGTGGGGAACTGACATGGACCTGCAGTGTCGGCGAAGTGGGTCAGGCTGTGCGAAACGAAAGTAAGATGTCCTACAGAAGAGCTCACCGTAGCTGATCAGCTTGTCGGCTAGCATAGGTACTCGCTTCTGCAGCTCTAGGCACTGCATGCGCGTAAACACTGCTCCAACCTTTAAGTCAAGCTCCATACGAGTAGCGACAGCCTGAGCATGTCGCCGATTCAGCTCGACAGGATTACGGCAGGCGTGGTTAACTGCGCTGCAGGGAAATCATCGTCAGCACGAAAGTGATAGATCGCAGAGGGAGAGTAGGAGACTCACGGGGTAGTCATCTGGGAGAAGATAGCGCGCTTGACGACGATTGCGCGGTTTGCTTTGCGGCAAACATCCGCAACGATGGACCCAATGTACTCGCCTTCTCGATCGCAATCCGTCCAGATCATGAGGTGAGTGGCCTTCTTCGCTTCGGCAGTAAGGTTGGCCTCGATCCCAAGCATCTCAGGAGACTGCAAAGCGAGATTCGATAGATAAAATCAACCTGGGCCGACAGCAGGCAGGAAGGGGGGCCTAGGAAGGCAAAAAAACAAAAAAGTTACCTGCGTGACGAAAGTTCGAACATGCACATCGAAGAGCGTCTGCGGCTCACAGCTGTGCCAACCCTTGTAGTCGCCGTCGAAGTCGTTCGACGTGAGGTGGCCAGCTACAGCCGTCATCGTCATGCTGGTATGGCCAGGACCGGCCCCCATTCGATACGAGAAGTCGTAGTTTTTGATGAAGCGCGGGGCTCGAGCATTCCTCTGCATCAGAGTACGTGTGAGGAGACGAGCACAGAGGGGAAAAGACGCTATGTACCGTATTCCATTGCCCGCCCGAGAGCATTTCCGTCAAGGTCTTCGCGACAGATGGCTTCTCCGCCACGCACAGCCATTTCACCATGGTACGGTGCGCTCAAGCGGCTCGAATCTGTCCGGAAACAATGAGTTAGTTGTGTGTGAACGCGGAGTCATGCAATGTCAAGAACCCCTCAGCCGATGTCTGCTCGCGGCAGCCTCCAGCAGACCTTCCCGAAACGCCAACGCGTGCGAGATTGACAGAAGCTCACCTCTGATCCTATGCGCACTGACAACAAGAACCCAGGAGATGCTGTCGTCGTGTCTACGCCTCGACAAACAGCAGAAGAGGCGGTGTCGAGGCTCTCTACCGGGGGCTTTGCGGAGGTCGCTCGAGTGGTGGACCCGGCGCGTAGTGTCTACTGTGGCTGGGCTATCTTGTTGGAACGCACGCTCAGTTGGTGAGGCCAAGACATGGACGGGTCGACCTTTCTCTGTCGCTTCTTGACCTTACACATTCAGCTCAACTCACCTCGCTTGACTTGTCACTGTGCCAGAACTCCGCGCGCAGAATATGCCGACGTAAGAGTCGAATACAAGACGGGACTGCTTCCTGCGGAATGTGAGCACTCGTGTCCAAGTTGCTTTCTTTCCCGCCCTCTCGAAACGCGGCTCATCTACCGAACGAACAGGACGTCCCCCACACTCCGGCTCAGCAGGTACGCGTATCATCGGTTCAGGCTCAGCTGGTACGCGTGCGGTCGATTCGGGCACAGCTTCAGGCCGCAGACGTGTTCGGCGACCGCTTCCGTCGCCGCTCGACTTTTCCTTGTATTTACTCAGCCCTTAATGACATGCCCGGCTTGTCCCACGGCTCGACCTTACTCCGAAACCTCCCGGGCTGTTTTCTGCCTACCCAACAAGACGTGCAACTTGCTTTTGATGATCTTGGTTTTCTTCCTTCCTTGCTACAATCCGTTTGACCGGTACTTGTATCATGATTTCGTCCTCTCAGTGTGTGAAGCCAGCTTCCCTGTTCTCCCCGGAGGTCACTCTCGACTCTTCCGACGCCCCGCTACAACTGCAGACACCTTCTGATTTTCTTTTCTGCCTCGTCGACCCGCGTTTGTCAACTCTTTTCACTCGTTCAGGCCCGCAATACTAGCTGACCTCGCTCGAAGTCTTCTGGAGCGGCCTTCAATCCTTGATTGGAAGTACTGGTCCACAATACGAGCGCTGGCTGTTGTACGAGGGGAATTGTCGGAATGAAAATGCTGCCATCCTCGTCACTCGACCTCCCCTGCTCTGCCGGCCAGGCCACAATATCCTGCTCAGTAAACCAGCCGCTTGTACGCTTGCGTGGCCCTTTGCCTCAAAGTGACTTTCACCGCCGCAGTCTCTCGAGCTCGAGATGGCAAACTTTCTCCAGAAGTTGACTTGATCCGCTATCAGCTCTCGCTGCTCGCTGCTGCTTGTCGCCCAACGCTCGCTAGGCTCAAAGTGAGTTTGACCTCACCTCCCATTAATCTCGCCCATTCCCTCGGATCGAACGAATAGCAGCCAAAGTTGCGAAGCGGGAAAGATGAAGCCACAGAAGCGCGAAGTGGCGCTGGAAGGTGATTGAGCACTGCTAGGCAGCCACATAGGACCAAGTGAGGACTTTATGTCTATCCTGGGGCGGCGCAGAGGACGATGCTGTTCAGCGGACCTGCGCCATCTCGCGGCTGGGGATGGGTCCATGGAGGACTACGGTCGTCGTCACAGAGGATACAGAATTCGGGAATTGGGCTTCAGTGACTGACGCTGCAGTCCCTTCGTCACTACAGCCGGCCGAGTCGAGCCCGCCGGACCCTACCAACCTCCTTCTTGCCATTTGATTTTTACGAGGGTCCTCTTCGTACGTAAGATTCCCACTGACTGATCCCCAATGACGTGCGCTGACCCGCATACGCCGGTAGGATTCTAGCTGGCGATAAAAGCACATCAATCCAACTCTCCTATTCACCTCTTTCGCTTCCTCTCCCCCCTCTCAATCGAAAAATGCTCGTCCTTCCCGGCGCCTCAGTGTTCCACCCGCCTCAGCGCGCGGCTATCCTCGCCCGTGTCAGCGCCGCCGCTCCCACCATCTCCTCGATCGATGCTGTCTACGTGCACTACGTCGAGCCAGTGTCGGTAGCAGCCGGCAAGACCCTTGCCGACCCTTCTTCCAAGGAGCGCCAGGTTCTCGAGGCTCTCTTGAAGTACGGCGACGACTACGCGCTCGAGGGAACTCGCCAGATGGTCGAGTCTGCTGTCGAGGTGGGAAACGCTCCGGGCGTCGTTTGGGTCGTTCCCCGGGCTGGCACCATCTCGCCTTGGTCTTCCAAGGCTACCGACATCGCTAAGATGTGCACTCTCGACGGCGTGGTACAACGTATCGAGCGCGGTATCGCATTCGTCATCAAGGCCGACGTTCCTCAGCGAGTCGCTCACCTCGAATCCGTCGCTCACCATCTCCACGACCGGATGACCCAGCTTCTTGTCGATCAGAAGCCGCAGGCCAAGGCTCTGTTCGAGCGTGGCAGCCCGGCACCGCTTACCACCATCGACCTCAATGGTAAGAGCGTGCAGGAGGCGAAGGAAAAGCTGGTCAGGGCGAACCAGGAGTTGGGTCTTGCGCTGGCGGGAGATGAGCTCGACTACCTCGTCGAATGCTTCCTCGCCTCCGCTGCTTCGGGCCGTGATCCTACAGACGTCGAGCTGTTCATGTTCGCCCAGGTCAACTCGGAGCACTGCCGGCACAAGATCTTCAACGCTGCGTGGGTTATTGACGGCGAGTCGAAGGACAACTCCCTCTTCGGCATGATCCGCAATACCCACAAGCTTACCCCCGCCCACACCATCTCTGCCTACTCTGACAATGCCGCCGTGATCGACGGCTCCATCGCCCCTCGCTTCGCTGCCGCTCCTTCCGATGCCGCGAATGTCCCCGTCTACCAGGCAAAGGACGAGCACATGCCGATCTTGATCAAGGTCGAAACGCACAACCACCCTACCGCCGTTTCTCCCTTTCCCGGTGCCGCGACGGGTTCCGGCGGTGAGATTCGTGACGAGGGCGCCGTCGGTCGTGGCTCTCGACCTAAAGCCGGTCTCTCTGGGTTCACTGTCTCCAACCTCCTCATTCCCGACTTCGAGCAGCCGTGGGAGACCGACTTTGGCAAGCCCGCCCACATCGCTTCCGCCCTCGACATCATGATCGAGGGTCCCCTTGGCTCGAGTGCCTTCAACAACGAGTTCGGGCGTCCTGGCCTTACCGGCTACTTCCGCACCTTCGCGGAGGAGGTTCCGGCTCTCGACAAGGCGGGTAACAAAGCGACGGAGGTCCGAGGTTACCACAAGCCGGTCATGATTGCAGGAGGTTACGGAAACGTCCGCCCTGAGTACGCGCTCAAGGACAAGATCAGCGTTGGAGCGAAACTCATCGTGCTCGGCGGACCCGGTATGCTCATCGGTCTCGGCGGTGGTGCGGCGTCGTCCATGGCTTCCGGTTCTTCCTCCGCCGCCCTCGACTTCGCCTCCGTCCAGCGAGAAAACCCGGAGATGCAGCGCCGCTGCCAGCAGGTTCTCGACACTTGCGTCTCCCTCCCGCACAACCCCATCCAGTCCGTTCACGATGTCGGTGCTGGAGGTCTCTCGAACGCCCTGCCGGAGCTAGTGCACGATGCCGACCTCGGCGCGGTCTTTGAGATCCGCGATGTTCTCGTCGACGATCCCGGCATGTCGCCGATGGAAATCTGGTGCAACGAGTCGCAGGAGCGCTACGTTCTTGCCGTCGGCCCGGAGGACCTGGAGCGATTCGAGGCGATTGCGAAGCGCGAGCGCTGCCCGTACGCCGTTGTTGGTACCGCTACCCAGGAGCAGAAGCTCGTCGTCACGGATCGCCTTCTCAAGGAGGATGCCATCAACCTTCCCATGTCCCTTCTTTTCGGCAAAGCTCCTCGAATGCACCGCAACGCTGTCACCGCCACCCAGCCGCGCGACGCCTTCGACTCGAGCTTGAAGAGCTACCTGCCTGAAGCCGAGTCGACCCGCGACATCCTCGACCTTGCCAGCGAGCGCCTTCTTCACCTCCCTTCCGTCGGTTCCAAGTCTTTCCTCATCACCATCGGCGACCGCTCAATTTCCGGCCTTGTCGCTCGCGACCAGATGGTCGGCCCGTGGCAGGTTCCCGTAGCCGACGTCGCCGTTACTCAGGCTTCGTACGGCTTCGACGTCGTTGCCGGTGAGGCCATGGCGATGGGCGAGCGAACTCCCCTTGCCCTCCTTTCCCCGGCTGCTTCCGCACGCATGGCCGTCGCCGAGTCCCTTCTCAACCTCGCCGCCGCCGACTTCTCCTCCCTCGCCCACGTCAAGCTCTCGGCCAACTGGATGTGCGCCGCCTCCTACGGTAACGAGGGCGCCGCTCTCTACGAAGCCGTTCAGGCTATCGGTCTCGACCTTTGCCCGGCTCTCGGCGTCAGTATCCCTGTTGGCAAGGATTCGATGTCCATGTCGATGGGCTGGAACGACGACAACGGCGAACGCAAGACCGTCACCGCTCCTCTTTCTCTCATCATCACCGCCTTCTCTCCCGTCGAGAACGTCAACAAGACTTGGACCCCCGAGCTGCAGGTTCTGGAAGAGCCCACCGTCCTTGTCTTCTTCGACCTTGCGAACGGGAAGCAGCGTCTCGGTGGTTCAGCGCTTGCGCAAGTCTTTAAGCAGATTGGTAGCGAGGCACCGGATGTCGAAGACCCGGCGGTGCTCAAGGCATTCTTGGAGGGCTCGAAGAAGGTGCGTTTCCCTTCCTTTTAACGCCCGACGGTGCGGAGCTGATTGTACGTTTGCTTGTCCGGACAGATTCGCTCTGAGCACCCCGACCTCGTTCTCGCCTACCACGACCGTTCCGACGGTGGTCTCTTCACCACCGTGACCGAGATGTGCTTCGCCGGTCGCGTCGGTGCCGAGATCATGGTCGACTCGTTCAAAAAGGACGACGATGCCATTGCCGCTCTGTTCAACGAGGAGCTTGGTGCTGTCTTCCAGGTTCGCCAGTCCGACGTTGCCGCTCTCTCGCAGACCTTTATCCGCGCTGGCTTCCCCTCTACCGCCATCCACGCCATCGGTCGCGTCGCTGCCAGCCGCGAAGACCAAGCCGTCTCGATCGCTTCTTCCGGCGCACTCCTCTGGTCCTCCACCCGTGCCACCCTCCAGCAGCAATGGGCCGAGACCTCTTACCGCATGCAGGCTCTTCGGGACTCTCCCGAAGGCGCCCTCCAAGAGTTCGAGAACATCGCCCGCGAAGACAACTCGGGTCTCTTCTTCCGCCTTCCGTTCAACCCCGCCGAAAACGTCGCCGCGCCATTCTTGCAGAAGATCACCTCGCTCAACGACCGTCCCAAGGTCGCCATCCTCCGTGAGCAGGGCGTGAACGGTCATGTCGAGATGGCCTGGTCGTTCGCTCAGGCTGGATTCGCCTCAGTCGACGTGCACATGTCCGATCTCATCTCGGGCAGGGTCTCCCTCACCGACTTCAAGGGTGTCGCAGCCTGCGGTGGATTCTCCTACGGCGACGTTCTCGGTGCCGGTAACGGTTGGGCCAAGTCGATCCTCCTCCACGACCGTGCTCGCAAGGAGTTCTCCAGCTTCTTCAACGACCGCAAGGATACGTTCGCCCTTGCGGTCTGCAACGGTTGCCAGCTGTTCTCGCAGCTCCGGGATGTCATCCCCGGCGCCGAAAACTGGCCGTTCTTCAAGCAGGTCAGTCCAATGCTCCTTACTGCGCAGCTCTCGCGCTTGTTGCACATCATCTTGTTGACTCTTCTCCACTGACGGCCTCTACCCGCAGAACTTGTCGGGTCGCTTTGAAGGACGCGTCTCGCTCGTCCAAATCTCCGACTCGCCCGCTTCTGAATCGTCCGTCTTTCTCCGCTCCATGTCAGGCTCGATCGTCCCCGTCGCCGTCGCTCACGGTGAAGGTCGCGCAACCTGGATCGCCCCGGCCTCGGAATCAAAAGCCCAAGACTCGATCGTCGTACGCTTTGTCGACCCGTCCGGGAAACCTACCAGTCGGTACCCGTACTGCCCTAACGGGTCGGAGGAGGGCACGACGGGTGTTCAAGCCCTTGGGGGGAGGGTGTTGGCTCTGATGCCGCACCCGGAGAGGGTTACTCAGGCTATGAGTAACAGTTGGTTGCCGAAGGAGGCTAAGACGTGGGAGGGAAGGGGACCTTGGGCCAGGATCTTTGAAAACGCGAGGGTTTGGGTGGGTTGAGAAGGGTAGCGGACGAGTACGAGGAGGAGGGGCTATGGACGCTAGCTCGGAGCACAGAGACGTGGTTCGCAAAAACTGCTGCAAGGATTATTTTGAATTTTTTTTCAGACTTTCTTCTCATGGGAGATCTGCCTTGCTCGTGCCGCACGACGCTCTGAGTCAAAGGGCGTCTGATCCAGTGCAGTCGAGACGCTGATAGGCCCTGCCAGCTCGCCACGAAGCTGGTAAAAGGACGGGCGACGGGGAGGAAAAGACGGCGTGGAGGACGTGCAGAAGTTGAAGCTAGTGGAGGGTCTGAACACGACTTTTACGACGACTAGGGCGGGCTTTGGCCTGTGGACTTGAGGGTTAGAAGGTTAGAAGAGACACTTTCGAATTTCATCCAACTCGTTCTGATCTCCGTCCTTTTCTCCTTTACAATCTGCCAGAGCTCTGGTGAACATGTCTGCCGAATCACAGCAACTGGCATCTATTCTCCTACAGACCCTCTCACCCGACGCGACCACGCGAAGGCAAGCAGAGCGTGAACTCGCCGCTGCTCAATCTCATCCTTCTTTCGGTCCTGCAATCCTTGGATTAGCTCAGGATGCATCTCAGTCAAAACCGACTAGGCAAAGTGCCTCCCTCAGCTTCAAGAACTGGATAAAGGCAAACTGGGCTGTGAGTTGACATTTCCCTCTCCTCGAGATCAAGTTGAGCGAATTCTGCAGCTCGCTAGGCAGACTCAAGCCATGCTAAACTGCTGCACGGTGACCATACCCTGCTGACGAACACTCCCTGTGCCCCTCGCAGCTCGAGGATGCCCCCACTCCCCTCAGTACTGCCACCGCCGAAGCCCTCAAGCAATCCGTCGTTTCAATCATGATCGCCCTCTCGGGCGAGCCTGCGCTGCAGGTCCAGATTGGAGAAGCGATTGCCATCATGGCAGAGGCCGACTTTCCGGATCAGTGGAATAACCTCGTCGACGTGCGTCGCCTTCTTTGCCCTTTCATTGGAGAAAAAGTGCTGGCATCCTGCTATCCTTCGTGCGGCTTGCTGATCGTTTCGTTGCACCCACAGCAACTCACCTCGCAACTCACCCCTGACAACTTCGTCGTCAACAACGCTGTTCTGCAAACTGCTCACTCGATTTTCCGGCGGTTCGTCCTTTCCTTCCCAGGTGTCAAGATGTTGCTCACCTCTGCTCTTGTCGGTAGATGGCGCTCCGAGTTCCGCACCGATACCCTCTTCCTCGAGATCAAGTTTGTGCTCGAGCGATTCTGCGAGCCTTACCTCAACCTGTTCCAGGTTTGCCTTTCCATCTCCCTCTCAGCCGCCCATCTCTGACCTCATGTCTTGCAGCAAACCGACTCCCTCCTCTCAAACCCTGCTTCGCTCAGTCATGAGCAACATACCCTGCTCGTCCGCAGTCTGCTTCTCCTGCTGCAACTCTACTACGACCTCAACTCGCAAGACCTGCCCGAGTTCTTCGAAGACCGCCTCCCCCAATTTATGCCCCTCCTCCTCAAATACCTCGACTACACCCCTCCCGCGCACCTCTCTACGGCCGACGAGGACGACGAAGATGAAGAAGCGGGAGACCTCGAAGCGGCCAAGGCGGAGATTGCTGAGATTGCCCAACTGTATGCGTTGAGGTACCTTGATGCGTTTGGTGAGGGGGGTTACCTGGGTCCGTTTGTGGAGAAGACTTGGGGGCTGTTGACCAAGCTGGGACCGCAGGTTCGGTACGATGGGGTACGTCGAGCTGCCCTTTTTCAGACCATTGTTTGCGGCCTTTGCGCGCACAGATTCCCTGCTCGCCAGTCTCCTTCCCAGCTGCTGGAGACGGTTTGCTGAGTCGGCAGGATGCTGCCCTAGTTTCGACGCTGACTCCGTTCTTCATCCTGCAGCTCGTCGCCCGCGCTACCTCTTTCCTCGGCACCGTCGTCAAGATGCCCTCCCAGCGCGCCCTTTTCGACAACCAACAGACTCTCGAAGCTTTCTGCGAGAAGATTGTACTGCCCAACATGACTTTGCGGACGTTTGAGGAGGACCTGTTTGAGGAGGACCCGGCGGAATATGTTAGGCGGGATTTGGAGAGTGCTAGTAAGCCGCATAAAAAACTTCTCTTACGCTCGCCTAGGCCCCTACCGTGTGCCATTGGTGCGTGCTCGCCGCAGTCTCTGACTTGTGTTTGCCTGTGTCTAGGCTCGGAGACTCGCCGCCAAGCTGCGTCTGAATTCACGAAGGCATTGATGGAGCAGTTCGAAGCACAAGTCACTCAGATTGTCACGCAGTACATCGGTGTCTACTTACAGGTGCGTCTCGAAGCCCTTCCTCGCGTTCGCGGCTTGTCTATTGACGCTTGCCTTGCCTTGCCGTGTTCCTTGACTTGGATTGCTACTCCCCTTCGTCTTCTCCACTTCCACCCCGACCCGTCTTCAGCAATACGCCGCATCACCTTCGACTGCCTGGAAGTCAAAAGACACCGCCATCTTCCTCCTCACCTCGATCGCCTCGCGTGGTTCGACCGCCCTTCAGGGTGTTACCTCGACCAACGCTCTTGTCGACGTCATTAAGTTCTTCTCGGAGCACGTCCTTGGCGATCTCCAGGCAGCACCGGGCGCGGTTCACCCGATTGTGCAAGCGGATGCCGTCAAGTTTTTGTACACTTTCCGAATGCAGGTGCGTGGCCGTTTTCCTGTTTCGCCCGACTCCCTGAGTCTGCTCGAAGTCATAGACTGACCACGCTCGTGCTTGATCGTCCGCAGCTCACCAAGGACCAGCTTCTCTCTGTCCTACCCCTACTTATTCCCCACCTGCAAAACCCGAGCTTTGTTATCCACACCTATGCTGCTATCACCATCGAGCGCATCCTGTTCATCAAGCAGAATGGCTCATTCCTGTACGTTCCGCTTCTAGCTGATGACCGCGTCCAACGCTGACACTGTCGAGGTCCTCCTGGCGTCGCCTCCGTTCGCAGCTTCGGTCAGGCCGACATCCGAGAACATGCTGAGGCTATCCTTCTCGCCCTGTTCAAGATCATCGAGTCCGGCAGCAGTCCTCAGCAGGTCGCTGCCAACGAAAACCTCATGAAGAGTGAGGTGTGCCTCTGCCTTCAGGTTTGTTCTCGAGCTTATTCATTCTGTTACTGTAGCTGCCATGCGTGTCATCGTCACGGCTCGTCAGGGTCTCATCCCTTCCTACTCCACCGTTCTCCAGCACCTTGTTGCTATTCTCTCTGAAATCTCGAAAAACCCCTCGAACCCCAAGTTCAACCACTTCACCTTCGAATCCATCTCCGCCCTCGTCCGCTTCACCACTGCCGGCGATGCTTCCACCCTTTCGGCTTTTGAAAACGCTCTCTTCCCTCCTTTCCACGCCATTCTGCAGCAGGACGTTTCCGAATTCACCCCTTTCGTCTTCCAAATCCTCTCTCAACTCCTCGAACTCCACCCCGCGAGCGACATGCCCGACTCATACAAAGTCCTCCTTCCTCCTCTCCTCACTCCGACCCTGTGGGAAAGCAGGGGCAACATCCCCGCCCTCGTCCGGTTATTACGAGCGTTCCTTGGTCGGGGCGCGCAGCAGATTGTCGAGGCGGGTCAGGTTACGCCAATGTTGGGTATCTTCCAGCATCTGATTCAGAGCAAGGCCAACGATCAATACGGGTTTGAGTTGCTCGAGGCTTTGTTGGAGAACTTGCCTGTGTACGTACATTCTTGCCCTTCCCATCTCTGGTACTTTCTGACAGGAAGGTGTCTCGCGCAGTCCAACTCTCCAGCCATACATGTCCAGTCCCGTCTTTATGCTCCTCCTCACCCGCCTGCAAACCGCCAAGACGGACAAGTTCTCGCAAGGCTTGCTCAAGTTCATTTGCTTCGCCGCTGCGATTCAGAAGGACGGACTCGATGCCGACGGGGTGGTCGGCATGATGGACGGGGTTCAGCCGCAGCCCGGGTACGTTTCGTTCCTTCCTGTCCACCACAGTAAGGAGTTGCACTCATGCAAAGTCGTGGCCCCGCACCCGCAGACTCTTCGCCCAGGTTCTGCCCATCCTTTTACCCGACGCGCAAAAGATCCCGACCAAAGACCGCAAGCTGGTCGCCGTTGGTTTCGCCAACCTAGTCACCAAGTCGACCAAAATGCTCAGTGAACCGCACATCCGAGCCTGGACTCCTACCCTCGAAGCCCTCCTCAAACTCTTTGCCCTCCCCCTCCCTCTTACCAAGAACTCCTCCGCTGATGCCGCCGCCGCCGACGAGCTCAACATTATCGATCCCGAAGATGTGGGGTACCAGGCTTCGTTTTCTAAGCTGGGCGCGTCGGAGAAGCCGAGAGAGGATCCGGTTAGGCATGTCGAGGACCCGCAGCTGTGGTTGGCGAGGGGGCTGGGGGAGGCTAGTCGGGCTCACCCGGGCAAGGTGCGTCGCCCATTTCCCACCTCCTCTTCTCTTTCCCCTCTTCCTTTTCCTTTTTCCTTTTCTCCAGTCTAGTTGCTGATCACCTTCTTCTTCCACGGTGACGCTGCAGGTTCCCGCCCTGATTCAAGCCGTCGACGCTCAATTCGCTGGACCGTTCGCGCAGTACTTGCAGCAGAACGGGATTGACCTTTCCTAAACATCAGTGTTTTTTTTTTCCCCATTCTCTATCGGTCTGAGCCGTGCCATTTCATTGTTTCCGTCATATCCAGTTCACAATGTGGCATACCGCCCTCTTCTCTCTTCTCTCCATTTTACACTAGTCCCTTTTCGTTTGGCTGCACTTGCGGAATCGGAAAACAAAGCATTTGCGCCGTTTTTTCTATTCTTCCCGAAGTCTACTCTGAGCCATTCGGGCTTGGACAGCGCGAGGATGTGACGGTACATGACTTTTTATGGCTCGCGGACTGTCCATGAAGAGCATCGAGAAAGTCCCCACTTTTCGAAAGTCCTCTTCTTTCTTCACTTCTTTGTTCACCTCAGCTTGACATCGCTCATCCACACCTAGGGTCATGGAGCCGCACCGTATCGCCTTACTCGGAGCGGGAGATTTCGCTACAGACGCTGTAAGCTCACTCCGTCGAACTCGGCTCGCCTTAGATGGCTTCGAGCGGGGCAGGGAGGGAGTGTGCATGGTGCTTGGAGCATTTACAGTCTACTGGGATGGGGACCATCATTGTCGAGGTTCAAGCAGATCGAGGTGAAAGGCACCGGTCAATGGATTGTCGGACTCGTTGGAAAACGATGACGAAGGTGAGAGGTGCAGCGTGGAAGATGGGAGCAGGATTAGCTGAGCAACCTTCCTAGGCTCCCTGTACTCGTGTACTGACCTCTAGTGCCCTGTTGGGAAACAGCATCTTCCTGCCATTGCGGCGACAGAGACCATCCACCTCGCCGCCGTCTATTCTCGCTCCCTCTCATCCACCAACAGCTTCATCCAAGCTACCCAGAAGCACGCCTCGACCTCACACGATATCACAGTCTACTCGGACGACCCCTCGACCGAAAACTTGGACGCTCTCCTTGCTCGAAGCGATATCCAAACCGTCGTACTTGCATTGCCGATCACGTCGGCACCGGCAGTTATTGAACGAGCATGGCGCGCGGGCAAGAACGTCATTTCGGAGAAACCCGTCGCGCCCTCTATCGAAGAGGCGAAAGGCCTACTCGGCCTCTTCGAAAAGGAATTCAAGCCCAAAGGCATTCTATGGATCGTCGCGGAGCAGATGCCTTACATTCCGAGCTTTATCAAGGCGCGGGACTTTATTCGGAATGGGAAAATTGGGCAGCTGAGAAGCTTCCATGCCGAGGTGCACATTCAACCGAGTGTGGAAGCCGCCAAAACGGGTTGGCGGGCAGTTCCGGATTATCAGGGAGGGTGAGGAGGCCTTTTTTTCCGAGACTCTTCCAAAGCTCCCCCGCTCACTACATCCAGGATGATGCAGCTTCCTCCTCGACGGCGGCGTTCACTTTGCCGGCGCCCTGCGCCACATACTCCCTTACCCTCTCACCTCCATCTTCGCCCACTCTTCTCAAATCCAACCTCATCTGCCGCCTTGGGACACCCTCATCGGCTTACTCACCGCTACCCCTCCCTCTCTTCCATCGCAACCGGGACATGACAACGCCCCAACCGCAATAGCCGGCACCTTCCATTTCACCTTTGGCATCGAGAAACCCTCTTCAACCCTGCTCTACACGTTCCGAGGCTCGACTGGTGTCATGACGGTCGACTTCTCGGGTGCACGGGATCATGTTCTCAAATTGGTCAGTTTGCCCAGGGGAGAATTGGGGGAGGAGGAAGCAGAAGAAGAAGAAGAAGAAGAAGAACCTCACGAATTGACGGTCGAACTTCCCTCGGGCGGAGTTCCGGATGAATATGAGGCTTTCGGTCGGGCATTGATCGCGGGAGCGGGGAGTCAGGAGGCGAGGTTTGTGGAGGAGCGGAGTGGACCGAGGGCTACGCTGAGGGATTTGGCGTTTATCGAAGGGGGGTTGAAGAGTTCGGAGGAGAGGAGGGAGGTGGACTTCAAGGAGGTTTTGGGGGAGTTTTGGGAGATCTGAGACGACGAGGCGGGTCGGGCCGTAGGAGCAGGTTACAGGGAGTCCTGAGGAAAAAAGAAATCGCACAAACTTGTTGTGCGACTGTAGCCATGACCTGGTGCACTGGCCCGTCGCTTCGGTGGTGAGGTGCTCTTTCCTTCTCCCCTTTGCTCGTCAGATTCCTGCCATTGCACTATCCCGGCTTGAGGCTGCAGATTGAGAAGGTCCGCAATGCAGTTCCATGGACAGATCCTTCGTCCGCCAAACTCGTCACATTGCACTGTATGACAGGTGTCGCCTACAAGCACTTGAGTACCGATAGAACCGCTTTATAAAGTAGCGCGGCGACGCAAGAGGCTAACGCCGAAGACTAGCGAGGGCAACGCTGTCAGAAGCCCTCTAGCGATACCACATCGGGCTGAAGCATGTCCAATTTCACACATGCGCCACACAGCACAGAGTTATAGGAAGACTACAGCAAGGAGGTAGATGGATGAGTGAGAACAAGCTGTGCAAAACACGGAAAAAAACAAAGTGAACATGATGCTGCGGTCTAAATACGAAAGATCGTTAAGCGAGAGAGAGAGCGAGCGAGCGAGCGCGCGAGAGAGAGAGAGAGGCCCGCCGAACGGAGAACACACCATACCAAGCTCGAGCAACCTGACCCACCCTCAGCCCATCCACGAAATCTCCGGTGGACTCCTCCTCTCCCCCTCTCCTCCATTGCCATTGTCGTTCCGACTCCCGCTCCTCCTCCTCCTACTCCCCATTGGATGCGCTCCAAAGTATCCAACACCCCTGTGCGCAGCCGGAGTCGAATCCCGACTAGAAGCGACCTCTTGCGCTCTCTGCGCCGCTTCAGCCAGGGCCTCCTCTCGTCTCCTACCGCGTCTTTCCTCACCTCCTCCTCCTCCTCCTCCTTCTCCCTCCTCTCCACCCGAACCGTTCTCACTTCCACTCTCGAGACTCAACCCTGCTCGGGCTTGACGACCCCGCTCTTCTTGCGCCGCGAGTAAAGCCGACGGACTGTCGTCCAATTCGAGTCGACCGACAGCTTCGACTTCTTCCCCTTCTTGGCTGTACGAGTGGTGGTACGTTGAGAGAGCGGCTTCCACGTCCGTTTCGACGTCGATATCGAGGGACGAGGCGAGGAATGAGGAGGACGAGGCGAGAGCGGGCGAAGGTGACGGCGAAGGAGAAGAGGGGGAGGGCGTGAAACCGTTCGAGGAAGAAGGAAGGGGGATGTGAGAAGGTGTTGGAAGGAGGGGTTGTCGTACGCCCCGGGTTAGAGGTGAGGCATAGAGGCTGGGGGCGAAAGTGATTGGCTCGGTAGATGTCGAGGTTGTGGTCGTCGCTGCGGGGGGGTAGGGTAGAGGCGGATAAGGTTGCTGTTGAGCGAGAGAATGAGGAACAGTGGAGTGGGTATCTCGCTCGCGAGATAGTCCGGGCGAGGCGAGAGGGGACGTTGCAGCTGAGAGAGGGAGAGGAAGGAACCTCGGCTCGACTGATGACGACGAGAAGCGGGCAGCGCCTCCGTCGAGCGAGAGAGGAGGAAGGGGCGGCGGTCTGGCAGTCGAGGAAGAAGTGGCGGAGAGGGTCGGAGAGATGGCACCGTTTTTCCGCCCCAACAAGAGCGGTCGATACGGTTGCCTTGAACTTGGCTGTTGCTGCTCCTGCTGCTGCTTCTCGCCCTCTCCCCCCGACCCCGAGGGTGACCTCCCCCTTTCCCTCGCCACCGCCGCAGCTGCCTCCCCCGCCGAATCCTCCTCAATCGACAACCTGGACGTCTGTTTCCTCAGACTCGAGATACCGCTCAACCCACTCGGCCCCACGCGAGGCGGAGTAGGTGCGGCGACCGTAAACGAAGGTGGTGAAGACCCCTCACCGCCTCCAAACACGCTAGACCTGAGTTGCCTCATCTGCTCATCCACATCCTTCTTGCTCGCCAACACGCTGCCTCCCCCAAACCTAGACGATCCACCCGCCATCATCGTACTCCCCCTCAAGTCGGGCTTGCTGTCCAACAAACTTAAAAACGCCTCGATCTCGTCCTTGTCCTCTGGCGGCCTGCCCTCATTGACAAACTTCTTCCTCGACCCTTCGTGGGCCTCCTGCCCTACAGCAGCCGAGGCGAGTTGACTCAACCTCGACGACCTTCCCAAACTCCCCATGCCCGCCCCAATCCCTGGAGTGCCCGACGAAGAAGCCCCAAACGACAATCGACTCGAAGCCCTCCTCTGCAACCCGGGCGCGCCAATGGGTCCGCCAGCCCCTCCACCACCAGAGGCATAACTCTCCGGCCCACCCCATCCAGCCGCTTCTCCACCGCTCGAAGACCCCCTGCCAAAGGAACGGGAAGTATAACTTCCTGTTCCAGTACTGCCAAAGGGGAAAGCGAACGGACCGGCTCCTCCTCCTCCTCCTCCTCCTCCTCGACCGAAGGAAGAAGAGGAAGGGGTACCGCCGCTCCCTCCTCCTCCTCCGATGGGTACGGCCACTGCTCCTGCTCCTCCTGGGCCTGGGCCAGGACCCCCACCCCCACCAATGGCAATTCCCACCCCAACCCCAACCCCAACGCCAACGCCAGCCAAAGACGAAGACGAGGGCGCCGTAGCTCCTAAATTCGAAGGTCCTACATGCTGAACCGCCGGAGCCAACGGAGATCGAGCTCCGAATTGAAGCTGCTGGTTCGAACAGGGACTACCACTCGTTCCCGTCGAAAAGGGTTGTTGACGCGAGATGGGACCGTAGCCTACGGTGCTGTACGAGGGCGAACAAGAGAGACCACCCTGGGGCGCGGAGGCGATGTAACTGCCTGGTCGGAAGATTGGACTTCCTGAACTTGCCCCCGCAGAGGAGGAAGTCAGGCTGGTCCGGCGAGGAACTTGCGGGACCGGAGAGGACGACAGAGGACTAGCGCGTTGAATCCCAGTACCAGTCATTCCGGCGACTGTTGAGCCGGTGTAGGACGCACCGCGAGCGCGCGAGAGAGAGATAAAGGCTGGCTCGATGACGCCTCCGGTGGAGGTTCCGGGTGGGGCGTAGGATGAGAAGCGAGAGGAGGTAGAGGTTGAGAGGGGGGAGGTTGCAAGTCCTGGAGAAGGAGCGGGGAGAGGGAGGGGCGCGGGTAGTGGAGAAGCGATCGGGGCGGGGGGTCGCTGAGCGGGAGAAGCAGATAAAGGGGAGGGGGGGTGCGGGAAGTGAGACGAGGAGTGGGGAGGCGCGTACTGATGTCGAGAAGAAAGCGAGCCGTAAGAAGGAAGAGGTGCGAGGCCCGTTATACCGGGTTGTTGCGCCGCGATTCCTGCGGGAGGGGAAGCTTTCGCAGGCGAGTTGGTTCCAGCGCTCGCAGCAATCGCCATGCGCGATGAAATGGGCAGAGAGCCAGGTCGCGCGACGTCCTCAGGGTTTTTGTAGCGCATGACGGTGGGGCGAAAGAAGTCTTCGTCGATGAAGCGGGACGAAAGGAGGGTTTCAATCTCTTCAACCGAGAAGGCCGCGTTGAGACGATACGTGCAAGTCAGAGACAAGGTCCTATGCGGTTAAGCAAGCCAAAGAATGGAGGCAGAAAGAGGGCGTCAGCAAGCTTCGCTCGACCTTCTCAGGCCACGCTCCGTCTTGGCCCGCCGTATCCTCTCCACCTCGCTCAAGGCGAGTGATAGCTCGAGTTTGAAGAGATTGTGACGCACCCTAGTGAGGTCACCACTCCCGGAAACGTAATCCCCTCAATCTCCCTCATTCCCTCGTCGCCCTCTTCATCTCCCTCAATCCGTGTCTCCAACCCAACCTCTCCTTTCCCATCCCCCTCCCCCTCGGCTCCCTCCCCCACTCTCATCCTGAGCCCAATCTTCAATCCTGCCCCGCCGACGCCAGCTCGTCTTCGAGCGAGATTGCGATGCAGGGCATAGGAGGGAAGGGCGCGTGCGAGGGTGTAGAGACTTCGAAAGTGTAGGATGGAACGTTTGTAGGTGAGAGGAAGATCTTCGTTTGGTTGGTTTTGTGAGCGAGTGGAAGACCGAGACGGAGGGGGCGGGAGGAATCGTAGTACCCAGCGTTCCAAGACGACTGGAGGTGCGCCACTCGAGGAAATGGCAGCGCTGCCTGGACCGCCTGACCCGAGCGGTGATCGGACGCCTCGAGGCAATGAGGTGGGAGGTGGGGAAGTGCTTGGCTTCGCCAGGGAAGGGTTGACGCGTATCCGTCTCGGCGGGGAAGGAGACGAAGCAGAGGAGGATTGGAGCACGAGGACTTGGTTCGGGGTCAGGTCTGACACGTCTAGAAGAGTTTCCAAAACCATGGGTGGGACGGAGGCGGAAGCGGGAGAGGGGGAAGGGGAGGACGAGAAGGGAACGGAAGAGGAGGGCGAAGGGCCGCCTGAAGCTGAGAGGAGGGTGGAGACGGATCGCCAGGTCTTGAGCTCGTCACGGTGAATAGGCGAGTCCGGGAGCTCGAGGTTAAACTGTGGACGAGCAGGATTGCGTCAGGGTCAGCTCTTGCTCGGGGTGGAGGCAAGGGCAAAATCGTAAGGATCGCCTGCATCGACGCACCCATTTGTTCACCTTGCCCTTGCCGTTCTTCCTGCCGTCGGCGCCTCCGACCCCAGTTGAGCTGGCTCGTCGAGACACACCACCTCCCGGCAACAGGCCGGCCGCTACGGTCGAGACGGACGAGGTCGATCCGGTTGCGGCGGACGACGAAGGTTCGGACTCGACAGGGTGAGTGAGGCGGGCATGGGACAGGACAGCAAGGGTTTTGTTGTAAAAGTGCTGCGCGAGCAAGGGTCAGTACAGGACAAGCACATGGGTTTGACCGGGTCGAGGTGAAGGCGCACCTGTACGAGCTGATCAACCCTGGCCGTGTCCGACTGAGGTTGGTTTGGTCGTTTGAGTGCGTTGTCGGTGGTGGTACCCGCACTTTGCCGGTGGGGGTCGGTGTGATGGCCCGTGTCTCTGTCGCCTCTGAGTGCCGCTTGGTCCGGAGATGGCGAGTAGGTATTCAGAGCTGCGAGTGGTGGCGAGTAAGGGGAGTAGGGCGGGTCGGGAGACTGAGGAGACGAGGCCGAGGTGGGGGACAAAGTCGAGTGAGTGTGAGTGGACGGGTTCGAGTAAGGGTGGGGATGTGGGGTGTATGACATGCACCGAGTGTGCGTTCGAGTGTTGGAGTAAGAGTCGAGATTGAGAGAGGTGACGGTGACGATGGGGAGCAAGCCAGGAGCCAGAGCAGCCGGAGGTCTCGAGTGAAGCGACGATGACGAGATGGGATACAGTCCGAGTTGCGGTCAAACGTTCGTGTGGACCCAGTAAGGGTACTAATGGCTGTTGGTTGACCGTGTTGTGTTGTGTGTTGTAATCCCCGAGTCGCAAGTCTTACGTCTTCGTCTCTCGTTCTCTCGTTCTCTCCTTCTCCCCACGCTCTCTCGCACATTCTTTACCTTCTCGCACCCACCAACTACAGTCAACCATGCCCGCCAAGGACACCGTCGAAGCAAAGATCTCGGGAGGCAAGAACGTCGTCGTCTTCTCAAAGGTAACCACATCTCCGCCCACTTGCCTAGTCCACAGCTCGAGTTCGCACGCAATCAACTGTGCGAGCGAACAAAGTGCTGTCGCTCATAACATGCCAGTTGGGAATGCCGAGTCGGCCAGCCAGCGGCCGAGTGAGGTAATCAGTCAACCTCGGGGTCACCGCTCAGGGAAGTCGACAAGGGACCCCAGTACATGTGCAGGTGGCTACTGTGTGCCCGTGCTCTGACAGGGGCAAAAAAACGCTTCAAAAGAGGATTCTCACCGATTCGTCCGGGCGAATCGATCTATTCCGACGTCGGAACCACTCACGCCTTGCACTTCTCTCCGAGGCAGCACATCCTCACAGTCGAGCTGACCTACTCTTTCTCTGACTCGCCCTCGCTCTCGCGGCATTCCTCCCCGCCTCTCGACCCGTCCCCATCCCCTTTCTTCTTCCTCTGCCGCAGTCCTACTGCCCTTACTGCAACAAGACCAAGCAACTCCTCCAGTCGCTCGGCGAAGACTTTGATTCGTACGAGCTCGACCAGCTCGAGGATGGCTCCGAGTGGCAGGTTCGTTTTTGGTTTCCCTCGTCTAGCTTGATCTGAACTTACGCTGTAACTGACTTTATCTCGGCGTGGATTCTTGACACGCGCTCGCACTGCAGGCCTACCTCGGCGACAAGACCGGTCAGCGTACCGTCCCGTCCGTCTTTATTGGACAGAAGCACATTGGCGGTACGTCGCTTTCCTCCCCACCTTCTTGCTGGGCCTCTTCCCGCCACCTGTCCCTCCTCGGCCTCCTCCTCCCTCACCGACCAACGTTGACTTGGGGGACTGACTTCCGCGCTCGATGTGCACCTTGTGCAGGCAACTCGGACCTCCAAGCCCTCCACTCCAAGGGCGAGCTCAAGAAGCTCCTCGCCTAAGGCCTTTCTACCCCTTGATGGGTGAGCGGTGAGTGGTGATTGCAGAGAGGAGAAGAGAGAGAGAGAGAGGGAAGGGAAGGGACAAGGAGTCTTAGCGTCAAACGCAATCGTACAGGATACATAGTCTGATACTGCAAGCACAGATGATGGCAGTAGTAGTCGAAGCTCGCTTTCTTATTGCTCTCGAGCCTCTTCAGAGTCGCAAGGCTCGAGGCCATTACGCCCAAGGGGCAGGTCAGTCGAAACGCGGTTTCCAAAAGTCCCGGGTACAGAAACGGGATAAACAAAACTAGGCTGGATAAGAAAAGACGAAGATCAGGAGGAGGAAAAGACGATCGGGGTGGGTATAGGGGTATCTGAGAACGAGTCCTTGGGCGTGGGTGTGTGGATAGAGAGCGCAGAGCTGTGTTTATCGTGGCTAGGCGAAACAGGTAGAGAGAGTGAGATGTGCGCTAAAAGGAGATTACTCCTTCTTCTTCTTCTCCTCCTCTGCGCCCTCACCCTCGGCCTCAACAGCAGCAGCAGCAGCAGCAGCAGGGGCATCGTCCTTCTGCTCTTCCTCCTTCTTCTTCTCCGCGCCATCCTTCTTCTCCTCATCACCTTAAGCAGCGGGTTCGGCGACCTTCTCTTCCTCCTCCTCCTCCTCCTCCTCCTTCTTGTCACCTGCAGGATTCTCGAGACCCCTGACGAAAGCGAGCCTGTACACACCCACGGTCACAGAGTCAGACATGTATCAAACCCCGTACCAAAGGGAACCGGATGAACAAGAGAGACCAAAAAGAGGGTGGGAGTTGGAGGAAGAAGAAGAGGAAGGAAACGCACGCATTCTTGGCGTCATCGGCCGGTTTGACACCAATCTTGGCTTCGAGAAGTTCACCACCTTTGGCGATGATCCAGTGGCAACGCCTGTTCCGCAGTGCATCAAGGTTCGACAAGGGGTGTCAGGCGAGCGACAAGAAGCGAGTGAAAAGGATAACGTCAGTGGGGGCGTCAAATGTGAGCCAATGGCTGTGAAAAGACGAGTGAGAGCCAAGGCACGAAACAGAAAGGAAACGCACTTCTGACCCTCGGTAGCGCCCAACTTCTTCAACAAGTCGGCCTCAGGGTCGCACAACAAATCATAGCCCAATTCGTGCTTACCCTTCCAGCTCAACTGAGCCGAGGGCTTGTCGCGCGAGAGACCGAGGACGGTGAAGGAGTGCTCGCCGAAGCTGTTTCTCAGACGGATAGGATGGAAGGAGTGAGTACGGGAGGAAGGGGAGAGTAGGGGAAGGGAGATTGGACGAACGCGGTTTTCGTGTCGCGGAAGTTACAGGCTTGGGTAGTGCAGCCTACACTCTCAGAAATGGCTCGTCAAAGACGCGTCTTTTGCGGCGAAAACGCGTAGAGAAGCGGAAAGAAAAAAGAACGAAGCATACCGGGGGTGTTGGCCTCTACTCCATCAAGGTGACAACCTCGTCAATTTCGGCTCGCTATACCTAGGGAAAGACGATCGAGACGTACTCGGGTAGGAAAAGATGACAAGACCGTTGTCCTTGTACAATTCAGCAAGCGAAACCTTCTTGTCGTCCTCTGCTTGATCGGGCACAGCAGGTCAACGACGCGCGTTCGGTACGTTTTACGGTCGTGAACACCCTCAAAAGCATCTTTTGAGCTCATAGGGTCGGAAAGGAATCCAAGCAACGCGACGTACGGTTCTGGAATTCGATATCTTCCACCAAGTCCCCCACGGCGTATTTCCCGCCGACCTCCCGCTTGGGGTCCTCCGCCTCTGCTTGAGTGTCGTCCGCCGCCTTGGCTTGAGTCTTCCTACCCGCGGGACGTCCCCTCTTCTTCGGCGCAGGCTTGTCGTCCTCCGCCTCGTCTTCATCACTTCCCTCCTCCTCCTCCTCCGCCGCCTTGCGCTTGACAGGAGCCGCCTTCCTCGCGACAGGCTTACTCTTCGTCGCCTTCCCCTTAGTCTTGGCAGCCTTGGCCTTCCTCTCCGCCGCGGCTTCAGCCTTACGTTTCGCTTCCTCGGCCTGCTGTTTGGCGGTTACTTCGCTTTGTTTGTCCGATTCAATCTTGGCGGCTCGAGAAGAGCGACGAGGGGCAGTTTCAGATCGACGGGTGGCGGGCATGGTCGTGTACTCGAATCTTGGAAGAGGATAAGAGGGGAAGGGGGGAAAGGAACAACAAGGCCGCCGCGGGGCGCGCGAGATCGCGAGACGCGTCGAGTTTTCGCACAAGACCTCAATCATGCCCGGAGCTGACTGGCTAGATTTACGACAACAGTACTGTGTCAGCTACCATGTACACCCAGATAGCGCCCAAAGGAGCGCGGTCTACTTTGGACGGAAAAACCCCTGCAAAGTCCCATCTCCCTTCTTTCCCTTCTTCTTGCCCGTCTTGCCACCGCTTTTTGTCGACTGACCTGACACAGACTTGATCGAGGTCGCGTTTGATGTGGTCGAGGAAGCGGACAAACCCCATCCACTGCGTTTGCGCTCTTGCTCTGCACAACAAGGCCAAGGAAAGAAGGAGTCAGTGCAAGCCCTGCTGTTCGACGGTTCCCAAGTCGCGTCGCGAGTCGACCAGCGCACGTACGAGACAAGAAGGTAAAGAAAGCGAGCCCGCACCGAGCAAATCCCTCGCCACATGCCAATCCGCATGCTCCGCCTCGACCCTCTCCAAAACCTCGTTGACCTTGCCCTTTTCCCACTCCGCCTTTTCAAGCCCTTCCTCCGCTTCGGTCGGTATCACCATGCTCTTGTTGCAGCGAGAGCAGGTGAAGGAAGGGAGGTTGCGAGGGCGTTTGACACGAGGAGGGCGAGAAGGATCCAGGGTGGTGACCGAGGAAAAAGGCGTGAGGTCGGGCTTTCTGTCCTCTCCGTCGTCCCCACCGTCTGACGAGTCGGAAGACAGGACCAGCTCGGTCGGTAATCCGCACGTTGAAGTCGAAGATCGCGATGCACCCAGCCCATTACGAGTGGAGGGGGAGGAGAACTTGCGCTTCGTCTTCTTAATGTCCCGTTGGTCGTCCTCCTGCTTGGGCTGAAGCGACGCCGCTCTCTTCTTTCCCTTGACGCCATCCTCGTTCGCATTTCCAGGCTTCTTCGGCCCCACCGCCCCGACTGCTCCCGCTTTGAAGAACCCCTCAATCCCCCTCTGACCCTCTTCCAACCTCTCCAACCCAGAAAAACTCAACTGAATGTTGCTATAAGGACCGATCTTGATCCCTCCCGGCACGGATCCGGAAGCAGGAGAAGCAGTAGCGATTCGAAGGAGTTTTTCTCCGTGTTTTAGGATATAGAGGGCGGTTGGAGTGGAGGTGAAGGGGAAGGGGGTTTGGTGGGAACGGATGACGAATTGGGGGGAGCGGTGGGTGAAGGTTATTGTTTTGGGCTGTGATGCAGAGAGGGAGGAAAGGGGGGTCAGGCTGCTACGACTATAGAGATGGAGGAAGAGGCGCACCCATAATCCTGGACTGTCCGCCCTGGCGTCCCCAAGCCGGAGGTGCAGTTCAGTCGCTAAGATGTTCATCCAATGCATCTGTGCGCCGGTAAGATTGCCCTTTAGCGCGTCGACTGCTTCGTTCAAAGCCAAACACGCGCGCGCAAGCCGGACCGAGACGTACCACTTCACCATAAGTGCTGATATAAGGTCGAAAGTTCTTGCTCGAAAGCATACTCTTGACCTGCGTCTTGGCCTCGACTGCAAAAACACCGGGGACGACACGACACTGTCAGACCCGACAATGTGACTGCAGCCGAGCAGAACAAGCGAGACAAGACGTGCCTTCAGTATAATCCAATCCTCGTACAATCTCCCAGAGCCACATGCCGCTTTCTTCCCCTAGCTTGGCTTTGAGCTCAGGCAAGGAGAAGGTACTGCGCGCCCTCGGAGGAAGCGGAGAGGGAAAAAGGTAGTGTAAGCACCAGTTCTCTCATTCGCTTACTCATCAATGCGCCCCCGGTCTTCTTCTGTGAAGGCATCGCTGACCAGACGGATGCATAGTACAGCAAGGTGAAAGGAACGCACAGTAAATCCCCCACCGTCTCGGCCTCATAGGTCTCCTTGACCGCATTCCCGAGTTTTCCGCCCAAGTTACGGATTTTCTGAAACGGGAGCGGGCGGAGGAAGGCTGGGATGCAGGAGTGGCGGAGGACGGTCTGTCGGTTCGTACAGGGGGTGATTGTGAAGATAGGTCAGCTTGGAAAGGCGGGACCGAGGAGAAGTCGGAGGAGAGGAGAGCCGGAGAGACACCCCCGCCCACGACGGGCAAAAGGTGCTGCAATAGGACGCTCGGGCGCATATACACTCGAGTCCGTCGGGTGAAAGAGAAATATCAACTTGCCTGAGCATTCGGTTTCTTCCAAGCACTCGTCAACTTTGCCAGCATCTTGTTCACCGCAATTCCAGCCGAACAAGTGTATCCTAACCTCTCCTTGACGGCTCCCCTCGTCTCTTTGACGATTGCCGCACCGAGGGAGAGAACGATATCGCTCCAAGTCAGAGGGGGTTCAGGAGGTTCGGGGGTATCTTCTGCTTCTGCTGCTGCGAGGTCGAGTTCACTTTCACCATCGCCTTCTGCGTCGCCTGCGGGGGGAGGGACAGCGTCTTGCGAAGCAGACGGCTTGGTAGGGGAAGACGAAGGAGCCGCCGTTCCATCCGGTCGCAACCTCCTGACCTTGTCCTTTTTCTGCCCCGCAAATGGAATGAGGTTACAAATCTCATCCCACTTGACCTCAGCATCGGTGATACCAAGAGATGAAGGAGCGGGGAGGGGGGTGTCGAGGTCACTGCCTGGTGGAGGGGTTGCGAGGGAAGGGCAGCGGGCGAGGAGCGCGCGCCGGACGGGGAGGGTTAAGTCGAGGAAGGATTCGTCGATTGAGGCTTTCTCTGTAGGAGCAGGGGTCGACATGAGGACGTAAAGTCAGCGGGAGTCGTGAGGTTCAGCGACTCTCCGTTCACAGGTTGAACGAGAAGGGCGCAAGAGACCACACCGCTGACGCACCTACGACGGGACAAAACTCGGTGAAGACCTCCAGAATCTTGCGGGACTCTTTGCGGTACATATCGAGTGATACCTGTGAGGGAGACGAGATGCGGTGAGCGTCGATCGGATCCAGGCTGCCCAACGATCCAAGCCAGGCTTGCGCCGCAGCCCCGCTTGTCTCGTACTACTCGAGCGGAGTCAGGCGCACCTTATGCGTTTCCGGCTTAGCTCCCTCCCAGTACCCTGGCTCAGCTTCTCCGTTCTTGTAGGTCTGGACGTGTACCAGTTTGAGATTTGGGCATTTCTTGAGGGCTTCGGCGGGGGACTCGTGGCGGGTAATGCCGAAGGCTCGGGCGGGGTAGTTGACGGCGATCTGGTGAGGGCAAGTGCAGGCGAACGTGGTAAGGGCGAATTGTGTGGGATCACAACAAGGTGCGGGAGGTAGACGAGCGGCAACATGACCGAGGGAATTGATTCAGGAGAGTTTGCAGTGTGGCGGTAGTTGCGGAAGACGACAGCGGCGACAAGCGCAGACGGAGCGAGCGGAGGATCCCATCAGCACAGCATACGAGATGCGTGAATGGAGAAACACACCAGGCCATTCCACTGCTGGACTGCCATCGGTTGGTCTTCTGCAATTCCCAGTCGAGCCATTTCCATCGCCGCGTAAGCTGCGCAACGGACGCGATGCCGGCGCGAGCGTGAGCATCTTGACTGGTGGACGGTTTGACGGGGAGAGTGGGATTGGCTCACCTGCGTCGATGTCAACATGGGCAATAACGCGAAGAGGGTTGCTGTGGAGAAAAGAAAAGGTCAAGAATACGTAGCGTCACGTAGCAAGGGTCGGTACGTACGCTGCTCCTCCATTGTTGCCCTGGAGATGCCTGTAGGTGGGTATGGCCTGCCTGGGGAAGTGTGGGTCGAATCCCACCTGGTCCGGGCCGATTTCCATGGCCCTCTCTTTCCCCTTGAAGCTGCCGCCTGTTCTTCGTTTGGGTGGAGAGAAGGGTACGGATGCGGGTGCGACTGCGGGTTGTATTCCAGGGTGAGGTCGAGGCGGAGAGCGGTCTCGAAAGGCGTGAGGTCTTGAGGTTGAGGTGGATGGCGTGGGAGGAGGGGAGCGGTCTGGAATGGGGGGTGAGCCCATGATTGTGAACGCGTGTGGCTCTTACAGCTATACGAGCGGGTAGCAGAGCGAGTCTGGGCGAGTGAGGAGGACGAAACAGAAAGTAAACGAGGTTGACCAAGGAGAATCTCACAATCGCAGCCTACTTGAGCAAGCGAAAGTGGAGTGAACGGGTTCTTTAAATCTCTCCAGAGCCTAGGGTGCGCTGTATAGCCTCGGTATGGCAGTGGGTAGTCTGAGAGACGCGCGTTTCTCCTCGCGCTTCCAACTTTCCATTTGTCTCTCTCTTGCCTCCCGTCGAACTCGCTCTGAGGTCACATACGACTGGCGAACAACTTTCTGGTCTCAGTCTCTACCTGCTCGCCCGAGCACCCACGCTCCCTCGATCTCTAAAAAGTTTCTCTCATCCACCAAACAAACTATTGTCACAGTCAGTCGTCTCTCGCTTGTACATCACAGCCAGCCAGCTGACATCCTCTCCCAGCTAACGACAGGGATCATTACCGCATCCAGCCTCGGCGTGCACGGTCCCCTAGTCCCTAACCTCACCTCAAGGTGATGCTGCCCTCCCGCTCGCGCTTACCGCGCTCAACCTCGACACCCACCAACGAAAACGCCCTGCCGCCCTCCAGCACTCACTCGAGCCTCACCGGCAAACCCGCCTCTGGGTCCACCCGCTCTCGCATGCCCTCCGCCTCGTCCCTTCTCGTTAAGAACGCGTCCACGGCGCGTCAAGCTACTCGCCCTTTGGCCGCCAACACGAGCGCCGCAGAGCCTGAAGAACCGACACCCGCCTTTGCGAGTCTGACGGAACTCGCCGTGGCGGTGCAAGCGCCCAGCAGTGATCCGCCCATCGAAGCTATTGGGCAAGGTTTCGCGGATGAGCAGCAGGACGGAGCAGAGAACGAGCAAATGCCGACACCGCCTGGATCGTTGAGTCCTCCCAGCAATCCTGCGACCGCGAAAAAGTGTGTACGAGCCGCCGAATCGAGCAAGACAAGGGTAGTGCGCCTCTTTCCCTCCGTACCCCACCTGCGGCTTGTACGAGGCTGACTCGTACCCTTCGCAGCCTGTCGCGTCTCGCATCCCTCGCACTCGGTCACAAACAAGTACCTCTTCCTCGTCGGCATCTTCCCTCGCGCCACCACCCCCCAAACCTCGCCGGTCCTCCCGCTCTCCCTCCGCTCAAGCCGCAGACATTCCTGTGGGCCCGTCCCATGCACCTCACGTCCTCGCCGCCCGTCGACGCTCCTCCGTCTCCCCGCTTCCTCCAGCCTCCTCGCAACACGCTCCAGCCAAACCAGTCGCCTCCTCCGCACGCCTCGCTTCTCCCGCCGCGCCTTCTCCCGCCCCCGTCCCTGTCATCATCGCCCCCATCCTCCCCAACCCCCTCGCCCGATCCACTCAAGCCGCCTCAAAGTCCCTACGCCGGACCAAACTCCGTGCCCGACCTTCCGAAACCCTCCCTGAACCTATCGTTCTTGGGTCATCGGACGATGAGGTCGATCCGTTGTTGTTGCTTGGGCCGGAGGAGACTAGGGGACGTGGAGAGGGGAAGGGGAAGGTGATGGGGAGGAAGGGGAGGAGAGGGACACCGGTTCCTGCGAGAGGGTTGTTGGTTCGGAGGGAGAGCAAGGTCGAGGAGCCATCGGTCAAGGAACAGGTCAAGGATGAGAGCGTTGAGTTGGAAGATCAGCCTGTTCAGCACATGTCCGCCTCGGATACGCAAGGAGGAGGTATCGAGCCTGAGTTGCAGCAGGAAGCAGAGCAGGAAGAAGAGGAGGAATACGGCGGAGGGTTCGATGGCGGCGACCAGTTCTTCAACAACGAGGACGATCTACACGACTTGCTCCCGCCTCCCGCGCCTTGCTCATACGTAACCGGGCTTCTTCAGTCTCCAGATCGTGCTCAGTCTGAGTTACGCTCATTTGAGCAGTACGGCCAGACGGATGGGTTTGCGCCGCTGCAGGATCCGGACAGCGGGACCGAGGTGGATCCGGCAGAATTTTCGGAGAGGGATGCTGAGTCGCAGGTGGAGCATGAACAGGAGCAGGTCGAGATGGACCAGGCGGAGGTAGAGCCTGCACCGGCGACTCAAGAAGAAACCGAGGAGAAGGTCGTCGCAGAACAGCACGAACAATTTACCAACCCGGCCCGTCACTTCTCATCAGTCGCCGATCTACCACAAGGAACCGATGGCAATGATCCGGTACAAACAGCGCGAACCCCTTCCCCCGCTTTTACCGACGAGGAGGAAGAAAACCCTTCAGCGCTCCTTCCTGCCTCTTCCCCTCCGCTGCCCCAGGAGCAGCAGCAATCTTACCGCCGTTCCCGACCGTCCTATCCGCCTCTTTCAGCGGAGGAGAGCGGTGAGTGGGACTCGACTGTGCCAGTCAGGTTGGATAGCTCGCCGGTTAGGGGGAGTTCGGTCGAGCGTGGGTCACCGGAGGAAGACTCGGAAGATGAGGCTGTGGATGACTCTGAAGCGGAGGAGGAAGGAGAGGAAGAAAGCCAGCATGCGAAACTACAGGCGACTGAACCGGTCGCCGAACAGCAGCAACAGCTCGCACTCTCAGCACAAGAACCGACGCATCGCTCCCCTTCTCCCGCCGTCCGCTCTCCCTTCTTCCGTCGCCCATCTCGCGTCCTTGTCTCGACACCAGGAAGCGCCGCTCCTGACTCCGCACCACGCCGCTCCACCCCTGCCCTCTCCTTCGCCTCCCCTCGTCTTCCTCGCGAACGCTACCCGCACTTGAACCTCCCCTCGCCCGCTGCGCCGCCCATTCCTTCCACATCAGCCAACTCGAACTCGATCTCTGCCGCCGCCGCCCTCGCCTCTTCCACTCGCAGCTGGACCCGCGGTCCAGCCTTCTTCCGCTCCTCCTCCTTCTCCCCACCACCCCACGCCGATCAACCTCGCACCGCTACTCTCTTCTCGCGTCGTCCCGGGCGATATGGGAGCGGTGGGGCTCCCGCTACGGCGGAGAAGAGTAGGGATGATTATCATCGGTTCGCAGAATTGACGCCTTCTAGTCCTTTTGCGGAGGAGAGGAGGGAGGTTAAGGAGGAGGAGGGAGAGGAGGAGGAGGAAGAACAGGTGGTCCTCGTTGGACAGGAGGAACAGGCTCTCGAACGCGCCAGGACCGCCTCTGCCTCGCCGCCTTGGGTTTCGACAGGACAAGGAGAGGAGGAAGAGCAAGCCCCACCTACTCCAGCAAAAGACCACGACATCCGCATGTCCTCCCCCGTCGCCTCTCTTCGCGGTTCACCCTCTCCCCCTCCCCGTTCTCCGGGAGGCGAAAACACTCTCATGTCCTCCTCCCCGGCTGCCTCTCCAATTCACTCTCGCGCGCCTTCTCATGCTCACTCGCATTCACCCTCTCCCGCTTCGAAGCCGAACACGCAAAAACGTCTGCCAGCTACGCCTTCGGCGGCTGCAGCTCACGAGGTCGACGAAGACTCGCGGATGGGCAGTCCGAGTTCCATGAAAGGCAGGAAGAGCATAGTTGAGCAGGGGAGGGAGCGGCTACAGGGTTTGTTGTTCGGGCCTAGGTCGTTCACGAGGGAGGAGAAGGGAAAGGGCAGGGCGGTGGATCAAGATGACGAGGCGGTAGAGGAGCCGCAAGAGCCTCAGCCCGAATCCGAAGAAGACGAAGAGGATGAAGACGACCAGCCGTTCCCGGCGCCTTACCTCCATGCTGGTCCTGCTGCTGCTCAACCGCTCTCCGCCGTCGAGCCTCCAGCACCCGAGTCGACCTTTTCCATCTCTCAACCCATGTCAAAAGGCTCTCTCGCTTCGACCTCTTCACGCCGCCGTAAATCGTCTCACCACCACCGTCGCCGGCCTTCCCATCCCACTCTCCCGGTCGTCGAGATCTCTTCAACCGACCCTAAAGCCGCTGCCCGCGCTGCTGCCATTCTTAAATGCTACCACGACTATATCGAACAAGGGGTTGAGGCGGTTGACCCTGTTACTGGTGAGAAGAGCGTTGCGGTGCTGGATGCGGATGAGGAGCAAGAAGGAGAAGAAGAGGAGGAGCTGAGGACGTTGCTGCTTGATGCGGAGGATGAGGTCAGGTCTATGTTGCCTCCCCCTCCCAGACCAGCCACAGCCAGGGGAACGCACCCGAGGAAGAGCAACCCTTCTGAAGCTGAAGTCGAAGATGAAGAAGCCGAACTATCTACCTCTACCGCCCGCACCGCTTCTCCTCCGCCTCTTCCTACTTCAACTCTGCCACCACCTCCGCGTCCAGCACCTCCCGCCTCAGCATCGTCTCGCCGTCAACGCCAGCCCTCGGGCACCCTCTCCTCAGTCGTTAACACCGCAACTTGGACCTCCTCCGAATGGCGACGTCTCGAGCAAACCCTCGTCGAAGTAGGTCGTCGTCAACGTAGAGAGGAGAGTGTCTCTTCCGCCGCCACCGATGGTCAAGGGAAGGATGATGAGAGTATCGCGAGTTTTGCGAGTGTGGTTAGCGCTGTCGGGGAAGAGGTTGAGCCTGAGGTGGTGGTTGAGGCGTTCTTGACGAAGTGGGGAGTGCAGAAAGAAGAATTGGGTGGGCAGTGGGATTGGTGCGCCGTCTTCTCCTTTCCGCCTGTCAACCTGAATGACCCATCTTACATTGTTCTGAACTGCAGGGACACGCTCATCGTCCGTGTCAACGCACTCAAAGCTCGTCGTGCCAAGGATCACCGCTTGAAGCGCGCTTCTTCCCTCGCGTCCGACGTCTCTACCTCGACTTCGATGTACAACAGAGCGCCACTTCCGCCGCGCCAGAATCAGCCACAAAAGCAAGAACGCCGTCTGGAGACACTCGACGAGGAGCTTCGTCGTGCTTCGTCCCCTGCTGCAGAGGAGGAAGAAGAACGCATCGAGGGAGAGGACGATGAGGAAGAACAGGAGGAGCACTCTGCCGCTCCGGCTGCGGATGCGCAAGTGCAGGTCAAAGACGAGCAGTTGAGCGAGCACGGTGGATACGAGCAGGCAGGAGGCGATGTGACCAGCTCAGATGAGGAAGACGAGCCGGCGCGCCGGGCAGCCGACGATACTTTCTTCGCCGTGTCGACCAAGGATCGTCGACGTCGACGGACTTCCGTTCAGCCGGTCTATCTGCCGACTGCCCTGGCCAATCCTCGCCTTCGCCACCTGTATGAGGATGCCCCGGCGCCCGAAAAGCCGAGAGTGCCGGTTCGTGATTACCTGCGGGACGAGTCGCCAGAAGCAGTGGCCCAACAGGAGGAGGAGGAGGAGGAGGTAGAGGAGCGCCCTCGAGATGCCGTTACGCCAGAACAAGAGGACGGACGGGAACCGTCGCAGCCGCCCTCGTCCGCTCAGCGCCTCTTCTCCTACATCGGTTCGTTCGTTCGTCGTTCGCCCGCCCCCGAACCCTCGCCCTCGTCATCTCGCGTCGCCATGCCTGCTTCATTTTCGGTGACACCCGAGCCCGAGCCGTCGCCTGTCCCGGAGATGCAAGAGGCCGGTCTTCGTGGTCCGGTCTTCACGCCTCGAATCGATAAGCCACTTCCTCACCTCGACGACCGCAAGATCCTGCCCCTCCCTCCTTTGCACTTCCCTTCATCACAGTCTACACCCGGTGATGCTACTGCGGTCGCGTCTACCTCTCGCCAAACCCTCGACGACGAGTCCTCCTTCGCTTCAACAAGCTCATCCTCCTCTTCCTTCGGTCCCTTCAGTCGCACTCCCCGCTTAGCCCCTCAGCCCCACCGTCGCATCCGCCGCCGTTCCTCAGAAGGCGAACACTCCCGTGTCTGGGAAGTCGTGAACGCGATCGAAGAAGCCGAATCGTCGAGGGAGGAGGAAGAGGCGAGGATTGTTTCGCTTTTGCAGTCGGGTGGGGCGAAGAGGAGGGCTGTGGGAGGGGATTTGAGAACGAGGGCGGAGGTGGAGACTGGCGGGACAAGGTTGAAGGGGAAGGGGAAGGGACGGGCTGTGGAGCAGGAGGACGAGGACGAGGACGAGGGAACGGCAGGAGTTGGGGGTTGGCGGGGATTCGTGGAAATCGATAGGGATCTAGGACGGGGAATGGTTCCTACGGGCACGAGGGCGTTGGATCGCCGTCCGTCGGGGGAGCTAAGGCGGACTTTGCAGTGAGCGGGACAGGATAGAACGGAGGTATCTTTTCGTATTTCAGCAGATCTTCTTGCTTGAGTCTTCTTTATCTTGAGTACTCTGCAACGCCAGTAGCGTCTCTCCCCCCTACAGTGGTGTGAAGCAGAAGCGCACCTCGAACTTGTGCATGAGGACGGTCCAGCCGAGATGCGCCAATTCAGGTCCCGCTTCAATGGCCGTGTACAGAGCGTGAAAGAGGGAATGGTGTCGATCATGGGCTTCCTCGCTCCGGCTCAGTTCCTCGTGGTCGCGGTAGCAGGCTATACTGGCCGTTGCAGCGGCAGCAGGCCCCATCCTCCTGTACGTGAGCGAGGCTTGTTCAGGCGGGGTGGGGCGGCGAATACTGGAGGAGGACGAAACATACCTGGCGTTGAGTAGGGTGACTACGCCCGAGGCATTCCAGTCACAGAGGGGTGGTACGTGAGCACTCACGGCCTAGCTGCGAGTGAGCGAATGGAAGCAAAGATATCGAGGCAATTCCGAAGGGACAGGGGGTAAGGGTTTGACCGCCTGCCACAACGGGTACAAGAGCTTCTCGCTTCGCCACTCGCTCCCACATGGCAGTTCTAGCTATACTGGGACCTGATGGCGAGAGAGAACTTCTGGACCTTCTCAATTCGCGAGTTGGAGGCACTTACGTCTCTTCCGTCGGTCTGGGCTGCTGAAGGAGACACACCATTGGAGTGAGCTGGATTGCCACAAGCCGCATCCAAGGACGAGAGCGGAGAACGCAGACGAATCTGCGGACGGCGCTGCGATTTCTCCCCAAGGTGTTTTCCTCGCACATTTTGTCGCCTTGGCCAGCTTGCAGATATACCGCCAGGTCAACTTCGAGAACTAGACACTATCCTATAAGGTATGCGCCGGTCTAGCAGGTGTCAGCGAGCATCTCTTGCACGCTATCAGTGAGCGGCTTGTACTACGCGCACCCATATCTACCGTGAAGCGTACAGTGATGGTCAAGCTGCACGTCGCAGTCGAGAACGAGCGGGCCAGGGGACTCTACCGGAAGGCAGGGTTTGTTGAGAAGGCTAGGAAAAGGGGATATTATCGCCAAGGCAGCGGCGAGGCGATCGAGATGGAGGGAAGGCTTACAGTGTGAGGGGTCCGCCAATGGGATGAGCATTTTGCATAGTTTGTCTGTCTTGTTGTTGCCTTTCGTAGCCACGCTTACTTTGCATTAGCATCTTATCGCGTCGGTCTGCCCAGTCTCGTCATGTACAGTGATACAGGAGGCAAGACAGGTCACGATTGGGAGGCAGTCACTAACTACCGCAGGGCATGCGAGTAATATACAACAAGCACTAATAGACACAGTTCGGCTGTCATTCGACCCTCACACATCACCTCTCTTCTTAGTCTCCAGGCGTCGCCCCTCTCGCCCAGGCCTGTCTCCATCGGTCGAATCGCCACGTTCCTTCGCCGCCTCCTCGATCTCGATCACCTCCTCCTGCTCGTCCGGCTCTGAGCCGTGCGAGCTCGTGCTCTCACCTTCCTGGCTGATCCCGAGTGCTTCGTGCGCGAGTCGTTCGAGCTTGGCAAGTTTGGCTTGGAGGGATCGCAGGTCTGGAATGCGTGACAGCAGAAGGTCGTCGGCGCGGGCAGCAGAGCGGGGCAGAAGGATCGCAAAATACGTACAGATGAATTGCTTGAAGTCATCGTCGTTCTCTACCTCTTCTCGATTGTGCACGGAGAAGTTCTCCTCATCTGCATCCGGAGGGGAAGAACGAGGTCAATCAGACTTCAGGAGAAGCGACAAGATTCGGACATACCCATGACCTTCCTCACCACCCTATCAAGCTGCTTACTCTTCGCGTCGCCGTCCGAGATAATCATGTGGTCGAGGTGCTGTTTCGCGTCGGCAAGGAGATCCAGCAGCGCCAGACCTACGTCTTGCTCTTTTTTCAAGGTGGACTTCTCACCTGGACCAGGATGCAGACTGTCTCCAGGTGGGTGAGCTGCGACGGACACATCGGATCCGGAGCACGCAGGCGGGCGAGGAAGAGCTTGCGATTCGGCTCGGTGTAATTCTTTTTCCGTCGAGGGCGAGTTGCGTACGCGGGTTAGCAGGCGGGCGAACACCGAATGCTGGAAGGTTTCCTCTGTAGATACTGTCAGCGACAACGATACGGGGGAAAGAGAAGGCCGACTAGACAGAACGCACTGAACCTCTGCGAGTAAGCGTCTGCCAGAACGGAAAAGAAGACCGTGAGAATGCCCGCGCCGGCCAAGGCCCAGACACTGTACGATGATAAGGTCAGTCTCGAGCGATGGGAAAGGCTACAATGGTATGGTACATACCAGAAGAAGGCCCGTCCGCCTTGCGTCTGCGGGCTGTAGTCTCCATATCCGATGGAGGAGAAGGCGACGAACGAGAACCAGACGCCGATCCAGTAGGTCCTGCGAGGCACGGAAGCTGGTGAGCACGCCACCGGCTCGAAAGGAGTCAGTGCTACACGCACCAGCCTTCAAGGGCAGAAAAGGCGGCAGCCCCGACGAGCCAGAAGACCACGAAGGACGAGAGCGAGATCACAACCTGCCAAAAGCGCTATCTTCAGTTTTGACGTTCCATGACGAGCAGTCCAAGGAGCGACAAGATCACCTCAGACCGAAACTCCTGGCGGCGCTCACGGCGCAGCTCCTCGATAGCCTCCTCATAATGCTGTTCCTCGCCCTTCAGGTCACCGCCTCCGCCGTTCGACCCTTCCTCTTCTCGCTGGACTTCCTCGGCCGCGTCTTCGTCTTCGTCCTGTCGAGCTCTAGAGTGCACCAGTCCGCAGGTCAAAATCGATAGAACACGGGAGCGGACGCCGGGGCGACTCGGGGTAACGTGCTCGCGCAGTCGAGCGAGGACAACCCGTTCGTGTGCTTTATATCTGCGAATAAAGAGGCTCAGCCAGCCTCATGAAGGTAAATTCTGTAGTCAGAAAGGCGTACTCTTCCTGCATAGCTTCGAGGGCAGTAGCGCGCGTAAAGGCGACAACAATGGCGAAGGTGATGATTCCGGCCGTGACGAAGAAGAGTGAAAAGATCTGTGAGCCCGTCGAAGCGGGTGCGAGGTCGCCAAAGCCAGTTGTAATGACGCTCTGAATGACGAAGTACAGGGCGTCAAGGTAGTTGGCGTCGTCTAGAAGGTAGCTGCAGGTACGTCAAGGTCAGTCGCGGGCAGGAGAGTACAGCTTCATCGAGATGAGGCATGGAGGAATAAGCAGATAGGGCGTTGTTGAGAAGGGAAGGTATGACACGCACCGATAGCAGACGGAACCGATGACGAGTAACGCCACAAAGATGTCGAAAGCGATCACGAGCGATCTTTGCTTGCCACTCAGTCCCGTGGATCCTTTGCTCCACCATTTCGTCAACATCCCATCTACCAGCAGCAAAAGAACCACGGCCAGAGCGACGGCAGAGCTGGCCACAGTGAGCCAGAAAGCGGTTGAAAGGGCGAAGCCGTCTGGGTGCGCGTGTCGGACTGCGAAAATCGTCACAGCAACTAAGTTGAGAACGATGTGAACGGAGAGAAACGAAATAGTAAGCAGGGTGAAAAGGCGCTGCGTGCGAGGTCAGGGGTTAGCCACAAGCGAGTAGTGTACAACGCAAGAGACAGCGCTTACGCAATGGGTATCCAGCAAGCGTAGGAGTATAGAACCATTCGAGAAGACTCCCAGAATCAGTGCGATTGCGCCGGCCGCGACGATCAAGGGCGGGTCCTCCTGCGAATGAACGACCTGACCACTCGCATCCTTGTGGACGTACCTACGAGAGACGAAGGGGGTCAGGCCACAGCGCTGCAGGATCAGGAGGGAGAAAAGCAAAGTCGAGGAGAAAACCTTAAGGGGATGAAGACAGCTAATAAGGGGCAGTCCACGTACCAGTGCTCCGTCAACGCTGGCAGACTGAACAGCGGGATCAACGGCGCCAGCAACTGCGCTAGCAGACTGGCGAACCTCCTCAGCGCCTTCTCCCGCCGTTCCAGCTCTGCACGCTTCCTTTCCTCCTTGGTGCGATAATGGCGCTTGCGCGGGTGCCGCGAGTGGTGTACGATATCAAGTGCGGCGTGCATAGACATCCAGGCGAACGAGGGAGCGGTACCAGGAGTCTTTACCAGGGATATTCGGGTGACGGCGTCGACTGCGCAAAGCCGGGCGAGGCCTGTGGGAGGAGCGTAACTCGACGGCAGCCAAGTGTAGGAATTCCTCCAAGACGTATCAGCACAGCGAGCTAGCAGAAGACGGCGAGCGACCAAGGCGGAGGGGAAAAGCCAAAGGCAGATTTTCATCGCAAGGTAACTATTTCGTGGACTGCCTCTCATGCGATGGTACGGAGTCTCCCAATCGTTCGCCAGCAGCCGGAAGAGAATCGGCTCGCAACCTAGTAGGCAAGTCCTTCGCTCCAAGCCTCTTCACGCGACAATCCTCTCCTCCTTTTTCGCCTTGCCAACCCAGTCTTTGTAGTCCGCATGGTAGTATCCTTCTCCGTAGTTGAAAAAGACTTCGCCACCAGGAGCGATGCGCTGAGTGGCGTCTGCAGAAGGCAAACGGTCGTACATGAGCGTCAGAAAAGGGGAAAAGACGAAATGAAGAACGGACACATGGCAATTTGATGCGTGCCGGCGACATAAGTGACTGCAGCAGAGTAGTAAGCACGAGCAGCAGAGGTACAAGTACGAGCATCAGGGAAGCTCTTCGGACTCGGAAGAAGCAGAAGTATGGACACACCTCGCGGCTCGCAATTGATCTTTTTCGGAGTCTTTGAAGCATTGATGTACCGCATCGTGCTCCCGAACTTTTCCGAGTCGATCGCAAAGGTAGTCGCCTCATCCCGTCTCTCCTCGACGTTGAAGAAGTACGACGCTTCGGTACCCTTGAGAATGCTGCGGCGTAAAGGAGGAAGTGAGCGCTGAATAGCAAGGTAAGAAGACGAGATTGGGACGCACTCTTTCCAGGCCCCGCCAGCCTGAGATGCGTCGGCGCCTATGTTGGTCATGAAGTACTCGCCGCCGTACAAGCCGAGCAGGTCATCGGCCTCGACGGGTTCGAGGACAATGATGCTGCCGAGAAGTATCAGCTTTCAGATCACTGCAGGCGCAGCAAGATCTGCGCTGCTGGTGAAGCAGGAAGAAAGGTGCAGGGGGAAGGGCGAGGCAGGAGGAGCGGCAGCACGCGTACCCAAAGCCACCTCCTTCCAGCCCCGACTTGACGAGCTGAGTCTGCTTTTGCTGCTGCAGTCGGATCTGGCTATTATGGCAGTACGCTGCGAAGGCAAAGACAGCTGTCATCAGTGTCGCATACGACATGCGGGCGCTGAGGCCGTACCTGGGTTGCAACCGCACAGCTGCGGGTCACACTCTCGGAAGAACTGCGAGCAGACGCAGCTTCTCCTCTGACATGCTGTGTCATCGCAGCCTGGAAAGCGGCGAGAGCCTGTAGGAGGAGAACAAGACTATATCAGGACAGGCCCAGAAAGAGGCGGCACAGACGACGAACGGAAAAGACCACGCACAAGTAGGAGGACACCCACAGAACCGATCGCAGAACGTGTCATGCCCGACGCAGAAGCAATCATCCCCACAGGACCCTTCGCAGTCGCAAGGTTCGTACCCCAGGGAATCGAGCGGGACATAGTCCCCCTTGATCTGTGGCCTCGTCAGCGAGTTGCGCTCGCGGTAGTTCGGTTCAGCGTGTTGCGCGGGGAAGCAGACGTTGTCGAACTCGCCCTATGACATAGATGAGGAATATCAGCTGTGCTTGTGAGGAACCGAGATGCTGTACTTACCTCCCAGACTGGTCGCTCGAATATCACGGACGCGAGGCAGGGCGTCATGTCGGGCATGCCGTCTGCTGTCAACTGGGCTTCCAAGCTCTGGTTGCGTCTTGACAAAGGGTACTCGTCGGGCTAGAAGGGTAAGGACTGTTCAGCTTTGAACACTGGTGCCGAGGGAGAGCTAGCGAGCTCACATTGCCGATGAAGGTCAAGCAGTTTGACTCTTGACATTGCGGACACACAGCTCCAGTACGTAAGCGCTGCGGCCGTTCAGGTCGGTAAATCGGCACATTGTGAGCGGCATGAGCGTGTGCTGGGTCTGCAGGTACAAGAATGCCTTTAGTGCCGCAAGGGGGTTAAGAAGCGGGAAAAAGACGTACCGCCATGTACGGTACAGAGATAGACTCCACAGAAGTGACAAGGCCCGAGTTGGGAGGACCTGGGAAAGTCAAGGTCAACGACAGAAAGATGGGGCAATATGTAATGAGCTGCGAACTTGTTGATGAGCAGCTCAACGTCGTGGTCCTGTAAGTACCTAGGTGGCGTGAAACGGTACATGTCAGTATCTTGTGGTAAGCCCCGGAAGAAAACGGGAACAGCGGCCAGGCGCACCTCTTCTGTACAAATCGCGCTGACACCCCCGTCCTTACCTCAAACGCTTTCAGGGCCATGACTGCCGTACTACTCAGGTCACCGTGAGTCTGTACCGTGAACACGCTGGGGTCGTCATCGTGCTCATTCGCCTCTTTGGCCTTGGTCACGGCGTCGTCCTCGAGCTTCTGTAGGTCGGCAGATGATAATTTTAGGTGTTTGAAGAGGGCGGTGAGGGCGTGGTAGTCCCGCCATACCCCTACGGATCGCCACAGAGTCAGATAGATATCGCCTGCCACCGAAGACGAGAAGCGAGACGCTTACGGCCCGGATCTGGGGCATTGAATGCCTCGTGATCCACCAACTTCGACTGCCTCCATTCTCCCTCGTCCTCCCGCCACTCCTTCAGATCCACCCCTGACATCCTATCCTCCAGCGGTACTCCCTCATTAGCGACCTTCCACGGCTCCAACACCCTCGTCACTTCATGCTCAACCGCCGCATTGGCGGCCTTCGCATCTTCCCATGTCTCCGGAAAGAAGGGGAAGGTGTTGAGCGGTCCCTCGTCGTCGGGTTTGCCTACTAGGACGAACTCGACGTGCGTGTAGCGGGGGACTGGCGCGAAGCGGTATTTTGAGACGGTATCCTCGGGATCCACGTCGGGTTCCGAGTCGGAGAGGCCGGGTATCAACGAGGACGGACGTGGCGCGTTGCCGTCCACGTGGACGACGGGCGGTGGAGGGACATAAGTGGCTATTCGACGGTTCCTGGCCTGCCAAAAACAGCAAAGCAGGATTGAGAAGGTCAAGGAAATGGTGCCAGCGACGCGGGCGCAAGTACCGAGAAGACTCACCTCTTCTCGTTCTGCCACGTCTATCCTCCACTCCATCTCCAACTTCCTCAGTTCTTCCTCCAATATCGCCCTGATCTCCTCGTCCGCCGGCTCCTTCGACTCCTCCATTTCGATCTTTTCCTTCTCTTTCTCCTGCGGAAGAACTGCCTCCCAGCTGATCGCCACACTCACCGGCTCGTGCTCATCGTCCGACGTCGATACTGCGTCGGGCGGCGGCTTGAGCTCGACGACCTTTTCGCCTGATCTGATGAGCTTGGGGCCATGCGAAGTGAGCGAAGCATGGCCCACGCAGAGAGTGGAGGCGTCATCGACGACAGAGACTGAGAGGAGGATCCCGGCAATTCCACTCCGGTGTGGTGGTTTGAGGACGCTGAAGCTGTGAGGGCGAGGAAGGCTGGAAAAGGGAATCGTGACGATGCGGTTATCGGGAGAGGCGGAGGCAGGAACGACGATTTGCCATGTGCGAGTACCAAATACTGTCGCGTTCAGCGCAGCCTGTTCGGGTAAGCGATATGCGAGGCTGTATCTGAGCGAAGCGTTGGGAGGAAGGCGAGAGCGGTCGACGACAAGTTCTTCCAGCGAGACCTTGATCGACCTTGGGTACTGGCTGCGAATTGGACGAATCAACGACATGCTGATGGGTCTTCAGAGGCAATACGCACAGGTCGTCCAAGGGCACGTCCGTTTTCTTCCTTTTCCTCTTCTCGTTGACAGCTGCCGCAACCGCCTCGACTTCCTTATCAGGTCTCGCCACTCCTTGCCTCTCCGCCCTTCTCGCCTGTACCTGCTTCTGCCTCTGCTGTGCTTGAGCCTGCGACGTGGTGGCCTTGCCCGCTTTCGCTAACCTCGAGGGCTTATTGCTTGGTGCCGAGGTGCCTGCCGCGCTCTTACGTGACCCCGGGACATTAAGGGAAAGTCGAGCTCGGGTTGTCACCGTAGGCTTGACATCAGGTTCGATAGGTTCGGCAGCTGAAGTCGAGGGGCAAGGTTCATTAGGGGGAATTGGCGGCGTATCGTAAATTTGCGCTTCGTCCTCTTCCTCATCAGAGTCCAGGATGAGCGGTTCGGGTTTGCCGTAGTCTGCATAGACTGGAGGAGTTCGCCGGTGCCGCAGAGACGGGCGAGAGGGTGCCCGGTGGATAGGGTTTTCTTCGTCTGTGTCGGAAGAGAGGACGATGCTGGACGGCATGACGGTCGCTCCCGAGCTGTGAGCCGTCCTAGCATCAGTATTCAGAGGACTGGGTGGCGCGGAAAACAAGCTCCGCACCTTCTGTCCGTCTCCAAGCTTTACTCGATCCCGCTGAGCGAGAAAAGCGCAAACCTCGTCGCCAGAGCCACACTTGGGGTGCTCGGGAGAAAGACTTCTTCTGAGTGTACAACTTTTGCCCGCGTAGCGTATCAAGCGTTTCGACGTCAGTCCGACGAGGTGGATGAGGCAGAGGAGCAGCGTTCGCTTTTGGCCGCTTTCATACTTCTCATGCTCCCTATAACGGCTGCTGGAGACCGCTCGGAGCTTACCGAGTACTATCAGCACCGATCCGCCCACCTCTCCTCGCCGTACGGCCGTATCGACTGGAGCTGTCTCTTTGTTGAGCGAACCATCGACAAGCGAGGGGGGAACGATAGGCCGGGCTTGTGGGACACCCACGACACTATAGACACTCACACAGTCGTCGCAGCAACTTAGGAATATGGGTGCGAAGCTTTTACTGGATTACATGGCGGTCTTACTCGCCCTTTCTCCCTCGCTACCCCCTTCTCCCCTTGAGACCAACAAAGCCTGCTTTCCCACCGCTTCGCTCGTCCCTGTACACGGACAGCTTACGATATCCCTTAGAGGCCGCCTTACGCAGCATCAGAAGTAAGCCGGATAGGCGGAATGCCCGCTTTCGGCGAGGTCGGAGTATCTTTGCCAGGTTGACACGACGGTGGTAGGGGGATGGGGTTGGTGGGAATAGGCGGACGAAGGAGCCGAGCCTGTGCAGCACAAGCAGGTCGTCATTCAGGCGAGGAGCCGACGAAGGCAGCAAGGGAAGAGGACGCACCCTGCGGATCCGCCTTGAACGCCTTCGCAATCTTTCTCCACATTCCCCTCGCCCTGGCCTGCGATTCCAAGCCTTCCGCCGTCGTACTGCCGCCGTGAGTCCCATCGCACGAGGCTTCGCTCGACCTATCGCGACTGAGCAGCGAGGCGTACCCCGAGTCCTGCGAGAAGCGAGACGAGGTCGAGGCTCTGCGATCGGGGGGTTGGGTCGAAGTCGAGTTACTGGCAGGGAAAGAGACGGGGGAGGAAGGGCCGAGTTGGCTTTGGCGGCGGGAGTGAGGAGGAATGGTCTCGCCAAAAACGGTGGACAGGGAAATCGGCGGTGAAGAATTGGGGAAAAGGGTGTCGTAGCGGGGCGGGAGCACCTCCTCCCCAGCCTCGTACTGCAATTCCATCTCACTGGCCATGCTACCTTCCCTTTCTCCGTCAATCCCGCCATTCGCAAACGCTACCGCCCTCTCCCTGTCCTCCCTGATTTCCTGCTCCCTCCGCTCCTTCTTCTTCATCTTGTTCTTCTTCTGCGGCTCTTGACCTTGCGGCCAGTAGTCGAGATGAGGGAGCATGTGGCGAGCTATGGAAGTGTCGCGCTGACGAGCGAGGCGACCGTCGGCTGGGTCTATGGCGGGGAGGCTGAAAGGGGACCAGAAAGCGTTTGACATTGCTGAATCAGGTGCTAGGGTGAAGCGAAGCCTTCTAGGGATGCCAGATGGGGTCGATTGCGCAAAAGCTTTCCTTCGGGTATGCGAGGTGGGTGCTACGCGGGTCCGAGGTGGGGAGTCAGCAACTGCGCCCGTCGTTTGGCTGGGATCCGCGAGCGGAAGGAGCCTGCACGAAAGGTGTGAAGGAACGTACAGACGTCGAGATCAGCAGGCTGGCGGAAAGTGGAGACAGCCTGAAAGGAAAGGAATGAAGCTGAGCTGCGGCTGTCAAGATCTCTTGTCGCCTTTACGCGAGGCTTTGTAATGCACGCGCGACTCCAAGTGTGGAGTCAACTCTTTTGCAAGGGACCAGCGAAACAAAACGCCTACAGTTCAGCCGTGATGCATTGATGACGAAAAAAGCGGAGCCGAAGCGAGAGAAGAACAGCTAGCAGCTGGCCCTGACATCTTGATCTCGGTGCTGACTGCCGTAGTTAGCAAGTCACGTAACACGCAGAACCAGTACAGTGAGCTTCAAGCAACCACTTCCCTGCCAAGGCGAGCCTCCGATCTTTTTTCAACCTTCTCAGCTGTTTCTCCCATTCCTCTTCCACCTCATCTGCCCTGCTTTAGGTCGTCGCATGCGCTGGCCTTGACTTGAAAGGCCAGTGAAGGGCACGAACGACTGCACGTGAGTGACAAACGAACTTGTCAGAGCGGCAAGTCGATAGGCAGGCAGGAGGACGCACCCTTCGACTTCGATACAGCGCGGTTGAGGCGAGTTAGGGGTTTGGGGTGATGATGCGCAGTCTTTGTAGGCAAGGTACGTGTTGAGGCAAGAAAAGATAGGGCAAGGTCAGCAAGTCCCCCTTCCGAGCCTCAAGACAGTCAAGGTAAGGAACGAGGCTCACCATGTGCCTCTCCAACGCAGTCGGGTCCGCCATGACCGCACTACAAGCCGGACACACACTCCTTGGCTGACGGGTCTCGGGGTCTGTGGGTGCGGGAAGCTCGACGGTGTGGGCCTCGTGGTGGTGAGTCGCTTGCTCGGCGGAAGTCACGGGAGGGACTGAGGTAGGGTTCTCAGCAGAGGGAGCCATCTCTGCCAAGGTCGGAGGTCAGGGTTGCTGCTAGGTTGCAAAGAAGGGCTCACTAGGTCAAACGAGGCGTTACTGATGAAAAAGAGAGAGAAGGCAGGCGAGGAAGAAGAAGAAAGACCCGAGGTGCGCGGATCTCGCTCAGCAGAGGGGCAATCGCACCGCAGGAGCTTTTGAGCCACCGTTAAGGGTAATGAGCCCGCTTGCGTGCATTCCAAGGCTTGGTATGCTCGACTGGGCAGAGCGGCGCGAGCGACTCGAGGAGAAGAGAGTATGAGTCTGAATGGCGCGAGGGCAGATCAGCGGAAAGCATCAAGCACGTCGACATCTGCACTGCAGTCTAAGCGGCACTATAGCCCGAGGATGGACCGCAGTCGGTACCAATCCAAGTCGCCGGCCAACTTGAGTTGTGTCCGCTTCTCACGGCACTCGACTCGCTTTTGAACCCTTAGGATGGTGCGCACGCAGCCGAGAGAGGCTTCGTGCGTATCTTCGAGCTGACCGTTTGCTCCCCCTCAGTCGACCTCCGCTCAACCCGCTGTCGCTCCTCCCGAGGTCGAAGCCACTCTTTCTCGCTTGTCCTCCCACAAGCGTACGCCTTTACTCCGTCCGGTTCAGCTAATGGACACGACTGACCGGTCATCTTCCCGCAGACGTCCAAGGCGTCCTGATTCTCTCCCGCCCAGCCGGTCTCATCCTCCGATCCGCCGGTACCCTCTTCGCTCTCCCTCCTTCAGCAGCAGTGACCCGAGACAACGACGACGTACGCGAAGAAGGGAAGTCAGAGGACGAAGGTAAGGTAGATGGAGAGAAGGAAGTGGTCAGGAATAGCGAGATGGCGAGGAGGTATGCAAAGGCGGCCGTGAGGATCGTAGAGAGCGTTGGTGGCGAGATTGATGGCTTGGAAGGGAAGGAGACGGTACGTGTGCCACTTTGTTCGCAGGATGACGGGGAGAGAACAGGGTTTCAGTTTGACGTTGCCATGACGCGCAGGATGGCTTGCGATTCTTGCGGATCCGGACAAAGAAGCACGAACTCATGATTACACCAGGTGAGCCCGTCTCATCTCCGATTGTTGGCGGCGCTGACCTCCTGAACCACTTGCAGACGAACAGTACATTCTTGTGAGCCTTTCTCCCCGGTCGTTTCCCCCAGTTTCTGCTGACTGTCCTGTTCTCCGGCTCCCAGATTGTCGTGCAAGATCCGAATCACTAGTGCCGTTTGTAGCCTGATCTATATACCTCTTGCTGTCTATACCCACTTTCCCTTTGCATCTGGAATTGTACCTTCCTCCGCATCGCGGATGTCCTGATTTTTCTCTCCTCAAGAGATGCAAGAGCGGCAAGAAGAGAAGAACGAGGCCAAAAGCTAGATCTACGTGCGTCAAGTCGGGATAAGTAACCTAAGCTACAAGTTCCCCCTCCTCTGCCGCTCCGCCCCTTTTCCACTCCTGCCACCGCTCCCACCTCTCAAGATATTGCGGCCACTCTCCCATCTCTCTGCGTCTCTTCGTCCCTCGCGCTCCCCCTTCCTCCTCCCCCGTAATCGCTCGTCTCCGGTCCAGTCGAGCCGCAGTGAAGAGCGCGAGAATGGTAGGAAGGGCATAAGGATCGTTTGCTGTTGTTCCTTGAGGATTTGCTGATAGCTGGGTCGGCGCCTCGTCCACTATAACCGCGACAGGATGAGGCGCAGGAGGAAGGGGAGTGTTCGACTCATCTTCGATTCCGTCTCGTGGTCGTCTCTCCCCCCTCTTCTCCTTCTTCTCCTCACCTTCCTCACCAGCTTCCTGAAACCTTTGCTCCGCCTCTCCACCCCAGACTGCTGGAGAAACCCGCCCTTCCGCCTCGCGACCCACCGCTCGCGAGCTTTCTTCCTCATTATCGTGCACAGCTTCTTCTCCAGGCTGCCGTCGTATTACCGGCGAGGCAGCGATACTCGCGCTCCTCGTCCTCTCCCTCTCGACCTCGACGCCCCTCCGAACCGCCTCGAGCGAAGCCCTCGGTCGCCGTCGATCTCGGAGGGCATTACCCGTCCTCGGTTGCGTTTCTTCTCCTTCTTCTTCAATTCTCCGCAATGAAGCTGAAGGGGTTACTAGCGGTCGTTGCGACTCGGAGGCGGGAAAAGTGGGGAAGGGTTGAGGGTGAGTTATAGTAGATACCGAGGTTAGGGAGGATTGCCCTGTTGGGTGGATAACGGGTGCGGTGGTGGTGGTGGTAAGGGCAGAAGGATTGGTTACGGACGGTTTAGGTGTATCTTCTTCTTCGCCACCTGAGCCTGATGCAGCTTGGGAAGGCTGAGAAGCGGATGGTAGGGTGAGTGCGTTCGAGATGTTGACGATAGATATAGAGTTGGAGAAAGAGGCGGTCGAGGTCTGGGAGAAGAGGTCGTCTTTTTCTTGAGGTTGAGCTGGGTGTCGAGCTGCAGTCCGAAGATGAGGTTGAGAACGGCTCTTTCGCCCCTGTCCCTGCTCTTGCTCTTGCGACTGACTGCCAGAGATACTCGACGTCTGCCGAGGAGCGCTGACATGCGAAACAGAAGACGGTAGCCGTCGAAACGAGGATGTCAAATCCACCTGAGGTAGACTCGCAGGACGCAAAAGGAGTGCAGCCGCAACGGTCGAACCGGCCGACGAAGCAGTCGAGGATGAGGCGTAGGAAGAGGAAGGAGGAAGGGTTGAGGGGGTTGGATGAGGTTGCCTTTGCGGTCGAGATTGGGAAGGTTGGGTTTGAGTACCGAGGAGGGCGGCGACGGCGGCGTCTTCTTCGAGTGAGGTATCGTAGTCGCCTTCGCCTTCCCCATCTTCATCAACCAAGTCTTCGTCGAGCTGGTCCACCTCCCCTCCCTTCTCCACCTCCGCCATGGTCACATCCCTGTCTTCCCCCTCCTCTTCTCCATCCTCATCCCCATTCTCCGCCTCACTCGTATGTGGCACCTCCGGACCTTGACTCATCGACTCGTCCTCTTCCTGTGCCTCCTCTTCCTCCTCATCGGCATAGCGAAGGGGCTGACGAGGAGGCGGGGCAGGAAGTGCATCGCGAAGGGGAGGCGCAGCGGACGAAGGAGGTGGAGAGGACGGGACCGCTGGTGCGGGTGCGGCAGGACCAGCCGAGGGTTGACGAGACCGAGAGCGGAGGGTACGGTGATGCGTGGTCGAGGGCTGTACGGTAGGCACAGGTAAAGCTGGTCGAGCTGTGGGCGCTGCACGGGTCTGCCTTCGATCGGAAGTGGACTGTGCCGGCGGTGCTTCGTTCCAATCCGTCTCTCGCCGCTTCCGTGGCGGTACGGCCTTGAGCGCAGCAGATCCAGCTGGTTGCCCTTGCACTTGTAGTTTTTGTCCCTTCCGCTTCTCCTTCACTCCGCTTGTGTTGGCAACGACCGCCTTCCCCTTCTCCTGCGCTATCCGCTTCTTCACCTTCTCTCGCTCTGCGCTGGGTGCGTAAGGCGGGGCGAGGGACCAATCGATCGTTGCTCGAACCCGAGGTTGAGGGGGTACCGTTCCGCTGGTGGAAGATGTAGCCGCGGTGTAGGGATTCGCGGCTAAGAAGCCATTCAGGGTGGTGGAGGTGGCATTTCCCGAGTCGCGAGTGCGAGCAGCCGTGTTTGGGGGTTTGGCGTCGGAAGAGGCGAAAGGCGGCAAAGGAAGGTTGTTGGTACGGGCAGCGAGGACAGTCGTACGTGGTAAGGGTGGCATAGACGGCAGCTGCGCTGTCTCGAGATGAGCGTGACGATGAGGAGCGATATACGAAAAGACGCACCTCGTCAGCATACATGACCTTTTCCTGTACCCCTGCCTGTCCGTCACCCTCCACCTTGCCTTCGACGATCCCAATCCACCTCATAACCTCCACCCCACTCTCCTTCCTAAACTTTCCCACTCGTCCACTCCCATCCATGGCCCAAACCCTCCCATCGCCTTTGCCGAAATAGCTCATCTCGCCCACCTTGAGGCACAAGCCTCTCTCCTTCAAGGTACGACGAGAAGCGCGTTTTGAAGGGGAGCGGTGGTCTGGAAGAAGAGGGCGGGCGAGGATGAAGGAGAGGTTGGAGAGGCGGAGGATGGCTTTGTCGAGTGAGAGGGCGCCGAGGGGTAAAGCTTTCTTCCTGCTCAAGGCCCAGGTATCAGCCTTTCTGGACATAGGATGCACGAAGCTGAACTCGGCGAAATGGAGAGGGACGACTCAAGCATCGATGAACTGGAAAAAGAGAACAGTGGACGAACGCTTCGAACGCGTCGACGACCTTTTTTGGGATGCAGCAGTCGATCCAGTACTCGCCGTCGCTCATCTCTGTCCAGACGAGCTCTTGCCCATCGTCGTGGGTGATACCGGTTGCCTGGGTGTGCCAAGGTCAACTTGAGGTGGGGGAGTACGGGTTGTGAGAAAGACAGCTTACTCGAATCAGTTGTGCGCGCTTGGTCTCGTTGATGACGTTCGAACGCAGAGTGGGTCCGTCGGTTGTGCGTTCGGTGAGGAACAGGCGAGTGAGCCAAGGCGAGAGTGCTCCTCCGGCGTTGTATGCCATCAGGGGCAACGGGGGCAATTGCGATTCGAGGTGGAAGTCAAGCTCGTGTATACGGCGTCTAGTGTGGTCTCGAAGTAGCGTACGATCAACCTGAACAGCGGTGTGACAAGTCCAAGATGGTTCCAACGTCGCGTTCAAAGTCGCGCTTCTGTTTCCCCTCAGGATCCACTACGAATCGCTGACCAGATCCCGTGTACCATGTTTGCCAAGGGCAAACGATTCAATGAGCCACGTACGCTCATCTCGCAACCCCTCCGCTTTGCTCTGCAAGCTTACCCTCCCTTCCCGCCGATCAATCAACAACCCTTCCTGAACAGCGCCCTCTACCGTACCTCCACCTGGCGCATACGACGTACCCACCCATTCACCAGAAGCTGCTTACAAGAAAGGCGCCCTCGGCGTAGTCAAAGATGAGAGGTTCAAGCAGCGAGTCGAGGCAAACAAACCCGGTACGCTCCTTCCCTTCCACACACTTTCGTTCTGAGCTAGCTCACGGACGCGTTCACTTGTACCGAAAGATACCTTCGGACTGTACGGCGTCACCGAGGATAAGGAGAATGCTGGAGGACCGAGAAAGAGGGCCGTTTCTGCCATGGCATCGGGAGGGAGCTCGCAAGCAGAGAGGGAACGGCACAGGCAGCAGGTGCGTCATCCTCGTTTCCTATCGAGTGCTTGAGACTAACGCGACGCCATACCACTGGCTCTTATCTCGCCTTGATCGCCCTTTCCTTGCTCATTTCCCCTCGCCCTCGCACAGCTGGAAGACCTTCGCCACCGCCTCACTGCATCCCACGAGAAGGAAGTCACCAAGCTCAAGGCAAAGCTGGAGAGGGCGGACAAAGCCCGAGAAGAAGCAGCAAAGGACAAAGTCGAGAGCACGAAAGAAGTCTCTGGATTGAAGAGCGAAATCCGTGCGTCGACCCTTTTCTTCTGAATCCCCTCTCCAAGCTCTATGAAGCTGAAACGGTGTCGAATAGGTCACCTCACCTCCCGCCTCACCAAGACCGAAACCCTCTTGACCAAACACCAAGCCACCCTCCCCCTCTTACAAACCAAACTCACCGACCTCCAATCCTCAAACGATGCCTCTCGAGCCCGTAAAGACGCCGAAATCTCGACTCTCACCACCCAGATATGCGACACCGAGACCCGACTAAGCAAACGCGAAGCAGAGCTCTGCAATGTTCACGCTGCGCTAGAGAGGGAACAGACAGCCCGGATCGAACAAGCTCAAATAGCCAGCGCAATCATCGCCTCGACGCGAGAGGAAGCTCGTCTAGCTCGTCTCGCCGAGCTCAGGTTGTCCGAGTTTGCGAATGCCAAACTGGAACGTCAACTGGCGGATCGATTGGCGCAGGTTGAGTCCCTTGTTTCATATGCTCAGGGGCTCGAAGCACAACTCGAATTCGCTGAAGTGCAGAGGAAGGAGCAAGAAGTGGATATACAGAGATTGAGGAGTATGTGGGCGTGGGACCGAGAGCTGATTGTTGGAGAGAGGGGGGAGAAGGAGTGGAGGCAGCGGGCCAGGGCGGATTGGAGGGAGGTTGAGGGGTTGGTGGATCGATTGCATGAGGTGGAGGGTGAGGCGGAATTGGTGGGAGAAGGGTGGGAGATGGGGGAGAAGGTCTGGGAGAGGAGGAGGAAGAGCTGGGAGAAGCAGAGGAAGGACTTGAAGGTCGAGTTGGAGGTTGCCGAGGGAGAGTACGTACTGTCTCGTTGGACCTCGCCATTTCTTCAGGTAGAACTAACGGCTTCTTCCCCGCCTCTCTCAGGCTCGACGAAGCCATCAACGTCGAAATCCCTCGACTCGAATCCGCCCTCGCTGCTTCTGAGACCGCTTTCACCTCCGCGACCGAAGACATCGCCGGCTTCGAGCACGATATCGCCGACCTGCAACAACGCTTGATGGACGAAACGGGAAGGCTGGAGGGTGAGTTGGAGGAACAGCAACGGATTTCTCAACAGAAAGTCGCCGAGGCAGAGAAGGAACGGGTGGAAAAGCGGAGGGTCGTGGGCTTGCTAGCGCAGACTCGGGCAAGTGAGAGTGCGCTTCAGAGCGAGAATGCCGCGTACGTCCTCAGACCCTTTTTCCGGTCCGCGCACCACTCGTGATCCCGAGGAGCTTGTATTGACTGATGAATGTACGCGTTGCAGCCTGACCACCGAGCTCGACCGCCTCAGCCCTCTCCTTTCCCAAACCTCTCTCCAAGCCCGCGAAATCGACCACCTCGCCCGACTCTCCTCCGCCGCCGAAGCCGAGTCGAGACAACTGATGGCCGAGAATGCAGAGCTCGTCGGACACAAGAATGACCAGCAGAGGATCAGGCATGTTGCCGTGCTGAGAGGGGAACTGGCGGAAAGTCGAAGAGTACGTTGCCGTTTCCCTGTTCTCCCTTGCCCTGCCTGTCTCGATACGAGATTCGGTACTCATACCTATGGCTGTCTTTGTGTCGCGCAGAAACACTTGGCAACGACGTCTAGCCTTTCCTTCGCCGAACAACGCATTGCGGCCCTCGAATCCGAACTATCCTCGTACCGCGCCGTCCCCTCATCTTCCTCCCACCTACCCTCTTCTCATACCTCCTCAGCCATGCTCCCTCCTCCCGTCCCACCTTCTCGATCTCGCGTTTCTCGGCCAGCAATGCACGACGCCCTCTCCGCCTCAACACCCGTCCCCGCCGCTAGATCAAATACCGCAGCATCACTCCCTTCCGTCTTGGTTCACGAACCTTCCCCTTCCCCTTCCCTACTTTCGGTATCCGCATTCCCTCCAAGCCGCACCGTAAACTTCCCCGACGACCCTCCTCTCCTACCCCCAATTCTCGCCAAATCACAGCCTGCTCTGCCTTCAGCCGCTGCAGCAGCCGGAGCAAGAATGCAGAAACGCACAGCGCTACCGACGGGGCGGGTGATCAAGAAGAAGGCGTCGTCTTCCCGCTTACTCGGGGAGGAGGACGCGGGGAGTACTAGTGTGAGGATGGAGGGGAGGATGAGCGTTAGTGAGTTGTTTTCTTGATCTTTCCTGATCCTTCTGCGGTTTGATGAAGTGAAGAGAGGTCTGTACATAGTGGAAGTTTCCGGGGGCTTGCCGTGCTTGTAATGATGTTGGAAACCGTCAGCAGTCGAAGGCGAAGCTGAGAAGGTCGAAGTTGGTCGACGCGACGCCGGCGCGAGCCAGCAAGTCAAGAGGTCGTCTTCCCGGCTTATCTCGCACCGCACCCCCTCGAGCCGTCCCGTTTGGCAGCAGACCGCCTGCCCGGGTAGCCGCTACTTGACTACGGCTGCTGGGTTGGCCTAGCGAAACAAGGAGACCGCCAGTCTCGCGAGAAAGAAGAAACGCAGAAGGTCACATACTACAGATCCGCCAGTCGACCAGGACCGCTTCGGTCGTTTCCACTTTGGCACGTCAGATCGCCTGCAGGCTAGGCCGATGGGCGAAAACGATGGCGTTTGCGATTGACAGCGGGGCGTGAGGGAAATGGAGAAGACGGGCCAGATGGTGCAGACGGGAACATCGTCAGCGCCCTTCCCGTCGCCTATACGTACTGAATCGTTCTTAGAGATCAGAGACATACCTTGAGTGACATTGACTCTCCCCCGTACCACACCCTCTCCCGCCTGGCTGAGCGGACTAGCAAAGTCATTTTCACCGTAAGACCTCCTGTATGTTGATCACAGGCATCGAAGCCACAGCTCACCTTTTTCGCTGCGCTCACTACGCTGTTCATCGCTTTTCTGCCCGCTGCCAAAACCTCGCCGAACACGCACGACTCGTCGGTCTCGACCACGTTCGCTTCTCCCGCCCTCCTGGCTGCTCCATAGCGCGTCTACGTGGGCCTCGATTATTCCCTTTCGGCCTGTCCACGCCTCATGCGCCTGTTGCCGCGACTTGAGGAATCGAGAGCTGGCGAGGGAAAGTTGTCGAGGCGGCATGGGGAGAACGTGCGAGAGGGCGGGATTCTGAAAGAGTTGCACTGAGGCGCTCCGCATGGCGCGACGGCCCAGCAAGCGTCTTCAGCGAGCGATCGACGTGAGATAGGTCAAGCAGTAGGAAGATGCAGGAATTCATGGGTTCGACTTCTCCTGCCTCGCCGTCGACCTCTGCGAGTCTGTAGCCCGGTCTTTATGTGTCCTGCAGAGTCTATAAGTCGCGGGTATGCGAGGCGGGTGCGATGCGGGTCCGAGGTGGGGAGTCAGCAGGTGCGCCCGTCGTTTGGCTGGGATCCGCGAGTGGCGGGAGCATGCACGAAAGCTGTGAAGGAACGTACAGACCGGTGGATAAACAGGTACCTGCTGCGCCAAGCTGCGCGACGTCTGGCACGCGTCTTCGCCTCTCTCTACACCGACCGGCTTGTCCGAGGATGCAACTCTTGTCACCTCCACCTCGATCATCCCGTCTTGCTCCGTTCAAGCTACTTCACCTACACACGAAGACATGGACGACGACGAGGCGGAGTATCATCGAAGGATGAGGAGGGGGAGAAAAAGAAGGCGAAGAGAAGTGGTTATGCGGTCGATGGGGAAACGGGATGAGCAGGACGAGGACGATGGGGATTCTTCGGTGCGTTTGCTGCTCAGCTTCCGGATGCTGATGCGCGAGAAAGATTTACTTACCAACAGTCACGCAGAGCGACTCGTCGTCCTCCTCCTCTTCTTCTTCTTCGGGGTCAGATCGAGGCGACAGCAGACGAAGAGAGGGAGTCGGGGACGACGACAGCGGCTACCAGACAAGAAGCTGTCTGTTCGGATGTCCGGTCACAGTTGCAATACGTGCGTTATCGAGTTGCACCAAGCGAATGACCCAGGTAAAGCTAACTTTTCTCTTTGTCTGTCCTCCTTCCCTGCAACCATACTCTTCCCCTCTCTCTCTCGGGTCTCACTCTTACTCGACAGCTCTCGCCTTCATCTTCGTCGCGGCCATATTGGGTGCAATATGGTTCTTCAAGCGAGACAGCCTCGACTCCTCGACCTCTTCCTCTTCTGGATCAGGCATCGAGGTCAGTTCGAGCGTCGGGATGACAGCAAGCGCGAGTGCCTCGACTAGTAAGACGAGCTCTGAAGATGCAGGGAGCAGCGGAGGAGGGTCAGACAAAGGGGAAGGCGGAGGGGGCTCGTCGGGTAGTGCATCTCACGCTTCATCAGGCGGTGGTGGCGCTGGCGGAACTTCATCAGCCTCGGGAACGGCATCAGCTTCTGCTCCTGACTCGTCTTCGAGCTCGTCATCCACGTCCTCCGGAGATGGCGATCAGTCGGCTCTTACCGCCATGGGGATCTCGACCTTCTTGGGAAACAATACTGGAGGAATCGCGAGCTGGTACAACACGGACGCTAGCTCGGATAGCACCAATGGTATGTTGACTCCCTCCTCGTGGCTGGTATGGTCGAACGGACACGGGCTGACTTTTCTTGTTTTACCTTCGTCCGTCATCTCCATTCCTATTCCAACAGGCCGAAGCTGGTGCGAGTTCCCATGTGCGTACCATTCAATGACTACTTGAACTGTCAGAGGACGAGGTGCTTACTCGCTCTCATCGCAGATGACAACACCGTCCCGGGCTTCGCTCCCTCCCTCAAAACGATGCTCGCATCCTTCAACCAAGATTCGGCAGCCGCCAAGACCGGCTTCTGCGGTCTAGAAGCCCAGGTCTACTCACCAAAGACTGGGACAACCACGACGCTCATCATCGCGGACGCGTTCGACGATACGTGCGTTTTCCTTCTCACACGTCTTCTCCCTTTCGACCGAACAACGCTTATTCGAGTTGCCTCGCGCGATAGATGGGTCCTCACGCCAGCTTCTATCGATGTCATCAAAGGCTCGTTTGCAGCCGTCTTCGGGTCAGATACAGACAACAAGGTACCTTTCAAAGGCTTTCCCCCATTCGGTCATTCCGGATGTAGGCGCTTATCCGCCCTCCTTCCTGTAGCAGGATGTGGCGAAGGACGTCTCGTGGGTGCTCACGGGCAATCGAAACGACAAGTGCGTTGGCTGGCTCTTCTCCCTGACACCTACTTCCCTTCAGGAGAAAAAAAAAAGGAACGAAAAAAAACTGACCGTGATCCCTTCACACGTTTCGCGTTTCTTTGCCGCAATAGATTCACGTATAAGGGTGTAGGAGTAGGGTGAAAGAAAGTAGGTGAATGTAGAAAATATAGGTTGTATAAACACGTCAGCATCGGCATTTCATGTCGCCCGAAGCCGAAGACGCTGCTCGTCCTCCGCGCCTTCGCGCAAAACGAAGCGACTCTACGCAAGTCTGCCAGAACTGCCGACCAACGAATCGTACCAGCGACCGTATCTCGCGCCGCACCTTGGCCGCATCCGCCGGGTCTGAGCTGGTCATCAAGGAAGAATGGGGACTGATAAGATGATCTCGCTGGACGAGGTGCGTCCTTCTACAGGCCTTGCAGTCCGACTAGACTAACGCTTGCTCCATCGCAGGCCATCAGGGTCACACCCGCCTACGTTCGTCAATGCAACCCTGCCGACCCCTCTCATCGCGCTCCTCCCTCTCACGTTTACGACGTTTGCATATCGCACCTATGGACCATCGGCTCCGTCGCACATGGTGGATACCTTCTCGCCTGCCTTACAAAGGCTGTCCAAACTCATCAGCGTCTCGCCGCCTCACCTCACCTCGACCCTGCACACCTTTCAAGCCAGTTTCTCTCGGCTACCGTGCCCGGCAAAGCTCAAATCGAAGTCAAGGAGATGAGCGTAACAAAGCGGTGGACGAGGCTTGACGTGGAGCTGTGGCAGTGGACACCAGATCCGAATACGAAGGATTTCGTCAAGCTGGAGAATGAGCGCGCATCACGGATTCAAGCGCACTACCTCGTTACTAGTCTTCCTCCGCATCCTTCCTCTACTGAAACGCCGACTCAAGGCACGAACGACTACCTTGCACGACCTTGTCCACTGCTGAAACATCCTGGGGAGGTGGACATGCGGGACGGAGGGAGTCGGGTACCCTTCAAAATGACGTTCAGAGATGGGATGCGGTGGAAGGAGGTCGAGAGTATCAAGGTGAATGATGGGAGCTTGTCGTGGGCTGCTTGGATTGAGCTGACAGGCGGAGAAGACGTCCGAAGGTGCGCTGGTATGTTTCCTGTTCTTTTCACTCCGGCTTCGTTCGCCATACTGATGCTCTTTCGCCTCAGCCTTGCTACCCTTCTTTGCGGATGTGTCCCAGAACGGCCCGGAGATGGCACCTGGAGACCGTCAAGCTAGTCCATCGTGCGTTTTCCGTTTTCTTACACCTTTCTTGCCAGTTCTTGCCATGGGCCTGTTTCCTCTCTCTCTGTTTCTTCCGTCTCGGACATCTGTCTTGAGGTGTCCACTGACAGATCTAGGAGCCTCACCTCGGACAGGTGGTACCCTACCATGACTTTCTCTCTCGACTTTAAATCCGCCTTCCCTCTCCCTTCGTCCTCAGCAAAACGCACGTTCGGTCTCTTCGCCTCCACCAAGTCAATCCACGACGGACGACACGACCTCACAGTCGAGGTATGGAGTGCGCCTGCGGATCTGGGCGAAGGAGTGAAGGACGGGGGCGAAAAAGAGAAGGATGGTGAAGGTGTCGAGCGGTGGAGGCGAGAAGGAAGTCGGTTGGTGGGCGTTAGCACGCAGGTGCGCCTTGATCTCTAAACTGTACAACCTGTAGCTTGGGCCAGCTGAGGCTTCAATGCACACCTCACCTGACTGGGGGTTATCCGTCGCGAACAGCGAAGATTGATTACTGCGCTTTTTGTTCCTGACAGATGGCTCTCTCAGTATCGCTAGACGTCAACCACGCTCGTGCAGCGAAGTCGGACGATAAAAAGGCGCGGTTGTAGACACGATAGTCTGACAGAAGTATGCGATAAACTTTTCGCCAGCCAAGTGTGCTTCAATCCTGCGCCTGTGCACGCCTGAGCGCGTTCGGCGACAGTAGGGTACCGTCTCTAGCAGCGTTCGGCTGTACATCGTTCAAAATGCATGGCAAGATCCGTACAAACCTAGACAAGGCAAAAATCTCCAAGATGAGAAGTGGAAAAGAACAGGCCAACCTATGCACGTCGTCACCGCCGCTCAACCCGAGCGTGATCTCTTCGTCGCTTAAGCCCACATGTCCGCCTTGCTTTTTCTCGGCCTGCCCTTGCCCCTCTTGACAACCTTCTTTTCCTCCTTGTCTTCTTCCTCATCACTGCTCTCCTCATCCTCGTCCTCGTCGTCGGCACCTGCAATGAAGCTCCTTTGACTGCTCGCCGACAAACCCTGCTGACTTGCAGCGGCGGCGGCCAAGCTCGCCCTCGTAGAACGGCGAGGCTTAACGCTGTCGAGCTGCGAAAGAGACAGCATGCCACTCGCGCGTCCGCTACCGCGACCAGCGGTGGTCGGCGTCGCGGTCAACGAGGCAGCCGCAGTGCGAGTCGAGCGGCCGTTGGCTAATGGTGTGCCAGTCGTCGGTTCGGACGACTTGGCGCGGGTAGCAGCAGCCCGACGACTTGCCGCTGGGGCGGTCTGAGGTACAGGTTGAGAGGCGGAAAAGGGACGAGATGGCTCGGCAGACGGTGAGCGAGTGGCGGAGCGCAGGCTGGAACGGGTTAGACGGCCGGGAGTGGCCGGGACGCCGAGGTGGTCCTCCTTCGCTTCGTTCGCCTTGACAACCACTTCCTCATCCGAATTGTCCGCGGAGGACGAATTGCCGTCATTCTTGTTCTGAGCGCTCGCAGGGGACGAGGCACGTCCGTTCTGAGCCGAAGCAGAAGGTTCGACGATGGCGGGAGGAGCCGGCTTGACAGGAGCTTTCGCCGGAGATTTGGCCTGCGAGGTTACCTACGAGCAGATCAGGATCTGGATCAGCAAGGTGGTCTCAAGATGATTCTACGGCAACGAGGAAATTCAGCGAAGGGCGCTGACTTACATCAACTTGCTCATCAGCCGAAGGAGGAACCTCTCCGTCCTTCTGTTCGTCCCTCATCTCAACATCCTCATCTCCAGCCTGCGTTTCCGCGACATGCGGACTCGAGTACACAGCCTGACTCTGGCTGTCAGAGTGCAAGAAGAGCGGCTTGTCCTTGACCAGCGGGACAAACTGGCTCTCTGCGGGGGCATAGTGCTCGCCCGCGGCTTCGCCGTCCTGCATCTCCTCGTCTTCGCCGTTGTCGCTGACCTGACTGGGGTTGTCCACTTCGATCGGCGGGCTCTGAGCATGAGGGCTGGATGGAGTTTCGCCGATGGCGGAAAGACCGCGAGACCCCTCGCGATCCTGTGCAGGCGTCCCAACCTGAGAGGACGGTTCGCCAGCTTGTGTCGAAGGAAGAGCGGGGAGAGGCTGCGGATCGGGTGAGAAATGGGCACGCTTTCGAGCGGGAGTCGCGGCAGAAGAGGAAGCTGTGGGGGTTACAGCGGTGGTGATGGGAGGGGCGCCTTCGGCGAGGGTCGATGGACGAGGGCCTGGGGGAGGCGAAAGGGCCAACTCCGGCTCGCCAGCGGCGGACGCGGGGCCGCCGTTGACGGCAACGGAGGAAATAGTCTCGTCGCCGTCTTTACCGCCAGCCGGCTGTTCGTCAATTTCCTGCGCCTGCCCGAGAGGCGCGGGGGGCGCATGCTCGTCCTCATCCGCCGATGAGCTACCCTCTCCCTGTGCCTTCTTTTTCCGCTTTTTGCGCTCCTCTTCCTCCTGCTCCTGGGCCTCCCAGAAAGCCTGGCTCGACGCCAAGCTGCTACGCTTCCCGGCTCGCGCCGCAGGTGCCGCGGGTTGAGACTGGCTCAACAGCTGGTCAAGCTCGTCCTCGCCGTCGTCTTGTGCCTTGGCCGGGGAGGACGAGACAGGAGCGGAGGTCGACTGGGAGAGACCGCTCGGCTTGCGAGGGGTGGCACCGAATGCGCCGGCGGGTCTCGCCGCACCGAGGAGGGAGGCGCGTTTCTTCTTGCCGAAGGCCTCCTTCGCTACGTGCCCAAGACTGGCGCGGCCTTTCGCGTTGCCGTTTAGGTGGTTGGTCCGACCTCCGAGGGCGGAGGCGGGTCCATCATCCTCAGACGAGTCCTCGTCGGACGAGCTATCGGAGCCGGAGGATGAAGAGGAAGAGGAATCGCGTCGAGAGCGGCCGCCGATGGTGGGAAGGGCGGGTTCCGGGGACGAGGAAGGCAGACGGGTCATGGCGGCTTGTGCAAGCTGGGTATTCTGCTCTTCCTGCTGCCTTGGCGAGGTCGCGCCGGGTGTCGGAGGCTGAGCGGAGGGAGGCATCGCAACTTGCTGCTCTTGTTCCTCGTCATCGGACTGCGGGAGTGCCCGCTTCCTCCTCGTCGGACTGGCATGCGCCTTCAAGCTCAGCTCGAGCTCGTCTGGGTCCTCATCGCTGGACGGAGCAATCGAAGGCGCCATCTGCGTCTCCTGAGCCTGACCGACGGCGGCGCGAACGGGGGAGTCGGCAGCAAAGGGGTGCTGTTGCGGGCTGGCTTGAGTCGCCTCAAGCATGTCGAGTTCTTCCTCATCATCGACGACATCCTGTTGAGCCTCAGCGGCAGGTGCGGGTGACTCCTCGACGTCCATCTTCTCTTCCTCCTCTGCCGGGGTGACATCCCCATTTTCAGACGCAGGATTGGGCTCGGCAGCAGTAGGTTCGGCAGGAGTGGTTTCGGCAGGAGTGGGTTCCTTCTCTTGCTGGTCCTCCGCCTCGGTGCTCGGCTCCCTTTCTTCCTCATCGGGGCCTTTCCCGTTAACTTCGACTCCCTCCATTCTCTCCTCAACCTCCTTGCCCGTTTCTGGACTCTCCGCTCTGCTCGTCGACGCACTCGTCGAGTCTTGCTGCTCCTGCTCAGGAGCAATCTCGGTGCCGTTGATCGTGACGCGCCGCTTCGAGTTCCTGACACGCTTGTGAACGCGAGCGGGACCAGCTGAACGTTGAGAGCCCGCGACGGAAGCGGCGGGGGAAGGGTAATCGACATCGTCTTCATCTTGCGGCTGCTCGACTTCCTCCTCGGAAGGCTGAGGAGCGGACGACGGAGGTGGCTTGACTGCCTTGAGTGGCGAGCCAGTAGGAATGGGTGCGGAAGAAGGCGGGGCCTTGACGATGGGGGCAGGATCCGCTAAGACGTTCTGCTGAGGAGGGACCGCTATATCGGTCGTACCGCTGGGGCCGGCGGCGGGTGAGCGGGCCTCGTCATCTTCTTGGAGCTGCTCATCGTCCTCCTGCGGTCGAGCCGCCTCGATCTCTGCCCTCTTCCTCTTCCTCTTGCCCTTGCCCTTGCCCTTCTCGGGGGACCTTTGCTCCTGCTCCTCCTCTTCCCCTTCGCCATCGATGCGCATCTGCTCTCCTCTAGCGTTCCTCCATTGCCTCAACGCGCCCTCGATCTCGTCCGCATACCCTTGCTCGAAAAGAGCGGTGGCGCCGCGAGCGATCGAACCAGCGGGGGCGAGAGGTGCGAAAGCTGCAGCGAATGCAAGGACTGGGTGCGAGGCGCCTTGATTCGCCGCGGCGGACGCGGCAAGGGCGGCAGGGGTCGAGGCGTGAAGGGTGAGGGCTTGCGAGGTAGACGCGGCGGGAGCGACGGCGGCGGCATCGAGCTTACGCTTCTTGGCGGAGCGCTTCTTCGCTGCCGGAGTAGGGGCAGGAACACCGTTCGCGATGGATGCACTGGTCAAGGCGGACGGGAGCGGGTCAGGGACAGGGACAGGAGAAGCAGCGCGCTTGCGCTTTTTGGATGCGTTGGCGGTCGCCGGAACGGGCTGCAGAAGGATGGATGGCCAATGAGCGCTCGAACCCTAGTCGAAGGGAGTTGTGAAGCAAGGACGAGAAGGAAGACGCACCTCGTCCGGCTCGACCGCTTTGCCTTTGCCCTTGTCTTTCTTTGAGCTTTTCTTGACGGGCGAAGCAGCGACCTGCGCCGGGGTCTGTAGAGGGAGCAAGACTGTCATCAGTGACGGCATACGATTCGACAACCAGGGCAGCCCGTACCACTTCGCCCTGTGCAACAACCGTCTTCTTTCCAGCCTTCTTCTCCGCTTTCCTGGCCTTCTTGCGAGCCTTCCTAGCTTCGGCGGTTGAGGACGCGGAGCCTTCTTCGGTGACAGCAGGGGCAGGTGCAACTCCGGCGGTAACTGCAGGTGTGGACGTGGAAGCAGCAGCTGGCGCGACGGCGGGAGCGGGAGCGGGAACGGGGACCTGGGGTGGCGTCGGTTCCGCCTACCACGACAGAAAGGATGGTTAGGGACCTGAGGGTGGATGTCATGGAAAGAAATGGGTCGCACCGCTGCAGCAGCCTTCCTCTTGGCTTCCTTCTTCGCCTCTTTCCGTTCCTTGCTGTTGAGCTTTTTCGCCGGAGCCTCGACGGTAGGCGATGGCTCGGCAGCGCTGGTAGAAGCCGTTGAAGTAAATTGTACAGATGCAGGTGTGGGAGCAGGTGCCGGCTATCCAGGAGATGCAAAGTCAGCGAGGGGGCACAGCGGGAGGTAAAGGAGAGCGTACCTCGACAACTTCCGTCTCCTTGCCCTTGCCCTTCTTGTCCTTCTTCTCCTTCTTCTCCTTTTTCGCTTTCTTCTTGGGCGGCTCGGCCCCACTGCCTGCGCCGTCGTGCTCACCCTCCTGCTCAGCGTGCACGGCCTTTTTCGACGCCTTCTTCTTCGCAGCTGGCGAGGGAGCTGCCTTTTCGGCTGCGGCGGCCACCTTCGGGACTTGGGGCGAGCTAGCGAGCTGGTCAATATCGTCTGGACCGAGCTGAGCGGCGGGAGTAGGTTTCTTGACCGTTTGCTTCGTCCTCGCGGGTGCCGGGGCGGCCTTCTTCGCGACCGCCTCTGGCGCAACTGCCTTGGGCGCTGTGGCGGACTTCGTACTCTGTGGCAAGGCGCTGGTGGACGCCGTCGCGACTGCCGGAGGTCCCGCTGTGATAGCGGCCATTTTCTTCTGAGCGGCCTCCAGCACCCTCACGGCCATCTTCTTGGCCCAGTCTTTTTCTTCCTCATTCAGGGCTTCCGCGGCCTCGGATTTACTCTTCTTCGCCGCTTTGGCTTTGATCGTTTTGGCTTTGGGTTTAGCCGAAACGGGAGGAGGAGAAGACGAGTCGACGGCCGGGGAATCGCCGGCGAGGGAAGTGGCAGTCGCGGCAGAGGTGGAGGCGCGGCGAGTACGGCTGCTACTGCTACTGCTAGTCGCTTTCGGCATGGCGATGGCTTTTTTTGTTAGATGTCGGCAGCGGGAAGAGAATTTGGCCTGCTCGAGAAGAAGAGGTCAGCAGAGCGAAAGCACGGCCCAAGAGAGTATACTCACGATGCTGGGACGTGTCTCGTACCTTGCTTGACGTACTAAAGTCCTTTTTGAGCTGCTTGAGTGCTGTGTTGTCGCGTTGCTGCTGCTTTGATGAAGTTGAGCAGGAAGTCGAGTCGAGATCTCCGTTGGCGCTGGCGGGTCGGATGTCGGTGGTGTTGGTGTCGAGATAACCCCTATATCGCAGCAAGCAGCCTCAGACCTCCCTTCGTAGCGATAAAGCGATTTTGGGTGAGAACTCGGAAGAAAACCTTCTGCCCATCTCACGCTCCTCGTCTCCCCACCAAATAGCTCCAGAATGGCTCCTCCACGTCCCCAGCAACTTCAAAAGAAACTCGAGGCAGACGATCCATCTCTCCTTCCTTCGGACGACGAAGACGACGACTTCATCCTCGATGAAGGTGGAAACAGCGACTCGAGTGACAGCGAAGATCAAGACGGTAAAGGCAGCCGCAAGAGGCAGAAGGTGGAGGAGAAGTCGGAGGAACCCGCGTACATTGTCTCTCCCGCCCGGCGTCGTGGGCTATCATGCCGAAAAATGGTCAAGTGGGGCGGGTATGCTAACACTCCTGCTTGCTTGCTTGAGCCGCAACAGGATGACCAAGACAGCTATTGACGACCTGTGGGCCTCCTTCAACGACGACTCGGCAGATCCTTACGCTGCGCCGGCCGCTTCGACCTCGAATTCGGCTGCAGCAACTTCCCCTTCTTCCGTCGGAACTGCTGGGCCTGCCGGGGCGGGCAGCAAGGGCAAGGGAAAACAAAAGGAGGAGATGGTAAAAGTGGAGATCGAGTACGAGTATGCCGGCGAGAAGATCGCGTACGTTCACTTTCGGTTTTCCTCTCTTTTCCTTTCCCTCTATTTGGTCCGATCTACCTCTCGCCGCGTGTTTGCTCATTCTGCCGGTCCGGACTACGACACAGACAAGAGAAGATTGTAGCGCGCTCTTCGTCTGAAGCTCAGGCGTGGCTCGCACGCTACCCCCGCGCGTCGGCGACTTCTACCGGCAAACCCGCTCCTCCGCCTCCTTCCACCGCAGCCTCTACCACGGTCCCAGCCTCCACGACCGCTTCCTCTATCGACTCTCTTTTCGGCCCCGACTCTGCTTCGAGCACCACTACCCCACCGACGTACGCCCCGGCAACAGCGCCTCCTGAAGAGGCGGAAAAACCCCAACCTCGACTGGGGGGCGCGCCGAAACGAAAGGCGGGCGGAGGACTCGCCGCTGCAGCTGCAAAGCTGGGCGTAGGCAAAACGGCCAAGCTGAACACGCTGGAGAAGAGCAAGCTCGATTGGAACCAGTACGTCTGTCTCTCCTCTGTCAGCCTTTTTTCCCGACCCGGTCTGCCCGGTTCTCTTCTACTTCAAGGAGGCATTCACTCATGACTTGCGCTATGGAACAGACACGTCTCGACTACAGGCGACACGGACGAACTCGCCCACGCTCGCAAGGACGGCTACCTCGAAAAGAAGGACTTCCTGGACCGCGTCGAGCAGAGCAAGGAAGACCAGTACGAGAAGCTGAAGGCGGGCAGGAGGGCGCGGTGATCTGAGTCGGGTGTAGCCATCAGCTTGTGGGAGTATTTGGCAGGTTGATGCAGCATTGCCGCTTTGGCCAGTCGGGAATGGTGCCAATGAGAGGCGAATTGGACACCGACATCGCGCTGCGTACCTATGGCATCTGAGACCGATTCATTTTTCCTCTCTTCCAGTGCAGGTGCGGACAAGATGTGGATCACGGAGCAGCTTCAGAACAACAGAGAAGAAACGATGGTGAAAAGAAGGCCACGAGGCGCCTCCCACCTACATCGGGTCTTCGTGCTAGCGGACACGGACGGTGCGGCCTAATGCAATGATGGGCATGCGCCGGCGCAGTCCGCTTGAACAGCGAACGTTTTACTGCGGCGAAGTGGGCGACGGAATGCAACCCGAGATCGCTTTATTCAGCAGCTCACGCCGCGTATCTCGTGGACTCGTAAAGCTGACCAGGATCGTTCAGAGCAACAGCATCATACCCATCCCACCCACTCCGACCCCTTGTGTGGCATCCTTCCTCGTTCGTCCTCCTCCCGTTGCTCCAGTTCTCGGATCTCGCCAACTGGGAAGTTGTATCTAAGCAGTTCTGTTCGAGGATGTACGGGACTGTTCGGATTGGTACAGCGGCAGCATCTCACCGGTTCAACGTTCAATCCCGCCGCTTGAGCCGTTCAAACCTTGTTTTCCTCTCTCCTCTTAGCTCTTCCCCTCTTCCATTTCTGGCCTCATCCTGCTTGGGCTTGCTTCTCGCTTGAGCCTTCTCGCTTACCGTCCAGCGGGTGAGGGTCTGCACATCCTTCTCGCTTCAGCCGTTCGACCCTCTACTCTGACGTTTGCCCGACGATCATCCGACTTTCGTTTTCATCCAGCCAACCATTCTCTCCAGAACCAACCTCGCTCCTCCTTTGGATCCCTGATCGACGCCTCGAGCAGCCATAGCCTGAATACCTGTTCGCTTAGCATCGCTAGCCCGCCCTCTAGACGCTCGCTTTGAACGCCGTCCTCCGGATCCCGCCCCACTTTCCTTCGTCTCTCTGCCCCATGTTCACCTCAGCCGCTCAGGCTTTCAAGCCATACTCGCCCCGTCCGGGCTCTGCAACCTCAGCTGGACAAGTCGACGTCGAGCTTGACCCGCACGATCTCCTCTGGTTCGATCCGTCCAGCGTTCCTTCTGCCCATCTCGCGCACGCCGCCTTCTCTGCAGCACCGACTTCGGACTTGGGCGGACCAATGGACGGTAGAAGCGACCTGCTGAGCTACGGGCTTGATCAGGCGAGCGGACAGTACGACGGGACAGGACGGCGGTACAGTGACGGAGATCAGGCGTTCTTTGCTGGAGATGTACGGAACGAAGGCCAATATTACTTTCCTCAGGTGCGCTTGGATCTCGTCTCACTGGTTTCGGGCGACCTGACCAAGCTGTCCAGCAGGCCAGCGAGTACGGGACGTCGGGCGCCTTCTTCGAGTCTTCCTATACCCTCGCTCCTGCGTCTCCAACCGCCTCGACCCCGACTTCGTACTCGAATGCCGCACCTCGCTCTTCCGACTCCCAGGCGAGCTACTCGTCGTCGCTTGCGCCCACCTATCCCATCGCGGCCGAGAACACCTCCCGCGAGGCCGGAAGGACGAATTCGACCAACCCTTGCCCCCCCTGCTTCGCACATGGTCAGGAGGCGACCGTCGCCTACACGACCTCCTTTACTTTGCAACAAGCCTCGCAAGGCGGTACCGCAATCTATTCCGCAGACACTCTACCTCCTTCCGCCCCGACCACTTTCCTTGAGCCTTCCCATGTCTACTCCTCCGTCGCATCCCACGACCAGCCTGTGCCTTTTGTCAACGAATACTCGTACACGTCCTACGAACCCGTTCCAGCTATAACAGCTTGCGAACAGCCCACGACCGTCACCTCGGATCACGGGCCGCAAGCTACGTGGCCCCCTCAGTCTTGCACCCACACTCGAGCGGTGACGGAAGCAGCTTTAGTACAGGACGTCTCGTACGAGTTCTTGTCATCAAATGGGCAGGAACCTGGTCACGGGCGTCACCATTCCTTCTCGGGGCCATATTCGGCCAGCGGGGAGCTCAGCGGCAAGTCGTCTCGTCGTCGATCTCTACAGGCGGCCTCTGCGAGCGAAGGCATGACCCTCACCTATTCGCCGTACCCCAGTCCGTCGAGCAGGTCAGGGGCGCGCCGCAAGTCTTCCCAGATTTCGCTCGCGGGACCAGCAGCGTCTTCTGCGGCCTACGACAGAAGGACCTCGACGGCTTCGAGTCTCTCCGGTACCTCTTTCGCTCCGGCGCTTTCGCCTGGGCTTCTCCCCTTCCCCTCCTCTGCCGCTACTCAACAGCCTCCTCTGACGCCGTCTCGCCGCGGCTCTTCCTTCATAGACGCCCCCGCAACGTTTTCAGTAGCTAGCGGACCAGAGCTTCCCTCTCTCTCTCCCGTAGCCCGCCGCAACAGTCGCGGCTTGACCGTCAATGTCGACTTCGCATCTTCCGCCAAGTTCGCTCGTCCTCGCAGCAGCGCCGGTTCTCCCCTCGCGACCTCGCCTTACTCTCCCTATTCTCTCTCCGGTTCTCAATCGCAGTCTCGGCGGCAGTCTCTCGCCACCGCGTCCCCGCACCAGTACTCGCCGACAGCGGGTAGCCCTACGGTCAACCGCAAGAGGCGGTACTCGGCGGATCCCTACCTCTCTTCCCTCTCCGCCAGCTCATCGTCTTACTCGAGCGGGATGGATGGGTCGGGCCTCGTCAACTATGCGGGCCAAGGTCCGCCAGCGGGGACCTTCGCAGCGATGGTGGAGGAAGAGGCTCAACTCGCCCGATCGCACACTGCAGCGGAGGCGCAGGCATACGGTCCACCACACTTGGCGTCCTTCGCTCATTATCCGCAAACTCAAGGGTCGACCCCGAACGAGCAATACCCTGCCACGCAAGTTCCCTCCGAAGGGAAGCTCGGGCTCGGGCTCGAGATGAATGTGGAAGAGATGCATCTTTCGGCAACGGCAGCGGCTGCGGCTGCTGGTATCGTCACTCCGACACCGTTCTCCGCGCCTCATGCTCAGTCTGCCGCCCTTTCCTCATTGTCCTCGATCCCTCCTTCGGTCACTTCCACCGCGAGCTGCCCGCCCTACCTTCAGCAGACTCAACATGATACTTTCTCCTGCTCCGTCGCTCACGCCACCGCCTATGAATCGCCCATCGATGCGGAAGAACAGCCTGGCCGGCTCCACGCTGAGATTAGAGAGTATCTGAGGAGCGAGAACAAGCTCTCGTTGGGGGGAAAGACGGTCGTGATCATGAACCCGAGGACCGCTCAGAGGAGCTATGGAACGGAGAAGCGGTACGTATCGTCCACTGTCTCCCGATTCCAGGTTGAACTGAACCTTCTCAACTTCGCCTCGCACTGACGCTTCCCCCTTTCGTTTCCTCCTGCACTACCAGCCTTCTCGCTCCTCCACCCATGTCTCTCCTCCTTGGATCTTCGTGGTGGACCACCCTCGACGGTCACCCCTCGCTCATCGCCGCCGTCGCCAAATCCGGCAAACCTCCTTCGCCTCCTTCTTCCGTCTCTCGAATGACGCTCCCACCCGACGTTTTCATGTCGATTTCGACGGCCAAGAATCCTCTCGAGAATTCGTGCCCTATGAGCTGGATGAGTGAAGAAGGGAAACACATTGTTGAACGGGAGGAATCCGACGCTCCACCTCTCTCCGGTCGGGCGGTGAGCAAAGGCTTGTCCGTCAAACTACCTGGCGAGCTCAACAAGGACGTCACTACGACCGTGACGGCGGTGGTCAGTATCGCGGAGCCGGGGGTGGGTGAAGCGAAGTCGAGAATTTGGGCGACGGTGCAAGGGAAGCCGATCAATGTCATCTCGAAGCCGAGCAAGAAGAGGAATGTTACCGCGGGAAGTTGTACGCTGTCCCTCATTCTTTAGGCGATCTCAACATTCTTTTGCAGCGCCGTTGACGTATCTCTGGTCGCAGCCGCCGGTCTCACCCACGGATGCCTCGTTTCTCTCTACAATCGCACCAAAACCTTTGTCGGCTCGACTCGCTATCTCTGCACATCGGGCGTCGAATCGATGTTCCCCATTCCCGACTGGCACAACGCGGCAGGTCCAGACGCCCAACGCGCCTTCACCCCGACCGACATCCGCGACGTTCGCTTCACTACGAGGATGAACACCTGGGACGCCTTCATCATCTACGCCGTCGACATCAACGCCCCGCCTGGTCGACCTCCGCCTCGGCCTCCGCATCCATCTTATCCTGTACCTCCAGCTGCTACGATTCCGCTCGACCCGGAAAGGCCGAAGACGCTATACTACAATCAGACGGTTGTTTTGCAAGACCTGGCAACAGGCGTGATCTCCGTGCGTATTTTCTTGCCTCCGATTTCTCCTGTCCGGGATCGCTGACAAGCTGCTCTCTGTCTCCAGCCTGTACTCATCATCCGTCGCGCCGAGCCGAAAGCGATTGCGGTCGGCGGTGCCAGCCTCGAAGGCTTTTCTCCTTGCGCATCCGAAGCTAAAGGCCTCCCCGTCGCCCCCGGTGAGATGCTCAGCGAAGCCATCAGCCAGTATCGACCCATCGCTCTCGAAGTCTTCCAGGACGTCTCGAAGCATCGCAGTGACAACGTTCTCGAACGGCCGCTTCCGGAAGACAGCTACCTCGGCGTGGTCGACGATGAGGTGGGTGTGCATCAAGCCCCGCAGACGCGTACCCATCTCAAGCCTCCGGGAGAAGCCGCCAGTCAGCCTATCACGCCTACGACCCCTGGCAGTTTCGCCGTCATGCAGCAGCAATATGCGCTCCCTCCTCTACCTCCCACCTTCCTTCCCGACTCTGGCGTGTTCGTAGACGACGAAGAGAGCCAGGCTAAGCGTCCGAGGAGGATGTCGACCGCTAGCTCAAGCTCAGCTCACTCTGCGAATAGCGCCTACGTTCCGCCGCAGAGGCCAACGAGTACGCTTGCGAGGAGTCGCAGGAGGGGGCAGTCAATGACGAGTTTGGCGCAGCTGGGAGGAGGTCTGTCGGTGGGTATGAGGGGCAAGTCGACTGCGCCGAAGGCTTGGACCATTCCGGTGGGCGGTGGGTTTCCTCTCTTCATCTTGCCTTCGGATCGCGGTTGAACCGATGTTTCTTCCCCTCCAGACCATTGCATCTGGTCCATCGTCGCTGTCGACGTCGAAAGGCACACCTTTTTCGTCCCGCCTTCCGTAGCGAGCGGCAGACCTGTTTCGCTTAACCCGTACGCTTCATTGAACCTCCCCTCCCTTACAAGCTCTTTCGCGGCTCACCGAGAACCCCTTACTTCCAAATTGTGCAGCTCCCCGATGATGAACCCCCTCTACTCTGTCCCTCGCCCGCTCGCGCCGATCGGACCGAACATACCGGTCATTCACGAGATCAACCTTTCCTTCACTTCGAGAAAACTGGACGAGCAAGGCATGATCGGTAGGTCTTCCTCATCTTGTCTGTCTCCCTACCTTCACAGTCTACTTACTGTCTCTCTGCGTACTTCAACTCGACAGCAATCAACGGCGACCATCTCACCCGCGACCTAACCATCTGGATCGGCGACTCCCCCCTCCCTACCGCAGCAATCCACAAAAGCCCCCAGACCATCCTCATTCACCCTCCCCCACTCTCCTTCTACGATTGTATCCTCTCGAGGTACATGTACGGAACGTCGGCGAGGGCTGATGGGCCCAGTGTCGCGCTGGTCAGGGATGATGGGGTGGTTTTCCTTTCGCCCTTTACGATCCCGGCGCCGGTGAGAGAGCCTACGACTACGACTTTGGGGGGGCGAGAAGGGAAGGAGGGGTCAGCAATAGACGGGTCTGTCTGATTGAGGGCTGGGGGAGGGGCGTGGTTTTGCTTCTGCTAGGGTGCATAGATAGGGTTGTACCGCTAGGGTTTTTGCGATTACACCTTCGCTCTGTGTCAGGGGAAGCAGGAGACGTCAAGAAAGAAAAAACAAGAATGCAAGCGTGTTCTAGCCGCGCGTCTATGAGGGCCTCTTACTCCGGAACAGCATCCTTCCTCCTTCCCATCATGACCCCCACCTCCCAAGCCACTTCGACTCCCTCTCCCTCTTTCAATCCAGCCCTCTTCAACTCGTTCAGAAATACCTCAACGCAATCCCTGCCCTCCTGCCTCTGTTTCGTCATCAACCCTTGCAACGCTTCTTGCCTCTGCACTCCCCTTGCTTGGTCCCCTGTACTCGCGCCCTGCCCTTGTCGGTGCGTTTCGTCATAACTATGCGCAGCAGACCACGTCCTCAAGTAAGCTCTGAGCTCCTCAATCCCCCAAGTCCGTTTGAGTAACAATTCCCTCTTGACCTCGATCTTGAATAGAGAGTCGGCCGCAGGAGTGGCGGGCGAGGTGGGCTGCGAGAAATGAGGTGGACCGCCTGAAGGGCGGAGGAAGAAGGTGCGGATGTAGGTGGCGGGGTTGAAGGTGGAGACGGAGACGGAGGAGGGGAAGGGGAAGGGGGTTAGGAGGGCTTCGACGATTGAACGACCGGGTTGTTCCCAGAATGGACCTGGAGATATACAGCGTCAAGTCGAGTTCGACTGGAAGAGGGGGAAAGCCACAAAAGGGAGACTTACCGAGAGTGCCGGCGGAATAAGGTGTGATGAGGGCGGACAGTTCAGGTCGTGAGGGGAAGAAGAACTCGCCATAGCCCTATACAGTAAAGCTGGTGTCAGCAAGGTCCAGAGTGCTAGGATGAAGAGGCTGGTTCGCACCCAGAACGCAAACGCTCCGCCGGGTTTGAGCACCCTTGCCAATTCTTTGTACGTCGCAGACGCATCGAACCAGTGAGCGGCTTGACCTGAGAGGTTGGAGGTCGTCAGTATTAGCATTTGTGGGAGTAACAGAATCGGAGCGCACCTGCAATAGCGAGATCTACGCTCTCGTCCTGGATCACCCGATGCAAATCGTCGCTTCTTGCCACCTCGAAGCGCCAGTCGGCCTCTTTCTCAAGCTCTCCTCTGTCCCGCTTGGTTTGTAGGATCTTTGTCGCGGCTTGGACCATGCCTTGACTGGGATCTGTGCCGATGACGCGGTCGAATCTTCCTTGGAGGTGAGGCGCCCAGTCGAAGGTGGAAACGCCGGGTCCGCATCCGAGGTCGAGAAGGGTGCGTGGGGAGTCCGACGACGACGTTGCAGGCGGAGGCAGAGAGGCAAGAATGTGCTGGAAGAGCTGAGGTGGGTAGGTTCTGTTCAGGCAGAGGTTGTTTGTAGTTAGCGAGGCCGATGAGGGGGAAAGAAAGAAGGGTGAGCGCACGGGCGGGATGCGGCATAGGCAGCTGCGTCGAAGGTACGCTTGGAAAAGGTGCTCATGGTGTCTGTACTCGACCAGCAACGGAGCGATCGAGAATGGAGATGAAACTGACAATGGTCACGAAGCAGTCAGCACTGTCTACGAGGGAGTGGATGGTTGCTGTCAATGCAGCCCTGCTTGCCCACTTGGATCGCCTTGATCCTGCTCGGAATCCTTTCCCGCTTTTCGCCCACTCGGATTTCGTCTCTTCCCTGTACCATCTCTCGCTTACAATGTTACGCTCTACGGCCATGCTGGGACGACAGAGTACGCTTTCAGGTGCAGTCCAATGCCGGTTCTACTCTGCCGCATCCTCACCTCGGCCCGCTGCCGTCCTCCCCACCTCGACCCACTCCACCCACTCCCAGCCTCGACCACCGATACAGGACACCCCCGACGACGCGCAGATGAAACCGCAACCCTTCATTCTTCGACCCCTGTCCCGGCGATATCAACTCAGATCCGTCTCGTCCTCCTCCTCTTCCTCTTCCTCGACCACCTTCCACTTCCTCTCACCCGCCTCACCTCAACCCCGCACCCTCTCGCTTCCCAACCTCTTTATCCGAGATGCCTCAATACATCCGGACCACGTCCATCCATCTTCCCAACAGAAACTGTTTCGCACCACCGACATTCCCCTCGAAGGTAAACTTGTCGGCTACGGCGTACACGATGTCCCAGGGCACGGGGAATGCCTCGTCACCGAATGGAGTACTGCGCTCAACACATCGGGAGTGCCGGTACAGGCTAGGAAGTTGTCGGTCGTGCCCGTTGACTTTCTCAGCGGCATCATGAAGGGCGACGCAGAGCACGATGAGAGGGCGGGCGTGCTCCCACCTGCGCGAACGTGGGACGGCGAGGGATTGGAGCGAACGCTGAAGAAAACCGACTACGCAGCGTTTCAGAAGGACGACACCGCTCTGCTCGAAACTCTCGACGCTCTCACCCGAGATGGCATCGTCATCTTGCGCGGGGTGCCCACGGAGGCGAAGGAGGGTCAAGATACTGAGCTGAGAAAGGTGGTCGAAAGGATAGGCAGTGTAAAGAGAACCTGGTATGGCGATTTGTGGGACGTCAGGGCGGTTGAGGGGAGTAAAAACATCGCCTATACCAATCTAGATCTGGGGCTGCATATGGACCTCACGTAGGTTTGCGTTCGACCCTTGTGATTGCTCCATGTCTTCCGCTCTCAATTCCTCATTCTAGCTACCAACCCTCCCGAGGCCACTTTCCTCGTCCGTTCCTCTGCCGGGAGGCTTTCTTGTACACGTGCACTTAGCCTTCTCGCATCTCGCAGCCACTTCGATTCTCCACCACGCTACCAATTCCTCCACTCTCTCCAAAACAAGCACATCAATGGCGGCCTCTCCTACTTTGTAGACTCGTTCGCCATCGCCGAGCACCTCCGCCTCAACTCTCCCTCCGCCTTCCGTACGCTCTGCAAGGAGCCCGTCCTCTTCGAGTACAAGAACGGCGGACAGCACACCCGTTTCTCTCGCCCTACCTTCGAACTGAAGGAAGGATCAACAGACAATCTTCACGCGGTCAACTACTCACCACCCTTCCAGGGTCCCCTCCCACTTCAACACATCTCTCGCAAGTCGAATTCGAACGAAACTCGAAGCGACGACGCTACCCGTCTCGCCGAACTGCACGATGCTCTTTCGCAGTTTTCGAGGCTGTGCGATGGCGACTCCATGCCGGGGTCGGGGACACCAAGCAGATTTAGGTGGGAATACCAATTACAGCCGGGTGACTGCGTTGTGTTTGACAATCGACGTGTCTTGCACGCGAGAACGGCGTTCGAGTTTACGACCAAGGGGAAGGGAGAAGAGGAGGAGGGGGGCAGGTGGCTCAAGGGGGCGTATATGGATGGGGATGAGGTGTGGAGTAAGCTCAGAGTGTTGAAAGCGTTGCGGAGAGAGGGCAAGGGGGGAAAGAAGGGAAGGACGCTGTTCGTTTGAGGAGGAAGGGAAGAAACAGGATTGCAATCTCTCTCTTTCGTTCCTTCACTCTCATTTCCTGTTCATGGTTCATGGAGACTCTCCTCACCCTGTTTCGTTGATCGTGCATGTTTTGTAGTTATCTCGTTTGATCCGCATTGCAACAGGCAGTTACCTAGTTACCCCTTCTTCACCTGTGCTTCTTCTCGGTCTCTTCCACGCACCTCGCTGTCCTCGCTAACCACGTACAAAGCACCATCAGGATCCGCAAATCACCATGGCCCTCTCCCGCCCTCCTACCGCTCTGACTCTAACCCCTTCCGACGTCGAAGACCTCCGCGACTTCATCACTCAACGCAACCTCAACACCGTCAACGGCGACGCCAAGACATCCAGCGATGGGCGATCACAAGCCAACGATCAGCAAGGGAGTGGTAGGCAGGTCAATGGAGGGGTAGCGGGGGATGTAGTGCAGCGGGAGAGGAGGGAGAGGGAGGAGAGGGAGGCAAGGGGGCAGAGGGGTAGGATCATGGGCAATGGGCACTAGCCTACAATGGGATTGTGCTCTAGCGGGTGCTAAGCAGGGGGCGGCACGCGTGCAACGTGGCTTGGCCGAGGGATCGGTACGTCTCGCGAATTCTGTGGTGTCACTGACTTTCCCGGCTTGGGGCCGGATTGGCCAGATGCTAAGCACACATGTTTCCGACACGCAGAAGCCCCAATCAGTTTCAGAAGCGCGGCGTCGACCTTCCTCCCCGTCCTCGCACTCTTCTTTCCTCTTTCCGTCAGTCTGCGGCCTCTCCTCGTTCTTCCGCTACCGTCATTGCGTCGGAGACCTCAATTCACGCCAACCTGTCGCCATGCGTTCTGTCCTACCAGTACCGTCCATCTCTCTCCGTCGCCCCGCGCTTCGGGTTTTCTCGCCTGTCCCACGTCTGCGATCTCTCCGTTCCCTAACGAACATTGCGCATCCCCCCTATCACGCCGCGCTCGCTCTCATATACGACCCTCTCGACTTCAGGCTTGCGGCAGAACGTAGCCGAGATGAGAAGAATGAAGACGGTGTAGGTCAACGTTGGTCAGCGCGTGCCAAAGGATGTCTAAGGATTCTCAAGGGATATTCCAGCCTTTGTGCAGGGCAGCACGTCGCGGTGGAGAGTGCGAACGCAGGTGCTGTACAGCTGGAGGACGGTCGCGCTTATATCTCCCGTCGAGATTTCTTTCATCTTAGGCTCGATTTATCCCGCCTCTATACTTTTCCGCCAAAAGTGCTTCGTCTTTGGGCCTTTCAGCTCTTGTCCTCGTACACTCGCACTGCTCTCGCCTCTCGTCGCCGTCGGCCACACTGTTCCCGCTCTCCTCCCTCGCGTGGTCGCCGTCCGGACCTCTCCGCGGATCGCTCTATCTCCTTTTTCGCCTTTCCGCATGGCCCCCTGTTTCGGCCAACAGCTTCCTCTAGGCTACACTGCTTTCCACCGACCGTACATCATGCGCGCCGTCGCTGTCCTGAGCGCCCTCGCGCTCCCACTCCTCGCCGCTTCGCAAACCACCACCTCCTTCCCTTCCTCCACGGGCACCGACTCCGTCTTCACAGCAACTTCCACCGGCTCAGACTCGACTACGACGCTGACAAACACCCTCACGAGGACTTTGACGGGCACAGTTATCGCTACCAGCGATTCGCCCAGCACAACTTCGACTAGCAGCATCCCGGCCCCTTCGGCGAATGTCACGAATGGGGTGGATCAGGACGTGAGGTTGTGGCTGGTTGAGGAGGAGCTCAGGATGTGTGATCGGGTCACTTTTGCGTATGTCTAGCAGTGTCTACGATGAAGATTAGGGGAAACTGCTAATCAATCGCTCTTTGCAGCTTTACTGGCCCTGCTCTCGCAAAGACCGTTCGTCTGAAATCCTTCTCTCCTGCTCATCCCCCACACCCCTTTTTAACCGCTTCTCCTGCCTCCCTCCTTCTGCACACGAAAACAGTGCGGTGTCTTCGTCACCAGTTCGTCCCCTTTCCATTCCGCCTTTTCCTTTCAGCACATCCCGCTCACGCGTATGTCTGCCTTACAGACACCTCGACCTACCTTCAGCAAATTCCGCTAGGAGGCAACTTTGCCTCACTCACGGCGGGCACATTCAGCTGGCTCGTCGATGTCCCGGCGGGGTTGAGTCTCGAGGTTCAGCTTTGTGCGTTCGCGGTCTCTCCGTCAGAATCTGTTAAAGGACCTTTACTGACTGACTGATGCTGGAAAATCGCAGTCGTTTCTATCAATGGCGGTGTCAGCCAGTACACCCTTCACAACCTGATGGTTCAAGAGGGCGACAATAACACTTGCCTCGCAACTGGTCCTGGTGCGCTCCCCTCTTCCCTTCTTTCGATACATCGCCATTGACCTCGACCTCTTCGTTACAGGCCAAAATACCCAGTCCATCATCTCGTATGCGTCGGCGCTAAACTCTTCTTACACCTATGAGCCGTGCGTGGCCGTTTCTCATGTTCCTCGACGGCGCCCCTTTTAAGTGCTTCGGACTCATATGTACTGACATCCCGTTCGCTCGCTATAGACCTAAAGCACCTTCTCCCCCGAAGAAAGGGTCGAATGCCGGTGGTAAGGCGCCCTACCTCTTGAGTGCAGATCTCTTCCCTTTCTCGGCCCCCGACTGACTTTTTCTCGCCTAACGTAGCTATCGCCGGTGGCGTGGTCGGTGCTCTCGTCGGCCTCGCAGCCATCATCCTCATCGCCTACCTCATCTACCGCCGCCGCAAGCGTTCGATCCAGCCTCCTCCCCCCGACGGTGAAAAGCCTTACGACTGGGGTGGCTCACAGGTCGCCTACCCGGCTCCTGGACAGCCAAGTTACGCACAGATGATTGCGCAGCAGTACAACGGTGGAGTCGTACCGTATCAATCTGCACGACCGACGTCGGCAGGGTTGGCTGCTGAACCCGTATGTTTTCCGTTCCCTCTCCTACTAGTCCCACCCGTAGCGCTGACTCGGACGCCATTTTCGTCTGCTCTGCCGTGCTCGTAGATGCCCGCCCCCGGCTCTCCCGGACCCAACTCACCCCACGCGGGCCTTTCCCATAGCAACAGCGAGTTCGGTACCACGGCCCACAGAGGTACAGAAGGCCTTGAAAACCCCAATACGTTCGTGTCGAGGTCGACGGGGAGTCCGTTAGGAACTCGGGGTTGAGCTGAGCAGCTTGCTGGAAGCATGAGGCTGGGAGTTGAGGGAAGGAGCGAAGGAGGTCGAAGAGTTGGAGGGACGCTGACGAAGGAGGGGGGTTTTTCTTTTGGGTTTGTTGTCTATTCTGGGCAGATGGGGCGTGTACGGGTGTTCGAGCACTTTCATGTATTGACGTTTGTCTGTGCTTCGTGGCCGTTGTCTCGAGACGAGGAAATGTAGCCAAGGGTGAAAAGAAAGAGTGGTCGAAACCTCATTGTGCGCGTTGCTTCTGATATTTCCTTGCCAGACTTGATCGCAGGCATCCCAGCGTCGGCGGGCCTGCAACCTGCGCTGCTGGCATGTAAGCTCGACGTCGTTGCTAAATGGCGAAGTGATCGGAGAGCCTTCTCTCCTTTTCTCGCTCTCTCACTCACGCCGAACCGCTTCTCCTGCTTAAACGGAAAGAGGAATGTCACTATCCGATCTCACTCGCTCGCTGACGACCATCCCTGGGACCTCCGCTCCCGCCTCTCCCACTTCGATCGCCTCGTCACTCTCGACTCTTCCCCCTTCGTACTCCCCAACGGCCGTTATTCCATCCACACTCGCCTCTCTAGGCTCTTCAAACGTAGCAGGCTACTCCATCGCCGCGGTCGAGTCGGCGGCGAACGCACAGCGCACAGACGGGCGAAGTGGGGGAACGAGTGGGGGGGTCAATCAGGGACTGGCGCTAGGGTTGGGCTTGGGACTCGGGTTGGCGGCACTGTTCGGTGCACTGGTACGCTCGAACTCGCTGTCCGCATCAGGGCCAATGGTGTTGATCAAGGCTGATCACTTGGTTTTTCCCTGCCCTCATCCCGCTTCGCAGGCCGCCGTTCTCATCACTCGCCAACGCCGTGCTCAGCGAGTCGAATTCGATCAGCGCGCCCAGGCTATCCGGACGACCATGCAAGAGATCAAGGCTAGCGAAGCTGGGAAGGCCGCTGGCAAGTAGAGAAAGAGGAAAGAATGGTTCGCCTCGTCTGCTATTTCTCAGCGGCCGCTTGTGCGGAGAACTGACACGCTTCCTTGTGCTTAGGATTCTCCCCTTGTTGTATTGCCCGTCCTATACGTCTGTGCTGTCAGTCCCGCTTCGTGTTCTACCCTCGGTCGTGCTTGAGTCTTGTCTTCCCGCCTTCTTGTATCTGGTTCCACCATTGTCGTTGTCTCGCCGCAATATCCTCGCTGTCTTCGGTCTGCCCTCGCGTTCTCTCATGGCATTTTGTGGCATTCGACCCTTTCCGGCGAGGTGTCCAGCCACCTCTGACTTTTCTGACCTTCGCAACTTGGGTTTCCTCACAGTTTGTCGAATGCTCTCGACGCCCCTCGTGGCCCTTTAGCTTGCGAATCGCTTAGTACCGCCTGCGCTACCCTTAGGCCTGAGCTGCGTGAGCGAAGTCTGGCTACGTGCGGAACGACCTCGACCTCGGACGCATTCGACGAAAAGGGAAGTTCCCTCTCTTGACGTCCGGCCCGATCACAACGCCGCAGATGGACGCTGCTATATAGCCGTGGCTGCTTGACATTCGCAGCTTGCTTCCTCTTGACTATCTCGACTGCTCTTCTCTGTTGCTGGTCAACGCAGCCTCGGCCCTTCTTCTGTCGCATTTCATCGCAGCGCGAGTCGCCTGTTCACCCTTTTCGTCCGTTTCCTTGACCGCTCAACGCGCCCCACACTCGCTACATCCTCCAGCCTCTGCCTTCATGATGCACTTCTCCCTTGCCGTCCTCGCTACCCTGTTCACCCTGGTCACTCCGGGTTTCTCTGCGCCAGCTGGTCAGTTTTCTCCTTTCCTCCTTATTTCGACCCTCGACTTTGGCTGACTATCTTTTGCAGTCTCTCTCGTTGAACGAGCCGACGTGGTTGACAATGGCGTGGCATGCAAAGGGGCTTTCCAATGCCGGACTGTCAAGAGGCCGATGAACAGTGCGGCGCTCTGCAAGGCGAACGTCTGCTCTTACAGTACGTTCCTCCTTCTAGTTTAAGTGTCGCCGGCATTGAGAATCCTTCCCTACAGCTTGCCTAGCGGGATATATCGATCTTGGCAAGCGTTGTGTCAAGCTTGCTTCTACTACTTCGACCACCATTGCCGCCACCTCTTCCTCTTCCTCCACCTCCTCTTCGGTTCCAATCTGGACTCCTGGCACTACAACCACCACTACTACTTCGGTGATTCCAACTGCTACTCTCACTTCGAACGCCGTCAAGGCAGCAGGCGTTACCGCATTCACTGGGACGAATGACAATGCGTTGGTCTCTTTCCCTTGTTTCCCCACCACCCACAATCCCAGGCTGACTTCTGGTCCACATAGAATCATATCGTGGTTCCATACCGCCAGCTCAACCGATTCCACCAACGGTACGCCGCTTTGCTCTAACGGACAAGTTCCCGCCAATTGACCTTCCCAATCTCGGCTTTCTTTTCCTGGTCTCCCGTCTTCATTCGCTTCCGAATGCAGGGCACAGCTGGTGCGGCTATCCATACAGCGTATGCTATCGTCTTCTCTGTCTCCCCAGCAAGGCGAATACTGAGGACTGGACTCGATTGCGTAGGATGCCGTCCCAGGCTTTGCTCCTTCTCTGGCCACGATGCTGGCCAACTTCAATGGCTCGTACACTGATGTTAGCCCTTCTTTGCGTCATCATGGGGTTCTCCGGGTCCTTGCTTCTCACCTGCGTGCTGACCGATTTTTTCTGCTCCGTCTGCCCAGGCCGCCACCGCCTTCTGCGGTCTCGAAGCCATCGTAACTTCCCCGAACGGCCTCACAACCACCCTCTACATCGGTAATCCGCTTCCTCTCGCTAGCTTGTCGTGAATGCCCAGCTGACCTTTCTCTACCGATGTACAGCCGACGCCTTTGACGATACCTGGGTCCGTACACCCGCAAGCATTGACGTCGTTTACGGCTCATTCCCGCTCTTGTTCGGGGCGGTGACGAACAACAAAAAGTGAGTTCACACAGTCCATGCCTTCTTCCCTTTTTCTCCCTCCTGCGAAAGTCCCTTGTCATTCGGCTTCCTCCGTGGCTCCGTTTTTGAGCCATCAGAGCTGACATCCCCCGTTCTTTCGCGCAGCGACGTCGTCAAGCAAGGCTCTTGGACCCTGACCGGCCGTCGTAACGAACGCTACAAATTCAAGGGGCTCGGAGCGACGGGCTTACCGGTATGAGCCTCTCCCCTCGGTATGACCTCGCATTGGGCTTCCGAGCTATGATTTTGGGCTCTTTGGGTTTCTTGTCAAGTCGAGGGAGGAATGGACGCTGGACGTTCCAAACTTTCTTCCTCGCCGTTTCGGTGTCGCAAACGTGGGCTTGTAGCATCTGGTTACTCTGTTCTTGTAGCATACGGCATACTGGCATTAGCATAGCACTGCGTACACTCGTTTCAACCATCACCCGTCACTTTGCAGAGCTTTCGGCCAAACAAATCCTGGATTTCTTCCGCTTCTTTTCCTCGTTCTCATTGTCCATTATGGGGAGCGGACAGGGTATCGTGTTACACAGACAGACAGGAAAATATGATGCTAAACCAGGCGTAAGGGTAAGAAAGGCGAAAGGCGAAAGGACAGGGAAGAGACAAATGGCAAGAATACAAAAGAGGAAAAGGAAAATACAGCGAAGCGCGCGTTGAACACGTCTAGAGTCCGTCCTCTCCCAGTGCCCTGCTAATCGGCATCCTCGACACGTGACTGGAAGGTCCCGCGTCTCATCGAATCTTCCTCGCGCTCCCCTCGATCCCAGCGGCGGCTCCTCCAACCTTTGCCCTCCCCTTCCCAGGCGTAGCCTTCTCCACCCTCTTCCTCTCCCTCTTCTCCCTCTTCCTCACCTCCTCCTTCTCCCTCGCTTCCCTCTCTTCTCTCTCCTCTTTCTCCCTAGCCTCGAGGACCATTTCCCCCAACCTAACCCTCCCCGCTTCAACCCTAGCCTCCAACTCTTCCCTCATCCTCCACGCTTCAGAAGCATACCGTTCGTGAAGACGTTTGCCGCAGAGGGTGTACCATTCTCCTACGCTTAAGGAGGTGAGGTCTGAAGGGGTGGGAGGAGGGAGGAGGGCGAAGAGGGAGGGAGAGTTTGGGGTGAAGGGGTTGGACGGGGCGGAGAAGGCAGCGGTAGGATCGATAGGGGTCGTTACAGCGGACGGAGGAGGAGCCGGCGCAGGAACGACTGGCGCCGGCAAAGAGGGGACCGGCGGAACAGGCTCGAGGGGCGTGTTGTTGCCGTTCGCTGCAGCTTTGAGTGAGCCGGAAGAAGGGGATCGGCCTTTGCTCGGTAGCGGTCGAATTGCCCGGGAAGAAGAGCCTGGGGCAGAAGCGGGGGAGACAGGTGACATAACCGGGGAGAGGGGAGAGCGAACTGTGGAAGCGGGGGGAATGGCATTGGCGGCCGCAACAGAGATGGGAGGCGGGGCTGAGGCGACTGGAGCGGGAGGAGGTATCATCTGTGGCACGGGCGCGCTTTCTCCTTCGAAAGCTTCGACCTGCGAGCTGAGAGCCTTCTTCCCCTTGCCGGCGGCACCCTTCTCCTTCTTCACCGAGGCTGCTCGTTTCGGCTTGCTTGGAGCAGGCGCGACTTCCTCAAAGTGCTCAGCTTCGAGCGCAGCGTTGGCGATAAAAGCGAGCTGCGTGATGGATTCGTCCGCCTCGAGCGGGCCAGGCGCAGGCGCATCGTCTTCATCCGTCTCTTCGCCTTGCGGTTCCGGTTCCGGTTGCAATTCAGGTTCGGGCGCTGGTGCGGCCTTCTTGCCCTTCTTTGACTTTGGCGGCGCGGGGGTCTCAATCTCGACGACGACATCGATTTCGGTCTTGGGCGCGGCGCGGGAACGGGTGGACTTGGACAGGACGGACGAAGAGGACGGAGCGGCAGTGGTGGTATTGGCGCGAGAGCGTGTAGACCTGTGACGAGAGAGGGCATATTAGAATTCGTTCACTGGTAACCAAGGGCAGGTGAAAGAGTGGAGAAATGAGGGCATGAAACGCACTTCTTCAAGATGGGCACCTCTTCAGGCTCATCCGCCTCGCTCGGTTCCGGCGTAGCACCTCTTCTACTTCTCGTGCTCGTACTAGCGACGCTCACCGTCGTTGTCCTACCCTTCTTCGCCGCCGTCTTTGCCTTGCTCCGAGGCTTCTTCACCGGGGCCTCTTCTTCCTCGTCTCCCTCCGCTTCTTCAGGCGCGTCGGCCATCTGTGCCTCCTCATCTTGTTCCTCCTCGACGACCTCCTCCTCGAGCTGGGCCGTCTTTTTTCCCCGACCGGTCTTTCTCGAACTAGCGGAAGAGAGCGTCGAAGCGGTCGAGGCTTTCTTCCCCCGCTTGGCCGTCTTGGGCGGTTCAGGAGCGTCTTCAGCTTCTGACTCTGGTTCAGTCGCTGGAGGGACCGCGCGAGAGGAGGAAGATTTCGGGGCGGGAGCGGCAGAAGAGGAAGAGGGGGAGGGGGCGAGGAAGAAAGGACATTTGAGGCCGACTTTGCGCTTGTGTAGGGCGCTGCAGATAGGCCATGGAAGTTGTTTGAGTCAGCGCGAAAATTAAGAGAGGGGTCAGTCGCGCCAGCAAGGATCTGAACGAGGTGAGGCAGAAACGCACACGGGGTCGTCGTCTTTCTCCCATCCCTCGATGATGCGTCCACAGTATATACAAGCGCACTGGTCGGCAGAGTCTTCGGCGTTGCCTGGGCGAAACACCCATCCGGCAGCAGCAATCTGCGAAGGCAGATCAAAGAGTCAAATGGTACGTCGAGGCAAGAATGACTGACCATCAGCAGCATCCTCGAGGCGGAAGGTGAAAGGGCCCTGAAACGAGACGCACCTCTGTTCTGGTTGGTACACCCTTGACCCCCTCATGCGGCCAACCCATGCGGAACGTCTCTTCCCTCGCCCGGCGCATAACCTCACCTCGAGGGTGCATCTCTCCGTCCGCTCCCCAATACTGACTCCAATCCTCTTTCTTGCCGCGCCCTTCGAGCCCTTTCTCACCCCAGCTGGCCTGCTGGACCGTCAACCAAGCACAGCTCAGTCCGACTTCATCCGCCGCGGCCGAATGCCTGTACAGCGGATCCTCGCCCTCTTCCCACTCGCCGACGACGACATCGCAGAGGTAGCAGGTGGTGACGGTGGGATCGTCCGGGGTTGGGGTGCAGTAGAAGCCGGCTTGGACGAGGCGATCGGGGTGGATAGAGCTGTTTTTGGCGGCGGCGGCGGTGAGGGGGTAGGGCCAGTTGAGGACTTTGTTGGCACCTTTTCTAGTCTTGTGAAAGGTGGATCTACGGGACGGTGCCAGGTGGAGGGTTAGAGACGACGACGACGAGGGGGCCATGTTTGGCGAGGCTACAAGTCAGCGTTGCTGGGCTTGGAAGGTTGAGTCGCGCGCGTCTGAGGTAGCTTCGAGTGTCCCAGGTTGTTCGCTGCTGCGTATGAACGTCCAGTGAGCTGACTGAGGTCGTGGAGGTGAGTGTTGTTGCCGATGTTGAAGGACGGGAGAGAAGGGGAGCGACGGCTCAGGATGAGGAGCTTGTGGAAGTCAGGGGACAGTACGCTCGTCTATACGCGTGTACAGATGTCGGTAGATGCTCTAGCGGTGTGGTAAATGTTGTAGGAAGCTGTCGAAACGAGAGGACGCGGTTTTCGTTCTTTTTTTGCACCTTCTCGAACCGTTTTCGCATATATACTAAGCCGCTCAATCTGACTGCCTGTGACAGCTTTGCGGTCGACCAGCGCCCCCGTGAGCTCTGGCAAAGGATGACTTGGGTTTTCTCTCCTCGGATTCTCGCTTCCGATTTCAGTTCCGTCGATTTCCTCATTTCTTGACGCTCATCATCTCTCTCTCAGCTATCCACTACCTAACAAGGCGTGACAGCACTTCTTACCTCTACGCAACACCGTCTCTTAGCCGTACACCGCCCAGATCGCACTCCGACCTTCTTCCTCCGCCAAGCCACCCTCGTTCGACCCTCTCCCCATCCACCTAAACATCACCTCCCAGCTCTTCTAGGTCCACTCCGCTGCACCTGCCGATCCTTCTCAGTACACTTACGGATCAGCAAACTCTCCACCGCCTCGCCGCCACCTTCTTCACCACCCACTTTCTCTCGCAATGGCCGCTGGCGATGACTGGAGGTACTACTCTTACGACCCCTCCCATGCCTTGGCCTACATCGCCATCGCACTCTTCGCTGCCATCTGGGTCGCTCAAGTAGGGCTGCTCTACTGGAGGAAGAGTTGGTATGCAAGTCGAGTTTCCCTCTTCTTCTTCCTTTTCCGCCCGAGCGGTCCGCTGACCCTTTGCCCGCGCAGATGATTCCCTTCATGATCGGCTGCTTAGGAGAGTCAGTAGGGTACGGCTTCAGGCGGGTCAGCGCAGACCACCCGACTGGTGCGCCTTCTTTATTCTTAGTTTTCCTTGGACCGCTTCGCTGATTAGCATTTTCCTCCCTCGTTGTCACCCTCGTATCAGGTCGTGGTGCTGGCTTGACGTGGTATATCCTCCAGTACGTTCTCCAGTTCATGGCTGTCTCGCTACTCGAAGACTGACCCTGCGATTCCTTCCCTGCCACTCCGCAGAGAGCTCTTCATCATTCTTTGCCCCGCCCTCTTCTGCGCAAGTTACTACATGTGCTTTGGTCGCATCATTACCTCTGTTGGCCAAAAGTGGACGCCGGTCAGCTCGAAATGGGTCACTGTCAGTACGCCTATTTTGCCTTTATCCTTCACCTTTTCTCGAAGAGTACTGCCCTGCACATGGTCGCCGTGGCCGAGCTGTTACACTGACTCGACTTCTCTGCCAGTCTTCGTGACTCAGGATATCGTCTCCTTTGTCGTTCAAGGCGCCGGCGGTTCCCTCTACTCGAGCGACAACACCGATCTCTACGACACGGCCAAGGCCGTCCTGATCGTCGGGTTCTGCATTCAGATCATTGGTCTCGGCATCTTTGCTATCTTTGCCATCATCTGTGCGTTGCTCTCTCAAGAGCGCTCCATCGCTTACGTCTGCGCCGGACAAGCATAATATTGACTTCCGCGTCACTGCAGATCAAGTCCGCGCCCGCCGCGACGGCGTTCCTTCGGGCCCTTGGACCAAATGCCTCTACACCCTCTACCTCGGCTCGGTCTGCGTCCTCGTGCGAGGTATTTTCCGCACGATCGAATTCGGCTCAGGTCAGGGAGGCGGTAAAGGGTATCTGTTGGAGCATGAGGTATACTACTATTGCTTGGAGGCGGTACGTTTTGATGCGGTTCTTCCTCCCTCTTTGCTCTGCCTCGTTGCGACTTCGGTCTGGAGGACCCGGACTAAACGATCTTGCCCCAATCCACTCGATTCGACTCTGCAGCTCCCCATCTTCCTCGCCTCCCTCTTCCTTTCCATCTCCTACCCCGGTCACTATGTCGCCCACAAGCGACCTGCGCGCCTCGATCCTGCCAAGGATGAAGAATCACCCGCAGTCACAGAAGGTGAACACGTCGGAGCGATGGATTCGGCCACTTCGGGTTCATCGTCGAGAGAGAGGGAGATGACTGAGAAGAAGAGATGGTGGAGTCGGGCTTAGAGGAGAGCTGATCGTCGGATTGTTGGGATGGGCGGGAGGAGGACTTGTACGAATGGACACTTGTTTTTACTCTTCTTCCTCTTCTCGTCCCCGTTCCTTTCCACTTCTTGGATGTACTTCTGTTCTTGCATTGCAGGCTGTTTGCATAAACCGACTTCGATCGAGGCGCGAAACGCAGCCGTGCGAAGTAGAGTGCGAAGAGGTCTATACCGGCACGCCTGCCCCGTCTGCTTACCTGAGCCATCCTCTTTCAACTGTCAGCTCCAAACCCCCGACCTCCCGAGCACCCCTTGAGCTGCTTCTCGAGGCCCCAAACGGTGAACTGCGTCGACCCCCTAGTCTTCCCGCTCCCGATCTGGCGAAACTCTTGAAGACTCCTTCCTCCTTTCTGCATAGCATCAAAGCGCTTCGCAAGGGCGATACTCGAGCATCATCGGCACCCCCCGGCAGGACATACAGATTGTATGGCATCTTGCGCACGAGATCGTGGACTTCCTGGTCCGGAGAACGACTTTCTCAGACCTTCCTTTCTACTCAGGACAGGAGTCGTTTGAAGCGGCTCTTGGCAGCAGAGCCGATGTCGGTCCCGGAGCACCATGATCTGCGGCGCACCGCCTTGAGTTGGAGCAGGCCGTGGCCGCTTAAGCAGACGAAGCCGGATTCGACCTTGCTTTTCTTCCTCCCCCGAAACTCCTACCGCAGAAGGTAGCCAGCTACCCCTCCAACAGATCGCGAACAGATCCCTTCACCTGTAGCGCGTCCTCCGAGTACACACAAGCCGATTCCACCGCCTCTTCTCTTACATCCCGCCCTCCAGCCTAACGAGGACGCGATGGCCGACGATACCGCCTGGCGTTACTACCAGTACAAACCGTCGTATACCCCGGCCTATATTGCCATATCACTCTTCTTCACGACCTGGGCTGTGCAATGTGGGCTGTTGTACCGGAAGAAGACACGGTATATGAGTCGGATTCTCCCTTTCATTTTTCTCTCCCTCCTTTTCCCTCTTTCCGCCTCTCATGCCCTTTCCCTGAGTACAGTATGACGCTTACCAAATGGTGGAACGACCCAGATGCTCCCTTTCATGATTGGATGTATAGGAAGGCGATTGGGTATAGCTTGAGGCCGGTTAGTTCAGATCACCCGACAAGTGCGTGTTCTCTTCCCCAGAATATGACTAACCCTCTCCGCCCTGTATTGACAACAGTTCACCTCTTCACTAGGTCGCGGTGCCGGCTTGATCTGGTACATCCTCCAGTACGTCTCATTCTCCCGTGCCAAGGCGTTTTCTAGCCCGCTGACCTTTGCCCCTTCGCTTCCATCTTACTTTCGAAGACCTCTTCATCGTCCTCTGTCCCGCCCTGTTTTGCGCAAGCTACTACATGTGCTTTGGGCGAATCATCACTTTGGTGGGTGAGCAGTGGACGCCGGTTCGGTCATCCTGGGTGACAAAGAGTGTGCTGCTCCCTTACCCCTCTTTGCGGTTCTCGCAGCTCAATCTACTTGCCTCGGATCCGTGCTCTCTGGTCTTTGTCACCCTCGATGTCGCTTCCTTCGTTGTGCAAGGTAACGGGGGACGACTTTTGACGAACGAAAACCCCGAAATCCAGGAGGTCGGCAAAGCGATCCTGGTGGTTGGGTTTTGTATACAGATCGTTGGCTTGGGGATCTTTGCTGTATTTGCTGGAATCTGTACGTTCGTCCGTTTCTTAAACTTGGTCGTTCAAACTCAGACATGAGAAGGTTGACTAGGACTGTTCTTCTTCTCCCGCTCTTCAACCTCACTTCGCATCGACTGCACAAACCACACCCGCGCCCGCCGCGCCGGTGTCTCATTCGGACCGTGGACCAGATGCCTCTACACCCTCTACTTTGGTGCTCTTTGCGTCTTGGTGCGAGGTCTCTCCCGCACGATCGAGTTTGGCTCAGGCCAAGGAGGTGGAAAGGGTTACTTGTTGGGACGTGAGGCGGTTTACTACTGTCTCGAGACGGTGAGTCCACCCTCGTCTTGACCCTATCTCCCTGACCTCGCAGCCGCGGCACAGACTGACCTTTTTTCTTGGTATCTCTATCTGTTCCTCCCGGGTCGTTTCGCGCAGCTCCCCATCCTCCTCGCAGCCATCACTGCCTCCGTCTTCTAAGCCGGCTACTTCATCCCTCACCACCCCACCTACCCCTTTGACCTCGCGAGCAACGGACAAGGTCTCGCGATGCACGATTTGCAGAACGGCACCGCCGCTGGGACTGCCGTTGGAGAGGGCGATGAGGTTGGGAGGGAGGAGAAGAAGAGGTGGTGGAGTCGAGCTTGAAGGCGAGAATAGTTAATGAACGTTGTAGGTTGGTTGAGGCGCAGAGCTTGTATCACCACGCGCTATGAACACCTTCGTTCGTGCCTCCTCCTGTCTGCCACTATGTGACAGTGTCGTCGTTCTTTCACGCAGTGTATTATAGATACACTGACTCGTACCAGGCAAGGAAAGACAAAGCAGTCTACTGCTGCACTCTTTTCACCTTCTAGTCCCTCACCTGCTACAAGCAAAAGAGGAGGCGGTCGAAGTCTCGTGCATTGTGTTCAGCAGCTGAATAGAGTCCATATCATGGTGTCAAAGCAAAAAGAAGAAAGCCCACAACTGCCTGGGGTAGCCAACTATTTATCCTACGGCACCTAGCGTCCTTTTCCTTCCTTTCCTCCCTGCTAAACGCGCTAAACCTTGACGAACGGGATTGTACATCCTCCGCCCTCGCCGCCAGCGGCTATCTTCTCCGCCCTCTCCCATTCCGTCGGCGTCTCAAATCTCGGCGTACCCAGCTTAAGCCATCTTGCCATACTGCAACTCCCTCTCCAACTCGTCCCCGGGAACCTCTTCCCCTCCAACCCGGTTGGAACCATAAGCCTCGTCGGCGTGATACCCTGCCGGACCGCCTCCACCGGGAAGAGCGTCGCGCGACGGAAGAGGGGCGACGTGGGCGCCTTGGGCTTGAGTAGGGTGGGGGTTTTGTTGATGAGGACGGGGGGCGGTTGGGGGTGGGGCGGAGAATTGGGGGCGGACCTGCGAGAGTGAGGGAACGGCGTAAGCGTGAATGAGCGGAAACGAGCGGTCTGGGAGTGAAGGAGGGAAGGAGTCAAGGACTGACCATACGACGGAACTCCTCAACTTCCTCCACGATCAACTGCCTCATCCCTTCCATCGTGTCCTCCTTTTCGAACCCAAAGTCAAACAGCGACTCGCAGACCGGCTCATCCGCCGGTTCGTGCCACACGCTCAAGTAAGGGTGAACGAGGGCGTCTTCGCAGCTGATGCGCTCGTAAGGGTCAAAGGCGAGGAGCTTGGAGAGGAGGTCGAGGGCGAGGGGGTTGGCTTGAGGGAAGAGGGTCTGGAAAGGAACTCCGGGCTTGTACGGGAGCGAGCGGATGTAGTCTTGAGCCTGTCAGGGAGGGCAAGGATCAGGAAACGACTCCGAATGAGACGGGTCCTCGAGGGCGAGAAAGGCAAGCCAGCTTTTAGCGGAAGGTCGGACGGAACGTACCCTAGGACTTCCCACCCTCTTCAGCGTCGTATCGCTCGGCGTACCAAGGAAGTGCAGAACGATGTTGAGCTGGTCGATGTAGTCCTTGCCCTTGAATATCGGGCGACCACCAAGAAGCTCGGCAAGAACGCAACCAACGGACCAGATATCGACTGCGTGAGGTTTATGATCAGTCGCTCGGTCTTCATGACGGAGATACGGGCTCAGCCTCTTCATCCAGGGATGAAAGGCGAGAGATCGACACGAAGGAGAGCAGCGACTTACTGGCCGTCGTGTAATTAGCGAAACTGAGCATAATCTCGGGTGCCCTGTACCATCGAGTCGCAACATACTCGGTCATGAAGCCCTGCTGACCCTGCTGATTCTGCGCTGCGGCGTCCTGGTCGAACCCACGAGCGAGACCGAAATCGCAGATCTTGAGCTCGCAGTCGGCGTTGACCTGCACCGGTGAAGGCAGTGAGCGGCAGGCCAATACGAGGGGAAAGCTTGAGAAACGTACGAGAAGGTTGCCAGGCTTGAGGTCGCGATGGAGAACGTGGGCAGAATGGATGTACTGCGACGAGAAAATGGTGTGAACGCCAGTGCAGGACTAGGAGATCTGCGGCTCGCGAGACGTCGAATCGATGAGCGAACATACCTTCAGCCCGCACAACGTTTGGTAGATAAAGCTCTGGAAGTGGGCATCGGAAAGCGGCTGGCCAGAGCGGATCTGCAAGTATAGGGGAAGAGACGTCAGCATCATTTTCGCCGTACCGAGGAGCGCGCTGGCTCGCAGCTCCTAGCGAGCTGGCGTCACAGAGATACGCAGGGGGAAGAGAACGCACAATCGCATGCAAGTCGGCCTCCATGCATTCCTCGTACAGGTACACCGAGTCGAAGTTGACGGGGTCGACAAGGTCGAGGTCGTAGAGGCAGGTGATCTAGACGTCAGGCGCAGAGAGCAGACGGTATGTGTGGGCAGACGAGGTGAAGTGAACGGAGAAGGGCGTGAGAGCAGCCAGTCAGTCCTGCTGTCCCGGTCCGTGACAGCTATGAAAGGCAGAGACACACGTTCTTGTGTCCTCGGAAGTGGTGCAGCAGCCTGCGGAGCGGAGTGAGCAGTCAGTATGTGCCAGCGGAGAGCTGGTGAAAGGACGAAACACAACCTACTTCAACTCCCTCAATGCGCGCTTGGTGAGGATCTTCTTCTGAAAGACCTTGGTGACCTGAGTAGAGGCAGGTCAACCACCGCGTTAGTGGTAACAAACAGGGCAGCCATGCCAGACGAGGCCAGTGAAGAAGAGGATAACCGACCTTTTTGATTGCAATGTTGTCGCTAGTGACCTTGTTTCTCGCCGAGCACACGACACCGTAGGCACCTGTTGGCTTGGATCGTCAGCGCTTCGTTGGCCTCCGAGGTCGGTCGGAAGGAGAGAGCGTACCCTGACCCAACTCTTTGACGAACTCGTATCGCTGATCGACGAGGAAGGGTTCTGTCAAGACGGGGAAGGCGTGGCGCGGAATGGAATGGATAGGGTTGATCTGTGCCATTGTGCAAGTGTGCTACAGGCAAGGAGTGGTGGTCGGCGGGAGTTGGTAGGACACGGAGCAGCCGGCGGGGGCGGTGGGTGGGATTCAGACTAGGTTGGTAAAGAGCTGTGAGAGGGTGCACAGGAACGGATCAGCACCAGACTGGTCAGTTGTAGCTTGGCAGTAGCTTGTGCATACCTCTGCGACCTTGACGAGCTAGTCTCGGAAGTGTGAGAGGTGTTGATAGAAGGTTGCTGGACGGTGTACGCTTCAGCACCAATCGAGGACGGCGATGCAGCTGTTGAGGTCTGTCGGAGCTTTGAGCGAGCGCGCAAAGTGAATGCAAGCAGACGTAAGGACAAGACGAGGCGGTGAGAGCACTCCTCCCGTCCCGGAGAAGCCGCGTCGAGGTGAGACAACCTTTTCTCTCACGGATTATGATACACAGCAATCTACCACTGCAGGCGCGGGCAAATGTTATAGCAGCGACACCTATGACCCTCACTTCCGGGGCCAGCAGTGGTCCGGGAGAAGTGGAAAAAATGACTGACCTTCGCAAGGCGCGAAAGAAAAAGACTTTCCTAGCGTCCACAGGCTACCTTCGAGCTCGTTGACCGTACTCTCGGACGCTTGAGCTCATCAAGCAAGCTTGGCCAGCCCCGCGATAGCTGGAAGGCTGGACCGACGCTGTCCTGCAGCAGTGCAGCCCTTCGCAACCGTTTTCTTTTCTGTTTGTTCCCTGCCTTCCTCGCCTGTATACCATATCAGACGTACTCTCAGCCCACACAAGGTGCATGGCTAGTCCCCGACAGCATCTCCTCCTTCCGTCCCCCTCCTCCACCCCGTCTTTCATCCTCGCGTCTCAGCTGTCCGCCTTCCTCGCCGGCTGCACCGTCGTACTCGCCCTCTGTCTGCTCAGCAGACCCTACAGTCAGAGGAGGCGTAGGCTTGAGATAGGCTACGGTAAAAGTGGGCCGTCAAAGTGGTGGGACGGGACGGTGGGAGCGGTCTCGAGCGACGACGAAACGGAAAGAATGGAGGCGGGAAGGAGAGGGAGGTTGCTGGTGGCCCTCGTACGTCCATAACTGTGTCATATGAGCGCGCTGAACGACTCTGGTGTGTAGTCTCTCTTGGCCGTCGCAGTGCAAATCGGGAAAAGCGTCTTTTCCGCTCTTCTTTCGTGCGTTCTCTCTTATTTTGCGCTGGCAACCGCAGTCTAATTCGGCTCTCTCAATTTTATAGGCCACACAAGTCCATCACAGGTTCCTTGGCTCAGCTACTCACCTTTCTCACCCTTTTCTTTTCCCATTTCCTCCTCACCGCTTCGCACTTCGGCCTCTTCTTACTCTCCCGGAAAAGCGAGGAGACCGCAAAAGGCCGTATCACCGCTATCGTGGTCTTCCTGGTCACTCTCGGCGCTGGGGCAGCGGAAGGTGTAGCAGACGTCGAGGTTTGCTTTCACCTCGCTATTTCTCACTCGATTCGTTCTGATTGCCCTTGTGTCTTGCCAACCAGGCGATTTTCCACACGGGACCGGACGAGTCGAGCCTCCTCTCCTCACCCCTCGCTGTCCGTGTGATCGGCCTGAGCGGGTCTCTGGCCAACTGGGTCAGCTTTTCTCCTGACTATACCTCCCCGGCAACGGCTGACATCCCCGCCTGCCGACAGCTTGTCCTCTTCACTCTGTCACTTCTCCTCCTCTTGCCTCTCCGTCGTGCTCTCCATGCCTCCCAGAATCGCACCTCGCCAATCTCCAACGACCTTCCCAATTCCCCTTCCTTCGCTCAGGAAAACCCTCACTTACTCTGCACCGCTGTACTCGCGCTGTACTACGTCGCCTACACGGCACCGAATCTCTTCTGGCTATTCGTACCGGTCGGAAAAGCACCAAGGGCGGGAGTTGGGACGGACCATGCAGGAAACGGCAGAGAATGGGTTTGGTGGTTGGTGTTGCCTGCAGGGGACATAGCCATGGTGCGCCCTCTTCCCCCCCTCGCGAGAATGAGGCCGGAACCAGGTACTCACATCCCTCCCACCTGATCCAGCTCGCGCTCCTCCACACCCTCCTTTTCCTCCCCTCCCTCGCCTCGTCTTCGAACCAATCTCCCCTCCCGCTACTCCGCCCGCCCGTCTCCACCCATCGAGGCTCTCAAGCCCACCTTCCCACCGAAAATGTCCCTCCGACCTTGCCTCGTCTATCCGTCCTCGGTGCGCCGGTTGACGAAATATCAGCAGCAGGAGAAGAGTGGGAAACCGGTCGTTTACCGCTTGAAAGTGCGACCGCGAGCGAGGATCGCGGGTCTGACTCGGCTGGAGGGCAGCATCTTCTCGAGCGTGGGCAGTCGCTGTCAATATCGGCAGAGCAGGGGGCTGAGCCCGAAATCCTGGCTGCAGACGGAAGAGCAGAGGGGGACGAGCCAAACTCGAGGTGGAGTGATGATACGGGAAGTGCGTCGTACAAGACGAAGCTGAAGAAGCAGGAAAGATGGCAGCAGAGTCAGGAGGGCATGAGCGGGATAAGGCGCCTTTTCTTCGGCGGCGCGGCGAACAAGCCCGAGGTGGAAAAGCCAGAGGGAACGGTTAAGCGGCAGGTCCGCTTTGCCTCTTCAGCCGCTGCGCCGCTACCGGAGCGCACCATATATGAGATTGCGACGGAGAGCACCAACAGCTTGAACGGAATAGGCATGGCAGTTGAGACTCCACCGCCTTTCCGCCCACGTTCGCGCAATGTGCGTTTGGGTGCTTCACCTCCACCTCTTCCAGGCTTCCCACCTCCTTCTCTCGCTTTACCGACCGTTCCAGCAGCCGCTAGCTCTCCCGGCTTCCGCTCTCTCGGCCCCACTCCCCAACGTCTCGCCCTCGAAGAAACGATCCAGCAGGCCCGGATCGTCCCCGTCCCTCCTCCTCAAATCCAACCTCCGCCGCAAACGCTGCGTTACGTCCCCGCAGCCGAGATTCAGCAACTTCGCAGGCAAGCCTCACAAGCTTCGAGCGCGTCGGCGTACTCGACTGCGACGTCTCATGCCTTGTCGAGGTCGCATTCGAGAGCGTCGTCTTCAATCAGCAGGAGCGGCGGATCCACGCACCCGCATCCGCGCACGAGGGGCGAGATCGTCTTCCCACCGCAGTTCTTACCGAGTCGTTCGCCGTCTCGTCCGGATTTTGGTGAGCAGGACAGCCAGTCGAGCGCCCAGTTCCTGCCGTATTTGTTGGGACAATCGCCGAGTCCTGTTCCTGAGGCGCATGTCGAGAGGAGGGTGACGGGCGGGGCGAGATTCGATGCGTTGGGAATGACGGATAGGTGAAGGGGGTTGAGGAGGAGGAGAAGGGACTGGATCTTGCGTGTTGAGTGTGGAGAAAGAGCGAGAGGGTAGTAGTTTGCTTCTTGACAATGGTCGCGTCGCTTGTACGCCTCGCAGAGTAGTGTGAGAATAGCGAGGTGAGGACAGAGATGGCGGAAGGGAGAAGTGACTGGTGTCAAGCAATTTGCGCCGGACAAGGCGTGGCGGGTAGTCGAGAGGGTAGTTAGGATAGCTGATAGCCCTGCAGGAGCCCACAGACAACGTAAGCAGCGAGTTGTAGAACGAGTGTTTGATCGAGGGCAATTTGGGAGAAGTCGAGCTGCTGGTTTCCTCTTCGTGATCTTCTCGACCGCCAAACCTCTAGGTTAGTCAAAGTGCCATGCACGGCATCAGAAACGCATACTCGATTTGCCTACCCCCCTACTCGACCCCCGTCACCAGTCACTTCGAGCCTCGCCCTCCAGCCCTCAAAAACTTGGTGTCGCTCCACTGCGCGCGATCACTCGACAAGGATGGCATGAATGGATAGGGAGGGTATGCTGGATTGGTATGGAACGCTGCTGGAACGGACACGGAGGCTCTACAGGCTGTGGTCGGAGCGGGCGGACCGGCATCTTCAAGTGCGCCTCTGCCTCTCAAGTGCGAGTTAGCTGACATCTCCCTTCGCATCCCCTGTCTGTTCCGCCGTGTCTCTCCCACGCGCTTTACGCCCTGTCCCTCCGTGACCACCGCACCCTCTTGCCGTATAGCCATGTCTTCGGAGTCTACCTTCAAGAGGTTCGTCGAGGTCGGCCGCGTCGTTCTCCTCAACGACGGTCCCTCTGCTGGCAAGCTCGCCACCATTGTTGAGATCATCGACCACAACCGCGTGCGTACTTTGCTGCAACCTGTCCGGGTGTAATCTTGGCTGACCTCGCTTCCGCCCCGCATGTTCACCTCGACTTCCGACTATCCGCCTGCCCTTCCCCGTACTGTTCACGCCCTGTTGCCAAATGCCTCTCTCGGTCCTACATCGCCCCCGACGCGATTCCGACTATCAGGCGCTCATCGACGGCCCCTCCACCGGCGTCCCCCGCCAGGCCTTCACCTACCGCCGCCTCGTACTCACCCCGTACGTTCTCAAGAAGCTCCCCCGCGCTGCGGGTTCGACCACGGTTAAGAAGGTCTGGGAGGCGTCCGAGGTCGAGGCCAAGTGGGCCAAGTCGGCGTGGGCTCAGAAGCGTGCCGCTCAGGAGAAGCGTCGCAACACTTCCGACTTTGAGCGCTTCGAGATCATGCTCCTCAAGAAGCAGAGGCGCCGCCTAGTCCTTGTTCGTTTGCTCCCTACGTTGTTCCCGATGACCGAAGCTGACCTCTCTGCTTGATCAGGCCGCCGCGGCTAAGGTCACCAAGTAGGGAACTCGCTGTAAAGCCCGATCCTATCGTTGCCGACTATGAGAGAGTCCTCGTAGACGGAGCGCTGTTTCGGCAAGCTTCATTTTCTCAGTTTCTTTCGCTTCTTCGCGAACTTTGCCCGCGGCTAGCCTCGCCCGGCAGGCATAAGCTCTCGAACTACAACATGCTGTGCTCAGTAGCCGCTGGCTCTCTGGAGCATTACAATATTCACATTGAGGAGGCTAGTACTGACTAGTACTGTGAAGCGGGAGGCAGCTCGGAGGAGGAGAGTATGTACGGTACCCGCAGGCTGATTTTCTGGTTTCGAGGTAGCGGGAATCACCCTGGAAGACGCGCGCAACAGCGGCATCTTGAACTCTTCCCTCATGTACTCAGGTATTTCCGATCTACTTGAAGTCGCTGACATGGCCCAGGGGTCAACACAAAAATGGAGAGAGAGGAGTAAATGCCAGAAGAGACGAAGTTGAGACGAAGTCTTTCGAACATGACCTCCCCACTCGTGGCTACTACGAAAGCGATCTACTCGAAGAACTCCTCGATTATGCGTGTCCTCTCCGTCTCCCTGGCCTTCGTCCTCACCTCGGCCTCTGCTAGCTCCTCGCCCCTCCTCCTGTTTACGGATAAAGGTGCCATCGCTGAAAGCAGGTCCGCTAGACTCCACGTCCAACTCTGTTCGCGCCCACTGCTCACCGCGTGACAGACCACGGCGTCCCCGTCCTCGTCCAGAAACTCGAACTCCCTCGCTACCGCGTCCCAGCGCATTTGAACCGTGTCGTATTCCGCCGGCACCCTCTTGGAAAACTGACCCCTGGTAGTGAGGTTGTCGCCGCCGAAGAAAACGAGATTGATGGAGCTAGAGGTGGTTTTCTTGGTACTGTGGCAGACACGGACGGTGACGCCTTGCCGAGCTGAAGCAGGGGTAAGGATAGTGGGGTAGATCTTCTTGAGGCGGTGATGAACTTCTCCGCAGAGCCTGCTGAAGCCGGGGTAGGAGGCGAAAGGTTTGACGAGATCTTGATTCGCCTTGTTAAGTCTGCTGAAGTTGACGTGAGACTCCTTGAAAGGTGCGCCCATCCTGCTACTACCGTCCGCCCGGACGTCCTTGACACCCGCCTCGTCGTCCTCGTCGTCAACGCACTCCCCGGGCCCCACGATGGTCACCGATCCGCTTTTCCGCCCGCCCTCCTCATCGAGTCTATCGTCCTCACCCTCATTCTCGCCATCCTTCTTGAACCTCTCCCCCTGAATCCCGCTCTCCCTGACTTTGTTAGCCCGCCGCTCCTTCTCCCCCTTTTCCCCGCTGCAATTCTGTTCCGCCTCGACGCAGGCTTCGCTCAATGGGTCCGCCACGCCCTTAAGCCTTTTGTGTTCTACTGCCTGCGCCGCCACGATCACTTGCGACGGCGAAGCGCCGGGCAGAGCACTCGAGCCATCGTCGCGAAGTCGAAGGGAGGACAGAGCCGGCTTGGTGCGGAGGGTGTTGTAAACGACGAGGTGACGATTCGCTCCACCGCCGGAGATGACATTGAGGCCGCCATAGGTGAGTGCCGAGTACCGACTGACGATGCCGAAGCTCTCGACGTCCTTGACGCGCTTGTAGGAGACAACGGAGCGGTCGAGAGGGGCAGCGCTGCCGCCAAGGGAGAGGAAGGTTTGGATGCGGCGTTGGGGGTTTTCCTTCTGGAAGACTTGTAGTTCTTGGAAGATGAACTTGACGAGCGTTTTGGGCTTCTTCGCCTGCGGCCCGGTGATATGCGCGAGAGGTCGAAGTTTGCGCTTCTTCCCCGCTATGAAGCGGTCCCAGCCGTCCGACCAGCCAATGTACTCGAACAGCCTCTTCAGGGTTCCTTCCCAACCGCCTTGCGCCCGCAGCCTCGCCAAACCCCTCAAGTGCTCGAGAAGGTAAAGACCGAGCCCCAACTCGCTCGCCCGTTTCTGCACCTCGGGCCGCTCAAGGTGAGCGATCCACGCCTCTCCATCCTCTTCGGTTGTAGCGTAAGCCGAGAGAGAATAGGTGAAGAAGGCGAGGAAAGAGAGCAAGCCGCGAGCGAGATCATTGTTGAGCGCGGTGGCAGCGGGAGGTTGAATTTTAATCGAGGAGAGCCAGGAGAGGGGTAGGGTAGAAGCGACGGGCTTGTAGAGGCGAGCGTTTCTGAGGGTGGGGAGGGGGAGGTCGTTGTAAGCGTGTTGGTCTCGATTGGGTTTGAGCAAACCGAGGACATATTGGACGGTTCCGTCTTTGCCGTTCGCATTCGGCGGTAGCTGATCAGCGGTGAGAGGACCGATGCGAGGACCGACGGCGACATCGAGGGTGAAGCCACCGGTGGCTTTGACGGAGGAGCGTTCGAAGGTGAAGGGGCGGTAAGCAGTCGGGGCAAGGTTGCCTGCAGGTCAGGAGATTGATTCACGGCAAGCAGAGCAGAGCGTCAGCAGACGGCTCCTCAGGACAGCATCGAGTCGCAAGCATGGTTGTCGACGGAAGGGGCACTGAAGGGGCTCGAGAAGCGAAACTCGCCTTCGTCTCCCTCGTCCTCAACTCTCATCTCATGCTCACCCTCATCCGAGTCAGAATCCCACTCATCGCTGTCCCCCTCACCAGCCTCACCGTCGTCTTCTGCGGCTTCATTCGCTTGTCCATCCTCAACCTGCATTTCACCGCCTGCGTCTCCCTCCTCCCCCTGCTCCCCCTCCCTCCGCGGGTCGGCCAAACGTCGCTCTCCAAGGGGATGCGTAGCTTCGGTGCCGACCTGAAGCGCGTCGAGCTGCGCAATCGGAACATCTAGCGAGGTTGGAGGGCAGGCATAGATGTACGTCAGCGTTTGTCCTCATTCAGCAACAAGAAGAGCATCTGGGTGCGACAAGCGGAAGCGCACCCTCGTCAGGCTCGGAGGCACCTTGGTTCGGCCCTTGCTGCTGTCCTTGACGAGCGAAAGTTGCCGAAACGGCACTTCGAGGCGAGCGAGGGGAGGAGAAGGTTTGTCCGGGGTGCGAAGGAGCCGTACGATAGAGGGGTTTCGAAGGGAGGTAGGCGGCCCCGGGAACGGGTCCGTAGAGTACTGGAGGGGGGTAGAGGTAGTCGGCAGGGTCGTATAGGGTCTGACGGGAGGGTTGACGAGGGTTGTGCCAGGAGCTGGAAGAAGTGGGGAAAGGAATAGGACAGTCAGGAGGGATAGGGTAGAGTGGTTCAAATGGTTCGCTGTTGCTCTGCATGGTTGCACGAGGACAGTCGCTTGAAGCAGCAGGACTTTGGTGAGGTGAAGATGGAGAGAGGAGAGGAGAAGAGAAGAGAGGAGAAGCGTGGTTGCTGAGGAAAAAGTCAAATCGAGTTGCTCGTTCCCCACTCGACGGGTTACTTTCTCGCTCCTCCCTTCTCTCTTTCCTCGCACACCACTCGTGTACCGCTCCATACCCTTCATTCACATCTGCCATACCCGACCCTGACATCGCTTTTACACGCTCTCCTCGCCCATGTCGCTTCTCCCGCTCTCAACCTCGGCTCCCTCTGATCCCCCCAGCCATGCTTGCGTTCTCACTCTGAGTAACATCAACGGAGACTCGACAGCCACCGTTAACAAGGTACGTTACACCGTCTTCACCTCTTAACTTAGCCGCTTACACTCTCGACTCACCCCTTCTGATCTGCAGGTCCTTGCCAAGCTCGCGGCGAGTGATCTGAGGGTCGTGAAACATGCTCCCTACAATCTTCAGAAAACGATATGGTCCGTCTCTTTACCGCTTACTTTGTCTCTGCTCGACATCCATAATCTTTTCCCGCAGGTGGTTCCTCTTCGAGTCCCGCGAGATAACCCTGAGGGCTCTCAGCGCTACTCATTACCTTGCGACACAAGCACAAGAGCCTGTCATTGGTGGTGTGCGCGCTATCTCTCCTCTCCACAAGCTTTCGCTGCTGATGCCGACTTCCTTGCGCAGATTACCGGTCACCCCAAATTCGCTCTGCGCGGACCAGACTGGGAGACGTACCAACAACAGCATCGGTTCGTCCTGTGATCAGGATTCGCCTTTCGCTGACCTCGCTAACGCGCCTGGTCAACCCGCGCAACAGCACCTCCCGCCGCTCATCCTCAGTTCCGTCTCGCGCTCCGGCTGGGGTTTCTTCCCGCCCTGTCCGTCCTTCCGACCCAGAAGAAACCTTCGCTCGCAAGCTGGATGATCTCGAGGCCGGCTTCGCTCAGCTGCGTCTTCGATCGGTCGACGTCAATGCGAAGGTTGAGAAGGTCGAGGCCAAACTTGACAGTTTGCCGGCAGATGATCCGGAGAAGCGCACTGTACAGCACCGTCAACAGAACAAGCGCTTCGAGCGTCTCGAACGCCATGATGATAAACTCCTGCAGGATCTCAAGCGCCTTTACCACCAAGTTACCGACGACATCCTCCCCGACATGGAGCGCCTCAAAATGGAGGTCAACGAATATGACAAGAAGTTCTCGATTGAGGCAAGCCAGGCGGAAACCTTGAAGCGCATCTCTGGGATGGAAGACGAGGTGCGAGGAATCGAGCAGACGGTCTCCGGTCTGCAGGTTCGTGTCGTTCCCGCCTTTTGACCTCCCTTCCACCACACACATCTCGCATCAACTCGCAACCTGGACGCCAATACTGAATGAACCTGGCTCGTGCGCGAGCAGCAGGCTACGTCTACGACAACCACCGCCTCTCTCGGTCAAAAAACGTCTGAAGTAGCAAAGAAGGTCGGTGTCCTTGAGGCGCGCTTCGCGACCCTTTTGGCCCGCCAGACGGAGCTGTGGAAGCTCCTCGCAGAAATGAAGGTGTGTCCTCATGTCGCCTCTTCGTGGCCGCAAAAGCGAACACTGACGAGCTCGCTCAGGCCGAAATGCTCGACAGGCGCGGTGCCAAGGCTACCCCATCAAACTTTCCCGTTCCTCCTGCCACGGCTGGGCTCCCCGCCCGTCCGTCAGTGCTTCCTCCACTCAGTCGCTCGCCGCCGCCCCTCGAGCGCTCGCCGCCTCGTCAGCGCTCGCCGCCTCGTCAGCGCTCGCCGCCCACGCTCGCCCAAACGCCTCAAAAACGCACCGCCTTTCCGTCTCGAAGCTGGCGACATGGCTTCCGCTACTGAGCAATTCAGATGGCTCCTGCCAAAGCTCGAGGCGCACGACAAGCTTCCGGAGACTTTCAAGACTAACCCGACTATGCACGTGGCCACGCGCGCACTCGTTGGCGATACCGAGAGTGGTTGCTCCGATATGGCCGTAGCTAGGGTGGTCGTCGCCATAACGGGCAAAATGTTTTGGTCCATGTTCGTTTCCACACTGTTCTCGTCCCGCGTCATGATGAAGCCTCTCTTCTGTTCTTCATACCATGGGGGGAGTGTCACTCAGGCCGCACGCTGACCCTTGCACGTCTCGCTTTCACAGTCGCGCCGTCCATGTCGCGCCACGTCCCTTCGCGCCAAATCGCTACGACTTCGTCCTGCACTTCTTTGGGGACGTCTGCGCGCTCTACGAGCAGTCGCTCGGCAAGCGCGAAGCAGGCATCATCCTCGATCACGGTGAAAGCAACCTAGAGATGTGGAAGAAGCAGACAAGTGCTTGATTGCGACCGTCGTTTTTTTAGGTGCGAGACTTCTCTTCTGCGGTCGTCCTTACCGCCGCAATCTCGCTCACCATCCCATTGCTGTGTCTCTAGTTCATCACGTCTTGTTGTGTGCTGCTTAATTGTTCCGCGGTGACTGTCCTTGTAGCTTACCGTTTTTCCGCCTCGTGAAAACGCTTGAATCGTCGGGCGAGCCACAGGCAAAATTCCCGGCGCGTGAGGTAGTGCGGCGAGAATGTGTGCTGCTGGGTCGACGTTTGGCAGCGAGTTTGGAAGTGACGGCTTCCCCCACTTGCTTATTTCACGCTCTTCAAGTTGTACTTCCCCATCTCCGCTTGCCTCAGGGGTCAACACTAAGGCTGGCTCGTACCGACTATCATCCTGGCTGAAGAGCCTCAGACACCATGCTGGACCAAGTAGCCGGTCGACCATCACCGTCTTGGCGGCGAACTCAAGTAAGCCACCCCCCACTTTCAATTGAAACACGCCGTCCTCACTCCACAGCAGTCAGGCTGACTAGGGACTATCGCACAGGTCTTTATAGTCCTCCTCTTCTGGCTCTTGCGCGTCTCCTTCGGCTCCCGCACCCCTCCCCGCCTCTTGTGGCTCCGCCGCCTGAATCGCCTCCTCAACCGCTTCTCACCTTGGCAGCTCATCCTGAGCACCTTGACCCTCGTGTACGCTTTCAGACATGCCGATGTTCTGCTGGGACTGCAGGCGCCGGAACCCTTGGCGAGGTTGTACTCGAGGGATTATTACCGGTGCGCTGCGCTTCTTGTCGTTTTCTTCTCCGGACGGCGTTGGACACCCCTTCCGGCGATAACTGAACGGTCGGTACTGGCAGGGCTACCTGGATCGTCACCGCCCTCGACGCAGGGTTCGCAACGGCCATGGGTATCAAGTGGAAGTGGCTGAGGGATATTGCCAGCCTGGCCTTTTCAGGCTACTACCTACTGTTCGCTCACGAAGCCGACGAAAAGGTGCGCTCGATTCCCTTCTACAGTCACGCCGTGGCTTAAGCTATTCCTTTTTTTTTTATTGCTTACCCTCGGGCGGTTAACCTGCAGATCAGGAAGTACCGCGCCTTCTGCACAGTCGAGATGCTTCGCTTGACTTGGGAGAAGCAAGGGAACCCGTACATTCAGCTGGCTACACGGCAGCATCGCCCGCCGGTTCTCATTATGAAAAAGCTTTTCCTCGAGAGACCGAAGGGGAGCAAGTATACGTACGTCTCGGTTTCTTTCGTTGGTGGTTTCTCTACGAGCCGCGACTAACAAGCGGAAAACCGAGTTAGTGTGTTGTGAGTCTGCTAACGCTTTTTTTCTCTCCGCGCCTTCGTTCCGCAGAAAACCCATCACCGCCCACCTATACTTCCACGGCACGGAGCTCGAGCTCGCAGCGCAGAATGAACTCGTCATGGACTTTCCTGGAGGTGGCTTCATCTGCATGAGCCCCGAGCATCATGCGGAGAGACTGTTGAGGTGGGCGAAGCAGACGAAGAAAGTCGTCCTCAGTTTCGACTACGGAAAGGTGCGTCACCGCCTTTCTTCGCTCTGCCTTGATTTTGCTCGCGCGCACTCCTGTTGCCGCGACGGCTCCGAGGCTGTTTAGCCCGGATCTGAGGAACGCTCACCTTTCTCATTTTCCCGTACCGGATCAGGCCCCCGAATACCCCTTTCCCTTTGCTATTGACGAGATGTACGACGCCTACTCGCTGCTACACGCGACGAAGGGCAAGTGTATCGGCATAAATATTGGTGGAAACAAGGACCTCAGGGTCATCGTGACGGGCGATTCTGCGTAAGCCGGTTTCCTTCTGTCTCTGACCTGGCCGCTACCTCCGTGGATATTTCCGCTCATTAGCAAACTGACTCGTACTCCCTTTGCAGCGGCGCCAACATCGCCACTGCCATGATCGTCAAGATCCTCGAGACCCGCTCGCCTCCTCCTGCTTCCCCTTCTCGTTCTAAAACCCCCTCCTCTCTCCCTTCTTCCGCTTCCGCCCCATCAAATAGCTCTCTACCTCTCCCTGTGGCTCTCATCTTCGCCTACCCCGCTCTCTCTTTCCACTTCACAAGCTGGATGCCATCCTCCGACCTCCGTGTGCTTCGTTCCGAATCTCACCCCGACGTCGCCTCCATCTTGCGCGGTAAAGAGCATCTCGATCACCGCGCCCCTCTTTCCGTCGTCGAGGACGTTGAACGTCGATCTGCCGGTAGTGAACGGGGACGCCCGAAGGTGCTCAGGAGGAAAAGGACGACGAGTTGGGGTCGTGGCCTGGTGCGAGGCTTGCCGTCGAGCATGTCCTTTAGAGCTCTGCGTGGAGCTGAGGAAGGAGTGGCAAACGGCCTTTCTGCAGATGGAGAGGAAGAAGAGGAAGTCCCGATTACGGATGAGAGGGAGAAAAGTATCAGCGAGAGGGTGGTATGGTGGGATGGGATTAGGGACGAGGAGAAGCAGAAGGAGTTGAAAGAGCGGGTGGTGAAGGAGGCGGAGAGGGTTAGGGGGGAGTTGGAGAGTGGCAAGGCGAAGGGGTTGGTTGGAGAGACGAGGTTGGCCATGACCAGCAGGACGGCATTTTTCAACGGTTCGTCTCGCTCCGTTCACGCCACGTTTTGCTTGCTCACGATTCACTCTGGTGCAGACCGCATTATCTCGCCGCCGATGGTGAGCGCTTTCTCCCGAACTTCCAGGTTGAGAAGGCCGAAAGTGACTTCTGTCCTTTTCGTAGTGCCGAGCCATGGCTCTGCTGTATATTGGTCCACGCAATGCTCCCGACCTGCACTCCGACTACCACATCTCACCCATCTTCACACCAGCAAACCTCCTGGCGCAGTTCCCGCCACTCTACATGTCTTGCGGCGAGAGGGATCCTTTTGTCGACGATGTGCGTTCTCCCCAAGCTTTCTTCGAGGCTTGCCTTACTTTCCCTTTCATAGACTATTATCTTCGCCGGCAAGCTCCGCGAAGCCAAAGAAGCCCGCAAGATGGAGCTACTCGCTCGTGAAACTCGACATGGCGAATCTCTCCGCATGTCCGATTCTCTCTCGAGCGATTCTCGCCGGGCCCTAATCGACGAGAACGAGGATGACTGGGTACGAACCAGTATCATCGCAGGCTGGAGTCACGGTTACCTTCAGATGGTCTCGCTGCTACCGGCGGCGGAAAAGGTAATTGCGATGATGGGGGATTGGATTGACGAGGCGTTTGAGAAGGCTGAGGCGAAACACCAGCGTAACGGGACTGGAGTGACCAGACTGTCCCCGATTGTATCGGTTGCCGCCTCCCCTCGTCTTGTTCCTTCGCCTGAGGGCGTGAGGACAGCTTGTCCCGCCAGGCCCATCAAGGTGCCGCCGCCGACCCTTGTCGGGACGCCTGCGTCCGTCCCGTCTCCAGGCCTTTCGTCATCAAAGCCCCTGACACCGCAAACCTCGGCTAACGGGGCGTCGGAAAGCGAGAAGGAGGAAGACATCCTCACCTTTACCCCAAAACGCCGCAGGGACAGTAGCACTGCGTCGCGGGCTGGCACGCCGTCTCCCGTGGTCGTCGCTGGCACTTTGAGCCCAACGCTTCAGCGCAGCGCACTCTCGGTTCCCGTTGCCTTGGACGCGGGCGAGGACGACCTTTCGAGCCCTTCTTCCTCGGCCACCCAACCTCTTTCTCACGACGAATCTTCCTCTGTCACTTCCGCCGCCGCGCATCTCCCCCAACATCCCCCTCCTCAGCATCTCGTCACCCCTGCCGAACGCGCCTTGCGCGACGAACTCGCCACGCTTCCCTCGCTTTCTTCCTCGTCAAACTCAGGCGGTAACAAGCTTTCCCTCCCATTGTCGCACTCTCCTCTCGCCTCGGTTGCGTCTCCCTCCGCCTCAAAGCCTCACTTTCTCACCGAACCTCTCAACACACCTCAACCTCGCCCCGGTTCAGCTATGCCAGCCTGCTTCCTCGACGCCGCTGCGCACCCTCATCCTCACCCACCTCGTGCCGGGGGTGGGGGTAGCAAACTCCGCTCCGGCTCCACCGGCAGCCTCCCCCATCCTCAAGGAGCCATCTTTGTCGATGCGAAGGATTTGTTGAGGAGGAGGAGGGACGATGTCGTGTTTGGGTTGAGTACGAGTACGGCGGCGAGTCAGGTGGTTAGTAGGGCGGCGAGTCCGGAGGGAATTGAGGAGGGTGAGGAGGCGGTCCGTGATGACGAAGGAGTGGAGGAAGAAGAGGGAAGAAGCGGGGTTAGGAGGAGTGTGACGACGCCGCTTTAAAGGGAAGTGGGAGGGATTCTCGGAAAGTAAAGAGGAAAATTCCGAGGGAGGCAAGGAGTTGCCTCCCTGCGCGGACGCTTTACCTGTCTCACTCCAGTCGCTTGTCTCTGTACACGAAGCCGCGTTCGTCGTTCTTGTTGGTTGTTATCAGTCCCACCTCGTCTTTCTTGTCCATATCATTTGCGCTATGTACACTGCGCCTGCTTTCGCTCTTCCTTCCGTACCATCTTGTCGCGTCTTTCACCTCTTTTGCAACCTGTCGTACTCTCTCGCCACTTAATCATGTCAGTCGCCGACCTGTACTCTGACGACTTTCCCAGAGAAGAGCAGGAAACCCACGCAAAAAGGTGTTGGCGTGTATCCGTCTTTGCACAAGTGGGCCGTAACCCCTTTTCAGTTTCGTGCTGTCCGATCAGAATGCTAATCCATCTCCTCCCACTTCTCCTCGGCCCTCCTCCGTTCGGCCGCATCGGCGGCCCTTTTTCGCCGGCGATCCCGTTCTCGTCGCTGAGCGTCTCGTGGTGCGGCCGTGGAAGCGGTATTCGACGCTTGATCCGCAGAGGGAAAACTGGATGAGGAAGATCGGAGAGCGGGAGGTCGGGAAATGGGTGGTGGAGGGGGATGTGGTAAGGATGCCGGAGAAATGCGATAGGCGTCTTCCTCTGAGCCGGACGAGCTTGACCCTTCCTCCCCCTCCTCGTCGTCGTTACTATCTCCCTCCCCCTCGCTGGAGTCTGTATTACCGTCCTTCTCCTCTAGCCCCGAAAGGTCTTCAAACTCCTCTTCATTCGATCCATCTTCACCACCATCACTCTCTTCCCCGCTCTCTCCACTCAACCCCTCTTCCGCCTCTTCCGCCTCTTCCTCCTCTTCTTCTGAAGCAACCTCCATCCCATCTGCATATCTCAACCCAGTGACTCTCTGATACAACTCCGCCAACCTATCCACTTCATCTGCCCTTTGACTTTGACCGTGACTTTGATTCGTGGAACCTCGGGAATGTGACCCAAAGGAACCAGGTCTTGGGATTCGCTGGTTTTCCGCAGTTGAAGCGCTTTGTGAAACTTGGTGCGCGGAGGGAGCAGAAGGGCGGGAACGGGGTCGAGGCCGAGAGGGAGGGAGGCTGGCGGGGGAAGAGGGAGGAGGTAGAGCCGAGGTGACGAGACCTAGACCTAGCGAGGCGGTTCGGAATACACTGAGCGGCGGTGGTCGTACGGACGAAAGTGGCAGAGAGGCTGTGGACGAGGAGAGAGCCGGAGCAGATGCTGGAGAGGAAAAATGCGTGAAGGCTCGAAAATGATGCAGGACGCCTTGGACGGCGGTCGACAGGCTGGGTGAAACAGGTGGAGAGAGTGCCATGAGCTCGGAGCCGTTCGAGTAGAATGGTGGGGGCAGAGGGTCAGAATCGGCTTCGGGGTGTACGGGAGAGGTAAAGCGAGAAGTATTGGTAGTGGTGTCCTCCGAGTCGACCACATCTCCGACACTGTCCATCGCCTCGAGCGGTGGTAGGTCATCTGCTTCGCTATCGGAAGCGTCAATCGGCTCCAAGCTAGGAAGGTCGTCTTCCTCCTCTTCTGACGACAAAGGCGCCAGGTGATAGACCTCTTCTTCCGGGTCGTAGATGTACCTCGACCGGCTAGAAGCCCGGTCATACGGTCGAAGGTTGAAGTCTGGCGGAGTGGGCAGTCGAGAGGCTTGGCCAAAGGGCATGTCCTCCAAGTTGTGATCTTCTGAATCGGTGAACTCGTTGTCGGTGCTGACAGAGCCGTCGCTGTCGCCTCCCTCCTCCTCTGCCTCCTCTTCACCATGAACTGTTTGCCAATCCTCCCCTTCTTCCTCACCTTCTCCCTCTTCTTCGTCATCTTCAAGCCAACTTTCTCCGTCTCCATCGTCTTCCACCGTCCCTTGCAACGGCGGTTCCTCCCCCTCCCCGACCCAAACCCTGTTTGTCGCACTCCGAATCCACTCTTTCATGCTCCCCAACTCTACCAACCTAGCCCTGAACCTCCCAATCTCCCCCTCTCGCACCAAATCCGTCAACTCGCTGATGATCTCTCTTGTCGATTCGCGCATCAGAGAAACGGTAGGGAGGAGAGCGGCGGCCAGGGCTCCGCCGGTTTGGAGGAGGGCGAGCATGAAGTGTTGGGCTTGGGCTTCGTGGTCCAATCGTTCGAGGGCGGTAAAGTGCTCGGCGTGGGTGTGGGTGAAGTCGTACCGGTACGAGGTTAGGAAGTGAGTGTGAGAGTAGAGCTGTGAGTGAGGAGCGGGTGAGCCCCTCATGCGGGAGAGTGCCGATCGAGAGGGGGAAACGGACGCACGCAGTCTCGACCGCGGGGGCAGTAAGGCAGCTCGAGAGGGGAGCTGAGCAGGTCGTAACAGGTGATCTTGGCCAGTCCAGCTGCGTTAAGGAAGGCGTCAGCAGGAGTAGCATGGTTGTCGGGCTAGACCACCACACACCTCGATACACTTTGATAGCCTCGTCCTTCTCCGACCCTTCCGCCAATAGCTTACTGCAAAGGGCGAAAGCGTCAGCACTGCTACTACAACCCCTGTGTATACAGATTGGACGTGCGGGGTGGGCACAACGACCGTGTACTCCCTCCGACACGCCGGGCATTTTTCTTTGGCCATGAGCTCGGCGAGGGTGACATCGGCTTCGGGGCGGTTCATCTCGTTTCGTCCTTCTTTCTGCCAGGTAGTGATGCAGTCGTAGCAAAAGGGATGGGCGCAACAGTCTGTCGGGGAGGGAAGCGGGTCAGCCCAGAGGAGGCAGCGCAGAGAGTATGCAAGAGAATGGACGGACCGAGCATCCCCCAAGTTGTGGCGTGGTCGTAGCAGATGAGGCACTCTGCGTCGTCGTCTTCGTCTTGTGCCACCTCGAAGAGTTTCCGGGGAGGTGGAGCAGGAGAGAAGGGAACGGCGGCTGGGTTGAGCGAGGAGAGAGGTCGAGGCAAGGCGGGCGAGGAGGCGTTGAGGTGCTCGAGAGGCGGTGGCGAGTCGTCCATGACGCGTCTTGTACGTCCGGCGGGGAGCTGACGAGAGTTTCGTGGCGCCGGACTGATGAGAATTGGAGGTGGGTGTCAAAGGCGGGAGGCAGCGAGGTTATAATGAGTGACCTGGTAGTTGTTTTGCGGTCGTTGTCAGCTGTATGTCAAGCCAGTGGGAAGCGGCGGATCAACCCCCAACCTGGAATTGGCGGAATGGGCGGAATTGGGTGATCCCTCTCGATACAACTTGCTACAGTCCCTCAGGCAGAGCTTGTAGATACTCGGATCAACCCCCGGTTCAGCTTGAAGGTACCCTGCACCCAGTTTCGTCTCAATCTGACGCGATCGACGTCGTTCACCTCGACATCTCTCGTCACCACTGCACTCGCAAAGCAGTCTCTCCCCGCTTTGCCGTGAGCATCTGCCTCGGATCCATCGCCGACAGACTGTACATCACTGTCTAGCCTCACGTTCCTCATTGCGGCAGATCGACCGCTTCTCCCTCTCCTCTCCTCTCCTCAGCTCACCACCTCGACCTCGACCTCGACCTCAGCTTCTGACTCCTTGATCGCCTCAACCCTGGTCTATGAACTCCCTTTCTCCCTCACTGTCAGCCTACGCCCCACTGGAAACACCCCAGACTGACCACCCACCCTCGTCTACCGCCGACTCGGAGTCCTTTTTCACTCGATCCCCTCCGCCCGCACCACCTCAACTCGAGCAACCTCCCTCACCCCCCGCACCCTCGACCGCAGAACACGTCGACCTCCTCTTCCAGAAGTGGTCACTCGCAGTCGCACACCGCATCAAGAGCCGAACCAAACCCGAGCGCGGCCGGGAACAAGGCAATCGAGACGACCCAGACCCCGGTCTCGACAAGCAGGCCGTTGTCGAGGTCTCAGAGACCGTCTTTAAGCAGTGCCAGGATGAGGATTACCGTCAACCAGAGGAGCCAAGTGGAGGCCACGGACGAAACAAGGGAAAAGAACGAGAACGACATCCCCACGCACCGCCAATGAACCACGAACGGTTCCTTGAGTACACCCCTTGCTTCCTCACACTCTCCTCGCGTACACCTGACTGAGCCTCTCACACAGACTCGTCGACTCAGTCCGCCTCGCCATCTCGCAAAACATCCACCCCCGCCTCAACCCCAAAGGTTCCTCCGGCTCCTACTTCTCGCGCTCCCCGACCGGTGAAACCCTCGGCATCTTCAAACCTCGAGACGAAGAACCGTACGGTCACTTGAACCCCAAATTCCTCAAATGGTTGCATCGAACTTTCCTTCGTCCCGTCATTCCGTTCGGCAGAGCTTGTTTGATCCCTGGACAGAGTTATCTGTCCGAGTCGGCGGCGAGTGTGTTGGATCGAGAGTTGGGGATCAATATCGTGCCGAGGACAGAGGTGGTCAGCTTGGCGAGCGAGGCGTTTTTCTACAGCTTTCTGGATCGAAAAAGGGAGGGGAGGGGGAAGGATGGGAGCTTTCAGGTATTCCTCAAGGGGTACACAGGTGCGTTGGGCCGATCCTCTTGTATTGCTTGCAAGACAAGCGCCAGCTTGTAGTCCTCAAGCGATTCCATGTGCAGGTCACATGTACTGACACGCTGCATCGTACAGACGCCTCCGACTTTCTCTCCACGCACCCTTACCCCGGACGTCCCGTTACATCGTCTTCGCGCACTGCCAAACCTACGCAGCCCAAACCCCGTCGCCACCGTCGGCGAGGTTGTTTCGGTGCACTGCTCTGCCTGTGCGGAAGAGCCGGCGCTGAAGAGATACTGGATGAGGAGCAGGCGGGGAGTGCCAATAGACATGCGGGAAGTGACGAGGACGGAGATGAGTTCGAATGGACGGAGGGGATGGTCGAGAGTTTCAGGGAGGGGTTGGAGTGCTTGGTGATTTTGGATTTTCTCATCAGGAACACGTGCGCATACTCCTCTTCAACGGCCTCTTGCCCTCTTGTCGCTCTTTCCACGCAAGGGGCAGGGGCTGGTCGCTGTGTTGACGCAGTATGTGCGCTGACCTTCCCTAATCTCAATTCTGAAACAGCGATCGCGGTCTCGACAACTTTATGCTCAAACCCTGCTCGTCCTGCGAGCCTCCCCCTGCCCTCTCCGCTCCCTCATCTGCTTCCTCGCCTCCCCCACTTGCCGAGAACAAAGGTCGACCGCACCTCCACCTCGCCGCCATCGACAACTCGCTTGCCTTCCCGCATACCCACCCGAAAGGGTGGCGTCAATACCCCTACGGATGGTTGTACCTTCCTCTCTCCCTCATAGGTCGACCCTGGTCCGATGAGACTCGCCAGAGGTTCTTGCCCAAGCTGAGCGATCCCACTTGGTGGACTCGCTTGAAGCACGAACTGAGGAAAGAGTTTGAGAAGGACAAGGGGTTTAGGGAGGTGATGTGGGAGAAACAGTGGGCTTTGGTCAAGGGGCAAGGGTGGAATCTGGCGGAGAGTTTGAGGAGGGAGGATGAGGGTGCCTTGCGATACTTTCCCCTCTTTTGGTGCTTTATGCCTTCCTTACCCTTGACAGTTGTGCAGGACCTGTCGAGCTCTGCCGACGACCGAAGAAACTGGTTTGGGATGACTATGTACTCGTGCCGGCAACGTCTCTGCCCCCGCAACCACCGTCTCTGCGACCTGACCCCGCCCCGCTGTCCTTCGGTCAAGCCGCCGACGACCTTTTTTCTCCCTCAAACTCCGCTACCTCCTCACGTCCCCGTCTTCAATCTCGCGCTTCTGAACCCTATCGTCCTTCCTCCCCTCCTGCCCGTGGTCCCTCGTCTCGAAACGCACAACCCTCGAAACCGAAACTCAAGCACCGACGTTCTGCTTCACACCCCCATGCTTCTTTGTCCTGCTCTACCTTCACTCCCGCCGCACGAGCAAGAACAACCCGTCCGAAGTCTGTGGCAGTGCCCATCTCATCTAATGGCGCTGAGGCTTCCTCTCCCTCCTCCTCTGCTGCAGCGTTACGAAAACCGCTCGACTCGCTCTCAGCCTCGCTGTCTCGCTCCAACCTTTCAAGCGCACCAATCGAAGCTACCGACGGAGGAGGGCAAGAGGATGTGGAAGAAGTGGAAGAAGAAGGGGAAGAAACTGGAGTTGGTCTCATGCGGAGATTGGATAAAGTCGAAGAAGTCGAACGGAAGAGACTGCGGAAAGCGGGGAGGGATAGGGTTGCGAGGGAGGTACTTGAAGAGGGGTACTCCGGCTCGGAGGAGGAGGGTAGAGAGGAGGACGGGGAGGGTGCGTGGGTTGGTCACGAGGAAAGGACTGAAGGAGGCATGAGTAGGAGTCTGCCACCTTCTTCTTCTTCTTCTTCTTCTGCCGCCCCGCTGGCGGGGTCAAGACGTCGGTGGTTCCTCTTTCGTCGCTCCCTCTCGGATGAAACCACACCTGCTGAAGGGGAACGACAACCCCTTCTTGATCCTACGAATTCTCGACGAGACGACTTTCCTGCACCTTCCTCGTCGGCGTCGTCCTCCCCGGTTCTTGGCACAGACGCGAAGATGAGTATGAGTTGGTATGGTGGACAGAGACCCGATGGGTTGGTCGAAGCGATCGAGGAGGACCCGGAGGATGAGTCAAGAGAGGAGGAGGAAACTGGAAGGAGTGGGACCGCGAGGAAGAAATGGGTTATCGTCGAGGTGTGTCTGCCTCAAGCCGTCCTTCGCGACTCTCGCCGTCTCTGACAGATGCAAAGAGCTGACGTACAAACGCAGCGGAACCATCATACGAGAATGGGCAAGTTCAGGATCATGGGTGCCTGTTCCTCTGCCTCTTGTCTCCTTCTACGTTCTCGCTGTGGTCTTCCGAGCTCCCCGCTTGTGCGAAGCGGTTCCCCTGACTTGGTCGCAGTGGGACGGGCGTTTCGCTGTCGATCTGAATCCTAGTCGAAGGGAGGGGACTGAACAAAGACATGTTAGCTCGCACCGGCAATTCGGAAATCGAGGCGGCAGTTGGTCGCTGGTGACTCTGCTAGAGCGAGGACGTCGAATCACTCTTTGATGCGGCAGCCAAGCTAGAATGGGGAGGTGAAGCTACCAATAAGAGAACTTTGAACCTTCCCATCCTGCGACGAGCAAAACGCAAGGAAGGCGACACAAGCACAACAAGTTGCGACAACCTGATCATAGACTACCAAACCTTACAAGCTTACCGCTCCACGCTCGTGCTCCGACTCGATGAACCTTGTTTGCTATTTTTTGCTGTTCTCACCACGGCGTGGTGACCTTTTTGAGGATGTCTTGGTATTCGGTATTGATCGAGGACGTAAGACGGGATTTGCCTGCCGGAAAGAGTATCGGGTTAGAACGGAGAGGCCTGCGAAGGACAACAGCCAGAATGGAAGCGGGAACGCACCAAGTTCTCGCAGAACGTCCTTCAGCAAGTCGCGCTTTTGTAGGCCGAGAACGGACGGAAGCCACCTCTCTTCTTCTTCCTTGCCAGATTTGCTGAGAACGGCGCGAAGATATAGTCAGATCCGTCCGCCGTGAACGCTCAGAGGGAGCGACGCAGGACAAGGCCGAGCGGCACGTACTGGTAAATCGGCCCCAACAACTCCCTCACCAGCTCCTCGGCCTTGCTTTTCAACCCTTCTTCCGCCAATCGCTTAGCATACTGCACCAAAAACTGCTTGTACTCGCTCGGCGAATCCCACGCGATGGCAGCTTGCATACGAGTTTCGAGGTGAGAGAGCGAGACGGCGGTGCGGAAGTCGGAGTGAGAGGCAGTCGGGACGGCGGGTGTACCGGTGGGGATGGGGCGTTTGGGTGGTCGAGGGTCCGAGTTGGCGGTGGTCGGGGAACTGACTCCGTCGACTGCCTTTGACTTGCCCTTGTCGCCCGCTCCGTTCTCACCGTTCATCTCGACGTCCGTGCCATTCTCCTTAGGTGTCGCCGCCTCTTCTTCTCCATCTGTCGTACCTGCGTCTCCTTCTCCATTCACCTGCTCGTTCACGACAATCTCGTTGACCGCACTTTCGACCTGGCGAATAATGCCGATCGTGCCCTTATTGGTAATGCCGGCTTGACCCGCAGGCCTTCCTCGTCGTCCCTCCCAGTTTCCGCTGTTCTGAGCCCACCACGGCTCGCTCAGCCTCGTCCAGGCTGCGAGATCTGCGTCGTAGGAGAAAGTGGCGCCGGTCGAGAGAGCGAGAAGCGGCGTGCCGTTGGGCAGGAGGGCCGAGGTGGTGATCACCGGAGAAGGGCGCGTACGGGTGGCGGAGGAAGACAGGAGAGTGGAGATGTTGAGGGGAGGGTAGATCGAACGAGGTTTGGCAATGGAAGGCGAGAGGTTCCAGACAATGAGAGTACCGAGGGCGGTGATGGCTAGGAGGTAGGAACCTTCGGCTTCGAGGAATGAGCAAGGGGCGTCGAGAACGAGGGTGGGGATAAGTCTGCGTAGGAGCCGTCCAAATCGTTCCGTCAGCCTTCTTGAAGAACGAGAAGAGAAGGCGACAGAAGCGGGAACAGCGCGTACCGTCGACCTGTCGGACTCCAGGCTATCAAGCTTCCATCTTCTAAACTCACCGCCGAGAAAGCCGGGCTTCCGGTGGCCGAGACGACGTATTTTGGGACGTAGTCAACCCATAGGCTCTTCTTCGCATTTGCCACAGTGAGCTCAGCAGTCCCTTTACCTGGATAAGAGCAGCATCAGCAGCGCGTGAGCCTTTTTCGAGAAGAGGTCGGCACGCACCCTCTCCTTCAACCAGATTCCTCCATTCAAAGACATCTCCTCCTTCCTTATCCTCCAGCTCGATCCTTCCCATGCTCACCACAGCGGGCACCGCCAGCCCTTCCACCTCTCTCTCTTTCCCCTTCGCCCGATTGCTCACCCTGAATGTCGTCTCTCGATCATATAAACAGTAAGTCGGGACCAACTCCCTCTTTTCCTTCGCCTCCTTGCCTTCCTTCTCGCCTCCCGCAGATGAGGTACGAGACAGAGTATGCCCGTTGAGACGGTACGGCGCCTCCGACATGCGAGGCGGTCCACCGACGTAGCCTGGAGGAATATCAGGTGGAACGGGCATGGGGAAAGGCGGAGGTTGGGGGAAGACTTGTCCCGGAGGTGCACCGGGAGGTGGGAAGGCGTATGGCGCGTGAGGGTAGGGATAGGGGAAAGCGAAAGGAGGGAGCGTGGGGCCGTCGATTGGGGAGGGTCCGGTGGTAGTCTTGCGCTTCTTCGCAGATGAGGTGGATGTAGACGCGGCAGTGAGTTCGACGATAGGAGCGGGTTGTGGAGGAGGGGCACCGAATGCGCCGAAGGCCTGCGGACCGGGCATGGGAGGAGGCTGGAATTGCTGCGGCGGTAGCTGGGCTGCCGAGGTACTGGCAAACGCGTTCCCGGCCATTGCCGCTTGAGCCGGATACGTCGGCGCTGCCGCGAAGGGATTGACCTGCGGCTGCTGTTGTGCTAGTTGCGGCATGGGCTGTTGCTGTGCCCCTGCCCCGCTCATCGGCATCTGCATCGCATTCTGCAGAGGACTCGGCTGTGCCGGTGCGAAAGGCTGCGTGGAAAGCTGCACCGTCCTCGGACGCTTCGCATTCGGCCCTTTGCGCGCGACGAGAGTATTTGGTTGAGCCATTGTGCCTCCGGTTGCAGTAGAGAGGCTCGACTGAGCGGAAAGCGGCCGGGAGATCGGGGCTTTGACAGGGGCGACGTTGTACTGAGATGCGAAGAGGGTGGCTTGGGTGCCCTGAGGGGCGACGGGAGCGTACTCGGATAAGGCGAATTGGAGACAAGCGACATGTCCTTCCGACGAAGACAACCAGAGTTGAGTGCCATCTTTCGACCTGAGGGCGCGAGCGTGTAAGCGAGGTCTGCGGGTATGTAAGCCAGATCCAGAGAGTCACGCACCACCTCATGTCCAATACGTCCCGATCCATAACATCCGTAAGAACGATGAAGGGCTCGTTGATATGGGTGAACCAGAGGGAGACGGTTCCTTGCGCGCTGAGTGCGAGGAGAGAGCAGACGTTGCCGAGTGCGCCGGGCTGAGTCTCGTCACGGAGGAAGATGAGGGGATTGTAGGCCTGCGCAGAACGAAAGGAGTAAGCATGAGGAAGAGTACTTCACGGAGCGGCGAGGAGTCAAAGGCGAAGACGTCCAGCCGGAAAGTAATCTAGGATGAGAGAGAGGAAGGGGCGAAAACGCACAGCGCATTGTACCATATCCGGGTGCCCGATCAGAGATGCCGGACTCTTCCAGGTGTTCCGCTCGATCACCGCAGCGCAGAAGACGGGGCCGTTCATCGAGTTGGGCGTGACGATGTAGGCGCCGTCAGGTGACCATCTGCGAGGGTCAGTCACTGTGATCAGTCTTTCTCCCGTCGTTTTGCCTTCGACAGGCAGGAGAAAGTCAATCTTCTTTAAAAAAGCAACGCACGTCGGCCTCATCACGTTCGCTTTCGGGGCATCCTCGAATACCTCTTGCACATCTCCGACCATCATCCAGGTATCCGTCCGCCAGACCTTGAGCGAATTGTCGTCGGCCTGGGTGGCCAGAAATTGTCCCGCCGGATCGAAGACGAGACCTTTCACAAAGCCAAGGTGGGCGTCCAGCTTCCGTACGAGCTCTGCAAATCGACTTCGGGGTTCAGCGGCGCCGAACGAAACCCGGATGAGTCTGCAGGCACGTACCGAAGGTGTGGCCAGACCAGATGAGGACGACGTTGTCCAATCCAACGGATGCGACATAGGCATCGTCCGGACTCCAGTCGACTCCCGCGACGTCTGCAGAGCGGTGCGAGCAACAAGAGCGCGGCAGAGTCAGGAGGTTGCCTTGTCACGAAGGATGAGGCCGCCAACGTACCCGAGTTGTGACCGACCAGCCTTCGCGAGGCTTTCCAGTTCTCGACGTTGGTCGTCTCTGAGCCCCATACTTTACCGCCTGCAGTGCTGCAAGCCGAAGAGTTTCATATCAGGCGGGGCGACAAGAGGAATAGAGGGCAAATCAGAACAGAAAAAACGAGATGAAACGAACCCTTCATGCGCCCAGATCATGACAACGCGGTCGTCTGAGCCCGAGGCAAGGTAGGCACCATTGTTGCTCCATCGGACCGACATGACCACGCCTGCAGGTGGAAGAAAAGACCAAGAAAAAAAAAGGACGGTCAATCGCGCCTCGATTCGAGTCCGAATGGGAAGAGGGCGTACCGGTGTGAGCGGTGAGGGTACACAGCAGCTTTGGTACGGCTTCCTGTTTCTCAACGGCCTCGTCGAGGATGGGAGCGGTACTCCAGATCCTGACTACTGCGTCCAACCCTCCTGTCGCGAGTCGAGAGTTGTCGGGGTGAATGTCGAGCGAGTAGATGGTGAGATCTGGTCGAGTTGGACGTGTCTCATCCGGGTGCAAGACCCACGAGGGTTTAATGAGATGCATGGTTCCGGTCGCGCGGGGAGGAAGCAGACGAGGTGACCCTCGACGGGAACCGCGGTAAAGGGTGAGAGCGGTTTCGGCTGGCGGACGCTGTGATTTCGTATAGTGTATGTATATGCTGTAGTACTGCGAGTGAATGTTTGTAGTCGAGCGGGACACGCTCTCTTTCACAGGACTCGAAGAATCGCGTCTCCTCTTCCTCGTTCTCCCCCTTCTCTCTCTATAGACACGCTCAAGACCATCTCCACACTGTTAATCATGCTCCGGCTCACTGTCGCCCTCGTTCTTCTCGCATCGACCACCTCGGTTCTCGCTCAATCCGCCGACACTGTTTACAACGAGCAGATCACTCTCTCAACTTTGATCCCCGCCACCTGCACCGCTGACTGTGACGCATGGAGGAACGCACTCGCAGTGAGCAACTATCCATACCCCCTTGGACTGCAGTGGTGGTGCGACGACGGCACCTCTTCCTCAGTTCCCTTGCCGATCTCATACCGAACTGACGGAACTCACCCGTGTTACTTCGCTACAGGCCTGCCCAGGTGGTGCAGACCCGAACTATCAGGCTTGCGCCTGCGATGCTACCCTTCAAACCAACCTCGGCACATGCTCGGCCTGCAAGCTAAACCCCTCTCTTCCACTTCTTGGACGCGTGTGTTGATCTTGCTCTCTGCGCTTCCCTTCATCAGGCTTCAGCACCAACGCCGACGAAAACGCCGGTACCGCCGACACCGCTGTCACTGGTACGCTCCCCATTGTATCTGCCTTTCCTTGGACTTCCACTGACACTCTTCCCTTCTCTCGCAGACCTCGCTAACTTCTGCGGCGGTGCCGCTGCCTCTACTTCATCCACCGACTCGACGTCGTCTTCTACCACCGACGCTGCAACTTCCTCCTCGCCCACCCCCGTCACCGTCGCGTCCACCACGTCTTCCTCGTCCACCTCCGACTCGGCAACTTCCGCCGCCGAGACCCTTACGAGTTCGACGCTCACTCAAGCGGGCGTCATCTTCCCCACTCAGACCAAGAGCGCTAACGTCTTTGCCGGCGCCGCTGCTCCGGGAGTCAAGGTCGAGTGGAAGTTTGCCGCGACTTTGTTGGGGGCCGTCGCGGGTGGTATGATGTTCTTCTAAGCGGTGATGGTCAGTGGATTGGGTTCAGGTAGGAGAGGACGTTAGAGTGGCGCTGTGGTGAAGGGGCGACACGAAAGGTGCAGTACGATGGACACTTTACTTGCTAGTTACACTTTTCCTCTCATTTTCTTTTTTCTCCCTTTTCGTCTCGCTACATATATCCTTCCATTTTCGCCCTGTCGTATTTTGTCTCTTGACTCTCTCTGGTCTTCCGCGTACACTTCCCCCTTTACCTTACATCTCGTTCACATTCTTTTCTTTTCGTTCTCGTCCCGCTGCAACAGTATACCCCTTGACTTATTGCCTTCTAGATGCTTTCTGCCATTACGCTTCCTATCCTCCTGGGAAACTAAGGTCAGGCTCAAGGGGTGGCGAGAAAAGTTGAACCCGACAGTGAGGCCGTTGGTCCGCCCTAAGCCTCGGAACCAATCAGAAAGCGCAACTGACCGTGGTTGAGCCGTGTCGGACAAGCAGAATCGACTTGCCTTCTCAACCTCACTGTTAGGAGGGTGTTCTTCGCCACCCCTTGTCGTTCATGCGCTGGAAGACGCTGCAAGCCAAGGCAGGGGAAGAGCTCGGAGGGTTTGGATTTGATTGAATGAGCAGGACGCGCGCATATTACGCGCCGCGTCGAGATACTCGCACACCGTTATCGCGAGACACAGCATCCGACCGGCTATGGCTAAACTCGTGAGCCAAGTAGAGGTCCAAGTGCTGCACTACACGAGCTCCGAGTTCCACAGAGCAGAGGGAAAGGCTGAGAAGAAGCATTGTTTGGTGAGTGCACGCGCCAAGACGCGTCAAGCTCGCACCGCTCGCGCCCCTATCCAACGGTTCTTCGCTCCCTTGTCCCCCCAAAGGGTTTGCCTCTTTCTTCCTTTCCTTCGTTCCCTCGTCGTCCTTTCTCTCTGCTCCGCTGCTCCCACAAAGGCATCCAAGCCGGTCTCGCTTGCCAAAGGTTCTCTCCTCCTCACTCAACCTCGCCTCATCGCCCCTTTTGGTACGCTCACTCCTCTTCTCGACTCCCCTCGGTCATACCGGACGCTGACCACCCTTCTTCTTCTCCCCCTTCTTTCTCCCGACCTGTAGCAGCGTTCACCGTCCTCTCTTTCTACCCTTCCCACCGGTTCAGTCGTTTCATCCTCTTCAAGTGAGTTGACGTATCCTCACTCCCTTGACGCGATCTCCTTGCCGCGCCACCCCGCTCGAGCCTCTACTCTACCAAGCTCAATGGAAATTGGGGCTACAAGGGATTGCAAAAGAAAAAAGACTGACGAGATTGACCCACGCAGAATGCTCACCAGCACCACTCTCCCTCTCGCCTTGGCCGCGACTTTGGCCTCTTCCGCTGCTGCCCACTATGTCCCCGCTCCTCATGGACACATAGGTCGCTCCCACCTCTCGCACCGTTCTTTCGTCCCCGCCCGCGCCGCCCTCGAGAAGCGCAAAAGCCGTCATGCTCGTCGCGGTGCTGATCCAGAGTCTGCCATGCCCGGTACTCTTCTCTCGAGTGAAGGGTGCACCAAGTTCGCCCACGTCACCTCTGGAGACTGGTGCTCGACCGTCATTGGACACTACGACGGCTTGACCCTCGACGAGTTCTACTCGATGAATGAGCAAATCGACAAGGACTGCCAGAACTTGTGGGCGGGGTACGATGTCTGCGTTTCCCGAACGGCCAAGGGTGCGTGCGACCCTCCTATTCGCTGACACGAACGATCTGACCTGAATTTCCACAGCCGCCTCGACTTCCGGGTCTTCCGAGACCAAGCCGGCTGAAGCTGCCAAGCTTACCCGTGAAGCCATTGCTTCCACCCCCGCCGCCTCGACCTCCTCCAGCACGACTCACCGGATCCACAAGGCCCACAAGACGTCGTCTTCCTCTTCCTCGGCATCGTCCTCCTCCTCGTCTTCGAGCGAGGCTCCGGCGACGAGCTCTGCCCAGGCTGTCAAGGCGCCCGTCAAGGTCGCTGCCGTGCAAACCACCACTTCCTACACCACGGCCGCACCGACTTCCTCCGCTGTCAAATCTTCCTCCACGACTACGACCACAACCTCTTCCACCACTACTTCGAAAGCTCCGGTGACTACCTCGGCTACCAGCGCGGATGATGATGGAGATGACGATGACTGGGTATGTGAGGGAGACGAGGATTACGAGGAGGATGAGTACGTGGCTCTCGCTGTCCCGGTCGGTGGGCAAACTTGCTAATACCGCCCATCTCGCAGCTCTTCCTCCTCTTCCACCTGGACCTCTTCCGCCTGGACCACTTCGGCCGCACCCAAGACCAACGCTTACGTCGCTTCTACTACGACCACCAGTGCTTGGGTCGCGCCTTCAAGCAGCAGTACCCCGGCCAAGTCGTCGTCGGCTGCTTCGGCGCAGACGACCAAGGTTGCCGATACTTCTTCGCTTTCAGTTCTCGCGGCGTCGGGCATCAAGGGCTTCTTGGGTGACAACAGCAATGCGTACGTATAGCTCACTCGCTTCGATCAGCTAGAGATCGTTGCATAGACACCGAAAATGCTATTAGAGCAGAAGCTGACTTTTCCCGCCGTACGCACTGCGTGTAGCATCCTTTCCTGGTACAACACCAACGCTGGTCAGGACAGCACGAACGGTGTATGTTTTTCCTCTTGCCCTGTGCCTCTTCAGCCACTGGTACTGACATCAGATTCTTTCCTTTTTCCTTCTAGCACTCCTGGGTACGGCCCCAAACTCCTTCGTAGTCGCCCCGTAGTTGTGTCGCTGACGCGAGAGGCTTTTCTGCAGTGCGGCTTCCCGTACGACAACAACGTCCCTGGTTTCGGTACGTCGCCCGTTCTATTCTTGCCCCCTGATCGCCATACTCGCGTACTGACATTCTGGTCGGCCCGCCTCTCCTGCAGCCCCGTCACTGAAGACCATGATGAGTAACTTTGGTTACGATTATGAGCGTGTGCGTATTGCTAGCTGTTCAAGTTCCGATTGATAGGTGCGACCGCGAGGCTGACCGATTTTGTTCTCTTCGCAGGCCGCCACTGCCTACTGCGGGCTGGAGGCCGTTGTCAGCACTCCGGATGGCAAGTCGATGACTTTGTACATTGCCGACGCCTTCGATGACACCTGGGTTCGGTACGTGCCGCTTTTGTCGCTTCTTATCCTAGCATACACTGAGACTGCGCTCTGGGTTTGCAGCACTCCCGCGTCGCTCGACATCATCAAAGGCTCCTTCTCCAGCCTCTTTGGCAAGTCGACGGACAACAAGAAGTGCGTCTCTGATCGAGTGCTTGGGCCCTCTTCTACCACTGACTCGCTTTGCCCTTCAGCGATGTTGTCACCGGCGCCACCTGGAAGCTTACCGGCAAGCGTAACTCCAAGTATGCGTTCAAGTCTACCTCCTCGCTCAGCTAAGCGCCTCTAGCAACCCTCGACCTCGGTTGTTTTCCATGTCTCCTCTCTTCACGATCGCACTCGCAACCCTTTCACCTTTCTACCTTGGCCCCATTCTTTATCTGTCGTTCTTACCCCTAGCCGTGCGCCTCGATGGCAGCCGCTTGTTTCTCGATTCCCCCAAATGTAGCATCCCCACCCTCGTACGCTCTTTGCTCTTTTCTCGGTTTTGCCTCTCTTCTCTCTTAGGGTTCTCCGGCGGGTTCTTTTCCAGGTCATCATCTTAGTAGTACTTCCAATCGTAGCGCAGCGCGCGGAGCTCTCAACTCGACGGTATATCACTTCGTTCTGTCAGTTTCGAGAAGAGGAGGCGGCTCTTCCGCTCTGGCCGCAGACATTGCCAGACAACACTGCGGCTGTGACCTCGATGAGCGACGCTGCACTACCACTGTACACCCCACAGCGACAATCACAGTCCAGCGCACAACTGTCCCACCTGGAACGCCTCCCGATTCACCTCCTCCTTGGCATCCTCCAGCACCTCTCGCTTCCGTCGCTGGTCTTTGGCGTCAAGGCTACCTCCATCGCACTCCATTTAGCAGCTAGCAGCGTCGTGAGAGAGTGGGCGCTGCCCCTGTGGCGGGTAGAGGTTGGACGGGCCAAGGCGTCGAGGGGAGGTGGGGCGACGTCGACCGATCCGCTGGGTGACCAGACAGACACTGGCTCCACTTTAACGTCATGCCCAGCTGGCTGCGGCACCATCGTCGGCTCAACCGCGGCTGAAACGAACCATCTACCTCCTCGATCCCGCGAACTTGCCATCTTCGACCTCTTCGTCGTCTCCCTCGCGCGCTCCTCTGCCCTCCTCGACGCCTCTACCCTATTCTCCTCTGCCAACGACTCGAGTGCGCTCAGTGCGGCATGGTCCGGGGATACTGGCAGCGTCAGACGGGATTTGTTTGGGTTGATGCAGCCTAGGGCTAGGTGTGAGGATCTTGTTGTCAGGGAGGGGCGGCTGAGAGGGCTCATCTCATTGGGGGAGAAGCGGGAAGGGAAAGCTGGCGAGATGGAGTGGAGAATCAGAGCGCAGGATGTGCAAGTCGAGATAAAAACAAAGGAGGTCAAGCTGCTGCTACCCTTCGAGAGCAGTAGTGGTCGAGCGGGTAGCGTAGTATACAAGGCAGTCCTGACGGCGCGGCGATGGCAGGAAGACTGTCTGGAGGTACTGGCTCATCGAGTGTGCGACGGACTGGCGAGGGTTAATGTGAGGAGGAGGCAGGGCGGCGGGGGAGTAGCTTTCTACGAAGCGCGGTAGCATTGATGTCTTACCGTCTCCTTGCTGTCGGTAGCGAGCTTTCAGAATTGACTGACAATTCTGCAGTTCCGCTTTCCCGACAGCCTTCTCAAGCTGCTTTTGTCTCTTACTTGCTCCGACTAGCTGATCCACATTTCGTCAGACTCTGATGGGAAGGTTCTATCTCATATGCTGCTGCTATCGCGACAGCAAAAACTCGCTTGTCGTCGAGCTAGACCCTTCTTCTTCCTCTCCTCCTCGGCGCTCTTTCTCCACTTCTTCCTTCTCCCTCTCACGACCCACTCCACCCCCACCGACGGCTCTCCGGTATAGCACGCACTACGAGATGGCTCAACCAGACGTCGCAACCCCACTCTGCCCCAAATGCGGTACCACTTTTCCGGGAGAAGGTGGAGATGCGAGGCTGAGGAAGCATATGGTGTGTTCCCACCCTCAGTCGCGCCTCGGTTGTGCGGTCCTCCTCGAGCGTAGAAGAGTCGCTAACGGTCCACTGGGACCCCACCGCAGAAAGTTAGCCACAACCCGAGTTTCGCGACCAAGGTTTGCCGTGCGACGAAAGGCAGCAAACGTGAGCTTTCTCTTTCCTTCCCGAAGCAGGCGAGCACAAACTCACGTTGAGCGTTTGCCGTAGCCATCCAAGCTGTCCGCAAGCTGCTCGGCAGGCGCGACTGAAAAGAAGGCGAACGGAAGGAAAAGGAAGGAGGAGTTTTTCGCGGCTCAGTGGCGTGCAAGGTGGCCGGAGCGAAAGCGCATGGCAGACGAATCGTCATCAGTGCAATGGCGTGCCTGTGTAATTGGCTCAGCAGTATTGATAGTGCTAGAAAACCCCAGTATCGCAGAGCCTTCTCAATCGGCGCCGGGCTTTTTCACCTCTGTGCTACGGGAGCCAGCTCTCCACCCTACTGTGCGCTTTCAGAGCAGCTTGAAGTGGTCGAGCGCACCAAGAAGGATGCGAGGCAGGACGGCGAGAGCATGATTCGCGGTGGAAGTTCCCAGCGAAAGAGGGGGCGACGAGACATGCAGAGTCTCCAAAAGCGCCATACCACACCGAACAAGCCGCCCGACTGGAATCTGACTAGCGTCAGAGCACAAGGAGGACCCGCAAAGCCGCATTCATGATAAGGAAGAGAACGGCGACCGTGGAAGGGCTGCAGGACTTCGGCCCCCTGCTCGTATGCCCTCGTACACTTCAGAGCTATGTAGCGTCCGTCTGCGGTAGCTTCGACGTGTCCATCGTGCTTCAGAGCGTGTACTTCGGCAGTTCCTCAGCTGAATGCAAAAAGCTGGTGGAGACAATGGCGAGTACGGGACAGACTGTCGCGTGGCGCATAGCATCAAACGACAGCTACTGCAGCCCTCAAAAGACCAATGAGCCTGTCTGGGGAAGCAGCGTCGATGACAAGAGCGAAACATTTGATCGGCTCTCAGTTGGACTGCCAACAACAGCTAGACTCCTACAATCCTGTTCGGCAGCACAGAGCTACGCCTGCAGCTCTTCAGCACCGTCGACAAGCCGCTTCCTCCGTCTTCCAGCTCGACTTGGCCATTCAACCTTACATCCGCCTCTCCTCCTCTACTCCAACAAACAACCCTCGAACACGCGTAGAACGCGCTCAAGATGGAAGAAGACCTTACAAATACCGCCACATCCCAACCCGAAGCGGCGCAACCGCCTTCAGCTAGCGACAGCGGCGACGAGATCATAGTCGCGTCCACGGCTGGCACCTCACCCAACACTAGCAAAGCCTTCAGCAAGGTCCCCTCACCGGCCACGAGCGACAACCCCGACGCCGACTCGGCTAACGTCGCGACTAAGAAGAGGGCGGGCAGCACCGGCGTGACGGATGATGCAGCCACGGAGGATGGAGTGACGGGCAAAGCGACTGCTGGTCCGGCCAAGAAGAAGCGCAAGTCTGAGGCAAAGAGCAACACTGTCTACTGCCACCAAGGTGCGCTACCCTTCCGGCTCGCTCAGCCGGATCTGCATTTTCTTTCCTTCCCTGACCCGAATCCATGTCTCTTGCAGACCACCAAGCTCACCCTGTCAGCGAGATCCTACGCTGTACCACTCAAAAGCCAGCGGCTGGGCGTAACTCGAAGCTGAAACAGTGCTCGATCGCCTACTGCTCAAAATGCCTCGACTCTAGGTAAGCTATACTTCCTCCATTGCTTTCTCTCGCATGTCTTCAGAGCATCACGCAGTTGACATGCGTGTGACTGCAGATACGGCGAGGATGCGGCCGCCATCGTCGAGCGTGGCGAAGCGTCGACCTGGTCCTGCCCGAGCTGCCGTGGTCTCTGTGCGTTGGCCTTTTCCCCCATGCGCTACCTTTCTATCATAACGCTTACTGACCTTACTCGGCGCGTCTGTTCAGGCAATTGCGCTTCTTGCCGCAAGTACGGCTTTCCCCACCTGTCCACCTCCCTCTGCGCGTACCCGTTCCGGCGTTGTGAACTCTAACCCCCGCACCTGTTCTTCGCTGCAGAAAGAAGGGCCTCGAGTCCACTGGCTCGCTCAAGAAGCTCGCGAAGGAGCAGGGCATGTCGAATGCTGCTGACCTGCTCAACGTCACGCCCTCCGCCCGTTCCGCCGCTGTAAGCCTTACTGACGTTGCCTTCTCATTTGGCTTCATTTGGAGCTGACTTCTTGCCACTACCGCGCAGCAAAAAGCGAACACGAAGCTCTCGGCGACTTTCGCAGCTAACGGCAAGATGGCCGCGCTGCCACTGAGTAAATCAAGCCCGAATGGCACCTCAAAAAGGAAGAAGGCGAAGAAGGAGAAGAAGCCAACCGATGGAAACGGCTCCGACTCGTCCCTTTCCTCCCTCGCCGACTCCGATCAAGAGGGCGATGACGAGTCGACCCTGTCTTCCGATCATGAAGCGGGCGCCAAACCGAAAAAGACGAAAAAAGCTGCCGCACCTTCCGCTTCGAAATCGTCTTCCGCCCCCACAGAGAAGAAGGAGAGGCGTGTCAACCAGCCTCGCGCTCCTCCACCTCTCGCGAGCCCTCCCACGACCTACCCACTCGCCTCCCTCTCCTACACGTCCGCTCACCTCCCTTGTACCGAAGCCATCCTCGCCCGCTTCAACCTTCGTGAATTCCTCCTCCGCTTCCTCTCGTTCATACCCTCCCTCGCGCCGAACGCCAAACGCCCGCCGACAGCTCAGCACGCTCGTACCCTCTCGGCCCTGTGTGACGAGGTACTCTGGCTGTGGTCCGACAACGACCTCGCGGCAGAGACGACTCAGCTCACCCTCCTCGGCGGGTTGGCCGAGCTCATCCTCAAGGAAAAGTTCACGACCTGGACTGTCGACAAGAGGACGAGGGAGTACTTGCAGGATGTCAAGAGCGAGGTGGAACAGGCCAAGAACAGCTTCAGTGGGAAGCTGAGGGACAAGCCGTGGGACAGCGCGAAGGCAGCGCTTGGCAAGGACAACGAGTGGGTCGAAGTCGGGAAGAGGTGGAGCGAGGAGTACAGGAAGAAGGCGGGGATCGTGGTCGATCAGAAGTTCAAGAAGGATGTCAAGGGTAAAGGCAAAGGCGAGGCGGACGATGGTGGCGACAGCGATCTTTCCTCTCTTTCTGGCGGTTCTTCCGATGAGGGCGAGGCGGATCAACCAGCTTCTACGTTAGTCGGCGACGAGGACGATGAGATCGATATGCTGGCGAGCGACTATGACGAGGAGGAAGAGCAGGCGAAGAAGAAGGCGAGGAGGGGCAAGTTCGAGAGGGAAACCTCGGCGGACGAAAGGCTTGCTCTGTGCTGCGGGCTGGTGGACTTGGCGATTAGGACGGAGCTAGTGAGGAATGAGATGGCCGAGGTGCGTCTTTCATCCTCTCCTTCGCCTCTCAAGTAGAATATCGAAGTCTGTTGTGTGCAGGGAACGAAAACCGCCACCGCCGACGCCGTCGAGCTCAACAAGAAACGCTACAAGCTCAAGCACGATCTGCAAGAAGACAAGCAGCGCATCTTGGACGCCAAGCCCGTTAAGCCCAGTGCGACAGACGCAAGTTCCGAGCAGGTCAAGGAGTGGAAAGAAGCGGTGGATAAGGTGGACGAAGACGTGAGTCAGCGCCTCGAGCCGTTCTGTCCGTTCCGCAGAGCTCATCGCAGAGGCTCAAACCTGTGCAGGTGAAAGACGCCGAGATCCGCAACACGAAGGAGACCTGGCGCGTCCGTACGTCCTTCTCCCGCTCCTTCCGGCGCCTTTCATAGCTCACGCGTGCCGCTCTCCGCCTGCAGAGCACGACCTTTATCTCGCTACCGTCCACCACAGAACCCGCTTCTCCTCGCTGGGTACCGACGCTCTCTCCAATACCTACTACGCCTTCTCTCCCCCTCCACCCGACCTTCTCAAGAACCCTGCCTCTGCCGCTTCTTCCGGTTTCCCGCTCAACCGCCCCGCCAGTAACGACGTCAAGGCAGACTATCCGCTGTCTTACTGCATCGTCGGGTACGGCAAGAGGCCGGTTGCGCCACCATCCTTGCCCCCGCCTGACATGCAGAGGGCTGCGGCCGCAGCGGCCAAGGGCAAGGGCAAAGAGAAGGATCAGCAAGGATTGCAGCTCGACACCTTTGAGGCCAACGGCGCCGACGAGTGGTTCGTGATTTGCGGACTCGCCGACATTGACGACCTCGCAACTTTTCTCGACTCTACCCTGCGGCATGCCAAGCACGCCCATGCACTTGCCGAACACCGCATCGCCTACCCTCCCGACCCGAAGAACAACACGAGCCACAAGAGTGCAGCCGAGATTGAGAGGTTGAAGAAGCTCATCCCGAAGAAGGCCGAAGTGGAAAGGTTGAAGAACCGAGTCGAGCGTGCGGACGAGGGACTGGGGGAGCAGGTGAGGCAGTTTGCGGCATACGTGCGGCATGTGAGGGAGCTCGCGGCGGAGGAGGCGGAGGAATGGAGCGAGATGAGGTCAATGAGGGATAGGTGATCGGTGGTTTGACGGGAAAGGAGAAGACGTGGATGTTTTGCATGTTTTTGTTGTCGCTTGTTTTCCCCTCTCTTCCTCCATCTCTGTTTTCAATTAGCATCTTACTCGCTCTAGCATTCATGGCCACATCGGGGAGAAAATGCGAGAAAAATGCGAACACAGCGGTGACGAGGTTCAAGATGAACCGGTTGTTTGACTTGGCACTTCTCGTCTACACCGTATACCACTTTGAGCATACCAAGCACTCTGAGCATGGCTACAGCAACTGCGACTCGACCTGGCACGGTCAGCGCCAGTTCAACTCTGTCTCGTCCAAACAACGATCCTCGACTTCGACTTCTCAATCTACTCGTCTTGACTGCATTAGGAGGAACAACCTGGAGCGTACTATCTACTTCGGCAGCCACTACCGCGTTCCGCTCACGCCTTCCAGCATACACCTTGACCCGGTTAACCTCGAGCGAGAGAGCGTTTCCCGTTCCTTCATTGCCGTACTTCGCGGATAAGGTATGCTCTTTCTACTTACCTCTAGGCTGAGAGACGGCTCAACCTCTACTTTGTAGCGCAACTCCCTCAACCAACTCTTCGTCAAGAGGTCGTGGGGTTGGGTCACCGCCATTTTCCTCGTCCTCTCCCTCCTCATCTTCCTCTTCCACCCTCACCACCCTTCTACCACGACCGTTCCCAACGAGTCTTCGAGGGAAAAGAAGCAGTCCGCGTCGGCAACCCCCGTTCGTCCCACCACCGCCCACCTCCTTACGACCCTCCGGCGATACCTCCTCGCCACCCTCTTCTGGTTCTACCTTACTCAAGCCACATGGTTCGGCACTCGTCTAGGCCCCTCCATTACTCACCGCATCCTCCGCTCCTCAGGGGCGACCTGCATCCCAGCCGCGATGACCAGCCAAACCAGCGGCGCAGGAGGAGGACTCCACGCCGACGGCCCGAACGACGGTATTCCCGTCTGCACTGGCGCGAAAGGCGACTACTGGCGAGGCGGACACGACGTCAGCGGTCACGCCTTCATGATGGTGCACGCCGCCTTGTTCCTCTTCGAGATCCTCCTTCCACTTCTCCCCTCCCTCTATCCCTTCCTCTTCTCGTCTTCACCCGCTGCGACTTCGGCCGCCGCCGCGAGACGACGCATGCACCCGATCGTTGCTGCTGTGGGATACGCCGCGTCGGCTGTTCTCGTCCTTTGTTGGTGGATGTTGCTCATGACGAGCCTTTTCTTCCACTCGCCGGCGGAGAAGCTTACGGGAGTTGCGTTCGGTCTCGTCGGGTGGTGGGTATCAGGGCTGTAGAGGACCTTGTCTAGTTGGGATCAAGAAAAGACACTTATCGCCATTCCTGTCTCTTTTCGGCTAAAAATGTCCGCGAGTCGTCCGGGAGCACAACGCCAGGAAGGCGGCAGGCTCGACACGGCTCTCGACACGACATGACCAAGTTGGGAGGACAAAATCGTTGCCCGGGGAGACGTACGTTCGGCGGGATCGCAAGAGAGGTCCAATCAAGGACCCCCTCACGACGCCCGCTTTGGATGGCCTAGTGTCTGCAAAGAAGGAGAACGCGATGGCCAGAACCGCTACAAGCAACATGGTAATGAATAAGAAGAGACTGCACAGCTGGGGAGAAGGACACGGGATGCGAAAAGGGAAAAGAACGACGAGTAAAGATATTCAGACGAGACGCGGAAAGGTAATTTGAGGAGGGGAGGAGGAAGAGGAGGAAGAGGAGAAGAAGGCGATCATGGCGCTCAGAGGTCGACCTGAGGCTCGTCGGACGCCTTGTGGTGCTCGTCGGCGCCCGGGACGACATCGAGCTCGTCGAGGTCTTCTAGGGAAGCCTTGATGGTTGCGAGGATCGAGGTGAGCTGCGCGTCGGTGATGACCAGGGGAGGAGCCAGGCGGATGCTGTAAATCACAAAGCGAAGGAGTGAGTAACTGAACAGGAGGGACGAAGTACGGATCAGAACATACATGTTGACGTGAGTCGGCTTGGCAAGGACGCCCTTACTCTTCATGATCTGCGGAAAAGAATCAAAGTAAGCAAAGTGCGGAAAGCAAAGCAAGATGAGAGGCAGGGAGAACGGAAGACGAACCAGGCACAGGTCCCAAGCGGTCCTACCCTTCTGACTCTTGCTCTGGTCGATGACAATGGCGTTAAGCAAGCCCTTACCGCGAACCTCACTGATCCAGCCACCGTCAGGGCCGACAGTCTGAAGGTCCCTCAATCCAGCCCTCATCTTCTCCCCCATCGTCTGCGCCTTCTCAACGAGGTCCTCGTCAACGATGACCTCGAGCGCAGCCTTAGCGACGGCGCAGGCGAGCGGGTTACCGCCGTAGGTTGAACCGTGCTCGCCGGGGAGGATGGTGAGGAGGATGTCCTTGCGGGAGAGAACGGCGGAAACGGGGTAGACACCGCCGGAAAGGGCCTTTCCGAGGAGGACCATGTCGGGCTTGACACGGGGGTTGTGCTGGTGGCAGAGGAGCTTGCCGGTGCGGGCGAGGCCCTGAAAGAACAGAATGTAAGAGTGTGCCGTAACAGAAAGAACCTAGGTAAGAATGAGCGTACGGTCTGAACCTCGTCGCAGATGAGCAAGACGTTGTGCTTCTTGCAGAGCTCCTGCGCCTTTTCGAGGTAGTCCTCGTCGGGAACGACGATACCGGCCTCACCCTGAATGGGCTCGACGAGGAAGGCGGCAACGTTCTTGCCGTGCTTGTCGAGGACACGCTCGAGGGCAGCGATGTCGTTGTAGGGGATACGACCTTCCTCGCCCATGCCCGGACCCTGAGGTCCGACGAGGGGGGTGAAGGGACCGAAGTCGTTGGTAGACTCCGGGTCGGTGGACCTGCGGACAATGCGAAGGTCAGAAAACTTGAGCGGAATGAGCCTCAGAAGGCCAGGAGGGAAGTCGGACACGCACATGGAGACGATGGCGATAGTACGTCCGTGGAAGTTGTTCTCAGCCGAGAGAACAATGGCCTGATCTCTCTCGACGCCCTTGACCTTGTAGGCCCACTTCCTCGCGACCTTGATGGCGGTCTCGACAGCCTCGGCACCCGTGTTCATCATGAGCGCCATCTCGAAGCCAGTGAGCTGCGTGAACGGAGGCGTAAGGTCCGACGACGAAGATGAGGGACGATGAAGGAAGACACACCTCGGTGAGGTACTTGGAGAAGGGACCAAGCGAGTTCGTGTGGAAAGCGCGCGAGGAGAGGGTGAGCTTTTGCGCCTGCTCGGTGAGCGCTTTGACAATGTGCGGGTGGCAGTGACCTTGGTTGACCGCGCTGTACGAAAGATCTGCAAGGTCAGAGCGAGGAAAAAGCAAAGGAGCCAGAGAAGTAGACTGACGAGTAAGCGGAAAGGCAGTCGATGTACTCGTTGCCCTGCGAGTAGATGTATGCCGTCAGTCTCTTCCTACGCGCCCTGAAACGCCTGCTGAGCAGGGACGAGCAGTGAGAGGAGGAGGGACATAACGCACCTCGGGGTCCCAAACGCGGGCGCCCTCTGCGCGGTCAAAAACGACCGGGAGGGGGTGATAGCTGCAGGCGTAGACAGAAGGCTCGTTAGCCAGTATTGACTGTGACTCTGCAGGCGGAGTGCAGGCGTATGATCTTGACGTCCTTCGCCCTCGTGACCTTGTCCATAACGCGCCCACACGTACCCCAGTCGGACGCAGCGGCAATCGAGAGGCTCTAGGAGTATAGCGAAAGGACAGCGAAGCAGTAGTACATACTTGTGTGCGCTGTACTGCTCTTCCAGCTGAATCGCTTCCGCGGAGGACACGGTGACAGTTTGCTCCGTCTTGGCGGTGGGCGTAGGAGCGAGTCCGAGAGTCTGGAAGGCAGCGTCGATGGATTGGCGAACTGCAGAGGCCATCTTTGAACTGGATAGTGTATAGTGTGGCGAATCAGATGAGGGAAGAGGAAATAGGAAAAGGGAGAAGAACCGAAGTCAACCGAACTCGAGCGTCAATATTTACTAGACAGATTCACAAGGGAGGTGCAGCGCAGTGTGATTCACAAGCAGATGTCTGCTACACGCGATACCTCTACCCGCCCTTGACTGCAAAAACAACTGTCCGCTAATGGAAAGGGGAAAAAGCAACAAAGCAAGGAGAACTGCTGCTGATGCAAACTAAATCTGAGAGAGTGAGGCTGCAAGATGTGAACGTGTATGTATCAACAGCACTCGTGCGGGGACACCGGAAAGGAACGGCTATGCAAGGGAAACATGTAGAGGCGACACAAAAGACGGCACGAAAACCCATGGGAAAAGGGGCGAGAGGTGGAGGGAGCGAGAAGGGAACGAGAGGAGGAGCGGGATGGCGGAGAACGGTGCACAACGCCTACGCCAGCGCAGGCGCATTGACCTTGGGGTTGGCCTTGCGGAACTCCATCGCCCTGTCAACCCAGCTGACCATGTCGACGCCGTCCGGACCTTTGGCGATGTCACCTGCCAGCCAGGGATGTTGCTGCAGTAGGGCTCAGAGGGTCAGTGCGTGCGTTCTTTACGACCTCCCCTGAGGCGAGGAGAGTGGCGAGCGAGGACAGGGTAGTGGTGGAAGAAGCAAGAGGCGGTAGGAGGAAGCAGGACGTACCAGAAGCTGCCGGTATGTCGGCCGCATATCCGCCTGCTTGATCAGACATTGCTCGACAAAGTGTCGCCCCGTCTCGCTGTACGTATCCGGTAGACTCGGCGGGTCGCCATGTACGATCGCGGTGAGCTGAGCAAAGACGTTTTGGTAGGTTTCGGGAGGATAAGGGTAGTGACCGATCGCGGCTTCGATGATGGACAGGCCGAGAGACCAGACGTCGGAGGATGCGGTGTAGGAGGTGGCGGCACCCATCGACTCGCCCTTGATGCGCTCGGGCTATCAAGAGAAGCGCACGGAGGTGAAGAAACGGGACAAGCAAGGAGGAACATCAGTCTGCCGATTCCAAGCCTTCCGACTATGCTGCTGTCCTCGGAAGTGCAGGAAGGGCGTGGAAGAAACAGATCATGACGTACCGCCATGTAACTTTGACACCCGATGTTTGTCTTTGCGATACTCCGATCGAGTTGACCCGAAACACCGAAATCGCACAGCTTGACGGCGCCTTTTCGACTGATCAGCACGTTGGTCGGCTTGACGTCTATGGGAGAGATGACGAGTCAGCCAGGGCAAAGGGAAAGTGACCGAAGCGAGGGGGCGGGGAAAGCGCACCTCGATGCATAATCTTCAACTCCTCCTTCAAGAACCGCAACCCCTCCACCATACTCGTCGTAATCCTCGCTAACACGTCCTCCGGCACGTCGGTCCCCGCGAAAAAGTCTAATGACCCGCCGTCCATGTATTCCATGCAGTAGTAGACGCAGGATTCGATAAAGAAGGCGCCGTAAAAATCGATGATATGTGGAGATGTGGCGCGGTGGAGGATGTCGAGTTCGGTGATGATGGTCTTGAGCTTCGAGTCGTCAAGTTCGAGGCGGATTTCCTGCGAAACAGAAACGTCGTCAAGGCTTGCCTTCTATGCTGGCACTTTGACGACCGTCAAGGCGCTCGCAAGGGGCAGTTGGAAATGGGAATGCGCGCAAAGAAGGAAGTAAAAGCGTACTTTTAATGCCATCGTCACGCCTGTCGGTCGATGCATGACCTTCTGTACTGTTCCGTAGTTCCCCTTGCCCAGCTCCTCGAGTAACTCAAACTCGTCCATCTTGATCTTAAAGCTCGCACCAGAAGAGAAGTCGACGCCGTCGGCGTGTAAGATCGCTTTTGAGGCAAAGTTGAGTCGGCCGGAGGGGTCGCTGCGAGAGGGCAAGGCAGATCAGCTCGAATGGAACGCAGCAGCGGCACTAATCCTCAAATAATGATCCACGTCGAGGATCGGGGAGAGCGAGAGCAGCAGAGAAGGCGGACGTACACAATCTTCCTGAAATTCGAGAAAGGAGTTCCACCGACCATCCCGTTGCTCTGCTGTCCCTGCATCTTCGCCGCCGAGTTCGGGCTAGGCGGCTCATCTGCTCCTCCCGATCCAGGCAACTTCATTCCCCCTCCACCCCCAGGCAGCTTCATCCCCCCTCCTCGTCGTGCAGCCAGTCCACCGGGAGGTCGAACGGGTGCTCCAGCGGCTTCCTCGCCAGAGGAAGACAGGCCCATTGCGGCGAGGGTGAGGCCAGCACCAGGACCGCGGCGTCGGGCTGCCATGCCTCCTCCTGATTGTTGACCCGGGCGAGGCGCGACGGGAGGGGCGGGACCACCGGCGGTAGCTGGCGAGACCTTAAGAGAAGGTACAGGAGATGCTGACGATGGACCGGAGGAACGAGAAGTCATCTGTGGTGGCGAAGAAGCACACGTCGATCAGTCCGCCGAACTCGATACAGAAAGACGGATAAGCATTGCAATGTCGGAAGAGAGGATGAAACTTACTGCGGCCATCTTTGCGGCCAGACTCGGTGGCATCCTGAGGGGTCCTCCTTGCCCCGGACCAGGTCGCGCGCCTGGCTTTAGCGGTCCGGTAGCACCTGCGGGAGGTTTCCTGCCGGGAATCGGGCCAGTCGCGGGAGAGCGGGGAAAAGCAGCGGAGGAAGTGGACGGGGTAGCAGGAGACAAGGACGGGCGAGAGGTGGACGTGTTTGAGGAGGAGGGAGTCGAGGCGGACAGAGTGGATGGGTTGGAGAGGGAAGAGGGCGCGAATTTCTTGGCGGCTTCTTCGGTGATGACGGCCGCGGGTGCTGCTACGGTTCCTTTTGGTTGTTCTACACCCTGGGGTGGTAGGGTCAAGGGAGCGTTGCGTGCGCCGGTAGTTGCTCTTCCCGATTCGGCGGTAGAGGCTGCGGTACGAGTTGCCGAGCCTGGTGTGGATCCCGAGGACGAAGTGAGATCGAGTGAGTCGACCCCTCGACTAATCGAGTCTACAGCGAAGTGGTGGTGGTGTTGTTGTTGTTCGATAGCTGAGGCAGGTTCAGGTTGAGATGACGGAGGAGGTAATGACGGTCCGACGTTTTGATCAGCAACAGCAACGGGAGCTGAGTTGGATGTTTCAGGCGAGTGCATGGTGACGGTGAGTGGTGGTGCTTTGTCTGATGTGGACTCGTGCGGAGTCCAGAGCTGGAGTAGGAAGAGGAAGAGGAAGAGAGGAACCGAGGTGAGAGTTGAGCGCTCTGAGCCGAAGACGTAACGCGTAACGACCAGAGTCGGGGCAAGTTTGACGACTTGGGAGCGGTCTAAAGTACAGTCCGGTTGTTGTTAACCTCAGAAGTTGACAGTCTGTCCCTGGCGAGAGTGAGAGACACCAAGCCAAGCGTGTGGCCCGACTTCAATGTTCACAGCGGTCGACCTCGGCAGAATTTTAAGGAGAGGGATCGTCTGCGAATCATCATGTCTCACCATTATTAGCACCCAGGCTGCTGGGTAACTAGTCAGGCCGCAAGTCCGAGGAGCATCCCAGTCGATTGCACACACGTCTGTACCATAAACCGCACCAAAGTGATTTACAATACCCCACCGACGCGTTGGCTCCGGCGACGGCTCCACTCCTGCTTCTCCTCTTCCTCACCGGACAGTAGCTGAGCTACATGTCCCATACGCCATGAGCTCTCCCTTTCAGAAGCGCCCACAGCTCAGCAAGACCTGCAAGACTTATGGCAGTCGACGCACGTCGGGACAGGGAACCTCGAATCCCTCGACACGCCAACAAAAGTCCATCCTCCTCGACTCGAGCGATGAAGAACAGTCAGATACCACGACTCTAAACGATCAAGCAGCTGCAACACAGCCAGTCCGGTCGAATGGTGCAGATTCAGTTCGGAAGGGACGAACCCGTCAGGTAGAGCGGCAGGTTGAGAGCGAGAAGCTGGCGGCAGCAGTCAAGACGGTCAGGGCATGCGGTCGAACAGTAGCCGAGAATGTCTCCACGCGAGTGCCTGCGCGCCCCAGCTCAGGGAGGAGGACTAGGTCGTCGACCTTGCCGGCGGACCTCGAACAGGAGGGAACCAGGTCAGGAGAGAGCTCGACGGTATGGGACGAAGAGGCAGCCTTGCAGAAGAGATCAGAGCCAAAGGCGAGAGCTCGCAAGAGAGGGACCGACGCTGCCTCGACTGCCGCAACTACAAACGGCGCCAATTCTCCCAAGCGTTCCTTTCCTTCTCCCCACCTTGTTCCTTCTCCTGCCCTAAACGCCTCAACGCAATCACACTCCGCCAAACGACCTTCTCCTCCATCTTCGCCTCTCACCGACCTCTCCTCGGATGCCGATGTTGATCCGTACCGACATATCGAACCTTCCTCCCCGCCGGCGAGAAAGAAACGGGCGAGGCTGTCTGCCGTGGCCGCCAGTCCGGTCGCGACAAAGAGCATGAGCGTCGGTGAGGGAAACAGTCGGCGACAAGCCAAGAAACAGGAGGTCGCAGAGGATGTGCCGCCGCCGTTCGAATACGTACCGTTGGCAGAGCGAGTCGCCAAAGCCTCTCCCAGCGAACCTCGCACCTCAGGAGCTACTACGACCATAGCCTCCGAGAAGACTTCTCGCGCACCTCCACAGCTGGCTGCAGCAACGGAGCTGATCAAGCCCGTTCCCCACCGACCTTACCAACGTCCTGCTCCCGCTCCTTCTGCAAGCGCCACTGCCGTTCCTACCGCAGCCGTGCCTCCCAACGTCCCCAAGTCGATGGCTATGTCACGTCCGAGGCCGCCACCTTCGCCCGCCAAAGACCTCTCTTCCCTCTTCACAAAGTTCTCGGCTGCTTCCACCTCGACGGCGCCGGCCCCGCAAGCCCGGGTCAGCCTCAAACGCTCGGCGAGCCTAGTCGAGGCTTCCTCTGGCATGGTAGGCAGGATGAAGAGCGGCAGGAGGGCGACAGTCGACGAGCAGACGCTTGAGCAGCTGCAGGAAGAGGAAGAACGGAGCGAGGGTTGGCGGTCTCGTACGTCGCTTCCTTCTTCACAAACGACTCCGCCGCTTGACTTCCTTCTTTCCATAGCATCTGCTTCTCCGGTCCGACGATCTGTGGCTATGGATCGATCGCTTTCGCAGCCCGTTTTCCCGTCCTCCCCGCTCGGCAGTACATCCGGGTCGCCTCGTCGTTCTCCCTCTCGCCCCGCTCTGAACACGGCCAATTCGCTACCGTTCTTCGGCGACCGCGAACGAGCGGGCTCCCCTTCACCATCTCCTTCTCGACCTACCATCCGGCTGGGTCTTTCGTCGAGTATCTTCCCTTCCTACGGTGGCCCCGCAGCGGGGTCAGCGTACCGACCTGTGGCTTTCTCCGGGCCACCTGCCGGGCTTCTTGCTGCGGCTGGTGTAGCTGCGGGAGGTCCTTCGCGAACGTATGCCGCCGGCAGGACAGTCAAGCGAGACGAGGGCGAAGAAGCCCTTCTAGCCGGTGGCCGCCCGCCACATCCTTCGCATCCTCGAGGAGGCCTCACCGCTGCTCTCTCATCTTCTCCTCACCCATCTAACACTCTCCCTGGTCTCCCTCCGTCGCTTCGCCGTCCTCTTCTCGCCGCTGCTCGTCCACCCCGGGAAACGTATGCATCTCTGCGCTCAAAATGGGGCATTGACGCCGAGGAGGATCTCGACGATCAAGAAGAAGAAGAGAGTCAGGGTCGTGGGGCGAGGGTCGAGGGTGGAGGGGTGCTCAAGAAGAGGGGGGAGGGCAAGAGGTGGGGGGATGAGGTTGGGTTTATGTTGGAGGGGTTGGCCGCGGCTGGGAGTGGCGACGAGGGTGCCGGGAGAAGCAGGTACGTGGCCTTCTGTGCTTATCAGCCACAGTTTCTCCTCGCCTGCCGGAATTTGATACTCAGCTCTCAACTGAATAATTCATGCTGGCAGCGCTTTGGAAGTTCTCAGCAAGTTACATGACCGCGACTGGCTGCGACGACTCAAGGCTAGCGGACTGGCCGAAAGTGTCTACGCAGCTTTCAGGCGAGGTGGTGCAGGAGAGGGGAAAGATAAGGTCCTCGATATCGCCCTCCTTCTCCTCCTTGCCCTGCTACTCCGCGACCAGCGCCTTTCCGAGCCTCTCTTCCGACTTTCGCCTACCGACATCGCTCGTCCGACCCCTTCGCAGCTCAACTCCCCTGCACCTTCATCCCGTCCGTCGTCTCCTGCCATGTCTCGCCACAACTCGCAATCTCAGCCCCCGCTCGACTCGCAATCCTCTTTCCCTTCGTTCTCGTCGTCACCGAGGAAACGGGCAGTCGAAGAGAGAGACGACCGGTGCGACCTGATGGAGGTCATGAAGGTGCTCGCTGAAGTAGAGTGGACAAGGGAGGACATCGGGAAGGGCAAGGAAGAAGGCGAAGCGGTCGTGGGTAGGAAACGGGGCAAGAAGGACCGAGGTGACGCACGATATGTAAGTCGTGCAGGTCCTTGCGACGCCCGCCGACTTTTCGTCTTCCGCATGCTAATACTCTCTCCACTGCTACCAGGTCCAGTCTCTTCGCGATATCATCGACCTGTCCGGTCTCTTCGTGGACGAGCGTGATCTCCCAGTGAGTCGCACACCATGCTGGAACGAACAAATTCGAGTTCTTAATCACGTTGCCTGCGCAGATCACAGCTCTTAACCTTCTTCTCCTCGTGACCCGGTCTATCTCTTCTTACACCCCGCGCACTATCTTCCAGCCACAACAGCTGCTATGCTGGAGTGGCGCTCTCGAGAGCATCGTTTGGGAGGGAATCGTTCACGAAGCGTCAAAGGTAGCAGGAAGGATGGAGAAGTACGAGAAAGGCTTGGTGCGTATTATTGCTGCACCTTGACTAGCAAGGTGTCTGACGAGCATGACCCTCGCAGGATCTCCTCCCGCCGTCAACTTCGGTTGGTCCCCTGTCGGGCGCTCTAGCCGTCCCGTCTCTCCCGACCCTTCAACTCAGTCTGCAAATCCTCGAAGCAGTATCCGCTGCCACGCCCTTCGCCCTACCTTCCATCTCGACACCTACCCTGCTGCCGTCCCTCGCCAACGCCCTGAGCAAGCTCACACTGTTCACCTTCCTTGTCGCGCTGGATGCGCCTTCCTCGTCTCCGGCTTTGTCCGAGGGTGAGACCCAGGTGTTGGCCCTCGAGACGCTCGTGGCCATCCTTGGCGCGTTGTATGGGTTGACGACCGAGGTGGAGTGGGCAGCGACTCTACTCGAAACCTCCTCGTCCTCCGAGCCGGAGACGAAGGGGGCAAAGCCCCCCGCTGCCACCGCTACAGCGCATGTGTCGAGGGGAGAGCTGGTCCTCACGCTGGTCCGAATCGTACTCGCTGCACGGCGGCGATCCCAAGAGTGCCGACCGCCACCGTCCTTGCAGGTCGAAGCCCAGACCAGTGACACTGAGATGCCCGACCGAGATGAGGAGGACAGGGAGGAGGAAGCCAACGGACCCGAACAACACCTATGGGACATCCTCTCGCTCTCTCTCGGAGTCCTCGCCAATCTTGTCGATTGTGTTGGCGATGAGGAAGGCATGAAGGATCTTTTGCGAACTCTCGGTGCGCTTTCTCCCTCAGCTCCTTGAAAACCTTCAACGGCTTGAGTTCGCCCGTCCGCAGACCTGAATCCCGCCTGTCGAGCTCGAAGAAAATGCTCGCGGTTCTGTGTATGCCCGCAGGATGAGAAGCAGACTTTGATCGTCGCCTTGGTGCAGCTGGCTGCTCAGGACAGCATGGAGGATGCACCAAATACCGTGCGTACATTTCCCCGCTCGCCCCCTCACAGTTCTCGCGATTCTCTCTCATGCTGATTGGGGATCCGCTGCGTTTGCAGGTCTACCAAACCTCGACCCTCGGTTTCCTCCGCCTTACTCTCGGCCTTTCCATCCTTTCCAACCCGCGCAACGAGTCTATTGTCCTCTCTACCTTCCTGCCCTCGTTGACATCCGATACTGTCAACGTAATCGCGCCTCTCTCCGCCGTTCTCGACGCCCTCGAGGATCTCGCCAAAATCCAAGAGCAGCAACGTCAGGCTCAAGGACTACTTCTTGGTGGACTACGAGAGGACGGGGGTGCTGCAGTAACACAATCGGGGGTAGAAGAGGAGACGCAGCTTGATCGAGTGCAAGAGGTGGAGGAGGAGGACAGGTCGAAGCGGATCAGGGAGACGGTGGCACGACTGCGGAGGGGGGTGTACGAGCGCGGGGAGTAGTCGAATACAGTCAGTTTCCTTGATCGCTGTCTCTCGTGCCGATCAACGCTACCAGCGGTCGAGAATGTCGAGAAATGGAAAGTTGAGAAGGTCAAAATGACCTTTGTCACTCTGTCCCGTATTCAACGCCAAGCTGTGCCGCTACAAAACCTTTGCATCGATCGAAACGTGTGTACGTCTCCCATCCTTTCTCGCCACCGCCACCTGTCAAGCCATAATCCTGGTTTTCTCTGCTATCCGTTGCCGTGTTTTTTCCCGTCCAGTCCTTCGAGCCTCCACATTCCGGTTGGCCAGGTGTTGGTGTGTATTGTTGCGGAGAAGATCGATGTGGTATCAGAGGCGCGGGATGAAGCAAGGAGACGGGAAGAAGAAGTGTGCGAAAGAAAGGGCGTTAAGGAAACGGCTCTTCTTCTGACTGGCCAGCTGGCGGTGGTGGGTGTGCTACACGCCCGGACGAGGTACGCAGGTCGGCTTTGATACCCAAGACGTGAGTGAGGAAGAAAGCGTACCATATAAGTGTCCAGGTCTTGCTGAGCGGTTTTGCCCTCGAAGGATTGTTTGCATTCGGGGCACACGAGGGTGCAGGGATAGGGAGCTTGGGAGGGTGACATCTTCGAGATCACTTGAATGCAGTGCTCGCTCGGGATTGGCAAGGAGTGGACGACTGAGTTTGGGTGCGAGGCGGACCGCACGGAGCGCGAGGAAAAGCGGAATAAACCGGACTCGCGGTATTAGGATATGGACTAGCGGAGATACCAGTGGGGAGATAATAGTGCAGCTAGGGCCATCGCATAAGCGCTACATGAGTTTGAGTGTTGTAGGCTGATAAGGTCGTCGAACGCACGGAACCGGAAAAGCGTTGGGTCCCCTTTCTTCTTGACTACGTCCTGGGAATCGTTCGCGGGTATTGGACATTGGAGCTCTCTAAGTCAGCGGGATGGAGCCATCCAGGCTGTTGGTCGGAGGCGGCGAACGCCTGCAAGCCGGAAAAGAGGAAAAGCACCAAGGGACTGACTGCGGTTGAGCAAGCTGGAACGGCAATTCACCGGCTACCTTACCACCGGAAACAAGGCATAGGGCGGTAGGAGAAGCTGGGACAGCGGTAAACATGCGTACAGTAAGGCGAACATCACTTTTTATGCTTGAGAAGGTCAAGATTGGCCGCGCTTGACCAGCTCTGTGGGAATCCCCACAGCATCTCTGGGAAGCTAATGCTCGTACAAGTCGAACCGCAAAGGTCGGGGGCTCGAAGCCTGTCCGAACGCCAGCATACAACCGAGAAACAGCTCGAGAGAGCAGAGTAAGTATAAGAAACCGGCTTACGAGCCTTCATCACCAAGGACCGACCCCGCCAAACCTGCCTGTAGTTCTTCAGTCAAGCGATACGAGCTGTCACAGTGTGCAGGGCAACCCGCAGAAACCATTTGGAGTGTTCACGGTATGTGTCCGATCAGAAAAAAACGCAAATTTTCCCGCCGGCGCCAACCGGCGTAGGGCGAGACCAATTCGTGTAATCGCCTGCTTGCTGAGCCGTACAGAGTGCAGACAGCACCTCTGAAGGTTCCTACCTCCTGCCAGTACACTCCTGAAGCTGGTCACAAGTGCTCCGTGACCATCCCTTTCTCACTCCTCTTCAGCAAACAACGCTTCCTCAGACCACTCGCCCTTGTCATCGTACTTGGACAGGCCAGACGGCATCTCCAACACCTCAAAGATGGCCGACTACTCAGCCTACGCGCCTCCGCCTCCTCCCCGGGGACCAGGTGAAGTCGGTTACAACGCGTCGATAGAGCGAGGTAGAAGCGGATATGAAGGAGGATTGAACAAACAGATGGGTCAATTAAACGTGCAAGGGGGATACCAAGGCTACAGTCAACACCCTGGCTTCGGCCGTACATCGCCTTACTCTCCGCCAGTCGCCTCTTCCCCTTCCTTCCCCGCCTCGAACAACCCACATTACGTCTCTTCCTCGCCGTACGCCCCGCCCATTCCCTCAGCCTCGCAGAACACCACAGGAGGCTACTCCGCCGCCAATCGTCCCCGTCCTCAGCTCTCGCCATCGACCACCGGACCGACAAACGGAGGAGGAGGCTTTAGCGGTGGCTCAGGTTTGCCGCCGAATCCGTCGGTCGGCCTGGGACCCAGACAGAACAGCGCGCTGACCCAGCCGCGAGTCCCACGCAAAAGTTCTCTCCCGCCGATACCCGGCGCCGGCGCACCCGAAAGTGGCTTCGCACATTCAACGGCTGAAGCACCACCTTTGCCCTCCATCCCTTCCTACCCCATCTCGTCCGCCCATTCCTCTTATGCTGCAGCACCTTCAGCGCACTCCTCTTTCCATGGTGGCTCGGCAGGACCTCGGGATTCTAGCGGTGGAGAAGCAATCTTCGACGGCACGGCCTTGGCAGCAGGCGATCCTCAGAGCCAGAGAGATCCGCCACGGAAGAAAGCCAATCAGCTCGAGGATCTGATTGCGACCGAGCAGCAGTACGTACAGGATTTAGGTGCGGTGATCAAAGTACGTTCCTTTCTTGAGCTCTGCACCCGTACCCGCCGTGTCCCTACGCCTCGCGGGCTCGAGACTCACCAATATACTGATCATCAAAACAACAGCGAGTCGCGGCAGCTTGGTCTCGTGCCAACTTCCCTCCTCCAGAACTGGATACGATGTTTCGCGCCGTGGAGGCGGTGTACCGGATCAACAAGACTCTCCTGACTGTGCGCTCTTACGGTTTCTTCCCCTCTGACGCGCCCTGCTCACGACTTTGGTACTATCTCCAACAGAAACTCCTCGACATCGGTCCAAATCCTGCTTCACCAAAAGCCCTCGGGGACCTTCTGATGCGCTGGATCTTGGACGTCGAGCCAGCCTACACCCGCTACGCGCAGACGTACAAGCTCGACTTTGACTCCTTCGAACCGGTTCAGTCGAACCCGCAGCTCGCGCCGATCCTTTCCTCCCTCCCCTACCCTCAGTCTCTTCCCCCACCTCAGTCCGACGAAGCTCCCGTCACAATGGACCGCCTGTTCGAGCTTCCTGTATACCGCATCAAATACTATCAGAAGCTGTACGCCAAGCTTCTCCGGAGTACGCAAGAGGGAAGAAGCGACTACGATCTCCTCATTGCGGCGAATGAGAAACTGGCCCGGATGGACGACTTGTGCGAAGAGGGGAAAGGGAGGAGCGTCTTGCCGCAGGGATCACGAGGCCAGGGAGCGGGAGAACGGGAAAGGACGGAAGGAGCAGGACTTGGAGGGCCGCCCAGACTCGACGTGGATCTCGCCCTGGCGAACAGCCCGCCAGGCGAAGTCGAGGTGCAGGAAAGGCTCAGCGGGGAGAGCACAAGGGATGAGAGCCCGACGAGCAGGTCCGTTCTGTCCACCTCGTTGCCGTCCTTCCTCCTGATCCTGATGCTTCGATTTGTGACACTAGCTCTTACCGCTCTTCCGGAGCGACGGGTGCTTCCACGGCCAATACGTCCGCTGCAGCAGGCTCAAGCTCTCTTCTGCCCGGCTCGACCGATTCGCCCTTGGCGCCAATCCGGGTTGAGGAGCTCGAGCGAAGGCTGAATACGGATTCGACGCTGGACATATTTTCGATGCAGCCAAGGGTGAGCTCCCTGTCCCCCGGCTAACCCGAGTAGAACTCACGCCGCTTGTTCACAGAAATGCAAGCTTCAGATGCAGCCCGCGTCCCTTCCCTACCAGCGCCAACTCCGCACAGCTGCGCCGTGCTTCCTTTCCTTCTATCCTTCTAGCGACCCTTCCCGTCTCGTCAGTCACCCGCATGCCGTTCTCATTCTCCTTACGGATCTCTTCCTCGTCTGCGAGCGCGTTTCTGCGCCAGCAGGTGGTCAAGACCTCGCGTTGATATATCCGCCTCTTACGGGCAAACACCTCAGCGCGCAGTGGGGCAGAGAGGAGGGCGAAATTGAGATTACGGTCATGAAGAAGGAGAGACTGACGGTGAAGCTTGCGGACGGACGGGAGGCGCAGGAGTTGAAGCAGGAGATTGAAGAGGCTGTGAGGTTCGGGATGTCTCGTGCGTCTCTTCCCCTCGCCGCCTGCGTTCGCGTGCTTCGGTCATCGCCATACGCGCAGTCCATCCGTTACTGACGCGGTTGACACCCAGAAACCGCCCCTCGATCCAATTCCGCCGCTTCTGGACCGCCGCTGTCGCCCACGTACAGCGCTTACGGTGCTCGTAGCGGCACGCTGGGCGGTAACTCTAGCAGTGGTCATACATCTCCTCTCGGAGCGTCCTTCCCGCACCCGCAACTCAGCCTTCAGACTGCCCTTGGCCCATCTCCTTCCGGTCTCCCCTCTCCTAGCTCCCATCTCGCATCGCCCATCTCCTTCTCACAGCAGGGGTCGATGCGCTCGACCTCTCCCGACGGCCGCTCTGCGCTGAGTTACGGCGGCGCATGTCCTCCCCTGCGAAGTCACTCGTCTCAGCAACACCTCCAGCAGCCAGGTGAGCGTCGCGCCTTCTCTGGCCCCGCACCTTCTAGCTCCAACCTCTCTATCGCTCGCCCGGAGCGAAACGCCAGCATGGGCAACCCTTCGCCCGCCAGTGCCAATTTCCCCGCCTCTTCCCCCGGCGCAACTTCTTCCCGCGGTCCCTCGCCCTATTCCAGCGGTAGCGAACACTATGGGCAGTACCCGTCCACGTACGGCGGAAGACAGTCTCCCTACGGCCAGCAGCAGCAGTATCAGCAGCACGACTTTGCGGCTCCGTCAACGCAATCCGGCGCCTACCCACCGTACTTAGGACAGCCGCGGTCGCAAGGCGATTTCGCCCCGCCAAGTGCACCCTTTGCGCAAGGTTACGATGCCGGCCGCAGTCCCTCCCGTTCCAGCTCCGCGTCGGCCGGTTCCGGAGGCTCACATGGTTCTTCGAGCTACCCTGCACCGCCTCCCCCTTTGCCAAAGGAGATGAGCTACAACGGTGAGGACATCAGCGGTCGTGGCGGCCCGCTGTTCGCGACGAACTTGCAGGGTGGAAGCGGCGGGCACGACACTCGCTCCTTGAGTTCCTCGGGTCGGAGCGGGCTACTGTCGCCTGGCGGATCGGTCCACCGCTCGCAGTCTGCCGACGCTCTCCGTGGTGACGCTCAGGCGCAAGCACTCGGCGGCACCTTCCATCCCCATTACCGCTCTCCCTCGCAAGCTCTCCTCGAAGATCGATCCGCCTCTGCACCTTCCGCCTCTCGGTCAGGTAGCAAACTCTCCCACTCGCTCGGGTCCGCCGATGACGACGACTCTCCGCCGCCATCTCCCGTCCAGCCGAAAGGACCCGAGCAGACACGCGTCGTCGCCGAGATGCGCTGCAAGATCTTCCTTCAGCAATACCATAGCCAGTGGAAGAGCCTCGGTACCGCCAAGCTCAAGCTCTTCTTGAGTCAGCCGAGCATGACGAAGCAGCTTGTCGTCGATTCCGACAAGAAGGGCCAGACCATCGTCTCGACCATCATCCTCCCCGACGGGGTTGAGCGAGTCGGCAAGACGGGTGTGGCGATCGAGCTCAGCGATAAGGGCGACAGGACAGGTATCATCTACATGCTTCAGGTGCGTCCTCAATCGCTTGCGCCGCCTAGACTTGCTCGTCTGATTCCTTGACCCTCTTCTCAACGCCCTTCTCGCAGATGAAAACGGAGCAATCTGCCACGGGTTTGTTCGAGCAGCTCCTCCTCGGATCCGACCGTACCGGTCGATAGACACTTTCTCTCCCTTCTTTCACCTCATTCCGCCTACGGACGGTTTTTCGACTTTCTTGCTTCGTCCCCCTTCGAAGCGGACCCTTTCTTCCCACTCAAACCTTGTCCTCACTCTCTAGACACGTCGCTGCACTTTGTATACCCTTCTAAGCCGTTGCTCATCTATACCCTCCTTTGTCCCCTTTCTTCCTCCCTCATCCGTTTCGTGGTCCCACCTAGCTTGCCTAGTCCCATGCCATAGCTCTCTGAGGTGCCGTCCACACACACTCACTCTCGCAACCTGCATATCCACGCCTGCGCGCCCGCTTGCATTCAGACGCGAGCAAGATGCTTAGAGTCTGTATTATCGCAAGACTAGCTTATCTGCCCCAAGCTCGTGCTCTGAGGGCATCGATGGCGCACATCACGGAGGATCCGGAAAAGTGGCAACACTGCAGGGAGAAGAACAAGCAGACCCATACGTTTTCTCAGTTCGACTCCCTCATTCCACTTTCCCTCCACAAGCCTCCCTCCATTCCTCTCCACTGCACTCGACCTTGCCCAGCGCCTCCTTGAACGCTTCCCACGTGCACACTTCCCCGTTACTACCTTCGAGGTGCTTGCCCGCGGGGGCGCAGGTCGGGAGACGCAGCGTTCGGGAGTTGAAGCGTAATCGGATGTAGTGGGGTGAAGAGGGGCGGAGGGAGGAGGGAAGCAGGGAGGAGAGGAAGGAAGGAGGAGAGGTGGAGCGGAAAAGTTCTGCGACGGGCGAAACACAGAGGGTCATATTAGCCTTGGCTCGGTACGGTACTGGGTACTTGGCCGAGAGAAAATGCCGTCGAGGCGTACGGTGGGATAGACTTGGAGCGTACCTATGGCGATGTGGCTCGTGAAGGGTGGCCATCGTCCGTCAAAAACATCAAGGGCATTCTGCGAGGGACGAACCGCACCGTTAGAGTCCAAGCCCTCACGCCGAGCGAGAGCTGAGAGAGGCTCACCAGTACCCCCGCAACACTAGTATCATGCGCCGAATACACCGCCAGTCTGACTTTCTCCTTTTTCTCCGACGGGTCGTCAATCTTGGCTTGTAGCGTTTGTCGGAGCGAGGAGAAGAAGCGACCCATGGCGAGTTTTCGGAAAGTCGGGTTCGAGTAGGCGTCGAACCTGCGAGTTTCGCGAGACGGGCCAGTCAAAAAGCTACCCTCGAGGCACGTTGGAGTATACACGGAGGCCAGGAAAGGAGTTTGAGGGGGAAGGGCTCGAGACGCACCACTCATGCACTACAGCGTTCTCGAGCGCCCGGATGATCTTGGGATCTTCCAAGACGGGATGCAGCTTGATCCCATGTGCGCGACAAACAAGTACGGTGTCGAGGATGCCGTTGGCTCGGGGTGACGAGTCGATGCGGACGGGGCTGTCAAGGGAGCGACGGGGGAGAGAAAAGCAAATGGTTATGTCAGCTAACTTGGACCCGGCTGAAGGGCTCGAGGCCGTCCACGTGGAATGGAGAGCTCCAGGCAGTCGGGGCCAAGCCAGGTAAGGCGACGAAACTCACTGTCCCACTACCGGTTCGAGAACTGGATCTAACTCTGCCAGGACAGGGTTATGCGTTTTTGCGGCGAGCTTGATCGAGGCAGCGTCGAGCTCGCGAAGTGTCCTACAGTTGAGGGCAGGAGCAAAACATACATAGTCGGGTGGCAACTATCAGTACACGGGGCAAAAGTGAGGAAATGGGAGAAAGAAGAATCGGTAGCGCACTTGCAGTTCGTATTCGGGTACAAGTCTTCGGTGGACCAATGTCGTACCTACATGGAGAGTTGTGAGCCACCTCACAGGACAGATGAAGGAGAGCGAAAGTGCCGAAGAAGAAACGCACCGCATACTCGACCTGTGTTCCTTGCGCCCGCTGGTCGCGTCCCCACAACCCCTCGACGACCTGCAACAAGCTCTCCATGGTTCTCGGCATGTTGGTACTTCGAAACGCCACCTTGTCTACGGTGTCGGGGCTGAGGACGGAAGGGAGGAAGCCGAGCTGGTCGACGTAGAGGGAGCGGAGGGAGCGGCCGAGGGTGAGGGTGGAGAGGCGGCCTAGGTCGGTGAGGTCGCCCCAGTCGCTACGTGTCCACCATCGGTATTTCAGCAATCGAGCGGGACATGCGGTGGGAAAGTCAGGACCGAGACGGACCAGTCCTTGATGCCACCTCGAATGCCCTTTTCTGCCCTTTTTGGGGTTTCGGCGACGCGCCTGACTTGGATGTCGCGTCGCTCGACGTTGAGTTGGTCCACTCCAGGAAGCAAGGCTCTGGGGGGCGGAGGTGCGCCATCGGGTTGGGTGGGTACGGTGGGAGTGGTCGGGGAGGTGAGGGAGAGCACGGCGGCGTTGAAGTCGCGACCGATGCTGCAGAGAGGGAAGTAGCCCGAGGGGATGTCGCCGAGACCGAGGAGGCGTTGTCGGACGGGCTACAGGGGGATTGATACTGGATGGGGTCAGCGAGTCACGGTGCGCGAGTTGGTGAGGGTTCCCCCCGAATTTGCTCGATTCCCAAGCTGAGGGAGGGCCAGAGAGTAAGTAGCTCACACTTCGTTCACCGTGTCTGACTATCCAGTGAGCCTGTACTAGCTCGAGTCCGGATGGAACGTAGTGAGGTTGAGGTGGATGACGAGGGCGAGAACGAGGGTGAGCGAGGTGAAGAGAGGCAGCGTTGGGAGGAGTTCCAGCTGGGTGAGGGTGATGATCTTGACCAGTGTAACTCATTCTGACTGACACTGCATTGAGATTTTATCAATAGCACGGTAGTAGAGTAGAGTGAGTGAGTGAGTTGCATCTCTGATCTCTCGCTTGTTACTTTCAACCTCAACACGATCGACTCGCTTGACTGCCGAGACCCTTTGCCTGAACCCTTGCAGCTCCACTCTAGCTGCCCCACCCCTCACTTGAACTGCGCCTCTCCCTTGCCCTGCCTCAGCCGACCCCCCCCCCCCCTCCCCCTTCAATCTCAAACCCTCATTCACTGCACTAGGCAAGTACAAGCACTCGTTGTCACCCTACACCATCAGATACACCGTGCAGCATCTCCCAGCCACCCGCTTCTTGCTGCCGAGACGGGCATCCCACACCTCACAAACTCTCACACGCGTACATGCATACATGGGTCAGCCAAGGCGCGGCGGCCACTTCCAACCCGCACACCAGTCAGACCTACTCGCCCGCCGATCCAAGCAGCCTCAGCCCCGTGCCCCTCATCTCGCCAACAAACACCTGCTCGGACCAAGTGGGGAACTTCGGCTGACCCTCTCCTCGCTCCATCTTGACAGTCACCTCTCCCTCCTCAACCTCCTTCAGTCTCACTCTGAGCTAGTATGGCCGCCGCTCGAGGAGGTATCAAATCGGCCCCCGACTTGCTCAGCGTCTCCTTCAACCAGGACGCAACGTGCGCCCGTTCCCTTGCATCGACATGCTCGCGACGGAGCTGACCCTGGTCCGTCTGCAGCTGCATCGCTACTGGAACCCGCAAGGGCTACACCATTACCAACTGCGACCCCTTCGGCAAAGTCTACGGGCGAAGTGCGTCTCGTTCCTTCTGCTTTCCACTTGTCCCTAGGCTGACCCGGTCTGTCTACGTAGCCGACGGGTCAACCTCGATCGTCGAGATGCTCTTTTGCACGTCGCTCGTCGCGCTGGTAGGAGCAGGAGACCGACCAAACTCGAGTACGAGGCGACTGCAAATCGTCAACACCAAGGTGAGCCGTTTCCTCCTCCTCCCTAGACGGCCCGTAACTCAACCCAGTGCCCCCCGACACAGCGTCAATCCACCATCTGCGAACTCACTTTCCCAACCACCATCCTTGCTGTCAAGCTCAACCGACGGAGACTGGTCGTCGTGCTGAGCGAGCGCATCTATGTCTACGACATCAGCAACATGAAGCTGCTTCACGAAGTCGAGACAAGCGCAAACCCGTCCGGTACGTTTGTCACCGCGATCACTTGGCTTCGCGTTCACGCCTGATCTGCCTATTGTCCTTTTTTCCTCCCTGTTCGGCCGCTTTGTCGTAGCCATCTGCGCGTTGTCACCCTCGTCCGAGAACAGCTACCTCGCCTACCCGTCCCCTCCACCGTCACCCGCTACCCCCTTCACCGCCACACCTCCCGCCTCTTCCGCACCGCAATCGGCCAACACAGGCGACGTCCTCCTCTTTGACGCTGTTTCGCTCTCCGTCGTCAACATCATCCAAGCGCACAAGACGCCCATCGCCCACATTGCTCTCAACTCGACGGGTACACTGCTCGCCACCGCCAGCGACAAGGGCACCGTCATCCGCGTCTTTTCAGTCCCCAACGGCGACCGGCTTCACGAGTTCCGTCGAGGCAGCTACCCCGCCAAGATTTACTCGATCGCCTTCAACGCCGTCTCTTCTCTCCTCTGCGTGAGCAGCGATACGGAAACCGTCCACATCTTCAAGCTGACGGGGAATGGGAAGGGCGGCAAAGCGAGGGGCACGAACGGGAGTAGTGGGACGAGCGGGCCGGATTGGGAGGAGAGGGATAGGTTCGGGAGTCCGAATGGGGGGAGCGATGCTGGGAGCAGTGTGGGAGGGTATGAGGCGCTCATCGAGAGTAAAAGGCAGGCGAATCAGGGAGGCGTCGGGTGCGTAGCAAGCTCCTCTTACGCTCTGGCCCTGTTCCGCAGTACTTCTATGGGACGTGTGAGTCCCATGGAAAGAGCGTTTGACTTACGCTCGTTGGACGCACAGCGGCACCCTCCGCAAGAAATCCCTCTCCCTCGGTCGCAACCTCGCCGGTTCCGCCGTGTCCGGCCTCGGCGGATTCCTTCCCGGGGCAGTGACGGGCATGTGGGACCCGCAGAGGGATTTTGCGTATCTCAAGGTTCCAACGACTGGGGTGCAAAGTGTGGTGGCGTTGAGCGGGTGCGTCAAGCCAGCTCTTTAGACCTACTCTCCAGTCCACCACCCCTGGTTTTATTTAGCCGTGCCGGCCGCTCTACTCTCAAGCCACAGCCGGCGCTTCGTTTCGCTTGGGCAGGCGGAGCTGGCTGCATTTACTGCTACTAACGCTCCGCTATCGATCAGCACCTCGCCCCAAGTCATGGTCGTCACGTCTGAAGGCGTCTTTTACTCGTATGCGATTGACCTCGAGAACGGAGGCGAGTGTGTTCTGCAGAAGAGCTACTCGTTGCTTGACGGGATTGGGGACGAGGCCAGCGGGTGAGTGGTCCGCTTTTCCACAGCGACTTGCTCGGTTTCCTCTCCGCGCAATGCTCACACGTCTTCATATTGACTTGCAGCTACTCGTTGGGCGACTGAGCAGACGGCACGAGTCGGGCTTGCCTGATACTGTAACTTTACCCTCGCATCTTTTTCTGTTTCGCGTCGTTACTTTGTCCTTCTCGAGTCGTCTCGCTTCTTCGTAGTCCTACTGTGCAGTAGCTGTAACGATATGCTCCCCAGACCGCTTATGAGGCCAGACGCGGGTTACCCAGGACGAGTAAAATTTTCTTGAGCGAAGCTCGACAAGGTAGGCAACCTCATGTCGCCTTGTACTCACCTCGACTCGCTTGTATAGGCTAGAATGAGTTTAAATCGACCTGTCAAGCGACCCAGGACCACTACAGAGCCTGCCAACCATGCTCCAGCGGAGCAGAAGAAGCGGGAGCAACTGTTCTCTCCCTTCCGTTCAATCGGAGTTATCTCGACTACAACTCCATTCGTAATCCAGAGTAGGTCTAGCAAGTACCTCGAAACACCCGCACTCACCGTCATCACCTCGCTCGGGAGGAGCTGGGCAATGTGGGAAGGGCAGAGCCTCAGATTGCTCTTTGTGGGTGAGCCAGCTCTCGCTTCTCTCTTTCTGACAGTGCAGCTAGATGAAGCTTACCATGATTTCCGACCAGGGCCTGACATGGGCAAAGACATCACCAGTCTCGCGGTTCACAACGAGAGTGTCTTTGCCGCTGCAGGCAACTTTGTCGGGCGGTACGTTAGGGGGAAAGAAGTTGGCCGGTTCGTTACGAGGGCGGGCGTAAAGGACAAAGCCGGTGGGACGGACGGATACGACTCGGACAGCAGCGATGCGTCCAGCAGCTCGTCCTCCAGCTCTTCTTCCGAATCTTCGTCGGCCTCCTCGTCTTCTTCTGATTCCGATGACGACTTTTCATCCTCTTCTGAAGACGCACTCGGCAATCTCCTACTCTTCGGCAACACCCTCCTCTCTCTTTCCGCCAGCGGACGCCGCCTCTACGTCTGGGACATCCCGCCTTATGTCAAGCCTGCGTCGAAAGACCCAGCAGCGGACGGAGTTGAAGCTGAGGCCGACGCGGAGGACGAGCAAAAGAGCGAGGTTGCGACACCCTACGCCGTGATCGAATTTGCTGCCGGGTTCACGGCGACCAAGATGATGCACCCGGCGAGTTACTTGAACAAGGTCGTGGTGGGCAGCAAGGAAGGCGAGTTGGCGGTCTACAACGTTCGTACCGCGTGCGTCATTTCTTCGGAGGTTCGAGTATCCCGCGCTGGAGGTTGACTGGCGTTGCGCGCAGATCCTGTATCCATACTTTCGCCGCTTCATCCCTTTCCGCCACTCCTTCTGCCGTTACCGCCATTTCGCAATCTCCCGCAATCGATGTCCTCGGTGTCGGTCTCGCAAACGGTGCCTGTGTGCTGTTCGATGTGCGCATGGGAGAATCGCTTGGACGGGTCAGGCTCGATGGAGAAGGAGCCGGGGAAGTGGCAGGAGTCGCTTTCCGTACCGGTCCGTCCCCCTCCTTCCCCCTTGCGCGCTTGCCGTACTAACTCGCTTGATACTTGCAGACGACCTCGCCCAAACCCTTGCCGTTTCCTCTACTTCTGGCCACATCGCTCTCTTCGACCTTTCCAACCAGATGCGGCTGTTGCATCTCGTGCGGAATGCTCACGAGGGTCCCGTGGGAGGGATGGAGTGGGTACCGGGACAGCCGTTGTTCGTGACCAGTGGTGGGGATAACTCGGTCAAGGTGCGTTTTGTGCCTTCTTTGCAGCTCTTTGCCTATTGTCTGGGCATTGCTTCCGCCTCCGGCTTGCGATTGGCGACGCGTCCTTCTCTATAATGCGCGTCGTACCTGGATCAGGCTGCTGACGCTCTTTTTCACCTGCAGCAATGGCTTCTCGACACCCCCACTTCCGCACCTCGCCTCCTGAAGCAACGGTCGGGCCACCACGCTCCGCCCCATCTCGTTCGGTACTACGGCGATGACGGCAAGGCGCTGCTTACGGCCGGAAAGGACAGGGCATTGAGGTACACCAGCGTTGTGCGAGACTCGAGGGGTTATGAGCTGTCACAAGGTACGCTCGCCTTCTACCCTATCAATCTGCGCTCGTATATGCGCCCGCCAGTCCTTGCGCGCAATACTCTCTTCCTGCCCTCGCCTCTTTGTTGACTTGGTTCTCCACAGGCTCTATCGCCCGAATAGCCACCCGGCTCGACGTCCGACCCTCTTCCCTTAAACTCCCGCTCATCACGTCCTTGTCTTACTCCACCTCTCGATCTCGAGACTGGGACGACGTCGTGTCCGTTTCTGCGGACGAGACACATGGCCGAAGCTGGAGCGTCGAGGGCAAGCGGGCGGGGAAATGGACGATGGAAGCAGAGGGCAAGGTCACCGTGGGTTATTTTGCCAGTGTTTCGAATACAGCAGCCCGCTGACTGCATTGACTGTGCAGATCTCGGCGGTCACGGCATGCGGCAACTTTGGTCTCGTCGGTTCCTCAGCAGGCGACGTCGAGGTGTACAACATGCAATCCGGAATGAGGCGGAAGACCTTCCGCGTGCCAAACAGTGGGGTCGCGGACGTGCGAGGAAGGCACATTACCGGTATTGGGGTGGATGCGCTGAACAGGAACGTGGTGGTCTCGACGCTGAAAGGGCAGATTCACGTATGTGGCACAGTTCCTTCTTGACGAGTTGCTCCAGATCGTTCTGTGGCCCTTGCGATCTGCTGACACTCGCGCACTTTGCAGTTCTTCGACTTCCAGACGATGAAGCTCACCGGCATTCTAACCCTGCGCGCCTCGATCACCTCAATTTTCCTGCACCGCGACAACGGGCTCCTCGCCGTCGTTTGCGATGACCTCGTCGTTCGAATTGTCGACATCGAAACCAAGCGGGTTGTGCGTGAACTGAGCGGGCCGCGAGGAAGGATCCTGGATCTCGTACGTTCTGCTCTGCCTTGTGTCGCTGGACATACCTCGTGCTCATACTCGCAACCTTCAGGCCTTTTCCCCCGACTCTCGATGGATCATCATCACTTCCCAAGACTCTGTCATTCGCACCTTCGACATCCCCACAGGCCAGCTCGTCGACGCTTTCCGTACCAAATCGGTCGCGACTTCCCTCTCGTTCTCGCCGACGGGCGACTTCCTCGCTTCAACCCACGTCGATAGCGTCGGTATCTTCCTCTGGGCCAATAGGGCACAGTTCGCGGATGTCTCGCTGCTTAGCTTTGTCGAGGAGGAGCAAGTGGAAGAGGCGCAGATGCCGACGGTGCAAGGGCTTGCGTCTGATGACAGTGCGTTCCCTCCGCCTGCCTTGTGAGTACCTCTCACTGACCCTGTTCTCTTCGATCTCAGCCCTCTCAGCCTTGACTGCCCCGACTCGCTGGGAGGACATCCAGCCTTACACCACGCCCGACCAGCTTGCCAGCGAGCTTCTCACCCTGTCCCTCATGCCGAGGTCTCGGTGGCAGACTCTGCTCAACCTCGACACGATCAAGGTCCGCTGTTCCCTTGGTTCAGCGCTATTTTGCACGAGACTGACGGATATCCGTTCTTCGTCGGCTTCCGGGGTTCCTACGATTGTCTGTCTTGACTCTCGCACCATCGCACTTCCATCTGTTGCTTTCTCGACATCTTCGTCCCTTCGATCCACCATTTTAGGCGCGCAACAAAACTCGAGAAGCCCCCAAAGCGCCCGAACGAGCACCCTTCTTCCTACCGACTCTCCCAGGGGTCGACCAACGCTTCGACTTTGGGGCTATCCCGAACGGCGATGGTTCGAAAGAGAAGGAGGTCGAGGCACCGCAGAAGCGCAAATTGGACTTTGCCGGCGGGAGTGTCGAGACGGACTTTGTGCGAAGGCTGATGGGGGAGAAGGAGGGTGGAAAGTGTGCGTCCCCTCCCTGAACTTGTTCATGAATGATCCGACTGACCCATTTCGCCTTGGTCCCATCTTACTTCTCTTGACAAATCTGCACCACCTCGCTTTCCCCCAGACCAATCCTTCTTCGAGTACCTGAAAGCCCTTTCTCCTTCCGCCGTCGACCTCGAAGTCCGCTCCCTCATGTCGCTCACCCATCTCAACGCCTTTGCCTCTGCCATTCTCGGCCGTCTCAAAGCCCGCCGCGACTTTGAAGCCTGCCAAACCTTCCTCGCCCTCTTCCTCCGGATCCATGGCGACCTCCTCATTGGCAATGCCGAGACCAGGGCAGTACTCGAGGCAATCCAGAAGACGCAGAAGAAGGAGGCGGAACGGTTGATCGACCTGACACACTACAACCTTGGGACGCTGGCGTTCTTGCGTGGCGTAGCTTTGACGTAGGCAAATGCAATCACTTCAGTATGAAGCGCTCTAGCGCTCGCAGACTACCTTTGCACCGTTGTTCAGACTGGAGAAACAGGATTGACCTGAACGCAGCGCTATGTTACAAGCCCTGTCCGCCCAATCGGCTCCCCCTACCCCACGCATGACCACTCTGCTCTCCCGCTTGCCTCACGCCCGTGCTACCCACCCTGTCTCCGCCTGCAGCGGCGGTCGGAGCGTTCCCTGCGTTCCCACCTCCAAACAAGCCGCCGAGCCTGCTTCCTCCCGAAGAACCTCCGAGGCGCTGCCCCCCGAACGAGCTCATGCCGCTGCTGGAGGGTGGTACAGCTGCACCGTTCCCGAGTTGGCGGACGAGGAAGTTGGGAGGGGTGAGCAGGGAGGCGAGAAGAGGGTTTTGTCGCCCGCCGTTCTGTCGCGGGAGGATCTGCAAGGAGGCAAGGTCAGTGCATGTGCCCGTTAGATGATGGGATAGCCGGTGTATGGACTTTGGCTAAGGCGAAGGAGGATCCGGCATCGAGACGGAAGGGAAGGCGCGGCTCGCGCCAGAAAACGACAAGCAGAAAAGGGCGCGGCACGGCTTACATTCGAGATGAACCAGTACGCGTGTGCTGCAACGATCCCCGTGACACTCACAAGTACAGCCGGCGGTCCGCCGTTCAGTAGATCCATTCCGAGCAGGGCAAAGGGAAAGTACACTGCCGGGATAGTGAGGATACCGTACAGGGAGACGCGGTTGGTAGGGTTGGCTGCGGAGGTGCAAGTCAGGTCTGTGTCTCAGACGGCATGAAAAGCGTTGTGTGCTTACCTTGAGCCCATAGATGCGTGATGGCCATGAGGAAAGGGTTGAAGAGGAAAGGAGTGCCGAGTGGGGTGTTGAGTCCGATGATGCCGCCGCAGATGAGCACGAACGCCCAGGCTGCGGTCAAGGTTATGTCAGCGGTGTCCTCGCGGAGGAAGGGCAGAGGAGGAGGGTAGAATAGTAACAAGCAACCGCACTCATTTCGGCTAGCCTGCTGCCAAAGTGACCCGTTTCCAGCTCATTCAAGCTCCGATAGAGCATGATCATGTTGAATACCAGTGGTAGACCGCCTCCGCCGAACAAGAAGGGCGTTACAATCCTCTGCAGTTCCCAGTTGGCGGCGATTCGATGAGGCAGGAAGGCGAGTCGGTACGGGCTGAGGACTTGCAAGAGACAGGGCAAGGTTGCTGCCAGGACACCTCCGACGACGGTGCGAGTGAACGGCGGGATCTTGCGGATCTGCAGCGGTAGGAAGTCATCGCCAGCGACGATGACGATGAAAGAGCGAGAGTAGTGGGAGAATGAGTGCGCGGCAAGGTTAGCTGTGAGAGACTGCAGTCGGAGCCTGTACTGCTGACCTCGTCCATCTTGTAGCTGGTTCCAGTCGATGCGACAGAAGTGAAACGAGAAGGGAGTGAACAAGCGGCGGAACCAGGAAGAAATCGAGACGTGGCCTCAACGCGAGAATGCGAGAAATGCGAGTGCGAAGTGAGCATTATGCTGGATCTACATGCTATGTGTACTCTATGCTGCGGCTTTGCCCGTCTTCAGTTCTTCTGCTCGTCGCCGCATTCTTTCCCACGCGCCCTGCCGTTCCCTCTTGTTCTCTTCTGCCTCTTTGTCTAGCTCTTGCTTGATCGACGACCAGTAGGATAGCTCCTCCTCTTCCTCGGCAGGCGTTACTCGGTCGTCAAGGGTGTCGGGAGAAGAATGTGAGGGAAGGGCCCAGGAAGGTAGAGTCGGGCGATTGGCGTCGAGAACGGGGGTGACATGATGGGACAGGAAAAGTGCGGGTCCCTCGAGCTGCACGATAATGAGGGTGGGTCAGTACTGCAGAGTGAAGCGAAGGGGAACTGCTTTTCCGCAAGGAGAAGGCAGAATTCACGGGAAGAGGCGACGAGAAGAGAAAGCTTACGTCATCCACATCGCAGTACCGCATGAGACCCCATATACCGACGCCAAACGCGCTGAACGTCAAGGCTGTTGCGATACCAAAGGCTTTCGCGGCATAAACGGCCGGGTTGAACCCATCTTCGACCGGTTCTGGCAATTCTGCACTGCCATCCTCGTGCAGCTTGTCGAGACGGTCAAGCTGAGCGGCAAAGGCGGTCGACTGTGCAGTCAGGGTTGGGTTCGGGAGGAAGTAGGCGGAAGAGGGAGGTTTTGCAAGGGACGAAGTCGGTTCAAGGCGGACGAAGGAGGGCAGGAGGCGTCGAGCTTTCGGCGGTGTGAGCGAGTTGGGATGCAGGATGGAGGCAGGCGGGGCTGGCGGGAGTTTGACGGTGGTGTCGGGTTGCTGTACTGGTTTGGGTGGAGGAGGTGGACGTGGTGTCGCCTGTTTCGTTGGAGTCGAGGCGGCTCCCTCGGTTGCCTTTGCGCGTTTTAGGAGTTTGCCTCCGCTTCGTCCGGTTACGAGTAGAGTTGTTCCGAGTGAGATGAGGAAGATGAGGGTCGCCTTCTTTTGTTGTTCCGGGGTCAAGTCGAATAGGCTCTTTTTGGGTGAGTCTGACTGTGCGTCTGTCGTCATTCCTACTGCTCTTGACTGTGGACTGATCGAGCGTTGTAGGTTGGGAGGGAGACGCCGAGTTGTGACAGGCCTTGACTTTGATTCCCACCGTCGCTTTCGCCTACAGGCTAAGCTAAACCGCTCGACCTGCTCTAGATCACTACAAGCCAGCGCCTGTGAACAAGTTGTGTCTCTCGCTCGTCGCCATCGCCGGCATAAAAACGCCCTTCATCTTCGCCTTGTTTCCTTTGAACGTGCCACGAGGGCGCCTCGCCTACGCTTGCGAGTACTCGTCACCGTACAAATCAAAGCTGCAGTTGAGCGGTCGGGCCTTGTCTCGGCGGCGCACCGTTCCGGAGGGGTTGGATATGTGCGTTCGTCTTCTTTCCTCTACTCACCTCGTCTGCTGCTCATCACGCTTGCGCAGGTCGAACGACACTGGCACTGTGGCTGTAAGAAGCTCAAACTACTCGGGAGGAGCGGTCGCTCATCGCGCTCTCCTAGCTTTCAACTTTTCCTCGCTTTGCCCAAGGTTGCAGGACGCGTCGGGGTTGATCGCTTTCAACTCTCGTAAGCCTTAATTCGCTTCTATCAACTACACTCTCCTCTTGTCGCCTGCCAAGACGACTTTCCATTCTCTCCAGTCTCGTCTCGCCTTACTAGCGGACGGAAACGAGTCCGCCTTCCGCATCTTTCTCTCTTGGGCGCGCTGTTCTGGTGCCGGTCGCTCCTGGCGGCTCGGAACCGCTCAGACGCGTCGCTGTCGAGTAGACGATATTGGTTGGCGGGTTTGACGATGCGAGACGCCCCTCGAGGGCTTACTTGATCTAAACTGAGCGGGTCTTTACAAGGGTGGAAAGCGCTTTGGGACGAACCGGGGCAGTGCTGTACTGACATGTCCTTTATCCCTTTCCTTTTTGCGCTTCCTTTGTTTCTTGTGCAGAAAGCGCCGTGTATCCTTCATTCCTGCTTTCTCTCGACAATTCGGGCCTTCCCTCAGCGCCGCGGCTTGACCTGCAGCGTTGTAGAGCTACCGTCTGGCTTATGAAGCAGCGCAGCAGCCGACGGCAAGAGCTGCCAGATCTGGGTCTGAGGAGCTTGCGATTACTTGGCACTTCTTGCTTTTCTTCAGCTCAATCTCGATGCAGCCCTTTACTTTGCGTTGCCATTGCCAGCTGCGCGTATACTACTTTTGGAGTTCCCACAGCATCGAGGCCTTGCGCCGCGGAGGTTACTACTGACATCTGCACTTTGGACTCGACCGGAAGACTTGGGGACGAGCGGGGGCCGGGTTGTCAGGCGAGTCTGATGTCGTTTCCCCCCTTCGCCACGAGCCTTTGCTTCGTTTCGTACAGCCGCGCTTCGACTTCCGAGGTTACTCGACAAGGTGCGTTTCTCCCCCTCTCGCTTCGTCTACACAAGTCCTTGACGCAGAAGGATCAGCCTCGTCGACGCTACAGCTTGATACGCCGGCATGCAGTACACGGCTAATGTGAGTCTCATCTTCTGAGTCTTTGAAGCAGAATGACCTCCAGCCTGTGCTCCCTGACACCGTCCTTATCGCAAATGTACCGTTACAGCCCGCCAACCTTGCTCACCTTCCTCGACTTGCGACGTTGTTCAGCAGGTACGGTTGGCTGTGGCTCATGTTCATCAAGTCCATCGCCGTCTATCGCCGATATGTACACCCTTGTCGCCCTCCTCGCCTCGGACCGATGGTCCGCCTCGGTTCTGCAGTCCGATGCGGCCAAGAGCAGCTCGACTAGCAGCAACGTGCTGGAGGTTCCCTTGTCCGTGCGTTCTTCCTTTCCCCGCGCTCCGCCCTACGCCGTTCCTTCTATGTCTCAGCCATGCTGCCCCTACTTACTGAGGTTCCCTTCTTCTCTCATTCCCGCGCCGTTCGTGGAACCAACACTCCTCTCACCCATTGCTATCGCCGCGCCCCGCACCTTGTCCCTTCGCGACCCGTGTCACCTTGATTCGTCTGCTCAGATCGGCAAATGGATCTTCTTCGACTGTATCATCTTTTCCTAACCTCGTCCTTTCTAATCTTCCTCATGGTATTCTTCCCCCTCCTTTGCCCTGTCCTCACCCGCTTTTGAACCTTTCGCCAAATGCTCTTCTTCTACCCTTTTCCCTCGTAGCTCGCCACTCCCTTCCGTCATCACTGCGACTGCACCCCCGGACCACCGGGTTTTGCTTACGCCGTTGTCTCCCGCTGCCCTCGACTTTCTTCTACTTCTGCTTTGTTTTTTCCGGCACAGACACGACCCCTTCTTCCCCATCGCCTTCATCTCCGACCTCAGTGTTGCCTCCTCGTATCAGATCCGCAACGGCCGAGGTTGTCTTTGGCGGAAGGCTACAGCGGGATGTGTCTTGGTTGAGGAAGGATTTCGCGGAGGGATGAAATCTATGCTAACATGACTCGTGTGTCCTGGTAGTCCAAGAGCTGTATGAGGAAGTGTGACAACAAGGTGAGCCGTTACCTCTCTCTACCATTCCAGCGTGTCTTTGCTGACCTTTTAACGCTGTTACAGTTCATCCACTCTCGCAGCTTTGCGCGCTTGTTCCGGCGGCTTGCAGTAAGAGAGGCCTTTTAGGTTGTTGCGGTGCGTTACCCATACACGCTCCGAGGGTGTCTCGTACTTGTCCGGCTCTTGGGGCTGTAGGCTGACCCTTTCTTTGCTTACCCACCTTTTGCTCGGCTCCTTTCTCATCGTTCTCACACCATTTCGGCACAATTTTATCTCGTCCACAGCGCTTCTAGATCTACACACGCTCGCTTATAGCTCGAGCGATCTGGCGGCGTGTTATTCGGTGCGTTTTTCTCGCCTTTCCTCCATCTTCTACTTTCTCTCTTTCCTTTTGCTCGGCCCCCGGACACTGTTTCCTCTTTCCATCGCCTTGCCACCCTATTCTATTGCCCCTCCCTTCTCTTGTCGCCCCTGCCCACACCTGCTCCTTCCTCCCCTACTCTTCATCCGCTCGCCTTTGTCTCCCTTCCCCGCTTACACTCCAATCATGCACCGACAATTATCTTGTCGTCAAACCCCCACCAACACTCTTCAACCCTTGCTCGAGCCAATAGCGTACCTCCTGTCGCCGTGCTCCGCATTGTCAGGCCGTGCTCTCTATTCCCGTCGTTCCTCTCTCTTTCTCTGACCATGCCAAATCAACGCTAACCTGCGCTCTTCACCCTTTCTATCCTCGCTCTCGCTGTATCACGACTTGAGCATCGTTACGTCTCGCTGGTGAGTCATGATCTTCCCTTTGTCCTGCTTCGCTTCTCGCGCGCTCACCACTTCTCGCTCCCTTTCCTTTTCAACCTCCTCATTTCCCCATCTTTCATCTCTTCTCAACCACCCTTCTCTGCTCTCCCACCCTGACTGCGCCCATGCAATGATAGCGATACCGGCAGTCCCGAGGCAAACAGGCGGAGCCTTCTCAAGGAGCCCACTCGCCGGCCCGTACTTTTTCCCCTTTTCTCTCCGTGCCCGCCGTTTGCCCTCTCTTCTTTCGATTCTCAGTGGCTGCTATCTCTCACTAGTCTCGTATCTGTGCCACATGCGCCTGCAATGCAATCACAGAGAGACTGGCCCCTTTTCTCGTTCAGACTCGGTCTTGTAGTGTCTGCTTCGCGTACGAGTGCGGTGGTTTTGCATTGTACAAGGTAGTCTGCGTGCACTTACGGGCTCTGCTGGGCTTGGTCATGCAAGCTAAACTTGTTGCGAGGGCAAGAGTTACAGACGACAGAGATCGGGGGTGAGAAGGTCGAGTGGTCGGGCCTCTTCCTCTCTTTCTTGTCACGCTCCAACTACACCAACTATCATACCCGCACGCTCTACCATATACACCTCTATCCAAGATGCACCTAACTCGCTGGATGAAGCGTATTCTCAACCCTACGTCCTCCTACATCCCACACCCCGGTAATCGCGCTTCCAATATCGACTTTCTTGTCCTTCACGGTGGCCTCAAGGGCTACTTCAACACGCTCGCCCTCGAGTCGGTCGTCTCGCTTCCCACCAAAGTTTACAACTCGGTGTACGCTCACCGCGACAACTACTGGAACTACTTCCTTG